>CM018573.1:0-1455000 GCA_009078335.1 Salix brachista | reverse complement strand
TGATTTCGGGCTTGTCCCTTCTAGTCGAAATCGATGGCCCAAACCAGAGAATAGTTTTTTTTGGATTCTATCAAGGCAACAAAAAAAAACAAAGAATAAGGTGCAAAGAATATTTAAGGAAATAAAATAATTAGAGTAGCAGATGATATATGCTATTTGCGAACATGTGAATGTCGGGTAGTATTGTTGGACGCAAGATTCAATAAAAAAAGAAAAGAATGAATGAAAGAAAATAAAGATCACCAAGACACCAAAACTTTGATGACAATACCATTAGCATGATTAGTAATATCTTGGTGAGATAAATTCAATGCTATCTCACCATCTATGATTGAACTGGGTCAGACAAATAATCTACAAGCTAGTCTTAACATTTTTGATGGTTTGTGTAATTTATTTTGTTTGTTAATTGTGATCTTTTTTGGTGTCAATCAATTGAGATACCTTTTCAATTGATTATCATTATCATTTACAATTTTAAAGAGTCTAGAAGGACACTTGTGACTCCCTAATAGCAAATATCATTAGCTATTCTATTAATTATATTATTTTTCTAAATAATATTTTTTTGTATTTGATTTTTTTATCATTTATTTTTTCTACTATATTAGAATCTAAAAAAACTCGGTATAAAAAGACATGTCAGATAAATTCAGATCGACAGCTTCTACCGTTTTAATTGCAACGAGGTCGTTTACAAATGAAATTAGCTGGGGGTGACATGTCGGTCCAAGATGCACTACGCTAATACTCGTGAAATTATATTTGACAATTAAAGAAATAGAGTGGGGTCGATGACCTTGACCGTGGCCATGGAATCATCACGTTCCTTTACCGAGGCTGTCTATGGACTGTTACAAGCTCCTGAGTGAGAGTATTCCATCCCTTGAACTGCACACGTGGAGGGCCCAGATTTCCCAATGAAAAAGGAATCTGTTTACAGATCCCGATCAGCTCTGCACCTTACCTTAAAGCAGCAGATCTGGTATTGAATGAGTGAATTTAAAAGCATTTTTAAAGTGTTTTTTTTTTAAAAAAAATATTTTATTTTTTAAAATAAAATTATTTTTAATATTAATACATTAAAAAAATTAATTTGAAATAATAATAATAAAATAATTCTTTTTAAAAATACTTTTAAAATATAATGTAAAACTAGCATAGTTTGTACCGCTACCCCCACCTTTCCCCTCTTCTAAGAATGACATTTTTAACATGTACCAAAGTGGGAAAAAACCCAGCAAATGATATACAAGATGACTGCTTTTGTTGAAAAGAATTTCTGGATTCATTCAAATTAGATTAAGATTAATCTTCATTAATTAAAGTCACCAAATGCAATTAGAGAAGAACTCTTTGAGCACTTTTTTAAAAGATAGATCTGTTTTTCACATCATTACCTTGTTCAAATTTAGAAAGGAAATGTTAAAAAGAATTCAAATGTGGAGATCTTACCTAAAATCTAAAATAAATAAAAAATAATTAATTTTGGCTTAGGAAAACTAGTCCAAAAATATTGAGATCATGGATAAAATCACATTTGTGTCTGTTTTGCTTTCTATAGTTTCTGTTTCTAAATTATTTTTTACTTGAATAAATATTATATTAATATAATTTTAGATGGTTTATAACAAAGTTATTGATCTCGTTCCGTTCCGGCCGGAACGGCCGGAACGGCCCGTCCCAGTCGGAATTCCGGGACAAAACGGCGACGTTTTTGTCCCGGGTAGAATTCCGGACCGATCCGGCCATTCCGGCCGAATTCCGGCCGGAACACCCCGGTTTTGTACCGGGGGTTCCGTTCCTGTGTTGATGAGGAGGCGGATTGTTGGGGTTTGGAAGTGGGCTTTCGTTTCTTGACCATTTTAGTTGATGTGTTTTCTGAGAGAGTAGAAGACAAGCGAAGGAGGATGGAGCGTTGGGGTGCAGGCAAAGGCAATTGAGAGTTATGGAAACGGAGAAGACGATTGAACTGCACTCTGAAGTGGAAGAATGAGGATAGATTGAGAGATTTACTTGTTTAGCACTTTAGCTTGCTGGGATCGACTGCAATCAGCGAGGAGAGAAGTAAGGGTAACTTCGCGGCTCCGAGGCAAAATATATGCGTACGAAGGATTAGGTTTTTTTTAGCAGGGACGAGTTTTGTATGGGCCTTATTGGGTAAGTTGCAACCCTTGAGATCCTGTGGTCCAAAATAGGAGAAGCCCAACATTAATCTAAGTTATATGTTCATTTTGTTCTTTTGCTATCTTTTAAAACAAGATTATTATTTAAGAACAAACAAACAATTATTTTAGAACATTTTACTTTCATAATATTTTGGAATTTCAAAGATGTTTCTAATTTTGAGATTATATTTGTATTGTATAATTTAAATTTCATTTATCTTGAATTAATATTTTATTTTTTTCATATATATAATTAAATAAAAATGAACAGTACAAAACCGGAACGGTACCCGGAACGGTACCGAAACCGGAACGTTCCGTTCCAAACACAAAACCGGAATGGTACCCGGGACGGGATCAATAACTATGGTTTATAATGATTTTAATATATTAGTATAATTGTTTTTTTTTTAAAAAAAAAAAAAAAAACTCAGTGTGTACAGACGTGTAAAAGAATAGCTGCAACGGGCAACCTGCTCTCCAATGCTGCTATGTCATTACTAATCGAGCACTAAAACTCTCACAACTTGCTTTACTTCACAAGCCTCACTCTCCAACTCCAAGTACTTACACAGAGTTTCTCTCCCTCTCTCTCTGGGAAGAAGAGGGTAAAATGGGATCAGTTTCGCTGAAAATAGGAGATGGAACAGCCAGATTCAAGAGAGCAAGTTTCTGTTCATCAGCAGTGAACATTCTCATGCTCTTCTCTGTCCTGACCACTAATCTTTTTGCATTATATGCCTTCACATCTTCCTCAAAAGACCATCACACTCACCTCTTTCACAATCCCCATAAAAATTTATCTTTGATCTCTGAGCATGTCTCTTTAATACTAAGAGAGATCGCTTCTTCTCAAAAAAAGATTGTCAGGATGGAGAAAGATCTTTTGGGCTATGAAACTATGGATATTTCAAGGCCCAATATTGCAAGTGAACTAAAACTGTTTTTAAAACACCATCAACTCCCTCTTGGCAAAGATTCAAGAACTGGGATCACTGAAATGGTGGCTTCTGTGGGTCATTCTTGTGAGAAATCTGCAGACTTGATGTCTCAGTATATGACTTACAAGGTTTCTGGGCCCTGTCCTGATGACTGGAGCCTTGGCCAGAAGTTGATTTTGCGTGGATGTGAGCCTTTGCCCAGAAGGAGATGCATTACAAGGTCTGTTCAAAAGGTGGGTCTTTATCGTTTTCCTGTTTCTCTTTGGAAACCTGTCAGTGAAAAGATTTTAACTTGGAGTGGTCTTGGTTGCAAGAATTTCGAGTGCTTGAATAGAAAGAAGTTGGGTAGGGATTGTGTTGGTTGCTTTAATATTACTAGTGGTTATGAGACTCAAAAGTTTGTTAAAGCTCGAGGCAAGAATGATTTTATCATTGATGATGTGTTAGCTTTAGCAAGTGGGGGAATTAGAATTGGATTTGATATTGGTGGTGGGTCTGGGACTTTTGCTGCTAGGATGGCAGAGAGGAATGTGACTGTGATTACTAATACTTTGAATGTTGATGCTCCATTAAGTGAATTTATTGCTGCGAGGGGGCTTTTCCCTTTGTATTTGAGTTTAGATCACAGGTTTCCTTTCTATGACAATGTGTTCGATTTAATCCATGCTTCTAGCGGATTGGATGGAGGGGACAAACCTGAAAAATTGGAGTTCTTAATGTTTGATATCGATAGAATTCTGAGGGCTGGTGGATTGTTTTGGCTGGATAACTTCTACTGTGCAAATGATGAGAAGAAGACAGCTTTGACTCGACTGATTGAGCGGTTTGGGTATAAGAAGCTGAAATGGGTTGCGGGAGAGAAGGTAGACACAGCTGGGTCAGGGAAATCAGAAGTTTATTTGTCTGCCGTACTACAAAAGCCAGCAAGAGTGTGATGATTATTGGAGTTTTCACAGGAAACTGAAAGAGGAGAGAATTTTGCTTCCATTTCTAGCTTTGTTCACGCAGAATTTTGTGTGAGTTCATTGCCTCAAACATTGTCTTAAATTCGTTTCAACATGCAATAAGTGCATCGATTTTTACTTCTCTCAACTGTAAACCAGCTTTAGGAGATGATGTTTGTGCTTTGTAATCTAGTAACGGGTTTATCTTTTACTGTATTTTAGGGGAGTTAATTATTCAAGCTAAAAGAAATGTTAGGAAATGGAAAATTCATAGTGTATTTCTAATCTTTAAGTGCAAATTCGTGATGGTTTTAGCTCTTAAACCTGCCCTCTTTTCATTCATATTGCAGTTCCAAGTTTGAAATCAATAACTATCAATCTTAATTAATGGTAAATGTGTTGAATTTCCCCCCATTGCCATGATGACGTCCTTATATAATAATTCGTTTCCATATGATATTCAGCTAGTTACGTGCTTCAACACCATGTATTTATTATCACCCATCAGCTAGGATGGATGAGGTCTTTGTAAATGGCATGCATTTTGGAAGGCGATCTCTCTCTGAAATGAAGGGAAATCGCCTTCCTTTTTTATATACATGAAAGAGAATCAAGTTTTACTGCTGAAGTTTTCTATTAATGCTCTGCTGTTTTGTTGTCCAAACGAGAGGTTTATCTGAAATCAAGTAATAAACTTGCCTTACAACCCATTTGCTTGAATGATGTGTTTCTGGAGAATGCCCGATTGGTGGAATTTTGCACGCTTATTATATTATGACCAGTATCATGGGTTCTGATTGGGAGCCTGTCGTACTTAATGATAAGTCTTGACTTGCGTTCTCCTAGTTCCTGGCGTCTTCTCTACCTTGTACTTTTCTATCTAGCTCACCAATACTACTTGATATGTGAGAACCAGAGTTCATTTGGGAAACTCTAGAGCTCATGAACGTGATAATGCTTGGAACTAGGAAGTGCTAGTTCTAGATTTTAGTTATAGAGAAATATCATTGATTCTCAGGGAAGATTTTGGTATCCTTTCGCAAAATGATATTGACATTACTCCAATTCATCTTTGCGGTAGTGGCAGTGCATTCTTGCATGTCCACAAGCTCTTTCCTTCATTGCTGAGATGTGTTTGGCTTAGAGTTAAAGCGATCTAGATGGTAAATTCTTTAACAATTAACCTCCCTTAGCCTTGTTTGATAATTTTGCAAGGAGAGAAGAGGTAAAAGTTCTTAACCTGAACTCGACCTCGTTCTTATGCTATTTCAAATGAAAAGCATGATTCATTTAGGAACGACTGGTTGGTGCAACCTCAACCTCGTTCCAAAACGGGTCTTTAATCCCGATCCAAAAACTACTGTTTCCCTCTTCTAGATTGTGTACGATGGCCCTGCAGCATAAAAAAATATGGCCCTGCAAATAACTATTCTAGGAAGACCCATTAATTCTCGAGTGTCCTGTAATTAATGAAATCTACTAGATCATCTTGGAGCCCTCCAAGTCTGGTATCTCTTGGTCGGTTAAAAAGATGTGGGAAGATGGCAGCTGGCGCTGGCTTTTTGGATATAATTTTCTGTGCTTTCATAATGAGAGGTACGTGGGAGTTTTAGTGCGAAAAGGTAGTAAGTTTTACTCCTTTTCACCGTCCATGACAAGTGGTTTCAAACGTTTAGGTAATGTATAATAAATGCTGTCTGGTTCTATTCTTTGTTTTGCTATAATTTCCTTGTGGCAATGTATGAATCGACAGTGGGACTTGGTAGGTAGAAGTTTTGAAGCTCATTTATTAGGCTCCTCTTGCTAATCTTACCTTGTCCGCAAAATATTAGCTGCTACTGTCATGTCAGATCAGGGGATATACTTCGATTTCCAACTGGTAAGCAACTAGGCCCGCCTTATATCCTATTATTATACTATATATTAAAAGAGATCACGAGTCATTTATTATAGCTTGTGAGATAAATTATTGTGAATCATAATAGTATTGTTCAATTTTCAGGTCGGTTTGGTTCGCCAATTTACTGGTTTTTTTCTTTTTTACAGTAAAATAACATTTTTATCCCTCGAAAAAAACAAAAAAACAGCTACTAGATGGAGGGATTCCACGATAATTGCACATTTCGGTATTCAGTCTTATGTCCTCTTCAAGCGGCACGTGAGACTGATTAAGGTGTCGGAAAATAGCCTTCTAGCGTCTCCGTCGATTCCCCGCCGTGTCCTCTTTCTTGTGGAGTGGTGTGTGACCTTCCACGGTGGATAGGAAAGAGCGGGTGGGTGGTTGAATTTTTTTCTCTCTTTTCTCTCTGCTATTACCTAAACTACACGTCACCCCGTGGTTTTTTTATTTATTTATTTCAGTCCCTTCTCTTTTAATTGTATTGTGTGGTCTTTATTTATGTTATGTAAGTTTGATTTGTTTCAATTGTGTACTTCGATTGAAATTGATTATATGTTGCATTTTCATTTCAGTCCTTATTCTTTTAATTTCTAGATTGCTTTTAAATCCCTTAATATATGCGGTACAGAAGTTTTGAATTTTTCATTTTTATCCTTTGATTGAAATTAATAATATATTTAGTCTTCATTTCAGTACTTATACTTTTAATTTTTGATTTTAATTCTCTTATATTTTTATATTTCTTAAATAGTCCCTATTTTTGTCTATGTTTATATATATGTGTGTATATGTGTGCTCCTAGCTTTGGTTTTTAATTTTTATTATTTTATCTTTTGTTGAGGTAACATTTTTTTTGAAAAAAAATGTTCTTAAATTTTAGTTTGTGTTTGTAATCATTTGAAAATTGATATTTCTAATTTTTTTCTGTCTTTTCTTTTAGTTTTTTTTTTTATTTTCACGTGAATTGATTTTTTGCTAATATTTTTTTTTACATTTTTTTATATTTTTTACTCTTTTGTTAATGTTGTTGAGTTTTTTTTTCATGGGATAATCAAATAATTTTTATTATTTTCTCTTTTGTTATTTCTTTGTTTTTTTTAATAGTTTTTATTTTATTTTCAAGTCAAATGATTTTTTTCAGCTGATAATTTTTATTTTATTTTATCATTTATTTTATTTGTTTGTTTGTTTTTTTGTTAAAGTTTTTAGGCTTTTTTTAGTCTTTGATTTAATTTTGTTTTTTTCATTATTAAGGAAATAATAATAATAGTTTTTGTTTTTTTCTTACTTGCTCTTTTGATAATTTTTTTGTGTTTTTTTTCTCGGGGTAATTTAATAATTTTTATTATTTTAGTTGTAATAGTAGTGATAATTTTAAATGCTAAAACTTTGATATTGTTGTTGTTATAATAAGATATGTTGATTTATTTTATCATTTTAAACTTTACATGTATAAATATTATATTTTAATCTCAACAGTTATAAAAATTATTTGTTCAATCTGCAGCATAATACAGCCATCTACGTGGCTAAAAATGGTAGCTTGGAGGGGGATGAAGCTGAGACCTGGACCAAATCCACTTCTTAAAATGATCATAATATTTTTTTTGTTTTGTACCTTCATTATTTTTTCTTAAGACAGCGAAGGGTGTCCTAATAGCAAATTCCTGTCCACATCGGAGCTTGAGTTTGAGGTGTAGCAATTTTATTTTTTATTTTTATCACAACCCTAGATGTGTGTAGTCTCCGCATATCACCAAGTCAACCGGTCATACATTGATGTAGATTTTGTAGGCAGTGTACCCAGTCAAGAGCCTGCGGGAGCCTATAAGCATCATATTTTTCACACCAAAAAGATCTATTTTTTGGAAAACTTCCAGGACCTAGACCGAAGCCCTATAACTCGTGTGATGGAGGAAAGTCTTAAGCTTGTCAAGCAAAGCAACACAGACATCTCTTAATGTTAATATATTATAAGCTAGTAGTAATGTCTTGAGCTTCTGTAGAAGAATGTATGATCACCCCATTAATTATAAGAAGTTCAACATACATACATACATATCTAGTCATATATCAGAAGAAATCTTGACATAGTTGTTGAGGCTGAATTGGAAGTGCCCCATGAATTGCGCTCACCGCTAGGGTGAGATATGAATTAAGTTCGCCGGGAAAGCTTGCTTCAGGTTTGAATAGGCGAAGAACAATTCCGATACCATTCATCTCCACCATGTGGGGAAACGTCCAATTATTTGTGAGGGGGCACAACTTAGTTGAAGAAGTTTAATCAAGCATGGATATCCTCTGTGATGAGGGCATTGGTGCCTTGGATGTTAGCGCTGTTGAGAAGCTTCATTCCTTCCTCACTCATCTGCTGAACTTCTGAAGGTGACAGAATCCTAATGCAGCGAACACAGCCGATGAATTCCCTGCGCAGGCACATCAAGCTTAGGTCCAGAAATAGAAAGGATTTCTTTGCTATCTACACCCATGAAGAATATATAACCACAAGCAAACCAGCAAAAAACCTGGAAAGGGCAAAATGACACTTACTCCCAAGGATCATCACCGATCAGTAGAACATCGTTCTCGTAGTCCACGTATACTAATTTCCACCCAGAACCCTTAGGATTATTTAGCAGCCCATCAAGTCCAAACATGCGTTCAATAGCAGAGCACAGTTGTTCATAATTTTTTAAACTTGAGACATCAATTGACCTACCAACAGACCCTGTCTTCTGAACCTGTAAACCATAAACAATGTTAGCACCCACCATTCGAGTTAATGAAATGTAATAAGATCGTGGGAAAAAAAACATCCGTATGCCCTAGTTCCACTCACAAACATGCAGAGAGACTAAAAACCTAGACAAAGGTAACGTTTAAGGTATGATTTTACTAGATAGAGTCTTCCATTTTGGAATAATTACGCAAATAATCTGATGTATATGACCCAAGCAGATGGTTGCCAAAGAACTTTTCCTTACAACACAGTCATGCACAAACATGCATACCTTGGTATATGTGCGCATGCGTGGGGCTACTTGCTGCCATGAGTTGTTGTGGAGCAGATTGCTATTATCAAATTCAATTTTGCTTGAAGATGTGCCACCAGAGTTGTCAGGAAAGTCCTGCCGTGAGAAAGCCTGGGAATCTGCTAGGCTTGCTGAGGTAATCTGTGACTGAACATCCTGGCTTGAGCTGAGGTTGCCAACTAGACAATCTGAAGCATTCTTCAAATCAGCATCCTTAAATGTACAGAACTCATCTAGAATAGCACTCGAGACAGAACGATCATACACAGAACCACCACCGTTGCTAGTGTCAATGTTAAGAGAACCATAAATTCCACTTTGATCATTGCTCTCGTCTGATAAATCCTTCACTGCACCTGAGTTGAAGCTACATGGCTCTTGCTGAGCCAAAGGAATCAATTGGTTCGCTTGGGATAAAATTCTTAAATTGCTCATCTGATGATCCCACGCATCTTGATTCATAAAAGGTAAGGAAGGATTAGTTGTTTCAGGGAACACTGCCATTGGGTCTTGTAATCCAAACATAGGCAACGGTCCTGATCTATACATACTATCAATAGACATTGGAAAATTTGGATGTGATATCCATTCATCTGCATCTAGAAATGGAAGCGAGCAGTTAGGAGTAGCATCAGCTAGAGATGCATGGATCTGTTGGGAATTAAGTAGTGGTGACTCTGGAAGTGCTTGCATAGGCCAGAGGCTGGTTTTTAATTGTGACTGGCCCTGATTCTGATTTTGGAAAACCAGATGATTTGTGGCATTCTGCTGAGTCATAGGACACGAGAAGGGTTTTTGCACAATGCACTCTCCTGTTGTGGTCAGCTGGCTTAACTGATCTGGCAAATGCTCGGGTTCTGCTTTTAATTTTCCATCAGTAATTCCAACTGGCGCTTGATTTTCAACTTTGCTCAAATAAAGTGACTTCCCAGCTACCCTTTCTTTTGATGAAGATGAGTTCATGGCATTAGATTGATCTAGACAGATCTGGGAATAATTCTGGTTTTCTATGGGCGTAATTCCTGATTGGTTTAGCTGAGACGTATGATTAACTGCTGCCTGCACATTTGTAACATCTAATGAAGCCACCTTCACAGCAGAAACTTCTGGTAGTGCAGTTCCACAGATTCCTGGATAGTTAACAGCTTGAGGTTTCATTAGCATGTTAACCAGCTGTTCAGAATATATGTTTGACATTGAAGCATATGAAAGATTTGCATTTCCACTCCCTGGAAACCATGCAAGAGGCTTTTTTACCATACTCCCCCATTCAGTATCTCCTGGCAGGAAAAACAGCATAAAATGAATTTCAAATAATTTTTTTCTAACCAAAAAAAAAAAATTCGAACTAGCAAAAATCTCACCTAAAAATCCAGACTGCAAGGGTCGTTTGAGACCCGAAGTCAGAGAAGGAAAAATAAAGAGACTTTCAGGAGTCTCAATTTCCCATGAACTAACCCTGTTCTGCCTATCAGAACATCCAGGCTCATCCCACTCTACCTGTTTGAAAGACAGAAATATGAAAATCAATTGCAAACTAGCAAAGCGGAGACACAATAACAGCTTAATACTAAATTCACAGCAAAAGAAAATGATTCGGTCAGCCCAGCAAGTAGCCTAATGTACCTGAAGATTCCGCCACTTGGAACCAGGCCACCTCAGTGGATCCAAGTCACTAACACCAACTATTGTGCCCATATATCTGTGGAATAGATTACAGACAGTTAATAATACACTTCAGACAGATAAATGTCCAGAGCCCTGACCATGAAATTAAAACATAGATGACTTTGAACTTCGCAGAAAACATAGAATGTGCATTCTGTCCTTGTCAAGATGCAGAAAACTAAATGGGGTTACCTAAGATGATGAATTAAGCAGCTGAATGAGATTCATGATTGTTATCCGTGCAGATGCTTTTACCTATACCTACTGCCTAATTAAAGATGTAAGAGGACTCAAAGAACTCAGAATATAACCTGCGTTTTCCAGACTCTTCTGTCTCAAACATCATTCCAAATCTCATACCAGCTGAAACTTGAGTCCCAAATACAGCTTTCCGGAATTTAATCAAAGGAATGACAAAGTCTGAAGGGCATGCCCTATGAATTGTAGAAAGCAGCAACCACTAATTAGAGTCAGAAACCAAAATAAAAAGGGCGAAAGGCATAGACAAGTAGGATTTGATTGTAAATTTAACAAACCTTGGATTGTAAAAAATGGTGAATGGGCTTCGATTACCAGCAGCATGAGCTGCAGCAGCAAGAACACCAATGTGCATGCTATCAGCAGATAGAACTGATGATGGCAATGTTGTTTGTTGACGGTTTGCACGCCTCACACCCACCATCAATTGGGACTTTTCGTTCCTGAAATTTGCAGAGGATGAGTTGCTTTAAGATCATTATGGTGAGTTGGCAAATACATGAAGATTACCAATTACCTATTGTTAACACAAATTTTCTTTAAAAATTAAATGCGGTCAAATAGCATAGCAGAGCTTCTCAACCCTTGGAATAAAAACTGAAGCTTCTTTTCTATTGAGAATTCATTCAAAAATAAAAATAATGAATTTAGTTTTTTGATTAATTATTGGTTATTTTTGTAAAGCTAACTTAAGAAGACTGGTTCTGTAGCATCCAGGGGAAAAAAGAAATTGAATGGTACAACTTACCTGATAAACAGAACAGAGTCACCTGCTTTAAGCCTTTTTGAGCCTACAAATAAGCTCCACCCAGTTGTAAGAAGGTGTCGCTTTGGCTGCCCTGCATAAAAGGAAACGAGGATGAAACATAGCCGGAAAAAGTTCAATGCTGAGGTAAAACAAAAAAGGTTTAAATGCCTTCATTGTCATGGGCTAATTTTACAAGATTTTAAGGGTGAAGAAACATCTTCAAGGCCAAATTTTCCACTGAAAAAAATATTCATGCTTCTTGTTCTCTTTATATAAGGTCTTCATCCAATAAATTAAATGCAGATGGCTCCTCACCGCGGTATATATGGCGAAATGTCCAGGTATTATCATGCAAGTCCCTGACAACAAGCTCCTGAGATGGTGGCTGCATTGAGAAATCCTGAGACAAGCAAAATTTAATATAACATCTCCTTATTTCGTCGGGCCTTGCAAGGAACTCCCAGTCGGTAAGATTAGCTTACCAAAGGAGGGAAGAGCTTTTCTGCTGCCCTGCGTGGCACTGAGAAGCCACCATGTGTACTTGTATCACTAGCAGTTAAAGTTTTGCAGAAAAATTCACTTGGATGCTTGCTGGGCTTTAGCCCAAAATCTGGTATAGGGAAGACGTCTTTTTCCTACATGAAGATCAGATATTCATTTATTTTTTGAGGATGGGTTGAGGGATAAGAAAATGGGAAGAAGTTGGATGGTTTGAAAGTGGCTAAGCTTACAGAGTTCACTGGTTGAAGACTCATTTGAGCATATATTTCATCGGTATCTTTGTCTGCCTATCAGGAAAAGGTAAATCACAGGTAAAAGCTGATCTTCTAACAAACCGAGTATACAACACCAGTACATGTATATCAAAGAAAAGCAAAGAAGAATCAGAAGAGAAAATGGCATACATGAAGGGTAACATTGTGAACTTGGCACAATAACTGAGATGGGAGATTTGGGTAGTTGGGGATCTGTGAAGTAGCTGATCTTTTAGTGGAAACAGCCACCTATACATGGAAATAAAATGTCATCAGTTCAACAGATCAAAGACTGAATAATCAGTAGCATAACAAGGCTTCCATAACCTTAGAATCATGGTTAAACTTCGATTTCTTTTAAGACCACCATGGTTCCACTCTCCTAATTTACTATCAGTTTAGTGTTTTGGAATTTTATGGTTGATACACTGCAAATGAAAAGTCATCGCACTTCACAAGAGATCAACCTCCAAAGCACCATTAAGTAGAGTAGAAATTTCTTATGAACGTGCTTCGTATCGATAAAAAATCAGAACGGGAGAAAAGGTCAAGATTGAAAGAACTATATTCAAACCTGCTCACTGTGCCCTTGAGGGAAATAATACACCAGACTTCCAACCTGAGGTAAGGAAACAAGCGGACCTGCACAGGCGTACCACAGCTCCGAGTTTATTGCCTTCCTTATCCCTGAAATTATGCACAACAAATTCAAAAGCATGAGACACGTGCTCTTGGACAATAGATCACTGCCTGTGGACATGTGCTTATTCAGAAAGCAAGCCATTCATGTTGGAAACTCATCCTTTACCGGATCATTTCAGCCCATGAGCGATAAAGATTATAAGTCAAACTTTTATAAGAAACAAGGATTTCAGTGACATGGAACATACCAGACTGGTCTTGAAACTCTTTTAACAACTTCATTTCCTCAAGCAGATTTGTATGAGCTCCATTAACAATCCCTTCTGGTTTGGTTTTCTCTTCAACAGAACCCATCTTCTGCTTCTCTTTGTGTTTGTATGTTCTCTCCACCACACAACCAGAGCAACTCAATAGAAAAAGCCCATCTTTACCTCAGCAACCCAAACCCCTTCATTACAAGAACCCCATCAAACGAAAAAAAAACACAGCATTAAAACCACAAGCCTATGTTCCTCCAAAAGAAGCTTAACTTTTATGACCAGCCCGTGTCAAGGAATCTTAAATTCACCACAAGGACCAATCCAATTGGGCAAAAGAGAGAAACAAACACCCTCTTGCGGGGAGACCTTGATAATCCAAAATCTAGGAACACAACCTGCAAAAAGGTGTTCACTAGACTAGATAGAGATCTTTTTAAGATGTGGGGGCAGAAAAGGAGAGCTTTTTATTGACACGGCAAGAACCAAAAGCTTTTATGCATCAAAGCACGCGGGCAAAAGCATGAGTGTGGTGGTCTTGTAGAGCTATTATTCATTCGACTTTCCCATGAAAACATTGATCTCCAACTATCATCATCGAGAAATCCAAAAAACAAAAATAGAACTTCTCTCTATCTATCTCATAAATTTATCTCTGTAAATATGAAGCAGTGGCAACAGTATTTGCTTGAAAGTAGAAAGAGGGTGCATGCTGTTAACCTGCACTCCAACTTTCCGGAAATGGCTATCTCTTTGCAGCTTTAAACTGTTTTGAGGAAGACCACATTAAAACAAAAGCAGATAAAACAAAAATAAATCATAGTAAGACCGGGAGAACACGAAATCAGGTACAGCAGAGAGCGATTCGACAAGCAATATTATTTTTAAGATAAACAAAAAAAAAGAGGGAGAGAAGAAAGAATGTGAAAGTGGCGCATTTTAGCACGTGGATTTACGAGGCGTATTTTTTTGGGGAAACCTTAAAGTAATCTCTCGACCTTTTATTGGTTCTTGATGTAGTCCTCAAACAAACGTTTTATCAATTGAGTCCTTCACCTATCGATCATCACCGATTTGAGGCCGGTTTTACAATACATATACAAGAGTGTAGTTGGTTTTTCAATGCATCTTCAAACGAAATTTATTCTTGAAAAACACTACATGCCACAATACTAGACCAGAAAAAAAAAGTTTGGAAAAAGCTATATGATATAATTTTTCATAACTAAAGTTCCATGATAATATGATAGTGTATTGATTAAACAAGCACTTTCACAATTATTGTTTAAGCAAAATACAATTTCGACCATACCTCGCCACATGACCAAACTAATTCTTGATTTTTTTATTGATGCGAGGAAATTTCATCTCTTGAAAAATATTTTTTGTGAGTTCAGGTGAGCGAGTAAAATTCTAGTTGTCTCAAGCTCTAACAAGAAGTGCACGTCCTAACTCAAACTCAAGATATGTTATACAGACCATAAACCATTTGTCATCACATCACGCCTCCTGAAAACAACAAATTCTTGATGTTTATTAAAGGGTTGCAAATTTTTCAGCTATGTGGTATTTCTGTCTAATTTCTTAATTTATAAGCTAAATGTTGTGTGTATTTCTTACAACATAACCATACCACATTATATTTTTGTTCTCGCTTGAAGAGTCTTGACTAATATTTTGTTTGACATTGCGTTTCAAAAATATTTTTGAATAAAAAAATTTATTTTTATTTTTTATATTAAATTAAGTTTTTTGTGTGTTTTTGAATGAAAATTATTTTTAAAAACAATTTTAATCACACACTCAAACATACACCAAGTGTGATGACTTTATTGATAACATTCTTAGTTTGTGGACCTGATCAAGTAATAAAATTCTTAATTCATAAGCCTTGGATTTTGGCTTTTTGATATATGGATCTTGTTGTGCTTTTTGGTCACCTTTACATTTCACCTACTCTATTAGGTCAAATTTTGGCTTGTTTGTTACGTGTTTTTGGAATCTTAATTGTTTGGAAATTAAAAAGGGAGGAAGAGGGAGATGCTTGTAATCCCCATACGCTTTTGGAGTCTGATTAATTTGACCGTTCGTCACGCTAATGGTTCATGACAGGCCAATGGGGGAGGCACGGCATGACATTAAACGATATACGTGTCATGTCCCAGCGTTCGTCAGTGCACGGCGCCGTTCGACTTTGTCAGGCTTCAAGGTTTATTTACAGTCGTTTTTGTTTTTTTGTATTTGATCCTGTCCGTGTGTGTACCCAC
Organism: Salix brachista; assembly: GCA_009078335.1. Taxonomy (NCBI): domain Eukaryota; kingdom Viridiplantae; phylum Streptophyta; class Magnoliopsida; order Malpighiales; family Salicaceae; genus Salix; species Salix brachista. The sequence continues at coordinate 1,439,420 of CM018573.1, read as the reverse complement.
AGATCTAAGACCATGGAATTCTTGAGGGCTGTGTTGATTAGATTACAAGAAACTAAAAAGTCGGTGGTTTTACTGTTGTCCCTATGGAGCGAGGTAGTATTTTTAAATAATAACTTGAATCTCCTCAATCTTTTGTTTTTCCAAGATTAAATATTTCAGGCGCATGCTATTAGACAATCAGATTTTTTTTTTAAAAGAATAAAAAAAATTATAGTGAAGAAACACGAGCGCACTAAATTTTTATTTTGTTCATGAAATTTAGTCCAGCCATCCATCTCTTTTAGCCTGATTGGTGATTAGTTCCTAGTTTTTAAAATTCAACTTTAATTTTAGATTTTGTTTTCATATATTTTTTTCATGGAAAAAAAGAATGAGCTTGTCAAATCTTGAAATAGATAAAGAAAGTATTGTTAAGATTTGAGTTTATAGATCATGCTAAATGAGGAGAGTCTTATGGTTGATGCTTTAGGCCTCAATATAATTTAAAAAAACAAGTTTTAGAGATAAGATAGTTTTCTAGTTTTATTTTGTGATTTAAATCAATTTTTTGTTTATTTGTTTGGTTTTTTGATGTTACAAGGATGCTTGTATAGTGTTTTTTTTTTTTTATAAAACGACTGGAGGGATGAGTGTTTTGGGTAAAAAAATCTACAACCATGATATTTAAGGCACTATGATGGTGGTTAAAATTTAAGTTGGCAAACGACACATTGCTTACTATAACATACGAGGTGTCATGTGTTTATTGTTTAGAAAAATATTAACACGTTGAAATAATTTAAAAATATAAATAAAAAATCAATTTAAAAAAAGAATTTTATTTATATTTTCCAAACATCCCTAGGCTGAAAAGGTGAGATTGGTGGTTGAGGATTGTTAGCACCAAGTGAATCGAAGAAGGAAAAAGAGAGGGGAGGCCTTTCCAAAATAAAAGGGCCATGCCAAGTTCATGGACGTTGAGTAGCAAGGAAATATGTCACGGCTACTGTTGCATGGCTGGGTACGCATGGGCAAAAACGTCACGAACGGATCTCAATTTATTATGATTTTTTCTCTTTCAATAAAATAGTAAGTCCACCCTCCCACCTTCAGTGGGCCTATCCCAAGAGAATAAAGAGTACTTCTTTTCCACGAGAAAAGAGAAAAGAGAAAAGAAATGAAAAAACGCGAGGACGACTTTGTTGAATTTGTCTTTTAGTCAAGCACCATGCAAAGAGGATCTTATCTTACATGCCTGGATCGAGGTTCGAGTTTTATTTTTATATTGTAGTAGTTTTTATAGCTATAGTTTAAAAAATATTCTTAAGAAATATATCATGGGATGAATTTTTGTATCTGCATTCAAACCAAATAAAAGATAGGTTTCCATGAGTGAAAAACATGTTATTTAAGTTTCTAGCTAAAGGGTTTTTTATTTAAAAATATATTAAAATAATATTTTTTTAATTTTTTTAAAAATATTTTTGATTTCAATACTTGAAAATAATTTTAAATACAATAAACATTAGCTAGAATCTAGCTGTAAATTACGTACGACTAATAAATTAATTATTTTTATGTTGACGGACAAAAACTGGAATCTACCGTGATATCAAATGGTATTAAATTTATACCCTAGAGAGAGAGAAAATCCACGATACGAGGTAACATCTAGATACATCCTTAAAATAACCTTATTACATCCTCCTTGATCTCGATAAATGTAACTCTTTCAGGGGCTGGCGTGACATTTAATAAATTATATCTTTTTTCTTAAGAAAAAAAACAAGTTTAGAAATCTGAAGCTAACAACTAGAAGGCTAGAACAAGATGTTAATATTTTTTGAATTATACCGGCCTAGTATAACGCAGTATCTGGGAGTTTGGTTGCGATTGTTTTTTAAAGTGCTTTTCATTTAGAAATACATTAAAATGATATTTTTTTTATTTTTAAAAAATTATTTTTGACATCAGCACATCAAAATGATCTTAAATCACCAAAAAAATTTCATTTAAAATGAAAAAAAATCAAAATTTGGCCAAACAGCGGTTCAACCGCTTAGCACATGAAAATGAAAATGATCTAAAAATATCAAATTTTTTATTTTAAAATAAAAAATAAAAATTATTTTTTAAAAATTTTTATTTTTAAAACACAGTGTCAAACTAAGCGACCACTAATTATTTAATTGTTTTTTAGCAAGCCTGTGGTGCAAACTTTGTTGAATTTATCATATCCTTACAAACCAATCTCTACACCATTAAAAAATAATATTATAATATTTATTTCTAACTTTTCATTTTTATTTTTTCATTACGCTGTCCAACATGGCCTTTAGATTCTAGAAGAGGCAAATACATTGCAGTGGTGGTTTTGCAATAAAGACAACATACGAGGACACTCTAACTACCTCTCCCCGCCCACACACAAAATAAAAATTCGAATCAAATCAGACCTGTCTACTCTCTTCTCTCTACCTGTCCTCTCCCTGAAAACACGAACCCCGATGATGTGTGGCGAGGTAGCCCCAGAAACCCATTCTCAGAGAACAGTGATTTTTTTCACTTTGAACTGAAATTCCATGCTCATGCACGGAATGTATATCATGTATTATCTGAGATATAGCATTTATTTTTTAGATTATTTTTTATTTTAAAATATTTTAAAATAAGATTTTTTTTTAAAAAAATATTTTTAACTTCAGCATATTAAAATGATTTAAAAATACAAAAAAATCAATTTTTTTTCAAAATTATTTTTGAAACACAATATTAAACACCTCTTTTCAACCCAGCCCCAACCCTTGATTTCTTGTCCAAAATTCAATTGGGTAGCAGAGCTTCCCTCTTCCTGGTAAGGTGGGTGGGGGTGGCAGCAGGCAAATAAATTAATTTATTGAATCATCTAAACTTAATGTAATGATTTTCCAAAATAAAAAATGGTTTAAATTTTATTTTGATAAACAAGCATCCAAAATGACTTCTAAAACAAATGTAATATGTAATTGACATTATGATAGTCTTTACACTTGCAATTTAAAAATAATCAAGGGTTATAAAATAGAGACATGAGATATCCTTAGTTTTTTCTCAGCAAATAACGAGACATATATAAATTATAATATAATAATTAATTGAGTATTGACAAAACTACAACTAAAGCAGAATACCATTTTAACCGGCATTGAATACTCTCTGTACGGATGCGCCTCTACATTTGACAGTCCAAGGATTGCCACTTGATGCGCGCTAAAATTTATACGGAGGTGGAGTATGATCGGGCGGCCGAGACGTGACGCTAAAATCGAGTGGCACGCGCAGTAGAAGAATTTTGGACTCTCTGCTCTCTCCGGTCTTTATCTAGCTGCACACTGTTCGATGGCTTCGATACTCACTCCCCGTATTCTCAGCTTACCAAGCACTTGATTTCACGACCATCATGGCTAGTTCATATGTCAAGACACACCATTGATCCTTTCCACGTGTAAATCACGGAAATGACTTCGTCTGATTCACGAACGTGGGACCACCAGGCTGATCTTGTTATTCAACGTGTTAATCCTATTTTATTGATATTTGACTACAGACGTAGACTAATTAAACCATTAATCTCCTATATTGCCTTTAACATCAGCTTAATCAAACCCACTAGATCATGATAGTGGGTCCTACCCAGGTGAATCACCTATAGGGTAGCCTTCACATTGTCAAAGGGCAGGGATTGGAAGCTGTTCAACGAATTGCTATCGACTCCGGCCGGTGGGTTGATCCGGTAATCAAGACTGGACCCCCAAGAGTCACGTTTAAAATAACAGGATAGGTGTTGATTAAATTAAACCGTGATTTAAGCAAATTTTAGCTTCGGTTTAAAACACTATATTTTTTTAATTTTGTTTAAATATTTTAAATTAATTTATACAATCGTTATAACCCACGACCCAAACTGTATGAATTACAAAATCCAGTAGCTTTGATACAATGAAAATAAGTGGGTTCCACGTATAATTTTGTGGCCCCACTAGATATATTGTTGTATACATGGTCTTAGGTATAAATATAGGTGGAATTGCTGGTGAGGTGCAGCAAGGCTACAGAGGGCTTGGACCCTACTGCATTATGCCTCGAGGCACTAGTGAGTTTTGCCCACTTTTCACCACTAGATATTGTTTGATAATGTATTTTAAAATTATTTTTAAAAGATTTTTTATTATTATTTAAATTTTTTTAATTATTTTAATAAATTTTTAAATGAAAATTAATTTTAAAAATAAATTGACCCAAACACTCAAGCATATACTAAGTATCGTAGGATCGTAGGGTCAATGCCTAATCTTGTGATGTATCTAAAAGAAAGAAACATGGAAGACATGTCACGGAACAATCATCCTATATTATTCATTAATTATGTTTGCGTTTGGTTTATTGTTTTGTCTTTTCGTGAAGTAGTTCATATAAAAATATTTTCAAGTCAGTTTATTCTATAATCAATCTTAAATAAATATTTAAAAGAGTTTACAATACATCTCGTATAGCGGATTAATATTTTAAACCACATAAATTTAACACAATGTTGGTCATAATATCTCAAGAAATCTGAACAAACTCTTAAAAACCGCCTAGGGTTTAAAAGACGGGGCTAAACCATGAAGTTGATAGCGCGATCATAGCCGTTCACTGGACGGGTTAGATGATCACTGCCTGTACTTCACAGAACAAGCAAATGATTGAGATTATAATGGAAGATTTAAAGCTTCTAATAAGCGTAAAAACAAGAGCATTAAACGGGGATTAAAGAACAAAATCATCGCACCGAATTCTCGTCAGATTTTTCATACGATTCATGCAAGAAGGAGAAGAGGAATGTAGAGAGGGAAGGAAGTGGTCCAGTGGTGATAATTGAGAATGAAAGAAGCTATAAACGAGCGTGGTGGGAGGGGGACATGGAAGCAGTGGATCTTGTTGGGATGCGAGGGGACATCGGCTTTTCGAAGGAGGACAGGAAAGAGGCCTTCTCTTTCCCATGTTTCTTCTCTCTACTGATTGATCTCCCGCTTTTAATTTGGATGGCCTTTTTGTTGCTATGGTCTCTCGTCTTTTGCTAAATAGTAGTCGATGCTAAATCTCATTTCAAAGTATATTTTATTTAGAAATATCTAAAATGATAATTTTAGTTTTTTAAGAATTAATTTTTATATTAGTATATTAAAATGATATAAAAATAATGAAATTTTTTTTATCTATAGTAAAAAAATTATTTATTTTCAAAAATATTTTTGAAATATATTCTTAAACTGACATGAAAACTCGTTGAGCTTGCAGGGCGTTGCTCCAATTGAATGAGACTTTGAGGTTTGAGTGCCTACATTGAACCACTCAATGATGCTTGAATAAAGCTAACGGCATCGTACGGTGTATTGTATTTTATAATACAATTTTTATTTATATTTTTTTTCAAAGGTTTCGATGTGATGATGAAAAAATCTAAAAAATATTATTTTTATTAAAAAAAAGAGAAGATAATTAATAACATATCACCGCATGTCGATCATCAGTAACTCAATAATAGCTTTTTTTCTTTAAAAAAATCAAGATGAATAAATAATGCATGAATATACTCCCACATAGTTTAGCCAACTAGCCTATGTAGAATAACCAAAGTTAACTCTACGCTTATTACAAGCCTTGATGGATCTTCTTTACAAGCTAACCTTAAAAACATGAAAGATCGGTAACCGAATGTTTTCTCTAAACTCAGCCCTTGGGTTTACTCAAATGGTAAAAGAATTATAAAACATTTAATGCAAAGATTTTATATTCAAATCTTACCACTAATTTATTAAAATAATATAATTAAGATAAATCAATATAATTGTAAGAAATATTTTAATTTACAATATTATAAATACAGGAGGAAAATAAAAACTTGTAAGAAAATACTTTCAGAAGGAAAATGGACCTTTTGTGTAAAAAAAGGAAACGAGCCTATCGCTTTACTCGGCCTGAAACGTAGCCCATCAAAGTCCAAAGACAACTCATTTAACTTTTACCTACTCTTAGCAGATCCAGAACCTATAGGCCCAATAAACCCCGGTCCAATTTCTCTCATCACCGTCTTTGAAACCTTGACCCAACAATCTGTGCTTAGCTTTCTCTGGGTTTTTCCCAACAATGGAGGGACTGATCAAATCGGTAGCCGATTTCATAGTTTACGTGCATCCATCGCAGATCAAGAATGTCGATAAAGCAATCCTCCGTGAACTCAGCTCTCTCCTTTTCAAGTCTGTTTCTTTGCCCTTTCACTTTATATTGAACTGTAGATTTTTGGTGTTTTTTCCCCCTCTCTCTCGAGGTGGTTTTCCCCCCACATATTCCCAGGCTTTCGATGGAGCTGTATTGGCTCATAGTGTCGAGCCTCAAGATAAATGTGCGAGAATTCTCTCTGGGGTACACCCTTATTTTGGTGTCAGACTACAAGCAAACATGTTGATCTTCTCGCCGAAGCCGAACATGCTTTTAGGTTATTTTCTTGCTTCTTCTTCATGTTAATTTTCTGTCTGCTAGTGTTATAGTGCATTCATGTGTAGAGTGGAGTTCATTTAATTAACTGTTCAAGATTCATGCACATGCGCCTCGTAGAAGTGGTGTTTTAGACTCCAAGTACTTTTATCATGTTACAGTGTGTGCTAAGATAGCGTAGGCTAGGCTCACTGGGTCGAGTGATCACGCATTGTCCCAAAAATTAGAACTAGTGTGGGTGGTTTGGGCTGCGGTGACCGGCCTTCACTTTCTAGTTGCTAGTTGCTAGATGGTCTTCGTCAACCAATCTGGACGATGCTAAAAAAGGGCACCTTTGGTGATTCTCCATTATTGGATAACAACACTGTAAACTACAGCTATATGGCCAGGTGTCAGGCCTCTGCTCCTGAGATTTCGTCAATATAGTTTCTTAATTAATCACCTAAAAGTCGGAGGACATCCAGTGTTAGTTTGTCAATCGTTTTTGGGAGGATTTGGGTGTGCAAAAGTACATTCCATTGGCAAAACGTACTTATGATTGGCATGGCAGCTGCGAGTCCATTTTGGCTCCCACAAAACCACGACAAATTAAAAACAAATCGGTGTTGGTGGAGGCGAGATCGATTCTAGCATCATCACAAGGTATGGGGTTTCTTTCATTCAACATCCCATATTCGACTGCGGGCCCACACCACATTTCATCATACATTAGATGGGTGAGAGAAGTCTGTTTTTTTCCTGGTTGGTGAATGATTCTCACCTCCTTCCAACTCCCATGTGAGAGTTTTCTTATTAAAACCAGAAGAATACAGAGAAGATCCTGACAAACTTTCTCCTCGTAATCCGGTCTCGTAACATGCTATCTTGTTGAAGACAGTGCTCATCAGTGCTCTTACATGCCTAATTAGATATAGGGTGTGCATTAGATATTGTAGAGTGTGCTTTAGATATTGTAGCATTAATTAGTAACGGTAGTATTACTGTTCATCCTGTATATAATCTCAAAGTGTAATCTCTTCATTCTTTACGACAATATATTGATCTTGGCTGTCATTTCAGCAACAAACCTGATTTGTTCTTCCTTACCAGCACAATCTAAAAATCTTCATGGTATCAGAGCTGTGATCCTACAGCCTTATCTGAATTTTTTTTTTCTTCTCTCGTCTATTGTGGTCTGTGAAAAATGGATTCTCAAGAATCCACAGACCAACAAAAAACTGTCAATTACACAAGCATCGACAGTGATGCTATTCAATCTCAAAAATTAACTACCGTACTGTTAAATGGTTTTAATTACTTACCATGGTCAAGAGCAGTGACCATTGCTCTTGGAGGCAGGTCACGGCTGGGATTCATCAACGGCAAAGCACCAGCACCTGACAGCAGCTCCCCTGACTTCGAACAGTGGCTTGCCAAAGATCAAATGGTGTTGTCTTGGATGTTAAATTCCATGGACCGAAACCTAGCTGAGATGTTCAGCTACTACCAATCATCCTTTGAACTGTGGGAAGCCGTGAGAGAGATGTATGGCAACCAAAAAAATTCCGCTCGCATATTCCAAATCCAGCAGGACATCACCAGTGTTCATCAAAACGGTCAGCCATTTGTGCAATTGTTGAGTAAACTTAAAAGCTTGTGGAACGAATTAGAAATTTACAGACCTCATTCAATTGACCCAACGGTGCTACGCAATCGCAAGGAAGAAGATCAAATCTTCCAATTACTTGCCAGTTTGGGGCCTGAATTTGAAGACCTCCGCAGCCACATTTTAATGAACGATGAACTCCCGTCCTTAAAGAGTGTGTGTGCAACGATTCAGCGAGAAGAAATCCGGCGAAAGGTAATGCCCCGTGAAAACCCATTGAAATTCGCTGACTCCCATGCTTGTGTTGCCCATCAATTTGCAGACAAAATGAATTTAAAAAACGTTGATGCTCGTGATGCTCAACACACTGCCGAGAGAGGATTCTTCAAAGGTAAGCGTCCTAATCTTAAATGCTCTCACTGTAATTCAATGGGTCACACCATTGATCGCTGCTGGAGTCTTCACCCCGAGTTGAAGCAAAATCGGCAGAATATGAACTCAATGGGTCACCGAAAATTTGGAAAATTTAAAGCCAATATGGCTGCCACTGAACCCATGAATTCTAGCCCTATGTCATTGCTAAATGAATTTGCAAGTTTTTTAGAGAAACGAACTCAGGGAGGTGATGGATTTTTGGCCGAAGAAGGCAGTGCCTTGCTCAGCCATTTCGGAGGGGTAAAGACCTGTGAAAGAGATGAATTGCAGAGTCATGGTGCTGCGTTTTTAAGCAGCTTTGGTGGGTCTTCAACCCGAACCCGTGGAGCTTCTTCAGCCCAGCCTTCACCGTGTGCAGCCCGTCGAAATTCCTCAGCCCAGCTTTCATCAGCCCAGCCTTCAACTTGGGCAGCCCGTGGAGATCCTTCAGCCCAGCCCTCAACTCGTGCAGCCATAATGCACAATTCCTCAAACCGTGACAGTGCAGATTTTATGGGTAATTTTGGGGATTTTACCCGAGAGGATGATGAGAAATTTGAAGGTATTTATATTGCACTTTTAACTGCCTTAGAATTAAGTAAATTGCATGATATATGGGTTGTAGATTCGGGTGCTAGTGATCACATGACACATAATTTAGACAAAATTCATGACTTTACCCCTTTCCCAATATCATCTTTTGTTTCAATTGCAAATGGATCTACGGCAGCAGTAAAAGGCAAGGGCAAAAATTAAAATTGCGTCAAAAATAATTAATTCTGATATTTTATATGTACCTTCATTTCCATTTCAATTATTATCTGTTCGAAGGTTAACTATTTCTCTTAATTGTGATGTTATATTTACTCCGTTTAAGGTGATTTTTCAGGACCATCACACCAAACAGAAGATTGGTGAAGGATTTCATTTGAATGGTCTCTATTTTTTTTGCGATTCCGAAGTTCCGAAAGGATTACAAGCGTTTTATCCTCCGATCAATGATCATCAGTTGTGGCATTTTCGTCTAGCACATGCATCCGATTACATTCTTGCAAAAATTAAACCAAATTTGTCAAAAAGGACGTATGAGTGTGAGACGTGCCATTTTTCCAAATCTAGTAGACTTCCATTTAAATTATCTTTGTCCAAAGCTTCTCAGGCTTTTGAACTTATTCATTCAGATGTATGGGGACCTTTTTCTATGTCAATTGATGGCTTTAAATATTTTGTCACATTTATCGATGATTTTTCAAGAGTTACATGGTTATATTTACTAAAATCAAAAACTGAAGTTTTTAATTGCTTTAAAGATTTTCACACACTAGTTTCTGCTCAATTTTCCACACATATTAAAAATTTTCGATCTGACAATGGTTCAGAATTTACATCTCATGCTATGGAAAATTATTTAAATTCTAATGGAATTCTGCATCAAACTAGTTGTGTTAATACTCCCCAACAAAATGGAATTGCTGAACGCAAAAATCGGGATTTATTAGAAAAAACTAGAGCCATAATGCTTCAAATGAATATTCCAAAAAAATTTTGGTCATATGGTGTTCTTACAGCTACCTATATTATTAACCGCTTACCCAGTCAGGTACTGGCTTTTCAGTGTCCTCTTGAAATTTTGCAGGGTAAAATTCCCAATACCTCGCACTTGAAGATTTTTGGGTGCCAATGTTTTGTTCATCTGCACACTAATCAACGTGACAAACTTGACCCGCGTGCCTCCAAGTGCATTTTCTTAGGGTATTCCCATACCAAGAAAGGGTACAAATGTTATGATAACATTAATCAGAAATTATATGTCAGCAGGGATGTTAGATTTGCAGAAACCACTCCGTACTTCACTGATCCAACTCAGGGGGAGTCCTTGGAAGATTTAATTCCTCTTCCCAGTGCAGAAATCTGCAGCCTCGACTTGCCTAGGCCCATTACTCCAGCGGACATCCCGGTTGACGATCCGTCTTCTGCTATCATACCTCTAGAACCTATGTCTCCTTTTTCGCCAGATGAAGTGCCAGCTCCAAGACGCAATCCTCCCAGAACACGACAGTGCCCCTCCAAATTTCAAGACTATGCAGCTTATGCAGTCAGGTATCCTGTCTCAAATTATTTGGATTACTCAAAATTATCACCTTCGTATTCTGCTTTTTTGTCAGCAATATCCAATGATCATGAGCCTCGCAATTTCTCCGAAGCGCAATCTCATCTAGTATGGCGAAAAGCTATGGAAGAGGAACTAACAGCTCTAGCTGACAATAATACTTGGAGCCTAGTTCCCCTTCCCAAAGGAAAACACGCCGTTGGCAGTCGATGGATATACAAGACAAAGTTCAACTCAGATGGATCTGTCAATCGCTATAAAGCGCGTCTAGTGGCTCAAGGGTATACCCAAGAATTTGGTGTTGATTACAAGGAGACATTTGCTCCTGTTGCTAAAATGACCACGGTAAGAGTTCTTTTATCTATTTCTGTCAATAATGGATGGTTTTTATCGCAAATGGACGTAAAAAATGCCTTTCTACACGGGGATCTAGAAGAAGAAGTGTTTATGAAGCTTCCTCCTGGTCACTTATCCAGCTTCAACCCTAATTTGGTATGTAAACTACATAAATCTATTTACGGGCTAAAGCAAAGTCCTCGTGCATGGCATGCAAAACTTAGTGGAGCTCTTGCTACATTAGGCTTTAGCAAAAGCTCTGCAGATTCCTCTTTATATATTCGGTTCCACAATGATGATAAATTGATGGTTCTCATTTATGTTGATGATTTAATTATCTCAGGGAATAACATTGAATCTATTTCCCAATTGAAGAAAACTCTTCAACAATTATTTCCGATTACAGATCTTGGTCCCTTAAAATATTTTCTTGGGATTGAAATGGCCTCATCTAAGAAAGGTTTTTTCCTTAATCAACGTAAGTACACTCTTGATGTGCTTCAAGATGCAGGTATGCTTTCAACTAAACCTTCCCCCACTCCGGTTGATAGTAAACTTAAATTATCTCTTGCAGGTCCCGCTCTTCCTTCACCTAAATATTATCAACAACTCGTGGGCAAACTCATTTATCTGACAATTACCCGACCGGATATTACTTATGCTGTCAGTCTTGTCAGCCAGTTCATGCATGCTCCAACCATACATCATCTCAGCATGGTCAAACGAATTTTGCGATATTTAAAGGGAACTATTGGTCGCGGAATTGTCATGACCAGAAACAACCATACAAATGTAATGGGCTATACTGACTCGGATTGGGCTGGAAATCAACTTGATCGGCGCTCGACTACTGGGTATTGCATGTTTGTTGGAGGTAACCTAGTGTCTTGGAAGAGCAAGAAACAGCATGTTGTGGCTCGCTCCAGTGCCGAAGCCGAATACCGGGCCATGGCGGCTGCAGCTTGTGAACTTGTGTGGTTGCGAAGTCTCCTAGCTGATATGGGTTGTTCATCGGTCACTCCGATGAGCCTTTTTTGTGACAACCAAGCGGCCATACATATTGCAAAAAACCCTGTGTTTCACGAACGGACCAAACACATCGAGGTTGATTGTCATTTTATTCGTCAGCAAGTTCAGTCCAACAACATCACTACGCATTATGTGCGCACCAGTGATCAACTTGCAGATGTGTTTACCAAAGCCGTGCCATCATCTCAGTTTCATCGGCTATTATGCAAGCTTGGATCTATCAACCCTCTTGATCCAGCTTGAGGGGGAGTGTTGAAGACAGTGCTCATCAGTGCTCTTACATGCCTAATTAGATATAGGGTGTGCATTAGATATTGTAGGGTGTGCTTTAGATATTGTAGCATTAATTAGTAACGGTAGTATTACTGTTCATCCTGTATATAATCTCAAAGTGTAATCTCTTCATTCTTTACGACAATATATTGATCTTGGCTGTAATTTCAGCAACAAACCTGATTTGTTCTTCCTTACCAGCACAATCTAAAAATCTTCATATCTCTGCTTACCAAAAGCATAAATCTTTCTCCCTGATGAGATTTCTAACCTCTCCTTCTTATGTGACATTTAGCAGTCCGGTGCATGTGTGCGAGAGAAGGACGTCGTAGGGTAGTGGTTGCCATCGCATCTTTGTTTGGTTCACATCATCTTATTTGACCCACTTCTGACATGCATTTTGAGATTTTGTAATTATTTTGGTTTCCAAAAATCTTTTATAGATACGGATATGATATTGCTCGCTACTTATATCGGACCAATCTGGTTTCTATATCATTTTTAAACCCTCTGCATGCTGAGTTGACTTGCATTTCTCTTGCTACAAGAAACAAAACGAACAAGAGAATCGGTTACTGGAAGACATTCACGACATTTCTAAATGTTTTCGTACATGAATTTACTTAAAAAAAACATTTCAATAACATGTTTATAATGTTTTTGTTTTTATCTCTTCAGTAAAATATGTTTTTCCCCCAGAACAGTAACTAAATACCACAGTATATACGATTATATATCTTTATTAAAATATAAGTTTGTAGTCTAAGAAAAATAGTGTCTCGATGATTTGAGTGTATTAAAAAAAAGCAATACTCTTTATATTATATGATTGTCATTGTTAAAAAAATAAGGTTGTAGTTTTATTTATTTATTTATTTATTTATACACATGACGCATGCTATAGTCTTGTAGTCAATTTATTAATACTCTTTATACCATAATAATATACCGGCCAGGCCAATAACTATCAACGTCTTATTGCGACCTTAATTCTTCGTACTGTGAAGAAAGAATATCACCAATCATTTGAAGTAATTAAAAATTAATTTTTTTAAGGAATGATTAGCACTTAAGAGGATTCTGACTTCAACTTCCTACCCACCTTGGCTTGCCTGTTATACCATTCGCTCCAGCCTCCACCCTTTGGAAAAGAGGTCTTGCTCGTCTATCATTGTGTCCCTTGATCAAGTCAAATATTTAGATCGATGACTAAATCTATTATTAAGAGTAGGTGGGTCTTAAATTCACTCTAATCATCATAATTATAAAAATTATGTTTTTGGGGAGTAGGAATTAACATAATGTGAAATATAAGGATATAAATTCAGATAAGAATGGAAAACAATTGGAAATGTATGAAAAATTATATGCACGAATGTTGTGGAAGATATATACAAGGGGTGTTTGGAAATGCATTTCAAAAACACTTTTGAAAAAAAAAAAATTTTTTTTTTTTTACTTTCAATTAATTTTTTTTTGTATTTTTAGATCATTTTGATGCGCTGATGTCAAAAATAATTTTTAAAAAATAAAAAAATATATCATTTTGATGCATTCATGAACAAAAAACATTTTCAAAAGCAACTTCAACCACACTTTCAACTAAAACATAGAGTGTTGAAGGAGAAGAACGATGGTCGGGACAATGAGAAGTAAAAAATCACCCAAATATAATTGCATCTCCATAACCATTCATCACAGTACGATCATCTTGGCACAAAGCTTTGATATTTTATCATGTAGTTTCTCGGCTATAGCTACCTAGAACTCTGCAGTTTTCATGAATGAAAACAATTTGAAGGACGCTCCAATAGTCCAAATACTACGGGTCGGTCATAAATTCTCAGCTGTAGTGTTAGAGAGTTTGTATATCGGATTTCTAGAAATCATAAATTTATAATTATTGTTTAGGTTTTCACAACAAAATCATAGATTTAAAACTATTTTTAAAATAGTATAAAATGTAATGTCAAAACTAAACTTCACATGGTCCATCACCATAAACATATGTTAAACTCAAAAATTTTGGGTTGCAGCAGAAGGAAGTTCACGGTGGATATGGTTTTAGACAGAAGGTGAAGTGGAGCATTTTTGTCCATAAATAAAAACACCAACATGATTTATCGGCTCTGTTATCAAAGTCAAATCAAAAGATTTTCATGTTCTTGAAAAGGGAATATTTTAAAATTATTTTTCAAAATGACATGATTTTTTTAAAAATGATTTTATATTATTTTAATATATTTCTAAATAAATATCATGTAGCAAATAAACACAACTGCACTCCCGGTAAATCTTATCCTGAAATGATGGCTCACCTGACCTGTAATTCATGATTTTACATGTAGTTACGGAAGAGCCAAATGATGACCCCTTGAAAGTCTCCTCCCCCGCACGTTATCGTTCCATGCTTGGGAGCAACCCTTGACCGACAGGCAGTACAACAAAAGGTATCACGCCGAGTCAAAAAAAAAAAATAATAATAATATATATATATATATATATATATTTTACTTGCTTTTAAAACGAAAGAAAACGAAATATTATTTTACCGTTTATTTTATAAAAATGCTATTTTAAATTTATTGTAATTAATAGTATTTTTTTTTTACTTCTTTAAATCTATATTATTTTGGGTTACTTTTTATAAAATTATCACCGTCTTGCAATCTATATCACAGGCTTGACAAACTTTTTTTTTTTAATATTCAATTAATTAAAACTATTTGAGCTATTTTTAAAATTTTCAAGTCAATGGGCTATATCAAGTTATTAAAATAATTAAATATAAAAAATATTAAAATATAATTGACCCTTTCAATGATATTTTACTATCTTAATACATAAAGAAGCTACTATACCAATTTGGCTATTCTAAATTACATGTCTCCCTGAAGATCTACTTGTCTATTTATTTGAATTAATATTTTTTGATATTTTAAGATTATTTTAATGCACTGATATTAAAATTGATTTTTTTTAAATAATTTTGTCAAAAATATACTATAAAAAATAATATCAACTACACTCTCAAACAAACACTGTATAATTCATGAATGTGAGCTATTCATTATGAGAAACAACCAGAAAAAATAAGTTATTGTTACATTTCATTTATCATGAAACTAATGAAAAATAATTCATGTACGAGTTCTTTTCATAAATAGATCTTAAATTGGTGATTCAAATCCACATACTTTGAGCTGATGAGGGCGGAGGAGTCACGGATTTTTTTCTTCTAAAACGGATCAAATCTATCTCGCGTTCCATGGATGATCAACGAAGCTTGTTTCGAGGGTCAACCGCGTGCCTGTGCTGGCTTTTTATGCCATCAAGATACGGCGCTATCTTGCTATAAGCAGCCGCACAGGAGGGAACTACTTCCCATTTTATCTAGGAATTAATATAATATAATATTCTTAAAAATGATTAAATGGGTGTTTAACTGTTTCTCTTATAATTCTCAAATTAACTCGGTTTGAGGGTTCTGGTCAGAGTTTTGCTGGTGAACTCAAAATGATAACGGGAAAAAATAAGATATTATTTTAAAAAAAAAACAATATTTTTTTGTTCTTAAAGTTAACTATGCTGTGTTTTATTTATATTTGATCAGGTCAACTTACTTAATTGATAAATCACTACGAAAATCCACGTACGATTTGTGTTGGAATATATATAACGTAAATCTAGAAAAACAACATGATGGTGTTTCGTATATGACAGGAAACAAGCATGCAGCTGCACAGGCAAGATAATAGTGTCCGTGTAAGTTTGCAATTTAATTGTTTTTGAAAATATTTTTTATTTAAAAATATATTAAAATATTATTTTTATTATTTTTTAAAATTATATGAATATAATCTAAAAGCATTAAAAAAATTAATTTAAAATAAAAAAACACTCTTAAAACACCGTTACCTACTCAAACCTGGAAAATAATTGAATCGAGGTCGGTAATTTTGAGACCAATTAGAGACTTATCAGGAATCCACTCCCATAATCAATACCCGAGAAAATTACCTCCAAGAACACGAGGTTGGATAAATTCAAAGCCAGATCATCGGCTACAGTTTTAATCATAGTGGCAATAAAATTTATGGGCACATGCGTGGACATAATCTTTCTCTCTGACATGACGATCGGCTGCGAAAATAAATATGCTTTGGACCTTGTACTCGAACTCTCAGTTTATCTTGGAGCATCAAACGATCTTAATTTATGGTAGTTCATGTCTCCAGTTCGTGTCTGTAATCTGAGCTTGAAGACAGCCTCACGTTTGCACTATCTCGATGGTCTGTACTTAACCATAACAAGATGAACAGAAACAAATTAATCCTAAAAACCCATATTAGACAATAATATAAATTATATTTTGAGGTCTTACCTAGGAGTTTAAGTTTTTAGATGAGTCAGGAGTTCAAATTTTGTCACCCTATTTTATTTGATAAAAATCAATCATAAAATAATGTTATTATGTGTAAGTTTCAAATCCAAAAGATTTTTATTTAAAGAGTTATATTAGAAAATAATATAAATTATATTTTAAAACTTTATCTAAGAGTTTAAATTTTTAGATGGGATGATTCCTTGACAACTTACCCGGTACGTGCCACCCACCCATGAGCATTTTGTATAAGCCAAAAGTTGGTGCATTGTACATAAGATCCAAAGCATAACCTATGATTAAGTAATCTGCTCTTAATTAAACTAATGCTAGCTCTTAAAGTGTCTCTAAACTGGCTCAGCATGTGCCAGCTACATCATTGGCATGGATCTATCAACCTCCAAGCAAAATGGCCGCCCGCAGCGCAACTTATAAGGACAAGGATTTTAAAATTAGGTTAAGGGATAAAAAGGGTGATTAAAATTAAAGTTAGATTCCCAGAGCAAACGACGAACAAGCATCTGTGCAAACCAATAGCTAGTAATAATGAAAACGTACAGGTTCCTGTTCTAGCTTAAACAATGGCAAACACACGTCCTCTTTCCACCTTCCAAAAGCAATTAACAGCCTACCATTCTTGTCTTTGCGATCCTTTTTCTTAGCCTGCCCCTCCTTTGTGTCATCGAGATAGCAGCAGAGTTTTTTGAAAGTGTTTTTTTAAAAAAAATGATTTTTATTTTATTTTATTTTAAATTATTTTTTTGGTAATTTTAGATAACTTTGATGTGTTGATGTCAAAAATAATTTTTAAAAAATAAAAAAAATATCATTGCATTTTTAAACAAAAAAATACTTTAAAAAATAACCGCAATCATACTCCCAAACAGCCACACAAAGAAGATCAAGCCGTGATTTGAGTTGTTTGACTCTACATGTTCATGCATCCAGTTAATTGTCCATGGCAACTGTAGCGTCCGCTATTTAATGAGGAGAGGTTTTTTATATCCCATAGTGATGAATATTTAAATACCGCTATCTAATTGCTTAAAATAAAATAAATTGCATGCATCATGAAATTAAAAAAAAACTATTTTTAGTTATTGATGTTTATACAATAAGTATAAGATTCATCTCAATGATTGATTCAGTTTAAAATTTGAATTGTAGTTCAGGTGAGTGAACCCAGTTCAACTCATTTTTCTTTTAAAAAAACAATCTATTAAATAATTTTGTTATAATTTTTTTCTGGATATTTTTATTGATTAAGGAGAGATCAGGTAGTCAATGGCATAATTATCATATTGATTTACAAGCTAAACCAAGTCTTGTAAACATGGTTTAAATGTTATATGCTTTGCTTAAATTATGATTTTGAGCTTAAATTTTTAAAAAATATTATGAAAATATGTTAATCTTGAATTGTGTATTTGATAATGTGTTTAAAAAATATATTTTAATTAAAAATATATATTAAAATAATGTTTTTTTTAAAATAATTTCTGACACTAATCAATCAATTTTTTTTTTAAAAATATCAATCCAATAAAGTTTTTTATATAAAATATTTTAAAAAATATATTCCACCAAAGTAAGCTAATGATCTATGATCAAATAAAAAAGGGGTGTTTAACTATTTACTTTTAATTTTTCAAAAAAGAAAAGCCGTACAAGAAGGAAACGACTGGTGTTGGGTCCGTGAGACCCGTGACACAGTCCAGTACAACCAGGCGGCTACGAACCTAGACACCCTTCCTAAAAAGCTGTGTCCATGCTCCACCATCATCGCCCTGGCTTTCAATTTTCTTCACTCTTTTTTCAATCTTGTGGAGCATAAAATATGGGTCCCATTGGTCCATTGGATTATTCAGTGGGTCCCGTGAGTAACCCCTCTCCAATCGGCTGCTTCCAAGGCTGGAGAAGGTGCCATGTCAGCTCCTGACGATGCCGTGGATAACGGTTTCCGCTGAACACCATGCATAGATGAAGGTTCATGGAAGATCGTGCCATGTCATCACCTTCAACGGGACTCACAGCCTTCCTCCAATTTTAAATGGCTATCAGGTTTCGGCGTGTTTTGTAATGGTTTTGAAAATGTTTTTTAAAAATTTTTAAAAAAATATATTTATTTTATATTAAAAAAATTAGTATTTTTAGATCATTTTGATATGCTGATATTAAAAATAAAAAATATTATTTAAGTTATTTTAGAACAAAAAATACTTTAAAAAATAATCTCAATCATAAAATATATTTTTTCGTGTTAAGCTGTATATATATATAAACACGAGCATACACTAATTTTACTTTGTATATAATATTCAATTTTTGGATGAAATGGAATTAAAAATAATAATGAAATTAAATTAGGTTTTGAAATGGAAAACTAAAAACTAAAACCCGGAAACACTCAGTTTTCAAACCGAACAGTGCTTACCCTACTTGGAACTAGTTGAATAATGTCTAGAATACCCTTCACTAAACGTTGCATATATTCCTCAAATCCTCCCGTATGCAATAAGAAACTCTAAATGAAGAAGAAAACAAGGAAAGAAAAATAATGGCGCCATGCACAATCTTTTGTGTTGGGAGATCAGAGTAGTTTTGTTTTATTTTATTTTCCTTCTAATTGTCAATAATGATTTTGTTGGGAAATATATTAATTGTGTCAAAACAATGAGAATGGAATTATGAAACAGTATGATCCTTAATCCCTGGCAAGTGGGGTATTAGGCTGCTGATGTGACACCTGGGGGGATGCATCATACCTCAAATACCTTCGAAGTGGATCCATAAACACTGACTGTACTAATTTTTTTATTAACAATTGATTTTCAAGTTAGTCTATTCGAATCTTAATTCTACATGTTAAGAAGTTAATGATCATATAAGTCTTCGATAATCATCATATTAATAATCATATGGCTTGAATATAAAATTACAGAAAAACAAGCTTTTTAATCCCAAATTTTTATTACCGAATCACCCCGCCAAATGGTTCTAACCGGCCCATCTTGACCATTCAAAGAATTGCTTTCACAATAGTGAAAATGATTGATCTTGGCGTGGTCACGTAAAAGTGCCGTATACAGGTTATGATTCTGGGATTAAAAAAGAAGTGAATTTAATTTATTATTATGAAAATGGTAGGATGCTGAAATACGGGCCGTGAAGTGATTAGGAGGAGGCATTTTGTTCTGGGATTATAAAGAAAGGGGAAAATGGTGGCATCCTTGCACATGGAGCGAGGTCAGAGACGAAGAATACAAAATAACTTTAAGGAGGGCGACGTTTTATTTTAAGGATTTTTTTTACAAGGCAAAGGCATCTTCAATGGCCAAAAGCTCAACCACCAGCCAGCTATAGAACCTTTTCGTTCGAAGCTCTGCATGTGGTGGGTTTCCAGTTTTGTATTTCTACTTCGTGCGCTAACTAAAGGCATCCCGCATGGATTGCCTGAAATTTGTCTGCTTTTGCACCCATCTACGGCTGTTTTCATGGATCCAAGCTGCTCCCACAGCTCAAAATGGCTACCAGGATCGATCAATCAAAAAAACTTGTGCTTTCAACTTTATCTTCCTCGTTCTGTGTTTATTCATTTATTGCGTTGGACTGGTCAGTTTTCTGCTGAAACACAACTTTTCAGGGCCCCATGTTCTGCCCTCTAGCAACCGAGTTACCCCCTGAGTCAGCATTGACTCGGGTTCTGATTAGCGACTCGATTAGACAGAGCTCCTGTTCCCAATTGTCAGTTTTCTAGTCTGCGTTCTGGTGTCTAAGAGTTTCAAAAGTCTCCACCGAATTAAGCTTGACTTGGACTCCCGGCACCGATGGCAGTGAACGCATTTACTATGGCTACTGCCTAATCTACATGTGAACTCGTTCAAATTTAGTAGATTCCTTTTACTTTCCCCTATTCTCCTCGTGGCATTGATGATAACATTTAAAGGAAATAAAATTAATTAAGCCCGAGCTTGACCGATCAACGATCCTCTCTCAATTCATGTTTAAATTTTCCATCATATTAATCTGCCTGTTTTTTTTATTTTTATTTATGATGAGAGATTTGAATTCGGTATCTTTTCGAAAAATAATAACATTATTAATCACTCAATTACATTAAAAACATTTTTCAAAAAGTTTGATTTTTTTTTAAATTAATTGTTTTTTAGATTATTTGCATGTGTTGATGTCAAAAATAATTTTAAAAAAATAAAAAAATATATATTATTTTAATACATTTATGAATGAAAAATACTTTGAAAAAATAACATCAACCGTACTTTCAAACAAATACCAAGAATGCTCTTGAAAAAGAGAGTATAGTACATATTGCACGTATGAGAATTCATCGGCCATAATCTTTAAAATGTGATTAACTCATATAAAAAGAAAAAATAACAATTGAGTACCATTCTATTCTCTCTTTTTATATATATAAAAATGGATATAAAAATAAAATGAATATAACGTTTGATTACTAAATCAAAATAAAAAATATTTATTTCATGTCATAAAAAAAACTTTATTAAGAAAATGCATAGAGATCACACATAATATGTTACAAGTTTACAGGTCACACATGGCCAAGATTTCGAAACCATGAGGCAGAATGCAATGAATCATAAGCAAAATCTTTCAGAAAATCTGACCCATTGCAATAAATATTGTCTTGTCGTTAGTTTTATCTAAAAACTACCACATATATTTGTATGTTCTTTCACTATCGTATGCTCACGACACACTGTTCTCTGCTTGTAAATCCATTATCTGCCAAGAACACAAGACATAAAATATTGCTATAACAGCAGACACAACCTTGTAATTATCTCAAAACCAAAGGGTATCTTCAAACTCCACTCCCTATAAAGACCTTCTTCCTCCTACTACCCAAAATCCCCCAGCCCCTCTCTGATCTTCTGTAATTGAAGCCACAAAACAAATCAAAGCGCGCACCAGGCCCCAAGATACTTTATTTCACTTGCTTTCCTTCAAAAGTTGACTTTTCCAGGAATATGTCAGCTGGGCTAGCAAAATGCGCCAGAATCCGCCACATAGTGAGGCTTCGTCAAATGCTAAGGCGGTGGCGCAACAAGGCACGAATGTCAGCGAATCGCATTCCATCGGATGTTCCAGCAGGACACGTCGCAATCTGTGTAGGGATTAGTTGCAGGAGATTTGTGGTGCGCGCGACGTACCTGAACCACCCCATCTTTAAGAAGCTCCTGGTACAAGCCGAAGAAGAGTTTGGGTTCTCTAACCAAGGCCCGTTAGCGATCCCGTGCGACGAGACCCTTTTCGAGGAAGTGCTTCGGTGCATTTCACGGTCGGAGAATAGAAAATCAGACCGGTTTGTGAATCTTGAGGATTTGCAGAGACACTGCAACGTTGGTGTTAAAAATGCTAAGCTTGATTTTTGGACCGATTTAAGACCTTTGCTACACACTGATAACTCATTCTAGTGAGGTGAAGCGAAGGACAAGCTAAGAAAAAAATAAGGAGAGAAAAGAACCTCTGATTCTGACCCGGTGTTGACTCAGTCCGAGTCAGGGAAGCTCTCCACTGAAAATTTGAAAATACGATGCAGATGACGGGTTAAAAAATCAACTTGGCTCGTTAGATGTTAATGATTATTGGGCTTGCTTACCTATTTACAACGAGGTAAGCTCGGTGGGCTTTCTGTTTTCCTTCTGCGAGAAAGAACTGGATTGGGAGGGTAGTTACTGAGTCACACTCCGGAGAATGCAGGGAGTCGGCAAGATGGGGTGGGTGGGTTAACCACCGAGTCGTCCCGGGTTCGAATTGGAGTGCAAGATAAGTATCGGAGACTCTTGAAATAATGGACAGAGAAACAAGGGAGAAATGTGATTGTTGATTGAGCCTCCGTGCTACTTTAAATTTCGTTATTTGTTTATTGATTAATGAAATTTTTTGGAGATATTCCAACATGCTCTAGTTGTTATCCATTAATCTCCTCAATAATTCCCTTTTAGCATTATTAATTGAATTCTTCCTTTGTTGGATCATTGTTACGAAACTTGGACTGCCTGCCGAGTGGATTTCGAACTTGGTGCAGGCTGAATTTCACCAAAAATAGAAAGGAATGGAGTTGATATGACTTTGTTGAAAATTCCGGTCGAGGAGGTTAAAACTCACGAGGGTTTTGAATTTTTCTTAAAACTATTTCCAGGATAACCCATTTCATCTGCTATTCAGGCCTAGATCCAAGTTAGGTTTAATAATTACACGTTAAATAAGCTGTGATTAATTAATTACAAGAGGAAGTTGTTTGGATGTTTAGTTTTTTTCTGTTTTTCTAATTCAAGTCAACTTGTACACAGTGAGAACTTTTCTGCACAGACTTTTGCAATCATGGAATGGTAGCCGTTACTGTGGGCTTGTGGGAGTTATAATGGCACCAAGCCACGTGAAAGGAAATGCTCCATCTGCTCTGTTTCACCTGATCCGACTTTGTCTTCTTACCCTTTAAATTATGGAGCCTGACATCTTCGGGGGAAGAAATCGGCTGGAACCATAGTAGAATCTGATGCTTGGAGCCTTGAACACATCTGTTGATTTGTCTTCGGCTTCGAAGTTAGGGGCACCATCCCATGCAATAAAGGCTACCCTATCTCCTAGGCGGCATCAATCACTTCCACCAATCCCTTCACTGACTACAAAAGGTTACGAAAACATACAGAAGGTTGGATCCAAAAAATTATTTGTACAGAATTACATTTGGTTTAGTTTGCTGGTTGATCTTTGACCTTCCGCTTCCTTTCGAAGGGCCAAAGCACACAACCAAGCGGCTTCGGCTCCTCTTTCAACAAAGCCCATACGAGCGAGGTTCAATAACTAGAGGCGTGCCAGTTTTCAATCAATTAAATTCATTAACTTAAAGATGGGACGATCGGGCTAGTAATTTGGTTAAAGGCACTTACTCTGCCGGTTCGTGTTGTTTTGCCGGTCACAAACTGCATCTGCATGTGAATGAGCGAGCGAGCGACCATTGGTATCTATTTGAGACATCGTCAACACTAGACCGATCCACCGCGTACAGAGGGCAAACAAGCTTTGCTGAAAATGACTAGGTCATGGAGAGGTCAAGTTTTCTGCTTGTAGTCTCCAGTCCCTACAGAGTAGAGGATTTCTTAGTCGATGATTCTTTACCTGAAGCTCATTTCGATCTAACCATCAAAGATTTGTATTTTGGTATAGAAAAAAATTGAAGAGATGCTTGATAAATTTGAAGTTGAGGAAGAGGAACATTTAGTGGGGAGCCATCACTTTCTTGGAATGTTTTCA
Source organism: Salix brachista (assembly GCA_009078335.1). Taxonomy (NCBI): domain Eukaryota; kingdom Viridiplantae; phylum Streptophyta; class Magnoliopsida; order Malpighiales; family Salicaceae; genus Salix; species Salix brachista. The sequence continues at coordinate 1,415,492 of CM018573.1, read as the reverse complement.
AGAGAGAAAAGGGGCTTGATTCTTGTTGTTTTTGGTGGACAAAATGGAATCAAGTTTCCACCTCTAGTGTCCAGTAATAAAAGAACAGGGCTAGGCTTAGATTCTCTCTCATTTTGATCAAAAAAGAGTTGGGTGATTCACATGGTTCATTCAAGTGATATTTAGCCTGGTTGTCTGTACTTGCACCATGATATGGGCTTAGGTAAGTATACATAGCCCATCTAAAGTACTGTTAACAAAGTCCATCAGAAGACCCACTTAACATATTGAAGTATCAGGTAGGTTAAGTTTAGCTCATCACCCCTTGCCCTAGTTACTGGACTGCCTAGATTTCTTGTATTTTCTAGGCCTTGGTCCTCTTTGTATGGTATATAGCTTTGCATCTTGCCTAATTCAAATTGAGGTCTACTCTTCTATCTCACTTGCTAGCCCACTAGCATCAGCTTGCCTAGACTGAGCTCATGAACATGAGGATTCATAGCCCACTAGCATCAGCTTGCCTAGACTGAGCTCATGAACATGAGGACTCATAGCCCACTGGACCTGCTTAAGCACTATCTTTTCGAAGTTTTTTCTTACGATGGATGGAGCTGTTTTCCCCTATTTTAGCAGCAGGACTAGACGTGCGGGAAGAAGGTATTAACAACATTGCCGGTTGTTGGAGATCTAAGGACCCAAGACACTCAACAAATCCACCTTACAGATTCCGACACAGCTTCAGCTAAACAGTTCCTCAAATGGGACTGGAGATTTTTGACACCAAGATTCTAAGATGTAAAATGGGTTAGATCTAGATCCTTATGTTCGTTGGAAAGTGTTAGAGAATAATATAAATTATTTTGAGACCTCACCTAACAGTTTAAGCTTTTAAGTGAGATGATTCTTTAACATGATATCAGAGTTTTGTTGACACAGCGGTCACGAGTTCGAATCTTACTTATCTCCATTCTATTTGATAAAAATCAAGCATTAAGTAGTATATACTTGTGCAAGTTTCAAGCTCAGAGAGTTTTCACTTGAGGGAGGTGTTAGAGAATAATATAAATCATATTTTAAGACCTTATATAACATGTTAAACTTTTAGATGGGATGGTTCTTTAACAGGAAAAAAAAACACGGCATTAAACACATCCATACCAGTTGAGATCTTGCAACCTGAAACACACACAAGTCGCAGGTTGCATTATTGTTATTGACACGACTGAGTTTTGAGCTTCTTGACACAAATTCCGTGATTGAAAGTAGCCTTGCATTCCTACAAGGAAGCTTTTCGCTGGTGGATGTCATGTGAACCATGTACTGCAGACCCACTAACTACTGCAAACTCCATATGCAAAACAACAAGACCCACTAACTACTGCAAACTCCATATGCAAAACAACAAACGAGAAGGTGATGATTATGAGGCATGGCTGTAGAGGTTATGGTGGATAGGACGAGCTTTGGCTTCTGCGTCCACCATTTCTAGCCGATAAAAACAAATAGAATGGACCACAATGTGTGTGACGTCTAGCAATGGATTTCTGGCTTGGCACCATTCTCTTTTGGAATTCTATTTTCCGGTCACACTGCAACAAGAAGCAAAGTAGGTCAATGAATGAAATTGTTCATCCTAGTGTTGATGTTTGAGAGTGTGGGGTTGGGGTTGGGGTTGGGGTGGTAGTAAATGCAATAATAATTGTTTTCTAATTATTTTAAAAAATATATTTATATACTTAAAAATAAAAGGTGTTCAAAATAAACAGATATATATACAATTTTATATTGATTAGTATGTGCTACTTAGTGCCTTTTTACTTACATTCTCCTATTTTTTATTTAACATTGCGTTTCAAAAGTAATTTTAAAAAAAAAATTGAATTTTTTAGTGTATTCTGATTATTTTCATTTATTGATATCAAAAATAATTTTTAAACAAATAAAAAAATATTATTTATAAATAAAAAATATTTTCAAAAACAATTTGAACGAAACTAGTAAACATTCAATTGCAAACATAAGTGCAACTATAACAGTGCCCGTGTTCTTGAACAAAACCTTAAAAAGATTATATGTTTTCTACGTACAGACAATAATATTATTTTATTTTTATTAGAAAAAGAAAAGAATGTTGCCCATTATTTACCCTACAAAGCTAGTTGCGAGTAGTGACAAAGTTTAAAGTTTCGGTTCGAGTTTGTCATGGGTTACATGATGAGTTCCCGTGCATGTTTCGAAGAAGAGTTTCTCACATTATTTTTCATCCCATCAACTACCACATCTCCGATTAAGATATATAAGGACAAAAAATGGTTAAAATACTATTATTAACAAAAAATAATGTTGTTTCGACATCATTATGAATTTATGATCATGTTACTTTAATTATTTGTTTGCTTTTGTTGTTCTTTCTAGTTTGTAAATGGGCCAGGAAAACTAGGGTTGGTTTTCATTTAATCACCCTCAAAAGAAGATTAAAATTCAATTATATATCATTAGCCATGATGAGAAAGATGAATTAAAGTGAATGACAACTTCAAATTTACACTTTTACCACTTTTTCCGCACTTGATGAATAAAAGAAATGTAGTGTGGATTAGTTGATGAAAATGTACATTTCATTATTGTTTATTTTCGTTTTGAAATTACGCTTCGGTAAGTTTAGCTTGAAAAAATATTAAATTTATATTGTTTTAGATCATTTTGATGTGCTGATATCAAAAATAATTTTTTTATTAAAAAAATCATTCTTATACTTTTCTAAAAAAAAAAAAATATCAACTATACTTCCATACAAATAATTTATGTATTTTGATATAAAAAAAAAAAAAAACAAATGCTACAAAATTAGGAATCGGTTTCACGAAACATTGGTTTGATGGTTCATTGTTGTCAAACGGGGAATGATCTCGAGAACAAGCTTATCATAACCCAGTTCAATTTATACTTTACGCAAGGATATTAAAATTGAAAAAAAGAGAGTATGTTATTATAAATAAATTGAAAAATAATAATTTCTCTCTCAAAAAGAAAAAGAGAGAAAGAACAGGAGGAGGAGGTAATTTGGACCAGTTGAGGTTACTTTCCTTTAATGAAATCTTTTAAAAGTGTAGTAGATTACAATGTGGTGAAAGTCACTAGTTACTTTCTTATTTTTTACTCGAACAAAAACCATCGGAAAATTAAAAAGAAAAAGAGAAGTGATGGCAATGAAAAAAATAAGACCGAGATTGGTCCTAAAAAAGGGAATGACATCCTTGCTGAAGATATGGGGTGTTTGTCGATTTTTTTTTAAAGATTTTTTTGAAAAAAATTGAAATTTTTATTTTTATTTTTTATTTTAAATTAAATGTTTTTAATATTTTTATATTATTTTCATGTGCTTATATAAAAAATAATTTAAAATATTATTTTGATATATTTAATTATTTATGAGAAAAAAACATTTTCAAAACACAACTTTAATCACAAGCAATCACATGATATGGAAGGAAGAGCGTGATGGCTATGAGCCCTTTTAAATACTTCATATACCCTTTGATCCGATAAAATCATATGTATCATGTCGAATAAATCTCACAATTTTTAATTTCAAGTTAGATAAGAAGTTAGGTTAAAAAATTACTTTCATTTTTTAAAATTTATCCTTTTTTTTATGAAGCAGCTAAATTGTTTTTTTTTTCCTACTAATCAAGTTGATTAAATTATGTCAATGTAATTTTCACACAATATAATATTAAATTCAAGATAAACAATTAATTATTAATGTTAAATGGTTTTTTATAATCTAAATATTTTTATAATATTGAAAAAAACAATTCCCTTAGACACCAGTAAAAATTATCAAGCCATTTGAGATTTTGTATATTTCATGGCGATGCATGGTATATGTCGCCATAGCTCTCGCTTGCCAAGACTGTCCTCTCTAGTCAACTTTTAAAAAAGTAATTCGTATCTTGATACCACAGTTGATAGATTTGGTCTAGGATATAATTTTTAAAAAGTTCGGGTTAAAAAGTTGTTGGGTGAAGTCGTGAGTCATCAGATTAATTTAGATTATTCTTTAATTAAAATATTTTTATTTTATTTTTCTAAATAATATTTTTTTATATTAACTTAATTAGGTTTGACCGGGGCTACCCTAATTACAAGCAACTCACCGGGTCAATCACGTTTTACCTGATCAATGCCTTTTCTAATTGAAATTAAAACAAGCTCCGAGTCAAGCTACTTATTACGAGTTTTCCTAATTAAAAATTAAAGTTTTCATTTTAAGTTTTTTTATTATTGTAAATGACCGGGTCAACTTGCATATATCTCGATTAATCTCACGGGCTCAAAATTGAATGACCATGTAAGCCTCCAATGTTTAGCAACTGCAGAGCTCGAACATGGAACTACATGAAAAACAGACCCTCTAGTTTCAAGTTTTTACCACTCGACTGCAAAAAAACAAACCGATCCCAGTTTTGGTTCATTTTTTAACAAAAAACCGTAAAAAGTATTTGCTTTTTTACTGTAACCACATTTTCCTTCTCCCATTTAACCAAAACAAAAGCAAACAAAAAATTGAACTGAATTGGTTTGGTTTTGGTTTACTATTTTTTTATTTTTAAAACCGAACCAGAGTTTTTTTATAAGAAAATGTAATTGTTTTTTTTTCAATTAATTTGTATTTTATTTTCTCGGTTTTTCAATTTTTTCGGTGACCCCTAATTTATACTACTCTCATGCAACAAAAAGTCGATCGAAGTGGGCATCCCACAGACCCATACCGCAGTAGCTGGTAGAAAATGCAAACCGAATTAGATGCCAATCTTGATAGGAAAGTGAGGTTCTCCTTTTATTTTCTTGGTAAATATTTTGGCATCCCTGGACCTTTACATTGGTGGGATTGACAGCTAGACGAGCCACTTTACAATGTCAACACGTAACATAAGACAACAAGAAGCTAATATGAGCATCATGATGACCAGCATGTGGCCCAGAATGATAAAGGAGAATGACAAATCATGATCGCCACAGGGAGAAGCGATGGAAAAGTGGAGGGGTGGGCTGCCTCGGAGAAGTACCGGTGGCAGATCAGAATCCAAAGAAAAAAAACGTCTACTTTAAGGCCTACAGGAGATGCCCTCAAGCTGTGTTCTGTGCAAACGTGGGTCCCTAAATGGTATTATTTGGTTCCATTTCACCCTGTAAAGTAACTGTTTCGGATTGTGTTTCAGTTTTTTTTTTTAATTATTTTTTTTTAAAAAAAAATTTTCACATTTATATAAAAAAATTTAAAAACATTACTTTTTTTAATTTAAAATAAAAAATAATATTTTTTTAAAAAATAATTTTAAAAAACAGTTAGAAGCACTTTTAACATTCTTTCGTGCCTCGAAAGCAAAGGTTGAAAATTCGCACAGAGAATGTTAAATATGTGGAGGCTCCATGTCACTCATCATTCTCATCCACTACCGAATACCCTTTTTGGATACAGTGGAAGTTTGCATCATTAACCATTGATCTGATCCATCCTCCACTTCAATGGTTAATGATGCAAACTTCCCCTGTATCCATGATAGCCTGTGCCTTTTTCTCATTTTGATGGTGGATTGTGCCCCCCGCCCCCCGAAAATTGTGAAGGACCTTTACGCCTAAGGGCAACTCCAACAAAAAAATTAGTGGCCACCTTCTATATATATATACACCTTGGGGCCACCTTCTATATATATATATATATATATATATATATATATTAGAAAATACTATAACTATATCAAAAATATTTGTTTTTGTTTTTATTTAAAAATACCTCACAAAGGAGTAAAACATTATATATAAAATTAACAATTATATTGTTGGAGGGTATTTTAAAAGCAATTATATAATTATATAATCTATTTTTATTAATTGTATAATTAATTGCATAATTAAACTACATATAAAATAATTGCGCTATATTTAAAATAATATAAAAAAAATAGCTTTCAAAAATGACTTTTATCATTGGAGCACATTTCAACATAAACCATATATACATTATTCAAAGAGCCATTTTAGAGATTTGGCTCTCCAAAATAGCTGTTGTCATTGGAGTTGCTCTACGTCCGATGGTTATTATAAATGAGTATTTGACTCTATAATAGTTTTTATAATTGAATTTAACCATAGAGCTTGTGTATTTGGTTAATAATTAACCACAGTTTATGTAAGGACGTAGTAAAAATTGTGATTGAATCTCAATTACAGAAAAGCAAATTTTCAGTGCTTTTCACCCGATAAAATCAATTAATTTCTCACTCATTTATCATCACTCAGCTAATTAAACGTCGTGCGAGCGTATCTTCAAATAATAATATCAACTGTTTCAAGCGAACGGGTTTTCTAAAAAAAAACACCCATCCACCTGATATGATTATTCATTGTAAGATACACCAACAAGATATGGCTGGTTGGTGATAAGATTTTTGAGTAGTGTTAAACATTAATAAAATATAACAAAAAATATTTTTAAAAATAGAAGGAGATTCCACTCAAAAATTTATGTTTATTTTAAAAGTTTTCTATATGTCTAGCACCACTTCAAATTTATTATAAAAAATATGGCATCACTCATTTTTAAACTAAAAGTATTCTTAAACAATTTGATTTCAGTAAAATTAGATGCATTGATACGATGAGAGTTACCACTAGGTTAATTAATCACTTGAGGTTAATTTCTGATAATTAAATAGTAGCTAAAAAATTACATTGGCTGGCACGGCAGATACGGGCAAATCGATGTAGTCTTCCCTCTGCAGTCGAAATTGCTAGTAAATAACCATTTTTCTTACAACATCAAGACCTCTTCCTTAAAAAAAACAACATGTGGAGATCGAATCAAATCATTTTGAAAATTGTTTCACTTTTGATTTGTAAATACACGTCCAAGCCCAACGCTTTACACCTTTTCACAACACAGGAACGCACACAAAACGAATAAATATTCATGCGCACGCTCCTTCCAACATAAAATAAATCAAGATCTTTGTATCCTGCGATAAGTAAAATTCACTCACGACTTTTCACGTGCATGGGTGTTTAAGACCAGAAAATTATATACTTAATCTCTGCGTCTAACGATGAGATAGCAAATGAATGCCTGGTTATTAACAGGATTGCATAATTAAGACAAAATTTAGCCCAGATTTTTTAAAGGGGATTCAATCACTCTCCAATTTAGTTGAGCGATAATGTTTAAAATATAAAAAACAGACAGACAGCCTATCCACCTTAATTTTTATATATCCAGTCACTATAAGGAGAGATGCTATCATTCTAGCTGGCCATGTGGACTTTTCCTTCAGCAGTAGGTGCTCTTGTGGAATTATCGTTTGATTTCCCCCCTTAATTTATCCCTTTCTCATTCGAATATTTTTAATAAACAACAAAAACTTGATCGACTGCTAGCTATCGAAGGTATTGGTTTTGTTAGAAGAGGAGAATAAACTGGAAAGAGACTCGAGGAGAATAAAAGAGGCAGTCCTCTGTTGCGTGTGTAGCAGGATCTTCGTAATTTATTAGCATCCATATGATTGTTTGAAGATTCTACGTATACTAACTATTAATGAGCGATTGATTAATGAGTTCCATCTACTTAATTAGACTGTAGCAGTCTACTTAGTGCTTGATTGTAGTGTAGTTAAAGTTATTTTTTAAAATATTTTTCATTCAAAAATACATTAATGACTTTTTTTTTTAATCATTAATGTATTTTTAATATTATCACATTAAAATGATATAAACACACTAATAAAACTTAATTTAAAATAAAAAAATAATTTTTTTTATTGTTTTTCAAATATATTTTTAAAACACGGTGTCAAATATGACTTTAATTACAAATCTGGGAAGTAGTAAGTATTTACATTGCTTTTGAATTAGGTTCCTTGACAGACATTCCATTCAATTAGATACACAACGAATAAAAAATTCCCAATTGGGCCCTCCAACCACATGTTAATTTTTTGTTAAGATTGAATGTTTGTCAATAATTAAAAAAAAAATACCATTTTGAAGAGAACTTGACGTGTGCTGTTAAGATCTAGCTACAATGATTTTTGATGGATAGACTCGAACCATGAATTGTGATAAATTAGGAGTGGTGATAAAACAAAATAATAATCTAGGATCTATCTGAGAGTGACTGTATAATTGAGGATCAATGTGAGGTTATCCCTTTATCATATTTTTATTATTGATATTGTGGTGTAAGAATTATTTTTTCTTGAAAATATATTAAAATAATTTTTGTATATTTTTTTTTTTGATCTTACAAATTAAAACTACAAATAAATATAAAATAATATATATGATCAGTTTGATATTTTTTTTAAAATGAAATAAACTCTTAAAAAAATTTTAAAAGCAAACATTACCATATAATATATTTCCAAACTTAATGATGTCGAAATATTGAATTATCAAACCCGTCATGATAATTCCATCGACTTATTAAAGACTTGATTAAGAGTGTCAGCAAAAGACGACAGAAGTAAGTTATGTGAAATTCACGTGATTTAAGGCTATGAAATGATATTAGCACTTGATGAAATATTCTGTACAGTATGAGCACCAATAATTAGTTTTATTGTTGCAAGAAAATGACTTGGTGCCTAATTGGCTTGAAAGCTCATAAGGGTGACGTGGAAGATTAGCGACAGACATAAGGGCATGATGAGACCACACTTGCTGTTCATATGCTGTACTCCAAATTGAGGTTGGTGCTCGAAAATTATGCCTTTCAGTTTTTATCACGGAGAAAGTTAGCAAATTATCATCGATTAGTGGGTTTCAATAAGCCTATTCAAATCAAGTTGCTGGGTTGTTATTTCAGTGCCACGACACGAAGGTGCCCTTGTAATCTCATTTCGGGGTCGTAGGATTGAAATTAATATATACAGCCATGATCAAAATACAGATTAAATAAACAAAATGTGTTTTAGTTTTTTAAACGTATAGATTAATATAGTTGTAAAATCCAACCCATGTTATAATTGTTTTTTTTTAAATAACATTATTTGTACCTTCTATTTTTGCCACTAGATATATGTTGCTGGTGACCTACGGAAATATCAGAGCACACTGTCTTGTTCAATTGCTCGGTATTTGCGTGTGAAAAAGAGTTGTAAGAAGCAAGGACCCAGCATTCTCCATCAATCAATGGAATGATAAATGTAGATACAAGAAGGCTGCATGATTCGTATATTATTAAACTTATAGGTGAGGTCCCAAAATATGATTTATGTTATTCTCTAACACACCTCATCAAGTGAAAGCTCTTTGGGCTTGAAACTTGCACAAAGACCTACTCTACCTTGTGCTTGATTTTTTATCAAATAGAATGGGGGTGGTGAGATTCGAACTCGTGACCGTTGGGTCAATAAGGCTCTGATATTATGTTAAGGAACTATCCCACCTAAAAGCTAAGCTTATAGGTGAGACCCCAGAATATGATTTATATTATTCTCTAACAGCCTACACACATAGCACGAACAATTTTTTAATGAGATTTCAAATAATAATAATAATAATAATTTATTGTTTATTTATTTTTAATAAAGAAACCAATTAAGAAGAAAAGGAACTGAATGTTTGTCATAGGTCTTGATTTTAAACAAGGATATTTATTTTTTATAAGAATATAAGATAATCAAAATTTTACTTGCAAATCTAAACGTGTAAAATATACATTTTAGAAAAATACAATTTCGCCACATAAAAAAATAGGGTGATAATGGATTATTTTCTGATGGAAAATTTTTTAGCTATAGTTAAATAGATATTTCACCTCAAGAGTGCACAAGAAAACAACCGGCCATGGATCTGTGTAGTGCAAGGTCATGGGTGGTCGGTCAGTATGATAGATGACTAGTCATAAAAGAGTTTTGTCCTTAGATAGTAAATAATCCCGACCCGTGAGTCAATTTAATAATTTAGTGATTCATAACTAGATTTCAATCAAATTTCATTCTGAATTCACTTGAAGAGTAATATGATTACATTAAATAGGAAAACAATATTTAAAATGATATGTTTTATTTAAAAATAACACAATAATATTGTTTTGTAATTCGTTGACTATGGTTCTAACTCCCAGCCAATTAACCAATGTCACTATGTTCTTTAGTTCTTAAGTTTTTACCAGTGAGCAACCTGATAGATGATTGGTTAATCTATCTCCATTCTTATTTTGGGATGAAGTGCTAAAATAGAGCCAGGCCATTGCTTCCCGAGCTTGACGTGGCAAACACAAACTCTAAGAGAATGAAGACAACCAAGATAGAGAAATATCACTGCACGCGTGAGATAAAAGAGGTTTGCAATTTCATGGCACTGGCAAAAGGTGGTCAGGATTTCTTCCTAAAGTTCAAAAAAGAAAGTTGTCGTGAAGGCATCTGGTGTGGGAGGTTGGCTTAATATATAACTGGAGAGTACTGTAATAGAAATAAAGGTTCGATAGTAGATAAAAAAATGTTTAGTGATTTACATATTGCTTGGAACCAAGTCACATGTGAAATTAAATTATATTCATAAATAAATTTGAATCCAAATGATAACCTAGCTATTACAATTCTTATATTTAGAATATATACTAGGGCAGATAATTGAGACTCAATTATATTGTTTGAAATACACGTGGAAAAAAATTGAATTAGCAATTTTTACTATTTATTCATAAATCTTTTTTGTTTGAAAAATGGAGTCGAGATTCTTAAAATAAATAAAAAAAAATTTCTCCAAAGCAAAGAAGAGGATATAAAAGGTATTTTTGAGATTATGGAGCCTAAAAGGGTAAAGTAAACTCTAAATTTAGATACGTGGAACAAACCATGGTGTGTTTTTGTTTTTGCTGGGTGTATGTGGGCCTTATGAACAGAAGGCTTGACTACGTTGTTTGTCCTAATTGGCAGGTAAAGGCTTTCCTCTCCTTCTCTTCTCTGCCGACGCTTGTCGTTTTCGATAATTAATTATTAAGCGATGGGGAATGTCATAGAGATTGCATTTTTTTTAATATATTAAAATAATATTTTTATTATTTTTCAAAAAATATTTTTAATATTAATATAACAAAATAATTTTAAAAATAATTTTAAGCCAACATTCTCTTGTCACAGTGCCAAACACACTTTAAAAATATATATATGCACACACTAAAAACATGCATCCGTGTTATGTAAAACACGTTCCTTTTCTAGTGTTCCTTTTAGTGACTCACATTGAGGGTGAAACTGTATTTGAACATTATTAAAGGTATATTTAATTTAAAAAAAATATTAAATAGCTTTAATGTGCCATGTTAAAATTAACAAAATATTTTATTTTCTCAAAAAAAACAAGAAAAATTTAAGATGTTAGTAGATTAACTAACCGTGGATGATATATATATTTCTATCTAAATTTGTTTACCCATAATTCTATTTATTTTCTTAATCTAAAATCAATACAGAAAATAACACTAATTTTATTCCACACCGTAAAATCTCTAAAAAAGTACAGCACGGCACACTCTCAAATTTACATTTACCTGGTGAAAAGGGTGACGCAGCAAGAACACAGGAACGTGTGGGGGGAGTGGGGACCACATGTTCTTTTTTGGCTTTTTAACTGCCCTTGGATTCTGTTACCCCGACGCTCTCCTCTGCTCTACCCGCTTACGAGCCTCGTCATCTTAGACGCGCCACTGGTGGTTATAACTTGCCTCGAAGAAGGAAAGGGAGAGGAGAGACAGCGAGAGTTGATCTCTTTTCTAGGTCCCGTACCTCCCTCCCTCCTCCTACTTGTGGTGAATCTATCAACAAAGTGTCTAAAACGAGCTGTAATGTTCAAATCACATCCATCCTGAAATCGACACCACTGGAGGTTGAAATTCAATTTCAATTATTATTTTTTAGATATTGGATAGTTTTCACGGTTATGGTTTTTTTAATAAAAATATATTATTTTTATATATAAAATATTTTTAAAAAACAAACATTATTCTGTTATCGAGCACAATTTTAGTCTTGGCAACAAAGCACGTCAAGTTCACCTTTCCTGTCGAGAATGTATCATTGTGCTGGAAATCAAGGTGATAAGACGATTGCATCACATTAATGAAAACTTGCCATTTAAGGCACTCGACATCTCAATTAAAAGCTTTGTCCTTTGCGTGTGCAGGCAGATTTCTAAGGAAAACTATGGCTGAGTTCAGAGCACGATCCCTTTTGTTATTAGAAATTTGCCTGCAAACCCTCTACTTTTGATTCCTAGTCACAATTGACCCTTCCAGACGTCTTCCATTTATCGTCACTTTACATGTCTAGGAGGGTGAAGGGATAAGTTCACGTTAAAGTTCTGTCCACAAATTCAAAGTGTGGATACCAAGGGACCAAAAGTTGCGAGAGGGACTGAATTGATGGATTTCTGAAAATTAAGGATTCACAGGATGAATTTACCATTCAAAATCGTAGTTACAAAATCCGATTTAGCCAAGAGGAGGGTCGGGTCGGCCAGTCCAGAAGAACAATGTATTGGATTTTAAAAAACAAAATGACTTTGTTTTAGTTTATTTTATTATTAAAAAAAACAAATTAGGTCTTGCCCTCGTTTTTTATTCGGTTTATTGAGTCGTAAATATAACAGTCAGATCAAATCAGGTTTGTTGCTGTTCTCAACCTGAAAATTAAAATAGGGGCTCACTTTATTTATGGAAAAATAATTTAGTTTTGGAAATGGTTCCATGGAAAATGGATTAGTGGATACACTGAAACGCCGCGGTTGTAATCGGCGAGATTGTCTGAACAAGATGACCTGGTGTCTTATGATTGGACCGTGCGGATTATTATCCAGCTCAAGTGTAAACAGCAAAAAGTACTAATAAGATAATAAATCATAATCCAAAGGCACACATCGACCGCCGATTCAAGCCAGGAACCAACCGTGTTGGGCAATCACAGCCGTGTATTTTTTTTTTAATTAAAAATAGAAAGAAAAAAAATAACGAAACAGGAGGAGATAAAAAAAAGAAAAAAGCATCGATCGACCGTTAAAATTAAAATAACTAGAAGCAGAAGCTGTGGTCTGGTCAACTGGGCCGAGTTTTCAATAGTAATAGACCGCAGAGGCGCAGAGACATCTCCTCGGCCAGTTTACTGTGCTGTATCGTAGCTGTCACTGCATGTCTATGTAACTGTATGTTGCGCCACAGTGCCATGCAGTGGCATCCAGAAGATCAGGTATGCCTACGGTCTATTTTCTTTTTTTAATTGACCATGATAAATTTCCTTACTCGAGCCCATATCGATGTATTTATATGAAATTTAATTTGCTCTCCCTTTTAAATATCAAGCGTGGAAAAACTATTTTGAAAGTAATAAAATATAAATATTATCCTTCCTAAAATGCATAAATAATTGCAAGAAAAAATGAAGGATCCTTTTATTGGGGGTCATTGTCTGCCACTTTTTCCGGGCACCCCGATGGACCTCATGATTTTCAGTGAGTATTGCTGACAATTGACAGTGCGGTGGAACCTCGGCTACTAGCTAGACTACTAGTCGTAGATATGCTGAGTGACTGGTGTCACTTTTCATACTTTCCTTCTTCGTCACCTCACCCGAGCCGGGCTCGCTGGAAAAGAGAAATGGAGATAACTCCACGGTGGCAGGGGAAGAGCCTCTCCCACGCAAAGCAGAAAAAAGAAATGTTTGAATTCATAACGGGAGTTAAAATGACTGCGCAGATCCAACCACGTACAGGTGAACTTAGATATGCTGAAATAGATTATGACAGGATCTGTTTACTTAAAAACGACTTTTCTTTTCCTTTTTATTTATTTTCAACAAGAAATTAAACACATGTTCCAAAAATAATAAAACACGTTAAGGTTATAACTATTATTTTTTTATATGAGAAAATAAATTTATAATAACCATCTCAATCTTTTTTATTCGTTTGTAAATGTTTATTATGTTTTATCTTAATGAATACTTATATTGTTCAGTAAAACAAATATTTATATGATATTTATAATAACTATTAAATTTAAGACATTTAAAAAGTATATATATATATATAATCTTATTCTCTTACATTTCTAGAAAGGAAAAAAAAATTATATTTTCTTCATTTATGAAAAATTTATAAGGAAAAATTATGGAGAACATCTAAAATATGTTTTTTAACCTCTGTATAAATTTGCTATTACGGATTTTTAAACAATATTTTGGTTTGATTGGTCATAATATTAGGCAGCTCATCTAGAGATCAATTACACCTACAATGGAGCATAACCTAGGTAATTATCCCCTAAAATCTCCATATTTCAAAATCTACAGCTAAATTTTCCTTTACAGCTAAACTTAAATACCACCTGTAACACAATAATCTCTTCTTGTTTAAGTAATGAATGGCTCAGATTTATTGACAGGGATGATCAGATGAAAGCAAGCACACACGGTGTGGCGACTACAATTTCAAAGATCATGAGCTGTGACGGTGGTCCAAAGTCGTAACGCACACACACAGATAGCACAAGAATACATTACCCTCATCCTTCTAGAAGGAGGAACAATGATAAGAGCTTATATTAAAAATTTTGTTAGATATGTGATTGTTAAGATGATAATTACTGAAAATTTATATAATTATTAATGTTAAAATTCATGAAATTAGTCGAGAGACATAGAAGCTGATTTTCAAGTATACATATTAAAAAAATACATTATCCTCACGTATCCGATCCAGAAGAGTTAAATGGAAAACAAAAATTGTAAAAAAAGAAGAAGAATTAAGTCTCAGACACACACTATGGTGTTTAAGTTGAAATAATAAATATTTATTTAATAATAATAAATATTTATTCAGAAATAATTAAAAAACTGCACAGTCCTGATATATAAAAGCTGGCAAACTTGCAGGACGTACTTTGTTGGAAAAGAGAGAGCGAGGGTGGCCGGATACCACCACCATTTTTTACTCCATTAGGGGTAAACCCGTCAAGAAGAACCACGCGTCCCTTTCAAGTTCCATTTGTTCTTTAAAATAAAAGACAATTTCATTAATTTCTTAAAATAAAATAATTTAAAAAGCATATATTTTTTGGAGCACTTGCAAGGTCTTCCCTTTTAAGTGACACCTCGAACTAGAATATTTTTCACTCTCTTTCACCCACCCCCACCCCTACCACCACCGTCACCACCACCACCACAACTCTCCTCTCATTTCTCATTCCTCTTAGATCCCATTTCTCTACCTGGCCTCAATCTCACGCTTCCTCTACTCACTGGAGCTACATTTCTACTGTTGACTGGTGAGTGAGGTTTTTTCTATCCCCATTACCCTCTGTATTGGCGAGCTATTTCTTTCATTGGCTGTGAGAAAATAAAAACGAAAATGGAAATGAGCTTCGTTTGGCGTGTGTGTTATGTTTGTTTCTCCTTTTTGAAAAAAAAATGATTTTATTTGGTCCATTTTTTCTAACTCCTTTTTTTATCAAAGTAGAGATTATCATTTCTCTATCTGTCGGTGAAGGGTTCCTATTGTAAGATTTCTTCCAATTCAAGTCTTTCTTCAATCTTATATTTTTCTTCCTGTTTTGATTATATAACATGGCTTTAGCCTTTTCTTGGTCAATAGCTGAAATGACTTCTTGTTTTCTATTTTCTTACTTTTTATACTTGTGGATTTTTTCTTGATATCTGTTTTGGTATCAGCCTGTCAGTGCTTGATAATGGTGGCATTTGGCAGTGAATTCACTTTCTGGTTTTGATTTCTCAGTTTAGCACTCTCACTCTTTCTGTTACTATTTCATTTTTTTTTTCTAAAATCCCATTTGTATAAATAAAAACTTTTTAGTTCTTCTCAGTGCGATTAATTTTATTAATTATTGTTATTTTTTTGTGTTATTGATTGAATTTTTGTTGTATTTTTAAAATCTTTATATGGTATTAATTACATAATCGGTGATTCGATCTTTGTTGTAATAATTGAGAAAGCATTATGGGGCTTAATGACAGAGCATGCATGTCATTAATGATGATAATAAAATCATTGTATTTGCGTAGCTCTGATGTTTCTGTCATACTGGGTTTAATTGCTGAGCTACACGAGGATTTTAAAAGGGAAATTTAATGAGAGAAAATGCCATTATTCCTAGGATTTGTATCACCATTAAAACAAGCGAGCCGCAAAAACCTGGTTTAATAATTAATCATTTTTTTTTTAATTTTTAAAGTGCAGGATGATTGTTCTGAAGTCATTTTCTCCAGACTTACATGTTAAAATATTCAAATGGAATTCGTTTTTTTTTTTTTTTAATGTTTATAGTTGATGAAGATTATGTGTTTTGTTCTGTCTAGAAGTTGTACCGATAGGTTGAAGTAGTTGTTTTAATACGCTTGATTATTGCATTATATATTTTCTGACTGATTTCAATCATTTTAACTGATATTTACACTTGAAATTTCCAGTCCGATATGGATCGCCGGAGTTGGCCATGGAAGAAAAAATCATCCGACAAGACTGAGAAAGCGGTTGCGGCAGAAGATTCCGGTGGTTCACAGGGAGTGAAGGTATATTCACTGATATAAGTTTTGTTTTTGCTTTGATTGACAATTCTGTCTCCATTTTCTTCCGTTACTGTTTGCTTGTTTTTGATGTCTTATCTCCGACATCCTTCTTTATTTGGATGGCTTAAGACATTGATTGCTAGACAGTTGAAGCATTCCCATGAATTCTCTGCAACTTTGTCGTCGCTGATGAGTGAATTTGTGTGCTGCAAATTTTGACATAATTAAAAATATCAGATTGATGAACTGCTCTCTTGAAAGGGATCTTCCTTCTCTAATTTTCTACAAGCCATTTTAATCTCTTAACCGTTTCAGATTTGATAGGTGAAAAAGACTAACGATGAATTAGTGGAGCATCATATCGTCTCCAGCTTCAATGGGAAATTATTAGTTTCTCTGGTTAATTCTTTTTTTTCTGGATTTCTTTTAATGAGAACAGGATAGCTATAAAAAACCCAAGCACGTTCAAATTTCTGTGGAATCATACACCCATCTCACTGGTTTAGAGGATCAAGTGAAGACATATGAGGAACAGGTTGAAACACTAGAGGATCAGATCAAGGACTTGAATGAAAAGCTGTCGGCAGCCCATTCGGAGTTGACTACCAAGGAAAACCTGGTGAAACAACATGCTAAAGTCGCAGAGGAAGCTGTCTCAGGTAGGACACTGGTCTGTGATACAATACAAAGATGATTGTATAGGAGCTTATTTATCCATCAAAATTCTGAAATTTAGTTTGAAATGAATTGCATTGAATTTGAATACCTCTTAATGCAGGTTGGGAAAAGGCTGAGGCTGAAGCTTTGGCATTGAAAAATCATCTGGAAACAGTTACACTCTCAAAGCTCACTGCTGAAGATCGGGCATCACATTTGGATGGTGCTCTCAAAGAGTGCATGCGGCAGATACGAAATCTAAAAGAAGAACATGAACAGAAAGTTCAGGAAGTTGTACTCAACAAGAACAAGCAGTTAGACAAAATTAAGATGGATTTTGAAGCGAAGATCGCTAACTTAGATCAAGAGCTCCTTAGGTCTGCTGCTGAAAATGCTGCACTTTCGAGGTCATTGCAAGATTGTTCTAATATGGTAATCAAAGTAAGTGAAGAAAAGTCGCAAGCTGACGCTGAAATCGACCTTTTGAAGAGCAATATTGAGTCATGTGAAAGGGAAATAAACTCCCTTAAATATGAATTCCATGTAATTTCTAAAGAGCTGGAGATTCGTAATGAAGAAAAGAATATGATCATGAGAACTGCTGAAGCAGCTAACAAGCAGCATACAGAGGGTGTCAAAAAAATAGCTAAGCTCGAAGCAGAATGCCAAAGATTACGTGGTCTTGTTCGGAAGAAATTGCCAGGTCCTGCTGCACTTGCCCAGATGAAGCTAGAGGTTGAGAGTTTGGGTCGAGATTATGGAGACTCTCGACTGAGGAGGTCTCCTGTTAAGCCTCCAAGTCCTCATTTGTCCTCAGTGCCTGAATTTTCACTGGACAATGTACAGAAATTCAATAAAGAGAATGAGTTTCTCACAGATCGTTTATTTGCAGTGGAGGAGGAAACAAAGATGCTGAAAGAAGCTTTGGCAAAGCGTAACGGTGAACTGCAGGCTTCTAGGAATCTGTGTGCCAAGACAGCAAGCAAGCTTCGAAGTTTAGAAGCTCAATTTCAAACCAGCAATCATCAGAAAAGTTCCCCAAAATCTACCATTCAGGTTCCTGCTGAAGGTTACTCTAGTCAAAATATCACTAATCCACCTAGCTTAACCTCTGTGTCTGAAGATGGAAATGATGATACCCAAAGCTGTGCTGACTCTTGGGCAACGACATCAGTCTCTGAGGTTTCCCATTTCAATAAGGACAATCACAGTGAGAAGGCTGAAAATGCAAAGCATCTTGAGCTTATGGATGACTTCTTGGAGATGGAAAAATTGGCTTGTTTAAAAGCAGATAGAACCGCAACCATTTCAAGCTCACCAAACAACAGGCCTTCTGAAATTGCAAACACTGATGCGTTGGCTGAGGTCTCTTTACAAAATGAAGATGCACTGTCTGAAGAGAAGCATGATTTGGATCCCATGGTGAATCATGTGTCCTGCAATAAGGATTCTTCAGCCATAAATTCAGGATCTGATGCAGACCTGTCGTCATATGTGAAGCTCCAGTCTAGAATCTCTATGCTACTCGAGTCTGTGTCCAAGGAGGCTGATGTTGGTAAAATTTTGGAGGATATCAAGCAGGCTGTGCAGGATACAGAAACCGCTGCAAGCTGTGGTCCCAAGGAAGCACACCATTCTGATGCAACGCGTGACAGGCAAACTTGTCCTGAAGATGCTGGTGTAATGGGAGAGAAAGAAATCAAATTGTTGCAAGAGAGCAAGGCAGCCACACAAATTATGCACGCAGTGAGCGAGGAGTTGTTGGCTGCCATTTCTCAGATTCATGGCTTCGTGATATTGCTGGGAAAAGAAGCAATGGCAGTTCATGACTCTTCGTGCGATAGCATTGGTCTGAGCCAAAAAATCAAGGATTTCTCAACCACTTTCAAGAAAGTTTTATGCAATGACAGAAGTCTGATTGATTTCGTGTTTGAACTTTCTCACATCTTAGTCCGATTCAATGTCCTAGGATATAAAGGCAATGAGGCGGAAATCAATAGTCCTGATTGCATTGACAAGGTTGCTTTACCAGAGAACAAGGCCATTCAAAAGGATTCACTGGGAGAAACATTTCAGAATGGTTGTGCCAGCATTTCCAGTCCTACCTCCAACCCGGAGGTGCATGATTATGGAAATTTGGTACCTGGCTATGGATCAAATACCACATCTTGCAAGGTCTCATTGGAAGAGTTTGAAGAATTGAAATCAGAGAAGGACACAATGGCCATGGATTTAGCCCGATGTGCTGAAAATTTTGAAATGACAAAATCTCAATTACATGAAACCGAGCAGCTTCTAGCTGAAGTTAAATCACAACTGACTTCTGCACATAAGTCTAACAGCTTGGCTGAGACACAGCTCAAATGTATGGCAGAGTCATATAGGTCGCTTGAAACACGTGCACAGGAGCTAGAAACTGAGGTAAACCTTCTGCGGGTGAAAACAGATACTTTGGAAAATGAGCTTCAAGAAGGAAAGAGGAGTCATCAGGATGCCTTGACCAGATGCAAGGAACTAGAAGAGCAACTGAAAACGTAAGCTTCCATCCTTTTCTTTTACTTACCATCTATTTTGTGCAAACTTATATGCTATGATCCATGTTCCCCCCCCCCCCCCCCCGACTATTTCATGTTTTTTTGAATTATCTTGTGGAATTTCCTGACTCTTCATCTCTGAATTTGAAGTTCTCTCTAAAATTAATATTTTTTTTGTTATTTTTAGGAAAGAGAGCTTGTCAGCAGCTGACATTGACCTCAAGAGCAAACAGGTGGGGCATCTGTCCTCTTCATCATTCCTTAAATTGTCATTTGATCAGACTAAATTTGTTTCTCATGCTATTAGCAATAAGGGGAAAATTGTAAGAGATATATAAACGTCAGGAACTTTGCCCACTGATGCTCTCTGAAAAATTAATCTAGTGCTCCAAGCATATTTATAATACAGTAATGCTCAACAACATTGTATATCACTCCATATTGCAAGCTAATCTATGGACCTCACTTGAACAGACCAATAATATGAGCACTCCATGAAAGCTGACGTTGATCTCTAAAAGTAAATGATTTTGTTTTAATACAATGCAAGCCATCATTGATCAGTGTAAAGAGCTAAATTGAAACTACTATTTCAGGATAAAGAAATCGCAGCTGCCACAGAAAAGCTAGCAGAGTGCCAGGAGACGATATTTCTTCTTGGCAAACAGTTAAAATATTTGCGTCCTCAAACAGAGATCATGGGATCTCCTTACAGTGAGAGGAGTCAAAGTGGCGATGGGATTGGCAAGGACGAACCTACAGTAAGTGGCATTAACTTGCAGGAGATTGATAAAGCTGAGATGGACACGGATACATCTGTTAATTTCCACAAAACAGGCGGTGAATCTCCATCGGATTCATACAGCCATCCATGCAGTCCATCCGATACAGAGTCAAACCTCTTGAGATCACCAGTTGGCTTAAAGCATCCGAAACACAGGCCTACAAAATCAACTTCCTTCACGCCAGAGAAACACCCTCGAGGATTTAGCAGGTTCTTTTCCTCGAAAGGGAAGAATGGTTTCTAGGATTGCAGCTCGCGGGCAACAATAATGGTATCGTGGATAAATTAAGATCAATTTAGCAATAAGCTGAATCACCAAATATGGAGTTATCGACCATAACTGGTTTTAGAATCACTTGTGGAGTATTCAAACCCTGACCCTGAGTTTGTTGAGGTTTCATATTGTGAAATGATGCTT
Source organism: Salix brachista (assembly GCA_009078335.1). NCBI lineage: Eukaryota > Viridiplantae > Streptophyta > Magnoliopsida > Malpighiales > Salicaceae > Salix > Salix brachista. Next base: position 1,394,543 of record CM018573.1, on the reverse strand, counting down.
TGAACACTGGGTGGGTTTTTGTAACTATTGACTGTATATGGTATCCACATCTATCACCACCAGTTTCTTTATAGTATTTGCCTTCTGTAATTTTGTGGATCGAACATGACATGGTTTCTGGACCTTCATTTGGAAACTAGACTAATTAGAATTGAGAAAAATTGGATGATAGAAAAACGAAAAAGGATTGAGAAATCCTAGACATCCCTGATTCTGGATTCATTACGGTTTAAAAGGTGACTTTGTTGGTTTATATTATAGCAAAAGAAATGTAGAAATTTCAATGAATGAAGTTATAAAATAGCTACAAAAAAAATCTATTTATATTGGAAATGAAGTTAAATGAAGAAAATCTAAGCACGAATCGGATAGAAAAAATATGCATGTTTTCATTAAAAACTCTATTTTATTTGGCTATCAAAGCTAACCAATTATAGAAGAAGTCACTTAGAAAATCTTAAACAAAAATATGCATGTTTTCATTAGAAACTCCATTTTATTTTAGTTTAAACTTGTTCCGTAAGCATATTTGCTACATCACACTTCAAATCCTTAAAGATACCGACCACATTGAAATGTGATTCTCTGTGGCGGTGTGGTATGGTTAGGGTTATTTTTCCAGCATACGAACATTTGATATTGTTAATGTCCAAACAAATTTGTGAAATAATAATAAAATATATATATATATATATATATTTTTTTTTTTAAATAAAAAATATTTTTTAAAACATCACCAATCATTTTAAACGGCCACAAAACAGCTGGGTTTTTGGGCAACCTGTTCGGTTGGCTCGACATTTCAATTTTCCAAAATGGGCTTCTTGATGTCGTTTTGGATTCTTTTGTCACTGTGTTTGCTTTGGAACGAGGATTTGGATACTGTCGGAGAACTACAGGACCTGAAATTGGAGGCTACTCGTACAGATAAAACAGCTTGGAAAATTGTGTTCACGCTTCTCTACTTTCCTCACGGGGAAAACAATCAGAAAATCACTGCTTCGAATGATGGATTTCAAACCTACATGTCATTCAAGAAAATACCTTTTCTTTTCTTTTCATTTTTCCTTTTCTTTTCTGGGTTCTGAAAGCTTGACGGGTGCGTGTTTGATTTTGATGTCAAAAAGTATTAGTGGGAAATTTTGATTTTTTTAAAATTATTTTATTTTTTAAAAAACAAATAATTTAAAAACAATCACGTGTGGCATGCTCTGCAAAGATAGTTTAAGAACTTGTTTGATATCGTAATAGTATTTTTTATAAGTTTTTTTTTAATTGTAATAATATTTTATTATTATTTTAAAAAAAATTATTTTTAACATCAATTAATCAAAACGATATAAAAGCATATAAAAAATCTAATTTAAAATAAAAAATATATTTTTTTTAAAATATTAAAATACAAAAAAAACTCTAAATCAAAAAAATAGCCGTGCATATTTGACCCACAAAGAAGCCCGTTGAATACTCATCCTCGGGGTGATGATCAATTACTCGGGAGTCGGGATTGCTCGGGTAATATGAATCGTCTTTAGCAATATGATTTTTTAAAGTTTTCCACTTTTTTTTTTCAGAGGGATATTTTCTGTTTTTTTTTTTTTATATAACAAGGTTGTCACAACTAAATTTTCGGGTTCACTGAACATGCTACAAATCCAATAAACATGTAAAACACTGTAAGATGACAATTGTGCCTCACAAAATTTGAACTTTAAATAAGAGAATGGGAGAAACCCTTATTAATCGACAGACCAAGACTTGCTGGCTATTTTCCGTTTTTCTTATATTATGTGGTTGTGGACTTTTAAATCATCATGTTAAAGTACGCGGCATAGATCCAAAACTCTGAATGTTCCCCGCCAATAGAGCTATAGGCTGTAAAATTTATACCATCGAAGAGGTTAGCATTGACTTTCGAGTCGTTTCTTACGTGTTTTAAAATTGTTTTTGAAAAAAACTTGTATTTTTTGTAATTTTAAATTAAAATATTTTGATATTTTTAGATATTTTTTATATAATAGTATCAAAAATAATTTTTTTAAAATAAAAAATATTATTTCAATATATTTTTAAATAAAAAAACAATTTGAAAAACAATTTAACCTCATTTCTAAATATATCCTCCGTCCCGATGGAAAATGATGTGATAGAGACATTTCGTTACGTGGCCCTTTCTGTTTGTTTTTTAAAGTCGAGGCGAGGAGAGGAGTGGGCCGGATGCTAAAAGCCCGGATTTATTGTAGCCCATTGAGTCAGGTGGGCCTTTTCAACTCAGAAGTCCATTCGACCCCCCTGTACCCAGGGGGTCATTCGGTATTCCTCTATTTTCAGACGAGGCCTTGGATGATTTAACTGACGAGAAAGTCGAATTGATTATCCTGCATTCCAAAACAGAAGAAGCAAAATGCATTTTTTCAAGAAATACCAGAACTTACAGGGAAATTCTCGATCAATATTTCTATCAAGGGATGGAATTTCAACAGATTCGACAGAGTTTGCTTGTCCTGTCTGAGCAATTCAAAGACAATTTGCTCACTCTCGAAGAGAATCTGCGCAGCAGCAGCAGCACACTCTTTTAGACTTGTTAGATACTGAAACCGAGAATCTGTGTTCTTAAACCCGGGGCTTATAACCTTCCAACTCGCTCACGTACTGATGTTTGAAATTAGGCTCATGGGAGATAAAGCGTTTGTGTCTTAATAAGCTGTTTAGTTTTTGTTCCCGAGGTGGTGGCCTAGCGGCTGGCGCTTGGGTTCTGCTTCAGCAGACCTGGGTTCGAGCCCGAGAAACAACCCCTCCTTGTAAGAGCCTGGGACAGCCGGAGGTTTATGCATGCCCTAGGCCCACAAAGTGCGCTTTCCAGGTCATATGATATCCAAAAAAAAAAAAGTTGTAGAGTTTACTCGAATATCTAATGCATTTAACCAGTTGTGGCTTAATGCTCTTTTCAAAAGGGATTATTAATTGGAGATTTAATAACTTCATGAAAATTAAATTAGATTTATTTTAAAATTAAATTTGGATGCCATGAGGCCCGACATGATAAAGTCTCTTAGCAGAAGACTTCATGAAATCCCATGGATAAATCAGATCTTAGTTACTTTCGAGTTAAGCATAATCTACTCTTCATCAATCACTTGATTAATAAATTATATATGCAATAAATAAAATCAAGGTTATTGATAATGTGCTCCCCAGAAATTAATTATCTAATCAACATGGTCTACAGATTAAAGCTCATACTTTTAGAAAACTTTTATAAAGGTACTTTGTCACTCTAAATTAAATTTTATCCCTGATCAGTCTAAAATGTTAGGCGATAAGCATTACCCACTTTACTCTTATATGTACATATACACATGAATTCAAGAAGACTGATTGAATGATTTTAAAATCCAAGTTAAGTCAACTTCTAAAAAAAAAAAGGAAAAAGACTTCACATTCTTTCGTTTAAACTCACAAAGCTTGTATCTGCTACTTCCCTAAACCGACTCAGTCATCCAAAGTCCATAGAGAACGTACTTTACATGTACTATGATTGTCCAAACTCAAGTTTCTACATCTCCCAATCCATAGTAACCTTAACTTAAACTATTAAGTGAGACTCAAAATATGATTTATATTATTCTAATAATATTCTACTGCAGCAATACAAACATGGTCTGTAAAACTGTCTGGTTGGCAAACTGTTAACTCAGCTAACTCTACATACATATATACATACATACATACGCGTGCGCTCGTGTGTGTATCCAGCCACTGGACATGTTGGCCCCGTTATAATACATGAATGCATGCAGATGGATGTAGTACAGGTAACGGTAAGCAACAGTTACTTCTGCAAAAAAAATGAAATCTTCCCATATATATGTCTTCGTTGCGTATCTTAAGCAAGCATGTTGATCCAAAAAAGAATTTGAGAAAGATTGCCGGTCTTATACTATTCTCTAAATATTTATGCGTGTACGTGTTTGCCTAGGGGAAATAGAGCTAACAATATATTTATTGATCAGTAATCGTACATAAATACACATATGTGGCCTGTAATATTGCTATTGTCAGGTATATGTTGTCAGTAAAATTCCAGTTGTGTCAGATTCTTATAAATGGTGCACGCTCCGACTCGAATTCAAAATTTGTTATACAGATCACAAGTCTTTTATCAACACGCCATGTCTCTTGGAGACCTGACGCCCTTTTCATTAATGGGATGACACGAAAATATTAATGCAACAATTTTTTATTAGGTTTTGATGGTAAGTGTAATTTCTTGTTGCTTGATGAATATTTGATGTCCGGGGGTTGCTACACAAACGGAGAGACACGGTTGGTCAAGAATTTCTGGTGGTGGAGGGGGCAACATGCCTGCCCTACAACACAGCTCACCTCCCAGCATAAATGGCTCTCCTTGTCCACCGCCAGCCTGTGATTGGAGCAAAAACTTGAAAGAAAGTAACGGGGAGAGGCAAATAATTACACCCATCACGTACATTATCAAACAGAAAGGTATGCATGAATAACATCATCCATGCAGAGATGATATTAAATTCTCAAATTGATGTGGAATTTAATACCTCGACTTGTTTGTCATCTTTCTTGCTGGATACATGTTTTCTAATATATTTTTCATGAGTTATAAACAGAAAAATCATACTTCCAGAAGGAAATTCTGTGAGGTCCTTAAAATTCAAATCATCAAAAAGGTGATCGTTTTTTTCGATTGAATTTATACACATCTCTTTTCACAATATCAGAATTCAAAACATGCTGACAATTAATTTTAAAAAAAAATTGGAAAACAATTCTCGCCCATTTAACACCTTAATTTTACCACAATTAACAACATTTTAAAAAACCCACAAATATATAGGGCACGTGATTCATCGACGCGGTTGCACATATTGCTAGCATTTTTCATAGATAAATTACTTCAGAAATAATATAAGAACACATGTAAAATAATCATTTTATAAAGTTAAGCCTGATAGCATGTTTTGTTGTTCTACTTCATGATATTGTGAATGTGTTTAAGGTAAGACTCGTGGGGTTTTGGACTCGTTGAACATGTATATAAAAACATTTATAGTTCTTAAATTGATAAATCATGATTAATTTAATTAAAAAGTTAGTGATTCGTTATAACTAGTTCATCAGGATTGAAAGACAAGCTTTCAAACTGAGACCAAGAGATATTGTTTTTGCTATTTTAATTATTGTTTTTAGTTTACTTTAGATTTTAATTACTTTTATTATTTAGATTTGGATTCTTTTGATTATGTTGGTTTTCATCTCTATATAAAAATTGGTGTTTTATTTCTTTTTTCATCATGTTATCGAATATTAGATTTTTTAAAAAAAAGTATCAGAGTTTTTTCTATCTATTTTCTACGGTGTAGAGCTATAGCCTTAGAATCTAAAAACCCTAGTCATTTCATTTGGCTAGCATTTTATCATTAATTTTTTTTTTATTGAATTATGAGGTTTGTTTTTATCATTAGAGGACGGGCGTAGCTACAAGGGGACAAATTGATGCAAAATTACTTAACTTTTCATTAATGCCAGTCTAGTGAAGACAAGCACAACGTGACATTGCAACCACTCGATTCGATACAGCCACATGAATTATTATCATTAGCATAATCCAATTCTTCTAGCTTTTGTATTATTAGTTTATATCAATTCGAATAGTATTCTAAATTCACATGCACATAGCTCTAACCTCTCAATTCTCGACCACTAATGTCTTAGTCACTACATAATATTCTCAGTAAATTCAATTTTGCTCTTTTATTGCATACCAATTACGGCCACTTCTTGCTGCAAATGTCGATCTTTAATGGGGGCATGTGTGTTTGTTTGTCACGAAAAAGCGATCTCCATTTCCTGCTAAAGTTATACCATATGTTAAAATAAAAATAATAATTGCAAGATAAGTTTCGGGATTTTATTGTTTCCTATTCTCCTTGATCATGAGAGGTTGAAAAGGTTAGGGAAAGCTGGATTTTTCATTTCAGTAGTCGCAAATGGTATATTAAAATCAATGTTATCAAATATAATCTTGGAGTGGGTTAGGTTTAAAAACATTAGGTAAAAGTTGACTCGTTTAATCTAAGATGACTTTGGATTTGTTAAATTTCAAAAACAATCGAGAAGCAATTGAGTTATTCAAACTCAAGTAATCTGTCAAATCAATTTATAATCCGATTAAAATTTAATTTAATATTTATTTATTTATTCAAACTAATATTATTTTGATCAATTTAAATTAATCTGTTAAACTGATAACTTGGTTTGTAAACCAAATATAAATTGAGACGAGTTTTAATAAATTTAATTAAAAATACACTGGACCAAGAGTTGTTGACTTCTGAAAAAAAAAAACACGGATTAGCTAGAAAGACATTGAAAAGACATAGAAGAATAAATAAACAGAAAAAAAATAAATCAAATCCACCAACTTCAGTGATCGTTTATTTGCAACTGCATCTATCCTTTCCCTGCCTGTGATTGTACTCAGATTTTCAAATCATCGTCAAGCACACTATTACACGTGAAGGCTGTCTCCATTTCAACTGCTCGTGGTCCCTTACTTTAAAAATACTACCGTGATAGTTTCTTCAGTAATAGTGTTTACGAATGTGGCAATTTTTGTTTTTAAATGTATTTTAAAAGTGTGTTTTATTTAAACTTAATATTATTTGATGGTTTAATGTACTAATATTAAAATTAAAAATATATATTTTTAAACAAGAAATATTTTTAATTAAAATATGTGCAAGCTGTTTTAGATACTCATATATATTAACAAGTGATATGCAATTAAGCACAATTGGACAGGCATTCAAAAATTAGGACCGAATTTTGAAAACATGAAACCATCCAAAAACATCCCTGTAAAATGTCACGTTAGGGTAAATAGTGGTGAAAAAAATTACAACCTTAAATTCAATAGATTGATTTTTAAAAGTAAAATAAGAGCACCTGATTCCAGGGTTATTGATCCCGCCCCGGGTGCCGTTCCGGTTTTGTGTTTGGAACGGAACGTTCCGGTTTCGGTACCGTTCCGGGTACCGTTCCGGTTTTGTACTGTTCATTTTTATTTAATTATATATATGAAAAAAATAAAATATTAATTTAACAAGTATAATTTAAATTCAAGATAAATGAAATTTAAATTATACAATACAAACATAATCTCAAAATTAGAAACATCTTTGAAATTCCAACAATAAAATTATTTTTTTAAAAATAAAAAATAAAAAATGAATTTAATTATAATTAAAAGATCCAAAATATTTGAAATTTAAGCTACTTATTGTATGTTTTTCAAGTAATTCTATGTTTTTTTATGGTTGTTGTATTTGAATTTGAATTTTAAAATTAATTAATGTTACTTATTATTTTTGATGTTAGAAAAACTTAAAAAAAACAAAATAAACACATTAAGAAATAATCAATAAGTTCAAACATAATTAATTAAAATATATTCCATTACAAATAATTCAATCAAATTAATTACAAATTAATACCCCTATTTTTTATGTTAACTATTATTATATAATAATTAATTATTAATTAATTATTAATTATTATATAATAATTAGTATAAAAACCAATAAAAGTATAAAACCCTACCCATCAAACCCTACCCATCCTTTCTTCTTCTCTAGCCGCCGCCCAACTCTTCCTCCTCTCTTCTCTTCCTCTTCCTCTTCTCTTCCTCTTCCTCGTCCTCATCTTGGGGAGAGCATCTACGAGAACAGACCCACAGAGCATCTACGAGAACATCCTTTCTTCCGTCTCTTTCCTCAACTCCTTTTTCTTGTTTTGGAACTGCTTTCGCTTCCTCGGCTTCATGGCTTCTTTCATCCTTTTTTCATCAGCTTAAGTTCTTCCTATTCCTCGTCGTTTTTTATGTGTTTTGTAAGGGGACATGAAACGGCGTCGTTTTGATGAACCCGGAACGGAACACCCGGAACGGAACCGGGGCGTTCCGGCCGGAATTCGCCCGGATTTTCCGGGACAGGCCGGGATTCTACCCGGGACAAAAACGTCGCCGTTTTGTCCCGGATTAGGCATTGGAACGGGGCGTTCCGGCCGTTCCGGCCGGAACGGGACGGGATCAATAACCCTGTGATTCAGTGAATAAGATTAAAATACTTCCTTGTTTATGTTATCTTCAAACCTAGCTAGTTAGGTAGGTTAACACCATCTAGGAAGAGGGAGGGTCCCATGACCATGTTTTATATAATTATATTGACTTTCAGGGCATGATTGAAATACGGTAAAGGTTATTTTTTAAATTATTTTCTTATTTAAATAATATTTATTTCTATTTTTAAAATTTTATTTTTAGTATAAAATAAGATTTTTCAGAAGCTTGATTGAACTATGATGCTAAAAAGATCTTAGTTAATTAATGGTGATTTATGTAATTTTATTCTTTGTTTAAATCTAAGATTAATATTTAAGAAAGTTATTAGTTTCTAAATATATAGACTAATATGAAGAAATATATTTTAATTTTTTTTTTTACAAATTGACTTGATTGTAAAATAAATATTGAAATGATTATGGTTTAGTCTAGATATGTTTTGTGTGTGCTCGATAATGTGGCAGTTTTTATAGTTATAGGTTTTTTTTAAAAAATATTTCTAGATGTGATTTTAAAATAATAATTAAAATAAATATATGTTTGATTAAAACTTTAATGGGATGAATTTTACATGTAAAATAAAAAGGTAATTATTAATAAAAAATAAATTGTTTTGTTTTGTTATGAAATTAAATATTTAAAACTAATTATATATAAAGCCGAGTATATAAAAATAAAAGGTAATTAACTAGTCTATATATATATATAAAAAAACTATTGCAAAATCAAAGGCATACCCAGTGGTCTGCACACTGTGTCGGCTATCCTCATATGAAGATACTGTTATCTGAAAAGAGGGCACCTCATCGTGTAATTGCACCTTAACTTATGTGCCAGAGACTAGCTGCTAGGGCACTTAGCTTCTGACGGTGCTCAGTTCTTACCATTCACCGGATTAACCAGCCGGCTCGAGAATTTATGAAGACCGTGAAAATCTTTAGCTGTGTGCCCGGTCAGGGCGGCTTGTAAGGGCTAGATTTGGGGTTATGGACCACAGACAGTGAGACGGGACTACCCTAACAAATACTATGGGCTATTTTTTTCAAAAGAAATATGATAAATCTATTAGATTTGAGTCGTGAATCATGCATTTTTCCTATAAATTTGACCATGGTGTAAAAAACAATATTAACTCAGTTTAAAGGTATTACGACAGAATTTCATTGTTGGATTTTTTAAGAGATGTTATATTAATGTACAAATAATCCTATTTATAAAAAAATATTTTATTTTTTAACAGGTGAATAACTTCAAATACGTGCATATTTGATTTAATTATATAACCGTTTGTTTTCTTAAAAGGTATAAAAATTTATTACATTTATTGAAAGTTATTTTTTGCTTGATACTTTTGAAGAAAATTTTAAAATTAAATCAAGAAATAAATAATTATCTAATTTGAACCCAATAAATATTGGACAAATTAACTTTAATATATAAATTCTTTTGAATGATTATTATACTTGATGAATAATAAATATTATCAAATTCCACTAAAAAATCACTTAGATATTTATTTCTATTATATATATACGGGTAGAATTTATTTTTTAAATTCAACATATTACTATATATATAAAAGGCGTGGACAATTCATTGTGCACTCATTCACTGTGCACTCAGACACAGTGCACTGTGGATTGCAATAGTTCTTTTTTTTTTTTTTTTGCTTTTTCTTTTCTTTTCTGATTGCGTTTTTCTCTCTCTTTTTTTATGCTTTATTTTATTTTATTTTATGATTACGCTCTTCTCTTTTTTTTTCCTAATTATTCTTTTTCTTCTTTTTTTCCTCCGTTTGTTGCTTCTTCTTTTTTTGCCTTTTTTTTTGTATTTTTTCCTTATTATTATTTTTTTTCTTTTTTTTCTTATTATATATTTTTTTCTTTTTCTACTTATATATTTTTTTGGTTTTTTGTTTTTTAATAATCGGGGTGTCCGAGCTCGCTTAAATGCACCACGATTAATCTCCATATCCAAATTTTTTTGATAACCAGGGTGTCCAGGCCAACTTATGCATACAACGACAATCCCCGGACCCACATTTTTTTCCTAAAGTGCTTTCCTGCTGGTACATTTTTTTTTCTTTTTTTTATACTTTTGTTTTATTCACTTATACATTTTTTTTATAACCGGGATCTCCGACCAGCTTAAGCACACCACGACTAATTCTTGGGCCGAATTTTTTTAAAAACAATATGGATTGCTACAGTGCTTTCACGCTTATACTTTTTTTTTGTTTTCTTTCGCTTATATATTTTTTTGTAACCATGGTCTCTCAGCCAGCTTAAGCTCTTTTTTCACTTATATATTATTTTTCACTTATATATATTTTTTATAACCACGATCTCCGGGCCAGCTCAAGTGCACCACCACTACTCCTCGGACCAAATCTGTTTTTTGATAATCGGGGTGTCCAGGCCAGCGTGGACACACCATGACTAATCTCCGAACCAATTTTTTTTTATTTTTTATTTTTTTCCTTATACGTTTTTTTGTTCACTTATATAATTTTTTTATGACTGGGGTCTCAAGTCCAGCTTAAGCACACCACTACTAATTCCCGAACTGATTTAAAAAAAAACAATATGGATTGCTACAGTGCTTTCATGCTTATATTTTTTTCCCACTTATATATTTTTTTATAACCGGGGTCTCTGGATTAACTTAAGCGCACCATGACTAATTCTCTAACCCTTTTTTATAATCGGTGTGTCTGGATCAGCTGATGCGCACCGCGAGTTCTATAAGTACGTATATACTTCCTATAAGACAAAATCCAAGAGTTGATTATAGGGGTGTATTGGTAATTTACCAATTATATTTTCTATAGCGGTGTTATGGGCGCGTCTTCGGGCGCGACGCCAATTTCAGAGCTCATGCACATTTTGGATGGCGCGTGCGGCGTAGAACTCTTAAAAATGTATATTAGTTTTTTATATATTCATTTTATTATGTAAAGTGTGTTTTAAATAATATCATGGTATTAGAGATATTTTCAATTTCTTTCATTTATGTGCATAGTACAATAATCATAATATCCTCAAATAAGAAGAAAACGTTATTCCACTGTTCATATGACAAAAAAAAAAGACTATTGCAATCCACAGTGCAACTTATTGTTGATATAAAAATACAACTTATTTTATACTAGTTATTTCATTGAAACCTACTAAACAAATAAATTCATATTCATTTAAAATTTATATATTTTATACAAAACTTGCACTTCATAAAAATTATATAAAGATTTATTATTTTGTCTAAATTTATGCTATGATAAAAAAAAATCATACATAATAAATATTTTTTTACGTTGAAAAAAATATGATTCCGCCCGTGACAAGGCGTAGGTGCCATGGCTAGATGTTTTCTTTTCTTTTTATTTGTTCTTTGGATTAGATGATTTTTATAATTTTATTATTTGCGCAATAATAATCATAATTTTAGTGATTATTTTTTTATAAAAATCTTTTGATTTTTTTTAAAGATTTTCCTGAAATTTTAATTTATATCGGTGATCATTTTAAAAGTAATATTACTCTATTTTTCCCTTTATTCGTTTTTTTGTTTGTTTTCTGTTTCTTTATTTGTTCTTTAGATTATATGATTTTTATGATTTTATTATTTATGCAATAATAATGATAATTTTAGTTATTATTTTTTATTGTTGTTTTATAAAAATCTTTTTTTTCATGGCAATTTAATTATTTTAATTGTTTTGGCTGTAATGTTAGTAATAATTTTAGCTTTTATATCAATGATAATGGCAATAACGTCAGGATGATTTTTCAATCTATGTTTTTGTCTTTTTGTTGATAGAAATTTAACAACTTATTTTTTTATTTGATTATTGTTGGTATTTTCATAATTTATATTTTATTTTTGTTTGATTTAAATTGAATTATATAATGAACTAATCTTAATACAGTGAACTTAATAATTCAGATATCCGAGTTTTCTTGCTTTTTTAATGATGATGATAAATTTATGCTGGTTATTTCATTTGAAACTACTAAACAGATAAATTTATATCGATTTTAAATTCATATATTTTATAGAAAACTTGCACTTGACATGAATTCTGCACAAATTTATTATTTTAGTTAAATTTATATTATAATAAAAAAATACACACAATTAATATTTTTTACATTGAAAAAAATATTTTGCCGCCCGCGGCGAAGCGCAAAGGCATTGTCTAGTATATATATATATATAGAAATAACGCTTATCTGAATATATTTGTATAATAGACATAACCACGTGTATATATTTATAATATTTATAATTTTATCTGCTAGTGTACATGTTTGAAAAACTGTTTTCCCTTAACTTCTTTTTATGAATATAAATATTTATACCAACATAGATAATAGAAAGGATAACATGAATATAGAAAAACCATGACGTGAACATGAAAATATGGAAAGTAAAAGGACATCTCTGGTATTACCGTAATAAAACTAACCCCGGGTCACTGTTTTGGTGGGTGCACCAGTAGCCAATACATGGTGGGCCACCACTTAATCATTCTGATTATAATAAGTTGATCAGGGACGCAGATTATACTAGATTCCATCAGTGGCCCCCTACCACGTGGGCTATGGACGGATGTTGATTGAACAAAGTCTACGTTTTGATTTCTGGATTAAAAAAGAAAGATTTTACTCGAACAAGCAAAATTCTCCCTTCGTATAAGTTATAGCCCTGTGATTGCGGTCGAAGCTGCATTTCCGTAGAGAGCTGAACAGGTTTAAAATATTCTAAAAGTGACAAAGAAGTTTTATATTTTTAATGAATTCCTTTCTTATGCCATAGTTTTTATCATATGATATAAAGTGGTACCATCCAGAGTACTTGAAATGTACCTAGAGCTAAAGGGAATATCAAATTAATTCCTTCTAAAAAATATCCACATTCCATAAAGATTGCTAAAATATTGTTATAATAAATTAAATAGGAGAGGAATTAATTAATACCCAACTGCTTTCTCGAGAAACAAAACACCACCAACTTAGCTGTAGAATTTAGATCACATGAACACAACATTAATTTGGTTATAATTTTTGCCACTTCTTATTTATTGGAAGAAAATATCCCACGGAGAGGAAATTAATGAGAGCTCTGCTGCGACATGGGTTTTATTTTATTTTTTGCCTTTATATTTCTGACAAAAGATTCTTCTTAGGTGTCCGTGAGGCACCATCTTTAACAGTTTTAACGGCCAAGCTGGGAGTATCATATCGACCCCAAACTGCAAAATACAAAACCCTAAAATCAAGTGAAAAGCGCGGTGCTGTGTCTGTACAAGCCGCTGCATATGAGAAAGAGAGGGGGAGAGTAAAAAGGGGAGCAGCCCCATTGTATTCCTTGAATATTAGTTCTCCAACAGGGTACAATTTTAGTGGTTGGCTAAATTTCAAACACCACTGCGTGGAAATTTTCAAGCTTCGAGATTTACAAATCTAAACCTAAATACTAGTGATATTTCATGGGGGTTTTGATCAGTCAGAGTCACCGTCAAAGAGGGGAAAAAAATTAAAATTTTATAAGAGAAAATCGAGGAAGAGAAGCAGTGTAGCAGCTTCATCTCTAAGTACCACGCCTCAATTTTCTCCGAACAAACCATATATAGCCTAGCCCTGACGCAGCTTCTCCATGCCAAGCTCAAAATCCGATCAGAATGGACTGGAAAACAACTTCTTCGCAAGGAATAGTGAGGCCCATGTCATGATCAAACCCGAATTCTTCTTCTGCTCGTTGAAGCAAAGTTTGAAACTCGGGTCGACTCAAGATAGAGATGGGCACAATGTATCTGCTTCTGTTTTCACCAACATACACTACAAAGTGACCTTTCGGGACATCCAAGGGAAGGCCTTCGTGGTCATGATACCCTTGTTTCTTTCCTAAGCTCGAGCACCTCTTGAGGATCTGCTTGATGACTGCGGTTTGAGGCAGTTTGTTTGATTTCCTGATAGCCATTTCTCGGAGAACGAAGTTTGAGAGAGAAGAGAGCTTTTGGGGGTTTGAGTTGTGGTGAGTGAGAGATGCTAGGGTCGAGCTTGAAAGGCTGAAGGCATTGCGGGTGTATTTATCGTGAGACTTGACGGTGTTTGATATTGTTTTTTTATGAAAAAATTGAAAATATTTTGTTTTTGTTTTTATTTTAAACTAATATTTTTTATATTTTTAAATTATTTTTATGTGTTGATGTACAAAATTATTTTTAAAATATATAAAAAATATAATTTTAATATAAAAAATACTTTAAAAAACATAAACAAACACATTATTATATAGACAAACTATCATGTGGGGTCGGGGGTAACTGGGTGTTTGGGGGGGGGGGGGGGGGTCTGTGTGGCCTCAAGGACACGCTGGGTGTAGCGCATTGGGTTTACACCACCCTGTTGTCGTCCCAGGGACACCATGGCCCCCCTCTCTCTCTCTCCTCTCTCTCTCTCTCTCTCTCTCACACACACACACACACTTCGCTTTCTAGTAATTTTTGTTTCTCTAATTGTACCTTCAATTGCAAGTTCGTGGAAGCACCACTCCAATTTCCTGCGCTTCCTCTTAATTTACTTGGTTCTTTTGCGCAGACATTGATCTTCAGGTCAAAAGTGAAACTGTGAAAACAATTCCTGTACTAGGACTTCTAGCTTTCTTGTCAAAAGCAATTTTATCGATCGAGATCACCGTTACCACATCTATCCACTCCAGCAGTTCGACCAATCAAGTGATTATCGACACAGAACTTGACCTGGATCTGCTGGTAATTGATGATGCGGTTAACTTGGATAATCACAACCTGTAAACTGGCAATCTGATTAATTTGATCAAATTTAAATACAGTTCAGTTGAATTATTTTTATTTTGAAAAAAATATTTTTTTCAGTTTATTTTATTTAATCTATGTTGTTTTGAAATAGATTCGGATTAACCTATTAACTTGATCTACCACCTCTCAATCCAAATCCAAGCATGCCGTAAATTTGATTCATATAATTTTAATTATTTTCATCCTAGCTCTTTAAGTGTGGAGCATTATACGTTATTTTTCTTCAAGTATCTAAGATCCAGATTTTACATTGCTCCCTCTTACTAGTGGTTTGACACATTCTTCAATTTTTGTGTATGGTCTTTGAAATACCCACATCACCAGTAACTTTGGCCTCGCTTCTCTTTCACCATGACAAATCATAATATCTTAGAGAAAGGAGCGGTGTGATCAGTTCTAGGTGCAGTTTATACGACATTCCTGTGCATGGTGATTGATCAGATGGAAAACCAAGCCAAGGTTCTACAAGAATAGCCAAGACTTGTCTTGAGATGTAAGGAGATCTTGGCTCGAATCTCTTTATAAATGATCAAAATGGTGGGGCCTCTTCTCTATATATAAACAAGGTTAATTATAAACAGATTAAACACTGCTGCAATTTCAATGAATGATTTTCCACATTTTATTGATAAATATTATATGTTATTTATACAGTGGTAGGAAACATATAATTGGCTGTGCTAAACTTATGCTCCTATATATTACAATATACGGCTGCAGAATTCACGTTTATAATCAGCTCCAAACATAACGTTAATGGCAGAGTCTTTGCCATGATTTACGGCTACAGATGCTATGTTTTGATTCGAGTGGATTCTCTGCAATCTTCCCTGATAAATGAATTGACCAGACACTTCTCATTCTAGCTATATCTTCATCACTTACGAAATAGTGTAAAAAAGGAGAGGAGGATTTTTACTCTCCTCACATTTCTTCATTGTTCATGATTCAGTGGTCAATAATGGCTGTGCTGAATTATACCACAACTTGCCGGTGAGGGTTTCGATTATCTTAGGCTTGTGATTCTGTGGATTGAGTGACAGATAAAGAACAGTTATTCACGTGCATGCATGTGTATCTGCTACGACTTGCCTTGCCGGATTTTGCCGCTCCTCCAACAGCAAATTAAGCATGCCGTGCATTTACTCTCCTTATATAGCTAGTTTAGGAAATTCATACGTGTATTTGAGATATGATTTGACAAATTCTTTTGGTGAATGCACTCCATCAAACTAATATTGACACGGCAGCTACACACTTTAATGCTCTATTGATCCATGTGACTTCTGTTGATTAGCTCTTTCCTTTGCTCTTGGAGGGAGGCGTAGTGCTGATTTCATCTTAAATTCTTGATGTTCATCTACTTTTATTTAGCATTAAGAAAACAAATTAAAATCGGATGCTAAAACCTGATGAGAGCTAGCAGCAGCAAGCCCGATCTAAGACGGTATATAGAGCACGGAAAACTATATATCATTAATCAATCTTTCTTCTTAGCTAATAATATGTATCAGTTTAAATAGATATTTAATAGTCCATATACCTTATTCATTTCACACATAATAAATGTTGAATTCACACATTCATACATTATTCAAAGCATGAAAAGAGAAGAGAAATCTAAAGCGTGTGAGACTTTGAGGCGTGGGAAGCATTTCCATCCTGGTGAAATAAATTATGAAGGTGAGGTGAGATGGGGCAGCACCCATTAATTAGCAGTCCTGATAGGTTTGGTTTTTACTTCTTAAGAACTCCTGTCAGTAACAGATGGGTACCTGTCAATAAAATCAACATAAAACAAGATGTAAAAAAGGTTGTAAAGCGAAAGTAGTAGAGGAATCAACCAAATATGTTTTGGTGGAAAATGAGGTCACAACCTGCAACCCTATTTTCAGAAAGTATATCTAAAGAGATAGGGTGGAATAGAGGCTTCTCGTTATGTGTTTCATTAATGTTTTAAAATAGAAAAGACAGATACAGGGGGGGAAATAGTATGTAGATAGCCAAAAAAAAACATGTTTTTGTAATAATTCTAAGATGATTTTTCGTAATTTCAAAATATAAATATCATTGTTGTTTTCAAATAATAACTAATAAACCGTCGAACTGAACGAATCAAATTTACCCGAACCGAATTAAAAATAAAACAATATTATTGTAATTCACAATGATTTTATATACAATCTAATATAACTGAACCGATCTCTTTTAGTATATTAGATAATAAAAAAACACGTTTGTATTAGCTGTTTATATATATATATATATATACACATATATATACACACACATTAATTGAGGTCTAACTAATTGCTGCATTAAAAATATTTTTGAGATTTTTACATGTTTATTGCCTCGAAGAAATTAATGTAATTGGCATGTGATATATGGTCCTCCAAACAGTACTGGCCAGCACAAAAAAATGAGAACATAAATGGTTTTCATCATTTAGTCTGGCTATAATGCAGGCTAGCTTAGTCCCCATGTTCTAAGGCCCAGAAAACTTGCCATTCTACTTAAATAGTGCTCCTTTTTATTTTCCATACGGCTATTGTCCTGCCCTGTCCTCTTTCTCTTTCCTTGTTTTGGTTTTTATCATCACTGTGATAGCTAGTACAACGACAGTACCTCACTTTCTTACGGCAATATATGCATCTGCTTGTATGGTTCATGTCGATTAAAAGCAAATACTTGAATGTGCGAAAGTTCTTAACACTTTTTTTGGTCTTTACAGGATTCTTGAGAAAATGTCCCCAGCAGATTACACTAGTTATAGCTGTAAGCAATTCAAAGAATATAAAACTCGAGAGGAAGATCCATAAATTTTGCAGCTTTGGTCCTTGGTCAATAGCTTGTATCAAACGGCTGATTTGATAAATCAGTCTAGCTACGAGAGTCCTACAATGGTATGACTTGACTATAATTGGTCTGATATTCTACTGTTTACTCAACCAGTTGAGGTTCCTATGATGCTTGATTGAGGATTTGAAGGGGAGCTGAAGCAAGAACTGGGCCATGCATGAGGGTACTCACGCGGTCTTCAAAGGAAGCTTCCCCCATGTTCTGTGGATGAGATTAGCCGGTGAAAGGGAGATAAAAACAGAAAAATGGGTCCAGTACTATAATTCACTGAAAAGCTAAGCACATGACTATATACTGATGGTTATACGAAGGCAATTTCTAGGGCAGAAAATGACCGTCTGCTATAAGCTAAGCACATGAAGGCCATGTTACTTTTGCCTTCAATACCTCTTGTAAAGAGTAAAGACAACATTGTAAGGACTTTGAGATGTCACGCCCAAGTCTCAAGTCTCAACTGCTTTAGCCATGTAACTTACCTAACATTTTCAAACTGTCCCATTTGGATGTTTTTTAAAGGAGCATTTCTTTCTGCATACTTTCCTGTGCAAATTATTGATGGGATATAATTCAGGGAAGGATACGAAATAATGGGTGGTAATGCATTCGCACATCTATGCATACTATCAGTTGATCCCACGTTTGTAATATGTTTTTTGTTTCGAGATTAAATAGAAAAAACCATGAGGAGTAGGACGTGCGTTGGGTCGATCCAAGAAACTATATGGAGATATTGCCATATGGGGAAGGCCTTAACCACTATATATGATCAAGAAATCCAATGGATTGACAATTTTGAAGACATAAACGAAGCTGATGGCACTTTTCAAACCTAATTAACGTGAAAGTAAGTGTAAAATCAAGAAGAAAAGAGTATTGTTTCGGCCCCAGTGACAGCTAAGCCCCAGAAACGAAGAACCCTAAACACTTTACGGATCTGTACCACAAACTCCTTGAGATGCACGTACTGTAACAACATGGAGGGGGATAGTTAATGTCGAATTCATGGCAGTTTTGTGTTGCACGTCACAAGAGGGACCAATGTTTGGTACCCAGGGTGGGATGAGCAGAGTATGGATTGCAAAGACGAAACGTGTGGCTCTAAGGAGCCGATGAAATCGAGACAATTTCTAACTTGTAAAGCACATTCAAGTGCTTTCAAACTACAAAACAACTAGCTGTACTATGGATTGATTTTGAGATGTTTCAACCACTCTTTAAATAGGGTTCAGAACCGACTTCACTTTGGCAGAAAAACGAGTGGTTGCGGTTCTAAAGTGGAAACCCGTTCGAGTTCTAACCTGTTAGGACATTAAGGCTTGCTAGCCCCCGGCCCGTCTTAAATTGAATATATGTTTGAAGGCAAAATAATATATATTGTTTTTACTTGATTAAAACAAACCTGATACATTTAGTTACCATCAAATTTGAGTCGCTTATGGCACCTTAAACCTCATTTTGCGTATGATTCACTCATTGGTTATGAATCTCTCTTAAAAATAATATGTTCTCTTTTGGTCGCTACTCGCAACTTGAAAGGATTGTTGACTGACCATTAGTGGTTGACTATCTGAATCCTTGCACTTTAGTATCCTAACCAGACAGAACCAGAGGGCTAACCACGCCTGTCAGGTCCAGGTCCAGTTCCTACCGAGCCAGAAGAGCCCAACAAGCAATGAAACTGGGCCCCTCGTAACGGTTATTCTAAAGAGAGCGTTCCTTTATTTTGGAAATATCTTGCTCTAGGATTAGTATAAAATATAATTTAAACAGAAGAAAACTAGTAGAAGGCATGAAAAGGCCCCACCATATGCAATGTCTTGACTAGGAGAAGGAACATTCACACTACAGGCTCACAGGGAAGTGAGAAAACAAACCTTGGTTCATTTTACAACTGTCAGCAATAAATGTTTTTCTTGAACATAAATCATTGTCTTAAAAAATGAATAACAGAACAACTCAATAGTTTTACGTTCATAACACACACAACCTAGTGAAAAAATCCATGCTAACTGCCAAGCATAGAAAGAAAACTCTTCAAATCGGCAAGCCACCACACCGAATTATGGTGTTCCTCTGAATCCTGTAGTAAAAACTCTTGCTTCTCATGAGCTAGCTCGGCAGTGATTCTGGTAATAAATCATTGGTTTAAGCAGATGCAGCAGCTGACATTGCCTCTTCGGTCACAGACCGCTCATAATATTTGACAAGGACTTCCCACCCACCAGGGCACATAAAACCATCAGGAGGGTTCTCGCCATTTCTAGCATAAGTTCTCATCTGCAACAAAACAATGCGGATACCAAATTACATGTAGATAAATTATATAAAAAACCTTCAAATGCCTAAAATACAAAGATGAAAAAAATCTTCAACGGTCACTTCTCTAATCTGCATAAAATCTTCAACGGTATTGCAGGATAGTTGAGAAGATTCTTACAAGAAACTTCCACGTCTTGAACCAAGTATATGAAACCATGCAATAACAAAAACAATCACCTAATGATACCCTTGATCAAAGAATGCACACAATCAGCAGTGATTACTGTCAACAAATGGAACTTGAAATGATTGGATATCTGGGACTTTTGAGTCAAACAACTCATCATAACTGACTTATGGAAATGAATTATAGACTACAAGGAGGAATTCAGGGCTTTATTGAGCATCAACTCTGTTAGAGTAGAAACAAAAATAATTATGAAACCAGATATATTGTTCCTACCTTGGTTCCAGAGATGAAGAGGAACTCTTTGGAACGAGATGGATCAAAAAATGCCATCTTCTTTGCTACAGTGTCATATGCTGCCAACTGCATAATATAATAACAGAAAAATTACTCTATGGCTTCGCTGAGGAGACAACGCCAAAAACAAGGATGTTAGAGCTTTGATTTTTCAACATCAGTAATCCATCACATCTTAAGCCACAAAACTTAAGCCTGGCAGATGCATTACAAACTCTCAAGTGTAAGGAGCCACCCTATTGGCGTTAGATAAAAATAGACATCAGTAAACAACAGCACCTCATTACTATATCTAACCCTGTCGTATATGAGCATCCACTTGTTCCGCATTGTTTTTCATTCAATTGTCTTCTATACCACCTTCAAAATGTTCAGTCTGGCCCTATCGTGCCTGGTTAGAGTTAGCAATGGTTGCAGTATGTTTCTACAGTGATGATGTTATTAATGCACTAAGATGGAAATAGAAGTGTATGATGTTATTACAGATGCTAGCCAAAAGTGACAAACAGTGTGTGGGATAGGAGCATCGGCAAAGAGGTGAGAGGTTGTGAAACCTACCCTAAATGGCAAAATATTCAACTTCTCCAGGCCTGGAGCCATGCTTAGAACCTTCTTTCCATGATCAGGGTCATATAAATCTCTCTTCTCTGTTGGGTGGCCCATACCAGCAGGATCACGACCAACAATGTAGAAGTTAGCACCTGCATTTACCCGTGCCTTGGCATGCCATTGCACTTCAGTAGGGCCAGCATAATGCATAGGTGACGGGAATATAGCAACTATTGTGGTTTCATGGTCAAGAACTCCGTCTTCTAGAACCTGCTCAAAAGCAGATCCATGAATACCAATTCCACATCAAATAGAATCATATTACATAATCGGTTAAAGAAAAGAATGGTAGCGGTTTTCCTAGGGTGTCAAAATATGTATCATCACAAAATGGATGATCAGATCAATGCCATCGCAGGCTATGTAGAAGAAAATAATGAATACAACCTTGCAATGTTGTTCCATCCGAACACTCAAAGGAACGTCATCGGCCTTTGTGAAACCTCCTAAGGGATGAAGCAGTAGAATTGGATTCTTATAACCCATTTCCAAAAGCCGCCTGCGTGTATCATTCATCAATAAGGCATGCCCATTATGAACAGGGTTTCTTAACTGAAATGCAAAAACTGCATCAGCTCGACGCCTGTCAAATTCATGCCTGAGTTGTTTGGGAGAAAGCCTGTAATGATCAAGTCCGTCATTGTATTTGATGGGCTTTAGCACTTCTAGATCTCCACCTAGGAGCCAATTTCCTGCTGGAATAATGAATTCATCAACGTATGGCAATCCAGGTGCAGTTGTCCCCCATGTTCTAGCTATTCTTTCCTCTTTGTTATGCTTGTATATCTCAATACTGCAATAAAAATTTAAATTAAGAAAATTCCCTTTTTGTGAAGAGAAGAAAGTCAAGTAGCTTGGCCAGTCTGGAGCAGCTTGCATGAGTGAAATGAATTTTTAAATTCAAAGGGCAATGCAGCATGACTACCCACCCAACAACGGAAATCAAAGTATACAAGCAGGAGCCCGCTTTCCAGCAAGGTAAAACACAGCCTCTGCTGAAATTTCAGTCCATGGGGTTTCTAACATGATGACCACAACCAAGACAAAACCGATAATTGGGTTCTGACATACATGGTAAAGCTGTTGGCTGTCCTGAAGCTGTTTCACATTAACATTTGCTTCAAACATGTAAACAAGAACATCCACTACGTGTTTAAATGAGCTCCTCTAATGCCACACGACGATGGGTATTCACGCCATCAATTCATTCAGAATTCCAGACATGGAAGTGTCCCCTACTGGAACATCAAAAGTTTAACCGAACGAGAGCAACTCCGTAATGCATTTCTTTGATTCAATTCCCACATTCAGAAACTAGCTCTTATCCTTTTCCAAAAGCTCAACTAACATTGTTTTTTTACTAGAAAACACAACACAAGTAGTTAAGAATCTATTGTCAAAACAACAAACAGCATTCCATTTCCACATAAAACTATAAAATAACAGATGGTGTGTATAAATTCCAGGTTTAACTGTATAATTATTAAATTTGTATGCTTGACCACTACAGAAATGTGTGTGTGTGTGTGTGTGCGCTCTATTGAGATATAATTCTTTAAAGCCACCACAGCAATATACGGCCATGAATAAATAAATAAGAAGAAAACATATACAAGAGAAAGGGATTAACTAAACCTTCGAAGAATAGCTAGCAAATCACCCTCAGGACCGACCAATCCAACATCTTTGGAAGACCCAATTCTCTCTTTAGTCTCATCATCAATTGCCAAAACAATAGGAAGCGACATATTCACAACAGTCCCATTTTCCATTCTCAAGGAATTAAAATGCAAACTCTGCAAATACTCACTCTCCCTCATAAACCCTTTCAAGGGGCTCGCCCATCCTTCACTTATCACATGAACCCACTCCACATCAATCTTAGCCAGGCTCACTTTAGGCAGTAACTCTGCTTCCAAAGTTTTTGACCCCCTTTCGCTCTCTGGCACTCTAGCATCCACCAAGACCCCGCCATCTGGCTCGATCAAAGAGCTCTTGATAACTGTACCGGAAACAGAAGCTTGAAGCATCCCGGGTCTTTTGTTGTTGTATAAAATAGGGTTTAATGCGTTTGAATGGTAGATTGGTTTTGGTCGGATTCCGAGGTTGCTAAGCTGGGTGTCTTGTTCTGTTTCTTTCGTGGCAATTAAGGTTAGTTTTTTTTTTTTTTTACATTCAATTAAACTTTTTTAATGTTTTTAAATTGTTTTAATATACTAGTTTCAAACAAAAATCATAATTTAAAACTCAATCATAATCACACTTTCAACAACAGTGGCAATTAATCGTTAAAGACATGATGACGATTTTTTTTTTTTAATGATTTTTAAGTTTGCAGTTAGAATTTGGGGGGTGGTTGTTGTGCGGACTCTCCGGGGAGGTCGGGGGGCTCTGAATTTGGGCGGCATTTTTTTTTAACAAGAATATGATTCAACCATAGCTGTCCGTTTCGGTTCGGTTGACATTTTGTTTTTTTATTAGTATGGCGCATTTTGGTTTTGGAGCGTTTCGGTACGTCGTTTTGGAGTTGTACTGTTCATAATTAATTATATATAAAAAAATTAAAAAGCAAAAAAAATAAATATAATTTTTATTTTTTATAAAATTAAAGTTGATGCAATAATTTTATTTTTTTATAATATATATATATATATATAGAGGGGGGCGGGGACAGGTATAGGGGCGCAATAAATATTCAACTTGAGAGAGAGAAAAGTGGGAGACCGGAACGGCACACCCGGTGCAATTTCGGTGCATTCCGGCCGGAATTTGGCTGGAATTTCCGGTACAGGCCGAAATAAAAACTGGGGTAAAAACTACGCCGTTTTGTTTTGTTTTTTTGATTGGTACGGGGCGTTCCGACTGTTTCGGCCGGAACGGAACGGATTGGACAACTATGGATTCAACTGCTAAAGAGATCCGAAGAACAGAGCCGGGGGCAGTAAGAGCATGTCCATCAACAAATGTTATTTTAAATAGATAAGATAATATTTTAAATATTTAGTTTCTGATTTAGAAGTGTGGTTAATATTATTTTAAAAATGATTTTTGTTTATAAATATTTAAAATAATATTTTTTTTATTTTTAAAAATAATTTTTTATTTCAGCACATGAAAATAATTTAAAAACATCAATTTTTTTAATTTAAAAAAAACAATTTTTTTAATTTAAAAAAAATCAATTTTTTTTTAAAATATTTTTAAAACATAGTTATAAAACATCCCAAAATATCCAATATAACAAGAACCCATGGAAAGAAAAGGAGATGATCGTTTACTTTTATAATTTTCACTCGTTGCAATTTTATTTTTTATATTTTTTAATGTTTTCGATTTAAATATTTTGGTTCCAGTGTCATTCTTCATTTTTCTATTAAAAAACCCCTGCACATCATCTAAAATCTAATTTGCCTGTGTTTTATATTGATTGGGTATATATTGGTTCTTGAAAATTGTGCTTGAAATTAAATTATATTGATGTTAAATAATTTTAAACAAATTGAAATAAAAAATAAAAAAACAAGAAAGTAGACTAGAGTTTCATTGATGAATAATTTCAGTGCTTAATAAATTACTTAGCCTAAATACAAATAATATATATGTATATATATAAACTAAAAAAAAACTATTCAACCATTACAAAATAATAAAACAAAATAACATCATTATTTTACACATTATAATTCGGTCGCAAATAGCATATAACTCGATTTTTTACATAAAAAAAAACATCCGGGATGGTTTAAACCGGTTTCAATTTATTTTCTTAATCATATTTTTAATTTTGTTGTTTTTATAGATAAAATTGAACTAAAAATAATCACACCTAATTTGAACAGCATCTGAGTTGCATTGTGAATAATTTTGCTTCGTAACAAATAGATTTAGATTCAGGCTTACCAACTATTATTCATATCGGTATCATTTAGTTGAAAATATTTGTCGATTTAGGACAATGAGTTTTCAAGGAGGCATGATGTAATAACAAAAAAATTATAATATATATTACCGGTCTCGGATTTTAATTAAAACTTTACAAGATTTTGAAATAGGCAAAAATTTATTTGTTTAATCCGGAGTCATAAAGAATGACCAATGAAAAATGATGTTTACTTAAATCTAAAAATAAAAAAATTGAAGGACAAGGAAAAGGTCTATTAGCCAAACATAGACTCGTTTTCATCATCCATTTGCCCCGAAAAAAAGTTTTGTTTTTTATGTCTGTTTTTGTTTTGTTAAATAACCATTTCATCTAAAAATTCTTTGTTGACCCAACAATCACGAGTTCGAATCTCATCACCTCTATTCTATCTGATAAAAACCAAGCATAATATGATTTGAATCTGTGTAAGTTTTAAACCCAAATAATTTCACTTGAGTGTGTGTGTTAGAGAATAATATAAATCATATTTTAGAATCTCACTAATAAATTTAAATTTTTAGATGAGATAGTTTCTTATGTTAACGGGCTTGAGAAAAGGTTACTACTGTAAAGGCTCACATGAAACAGACAAAAAATCTAAAAATCACAGGGTCCATGTCTTGCCCACCATTTTTTTACCCCAATGGTTATGTAGATTGTAGACTGCTTTCTACTCTATAATTGACGTGAATGAGAGGTTAATCGGAAAGTTCAGCTGCAAACAACATTTAACTTGAGCCCACGATCGCAGCAAGGAAATGAGGTTATTTTTCATTTTTTAAAATAGTTACGGAGTAATTTTACAAGAAAACCTAAAAATCAATCATTAATCCATTTTAGAAGTTGTTAGCCTGAGACTTCAACAAAGTTTAAAGAAACCAGAGGCCAGGCCGTGATGATGTACTATAATGGCCGTTTGGTATCCCGTTTCAAAATATTTTTAAAAATATTGAAGAAATTTCAAGAAAATAAATACTTTAATAAAAACAAATATCTTTCGTGTCAGAAATCTATTTTTGCGCGAGAGAACAATCCAATCCCCCGTTCCCGATCTGCTTGCTGACCCTATTACCTTATGAAAAGATTACAATTATCCCAGACATCCTCCTCTCTTCCTCTTTGCTTCAAATTACTCAGGGGCAGAGTTGTAAAGCAATTCCCC
Organism: Salix brachista; assembly: GCA_009078335.1. NCBI lineage: Eukaryota > Viridiplantae > Streptophyta > Magnoliopsida > Malpighiales > Salicaceae > Salix > Salix brachista. Next base: position 1,368,249 of record CM018573.1, on the reverse strand, counting down.
GTACCCTCACTCACTGCCGCGTAACAAATCCTAAAAGTACCATTATCCACGGACGCAGTATAAGAGATTTAGAGCCTATTTGGATGGGAGGGTGGTTATACTGTAATTTTCTTAAAATTTGAATTTTTTATTTTATTTTAAATAAATTTGTTTTTTGATATTTTTAAATCATTTAGATATACTATATCAAAAATAATTTTTTAAAAATAAAATAAATATAATTGATGTATTTCTAAATAAAAAACAATTTAAAAACCCTCCCAAACCGCCCTTACTTTCCCAGATTCTCCGTGGCAAGGGTCAGGGCTCACTTCCTCGCTGTTTATGCTATCTATTCAATCCGCTTCTTCCAGCGAGGTGGATTGGTGATTTGCTGATTTGAGTGCTTTGCGATGGGAGTGCTGGCCTTTTATCGGTGGTTAGCGGAGAAGTATCCGTTAGTCGTGGTGGATGTGATCGAAGAAGAACCGGTTGTTATCGAAGGCGTTTGTCACGTGTCGATCATCGGGAGGGTTGGCAGCTCAGCCGAGTCTTATCAGTCAACCTCAAACATCTCATCGGACACGTCAATAAGAACCAGACGTTGGAATGAAACGGGATGGATCAGACGAATTGTTACCAGGGAACCAGGGAAGTCATGGGCCACAGCTGAGCCCAGGACCGAGAACCAGCCCAGGGATCGGAAGTCCAGTCCAGTAGTTAAGTATTGTCTTTAATCATTCGGCCCATCAAGAAGCCCAAAAACATTAGTCAGGAATTAGAGTTTGAATTAAAGTTCTATTAGATAAGTGATAAGAATTGTAATTACGGGTATCCCTATAAACCGGTAATTTAGCTGCAATTCTTTAGTATTTAATTAGTTGATTAGGTCTAGCTGAGTATTAAGAAATTTCTTGAGTGAATTGTTAATTGGAGGTTGTGGATTCCTCGAAAATCCACTTATTTATCAAACAAATTCGTTGGGTCATTACATTGGTATCAGAGCCGGCTTCCATGGCAGATGGGACCAGAATCTCGCAGCTAGCCGAATCACTGGCAACTGTTAGACAAAACCAAGAACAGATTCAGCAAAATCATCAAGCATTACAACAACTAGTACAAGGTCTGGCACAAAAACTAGATGTGGTAGCTTCACACGTGGAGGGATTAGTGCAGAGTAAGGCAAACCAAAACCCGGGCGAACCAGGAGGGTCGGGCCAGCAAATTATGAACCCTCTTTATGAGGACACATCTGGAATTCAGACGAAGGCAGTGAGGTTGGAATTTCCAAAGTTTAATGGGGACAACCCCAGTGGGTGGATCTATCGGGCAAACCAGTTCTTTAACTATCATCAAACCAACCCTCATCATCGGGTGTTGATGGCTTCCTTCCACATGGAAGGGAAGGCATTGGTGTGGTTCCAGGATATTGAGGCTGCAGGAAGACTAAACAGTTGGGACGGGTTCCTTAGGGCTCTCCTAACCAGGTTCGGGTCATCTCCCTATGATGATCCCATGGAAGCTTTGATCAGGTTAAAACAAACCTCAACAGTGGAGGAATATAAAAGCCAGTTTGAATTTTTGTCAAACCAGCTTAGGGGCTTGGCTGAGTCATATAAACTCAGCTGTTTTCTAAGTGGGCTGAAGGAGGACATTCGGTACATGGTGAGAATGCTGAACCCACCTAATCTGCACATGGCCTTTGGACTGGCCAAAATGCAGGAGGAGAATGTGGCTGCCCTCAGGAGGACAGCCAGGGCTGGATCCATGGCAATACAACCACGTTTGGCCCATGGGCCGGGAAGTCAGCCCGAGAGGAGGGCTGTTATACCCATCCAGAAATTAACGCCAGGTCAAATGAGGGAGAGACGGGAAAAGGGCCTATGTTACAACTGTGATGACAAGTGGGGGCCCGGTCATAAATGTAAATCGGCCCGTCTGTTCATTATGGATAGTGAAGGCTGGGAAGGAGAGGAGATGCTCCTAACCGAGAGGACTGGTGAATTAAACAATCAAGTCTACGAAGGCCTAGACAGGGAAGAGGTGGAACCAGAAATTTCGATCCATGCTCTATGTGGTTCACCCAACCCTAAGACCATGAGGATTGTGGGGCAAATTGGCAGAAAAACAGTGGTGATACTAATTGACACAGGAAGTACTCATAACTTCATTGACCCATCTATTGTGCACATGATCCAGATACCCTATGATGCAGACAAAAAAATGCAAGTAAAGGTGGCAAACGGGCAGTCAGTATGCTGTGAAGGGAAAACAAATGAAGTCCCATTACACATGCAGGGTCATGTATACACCATTGACTTCTTTATTCTGACACTTGGAGGCTGTGACGTGGTACTGGGAGTGCACTGGCTAAGGACTCTAGGACCCATCCTATGGGACTTTGCTAAGCTACACATGGCATTCAGCATCCTGGACAGCCCCAGAAGATTGCAAGGTATGGTCTCGACTGGTACTACAATAATAAAGGGTGAGAAATTTGGTAGGGCAACTAGACAGAATAAAAAGGGGTTAGTAATTCAGCTAATAGATTTTGAAATTCCTAACTTGTGGACCATTGATACTCCTTGTGAAAGACAAATAGAGCCCTTACTCTTACAGTATTCAAAGGTTTTTTCAGAACCAAAAGAATTACCCCCTACTAGGTCCCATGACCACCATATTGTACTCCAACCAGATTCTAAACCTGTGTGTGTAGGACCCTACAGATATCCCTATTTCCAGAAAACTGAGATTGAGAAAATAATACAGGAAATGCTACAAACTGGGATAGTTAGACCAAGCCACAGTCCATTTTCATCACCAGTATTATTAGTCAGAAAGCAGGATGGGAGTTGGAGGCTGTGTGTGGACTACAGGGCACTTAACAAGGAGACGGTTAAGGTTAAATTCCCTATCCCTATAGTAGATGAGCTTTTAGATGAATTGCATGGGGCAATCATCTTTAGTAAGCTAGATTTAAGGTCGGGTTACCACCAAATTAGGGTATGTCCAGAAGATATTTCAAAAACAGCCTTTAGGACACATGAAGGCCATTACGAATTCTTGGTAATGCCTTTTGGCCTTACTAATGCCCCTGCCACATTCCAAAGCTTAATGAATGACATCTTTAAACCCTATTTGAGGAAGTTTATACTAGTGTTTTTTGATGACATTTTGGTATATAGCAAAACTTTTGATGAACATATTGAGCATTTGCGTAGTGTTTTGGAGATATTAGAACAGCATCAGCTTTTTGCTAAAAGATCTAAGTGCTGTTTTGGGTGTGAGGAGATTGAATATCTAGGACACTTGATATCGAAGGAAGGAGTTAGAGCTAACCCTAGCAAAATTGAATCGATGCTGAATTGGCCATTTCCAAATAACCTTAAATCATTGAGAGGGTTCCTAGGGTTAACGGGATATTACAGAAAATTCATTAAGGGTTATGGAACTATTGCAGCCCCTCTCACAGCACTACTTAAGAAAAATTCCTTTCAATGGACTGAATTAGCAAGAGAGGCTTTTCAAAACCTAAAGCATGCTGTTACTAATCCCCCAGTCTTAGCCTTACCAGATTTTTCAATTCCCTTTATTATTTAATGTGACGCTTCGGGTATTGGTGTGGGAGCTGTTTTAATGCAACAGGGGAGGCCATTAGCCTACATGAGTCAAGCTATACAGGGAAGGGCTTTGCAGCTATCTACCTACGAGAAGGAACTCATGGCTCTGGTCCTAGCAGTAAAGAAGTGGAGGCCTTACCTGTTAGGCCATCGATTCACAATACAGACTGATCATCACAGTCTTAAATACCTACTGGAACAGAAGATTGGGACCCCACTTCAACAAAAATGGGTCACCAAACTTCTAGGGTATGAATTTCAGGTGGAATACAAGCAAGGAAGGGACAACAAAGTGGCAGATGCCCTATCCAGAAAAATGGAGATACCAGAACAAGGCCAGCTAGCAGCCGTGTCTTCTCCAACACACAATTGGCTGGAACAGCTAAAACCAGGGTACTTGACAGACCCAAAAACTCAGGAGATTCTAGAGGATCTGAAGCAAGGCAGTGGTAAGTCCCTACACTATCAAGAGAAGGAAGGATTGATATTCTACAAGGGAAGATTGGTTATTCCTGACTATAATGATCTGAGGACTCAGATACTACAGCTGCTGCACAGCAGCCCACAGGGGGGACACTCTGGATTTCACAAAACCTTACACAGAGCTAGAGAGGAGTTTTATTGGAAGGGTATGAAAGCTAACATAAGAACTTTCATCAGGGAATGTGACTCATGTCAGCAGAATAAGGCAGAGAACATTCTCATACCAGGGTTACTACAACCCCTGCCGATTCCCACCAAGGTATGGACTGACATTTCATTAGACTTTATTGAAGGGCTTCCTAAGTCAGAAGGCTACAGTGTGATCATGGTTGTGGTGGACAGGCTATCTAAATACGCACACTTCATTCCTATCTCTCATCCATACACAGCAGCTAAAATTGCACAAGCATTCATTCATAACATATTCAAATTACATGGGCTACCAGAATCTATTGTCACGGATCGTGACCCAACATTTACAAGTGCATTCTGGAAAGAATTCTTTCAACTACAGGGTACAACTTTGAAGTTCTCATCCGCCTACCATCCTCAGACAGATGGGCAGACCGAGATTGTCAATAAACTGGTGGAGCAGTACCTAAGATGCTTTTCAGGTGATCGACCCAAGGGTTGGTCGAAACACCTACCACTCGCAGAGTGGTGGTACAACACTACTCAGCATGCATCAACAAAGCTCACCCCTTTTGAAGCAGTATATGGCTACCCACCCCCTAAGCTACTGCCATTTACAAAAGGAACTACGCAAGTACAGGAATTGGAAAATACCTTGAAGAGCCGTGATGAAATCTTGAGTCTTCTACAGACGAACCTACAACAAGCACAAGAAAGGATGAAAGTATTCGCAGATCGTAAGAGAACAGACAGACAGTTCAACCAAGGTGATTGGGTTTACCTGCGTTTACAACCCTACAGGCAGCAATCAGTGGCTCAGAGAAGGAGTTGGAAGCTATCACCTCGGTTCTATGGGCCTTTTCAGGTGATTGAGAAGATAGGGAAGGTGGCTTACCGGTTAGATCTTCCACCCGAGTCGAGAATCCACCCAGTCTTCCATGTCTCATGTTTGAAGGAAAAGTTAGGTCAAAGGCACAAACTCGTGGTGACTCTTCCCCCCACAGACAAAGAGGGTGTGGTTAAACCAGAACCTGAAGAGATTCTAGACAGGAGGTTGACGAAGAAGAAGGGACGCGCGGTGACTGAACTCTTGGTCAAGTGGAAAGGGCTGGAAAAAGAAGATGCATCGTGGAAAGAACACGGGGAATTAGCAAATGAATTCCCAGACCTTGTGGGCAAGGTCTTCTGAAGAGGGAGGATTGTCACGTGTCGATCATCGGGAGGGTTGGCAGCTCAGCCGAGTCTTATCAGTCAACCTCAAACATCTCATCGGACACGTCAATAAGAACCAGACGTTGGAATGAAACGGGATGGATCGGACGAATTGTTACCAGGGAACCAGGGAAGTCATGGGCCACAGCTGAGCCCAGGACCGAGAACCAGCCCAGGGATCGGAAGTCCAGTCCAGTAGTTAAGTATTGTCTTTAATCATTCGGCCCATCAAGAAGCCCAAAAACATTAGTCAGGAATTAGAGTTTGAATTAAAGTTCTATTAGATAAGTGATAAGAATTGTAATTACGGGTATCCCTATAAACCGGTAATTTAGCTGCAATTCTTTAGTATTTAATTAGTTGATTAGGTCTAGCTGAGTATTAAGAAATTTCTTGAGTGAATTGTTAATTGGAGGTTGTGGATTCCTCGAAAATCCACTTATTTATCAAACAAATTCGTTGGGTCATTACAGCGTTAAGATTCCTGTGGATACAAGTAGGCCTAACCCTAACAATATCGAGTATGATAATTTATATCTCGATATGAACGGGATTATTCATCCTTGCTTTCATCCCGAAGACAGAGTAAGATTCCGATTCTCTCCGCTCTTGGTTTTTTTTTTTTGTCTTTGCTAGTTATTTTTTGTTTTGTTTAGAATGCTAATTTGGTATTAACGGAGTTGAATTAAAGTGGATTTGTTTTTTCGATAATGTGATTTGTTTTGCTTGTTTAAATTTTATTTCTCTTGCAGCCATCGCCTACTTCTTTCGACGAGGTGTTTCAATGTATGTTTGATTATACTGATAGGCTTTTGTGAGTGTACTGATTTTGTGGGAATGACTTGTAGATGGAGTTTTCGTGCGAAAATGAATCAGCAGCGATCTAGGCGTTTTAGGGCAGCTAAAGATGCAGCTGATGCGGTATGTATTTATGTTAACAATGGAGGGCCATGTGTTTATGTCAACAATGAAGGGCCATGTGTTTATGGTATCAATGGAGGGCTCCTTTACATGTATGTAGTTGGAGAGTGTCATGGATTATTGGTTCTTAATCAGCAAACCTAGTTTCTTTGTTTAAATTAACGTCTTAGTTTTGTCTTATATCAAGTCAAATCATTTGATATGTTCATGTATAGATGTAACGGATGGCAAATGGATGCCTAGCATCTGGAAGTGAATTGAAGTAACACGGGTTTTGAGATTTTTTTGGATAAATCATATAGGTTAGCTTAACCAGTTACTAATTGAAGATGGAAAAATATTTATAAAGATATAAAAACAACTCTTGATAGAATGCTCATAAGATAAAGATTTTCTGAGGAGCACTTAGAGTTTGTTGGATGAAAAATATCCTTCTCCTTCCTATGGAAAACTGATGGTTTTCGAAGTTATCAAATTCTTTCCTTGAAATGAGAGTACTAGAGCCCATTATTCTGATACCTGCTTTGCTGTCCCTTTTACTTTTATTTCTTGGAAACTGCAATTATCCCTGGTGAACATTTTGGGCTGCGCAATAGATAAATCCTTGATTATGCAAACATCCTGTATAACTATTTATGGAATTTTCATTTGGTTTTGGAATCTTTAAGTTTTTGTTAGTGAGCATTTGCTTAACTTTTCAGGATACCCTTGACTGTATTTATCTTACATCTTCGGATCTGTTTTGGGATTATCTAGGCTTTCACAGTATTCCTTATGCCCCCCCCCACCCCCCCATATATCTTCAAAATTATTTTCCTGTAAAAGAGGAAAACTTACCACGTAGCAGGACATACACCATTTCAATACCTATTAGTCATTCCCTATTTGTACTGTAGGCCGCTGAAGAAGAAAGGCTAAGAGAGGAGTTCGAGAGGGAGGGCAGGAAGCTTCCCCCTAAGGAGTCATCTCAAACTTTTGATTCCAATGTTATCACTCCTGGAACTGAATTTATGGCTGTTTTGTCACTTGCAGCGCAGTACTATATTCATCTCAGACTAAATTATGATCCTGGATGGAAGAAAATTAAGGTATAACCCATAATGTGGTCCTTTGTTAAAAAAAATTTCATGCATTGCTTTGTTTTCCTTTGCAAATATAATGCCATACTCACCTTTTGGTGTGTAACAGTAGCAAATGAATGATGCTTGAATTTCTGCTCACATTTCAATTCTGTGAAGGTTATCCTTTCCGATGCAAATGTTCCAGGGGAAGGGGAACACAAAATCATGTCCTATATCCGTCTTCAAAGAAACCTTCCTGGTTATAATCCAAATACACGCCATTGCCTGTATGGTTTGGTATATTTCTTCCTCAACCGAGTTTCCTGATCCTCTATAACCTAATTGTTAGTTTCCTTCTAGTCTAACATTCTTTCCTCTGTTTATCGGTGCTTCTGATAGGATGCAGATTTAATCATGTTGGCTCTGGCTACCCATGAAGTTCATTTTTCAATTCTTCGATGGTTTGTGCTTGATTTTTAGAGACATTTGCATTTTCTAAAAATGAATTCAATCTCAAACTTCCCATGCTGTTTCTTAGTTATCAGTGTTAGTTATTTAGCTGAGAGAGTAAATAGATTCCACTTATTTTGATCAAAGGCTTGTTCATTAATCATCAGAATAAGTGGATTGAACTAGTCTCTTTTTAAAATACTTGTATCCCACCGCTAAACTTTCACTTATTTTGACAGAGTCTGATGAATCATTTGCTAAATGTTGGATTTTTATTTTCTTTAACAGCCTTTCTTAATGGTATGGTTCAGATTGTTTTCACTCCTGGACAACAAGACAAATGCTTCCTGTGTGGTCAGATGGGTCATTTAGCAGCTGTTTGTGAAGGAAAGGTGAAGAGAAAGGCAGGGGAATTTGATGAGAAAAGCAATGATGTTGCTGTGCCCAGAAAACCATACCAGGTAGGTTTTTTCTAAAGGTCTTTAAAAGTGTTGGGTGTCAACATCTTCCATTACAATGCATCAACTAGCCCTTTTTGCCTTATAACTCTTTTCTTGATGCAGTTTCTCAATATCTGGATTCTTAGAGAGTACTTGGAGTACGAATTCAGAATTCCCAATCCTCCATTTGAGATTGATCTGGAACGTATTGTAGATGATTTTATATTCATTTGTTTCTTTGTTGGCAATGATTTCCTGCCACACATGCCCACACTGGAGATTCGTGAGGTTTGTGAATAGTTGAAAGTACATTGCTTAAGATGGATATATTCACTTTGTTGACTTAACCTGCCACAAGCGAAAACCACATGAATCTTCTGGCAATACAGATTGTGAATTCTTTGAGTTGCTGCTTAGGATCCCTTCCCTGCTGAAATAAATTAATTTCAGCATAACAAAGCAGGTACACTTTTTTTTTATAAAAAAAAACTCGTTTCTTTCAGGGTGCAATCAACTTGCTGATGGCTGTTTATAAGAAGGAACTTATGGTGCTTGATGGGTATTTGACTGATGGCAGCAAGGTACTTCAATGCTCATGATATATGATCTACTTAAATATCTGGCTGCTGGCAATGAGCTCTATCACTGCACTTATGACTGGTGGTAATACATGTTGAGCCCAAGTGCCTATGGGTCTCGTGAGATGTCAACTCCAACACTCTTGGGTACAACCACGCGTTGAGCCAAATACTTATGAGTCTGGTGAGATATTAAACCCAATATTTTGTGATTCAGTGACGCACTTAGCCTAATTATATATGGATCTGACAAGATGTCATACCCAACACTCTTGGGTTCTTCTATGTGCTGAGCCTCAATACATGTAGGTCTAGCAAGATATCAAACCTAACACTTATGAGTTTAGTTACGTGTTGAACCTAAATACATGTGAATCCACTAAGATATCGAACCTAACATTCTTGAGTTTAACTACACATAAACCCAAGTACATGTATGTCTGCTAAGGTGTTAGATTCAACATCCTGAGTTAATTATATGTGGAACCCAAATACACACGAGTCTATCAAGATATCAAATACAGTATCCTTGGGTTCATTTATGTGCCGACTCTAAGTACACGTGAGTCTAACGAGATATCAAACCCAATATTCTTGAATTCAATTATATGTTGAGCCTAAATAAATGTGGGTCTAGCAAAATGCCAAACTTTAACACTCTTGAGTTTAGATACGTATTGATCTCAGGTACATATAAGTATGGCGTGATACCAAACCCAACAGTCTTGGTTCAAAATATATCAAACTCAATTTTCTCGGATTCAACTATGCATTGAATCTTAGTATATATGAGTCTGACAAGTTGTTAAGTTCATTACCTTTGGGTTTGGAATTATTCCAGGTCCAAATACTTATGGAGTTGATAATCTTTTTAAGCCTTGAAGTGGGTCACAAGATTATTTTTTTTTTGTTCTTAATAAAAGGCTAAAATTCAATAATAATCATCTTCATGCATCTATAAGTGTATGATTTTTTTTATAAAAAAAGTATCATATTTTTATCAACATTAATATTGTGTAAGAGATATTTGTCACCCATTTGTTATTAGAGAAGATGACATTCCAACACCTCTATTTAAGCAACATGACAAAGTTCATAGTCTTCACATACCTTCTAAGCCACCCGTATAAATGCTCTTATTTTTTCTATTATCCAAACATTCATATATTTATTTTACAAAATATTTATCATAACTAAGAACAAACACTCCTTTTCTTATAATTTAAAGCTCATTCTCTAACTTATTGCAGTTTTTTTTTATTATATTACTGATTTATCATTGAAGGATCCCTAAATCCCATAAAAAAATTGTTTTATAGGTGTTGTCTTCTATAACTTATCATCAATTTCATGAACTAGGGAATTAGATATTGACGTTAAAAACCATTGTTTCTTGAGTTTGAATTTTGAAACATAATCACAATCAAATCAAAACAACGTCACTTTAATTTTGCTTATTTTAAAAAAAAAACTTGTCGTTTTGGTTTTTTTTAAAGAAATCAAACTAGGTTTAATCAATTTCACTGTTAAATTAATAGTCGAGTCATCTAAGTTTAATTGAGTAAACTCTTATTTATTTATTTTTTGTTGATTTTTATGTAATCTATCATAAATTCTTAATCTGCCACGTGGTCCCCTATATTTTTCAGTCATGCAATTAAGTGATTGACATTTGTATTTATATTATCTGTATCTACCTTTCGAGGATATCTGACTTGGCGGCTAAAATATCCGGCCATTAGAAATTATATTTAGGCTCGGAAGGTCATACAGATTCCAGAAACAATTTGTCGCCAATATCCCTTGATCTCAACGGCAACGTTTTTGATCCATTAAAATCCAAATGAACAATCCCTTCTTTAGGGGTGTTAGGTTTTTTCTTCTTCTAGCTTCCAAAAGACCAAGCCCCTTTGGAGGAGATCATATGTTGTTTTCCAAACCCAATTGAGGACAAAAACCATATAATAATCACAGGAATAAAAATTATATTAGCAATAAAAAATGGCTGGTCAAAAAGACTCAGCAAAGCTTCTTTAAGTGGAATATTTTCTTTCTTTCTTTCTTTCTAGGACGTGCTCTTTTTAAAAGCAGAAAGGCTTAAAATACGGTGGAGGCATATGAAATGTGTAGACGGACAAGCAGTTGTGTTCTTCGTATTAAAATTGTATGAAGGTTATGTGCACGACTTCAGGCCTCAGAAAAGCAAGTCGGCTTGAGTAACAAATGCAAGTAATTAAAGGAATATTTAAAATTAAAAGGGTTTGAATAAAAAACAGCGAATTATTCGTGGAATATACTACTAGCCTGTTAGTGTGATTGATTTGATTTTAAAAGTGTTTTTAATTCAGAAATATATCAAAATAATATTTTTTTTTTTAAAAAAATTATTTTTGACATCAGTACATGAAAATGATCTAAAAACAAAAAAAAAAAATTAAATTTTTTTCAAAAATATTTTTGAAATGCAATGTAAAACACCTGCTGATTAGCCAACATGCTTAGAAACACGTGGCAACAACCAGCCATTTTTTATAATAATTTTGTGGGGGTTAGTTAAGAAGTATGGAATTGAAGAGCAAAAATGTGGTTAGTTATGTTTTTGGATGTGTTTTACTTGCAAAAATATAAAAAACTGTGATTCTTTGGTGTTTTTTTGATGATTTAGTCTGAAATGCTAATGTAAGAAATTAAAAAAATAGTTTAATTTATTTTGATGTGAAAAATAATTTTAACCACAATACCAAACACACACTCATAAGATTGTGTTTAGTATTGTATCATAATTAAAATGTTAGATATAAGAAAAATAGAAAACAATATCAGTTATAGAGATATAGCTAGTTGAAGACAAATATAAATGTCTATTAAATAATTTTCACTGAATTTCTATATTTTTAAAATATAGGTGCACACACGTGTGTGTGGGTATCCCTTTTATGCCTATGACTTATTTTTTTTTTTAAAATGTTTATTTTTTTTAAAAAAAAAATAGTGTGATATATACAGTTCTTTCTTTCTTCTTTTTATGTAATTGTATTTTAATTTATTCTAATGAATTAATTGTCAAGGGGACACATGGCACTATGTTCTTTTGCTTTATTTATTTTTTTATCATCACATAGCGTTATGTAGTTGAAAAGACTCCATTTTTAATTCCCACTTTATCATGCATTGTTTATCACATTTCTGGCTGCTTTTTACATGACAAGGAGTCAGTTCAAATCTGTCTATAGAATGGCCATAAAGGCACATGATGCGAGTGCAAAACTATAGAATGATTAAATGTTCCAAATACTGAATTAATCTAGCTAATTAAATAATTGATTTTCCTAGCCATACCAACCAAGCTTTTGCTTGATTTGCTTGGTTAATTACAACATGGATCACGTGGCTCATATTTGTTGTCCGAAATTCATAAATAAAATTAAACAAGTGAAGAAAATATGTTTAGTTTATAAATATATAATATAAAAAGAATATGGTAACTTGCATAATCGCAATATTGTATAAGATTTATGGACTTCCTCCACTAATAACTTTGATTACCCACCATAAAACTAGGATTATAATTGGATGTCTTTGGATTTAAATCACGTGACTTTAAAATTCCAGCATGCACGCCTATATATAAGTTGATAGCTTTTTTCTACCAACAACTTTCATTACCATCCATAAAATTAGATTTATCTTTTTATGGACCGGATAAACCAATGAACTGGAAAAAATAATTATTCATGAACTAAGCTCAACTCCGAGAATCTCAATTAGCAAAATATAATATTTTTCCAAAGTATTATTATTATTATTATTATTATACAATAAACTCAGCTTAGACTTGTCCTAAACCAACGCACCCGTGTGTGTAGGCTTTAAACTCAAAGCTCACTTTAATAGGGTATTTTTATATATAAAAGCTTGAATTTATTTGAACTCAATTTTAACTTATGAGCTTTTCACTTTATAAAGATAAGAAGTTTTTATTTCTTTTATATATTTTAGGATGTTTTGAGTTTTACCGGTGTCAATTAAGAATTTTTATTTATTCATAATTTATTTAAAATACGTTAATTTTTTTAACCTATATTCAGAATGTATTAGTTAATCCATGTGGTTGAAGAAAATTCTCAACATTATTTACGTAATTTCTTTGCACTTCCTTTCTCATTTCACGTGAAATGGACATCAAATTTTAAATCCACTGAAGGAATATATTACCAGTCACCACCAGTTTCTTGTTAGTTAAGTTCTAGTGTCACATTGAAGGAAAATCATGGGTACGTAGTTAGCCCTGTCTTGTTGATAGTTTCCCTTAGTGAAAGTATAGCCTTTGAATCTAGGAGTTGTCATTGACAATGTTGTCTGGAAGTCATCTCTTTTGACCTGCAACTACACGTAGACATAATCCATGATTCATGGAACACTTGGCTTCAACTTTTACCCCACAAGGGCAAAGGTTGGATTGGTGGATTGTCGGCTTTCCTTTTTTTAAGTTTTGTTTATAATTGTGTTTTAAAAATATTTTTGAAAAAAAAATTAAAAAAATTATTTTTATTTTTTATATTAAATTAAATTTATTTAGTATTTTTAGATCATTTTTATATGTTGATGTTAAAAATATTATTTTAATACATTTTTAAATAAAAAACATTTAAAAAAAAAACTTTAATGTCACATTAAACAGGCACTTTACTAGCTTCCAATCAACTTCGATGACAACTACTGTTAAAGCCATTTCAAACTAGGTAAGAGAAATCACACTAATGATTCTCAAAAAAATAATTAAAAAAAAAACAGAGAGAAGGAATTGATTTTCTCCTTATCAGAAGAAGTCGGGCCAATTTTATTTTATTTTATTTTTAATGAAAAGGGTGTTTTTTTTTTTCATGCATAAGAGTGATGTTAAATGGATGGCTCATATTTGAACTTATATAAATATTTTTCTTGACATTTTTAATAAAAATCAAGTTCTAAATAATAATATATAAGAACTACTAACTCCAAGGAGTTGGCCCAACAGTGAAGGCTTGGGACTTGCGGGGGTACTCCTCCCAGGTCCTGAGTTCGAAACCTGAGGGTGCTATCAATTTCTTGGAGCCATCGGACTTGGGCGAAGCCCATGAATCAACCGTGGTGCACTTGCGGGAAACTCCTTGCCGAGGGCCTGTGCACCCCCGGGATTAGTCAGGGCCCAGCGGCTCTGGAACCCGGTGCTAATTCAAAAAAAAAATATATAAAAACTATATTCAGAATCCTTGCCACTTGAAATTAAATGAATTAGCAAGACTTTTCAGGTCACCACTTGTTTTTGTTCAAACATATATTTATTTCAAACTCTAAGTTGACTCGCCATCACGAACTTCTCTATTATTCCCATCAAACTATCAGGATTGGTAATAAACAATCCATTCCGACCGTACTTATTAATCTACCCACAAACATCTTCGTCAGGAATCTCCAGGCAAGAATCCTCCAAGACTAACGTGATGGAGCCGTTTACAAGGCCAGTGGGCGGGTGGAAGTGTCGAAGGAAGGTCAGTGTAGCTGATCTCTGATGGCGGAGCATCCAATTATTTTAGCCTCAAGTTGGTTTGAACTAACATGTATTTCTTCAGTATTTATAGAGAAATTATGGTTTCTGATAATAGTATTTAACAAATTAGGTTTTTCTCCCCTCAACATGTTAGTGTTCTAGTTTGATGTGACCTATCGATCTAGAATATAGCCTGAGTTTGGTTTTATGTTGAGCTGCATGCGAGTTGACACAGTCAAGCTTCATCAGCTCAGAAATCAGCCATGACCTGGGTGGCGCGCGGCGCGGCGCTAGCGATTGAAAAAGGCAAGTCGAAATAGAGAGAAGGCCCCTTCTGTGTCTATTCAGCCCCTTGGACAATGGCAAGTTGGCAACTATGCAACCACCGTTACAGCTGTGTAACAGGCAATACAGTTTCAATCAGTAGGTCCAGATCGTACGGTCCTTAACATTCTGATTCGTTTTCCTCTCGAACTTGAGATTGGCTCCTCCGGCTCCTAAGAGTTCGAGATTACATGTGATGTGCATATACCTGGTCATAATTTGAAGTGGGACAGACCCGGCCTCACATTTTCACGTGCACTCAATGAGCTCCTCCACGTAAATGGCTATTGCTTGTCTGATTGGCAGATATATCAGAAAATTTTAAAAATAAATGGAGATTTGAAAAGCTCTTTTCCATTTCAAATGGAGTTTATCTTCTATGCTTACATCATATATGAGGGTTGATTCAATAAATAGGTTGAATTATTGGATCGATCTACAAATTACTTTATCAATATGGATTTAACTGCCTTTTCTTCTTCTTTTTAAATTATTGTTGAGCTAGTTTAATTTTAAATATAATCTAATTAAAAACTTGATTCGAATTAGATTTTAAATTTTAAATTTTAAATTTCTTGGATTAATTTACAGAATTGATACGAGTCAAACAATCTTTTTATTACATTACAAGGACGATACTTACATGTCATTTATATGCTAATTTCTTGCACATTTAAGATCACTCGATCTCGCAGCAGCATCTTAACACTATGCATTTTCAATTAGTCATAGAATAATAATAAATAAAAAAATCATCATCCAATTACTCCAACCCAAAACATGGATTACTAATTGAAACCATGAGCTGATAAAAGCTTGCAATTGGGATAAAAATCATCTTTTTAAAGGAATTTATTGTGCATTACAAGATCAATTGGGGAAAAAGTGATTAGTACATATTGTGTTTAGAATACTTCAATTACTTTATGTTCTAAAAGCATAAAAATGACAACTTTTCAGCCAGGGTCTTTTATGTTTCTTCAGAATTATTTGCACATTAAAATTACTCTAATGACTTTGTAAGTGAAAAGGAAAAGGAAGCTTGCAAAGAGGGGATTTTTATATTTTCTTTTGTTTGAACAGTAAAATGATGGGATTGCCATTTAATTTTAAAAAAATATATATATAATTTTTTTTTGTGATTTTAACAAATTATATAATGTGATAATCATGTCCTTGACCAATACTTACAAGGCCATTTGATTGCCAAATTTCATCATCAAGAGTACTGTTACAAGTGATATGTCATTTTTTTTTCCTCTCTAGTGATGTGATGTGTGCTTATGGTGGATGTATGATTGATCCCTAATTGATTTTTTTTCTCTCTATCTCTTTTCTCATTTCTGACCTTTAAATTCAAGTCATCTTATTCAAAAAATAATTATGTCATCCAATTTATTTATTTATTTTTTATCAATTTTGACCCTTGTTCTTTTTGTTGTTATTTGTTTTGTTTTTTTTATGTTTTTTGAATTTTTAAACTTTTTTCCAATTTCATCCTTGTGAGTTTAATTTTAATTTGATTTTATATCCAATTTGATCCTCATTCTTTTGATTACTCTTTTTTTGTGTTTATTCTTTTTTTATTCAATCCCTTGTAATTTTATTGTATCTTTTAATCTAATTTTGGCTCTCATTCTTTTGATTGGTATTTTTTATATATATATTTGTTATCCCATTAATTTTATCTCTTAGCATCTTATTTTTATTTATTTTTATCTAATTTTGATCTCATTCTTTTTATTACTATTTTTTATTCTTTTTTTAATTCTTTTATTTCACTTCAATCTTTAATTATTTCCTTTAATTTAGTTTTTACACCAGATTTGGTCAACATTGTTTGGATTTTAAATTGTTTTGTGATTGAAATTTAAAAAAAAAAATTTAATGTCTGCTTTTCTATAGGGTAATTTCAATTTCATGACTCAAACTTGATATAAGTTAAAAAAAATTATCCTTTTATTATAAAATAGTTTTTTTCAAAGTCATCATGGTAATTAGGCCCTAAACTTTGTTATTTGTTATTTGTTCCATTTTAGTTTTTTATCGAGTCATCTCAAATTTATATCCCAGGTAGTGGATGAGTCAAGTTAACCAGAGTTTTTTTACTTGATATTTAAAATTAAATGATTTTATGTTTTTTTGCAATCTCATCATTTGACATTGAAGTATTGACATTTTTTTTTATCTCGATCTCTTATTGTAGATGACGGATTGATGAGTTAACCCATATTGACTCAACTTTTTTTTCTCGACCTTTTTTGAGAAATTATTTTTTTAATATCATCATTTGACACTAGATATATGACCTAGATGACCTTTGACCTTTGCTATTTGTTCACTTTTTTTTTCCACAAAGTTATCTCGGGTTCAAGTTAGCTCAAGGTTTTTTTAATGTTTTTTGCTATACCTTAATTTGAGAGTGTATTTTTTTTATCATGATGTTATATTGTGAGTGATTGGTTGGTCAAGTTAATCCATGTTGGTCGGTCAAGTTAAGATTTTTTTTTTTCCATCATTGTTTTTTTTTTTTTTTTTGCCTTTTTCATCATTTAAAATTACCAGTCTTGAATTTTATATTTTTTATAATTTATTTTGATCTAATATCTCAAATCACATGTTAATGGAGTTAACTCAAAGAAACTTAAATCTTCATCATTTAATATTTTTATAATAGAAAATTTTTCACAGTCTTTGCTATGTATGCACATCATGACGTGCTCCTTCCTCTTCCGTTCATCAATTATTTATTTAATGATGATTCAAGTTGCAATTAAGAGGTTGCAACTTGAAGTAAATTGTTTAAATTAGAGTGTACGTGGCTTATTTTGATGGAAAGTACCTATGAAGTCAATGCAGATTCACCATACCATATATATTACACCCATTGCTTACTGCTTAGAATTAGATAATCGACGGGTGGGTTTGGGATGTCTGGCCTGCGTTTTAATTGGAGTTTTGTATATTTGTTTTAAGGAAATTTAAATTGTTTTGTTTTTATATTATTTTAATGTATTGATATCAGAATATATTTTTAAAAACTAAGAAAATATTATTTTAATATATTAAAAAAACACATTTAAAAACTAATATCCATGACTACCATCATCCATATCCTGGTGAATACCGCCGTTTGCACGAAGAAGCACAGCTTTTTTCCTAAATTGTTTTGCAGTCTCAATTTATTTTTATTTTTCTAATAATTTAAGGAAATGTAATTTCTTGAAATTGTATGTTCATATAACAATAACTGGACTTGGTAGAGTTAATGACCCAACCATATTAAATTTTATACCTTTTATTTTATTTGGTTGCTTAGGTTTTTGCACAACTTAAATATGATATTTTCATAAATTGTTTAATTTTGGTGTAAATGGAAAAAAATAAATCCATAGAGCAAAACGTATCCAAATTACATGGTTGGGTTAGGATATTAATTTCCATCGACGACCGACACTCATAACCATTAAGTATATGTAAATTTAGGGTATTAATTCTACACATTTCATCAATCAAATGTCATATCTTTGATTTTTTTTATGTATACTTTATTTCAATCAACTCTTATAAAGCTCTAAATGAGTCGTCTTTTGACTCGATTCGTATTTTTTTTTATTACTTGGTACGTAGCACGTATTAATTTGACATGCCATCCACGTAATTAATTATCAATAAAAAGGAAAATAAAAGTAAAACAAAAAAGTGGAGAAAAAAAAAAAACAAATCCCAATTAAACATGAATTAAAGAGTTGACGTCCATTAACTTACACGTCAGAATACATCTCAGAATATAACGAATAAGAGAGAATTTAGTACTGTTAAAATATCTATTGTTATAACTTATTGGTTGAATTATATCCATATAGTTGAATTATTGGTTAAATATAAATGATTTTTTTTTAATTTTTTACTTTAAATTAAATATTTTTGGTGTTTTTAAATCTTTTTTATGTACTAATATCAAAAATAATTTTTAAAAAATACTATTCTGATATATTTTAAAATAAAAATCACTTTCAAAACACATTTTTAATCATACTTTCGAAACTTACAGCCGGTGCCAGATTTAATAAAATTAAAAACAATTTTAATCATACTCGAGACTCACATGTCATATATTAACGTCAAGATAAACAGCTACACGTGAATAATTCTACTTTGTGACAGTGAAACCTCTATATTAAAATAAACTCAATGTGAATTTCTCTATATGTGTGGTGTGGGTGCGCGCGCGTGTGGGTGACGTTTGAAGCGTGCAAGTGTCTAGTGGCATCCATTTTTTTCATATATAAAAAGAGACCAATGGCACCGTTTTTCTTTCCCTTATTTTAGGCCTTTGTTTTCAATAGAAAGCAGAAGCAATACGAGGCTGCCCAACACACATTCTCCTCATCCTCTCCTCCCCTTCCTTCTATCTCTGTCTCAACAATCCTCATCTAAGCAAAACATATTACTTGCCAATCAAGCACTTTCACCGATGGAAAATCCACAGCAACAACGTCAGCCGTCGATTAAATCAAGATTCAGAAGTGTCTGTGTGTTCTGTGGCAGCAGCCCTGGCAAGAATCCTAACTACCAGCATGCCGCTATTCATCTTGGCAAACAACTGGTATATATACTCCTACTTAAAACATGCTCTCTCTGCAGAAATGAATCCTAGGCTTATGCTTATGTTCTTGTCCAGGCCTCAATGTTTTCTTGTAAGAATTACACAACTTGGGCCTTTCTCAGGAGTCACACACACACCATGAATATAAGATCAGCACCTGCAGGGCTCCCTCCAGGAGCAATCCCCTGCCTTTTCTGCTCTGTTTGGATTAAAGGAAACTAGAAAATTGTCTAAATAATTGAGTATAGTTGTAATTATATTGTTTTATATTGGACAGATGGATTTTACACTCAAGCACGCAATTTTTGTTTATTTAAAAAACTAGGAACAATAAAAATTTCGCAGGTTGAAAGGAACATTGACTTGGTTTATGGAGGAGGCAGCATTGGTCTCATGGGCTTGGTCTCCCAAGCTGTATATGATGGTGGCCGCCATGTCTTGGGGTAATGTTTTTGCCTTTGCCTTTGCCTTTGGTTTCCCCTCTCCCTCTCGTATTTATCATGAGTTCTCTCTTTTTTTCTCTCTATTTTGTTGCAGAGTTATTCCCAGGACTCTTATGCCAAAAGAGGTAATTACTTTAATTAATCAGTTTAAAATCACTTGGAGAAAATGGTTTTAAGCACAGAATCTTACTTGCTTGATGTGGAAATTCCAGATTACAGGGGAGACTGTGGGAGAAGTTAGAGCTGTATCAGGCATGCACCAACGCAAAGCTGAAATGGCTCGTCAAGCTGATGCGTTTATAGCCTTACCAGGTACTTAATTACTCCTAATATAAGAAATTAATCAACATTCAAGCTGTAATTATGCTGATGTTTAAATTACATGCCTCGAACTGGTTCAAGTGCAGCTCAATCTCTTATAATTTACTCCAATTATTGAGCTCATAAGATTTTACAATTCCCAAGATAACTGTGGATATAACGGTCAAGTACCATAATAGACATCATAGTGAGTTTAACTCAAAATTCTCCGACAGGTGGGTATGGAACCTTGGAAGAACTCTTGGAGGTCATCACCTGGGCTCAATTGGGAATCCACGATAAACCGGTATTGAGATTTTCTCCATTCATTAACGCGAAATTTATCTTCAACATCGCTGCCCTAGCATCGAGATTATTCCAGTCAGCTCAACTCAATAACTCATTAATCAAATCCTAACCAGGGCGAGTTTCATTTTAAATCGGATTCTTTTACGAAAACAAAGTAATTTTACTTTTTTTTTATTATTATTATTCGACGACCTGCTAGTTGATCTGATATAGTCTCATGATTATAGAATCTACACGTTCAATGTAAGATATTTTTGGGAAAAAATCAATTTCAAAGAATCTACAATAAAAGTAGCATTACTCCTTGATAATTACCCGATGATCTTGTCAAGGTGGTGAAAAACAATAGAGGACATAACACAGACATAAACAAACAAAGCAAGAATACCTTTAATTTCACTATTAAAGAGGGTAAAAATAAATAGTAAGAGAAACATTTATTTTTTTTTGGTTTCAGGTGGGGCTATTGAATGTTGATGGGTACTACAACTCGCTTCTATCATTCATAGACAAGGCTGTCGACGAAGGATTCGTAACACCAGCTGCCCGTCACATTATTGTTTCAGCCCACACTGCCCATGAACTCATGTGCAAGCTTGAGGTCCATTTTTTTCCTATCTGTATCCTCTTCGATATGGTTTAAGCCGTCCATTTTTCTTATGATTTTTGTATGCTTGCAGGATTATGAAGCTGAGCATTCTGGGGTGGCGACAAAGCTTAGTTGGGAGATGGAGCAACAACTGGGCTACACAATTAAATCTGATATCTCTCGCTGACCTGATCAGATATTCCTAAACATGATGGAGAAGAAATATTGACCATAGATTTTAGCAAAATCTTTCTAGATGTGAGCTCCATTAAGAAGTGCCACCACAGTTTCTTTTAGTTAGCTGTGTGTGTGGATGATGATATGATTCTTGTTTTTTTGTCATTGCTTTTATTTTAATTTTTAATTATAGTTTTACCTGTACAAACTAGGCCAATGAGTCTAGTTATTACTAGTTTCCTATGTCGGTAGTACTAATTGTGTAATTTTGTACATTAATTATTTAATCCAATAATAACAAAAAAAAAGAAGAGTACATTGATGCTATGTCTTAAATCGATGGGATGTTATAAATTATTCTCATGAGAGGAGATTGATAGGGATGTTTATGCAAGACAAAATAATGAAAAGGATCAATAAGGGCATTGGCCCAAAAAACTTTACATCAATTCATAATATATGGTGTGTGCGTTTTTTTGGTTACAAGATCTCATCTCTCATTTCTTCAGTACGAATTAATCCTGTTTTGTTCTCAAATATAGAGTTTATGCCTCTTCTTTTTCTCTGACATGCTAAGTGAGTTGTTGTTATTCTGATGCAAGAGTATGTTTTTTATTTAAAATATTTTTAAAAAATAATATATTAAAATCATTGAAAAATATTAAAAAAACATCAATTGCTTCCAAATAGGTTGCAAGTATTAGACTATTGAGGTGATGCTTGGTTACTTTTTCAAAACAGACAAAATAGAAACAATAAAGATACAAACATGTTTGATTGAAAAAACAGAGATAAAAACTTAAGATTGATGTGTTTCGGAAATAGTTTTGAGGTAATTTTTTATATTTTAAATAAAAAACATAAGGAGTTATGCAGCTGCTGTATAGAAAATGACATATAGTTGAAATTGCTATATTTCTTAGGCTGCGAAGGACTTAAATTGATGCGCGTGTTTTTTCCAATTTTAATTTGTATATTTCAGAAGCACTTAAAAAAAAAAAAAAAAAAAAATCCTGAATGTAAAGAAACATCTTGAATGACAAGTCCTAACAAACGTAATGTATTGTGATAAAGCAGACCAGAAAATGGTTTGCAGGAAAGATATTTTTGTCATCTAGATGGAGACCTGACGCAGGAATCTAGCTAGATGAGGTGCTTGGGAGTCAAAGGATTCAGAAGACCAAGCTGTTTGAGTGAATAATTGAAGAAACAAGGACACCTATCCATGACCGTCCCAAGAAGGGCCATAGATAAGTGACTCGTGTACAAGAAAAATGAAGGAGGGGGAAAGGAATGGTGGAGAGTATACTTGCCTTTTTTATATTATTATTATTATTTTATATAGGCATTTAAAATAGTTTACGTGTATCTCAACTAATCTTACATGTTCTTAAAATAATGAACATATAAGTCTCTAGTGACAATCATATTAGCAACTGCAGAGTTCAAACCTGAGACCATAAGAGAGCAAACCTTTTAATCTCAAATTCTTATCATTGGAGCACCGGTTGTATAATTGTTTGTTCTTTACTCTCGTTGATGGTTATGGTTGGTGTTGCAGATAAGTGCCCAGGGACAGTGTACTAGTTAGTGCTCACATGTGGAAATGGCATTTTCTAAGGAGTTTCTGTTTGGTCTGAACGGAAACCAAAAGGAGAGGACCTTTTTGAAGTCCATAGTTATCAACAATGTTATGCCGATGGTGGGTCATGATTTCTGGTGGTGATGGTATCTAGGGGCCATGGATAAAATATTTAGTAATGGATCTCTAATTGTATTAAATTTGTATGAACAAAACTTTTCAATCAGCCCAATTGAGTAGCTATTTCTTTTTCTATTGTGCTTTCTGTTTCTGGACAAGCATAGTCATGCGGGAGTTCTGAGCTCATAGTGTTGTTGCAAAATGACAATGCTGAACCTCAGGGAGTCTCCATCAACAATTGAGTACGAGTCATGGGGGCTTGGTACGAAAATGATCACCAAATCTTTCGAGAAGATGCAACTTTTCTCGTATCTAGGATTGTTGCTTCAAAACCTGTTATGGCATGACGTGCATGGTTTCCATTTGTCTCCTCAGTAAAAGAAAATCACGAATTTGCCAACTAACCTTAGTGATAAAGTGTTCTGGCTGAGCACCACAAACTTGGAATTGCCTTCGTCAAAGTGGGTGGAGGGAGGGAGAGGCTTGACCTGAAACAAAGATTTGTCCCATCATAATTCTCAAATGGGAAACTACACTGGGTTTCTCTGACTTTACACTTCTTCTGACCCCCATTGGACCTGCTGAGCCAAATCATACCATTCCATGAACAAAACGCCACCTTAATCAATCTTCAGACTATTGTCCAACACGTTTTCAGAATTTAGTTTTAATTTCTAGTCCTACGAGTATCACGGCTCACGATTGCAAAGGGTTAGTTTTAGTTTCTAATCAGCAACGGTAACTTTCTTTCTTTCTTTCTTTCCTGTGCTGCACTGCTCTTGAGAAGATCCTGCCTTGGTTTCTTTCGATTTTGATAGAAGAAGTTTTAAACATTTCAGAGTCCGTCAAGAAGTAACAGAGCGGAAGAGAATACATAAAGAAAAAGAGCAGATTACCGTAGAATTTAAACAAAATTGGCAGAAAAATACTGCAAGAGGAACATTTATATTCTGGGCCCTCCCTCAAGAACAAGGGAAAAAGCTCCATGCACTAGAATCTTGTCTCAAACTTAACTAAATGAAACAAGCTCTTGAACACTAATTTGAAGTGAACATCTCACGATCGCAGCTAATATGATACAAACAATGTGTACCTAATTATATACTAGGATTGATTTAGGTGAAAGATTGAACAGCAGAAGAAGTGGTGACAAGACCTGAGAGGAGGCCAACAATCACAGCACTGTTATAGGTGGTTGGCTCAGCCTGCATTGAATTGTTGCGATCATCGACAAATGTTTCATTTAAGAAGGGACCGCCAACAAGTGCTCCAGTTGCTACGTTGGGATTCGGTTCCTTTCTTTCAAGCCATGTCCAGCCATCTTTGCAACCAGTTTTTGCATCCGCCGGGATTGAAGCTCCCCTATGATGCACATATTGTGGATAATTCTCGCCATACCCAACAAGAAAGCTCATCTTCATGGGATTATTTCCCAAGACATAATCAGCCTAGAATGTAAATAATACAGCATTATCAGGTTTGCAAGTAATCATGGCTCTTGGACATGGTAATTCATCGCATCCAAAAGCCTGTACTATGTATGAAACAAGTATAACATGGGCAACCTACCTGCGATTTAGCGAATGTCCGAAGATCTGATGGTTTATATGAATATCCATTGCAGGATAGCTTTGCAGTTCCTGAACTAAGCATGTAATCGCTGTAAAGAGAAGCTAAAAAAGCAGAAGCAACGGGATGGTGCAAAGCATTCCATTCACTGACCCATATAAGACCACCTGCACCAACAAGTGAAAATAAGACCACATTAAAAAAAAATACTAAAACTTTGAACATGTTCCACACATTTTGAATACGAAGAAAAGTAGGTAGCTTTGAAAAAGAATATTACTATCAGTTCTGCTCTCTGTGGCCGTTGGAGAATCTGGGATGAGACTACACATAACAGCCTCAGCTGTTTTCCTATAATTCTGAAGGCCTAAGTTTGTGGTGTCTTTGTTGCCAAAGAAAGTTAGTCTAGACAGCAAAACCTGCATCCAGAATAAATGAACTGTTCTCTTAAGAAAAGACATCTGTATTTCAAATGTACTTCACAGTTCAGGGCCTAGTGTAAGGTATCTTAGTTTCCAAGAAATTAGACCATGATCTATATCTGAACACGTTCCAAACAAACAAGGATCTTTGACTTGGGAGATTTCATAGATGGCACCTTCAAGAAAGAGAACTCAATGAACAGAAATCACACCAATAATTTTGCAAAGTTTGGCATAATTTACAAGTAAAAGAACATAACTCGATCTGTCTCGGATGAAATTGATATGATTTAAGCGTAGGTATGCCAGATATAGACCATGCCCTAAGATCAAAACAAAAAAGGGGATGAAATTTACATTCAATTACTTGGATTACGACAGATACCTGTGTTCCTGCAAGTTTGTTATCCCAACTGAACCATGCTGGACTTCCCCATTGTGCGAAGACCTCACCGTTTTTCCCAGTCACATACTGAAGATATGATTTATCCCCCGTTGCGTGATAGAGCCAACTAGCTGCCCACAAGAGCTCATCCCCGTATCCTGTTGACTTGTAATAAGTGGCAACTTCAGGGATACTTTCACTATAAGAACCTCTGTATTTGTCGGCAAAAGTAAACAACTCTTTAGCATGCTTAAGCAGTGTGCTTGAATATCTGAAGTCAGATTTAAACACCAAAGATGCTGAAGCCAAAGCAGCTGCTGTTTCAGCGGCAACTTCTGTCCCAGGAGAAGATTTATTAATCTGGGTAAGGGGCCTATTTTCACTCATAACTTCAGGTCTTTCCCAACAACCATGATCAATTTCAGGGTCACCAACCTGTCCCAAAATGATAGCTAATCATATAAGAAATTGTTCATATCTAGGATTCTGCAGATGAAAGATAAAGTTACTAGCATTGCTCTGAAGAAGGTTGCAGCTCACATTTTGATTCATCACTACCTTGATCAAATGCCTCACTAGTTAGTTTGATTTTTTCTCTAGTAATAAGATTCCAGTTTCAGGGAAAGCCTTGAAATGACAAAGAAGGATGCCAAACTTTGGAACTTAAATACCCCCGAACAATCAAAATCAATTTTAAGTCTCTTCAACTTCAAGTGTTCTGGGTATAGCTTATTAAGGCTTGCAAATAACATCATAACTCAAAATAGAAACATTTAGAGGCTATGGGAAAGGAACTAACTTGAACGTAGAGCACATTCTCTTCAGGGTGCGCGTTGATAAGGTAGTCGGTGATCCACTTGAGCGAATCTTGTGCCGGATCCAGCTGATTCACCACAGCCATTTGATCTCCATACTCAAGGATGGCCCATGACAGTATTGTAGCCGTAAAAGCCATTGGAAAACCAAACTTCATAAGATCCCCGGCATCATACATGCCTTTTGAAAGATCCAGTTTCGCTTGACTTCCATCTGTAAGAGCTGAATCCCCCCTCCAACTAAACCTTTTACTATGTCCCAACTCGCCAGCTGAATTGATTAAGTATAATCTTAGTGTCAACATTCATGACTAGAAAGATAATTACAAGTTACAGAAGATCGCAATGCAATAAAAATAGACACAACCAGAGTAACCAAGAAAAAATTTCCAAGTAATCCAATCAAAGATAGATAAAACAAGGTTTCTAAGCTCAAGAAAGATCTTAACTTGTTCTATCAATTCAAAACAACAGCAATCAAAACCAAAACCCGGTCCTTTTCGTTTCTTCCTTACAGTGTGTATTAACTTTAAGCAATCAGAATTAAACTCGCGTGTTCAAGAAAGAGAATGCTTCGAGTATAGTATAGTGACTGAAACTGAATTAAGGGAAAAAGAACATACATTTTTTAATGTCAAAGAATTGCATTGCAATTTTGAGAGCATCAACATATTTCTTCTCAATAGCACCAGGAGGCCCTGGAATAGGAGCAGCCCCTTCAGATTTCTCAGTTTTCTTATGGACTGTATAAACAATTGCATCATAAACCAGTGCCAAAGTTACTACCACCAAAAACCACCAACAGCAACCTCTAGAACTTGGTTTCATTCTCATTTTAGCAGAACTAAATCACTCAAAACCCAATCAAGATCAAATATTTAACGCCCATATCTGAAGAAAATGAAATTCTACGACAAAGGGCACTCCCCGTGTGCTTGCATTGATCAATGCAAGGAAGAAATTTGCGCTGGCTTCTGGGTGTAGTGTTCAAGGTGTTTGTTATGACATGTAAAGCGAAATGTTAGTAGTCGAAAAGATGGTTGCTTTAGGCGCCAGAATCCTTATCAAGTTACGGTTAAGTTAGATTGTTAGTTAAATAAATAATTAATCTATTGCCTGAAGTCTTCGGCTCAAAACGAGACACCGACAGTCGTATTATTATTTTCCTCGTAAGAACTATGATTCAACGGTTTTCATTTTGATCTCCATAGTTTTAATTTTTTTTCATATTGATCCTATAGTTCAAGGGGAAGTGCCCATTAATTACTCCTTTTTTTTAATACAAATATGCATACAGAGTCACCGATCGTGTGGGCTAGATTTATTCGAGAGATGGATTTTGACCTGGTCAAGGAGGGAGGACTCGTGCGTGCCGTGTAATAATGGGACCTGTTCTATATGGACCGTTCAATCGGGTCACTGACCACAGGTGCATGATAAAGACTGCGGATCTGTCTATCCTTTGAAGCTGATCTGTGATGGTCAGCTGCGGTGATCTGTGTTCTTAAAGCAAACACCGGTGGTGGCGATGGGCTTCAGTGACAGGAAGATGGCAGCCAGGAAGTTGGTGTGGTGTCCATTTCAGAGAAAGAGACATACACGAGACTCTTAAAAAGAGTTGGTGAAGTGTGATCCCCTGCTTTGTGGTAAATGCTGAGGTCCAAGAGGATGAGATAATTTTGCTTGCCCAAAGTATAAATTATTATGGTTAGTTATAAAACTCAAGAATGTTTTTCTTTCTTTCTTTTTTTATTATAAATGAGAGGGTTCAAGCACGTAGTTTTTCGTATAGTGTTTTAGGAGAGAGCATAAATGCCACTTGAGAAATGCCCTGGGCAGAGAGAGTCCTGATTTTTATTAAAGGGCTGCATTATTGTGCTGCCCAAATAACAAATTGGGCAGAAATAATTTCCATATATATTTAATAAATCCAACTAAAATGAACCAATTCTTTTTAATTTATTTAATAAAAATATTCGAAAACCTTTTCAATTTAATTAATTTCAAGTCAGTTCTTATAAATATTTTAGATAATTCGATTAATTCAATCTTATTTTGTAATTGGGATCGAGGGCCATTATTTATCAAGAAACGGGAAAAAGTTAGCCCATTTCCCAAAACGTGGCCGTTTCCGTGGTTGAGCCACCAGAAAACTCGCCACTATCAGAGCCCCTGAGCGAACCAACCAGCTATTGACATGTATTAGTCCTGTCTTCTATTCCATCGCAACTGATTAATCAATCACATCAACACCAATTCCAAGCACCAGTTTCTTAAGCAAACGATTAAAAAGTTAAAAAAAAAATCCGACCTAATTTATTATTTACGCCAATACCGACGGCGCTTGGTGCCGGAGAGACGCCTCTCTCACTCTCCATTCTCGGGCATCCCGTTAATTTCTTACCGATCAGGTACCTTGCCTTTGATCACGAGCAATGAACTTTCATTCTGTTTATTTTTGCTCTCGTTTAGGGTTTAATCAGGCGAACAATTAGGTATTCAAAATGGCTAGAACATATAGATTTATTAGCAAAGAATGTATTTTGAAAGGTTGAGTACAATTATAACTGTTGTTGATTACGTGATTAAGAATTCCATGAATGCGAGCAGACGCGTCACTAAAACTGAGCATCTGTGTGCACGTTTTGAGTTTAAGGAGTGAATTTGAATTGATATAGTTCTGTGAATCGTGTGATGTTGCGGCACCCCATGACTGCAGCGCTCCTTAATAATGAGTTATTAGCATAGAAACTTGTAGTTTTTCACATTTCAATTTAATGCATTTGAAAAAAAATGTTAATTTATTTATATTGATTAGAATTTTCGATGCCGTGGATTACTGGCTCTTCATCTGACGATCCTAATGTTATTGATAAGAAACCGAATTTTGAAATTATGTGATTTGTGGCAAAATTGACGGGTTGAAAGTGAAGTTGGAAAACAGACAGTGAAACTGTGGAGTTGCTGATGTTGCCGACAGATGATGCTGTTTTTGTGACCGTGTATGTTTGCAGGGGGGCTCCATTGATGATCTTATGTGTGTATTGAGGAACTGTTTGATTCAGAATTTAACTTGAAGGGATGATTAGAAGTTCTGGGAATAATTATGATATTCATATGAACGTTTTGGATGAATTTAGGTGTTGTATGGTATGACTTTTGCAAATTGATTTAAGTTGTTTTTCAATTGTTGACTTGTAAAAAAAGTTATCAATATGTGTGGTTAGAAATAACTCTTCACCTGTGAATTCTAATTTATACTACTACTACTGCATCTATCTTTACAGAAGTTGCTTTGAGTAATTTTTACCAGACGTACTGTATTTTAACTTATTTTTGTTACAAGTTATTTATGAAAACCAACTTTTTGAATTATGAATCTTATTTAGTCGATTGGATTTTTATATATGATGTTGATGGATTTATTTAGTCCATTAAGATTAGATACATGGAGTTATCTAACAGTATTATGTATTATGTTTTCCACTCTATGTTTGAATCTGATTGCTATTCTGTTATCCTTGCATTTGAACAATCTTCTTCTTATCAACTGGAGGGTTTCTGATGATCTTGTTGGTAGTTTTTTTTTTTTTACTTCAAATTTGCTTTATGTAGTTGTACATGGAAGGTGAAACTGGTAATCAATCTAAGCAAGAACGATTTAGAACAAGGTGGACACCATCCCTTGATAGGATATTTGCAGACTTGGTAGTGCAGCAGATTCAGCTGGGAAACAGACCAAATAATGTTTTTGACAAGAAAACTTGGAATCACATACGTGATGAGTTCAACAAGGAGACAGGTTCAAAATTTAATAACAATCAGCTGAGAAAGCACCTTGATGTACTGCGGACACGATTCAATAATGTGAAGTCAGCATTTACTCGAAATGACTTTGCTTTGGTGGATCCCTGTGGTGTTGGATTTGATTTGTGGGAAGATTCTTTTGCGGTGTGTTTCTTTCCTGCAGTTACCTTGTTTTACTCCTTGATCATCTTATTTTGCATTCTGATATCTTATACTTACAGGCACAACCTAGGCCTGAGACAGCTAAAGTCAAAGAATGTCCCATATACGAGCAACTCTGCAAGATTTTCACAGATACATCAGCTGATGGGAAGTATGCCCAATCAAGTCACTTTGAGGGTTTGGACAAATCTGTTGGAGATGATAGTGCAGGTAGAATTTCATGTCCAGATGGAGGAAACTCTCATTCTGAAGATCCATCATCATCAAAATTATCGAAAGGAAATCCTGTGTCATCAGAAAAGGCTGTGAAGAATGCAGGGGAAAGAAAAAGGAAACGTCCGTCTGAGACACCTTCTTCAGAGCAGAATACTAGGGATGAAGAACTTAATAAAGCTATGGCAGAAGCCTTGTTGGAGATGGTAGCTGCTTCGAAGTGGAGGGAAGTTGCTGCAAGACAAAATGAGGAGAGATTTACTATAACTAACTGTATTAAAGCTCTGGATGAGATTCAAAAGATTGACCAGCAACTTTACTTTGCAGCTTTGGACCTCTTTGAAGACCCCACCTTACGAGAGACCTTTCTCTCTCTGAAAGGTGATGACCTTCGGTTGACTTGGTTGCAGGGCAAGTGTGGGAAATATAATCATTTTGAAGGTTAAGGCATGACATTTTTTAAGCCCCTCGCCCCACATTGATTTGCTCTCGCAAAGATTTCACTGCTACTCTTAGTCTTAAGTAGCAAGAATATCCATATCATGGCTTAAAATTTTGATGTACAGGGGTTTTAGTAGTGGCAAGGTGATTGATCTTGTGATTACCACCCGCAAGGCACTTGGATCGTGCAGTTGCCGATTTGCAATCTTGGTGCCATTTGTTAGTAGCTACGGGTGGTGGAGAGCCTTGTGAGTGGTAATCACAGTGTGGCCATTATTTTAAGACCCAGACCGGCTTTGCAGGTTAATGCGGGATCTAGACTGGAATGGGTTTAAAAAAAAGAATATAAAAAGAAAATTTTGGTTGATCTTGTTAAAAATCTAGGTTCACTTGTTAGCCGAATGGAATGTGAAGTATGAGCTGCTTGGGGATAAGCATTATATTCCATTCATTCTCCAATTCTATTCATTTTCTTTGACTTTTAAAAAAAATTAGGGGTTGTTGATCTATGTCGCCCCTCACCCACAATTAGTACCTTGTCCC
The DNA here is from genome assembly GCA_009078335.1 of Salix brachista. Classification (NCBI taxonomy): domain Eukaryota; kingdom Viridiplantae; phylum Streptophyta; class Magnoliopsida; order Malpighiales; family Salicaceae; genus Salix; species Salix brachista. The sequence continues at coordinate 1,337,033 of CM018573.1, read as the reverse complement.
GGGTTAGGGCTTACACTATGCGTATGGGTCGCACTTGGCAGTGGTCCTCTTTACATGATATGAAGGTCCCCTGCTGATGCCAGAGATGCTCTCGGAAAAGTTTTCTTCTCTATGGCGCACCGATTTTCTATCCATAACATGAACCTAGACTTGTCAAATTCTGGATATTGGCGATGACTAAGAACAAACTCTACAAAGTGCGTATTTTGTGCCATGCCTCGGAAATCAGAAGCATTCCAGGCAACAATATTCAAGATGCAGTCTAACAAAGCCGGGTGGAAGATAATGAAAATCTCTACCATTATGAACTGGGATGGTGTGGCATGGAATTTTACGTATTCCCAGACAAACTCTGGTTATACTCTGATATGGCATTTTGGCAGAGGCTAGAAGTTTCTAAACCTTCTGGATTTAGAAATCACTATATATAGTCAATCAGTGCAGTTCGGAAAAAAATAATAATATATAAAAATAATAATCTGACATTGTTAATATTTTTTAAATAAAAAAGTATAAAAAAATTACTCAGTATAACCTGATTAACATTATGGATCCAAAAACAAAACAGACAACGTGCAAAAACATAATTTGATTCTCAAAAATTCAAGACAATGTTTTTATTTTTAATAATATTGAAATAGCAACTTGTTTGATTGATTTAGGTTAACTCAGGTTAACATGACAAAATAGTAAGACCATGAATCTCATATAAAAAAAATCATTATAAAATTCAATTCTCAATCAATTTAATGTTAAATACTGAAATTGAAAAAAAAATTGACAAACAAAATTGTTCGTGGTTAACCTAACAAACTTGTATGAGATCATGATAACCTTGCAAAAAATAAACAAAAAAAACAAATAACTTGAGTGAATACGGATTAATCTATTAAATTCGTGATCAAAGTCATAAAATTGTGATGAGCTCATAAAAAACAAATCAAGACAAATTATAAAGCCTAATTTTAAATAAACTAATTGTTAAAGTTTGAAAATGAAGAAAACAAATCTAAAAACATGGCACAATAAACAACTTAAGTCTATATGATCTAACCTGTAAAACACTTGACCCGAGTCATAAGACCAAGATAACCTCATAATATTTTTTACAGAACTTGATTATAGTTAACTCGGTGTTGGATGATAAAAAAAAAAAAAAGTCAACTAACTCATTAAATTGATGACTTAAGTCATGAGACCAAGATAACCTCATATAAAACAAATTAAAATAAATCATGAAATTTAATTCACAATCAACTTAGTGTTCAAGGATAAAATTAAAAAACAAAATGACTCGAGTCAAAACGCTAAACTCATGACACAAGTGATAAAATGTCATTAATGAACTTGGAAATAAAAAAAAAATCACCTTAAAAGTGCACAAATGCCCCTAAATATATTCCTTGATTTTCTTGTTTTCCAAGGGTATAATTTCATTTCTTTTATACTTTAAAATGTAAAATACCAAAAAAAACCTTTGTCAACAACTTGTTTTTTTATCCAGGGTTAAATAATTATTTCAAAGTTTTTTAAATGACTAAAAATTTTAAGCTTTATATTCTAAAATGCAAACAGCTAAAACATCACCTTTGATCAACATTTCAAGAAATTAACTTTAGAGGCAAAATCATATTTTAACTGCAAAAAAATTGAAAAATACAAACATATCCCCCAAAACAATCTTTCAATGATTAACGGAGTGCTGGAAAAAGGTCAAATAACCCACGGCACCTTTTTTTCCACTCAATAGCAAAACAATGATTTCACTTCAGCAATCCATCATAAAATATATCTCATGCAGTTAAAAACTCACACTATAGATTTATACTTAATAATACAAGTAAAAAATGATTTTCCCAAGCGAGGCTAAACTCAAGCTGGTTAACTCGGGGAAACAACCAAATTTCTGCCCCCATCCAATTCCCTTTCATTTACTCGTGTCATTTAACCAGAAACACGAACTCAAATTCCATGCATGTGAGATACAAGGGGAAATGTACACTGATGGTACAGTGGCTCCTACTAATAAACCGATACTAATGTACAGTTGGCTCCATCGCTCAGACATAACTAAACCGAAAGATATCAACCATATCAACCGATATAAAGGTGAAAAACCCTTAGTTCAATCATATCAACCATTTTATCTTTCCACGAGTAAAACAAAACCAAAAGGAAATAGGAGCTGCAAATCATGCAGTCCTGTGATCTTTGTGGTCTAGACTCTCTCCTTTAAGCTTGAATACACTCAGCATTTCTTCTTCTAGTGGATGAGTGGTGCCTACAATTACAAGGCAGTGCAGGGGTGCCCCGAAATCAACTGCCAGCAGTTGCCTCATTGAACCAGCAACTATCTTCTGATCTTCACTTCCAAGCCGAGCAAGCCCTACACAATTGGTGTCTTCATTGTATGCTGCAATTCATGAAAGACAAAAAAGTCATTCTTGATACAAAATGATTCAGATACTTCTCCACGAGCCTGAAAATGCAGAGAAACAGGATTCATAAAAGCTCGAAGATCAAGATGCAATAAGAAAATAAAAATGGTATCCATGAGTTAATGTGTTACGTTGGAGGAAAATGACATCTGTGCTTGCATTATATGCCAAGCACAGTCCAGAATCTGAGATCTATGGTGATATATGCGTGTAAAACACTCTCCTAAGCTATTTACTGTTAGAGAGGATAAAAGTTAGCACAATATGAAGTAAATAAACGAAGAGTATGATTTTGTGAATCCCTCATTCCCTAAAAATAGTGAATAATTGTGAGCCTCACCAGATTCTCCACGGTTTTGCTCAATCTCCAAGAGTTGCTCAATCGCAGTGTTTATGGTCATGAATCTTGGTGGTTCATATAGCTTCTTTCCTCTGATCCATAGGTGAAAAGTAATAATCAGTCTAGCAATAACACAAATGTAGAGGATAAACTACAGGGTCATAAACATGCACAGACCTGCACAAGGATTCCCATGTAGGTTCCTTCACTTTTATATCTGCAAAGCAGACAAATACACATTGATCAAATGTTTCTAGTTTGACAGCATATAAAATAGGAAGCTTTTGCAAGGTCACAGGATAAACAACCAGAATTTTCAACAGCTAGTGCTCCTTTTAATTTATTTTTTTTGACAAGTAAAAGGTGGAATTTCTGGTCATAAAGTAACAAAAAAGAAATGGTCCTTGTGGATATTGGAACAATGAACAATTATGTATGAAAATTGGAATATTAAGTCTAAAGATGATAGCTCGACAAAAGTGCGTCCTATACATAACTGAGAGGGCAGGGAGGCTCAGCCCATGATTACATAGAATAGATGATCCTTTCATTCTCAGATATGCAATCCTTCTTAATGTTACAAAGCCAATTGACTAAAAGATATAAAGTGAACCAAAACTTGTTAGCAAACAAAACATCAGACCAAGTTAAAGTCTGCATAATGCAGAAGTCACGAACCCTATTGCTGAATAACTAGAGGTGCGCCTGGACAGTATAGAATTCCATTGTATGCATTTGCAAGAGCTTAGAATTTACCAGGTTGCATTTGTCATTTCTGCAGGCTAAAAAATTGATGTGTGCGAAATAAAATTCTCACCTAATAGACAAAGAGTATGCAATCCAAGCTCACGATTTCTTTTTATCTTCTCATAAAAGCTATCAGGTTTCCATGTATCTGTAAAAAAAGGGATTGAAATTGTCTCTCCATATCGATACAATTGCAACCCACAAATCCCAACAGCATTCATCACCGATGCATTATGTACCACTTTGACCTCAACCCCTAATTCCTTGGCTCGAACAACAAGATCAGTGTGAGTCGTAGCCCTGCATTTCCAAATAAAAAAAATAGATCCAAAATACAAGCTTTGCAATCATAGAAAACGAAATTGAAACGAAGCATCAGCAGGAACGTACCCAAAAGGATCTCCGACAACAAGAAAAGCCACGTCAAATGAAGTAGCTTCAGACAACACACTGTCCACTTTCTCTTCTACCATCTCCCTATCTGCAATGGTAATGGGTTTCCCATACAACTTTTCCTGCAAATCCAATTCATATCAGATGCACATTTTAGATATTAGTAGCTAAAACAGTATTAATTCAGGGTTTAAAGAAGAAGAAAAGAGTAATTACCAGAGTGGAGAGTCCATCAGTCGAGAGACCAAAGGAAAGAAGAGAAGTGTAGGCTTCCATGTAAACTTTCTCACACTTCTTCACTGCTTCTAGTCCTCTCAACGTGATGTCCTTCTCGTCACCTAAACCCAGACCTATCAAGTACAGCATCTCTCCCTCCCTGTATCGCTCTTGCTAAAACCCTAGTTCCTTCGTTTCTGCCAAGTAAATGCAAGCAGTTTAGGAGAATAGAAGAGAGTTATGGATACTGTAAACCCTAGAAATCTAACAATCACCGCATGTCAGGCAAGAAAAAGAGAGGGGGGGAGGGAGGGAGGGAAGGGCTTGAAATTAATGAAAGAGGAGGAGGTGGGAAAACGGGTGCCAGGACTAAAACCCAGAATGAGCAAAGCACAAAACCCAAAACACCCTCTTAAACAACCAAGCATTTTTACTGAACCAAGGGTAGAAACATAATCATACTATTTTAATCCACAATGTAAAACCGCCCCATGACAGGGAAAAAAAAAAAAACCCGGACCAGGCCCGCAGTCCTGGTCTGAGGGTCCACGATCCAGGACTTTCCTAAGACCAGGAGTGATGGGCCATGCAGGCCTTCTGCATGAGGTTTTTCTTTCTTTCTTTCTTTCTTTCAATTTCATTTTTGTTTTTATGGAATTTTTTATTGCTTTTTTTCTAAAGAAAATTAAATCTGATTGAATTTTTGATTAGATTTTAAATTTTTATATATACTATAAGGTATTTTTTGTAGCTATTTTTATTTATTTATTATTTTATTCAATAGCTTTTCTTTGTGTTTTTTTTTACTATTATTTTATTAAATAAAATATTGGTTACAATAAATAAAGTTATAGAATACAATCTAGTCTATTACTCATGTTTCGAGATCATATATATCTTAACTTTTTAATTTAGTATCCGGTCGAATATCATGTAAATTTTACATGATTTTCATATGGAATAATAAGAGTTTATATATACACAACTTTGCATTATTATATTTTATTTTATTCAATTATTTTTGTATATTTGTCAATTTCTATTATCATTTTATTATTTAAAATTCTGATTTTAATAAACAAGACTACCGAGCATAAATAAGTATATGATGTATATTCAAAATCAAATATCTAGACAAGTATTTATTTTTTAATTTTTCCCGTTTAGTTTTTTGAGAATTCTAGATTTATTTAATTTAACACCGTGTGGGTAAACTTTTCCTATTTGATTTTAGGATTTTTTTGTATTATGAAAAACGTTGGAAAAGGCTGCTTTTTTTTGTTGGGAAAAAATTAATTATCCGACTGCTCGTGTCCTCTCCTCTCGTTCTTCTGTACTGTGTACTATTGCTTACAAATACCATAACAAGAACACCCCTGCTTCTCTTTCTTTTTTTCCAGTAGAAATAATACCACCTGAATCTCTACATGCCGTGCTTGTTAACACTGGATCAAGGATGGAGAAAGAAAAGATGGAATCTGAATGTGTTAGACAAAGAGTGTTGATGATCGTGTCTTTCTTATTACAAGTTTATTGGATCAACTTCAAAACCATGCCATGCCTTTTTCAAAGCTTCAGTCATCATCCTTGAATTCTCTGTCCAAAGGAAAACACAATTTTGTTAGTAACGTAGATTTTTTATTTATTAAAACGATGATTTTCTCCCCTTTTTTAAAGAAAAACTGAAAGTTGTTTTTCCTAGAAAGTCAAAGTTTGAGTTGATCCACTGCCCACGAACAACCTTCCTGACCCGAGTCCTTTACCATCCAAGTCTCGGAGCGGGTCTTATGACTATGGTTTAGACACCATTTTATTTCCATTTCCATCCAACATAGAATTTAATAAAAGCAATCCGCCATGTTTGCTTTTTCCTTGCTGGTGAGGATGGGATTAATTAGTGTAATCTACGCATGAGCCGCTAGTTATTTTTTCTGCCTATCAAGACGTGTGATTATAGACTCGTAGTCGTACCTGCGATCCAGATACCGGGGTTGAATGCCACTGCCTTGACATGTTGTGCAGGTCAAAGAACCAACACCTTCGCAATTGATGCATGCAGAGACTTCTTTTTCATTCCCGCCAAGCTCCACTGTCACTGCGCCAGTTCCCAGGCAAAATCTACATTTTTCTGCAGAAAGCATTCCAATTACGAAGAGCAACCATCAGAATTTCAGCATGGAAATATCATAATGAAACATATACTCTTGTGGATATCAGAATTCCAATTACGTTCCTGCAACATATACTCTTTAATATCCAGCAACTCTCCTTCCCTTCTCTAGTAAACTAGATCATGAATTTGCGTGTTAAGATCTATGCCTACATGTTTCAAAAGGAAATCTAGTATATTAGTTAAATAATGTGTGGAAAACTAGTGGGAAGGAGAGATGCTCAAACCAAGATCACAGATGGATTGGATTAAATCATTTTAGAAGCTAATCTTGTGATCACCAAGTTGACCAGCTAGCAGATGCTCCCATTAACGATGCTCTAAATCGTGATACTAAACAGGAGAATGGTATAAATGTGTGCAGTTTGCAGGGGGTGCAGTTCAGGAAATCCAATTCTTCGTCCTCAAACATGCCGGTGCCCCCTCACAGATAGCTATTGATGGGGATATGTAGGAGGTGGGAAGAGAAGAGGACATGTACAAAAAACAACCAAAGTGCACACATTTGCGATATGAATCTATAGCACCAACGCGGTAAGACCACCGATCCCATGCGAAATAAATAAACAATATTTGATATATTAAGTTGAGATTAGGTGGAATCGAAACTAAACTATCAAATTCAGTATAATAACGGAGCCATTAAGACCAGTGAAGATATTGGAGCCCAATACATTTGATAGATTGCAAGTAAGGGGAGCGTAAGAACCACCAATCCCACATGCATTGAATCTTCTGTTGGAGCCCCAACTAAACAATCGAATTCAATACAATCGACATTCAAGGCATGCTTATAACAATGTAGAGCCTTACATTCACAGTCCGCCATTGAATTCATATATATAATATTGTTCTGTAGCAGTGGTTACCTCCTGATGATTTACACTAATTACAAACACACACTAGCTCACAGAATAATGAATAGCTCAATTTCATTTCAGTGTTACTTACGTGCACCGCTGCCATTGCAAGGGAAACATGGCTGAGTATTATCTCGCTTTGCCTGCAACATAAACAAAACCACAATCACAGCTTAACGTCAGAGATAAAGTATAATGCTGAATTCCCGACACTAAAAAGACTAACTTACAGCACTATCAATCTGGGATTCGTAGAAAACAGGAACTCCTATCCCAACAGCAATGCTCACGACCCCGACCGAAATTGCAACAATCTGGTTTTGTTCTTTAAGAATTAACACTCTTCACAACAACACTAAGAGAAATAACACCAGGAGCAAGCAAAGATAGAGAAAGAACCGTGTTCTGATCAAGATCAATAGCTCTGATGCATGGATAAGACACTGGCGACCGTTGATGATTATGTCTCGGGGACTTGAAGGATGACAGGGAAGAAGATATATTGTTAAGAGGGCAGCATAGAAATGGTGAGCGAAGACGAGGAATGGAAGGCGCTACTGGCATTTCTTATCTTCTGTTCTCTCCAAATTTCAAGGGACTGCCTCTGTTGATGCTAGAGTTTCTACATTTGAAGCCTGGGGAAATTTTTGGATATGTGGGGACTACTCCAAGCATCATCAGCCAGACAGTTGTGAGTGGGTGTTTCGTTGAGTTTTTTTGCTATCACGAACACTATATCCACGTGGCGTTCATTCTATGGATGGTGGTTTATTATTATTACTATCATGGACTGTCTCTCGGAGCCCATATGTTTATGAGTTAAGCTCAAGTCGTTGCGCAACGGCCCAATCCTCTGAGGCTCAAGTAAATGTATTTCAAGTCCAGCGTTATGGCTGGGCAATCTCTGGCAGCCCGATTGGATGATGGAGGTTTCTTTTATTTTTCATTTGCGGGGGGGGATGCAACGAGACATTATATTCTCACGTGGAGTAAGATTATAGTGAATTCTAGTTTTATTTCAAGAAAATTCTTGCACAGGATTTTTTATTTACACTTTAAACATTTTTCTAGTAAAATAAAACATATCAAAATATTTTGCATATCCAATTTCTTTTTTTTAAAAAAAAAACAATATACAGCCTGCATTGGATCGTTAGTCAAATAGTTAGTCTAACTATATTCAGTGTTACAAGGCTTGTGCATGTATTGTCTAGTAATTCAAATTCATTAATGACATAACAAGTTTAAACTTGTTTGGAAGTGTGGTAGATATTGTTTTTCAAAGTGTTTTTTTATTTGAAAATATTTTAAAATAATATTTTTTTAAAAAAAGAGTTATTTTTAATTTCAACATATTAAAACAATTCAAAAACATAAAAAAATAAAAATAAAAATAAAATAAATAATTTTCAAAAACACATTAAAATGAAAGGTCAAACACCAGCACAATCTCAAGGTTTCAGGTTACGAGAACGGGCAGTTTGTTAATTCAAACAATGCAATGAACATCATTTTTTGACATTTCGTTTTAAAAGATTTTCTGAAGAAAAAAAATTGAATTTTATTTTTTATTTTTAAAATTTAATTTAAAAAAATTAGTATTTTTAGATTTAAAGTGCTGATATCAAAAATAATTTAAAAAAAATATATATAATTTTAATATATTTCTAAACAAAAAATATCTTAAAAAACAATCGCAAACACACTTCAATTTCAAAACAGGCACCGTCACCTATTTCTTGTAAGAAATAGAGACAACGGGTCGGCTTATTTTGACCTTGAGTGGCATGGGTTTGAGGTAACCAAAAATAATAATGGCTAAGCATCGCTGCATGCTTGCAATGTAGTGAGGGATGAATATTTATTTGCTGTGCTTAGTAATATTGATGTTTAGTAAATATTGTTCTCTTAAAGCACAACAAAGTAAAAGTATATTGTTTCATCACCAAAACAAAAATCCAAGTGATATTATTTTACCAAAAACTTTTAATTTATTGTAGTAATTAAAAAAAAATCGATAAAATGGGAGTGACATTCAGCCAAACGGATATAATTAGACGCGCATGAGAGTGGCCATGATGTTGAATGAGGTCCAATGGCATGGACCCTAAAAAATGACGTGGTAATGGACCAGCATGCTCTGATAAACATAGAATCCAAGGCTTTGGAAGCTTCCCTCCCCACATGCTTCCTTTACAGCACTATTCTAGGTAGTGCCACGTGTCAGCACGTCAACATATAATTGGAGTCAACTGATTTGCTCAATGAGCATTGCTACAGACTTCCCACTCACTTTTTGGAAGACGGGGCATAGTACCTCGAGTCCAATTGGACCATGTGGCCTTGATAGGTGATTAGCATGAACGGGCACTGGCTAGGGTAGGCCCGGGCACAGTGACGGCTTGGAGTTGCTTGACAATACATGGTAACGAAAATTTTTTTAAATTTATTAAAATAGTAATTTTTTAATTATTTTTTAATTATCTCAAATGATTAAAAATATAATAATTTGAAGGGAAAAAAAAAGGGTAAAAAAAGATAGGAACCAACTAAAGACGAAAACAGGGATCGTGATCATGATGATATCCATGTAAAAGTAACAAAAGTTTTATGCCGGGAGCATTAAAGGAAATAGGCCACCGAGTGTGAATAAAAGTGATCCGGGCTACCTTTAATTATATGATGGTGCTTTTTAACCAGCTAGCCCGCCAAGCTAGTTAATGAACGCCAGGTCAAAATTTACAGCATCATGCTGTCATTAAAACCTCTGCTTATTGGTGGATTACACTTTTATTACTATTACTATTACTATTACTATTACTATTTTCGAGCAGTTTAGTAGTGACTGAATATGTGTGATAATTATCAAATTAATGTTTTTTAGTATTTTCTAAAGTATTTTAAAATAACATCGGATTAAAATATATTTTTTGTTGTAAAAGAATTGTTGATATACTTGTTGCAGATATAAAAGTTTCGAGTCATTATAAATTAATGGAAAAACAGTTTGCATTACAGGTTTCGTTAAGAAAGTTTTTGTTTCTATACAATTTTTTATTTTTTTTAAATCATAAAATGTAATTATCAAACTTCCAGTTAAGGAATACAAAAAACCCAACAGGTGAGTGGATAAAAAGGGAAAAAGATCATAAAAAAAAACAAGATTTAAAGCTATTTAATACATAAAAGGGAAAACAAGGATAAAAAGGGCTGTCACTTGGTGAAGAAATCACAAGCACCTGCTAGAAAAGTTTCTTTACAGGGAATCTTGGAAAGAAATCGGGTGCTCTGCTCATAAGGGGTTTTTGGTAGATAGCGCATTAGTTGTCGCTCAACAATCATATTTAAAAAAATATATTTAATTTACAAAATGCTTAATTAGTATTTTTTTTATACATTATAATTGGGGTTATTTTTTAAAATGTATTTAGTTTATAAATATATCAAAATAATATTTTTATTTTATTTTTTAAAAATTATTTTTAATATGAGAACATCAAAATGATCTTAAAACACTAAAACTTCAATTAATTTTTTTCTTTCAAAAGCATTTTAAAAAAAAAATGCAAAACACACCCTTAATTTTATAAATAAAAATATCTAAGATATTTAAAAATAAAGATTAACACACTCCCTTGTAAAGCCACGTGCTTTTATTGACAAAAAAATAAAAATAAAGCTGGTGACATGTCATGGCATGTACTTTATGCCAGTCATCAAATTATTGCCACAATACTATGCGAAACGATGGGCTTGAAAATCCATCTCAACAAGGGAATCAAGAAAGAAGAAAGAGATTAGTTAAAGTTGAGTTTGGTGTTATCTGGCATATTCCCTTGTAAGAATCGATGATCTACATGTAAATTAAAGTGGGAAATTTGCTCCAGAGGCAAGAAATCCTTACACAAAGATAAAAGATTGTGTAATTTTACGGTATCTCTGTTAGCAATCAGTAAGGAATAGAGAAAATGTAAGCTGATTGTGCTATGCACGACTAGCTTTGCAGCATATCTTGTTAAAATACACCAAGATTTTTCATGGGATGCAATCCGCTCTAGCATTTTTCTCGTGGGTGCGAGCAAAGGGAAAGCAAAAATTGAAATGAAAAGGACTGAATTGAACATTCTTCTTGAAAAAGGAGGGCACAGTAGCATTTCTTAAACACCAGGGAGCCTAGCGTTATTCTGACAGAGCTTGCTATGTAATCTCAATATCTTTCTGCATGGTTATAAAACCTAAGAATGACAATTTAACCAGAGTTCAAACTTCAATATATAAAAAGTTTACTCAACTTTAATATATAAACTTGTTATTTTAGATTTAGTATATAATAAATGAAGTATGAATTTTGTTAAACTCAACCGCAATCCTACCTGAATTTAACCATAGATAGATAAATAGATAGAGTATTTAGAATTTTTTTTAATATAGATTATGTAAATTTTAATGCTGACATGAAACACACATATATAAATAATATTTTTTATACATGTATATAATTTGCATGTATATATATATATATTAACTATTTTATTTTTATCAATCAATCAATGAATATATATTAAATACCCGAAACCTAATAAATAGTTTATAAATATTTAAATTTTTTACTCAACGAGTAAAATATAAATATTAAAAAATATGACTCGTGAGATACTTATTGTCATACATAATAAAACCTAGATCGAGAGTATCAATATAAAATGACCCAATTTTTTTTAAAAAAATTAAACATTAAAATGATATTGTTTTGATATTTTTTTAAAAAATTAAACATTAAAATTAAACACTTTAAAAAACAACTTTAATCACAATCCTAAACGGCCTCAAAATATAAAAATTAATTACACCTACTAAAAAAATTAAAAGCTATCAACCACACTGAAACATAGTTTTTTTACCATCTAGTAGATAAATTTTAATATAACTGTATTCAACTTAATTTATGATGTTTTACAAGTTATATACCTGATTCATTCAGAAATATTTACCCGGACGATATATATAACAAATAATTCAAATTTGATTTATCAACTGATTAAAATAGAAAAATCAATTGCAAAAAATAAAATGACCCAATTTTTTTAAAAAAAAATAGTCATTAAAATGATATTGTTTTGATATTTTTTTTAAAAATTAAACATTAAAATTAAACACTTTAAAAAACAACTTTAATCACAATCCTAAACGGCCTCAAAATATAAAAATTAATTACACCTACTAAAAAAATTAAAAGCTATCAACCACACTGAAACATAATTTTTTTACCATCCAGTAGATAAATTTTAAAAAGTATTAACAGATGATAAATTTGATATATAACTGTATTCAACTTAATTTGTGATGTTTTACAAGTTATATACCTGATTCATTCAAAAATATTTACCCGGACGATATATATATATATATATATATATATCATGCTACACTAATGTTTTTATGGACATTATAAATACATGTGAGTTAGGTTTACATTGATAAATTTAATATGTCAAGCTTGATTGTAATTAAGACATGGCTTCAATAAATTAGCCAAAACATGCTATAAACCATGACAAATAATTCAAATTTGATTTATCAACTGATTAAAATAGAAAAATCAACTGTAAAAAATAAAATGACCCAATTTTTTTTTAAAAAAATAGTCATTAAAATGATATTGTTTTGATATTTTTTTAAAAAATTAAATATTAAAATTAAACACTTTAAAAAACAACTTTTATCACAATCCTAAACGGCCTCAAAATATAAAAATTAATTACACCTACTAAAAAAATTAAAAGCTATCAACCACACTGAAACATAGTTTTTTTACCATCCAGTAGATAAATTTTAAAAAGTATTAACAGATGATAAATTTGATATATAACTGTATTCAACTTAATTTGTGATGTTTTACAAGTTATATACCTGATTCATTCAAAAATATTTACCCGGACGATATATATATATATATATATATATATATATATATATATATATATATATATGGACATTTATAAAATAGAAAAATCAATTGCAAAAAATAAACACATAATATATATACAATAATTATTATTATTATAATAATGGCAGAAAGATCAATTGTAATTAATATATGATTTAATGTAAGTGTTCAGGGTTAGCTTGCGTATACTCGACCCCATATACCCTGAAGTTAATGAATATATAAGTTCTTAATAATAATCATATTAGCAGTCACATGACTCAAAACTGATATCACATATAAATGACTAAATCTTGAATGACCGACTCATATTATGATACATAAATTGCTAATAAACCAGATTTTTTTCTTAACACGTGTGTGTGAAAAGCGCCGTGGCTCCATCCACACTCCCTAGTTTCACTCGTATCCATACACGTGATAATGTCTTACAAAATTCTCAAGATACATAAATTGCTAATAAACCAGAATTTTTTCTTAACACGTGTGTGTGCAAAGCACCGTGGCTCCATCCACACTCCCTAGTTTCACTCGTATCCATAGACGTGATAATGTTTTACAAAATTCTCCAGATACTTAAACCACTAAAAAAACTCAAATAACTTTTCAAATATTAGGGGTAATATCATAAAACTTACAACAAAGAGGTCAAGGTGAAATATTGATGAATCTACAAGGGTCAGAATATAGTTTACTGCACCCTTATCTTGCTAGAACACCCGCAGGTGGCAGTCTTGCTGTTCTTCTTATATTTTTACACGTCATAAAATAATGAAAAGCTTCAAATTTAAACGGGAAGCGATAGCATACAGCAGCAACACTCTACACTTGTTAAAACTTCACAAATTCTACAGCACGTAACCCGTCGGATAAAATTTCAACGGTGATTAAACCCTAACAGTCACATCATTCTCGCACTCTCTCACACAGGAAAATATCTCTCTTTAAATGGCGGAACTCAAAAGCCAAAATTAAAAGAAACTGAAATTTTTAAAAACGACACATAAGATAGTCTCAGTTGCTCTATCTCTCTCTCGCTCCGCTCCCCTTTTATATATTTTCTCTGCGTTTATCGCGACGCTGACCACCAACGGTTCGCTGTTGTAAACCGGCGACGCCGATATTTCCGTACGGAAGAGTCTCAACATCCTTTTCCATTTCTCGATCTCTCCTCTCGTTATTAACCCTCATTTGCTGCTGATAATTTTCCTTTTCTGGCGTGCAACGAAAAATCGCGATAATAAAACTCGTTGTAAATAGGTATTGAATATTCAATTTTCCTGTACCTTTTGTAATATTATCTGAATATCTGTGTATTTATATATCAGATAGATCGTTGCGGTTTTTAGTTTTGTTTCGGGCTGATTATTGGCATTGCGGTTTATTTTTCAGTCTAATTTTTGGGTATTTTAAGCCTTCTTTATTTTTTGTTAGTGACTTTGATGGCGAGGGGGTGGAGTTTTAGATAATCGAGTTTCTCGCTGGATTATTCACTTTTTATTTGATGATTTTGTTATTTTAGTGATTTATTGAGCAACTTCCTGCTCTAGTTTTAGTGATGAAGTCTTAAACGGTTTGTTTGGTAGTTATGTGATTTTTTTAAATGATTAAATATTTTCTGCTTTGGATTTTAACTTGTTTTTCTTCTTCTTGACAGGTATACAAAATGATTGGATCATTTCTAACACGAGGGCTTGTGTATGTTTCCCGGCAACCTAATTAATTAATTCTGTTTTTATTTGAATTTAAAGGGATTTTTTTATTGTCGGAATTAGAACTGGTATAGTGGATTTGCAGGATGGTTTTTGGCTATGCTTATCCAGCGTACGAGTGCTATAAAACGGTCGAGTTGAATAAGCCAGAAATTGAACAACTTCGATTTTGGTGCCAGTATTGGTATTCTACTGTGATTCGATGTTTGTGAATTGGTGGAGTATATTTTTTAGGGCTAGAAGTGGGTTTCATTTTCTATTTGTTTTCAGGATTTTGGTGGCGGTTTTGACAGTTTGTGAGAGAATTGGAGATACTTTTATTTCATGGTATTGATTCTTTGCTTAAACTCAGCTTTTGTGTTCAAAATGGCGATTGGCATGTTCATTTTGCTTTTCTGTCTCGGTTTCTTGAAGGGTCCCAATGTACAGTGAGGCTAAGTTGGCATTCTACATATACTTATGGTACCCTAAAACCAAGGTCTGTATTCTGAAATGCTGATAAGAATGTTTTCTTATGTTTTTAGATCTTTATCTTCATATTAATTTTTCTCCCCTTTTCCTTGTTTCAGGGAACCTCCTATGTGTACGATTCCTTCTTCAGACCATATATTGCGAAGCACGAGAATGAAATAGATCGCAGCTTGCTGGAGCTGAGGACTAGGGCTGGAGATACGGCTTTTGTGTATTGGCAAAGAGCGGCAAGTTATGGCCAGACAAGAGTTTTTGAGATATTGCAGTACATTGCTGCACAGTCAACAACAAGGCCTCGCACTGCTCAGGTAGTGTAATTAGGAATATATACTCTTATGATATTGCCATCATCTTCTAATTCACAGTTTGATGGTTCTTGTAAATGACCAACATGTTGTCTCGTCAATTGATGAACACTTGTGTATTTAGTTTGCAGCTAGTCAGTAGTGTGGAATTAAATTTGAACTTTTATCGTTTAAGAATCTTGCATACTTGGTATATCGAAAGCTGTATTTTTAGAGTGTATTGAAAGCAATCTATGCTTTCTTTTTGATTTATACATTGTGTTATCAGTTTTCATACCAATTTTACTTTCAATATTACAGCCACAACAGCAAGGTCCTAGGGCTCGCCAACCTTCTGCTCCCAGCCGTCAGCCGTCAACAAACCGTCAACCAGCAAGGACACAAGCAGAGCCTGATGAACCTCTTTCTCCCACATCTTCAAGTCAGCACCAAATGGAAGTAGCGGAAGAGGCGTGTCCTTCAAAAGTGCTTGAAGCAGCAGGTCCCGCAACAGCTTCAAATGGCCATACAGCACCCGAAGTTTCCAGCCAACCTAAACCAACCGAGGAAGAAGCAATGAAGACTGAAGACGTGCCATCATCTTCAGCAAATGAAAATGAAAATGAAAACAAAAACAAAAACAAAGACGAAAATGAAAACTCTACACCAAAAGACACTTTGATGGAGCAAAGAACCCAGGATATACGCGGCAGATTGAGAAAACCCCGTTCTGGAACTAACCGTTGAAGGGCGGTGTCAATCCCCCAATTTTAGCTCTCAGCACAAGCATTTAATCAGTAGGTGGATGGTGATGGGTATCGCTTTCTTTCTTTCTTTCTTATCTTTCTATGACGCTGGTGTAAATTTGTAATCTCCTGTTTCCTAATTCCATTGGTTGCTTTATTGTTTGAACTCAAGTTGGCAAATAAAAGGGTCTTGGGTCAATCATACAAGCTGACTTGCCATACTTGATAGGATTACAAATTTAAGAGTGTGCGTGTAGAGTTTACCAGTTATTGAAAACACAAGTGTAAATCGACACAGCATGATGAGATTTCTGATATCTGATGGAGGAGCATCCGCTGCAGAAATTTGGCGGATGACACAGTGCCACAAAGCCTAAACCTAAAGTAAAGGCATCAAGAATATTGAAAGATTGCAGTTCCGATGCTTTTTTAAGGTTCATCTGATGTATTTGATGACTCGATCTGTTATTTGATGATGCTATGCTTAAGCAATTTAGTGCCTTTGGTAGTGTGATTTTTTGTTCTGTAACGTTAAAATGATATTTTTTTTATTTTTTTAAAAATTATTTTTGACATGAATAGATCTAAAAATAATAAAAAATTTAATTCAAAATAAAAACTAAAAAAAACAATTATTTTTCAAGACTTTTTTGAAATGCAGTGTTAAATAAACCAAACCAAACCAAAAGGAAGAAAAATAACAAGCAACGTAAAGGCCTGTTCGTCGAAAAGTTAGGGGGGTCTTTCATTTTTCAAGGTTAAAGAAAAGAACTGGCATATGTTTTAACTTTCCCTGACAAAACAGTAAAGCAAATTTTTGACTTGCCGTTGACTCTAACTCCGAAGCTTATTGAAAATAATCGTACCCGTATACCTAAACTGATTAGGAAACTTGATGTCAGCCTGTTGCTTTATATTTCTTTTAAAGCTGAGGTCTGGTTTTGACTTTTGAGAACGTGGTAATTTTAGGGTTTTTGAGATTAAAGGTGAACCTGTTTTACATTAAAATCTGAACTTTTTTTTAAAATTATTTTTTTATATTTTTGAACATTTTAATGTGTTAGTATATATTTTTTAAAATAATATTATTTTAATATATTTTCAAGCAAAAAACAATTTAAAAATCAATCAATATTGCATCATGAACACCCCCTTCCCTCATAGTAATCATATCAGGTGAGAAACTTTTTGTCAGTGACCTGAAGATAGTATGATTTGTAACTGTTTGGGTTTGTGATTACACTAATTAATGTAGTATTATCATGGACTTGATTGTGTGCTATGATGATTTTTATTCAACAAACTTATGCGAGTTCCATTTTAGGTGATGCCTACAGCATATTGGTTTTGTTAGCTGTCAACGTCTGGAATACAGGTATTTACTTGCCATATACAACAAGGGACAGTTTTTAAAGTGGAAGTTTCTTCTTCAGGAAGATGTTAGTAGTCAAAATCGGATGCTGAAAGCTATTTGGTGCAATGGTATGTTGCAGTGTCATTCGTGTTTAGCCACAAATACCGAGCACACTTGGTATAACATCACTCTCAGCGACGACAGCTTCGGCTTGCTGCACTGATGCAATGGCTGCTTCAATTATGATCACAGTTATTAATCACAGGTAAATCATAGTATTTAAAGTGAAGTTTCTTCAGGAAGATGTTATCAATCACAGGTAAATCTGTTGACTCCACGATTCAAATCATAATACAGTTCATGTTTTATTTTGAACAACGACTCAAACTAAACTTGGATGACTTATAAGTTAACCCGACCAAATCTTTTAAAAAACCAAAAGAATATTGTTAGGTTAACCTGACCGAAACTTGAATAAAACATGATATTGTTCAGCTTTAAACTAGGTCAAATGTCAAATCACTTGATAAGCAAAACTTCTGCTCCGATTAGTAATTCCACAAAAGGAATTGGTCCCAATAAAGTATTATATTTTAAAATTTGATGATTAAGAAGATCATGCTGCAGACTGCTGCAAAAAGTTCAGGGAGCACACCCTCGACTATATATTGTTATCCATCAGCACCGAAACAGTCCAGAAAATGGCCCTTTATTTTCTTCTTCTTATTATTAAGGATTGTTTGTGTTGCAGATCGACACAGGCAGCCAAATGTTCATCAGCACACTGACTCTTGACTCTTTCCAAGCTCAATATAGGCACCCAAGGCCGAGAGACGTCTTTAGCTCTGCCGGGCAGTAGGCACATTTGCAGAAACGACAGCCCCAACTGCTCTTATAAGAGATGGGTTAGGATAATTACTTATCTTCTAAAAAATAACCATCATTGCCATTAAAGGGGGAAAAACATCTAGCTATAAAATTTACACTTGCAAAAGTGGAGGGGATATAAAATTACCCTTTCCAGTCAGCTTGAATGACCTACAGCCTTTTTTTCATTTACATCATGAACAACTTCTCTTGATGATGGTCACGGCAGAAGCGATGAGAGGTCATCCAAGAGGAAAAAATCCTCAACGTCAATTGCATAATGTTAAGAGATACGATCAACCCACAATTTTGAAATGCTGACTGAATCATCTGTTGTGAACCAATAATCATCAATAATCTGCGACAGGATGGGTCACAAGCAAACAGGTTAGTCGAGATTCCGTCCCCGTGACCAAACACCAAAGGTTTATAAAAGTGCATTTGTGCACAAGTGCAGGATCAGAACTACCAATTAGGAAACTGTTATGAAATTATTTTTGAAGCTTCCAATACTTACATTGCAGTCTGCAGGAATTAACTTACAAATCCCAGATGCTTCTAGAGTTAGTGAGCTGAATGGTTCACAACTGTTTTGGTCACCCCGACACTCTGAAGTGAACCCTGCATCTTGCTCTCTGCATTGGCTACTGTTCCAAGAACTTGTTTCCATTGGTTCAACATGCTCCACAGTTACATCCTCGCCTTGTTTGCATTTGCTACAAGCATCATCAAAATGGAATTATAAAATTGTAGCAGACATCAGATTTTGAACTCAATCATGCATGAAAATTATGTGCACACTGCATGACAGTGGTGCATTTTACCTCATGAGATACACATCAATGGGTCCATTAGTGCTTCTAACTGTCATTTTGTATAGTGGGGAACCAATATCCTGCTCGTGTAAATAAGGATTGCATCAGATAGAAATTCATTTCAACAATTTTTAAGTTCCATGTATCCACTCGCAGTACCTCATCAGGATCAGGAACTTCCAGATAGCTAGCTTCAGGAGCTTTTATTGCAAAAAGCATTTGATTCTGCAGCAGCAGTATCATAAGTAATAAGCATCACCAAATTTGGAAGATGACAGCAAAGAGATTTCAAAGAAATTCCTAGGATTTGCATACCTGGAAGCATGGAAGGCTGGTAATATCTTCCTCTGTAAGAAAGAGATGCCTAACAAAACCAAGTAGGCAAATAAATAAAAACAAGTCCTATTGAAACCATAAAATCTGAGGGAGAAATTAGCATACTTTCGACAAACCGCATCTTCCTTCAGGCCTCTCAGAAGTTCTTGTCTATCCCTGGAGAAAGAACATGATAAGAGTTAAGCTCGCCACAGTGGGCTACCAAAAAAAAAAACCTCTAACAAAAAATTGACTCAACCAACCTTATAGATTCCTCAAGCCTGTACTCTTCAGTATATAAGCTTTCCACTTCAGCCTGTAATCAAATCAAAAGATACACAAGTAATCAGACCAGTGACTTTAACATTTCAGTGTTACCTCTTAAAAATGTAGAGAGCTGAAAGGTCAACTGGCTGTCCTTTTGCCACAGAGTATCAGTGACCATCAATTTCTAACAATCTAAACTTTATCTTATATGTCCAAATCATCACATGCTCACTGCACCTTCCACGCACTGATAATTCATTATCAATCCACAACATAAGAGGGTTGCTTCAAAAATTACAAGTTAGCGAGTGATAGGTAGGTCATTTAATGTTACTTCATCATTCCCTAGAATATGTTAAGTGCTTAAATCATAGAGCACAACCACAACCTTCTTTCCATAAAAGCCTACAGGTTTTCACTTTCTAAGAATATGATCCATAACTTTCACCAATAACTTGAGTTGCAAAAACCTGGTTTTGAATTCAAATCTAGCATCAACAACCTAAAACTAAGAAAGCTGTGGCAAGAACTGTTTCCTGGGCACCAAAAACAAATGAATTTGAATCTTGAATTTTCTGAAATTCAAACAAATGCTCATCATCATTATGTGACAACACTACTGATCCATTGTGTGGGAGTCATCAGTGCAGAAAGAATGAAACCAGCATGATGCATCTGACTTCTGAAAAGGATAAAATGACTACACAAATTAATACCTTTATTCTAGCATGATCATCCAACATCTTTTGCTCACTGTCATCAAATTCCCTGTTTAAAAGTCCCAAAGGTCAATTACCAGCCATGCAAAGCAAACAAACAAGGAAATGCATGAGAAAAGTTTGGTGTTATTACTTCTTCCAGCGTATATGATTTTTTGAGGTTTTCTCAATTAATCCTATTCCTTCCAAAACATTTGTAATATCATATATCCTCCTTTTCTGGACCTGTCAAAATCAATTTCATGTCAGAAAAGTTCAATTTATAGCAAAGATATTCATGCTACACATACCCATAAAAAAATCATTACATATGATTTCACAGCATAACTACTTGTGATAAGATAGAAGAAGAGATACTGCACTGGAAAGAAAACCTTATTTGAACCCTCCAGTGTAAGCAATTCAATTTTCTTATTCAGCAGCAGATGTGCATAGCCCATAACAGTGTCCATACCTCCAACACTTCTGCTGTTTTGTTCAGATCAAGGGTCCCGTCCTGTGCCTCCTGGATCAACTTGACAAATTTCTTGGTTAACAAGCCTGTCCAAAACAAATTAGAACATTTGTAAGTAATCATCATGGCCACATTAAATTTAAATCCAACTTGACAGCAAGTAGATACATAAGAATGCTTACTACATGTTCAAATAGAATAACCCTTGCAAAATTCTAGACTACAAGAACGTAAAGCCCAATCAATTAAAACTTACCTAAAGAACTGTCATATCGACAACCACTAGCCAAATTCAGTCCATTAAGAGACTCTGCAATTGAACATAAATTTAACCAGAATCTCAACATCAACATCCCATCAAATGGTCTGAATCTCAATAATACAACATGCTGTAATTTACCAATCAACAATGCAAAAG
This sequence comes from Salix brachista, assembly GCA_009078335.1. Taxonomy (NCBI): domain Eukaryota; kingdom Viridiplantae; phylum Streptophyta; class Magnoliopsida; order Malpighiales; family Salicaceae; genus Salix; species Salix brachista. The sequence goes on along the minus strand of CM018573.1, from coordinate 1,315,500 downwards.
TACATTACCAGCATTCAATCTTTGAGTCACTGATTTGGCATGTTTCGGAACCCTTGACTTATTTTTATGCTTACCCCCAGAAGATGACCGAGGAGCAAGAGTTAGATCAGTAACTATATCACTTTGCACAGGGAAGGCTGCATCTCTAGTAGCCCGAACCTCGTGATCATCACTTTCACTTTTCATCTCCAGCTGCAATAAATATCACACAATTTGTAATTAAACTGCAACTTCATTTAATCTCTAGACAAAAAAATTTAGTGCAACCTTAATTAAAACACAGCACTTACCTAAAATACATTGAACCGCCTAGCGCATTAGGTAGTCATAGTTGCGTGTTATTTATTATTATTATTATTATTTTGCAATTTCCTGTGTTTCCTATTAAAGCTAGAGAGTTTTCACATCTACAATAACTAAATATTTTCTTCAAGGAAGAAAATTATTATTTTAATTATTGATATTGGTAAATTAAATGCGAATTCAAATGCACTAAACCTCAGCCAACTACGAGCTCAATTTTTATTTTTATTTAAAAAAAAGCTTCGATCGAGTAAAAACATAAGAAACAATTTAACAATCAAAATAATTACAATGAATAGTAATAGATGATTATACGAATTCAAGCAGAAAAAAATAAATAAGGAAAAGAAAGGACGAGGAGAGTAAACTAACTAACCGCAACGTCACGAAATGCCGAATGCGTGTTGGAACTATGGAACTGAAAGCCGAGAGGAGTGTTGCTGTTATCAGGAGGAGGAGGAGGCAGGTGGTGAGGTTTTCGGAAAGAGGAAGGGAACAGTCGATTGGAAGGCGTTGGATTATTTAAAGAACATAAATTCTGATTTTGAAGGTGAGAATGTGAGTGAAGTAACTGAAAGTGAAATTGAGATGGATTAATTGTACGGGTCGGATCTTCACTGGCGTTCGCCATGAAGAGAGGGAGGGAATGAGGGAGAGAGGGGTTTTTGGGAGAGTTTGGAGGGAAGGTGATGGAATCGAAGCGGAGGAATTTATGTGTGTAAAAAAAGGCGGTGAATGGAGAAAGAGAATGAGGTAAATAAAGGGAGAAGGCGGAGCGAGAATCCTATTTAGGCACGGAACGATTAGAGAGGATGGGAAGAACACGGCAGTTGCCGAGGGAGAGGGATTTGAGGATCGTAAAGGAGCAAGCGGTGAAGAAGGGAGTTTCGAATGCGTCCGCCCGCCTTTTGTTGCCAGTTGGGTTGGACGCCCCTCTTCTATGAGTTTTTCTCTGCTTGTATTGGGCTGGGCTATACTATTGGATTAACCCTAATTTTGTAATGTTCATATTGGATAAGACGGTCAGACCTATAAAACACCAGCTCAACTGTGTAAGGAGGCCTAGCTTTGTTGATTTTATTTTAATTTTCTCAAAAATTATTAATTAAAGACTTTTCATTAATTGTTTTTATTAAAAACACGACATCATGTTTAACGCTTTCCGTTGAGTGAAAAGCTAAAGTTCTTATTAAGAAAACAAAATAATACAATATGATAATAAAATTGATATAAAAAACAGTTTGTGATAGTTTGACTATTTATTCGAGATTTGTCCTTTTGAAATTACCTACAGCTTGTATGATTTTAATTTAATTATTCAATAGTTATGTAAATTAAAAACACCTGTGCGATGTTTCGTTTACAGCCTCCATTTTATTTATGATGTTTTAGTGATCTTCGTGTTTTTTTAAAGAAATAATTCATTCTAAGCAGTTTATTTAATTTATCTGAGAAAATGTTTCGTTTCTTTAAAAAAAACGATTTAATTTTAATTATATAGTAATTTTAATATAGATAATTTTACTAACAATAATTTATTTATTACTGAATAGTTTAATATATTTAATGTCAAAACACATCACAGCAAACAGAAAAACAGGGCCATAAAGGCTATTCGTGCAGGGCAGGTTGAATCATGGCCCTAAATACTTTCAGAAATTATATTTAACAGCAAAGTACACACAGGTGGGTTGCCTAAAAATCTGATTAGTTCGCTCATGAAATTAAAAAAATATATAACTTGCATGAAACAGCAAGTTGCCATGTCTTGCAATTCCAAGATCGGGCGGGAGAAAAATTAAGATACAGAAACCATATCGCAATCCTGCCTAAACAAACTCGATATGAAGAGCAGCAGGTTTCCATTCCATGGACAGGTATTTTGCTCGCCAACAAACAGCTAACATGCACGATGGAGCTAGGTTTGATCTCCTATTCCTTTAGAGTCTGGATTAGCTACTGCTACATATTTTGGTCCCACTGAGAATGTAACCCCCAAAGGCACTCATCTGCATCAATGGATGAGTTCTTGATGGAAGAACCTGCATTGACATCAGAATACACCAGGGAATATTGAATCACTACATCTTTCATCCCCTTAAAGAATTAGACTCCCTGCTTTGACCCTCGAGAATTGATATCAAGGGGAAAAGGCTTATAATTATACTGTTTAAAATCTCCCATTTCTATTTTCCCCACAAATTCCAAATCCCAAACTTCAAACTAAAACATCAACAGCCAAGCAAAAACACCCTGCCAAAAGAAGACAGATGTTTTCCGAAATTGTCACAAACGTAGCTAACAAACCTGATATTCACGTAGCCAAGGTTCTGAAATTTGCAAACCAATTGCCATTTTCCCCTGCTGTAAATTGTGCATGCATGTTGCAAGTGGCTGCATTCGAATTCCAGAGGCAATTAAGTAAATACTCCACTACAAGTGAAAGCCTATTCAGCAACACTAGAAAAAATATCCAGTAATAATACTGCCATCTAAAATAGAAAAGAATGCATAACCATGTCTTAAGTTGAACAAATCTCAAGAATTTGAATCAAATGACCTGAAGATACTGGTGGTAGATAGCAAATGGTGCTGAATATGATAAAAGTGGCAGGAGATCCTTGGCTAAGCTCCAAGCATCTGCATCTGGAGCAGCAATTATTAGACTGCACACAGATTGAACTAGAATTATTGACTATGATAGAAAACTAAAAACATCTTGAAAAAGAAAATTATCTATTTATAGATTCTAATAAACCAATTATTCACATCTAGCTACCTAGAGAACCCATTTTCCTTCCACGACTTAATGGCTTCTTCCGATGCCTTTTCTCCAGCTTTAGGGGTTTTGCCCATTTTGCTTTGTGGAGAGACAGTTGTCTCTGAATCTGCAGCCTCATGGTTGGAAGGAAGAGACATTTCTTCCATGCTGATAGAGGAGGTTTGGCCCTACAAGAATTGATTCTCCAAAACAGTTACAAGAGTGCAAGATAAAGAACATACTCTGGCAATGAGCAAAACGATGCTTACATTTAATTCTGCATTGCAGGCATCCAGTTTCTCAGATGTTCCTACATTTAATTCTGCATTGCAGGCATCAGGTTTCTCAGATGTTCCAGTTTGGTCTAAACAGAGGTCACGCAGAGGAGCTCGCACAATCCTGGACAGAAAATATTAATTCCTTCAAATGAAATTCTTGGTTTTAAATTGAAAAGATAAAGGTTGGAGGAAAAAACATTTCAAAAACAGCATAAATTAAAGAGAATATGCCAGAAACAAAAGATGAAAGCAAGTTGAATCCACAGGATCTCTTATATGGAAGAGGCTTACCAAGAGTCATGCTGATCCTATGCACAATTAAATCTCCTGTTGCTGACCAGGAAGGGCTATCATATCAAATAATTCTACATAGATGTCCCAACTGCTTCGTACTAAGCAATAACCAGGATATTTTTGGTATGCTAGACTGGACCACACAATATAAATAGAAATGGACTGAACTGGGTAGGAGATGAAACTGGATTGGACTACAATAGACTGGACAATACACCTTCTTGCCTTGTGTTTGGTGCACAATGGTAAGATCATTTTTTTTGCAGAATTTCTTTTGGGTCTTTGAATTTTTTTCAGCAATTCATTTTGGTCTCAATATTTTATTTTTATGACATTTTAGTCCTTGGAATTTTCTTGTTCCTCTAATTTGAGGATAAGTACAATTTAGTCTAAAACAATTTTTTTTTGCAATTAAGCCTCTATATTTAAATGTTTATTTTAATAAAATTGGTCAAATAAGCCCACCAATTAAAAAATAAATGGGTGAAAAAAAAGAATAATATGAATAAAATTCGTGATATTAGAAAGGCTTGTTCCACCCCATATGGTGGGGCAAGAATTTTGCATTGAGGCACAAGACAGGACAAGGATTCGTAATGTGCATTAAATACTTCACAGCCTATCCTGTCATTTCCAAACATATCACAACTTTGTTTTGTTTTGTCCGGTTTAAACCAAAAAGAACCCTATGCTTTCTCAACTATTTTTGAAAAACGATGTAACACAGATCATTTTTTCCCATAAGTGAGTCATGATTGTCCACTTTCTGAAACTATAATTAAACTAACAACACAAAGTACCTTTTGCAGATTTCATTATCAAAGTTGAATGTTCTGACCATGTCCACAGGATATGGTGAACTTCCAAGATATGTATTGCAAACATAACCTGTACCAGCTACACAAATAACATCATTTAGAACCAGAAATTACATCTGATAAACTACAGTGGAAACCAAGAAAACACATGTAAGAAGATACATTCATGATTGTGACAAGGGTGTACTAACACTTTCGTTTATTTCGATTTTATTTATTTGTTTGAGGATTGAAAAGTTATCATATAATGAATCCTATCAAAAGGATAATTGAGTTATAACAGAAACATAATTAAAGCAAAAGGCTTGATTTTCTATTTTATGGTGGTATTTCTCTTTTACTACATAAAGCAAACAACCTTTATAAAGCTATAGAATTCAGATGAAACCAGAAATCAAACCTCCTAAACGCTCTGCCACAGCACCAGTAAGAAGGCCACCAACCATATCCACTAACAGGATGTCAGAGTTTGCAGTGACATTAGCAAGTGAAAGCAACAGGGATAATGCATCTACTCGCAGGAATCTGTATCAAAGGCAGAGAATTCAGATACCAACGAAACAGTAGAGTCCACATACATCTACATAAGAACAACCAACAAACCATTAACCATACTGATATTCATAATGCTATCTCCTATTTACATAATCTGATAATTATCCACCTCTTCAATCCTCTACTTTTATATATATATATAAACACTCTTATGGTAATTGATCTAAGATACCAAATAGTCATGCTGGTGTTTTTTGCCATAATCTTTCAATCTTCCCTCACCTATGTTGTGATTTTTGAATCTGTCTTATAACTACTCAAGAACCCTAAGCTAGATGGTCTCTCTTTCAATGTTCAACTTCATGGAATAGATGCAGAATGAAAATGCTTTAAAACGATATCAAATAAACTAACAAAATCCTGAACAAAGAAAAATTTAGAAACCGAAATCAAATAACTTAAATCATGTACCCGATTCTATGTGGATATTTCTTGAAGTACGCCTCGCAAATGCTGAAATAAACATGAATAATAATATGTCAGTGTATAAAATCAGGTTTCAAACAGCTTTCACCACACTTTAAGCCCATTTTTTTCATGAAGAAGCTAATTGTAGGAGTTCAAAACAGGACTCAAGTTAAAGAGCAATTCAGCCAGTTCCAAAGAGGTGACAAACAAATAAACTAACTAGAGATGAAGCAAGAGATTACCTTCTAGCAGAAGGTCGCCTCAGAAGTACTCTAGGGGCATATTTTTTTTGCTTCTTAATCCTATATTTCTCCTGCAACCACACATTACGTCAGCAAATCAATCAAGCCCTTTTGGCCCAGCAAAACTTCATCTATTCCAACATCAAACTTACTTGAGAAAATGCTGTTTTCTTCTCATATGTTGCACTATTGGCAATGAGAGCTTCAATTATCTCATCACCTTTCACACCCTGCCTGCACCAAACAAAGTTTATGATTCCTGTCTTACAGAAACAAAATTGCACAGCGTGCTGTACAAAAACTATAAGCTATGGCATCAACATTTAACCCGCATCCAAGAATAAAATCATAGAAATATACGCAAATCACCTCCGCATTTCGTCTATGTCTTCACTAGTTAGCGTCTGGGCTTCATTATTGTCAACAATAGCTCGATTATCCCTACATTCGTCCATTATTTGACATCCTCCTTTTTCTTGATCATTATTACCTACCAACAAATATCCAAATAAAAAAACAAATCAGCAAACCAAGACAAAGCTCTTAATTAATCAACGATTAAGCAATTAAATAAGAGCTCAAGCACAATACCTTCTTCTGTGGAAGGAACAAACCTACACAAACAAAGCCCTTCAGTTCTATTCTCAATTTGAAAAGAAGAACCGAAGGGGCATCCAATCAAGGGCCGTAAAGAGAAATTCTTTTTTCCAATTTTCACCGTCCTACAAATTTCAAAGAAGAAAAGAAAAAAAACAGAGCATTTATTAATTGTAAGAATAGAGCAAAAAACAAAAGCAAAAAACTTACGAGCCAGCTGTTAATCTAGCAAAAACAAGGCGGTCGCCGTCATTAATGTCGAGCAAGACGCTGCAACCTTCCCAGGTTACTCTAGGGTTTTGAATTGAATTTGACTGGATGCTATTTGGGGACATGCTTGGCCCCTTATTGTGATTTTTAAGAATTAAAAGAATACAAAACAAGGCAACAGAATTGGTACTCCCTATTGCTTGAGTTTGCTGCAGTGGAGCGTTCAAGCAGCAACTGATTTTATTCGAAATTTTCGAAAACAGCATAAACCTCAAAGAAATTAGGGTTTAAGTGTTAACCGTGGGAGGTTCAAAACTGGCGAGCCCAATATCAAAGGGATCATGAGAAGTCTAGAGTTGGACCGTCTTGGAAGAGATACTAGTTTTGAATCTCTTGCAGTGGGCCTGTGGTAACACGCCCTAGCCCAATATCTCGAGGCTCTTGTATCTGGTACCCAGAGTAATGTATTTGAAAAATCATCATACATCATAAATTACAAGACCCAATCCCTCTTATAACTTGTTTAAGATTTAGTGTATGTTTGAAGATGTATTTCAAAAGTATTTAAAAAATAATAATTTAAATTATTTTTTTATTAAAAAAATTTATATTTTTAGATCATTTTAATGTGCTAATATCAAAAATATATATTTAAAAAAAAAACAATATCATTTTAACATATTTTTTTGAGGGAAAAGCAACTTATGTCTGTATATTGGCACTGTATGTTTGTTTTTATTTTCAAAAGCTTTCGATTTTTTTATTTTTTTCACTTTAAATTATTTTTTATAATTTTAAATTATTTTGATATTATACCAAAAATAATAATAATATTTTAATATATTTTCAAATAAAAAATAACTTCTATCACAATTTCAAATATTATATTAACGTGAGAAGCTACCATTCAGGTGAAATTATTTTCTATAACTTGCAGTGTATTGTCACGGCAAAAAGGGTCAATGCCCCCACAGTAATCCTGTGAGGTACTAGTAGTTGTGTAGCTTCATTGTCTTTCTCTATTTGTAAAGAACGTGATCTTCAAGGGATCAAGCACTAGGGACTAGGCAGAGGAAAATATCAACGGCCTTGAGCGATGGAGGTAGCGATGTAGCCATGCGTGAATGTTGAATTCAAGGCAAAGGATGGAGCTATTAATTTAATTATCATTAAAAACACATAAACCAATTACATAAATTATAAAGTGATGGATTAATTCTCTGACAGCATGGAGCCATGTCTGCAATATTTTAATGATTAGGTTTTGATTAACGGGTAAAATTAAAAGTTGTTGCTGTTCTTGCAAGATTACCCCCCCAGTTAGTTATTTTGGTAAGAACTATTTTTTCTTCTTTTTTAATTAAAAATATTCAGAATTGTGGTAGAAATTGCTTGTTGTTCAAAGTATTTTTATTTAAATACATTCAATTAGTATATTTTATTTTTAAAATCATCATATATCAAGTATACGAAAACACAAAAAAATAATATAGAAAGCACACCAAAAAGAAACTGGCCAAATCTATATTTACTTCTAACTACTCTCGTGAGGATGTTTTTTTCTTATTATTCTCTGTCATTTTTATTTCCAGTTTGATTCTCGTCACGTACATGCACACGTATGTAGACGTAAGGTTCTGATAAACGTTTATTCCTGTCCTAAAAAACAGATCGTGTGGTTGGTGTAAACTCCGGATTGATCGAAGCATTGAACGGTGGACTGAGATCATTCCGACGAGCCCTGGAGCCAGGTGGTGAGAGTCAATGCTACCCAGGGTTGAAGAAGCGACTGCTAGCTAGGTTGCGAATTTCTATTCTTTCTCCTTGTTTTATTTGCTGTCTCTTTGGCTCATGCGCTTTACCTCTTGCTTCCTTTGGAATCTGGACCCCACTGGCCCATGCTTTGATGCATTAAACAACATAAATGTGCACACCCTTAAGAGAATATCGATCGGCTTAATATATGAAAGGAACTGCCCACTAGATCGAATTTTTTGTAAACTAGTATGCATTTCTGCTGCCAGGTCATTAACCTCAGGAAGTAATTGAGAGGAAAGTCTATATCGCAGGAGTGTGTGGATCGACACGTGTGAAGTTTTTGACTGGCTTGTATGAAAATCATTTATCTTGTCCAGCAAATTAACAAGATGCTTCACCAGTTCAATTTTATGGTCATTCATCGGAGTTGCTTAAGCCAGGGAACTACAGGCCTGCACCGAGGCTGGAAGGTGCAAAACGGCAAATTCCGGCAGGAAAATAGAGATCGATTGGACTGGGGGTTAGAATTCAGGTGAAACATGTGGAAATAAACAACAGGCGACTGCAAATCATGGGGTTAAAAGCTCGGCCACTAAAAAACGCGGGAAGAGTTAGTAGAAAGGTTGGCAAGTACATGATCATTAAAAAAGAAAGCAAACATCTACAGCAACAAAACCAAATATGATTGCCAGGGGCGGAGTTAAGATTCAGATATAAGGGGGCCAAGAAAAAAAAATCAACAAATATGGGGCAAAAATCTAAAAAGACGAGGATACATTTGAACTGGTAGAATTAAAGAGGACCAGAACGAATATTCTGAAAAATCAAGGCCCCTTCTCCTTAGATAAGTAGCAGTAGACAAGTAAGTTTATAGGCTGGTATTGATTTTTTGACAGTTAAATATGGCAATGCCTCACGTGGAGGGATGGAAAATACAATGCCACAAGTCTCAGGCATGGCCTACAGAAAAATTCATTCGGTCCCAACAGTTTCAGTTTCCAATTGCACCGAGAACATAGATATAGCAACCCGTCCACATCAAGGCTGGTGTTATAGATCAAGTGGGATGTTTGAAAAATAAATAAATAAATAAAACCTTAAATAAAATCATTTAAAAAAAAAAAAAGTTTCCCCCCCTTAACTTAGCTTGAGGTGAATCACTGAAACTTGCTAGGCGATGCCAAGCATTGCTGTTATGTTCGAGCCTCGAGGCAGCCACAAACATTTATTATTCCACTTTTAATTACTAAAGTAAGAATCCACTGAGGACTCTCACGTTTGCTCAATTTTAACACTATTTATGTTTACATAATTGAATATATCAATCAAGTTACTCCCTTTCGAGATTAAAGTGGATGACTCCCGTCCTTTTAGCGCCGAGACCAGCTTTCTATTCTCGTTTATCATATTTGTAAACGCAATCTTTGCACGTTCTAAGGAAGAAGACAAAAGGATATGAAACGATACAAGGGAACAATGACTCCAGCGATGGGATTGGTCACTAATTACAGACAAACATGTTTTCTCAGCAAGAATAGCCAAATAGCAAGCCCTCCAAACCAGTGTTGTTAATTTTGTTTTATTTTGATTGAAATGTTTTGTACCAGTTAAAAAAACAAGATAAATATAAAACAATGTAATTTTTATCTTGTTTAAAAATTCAATTTGTTCTGAAAAAATCACTCAAATTTTAGCTGGAATTTTCCGGTTTCGTTCTATCCATTCTGTTTAGGTCAAATAGTATTTTTTTTAAAAATGAATAATTTTACAATATCAATCATATCTCTCAATCTAACCGTTAGATTGAGATGAAATTTTATGAGAAGTCTATTGACATATTTATATATATTATGTTAAAATTTCAGAGCAATCAGAGAATGTAATTACCTTGCGAGATTGATGATGATATTCTCATACTATTTTTCATGTTTATAATTTTGTTCAGAAATTTTTTTTATTGTATCTCTTATAGATTAAATTGCACAATTTTAAATAATTTTATTTTTAAATTTAAAATATTTTATTTGAATTAATATATTTAATTATATATAAATAAATAGTATAACCTCAAAATTGCATAAACTCTCCAAAACCGAAACATTCCGAAACATTCCAATTCAACAGAAAAAACAAGCATCGAACCGAGAGTGAATTCATAACCTTGCTCCAAACGCATGACAGCTACAGGTTCATAGCACTCATCAAATGCCCATAAATTACTCGGAGAACCTTCTATATATGCTTGACCCGGTCACAAAATGGTCAACCATCAAGATAGGATTAGTTCTCCAAAAGGCACCCTCACTTGAGTGAAAAAAACAGTGCTCGACACAAAAAGTGAAGTGGAGAAACAAAGCCAGACCCACCATAACACTCCTTTTGCCTTCTTATTGCCCTTCTCGGATCCCTCTCCATTGCACAAAACTCTCTCATTGTCTCCGACAACCCCCTCTCCGATGACGTAATTAGCAGAGAACTATATCTGCTACTCGTGTTTTATTTTCCTCTTAATTTGCTTGTGATCATGGCTGCACTTACCTTCTTACAAGAACACAAAGAGACTCATCAAAAACAACCATCCAGACGCAAGCAAAAGCTGCTAAGGGTAAAGGAAAAGCAGCCGTCTTCGTGGGACCAGATCAAGAACCTGCTGACCTGCAAACAGATCGAGGGGTCAAGAGTACACGACCCGTCGAAGAGCCCCATTGGATACTCAAAACTGGGATCTTCGTGCAGCTCAATATGTAGTTTCAAAGACGTTGTTCATGGCAACACAAGGGTTGTTCATCGAGCCGATAACTCACCTGAAAGTAGCGCTCTGGGTCAAGAAACTGGGCTACTGAGTCGGAAAGGTGCTGGTACTGGGTCATCATCGGCCCGGTCACTGACGAGTTCAGGGAGATCCAACAGTACCGGTGTAACGTACACGTCATCGTCTAGAGGGATGCAATTTAGGAAGCTTTCAGGCTGTTATGAATGTCACATGATCGTTGACCCTGGCAGGTACACTGCACTTTCATTTCCCAGTTAAACTTCTCATTTTCTGTTTGATGTCATAAAAACAAAGAATATAGAGTACTGTTATTTATTAACTTCGGGCTGAAAATTCAGATGCCCATCTGCAAGAACTACCGTATGCGCTTGCACTCAGTGTGGAGAGGTCTTTCCAAAGATTGAAAGCTTGGAGCTTCATCAAAAAGTTCGCCATGCCGGTAATTTTGATTTTTTGCTTAATTAAAAAGGAAATTTCATCCTTGATTAATTACTTATTTCCCCAAAATTTTACTTTCTTATAGTCTGTCCATTAAAATTAAAGTTCCAACTCATTCAGCCAATGAGACCGTTCTCTTCTCTCTTTGTTTTGTTTTAGATCAATAAATTAAAGCAAAATATTTTTGTATATCATGAGCTTAATTTTAATTAAATTTATCCTGTTCATTTTCATTTTAGTCCAGATTTTCTTTTACTATCCACTGTCCAGTTTTCTAAAAATCAATTTTAAACACTACTTTTGTCTTGTTTCTCGTTATGTTTTAAAAAAATAATTTTTTTTTTATTTTAAAATAATTTTTTTTTATTTTTATATTATTTTTATGTATCAATGTTAAAAATAATTTTTAAAAATATAAAAAAAATATTTAATACATTTCTAAATAAAAAAAATAAAAACAAAATCGAGTATAATTCAAAATAATTAATTTTATTATTACATTTCTAAATAAAAAATAATATGAAAAAAACAAACTCAAATACATTACATAACAGCAAATTTTATTATTGCTGTCCCTGCTTTATTTCCCATCAAATTTGCAAACAAAACCTGTACTTTCGCATCACCAGCTTTGCCTACTCCACGGGGACATGTTTTCTGTCAATCATATTACCTTTACATAGAGACGAAACTCTGAAATCTTATATAATTGTTTTTTAAATAATATTTTTTATTTTAAATTAATATTTTTTTTATATTTATAAATTATTTTTATGTGTTAGATATTATAATTAATATTTGTTTTTTTTAAATATATTTTAAAAAAATATTTTAAAAAATAACTATGATATCAAATAAAAACTGCCCCGGCTACGATTATTTTTAGCGGGGGGTTAACGGCTGGAATCCTGTCATGGTCAAACAGAGTTTCATGCTTGAATCGCCTACCGAAAGGGTCATAGAGATGGTAAGACTCAAGAGGTACAAGTATGTCATCAAGTGAACCCCTGGCCCATGAATGGAGGCCGTGACGGTCCCTAGTGGTTGGAGCTGTCCTTTGATGACCAAAATTTAATGGACCGTTGCCTTACGTGGCGTTTTGTCATAAAACCTTACTCTAACGCCCCGTAACGTTAAATTTGCACGGACCCTGACCCTGCCCGCACCTACATTCCATAAATCTACAAATTTTTAAAATTTATATACTTTTAATCCGATTTTATTTTTCCATATCTGCAGTATCGGAGCTGGGACCAGAAGATTCAGGCCGAAATATCGTGGAAATCATCTTCAAATCAAGCTGGCTCATCAAGAAAGACAACCCAATCTGCAGGATCGAACGGATATTGAAAGTCCACAACACACAACGAACAATCCAACGTTTTGAGGACTGTAGGGACGCAGTGAAGACACGTGCACTCAACAGCACTAGAAAAAACCCCAGGTGCGCAGCGGACGGCAACGAGCTGTTAAGATTTCACTGTACAACGTTAGCTTGTTCTCTCGGCTCACTCGGTTCGTCCAGCTTGTGCGGCTCAATCCCCGTATGCGGTGTGTGCACCATTATAAGGCACGGGTTTCAAGGCATAGAGTGCAGGGGTATAAGCACCACGGCTAGTAGCGGTAGGGCCCATGACTCTTTGTGGGGCTGTACGGATGGGCGTAGGGCCATGTTGGTGTGTCGTGTGATTGCTGGGAGAGTGAAGCGCGTGGCAGAGGATGCACAGCCACCCGAGGAGGACGGTGCGTCAGCTGCTGTTGGCTCATATGATTCCGTAGCCGGTTGTGGTGGTATTTACTCGGATCTCGAGGAATTATCAGTGTTCAATCCAAGGGCTATATTGCCTTGTTTTGTTGTCATTTACCAGGCTCTGGAGTCTTAGATTATTTTTCTTTTTATTATTATTTTCAGAACCTATGATACCTTGATCAGTGGTTAGCGTAACAGTGCTAACCGCCGCAGGTGTTTGTGACTTTGTGTACATCAATCTTGTTATCAAGACATGATCAGATTGGAGAGATTAGTCATCTTTGTATTTAATTAAGAAAAAATAAAAACAGTGAGGATAACGCATGTATAAGGGATGTTTGGAAAATATTTTCTTATAAAAATAAAAAAAATTATTTTAGATTAAAATAAAAAATATTTTTTTTATTTTAATATCTAAAATAATTTTTAGAAAATAAAAAAAATATTATTTTAATTTATTTATATATAAAAAAAACTTTCAAAAATAATATAAAAAATAATATCAACTAAATTCAAAAACATAAACTACTTAACCAGGACGCTTAGATCATTGATTAATATTTGCTCACGAAGACATCAATCGATCGAGAGAAGCAACAGCAAGTCTTACAAGTGGGAGATGGAAAGGAGTAATTGAAGTGTCGCCTTCGAACGGGACACCTTTCACTGTCTAGATAGCTAACTCAGGCCTCTTTATTTTCTGGTGGGTCTCCTCTCCTGTGAATTTATTAATAGTGCCAGACATTTATAGGTCGGTACAATGACTTGTCATGAAAAACAAAATTAAAGTCTTAAAGGGTAATTAAATGGTTGGGAATTATTTCAGAATAGATTGCTTGGTGTAATCTTTTCCTTCTTTTGATTGACATATTGCAACTGGGGTTTTCGAAGAGTGGACCAAAATCATGAAGGAGCATGTGAAATTATCTTGAAATAATTTTGATGAGATGAAAAGTGGAGGGTGTTCTTTGACCATAACCAATCAACAATATTAGCGAAAGACAATAACACAAACAGTGAATTGGCTATAATTGCTCGCATATGCACGTTCATTTTTTCTTTTTGTTTGTTGTGTTTGGATTTTGCAGGCAGTGATTAGAATATAGGAACGAGGTCATGGCATAGAGTATTTAAATCAAATGGGAGTTTCCTAAAATTATAATCAATGTAATCCTCACTGAGATCACTGAAAATTTAACACACAACCTCCCCCCTCTCTCTAACAACCTAAGTGACGAGGTTCCATATATATATATATATATATATATATATATATATATATATATATATATATATATATATATATATATATATCTTATGTGAAACTTCTGGGACTCGACAGACCACCTAATTTTGCTTGTATTAGCTCATAGCTGAGATCCCAGGATTGTAAGTAAGACGCGTTTTCAGGCTGATGATTGGCTAGTGATCATAGATCAAGGCTTGGCCCTGCACGTTACTGGAGAGAATATCTGGTTAGTAAACGAAGTAGATCCTCTCCCTGCCCTAACCGCAGGTCTTCATCGTGTTTATTATTTGATTATTGGTAGATTAATATAAAGTGTTTTCAGGTTTGACATTTGCGTGGTTTCAGTTAAAAACTTAGTATTAAATTGAATGTGACTTATGACTTGCGAGCATGCATGTCGCCATTGACGATGCAATTACGCCGAGTTCTTAATTAATTAGTTGTGCCCAGTTGATTGAGCCTCTCTGTTTTCCATTTTATCATAAGGTGTTTGGAATAGTGGAGGCTGTAAAAATAAATAAAAGAACATTGCTTTAATAAACTTAATTAACCAAATGAATTTGGTAATCCACGGGCTCTTTTAAATCTTCTCAAGTGCAACACATTAGATGTGGTTCGTCTACTTAATAAATGATTAAATAAAAAATAATGTGTAAAATATTATTATCCTTAAAAAAACAATTAGACACGATAGATTACTGTGTAGATTTCTGTCGGGTTGGTTGAACAGAGAGGCGTGGCGCATGCCACAACGGGTGATGCAAATGCCACAAATAGAATTGGATAGTGGATGTCTCGTGGTCAGTAACAAGGATAAAACATGGTAGATAATGCCCAGATACATGCAAACAAAACTGAACATAAATTACTTAATTACCGGGAGACCACTGATTAAAAAACATGTTCAGTAGCATCTCCTTCATTAAAAAAATAATCAAAATTTAATCTGTTTTCAAATAGAGAAGAACATAAATATAGGTGATATTGATGAATGAATGTGAAAAACTTAAATTTTAAATTAAACTATAAAAAATAATTCAATAAAATTTAGCTAAATTAAATAGATTAACCCAGCAAACCCGATTTAGATTAACCTTTGCGTTTGCGATGATTTAATGATCTAGCGGTCAGAATTTGTTTTCAAACCATAACTATAAAATGGACAGCTAGTTTAGTAGATTTTCCCTTGACAAAAGTGATAAAGTATTTTAAGAAAGGACTTTGAAGGAAAGGGAAAGGGAAACCACGGGATATATACTTGCCTTGACAAGGTCGTAACATGCTGGACACGTGTCTCCCTGATCTTCTACAGCCTCTTTAAAGGCATGCATATCAGAATCCATCTTTTTCGGCGTGCTTTGGACTTTACCAGTAGAGGTTTGGCTCTATCGAATGCAACTGGTGTATTCGAGGATTTCTGTATATATATTCCGGGCCAACACGAGGCCCATCTTTCCAACACAACGCGGTGCTTGTCTGCGCTTTGTAGAGCTCAGTTTTTGACCGGCCCAAATTGGCCCATTCACAGCAATACAGTTAGCCCAGTTTATAGACTTAGTGATTTTTTACTATTTCATTTAGCAGGAACCTTTTAGCAACATTATTCAGCCTGGCTTCAAGACTTCAGGATTTTTGAGCCTTTTGTCTTCTTTTGCCTTTCATTATTCTGGCCACCCTTGTTATTGGCCTCTTGATAGATGCATATATGCACAATCAAGTCAAGCCTTCGCTGGACGAACAGTACGTTATTGGCGTTTCTCAAGTCAAGGGTCAGTTTGGCTTCGCATTATGACACCAATCACCGTTAATTAATTCGATCATTAATCCATCATGATCAAATGCAATTCTATGATTGTATCTGCTGTCAAATTTTAACACCATGAAAAGAAAACAATCACAGGCGGTGTTTTGGAAAAAATAATGCTAATTAATCTCATTGAATTTTATTTTCCCAGATCATTTTCCATTTATTACACCTATTTGCTGTAATAATACCATGCACGAGCCTCAACGAGACAGCTTTGATATTCAAGTTAGAGGAAGTTGTACTCGTTGTGAAGCACTTAATAACCAAGTTCCTTCTATACTCTAGCAAAATTCAATTCAATTACAATATTTAATTTGAGTTTAATTTATAAATAAGTTGAATTTATATATTCCGAAAAGATAAAATTTAAATAAACTTATTTTTCTATATTATCCTCTTTATCTTTATTTTATTTCCTTAAAGGTTTCTAAGAAAAAAATTGAATAAATGGATATTATAGTTAAACATTAAATTATTGCTCTTTGAAATTGTAAACTAAAAAGGTTGACTTATGACTTATTATTGTATAATTTTTAGATATTTGAATCCATTTAAAATTTAATTCTTAATATTCTAAACTATTCTGAATTTAAAATTTATTAAAAACTCTAAACTAATTCAATTCAGAAAATTTTAAATATACGTAAAGTATCTCTATCTCAATCGCCTCAGCAAAATTCTCACGCGACTCTTATCTCCGGGTTCAACGAAGTCAAACAAGGCTACAAAGAAGTCGTGAGAGATTTGCTCCACCGAAGACTTCACTTCATGCTGCTCTCATTACTCGTCTCACTCACATTACAGTGAGCCCATCGCTGATTGCATTGAGTTCTTCAACAAGTCATCTCGGGAAGAGATTTTAGATGGTCAAAAATCGGATGTCCGGGTTTGATAATAATTTTTCACGAGGTTATATAATTGTCCATGACTTTATTTTTTTTGTCTGATATATAACACAAGTGATGGATACAAGAACAAGAGCTGGTCCTCTTGTTCTTGCTGAATTTTTTTAAGCCCTAGAAATCTTTGTACTAATGCAAGGCCTCTATCGTGGATCCAGGCTCAGTGATGTGTAGTCCAAAGTGTCTAGGCTTAGAAGTACAGACCCTGAAACGCATCAGCTCAACGACTGTCAGCAAACGGGCCTAATGCTGACTGTAACTTTGTATGCAGTCAAAGTCATCAAACCTTGATTCAGGTGACGGGACTAAGAGCATCAACTTAGATTAACCAGTTTAATCTTTAAAAAAATACAAAAATAAAATTGAAGGTAGCTCAATCTCTCCAATAGCTAGTGTGAAGGAGATTTAGTTTCACGTTATTTGATACCATACCATGATTTTCTGGTTAAACTAACCAGCAAGCACCCAGTTCTGGATATTTCTTTCCCCTGCTACTAATACAACACTGTAAATTTGTTTCTACCTACACATTTTGCTATGTAAAATCAAGCTCCATTTAAGTTAATACTTCAAGAAGTACAAAAATATTTTTACTTCAACGTGTTTTTATTACATAGTCTCGTAACCTTTTCACTCTGACAATTCAAAGACATCTTCAGCTAGAGGACTAGCTGAAAGGATTATTATTCCTGGAGTTGAAAATATATATCAATTCTAACTGTGCTAGCTCGTGGTGAGACTCATGTGGATGCGCTTCCCTTCCCCTTTTTCTTCGAGAAAATCCCTCCTATCAGAGTAATCAATGGCTTCTTCTTCGTTTTCCTTAGAGAAGGGTGCCTCTCGAGTGCTTCAGCTACTTGTGGAATTATAACTCGTGTCAGGGAAGGGGGGTTAGCGAACGTCACGTATCTCTTCTTTTGAAACTCGGTCTCAGCTTCTTCGCGGGATGCTTGCATTCTTGATTCAAATTTCGTGGTATCTTCTACAATCTCGACATCTTCAATTTCAGATTCTATCACATGCCTTTCCACTTCACGTTCCTTCAATCGCTGAAGCTCTCTCTTTGTTCTTTCAAGTTCTTCTTGAAGAGAAGAAAGGCAGCTTGCCATTAGCCTCCTCTGTTCTCTGGCTTTTTCAAGGCTCTGTTTTGTCTCCTCTAGCTCTGCTGTCACTGTTCCAAGCCTGGAAGGGGCCTGATCGTATTCAATTCCTCCAACGTGCATCTAATTACGTGAAAGGGGAAAATCATATAACGTTATATACATACAACGTAAGATGCTTCACTCACCGCCCTTTCAATTTCGCCTAATTCTATTGACAGGGTCGCATGCCAGCAGGGGGGGGGGGGGGGGGGGCTTCTCCTCGCCAAAAGTAATGGATATAAGATTCTTAAAAAAGTAAATTCCATTAAATAATGGACTGATATCGCTATTGTTTATCAATTGGCATAAACATTTAGTTTTTTTTTATTCTATCACATGACAGAAGGAATAAAATTCTCGCAGCTGCAAGAAAACTTGAATTCTATCACAAGCAAGCATGTGAACAATAATGAAATGTTAACAATCACAGCATGGATTTAATGAAATCATTCTAATGACTATCTCCACTCTCCATTTGCTCTGGCCAGGATCCATCACTTAACAATCAAAGGAAAGGAAAACAGGAGAGTACATAACAAGTAACCATAATTCCATAGAGGAATATTGGAGTAAGACCACTAAAATATTTTTCGAGCATAGTCAAAAACCATATCATATAATCACGAAACGAAGGGAGGGCAGTGATGAAACACCGTTCCGGATTGATATTTCCGAGTACCCCAAACACGAAAGATAGATTTTTTGAAGAAGACAACGTAAATTAATTAAAAAAGTAATTAGCGAGTGATATTTAACCTCTTTGAGCTTGCTGGCATATAGCTCCCCAGCCAAAACTTTCTCGCCGAACAACGTAACAGCCTCTTTGACAGACCGAAATGGTGCTCTGGTATCTATCTCTGCCCTTTTGAGTACCGCCACCCCTTCAACCGCCATTTCAATACGTGCTCTGCAAGGGATCAGAAATTAAGAGATTGAGAGAGAGAAGATAATTCTGGATTGAAGGAGAGATACGGCAACAAGGATGCGGTTCTATCTCAGAACAGGAGATGGAGATAGGGAGAGAGAAGGGACAGGTTGGTTACTGGGTAGCTAGAAGTGGTTTTTTGGTTAGAAGAGACAACAATGTATGACAAGCATATGTCTTGCCTCGGAGCTTCGTTACTTCGCGTCCACTTCACCAGAATTTTGTATTTTCTGTTAGTAACTTGGTACTAAGAGAGGGACTCTTCACCAAGAACCAACAGGTTAAATAGGGCAATGCATGTGTGTGATCTAACCCTTGCTCCAATCCATAATTATAGCAAGTTTTCGTCCGAAACCCAATATATTCATGCTTCACTCCAGCCCACAATCATGGGTCCTAATCAGGGCTCTCGAGCTTGCAGTTAAGCCTCCTGCAATTTGTGATGTTTGTTTCAGCAAAGAAATCTTTTGGGATAGGTCGTCCATTTTATTACGGATAGGGTTGTAAAAGTTGAGGATGTGGCTTCTTTCACGGTTGATTGGTTACAAAATTATATTTGTTTTCTAAGAATGATAATTAAACTTAATGGAAAAGCCAAATTAGATGATAGGTTATATACGATGAATCGCATTATGATGATAGTTGTCTTTTAAAATATATTTTTTTATATATAATAACATAATATATTTTTAAATTTTATTTTTTCAAAATAATAATAAAATAATTTGAAACAAAATTATCAAACATGGAATAGTTTTGAAAACGGGTGATGAATAAAACGTATCCTTACCTTTAGTACTTGTCTTTATAGCAGAGTACCCATACCCCACGCGGGATTGAATTTCTATTGGCTTATATCTAGCCATCAAAGCCAAGTGGAGATATGAAGGTTTCGTCCTTGTCCACGTATAAATCGAGGACATCATTTATGATTCCACGTCGATTTTAAATTTTTAATAGAGCTCGGCAAGGATTCGATCGGTGTCTGTCTGGGCTTTTAATGGCTCGTTTGTACAACTTTATTTCTCAAGGACACTGCCGAACTGATGTGTAGGTTTTCTAGCCACCTGTACCAGATACAAGTATGAGTTTTTATTTAATTCATGAACACCAACGGTATTCCTTTTAATATTAAGAATCACGGTGATTTTTTATTTTTAAAATATTAAAAAAAATTTATATAGTTTTAAAATATATATATATATATATATATTTAAAAAAGCGGTTTATATCAAAATATTAACAAGCAGCAATAAACAGCAATGTTTGATAGATATATAAATGCAGCTAGTAATCTAAGTATCGGTTTAAGTGAGTTGGTAGCTAAATTTATTTGCGTATATCTCGATTAATTTTATAAATTTTGAATTATAATTATATAATTTTAAGTATTTATCATATTAGCAATCATAATATTTAAAATTAAAATCATTTAAAAAATAAATCATTTTGTTCCGATTAGCTTTAGTTTTCCATGTCGTGGTCAATTCATTATTTTATGTGCAATTGTTTTTTTTTAAAATAAAATAACTTTGCTTGGATATGATGGTTTCAGAATCCTTGAATTTGCAGAGAAGATAATGTATTATTTGATTGCAGCAAATTGGGCTATTTTATAGCCTTTACAAAATGGAAGGAAAATAACAGACCCACGCTTTACAAGCCTATAACGTGGCAACTAGAATAGAAAATAAAAACAAACTTTATTCTCCCTGAAGATCAGCTCTTCCTAAAGACTAGGACTTCTTCTCTGACTTAAAGACTAAAACAATTATATCTAACATTCCCTCCCTTAAGCTAATGCGTCTGCACTTAGCTTACTTCAGTTACTCCAAGCATTCCACGAAGCTTCTCAAACTGCTCTAGCTTTATAGGTTTTGTCATAATGTCTGCAATTTGATTTTGAGAGTTGCAGTAGCTTAGCTCAACAATTCCTTCATTCACCAGGTCTCTTAAGAAATGGAATTTTACATCAATATGCTTGCTCTTCCCATGAAACACTGGATTTTTAGACAACTGTATAGTGGAGCTGTTATCACACATAATCACAGTACCTGATTTCTCTTCAATTCCAAGCTTTTCTATCACCCTTCTGAGCCAAACACACTGACATGCACACAATGCTGCTGCTATATATTCTGCTTCCGTGGTAGAAAGAGCGACTACTGTTTGTTTCTTTGAGGACCAAGAAACAGCCCCTGACCCCATCATAAACACAAATCCTGATGTGCTTCTCCGATCATCTAAATCGCCGGCATAATCACTATCTGTAAAAGCCATGAGACTCAACCTGCTTTCTCCCTTTTTATAAAGAATTCCAAAATCAGTTGTACCTTTTAAGTACCTCAAAATTCTTTTTGCCGCAAGCCAATGTGACATAGTGGGACTGGACATAAACCTGCTTATTAAACTAACACCATACATCAAGTCAGGTCTAGTTACAGTCAAATACATGAGGCTTCCAACCACCTGCTTGAATAGAGTTTCATCAACCCGAACTCCTCCCTCATTCTTGGATAACCTTGTACCTGGTACTATGGGATTTTTCACTGTATTAGCACTCTCCATATCAAACCTTGCTAACACTTCTCGAGCATATCTTTTCTGACATATGAAAATGCCATCTGCACATTGTTTAACTTCTACTCCAAGAAAATGTTTCATCTTCCCCAAGTCAGACATATCAAATTCTAGCATCATTGATTTTTTGAATTCATCAAACATGCTCTTATCATTACCAGTAAAGATCAAATCGTCAACATAAAGACTTACTAGCAATATTTTACCTTCTTTCGACTTTGTGAACAATGTGTGCTCACTAGGACACTTTTCAAACCCTTCACGTGTGAAATACGCTTCAATTCTGCTGTACCAAGCTCGAGGTGCCTGTTTAAGGCCATATAATGCTTTCCTCAGCCTGTAGACTTTCTCTTCCTCTCCTTTCTTTGTGAATCCTTCAGGTTGCTGTACAAACACCTCCTCTTTAAGCTCCCCGTGAAGAAAAGCACTCTTCACGTCAAGTTGAAAAACTTCCCAGCTGGATTGAGCAGCCATTGCAAGTATCATACGGATGGTATCAAATCTTGCCACTGGAGCAAAAACTTCAGTGTAATCTACTCCATGTCGTTGTGCATAACCTTTTGCCACCAGCCTTGCTTTAAATTTTTCAACATCCCCATTTTCGTTAAGCTTGGTTTTGAACACCCACTTAACTCCAATAGGTTTAACTCCTTTAGGCAACACAGTGAGTTCCCAAGTCTGGTTCCTTTCTATGGCTTCAATTTCTGCTGACATTGCTTCTCTCCATTTTTTGCTCCGAACTGCCTCTTCAAACAAAACTGGATCATTTTCAGTCACCATCATTGCATTCAAGTTGTCATCTTCAAATAATCCCTCTCCTGTTTCATAGTCTGCCATCCAACTTGGTGCTCTTCTTCCTCGTACACTCCTTCCTTCAGTCAATTCTCCATGTGTATCAGGATTTGGCTCATTTGGAGGTGATTCTGTCAGGCTGCTACCTAAACTGTTTGTGTTACTCTCGGAATTGTCTTCATAAATTCCATCATGTAAGTTGCTGTCAGAGTTGTCTGAAGAAGTTCCACCATTTTCTTCATTATTTTGGTCATCCTCTCCATCACTTTCATCTTCATCTTCCCATTCTAATGTGTCTTGCTTGATCTCTTCCTCTGTTCTGCCCCAATCCCATTCTTCTTCTTCTTCAAACACAACATCTTTGCTGATGAGGATCTTCTTTGAGACTGGATCATATAATCTCCACGCCTTGGACTCATCACTAACACCTAGGAAGACACATTTTCTGCTCTTATCATCCAGCTTGCTCCTCCTTTGATCTGGTACATGAACGTGTGCTATGCATCCGAAAATCCGAAAATAATCCACCACTGGTTTTTCACCATTCCATGCTTCTTCTGGGGTCTTGTTTGGAACTGCAGCTGTTGGGCATCGATTCTGAATATGCACACACCATCTTGCTGCCTCAGCCCAGAAAGCTTTAGGAACTTTCTTCTCAATTAACATGGACCGAACAGCATTCATAATCGTCCTGTTCTTTCTCTCGGCAACTCCGTTTTGCTGAGGAGTAAAGGCTGCTGTCAACTGCCTTCTGATGCCGTGTGATTCACAAAACTCTTTAAACTCCTTTGAACAGAACTCACCACCTCTATCTGTCCTTAAACAAATTATATATGCACCTAATTCTTTCTCAACACAGGCTTTAAAGCTTTTGAATATAGCAAAAGTTTCAGACTTTTCATGTAAGAAATAAACCCAGGCTTTACGAGTGAGATCATCGATAAAGCTTAAGATGTACCTTTTTCCATTATTTGACGCTGGCTTGATAGGACCACATAAATCCGAATGCACAAGCTGAAGTTGCTTTGATGCCCTCCACAAACTCCTCTTCGGTACAGACATTCTATGTTGCTTGCCTGTTAAGCATACTGTGCATATCTTTTGTGAAGATTTCAGAGAGGGCAAGCCAATCACCATTTTATTATAAGAGAGTGTTTGCAGTCCCTTGTGATTCAAGTGCCCAAAACGACAATGCCACATATAAGCTTCTTTCTCTGATACATCTTCAGCTTGTAAGCATAGAGAATTTCCTGGTATTATGGAAACTGACAGATAAAACATTCTATTTCTGCTCATATCAGTTTGCATAATCAGTCCTCTCTTAGGATGAAATACTTTACAAGTTCCATCCTTAATTAAAATGGCTAGCCCCTTCTCTTGAAGTTGTCCTATGCTTAATAAATTATTTTTAAGCTCAGGAATGTAATAAACATCAGATATTACCTGAGTCATGCCATTCAATTTCACCCTTATGCTTCCTTTTGCTACCACTGCCATTCTCATGTCATTCCCAAGTTTCACTGTCCGATTAATAACTTCTTCCAAATCTGAGAACCAATTCTTGTTTCCAGTCATATGATTACTGCACCCCGAGTCAAGAAACCATACCTGTTCTTTCTTTGTTTGATGAAGCTCGGTGTAGGACATCAACAGTAGCTCATCTTCTTCTTCCAGCTCAGCATAGTATGCTTTCTTTTCCCAGTTTGGACACTCATCTTGAAAGTGTCCCAACTTATGGCATTTGAAACATTCGATGAGTGCTTTGTTTAGAGGTTGTCTCCCTCTACCTCTACCACGTCCTCCTCTAAACACACCTCGACCTCTTCCTCTGCCATATCTATCTTCCTGAGCCACTTTCAGAACATGCTCCTCCTCTTTTTGTTCCTGCATTCTTTGTTCATGGACAAGCAGACTCCCATGCAATTCATCAATGCTCAAATTACTCAAGTCATTTGACTCCTCTATTGAACAGACGACATAATTGAATTTGGGAGTCAAAGATCTAAGTATCTTACTGACCACTGTGCTCTGCTCAATTTTCTCATCATTGGACTTCATCTTGTTCACCACAGTTAAGGTGCGTCCCACGAAACTGTCTACCTTTTCTCCTTCTTTCATGGCAAGTAACTCAAACTCCCTTCTCAAAGCTTGAAGTTGTGCCCTTTTCACCTTCGTAGACCCTTGAAATTTCTGTTTCATGGAGCACCAAATGGCCTTTGACGTCCCCTTGTCAAGAATTGTTTCCAGGATTTCTCTTCCAATTGCATGAAACAGGTAGTTCTTGGCCTTCATATCTTTGAGCTTGGCCTCCTCTACGGTCTTTCTCTGTGCTTCACTTGCAGGTGATGTCCCTATTGCTGGTGCGGGGATCCCTTCCTCCACCAAACTCCACAGCTCCTTGCTTCTCAAAAAATTCTCCATCGTCATTGACCACCAATCATAGTGGCCATCGAAGAAAGGGAAAAACTTGTCTGGGGTTGTCATTTTGATCTCTCTGTGTTTCACTCTCACTCAATTTTCTCACAATTTTAATTGCTCTGTGTTTCACTCAAACCTCTCACAATTGCTCGCACACACTCTCACAATCACTCACCCAGATCACTCACACACGCACTCTCTGTGATTCACTCGCACACACAATGTTGGGCTCTGATACCAATTGATGGTTTCAGAATCCTTGAATTTGCAGAGAAGATAATGTATTATTTGATTGCAGCAAATTGGGCTATTTTATAGCCTTTACAAAATGGAAGGAAAATAACAGACCCACGCTTTACAAGCCTATAACGTGGCAACTAGAATAGAAAATAAAAACAAACTTTATTCTCCCTGAAGACCAGCTCTTCCTAAAGACTAGGACTTCTTCTCTGACTTAAAGACTAAAACAATTATATCTAACAGGATAGATATCTGACAAGACAATATCTGGAATGTATATAGGAGAAATTGCACGACGAGCAAGGCTGAAGATGGCCAAAGAAGGTTCTTTGTTTGGTTCGTCTGTCCCAAAAAACCTATCCACACCTTATGCTCCCCAGTAACTACATCTTTATTCCTACTTCAAAAAGAGTTTAAAGGTATAAAAAAACACATTTTGAGTTATATTAATATTTATAAGATATAGTTTTTTATATTAATTAATTAAAAAGAATTTTATTTTATATGAAAGAGTGTTATTTTCTTTATAAATACTAATTTGATAGTAAACAAAAATCAGTTAAAAAACAATCTCCCTTTCTTTTTAATTTTTCTTTACAAACACTCTATTTATAAGTTTATCTTAAAAGTTAGCAGCCTTGAGCTTGTTAAGTTTATTTTTGCATTTGGATATATTTAAAAAATATATTTGATTAAAAAATAATAAATTGATATTTATTTATTAGAATTTTACAATGAATTTAATATATTGATATTAAAAATACCGAATCTATCTGTGGTTCCAATTGATAAGACATCATAATTTGTTTTGTTTTTTTTCTTTTATAGTGGGTATTTGGCGCTGCGGTGTGACCTGCGTTGTGGTTCACCGCAGCACCAAACCACAATTTAACCAAACATCAAATGAATTTTAAGTGGTGGGTCCCACCAAAAAAATAGCGTTTGCGGCGCAATTTGAGAAGCATCTGTGAGATGCTTCTCAGAACGCGTTTTACGTTACAAAACGAAATAATAAAGAAAAATAATAAATGAGCAGACAAACAGGGAGCAAAGATTAGCCACCCATCATCTTCCCCAACTCTGGCGACAGCAACACCGGCCACCAAGGTTGACAGCGCCAGCTCATCCTTGTCTCTCCCCCCACAACAGCCTCTCTCTCTCTCTCTCTCTTCCTTCGCCATTGCAGCACAGCAAGCTCTCTCTCTCTCCTCCAGCTCTCTCTCCTCGCCAACTCCTGCAACAGCTCCCGGCCAGAAGCAGCACCAGCTCCACCGTGAGCTCCAGCAGCATCCAGCCGCAACCCAAGCCTTCTTCTCCACCTCTGGGAAGCAGCAACGAAGCAGCAGAGGCGAACGGCAGCACAGCCTGACAACTTCCAACGCCATGTCCGGCCACCATAGGCCTCCATTTTCGACGCTACCACGACAGGGAGAACCACCTCGGCCTCCTCTACCCGTCGGAACCTGCCGTTCACCCTGTAGTCACAGTCGGCCATGTTATGAACAATAACATGGTCCTGATTAATTCATGCACAACGAAAAAAACGCACTGTTTTATGCGTTTTTGCTTGTGCCTGTTTTTAACGATTGGGCTGGGCTGCTCTCGGCCCAACCCAAGTCCGGCAGGGTTGGGCCCAACTTGGCTGGGTCGGCCCATTTATTTGGGTCAGGCCCAGTCCAATTTTTTTTAAAATATAAAAATCATATTTTTTAAAAAATAAAAATTATATAATTTACTTGAATTATTAATTATATTTTATTATTATGATAATTAAATCTACAATATTTAAAAAAAATATATGTGTGTCCTTTAAAGTAATTTCACAAGTTGACATCAATATGAAAAACATGGTAACCAAACACTCGAAACTGCTTTTCATTAACCTTAAACTTAACCACAGTTTTAACCAAACACCAATTTAAGTTTTGAAACATAGGTAAAAACGCTTTTCATAAAACTATATTTTTTTAACCTCAACCACAACAGCAAGAGCTATGCCAATAAAATGTAAAAGGTGACCGCAGCCTACGTTTCGTTTGACAAACACAGCGAACACAGGCTCGCCTCATTCACGTACGTGTGAAATACTTATACCGAACTTATGTGTGAACATCACAGTAGCCGTAGATTAATCACATCAGGACTAAGGATCAATATAGATAAATACTCTATCAAGTTATCAACCGAGAGAGAGAATTCAACTTCATATACCACACGATTTATCTGTATGCGGTTGTTACACGCTGGATCTCACTCTCCTCCTTTCCTTCGACATATTCAACTTTGGAGACGCCCTCCCTTTCAAGACGAAATAAATTCACGAGAAAAATCAAACATTTCTACACTTCCATCCCTCTCCAGATTAACGCTGCTTGAAAATAATTCGTGAAATTTCTTCGTTTGATATTTCTCCAACAATGGTTATCTTTCTTCCTGATCTCTTGTTCTGAACTTCTTCTTTTTTTCAACTTTTCTTTAATTCCTGTTTTCGACGATGTTTGCTCTTGCAGATCCGATTTATACTCCTGCAAAACAGACAAGGCAAGACTCGTCTCGCTAAATACTATGTTCCTCTTGAGGACTCCGAGAAGCACAAAGTCGAATACGAGGTTTTATCTTTTTTATACTCTCTTCTGTCCTTCTAATTGATTGATATTTTTTTAATGAATTCGATTGGTTTTTTTTTAGGTTCACCGATTAGTTGTTAATAGAGATTCTAAATTCACGAATTTCGTTGAGGTAATTGATTTCTTATTCCTTTCGAGTTGATAAAGAGAAGCAGCTAATTTTGACCTAATTAAACGGAAGCCTGTGCTTAAACAAGCTCTAATCTGATTAATTTGATTAGTAGTGTTGATTTTTTATTATTATTAATGAAAACAATTAGGACTTGAGCATGGAGTAATAATTGAAGTGTAGTTTTAGACAAGGAATGTTTTGGTTGCAGTTTAGGACACACAAGGTAATATACAGGCGGTACGCTGGATTGTTTTTCTCGCTGTGTGTCGACATAACGGATAACGAATTGGCTTATTTGGAGTGCATTCATTTATTTGTGGAGATATTGGATCATTTCTTCAGCAATGTATGCGAGCTTGATTTGGTGTTTAACTTTCACAAGGTTTGTCCCTGTCATGATTATTATTTTTATGTTTTCGTTGTTGTGATGATGCTACTTTAACCATGCTCGTCTTCGCTCTTGCGATTCTATAGGTGTCGCATGGATGATTCGATGTTTCCTCCTCCTTTGCTTTTACTATCTGTGATTCTTGCCTTTTGGTCTAGTTACCAGATCAATTACACTGTATAATTAGTTCCTGAAAGGAATTCACAGGCCTCATATTGGCCTTTTATCATTCCCCGTGTGTGTTTTCTTATATACCTCTTTGTTTGATTTTCTGTTTCCTCCTTGAAGGTTTATCTGATACTTGATGAATTCATTCTCGCTGGGGAGCTACAAGAAACAAGCAAGAGGGTGAGTATTTTCTGGAATTCTATTTCTTCCTGGAAAATCTGTTTCATAGGAAAACAAGTTCTTGCTCATTTTACCACCCTCGCATATTCGGATTACTTCATGGTCGATACATGCCATCTACTAATATTTGTCTTTGTTTTGGGGACGACAATGGAAGCACATATGTAAAAAAGCTTTTAGTTATCATGGAACAGCACTTTTTATAACCTCCCTTACATTGTTATTTTGGTAAATTAATCCCACTTTAAACAGGCAACTGAGACTCATTGTAATGTGCAGGCGATCATAGAGAGAATGGGAGAACTGGAGAAATTGGAGTAAGCATCTGTTCTGCAGTGAAGAGTGTTTGAGCGTCAATTTGGTCCTCCATTTCCCCCCTCCTGTAATCGTTTATCTCGTTCGTTATTGTTCAGCTGTCATTTCTACACCAAACTAGCAAAGCCATCTCTTACCTTGTAATGGTAGACATTTTTGCCAGAAATTGCTCCGGTTCCGTTGTCTCCATCTCATTCTGCTTTTCATTTTCATGTAAGTGTTAATTTCCATCATCTATCTTTCTGTTCCGTTTAATGAGAACTGAGAAATTCGAACGTAGTAGTGATGCATGATACAGAAGTCTCAAAACAGCTTTCTTGGTCTCTCTTGAAAATCGTTGGATCTGAATGGAAATAAATGCTCATGACAAGGAGTCCCCGCAAGTTCTATCGAGTAATGCACGTGCTGACATTGGCAGGAGAATTATACGACAAACATGTAAGATTACTACCCCCGACAAATATGCCAGTGAAGACAAAAGCTACCTATCTAGTCATGTCATTTCAGGTTGAAAAGCCAAGCTATCCTCAGCGTTAAACTGACGTGTAAGAATCTAGATTCAAGAAGCCAATTTCGCTTGCCGTCTCCTTCCCTTTCTCCATTGGTTGCTGCTTAGAAGTCGTCCAACAGTTTTTGCAGGTTAAGCGGATAAAACCCATAAATTTACATGCACAAAAGCAGTTCCGGTTTTAAACCTAACTCCGATAAAGGTTCAGAATGTGAGTCATCACTTGTCAATCCTCTTTTTTCTTAGATAGGTATTGCTCGAGTCGCGAGAGATTCGTCGTCCATCGAGTGAAAAGGCAACAGCACGAAATGTCCTCATCCACTTCTTCAGCTAATATGCCTTGGATGCTAGTTCCACTAGCATCTAGCTTCCCCCGCCTGCTTTCTTCCCCATTTTAATTTAAAACCAAAAGAAGTTGGTTTATAGTTCATTCCCTATTTGAGAGTGCAGAGGAGCTTGCAGGTATTAACACAACGAATCAAATAATATCACTGCCGATCAGATAATGGCTTATATTCATGGACGTTCATTACAGAGTAATTGCAAAGGCAGTGCACCACCAGTTCGAAACCCACCTCCAGTTTCCTCAAAAGCAGAAGAGAGGTGGTGGTCTTGTCTTCTGACCCTAGCAAGAGGCAATGCTGTAATGGTCATAAGCTGCTGTTGAGAGATCTGTGCGTACTTGGGACCAACTGCTTCTTGAGATGACAAAGTTGGGATAGGGGGTCGGGCAAGTGATATCTGTGTTGGCGATTCCTGCCTTGCATTTTGCCAGTTTGGAAACGGAGTCGTGGAATTTGCAGATGTCCTGTACTGAGCTGCTCCAAGCTGAGCTGCCCAAAGTTGTTGTAGTTGCTCCTGCTCCTGCTGCTGCTGCTGGTGGTTTGCAAATCCTGAAGGACTTGTACGAGAGCCACGATACAGGTTTCCAAAGTAAGGAGGTTGTGGAACCCAGGCCTAAAACCAAATATTTATAGTAAGTTGGTATAACTACAGCTCCACTCCATCCCCGCCCCATTTGATGGATGTATTTATTGACAAAAAATAAATAATTGAGGATGTGCAAAACCATCTCCTCAATTGGTTCTTGAGTCATCAGCATAGATACATAGATGCAGCCTAAAAGGTAAGGATAAAAACCTGCTGTGCTGTAGCCTGGTCAGGGTAAGATGAGGATGTGCAATATGCTTGGGACATTGGGAAACTTGCGGGCGTGGAATGTTGCTGTTGAAAATGTGAGTGCTGATAAGGAAATTGCAGCTGAGCTGAGTGTTCAGACCTATTTCCAACTCCATTAGAAATGTTATTAGCTTCCAGGCTGCCCCCGCCAGTTGACAAAGACAAGAAATTGAAAGTCTGCGGGGGAGTAAAAATGGATCAAAACCAGTTAGAAAATAATAAATCATTGGAAATTGAATGCTAGATTTACCTGCTTCTGAGAATTGTACACGCCAGAAGGAGTCTGTGGCTGATCTTGATGGAGCCTTTGTCGTCGAAGAGTGCCAATTCCATCTTGATTTGAGTTCTTGTCAGTCATGTTAGCTTTGGCTTTAGAAGGTGTAGCGCCATTCAAACCATTCCTGTTTCCATTGAAGTTGTTTATTGTCATAAATACACCTTGCCTTAATATATCCTGTGGCCTCAGTTGATTCAGATGCAGAGGCAAGCTATCTCTGCTCTCTGGAATTTGTAAAACCTGAATGAGACGACTTATGTATACATGGGTTGAGGACCTCTTCCACGATCTTTTATCAGTATTGACTTTAGAAGCCTGTGCAAGTCACAGTCCATCAGATAAACCAGTCATAAAAGTTTTGAGCAACCACTTCATCAAGGCAAGAGAAATAATCTTTAGACTTAACCATCACCTTTCCAGCGGAAGAACGATTTTGGAATGAACTGGGCCTGGTAGCACCGAAATCAGTATCCATCCAAGAAGGAAATTTGGTGGCAGAAGATCTGATATATGTAAAATTGCATGACAAATTGCAAAAGAATGGATGCTGTAAATGTACAAAATCAAAGAAATGGGAGAAAATTACTGTGATGAAGAACCATAATTGCATGCACCAATCGATACAGTTGAAGACAAACTTGACCATAATGCTGGACCTTCAGATGAAAAAAAACAGCTATCAAGTGTAGTACTACACTAGACAAAAGTGATCCACAATCAAACTGTATGCTATTGAGATGATAATTTCCCAGAATCAGGAGTTTTACCACTGTTCTTGGATTGACAGATTGTATGTCCTTGGTCCTGTTGACTTACAGTTGCTGTCAGCCCCAAGGCAATGCCTGGCTTTCTCTCGAGTGAGGTCTCCATCTGTGTGGACTGCTTCACTTTGCTGCAAGCTCAAAAAAAAAGTAAAGAATGAAAAAACAAATGCCTTGGAGCCATGAACAACGGAATGCATTAAACATAACAACCCAAAGAGAAAGAAAAGAAAAGCATACACAGTATCCTGGTATTGCTCGGGGGCAATGAAGAGACTGACAGAATCACACCGTGGCTTTAGCTCCTCCTGTTTAGCTAACATAGCGGCCAGATTCACTTGAGCAACACAACTACCTAATTCACCTTGGACTTTATAGCTGGGAAAAGCAGGGCATTCTTGAAAACTAGGCCCGTTCAAACAATCAGCTTTGGCAATTTCATCGTGCCATGTTTCCTGAGCAGCCTCATCAATTCTTGGGAGGCAAATTGAGTTCAAGTCCTCTTTTACAGCTGCAGAATTATATAAACAACATACTTAAAAGACAGCATTTTTTTTTTTTAAAAAAAAGCAAAATAATAAAATTATGGAGGAAACTAACAAAAAGAAGAAGAAAAAATCAATACTAGGGGAATCACTCTCACTAGGTTCTTGCAAAGTTGAAGGACCTGCATCCAAAGAATCATTGCCCGATTTACACTCAGTTTTGGGTTCTTCATTGTTGGCAAACATTCCAGCTAAAGAATACAAGGTCTCCACAACTTCTTCTTCATCTTTGGTTATTGTCCCACAGACACTTTGTTTACTGGACCAGTCTGGCCGTGGTTGTGTCTGAAAAAAACAATTTAACTTTATATAAGTGCTCAACGCAAGAGGAATAAGATTTTAAGAACTGAAATCAGAAGCAAGAGAAATCGGCCAACCACATTCAATCCAGATTTCTTTAAACCATCCTTTTTCAGTGATTCCACTCCACCATGAGTGTGACTTAGCTTCTTTGAATCTAGAAAAGGTGGGGAGAGAGATTCGCGATTGCGTTTCTTCATGGCTGAAAATGGTCACATATATTTACAAAAATATGCCAGCAAAATCATGAAGAACTGATATTTAATTTCTTGCTTTTATTCATGAAAAGAAAAATGAAAAAACTTTTTTGATTCATAAAAACTGAAAGTGTCTCCCGTGGAAAAGCAAGCTTAAGAATATATAAGAACTAAAAAAAACATCAAGCACAATTACCGTAAATAATTACATGAAAAGAGTAAATACACCATAAAAATGGCAGCATCAACACAATAAGTAGAATAAAAAATACAACACGCAGAATCTTTCTTGCATAAATAAAAAACAAAAGGCATAAAGCTTCAGTTTTGCTTCAACTCCAATCCAAAATTCACAAAAGCCATAAACACAAACAAAACTATCAAAAATACATGAAAAAAGAAACTTCCAAGAAATTCCCACCACCAAAGAAACACATGGTTTTGAAATCTAGATCCAAGTAAATAACCAAAAAGCCCCACCAGGAAAAAACGTTATACTGCTTGATTTCTGAACTGACAACCGTAACAACACACACCTGACCGTAGCTTCCTCGGAACAACACCATTGCAATCATCAATAAGCTGCTTTAAAATTCAACCAAACGTTAGTTCAAAAGGAAATTCATTAAAAAAACCAACCACCTCATAATTACTGAGCTTACTTACCTTTCTGGGAAGCTTGAATCTCTTGTTGCTTTTACTTGCAGTACCAATAGAGCCGGAAGGTGCTTGAAGAACTTCTTTATCAAACACGTCACAACCTCCACCACCTCCCATCTCACACTTCTTTTCTTCCTCCACCTCGTAACAACAACTCCCTTTATTAATTTCACTATTATTATTAACAGCACTCAACCTTTTAATTCTCTTCGATTTCTCCAAAGAAACAACAAAATCACCACCATTCAAACCTAGAAAAAAAATCACAAGAAGATAAAAGATAAGAGACAAGATACTACTAGAAATAGCTAACAAAGTAGTAGATAGCATAAAATAAGATACGACAGAAGCAGAATAAGAATAAAACAGATAACGACAAGTCTTCGTTTTGGGTTTTGTTTCTTTGTTTTCAAGTAAAAGACACAAACTTTTTAAATTTTTTTCTTGGGGACCATACAATTAATTAAAATTAAAATTAAAATTAACAAACCAAAAAAAAAATCACCAGAGAGAAGCTTTTGTCCAGATTGCTTAATCTGTTGTCTTGAGAGCCGACTAGCTCTTGGCCTGACGTCTTTGATCTTGTTCATTTCTATCATCTTTCAATCATTTTAACCCAGTAACAACAACACCTTCTCTGCCTCTGCTTCTTCTTCTTCAAGGGCCCAAGAAAATCCAGAGAGAATAAGTCAAACCCAGATCTTCTCTTCTTGTTCTGTCACTCTTTTACTCTTCAAAATTAGAGCTTCTTCAGTGAAATGAAAGAAGAGAATATATTCAATTTAGATAGCAATGAGACCAAAAGGAGTAATGAGGGGGCGAGAGAGGGACAGAAGAATGGAAGTTTTTGTTGTATTAGTTATTGCGAAAAAAATGGCGTTTGGTTTTTTGTTTCGCCAGATATCTCCCAGCCCCTCTCTTTATGTTGAAGAGCAGAGAGTACTAACCGATGATGGTCACTATTTCTATCGGAGAAGCTGAAAGCAATCAGAGATTGAAAAGAAGAAAGAAAGGTAGAAAAGTAATTCGCTTCTTCGTGTTAAGAGAATCAGGTTCTCCCTAAAATAAAGCAGAAAGAAAGAGAAAACAAAAAACCCTCAAAGCAGAAAGAGAGAAAGAAAGAAGATGAACAGCAGGAAAAAGGAAGACGCTCCCTCTCCCTCTCCCTCTCTGTGCAACCCGTGAAACACACTTGTAAAAATTTAAAGGGCAGATCTCACTCGCTAAATATTTTTCCTTTATTACAATTAAAATCTACCCAGCCAATTAATGGCATCAAATCTCCCCCATTATCCCCTACTTCCGCTCTTTCCTTCTACTCTTCAAGCTAAGATTTTTTCAAAAAAAATTAAGAAAAACAAAGGCCAAATTCAAGAAATATCAAGAAAAAACTGGGTAATGCAGGGACGACTGACGAGTGTCAACAACAATCATCTATTTTATTCGTCAAACCTACCCTAAAACATTCACTCAATCCCACACTACAATCTCCAAAGCGACGGAAAGCTCGAAGCATTAATGCTACTCTCTCTCACTTCCAGCATTCATTAAACACACTCCCGATTCTCACGTAATTCCCATCTCTGCGGTTTCTATTCTCTACTCGTCCACCACCGTCCGATCTATCATCCTGGGCTACTTACACGTGTGACCGAACTCGGGTTAAAAAGCCACGTCGGATTTAAGAAGCTCCGAGTCCCTTTCATGTCAACTCTTGAACCTCTCCCCACTTTATGATAATCAACGCCCTGGTTCATTCTTCAACGGCTATCATTCAATAGGTCTTATATAGTTGCCACGTGGCACAATGCATTGGCACATAATACCCTGCCTTTCTACGAATTTTAGACACCAGAAAGAGTTTGGATTAACTGTTCATTCTCTGTTTGGGATTTGGATGACACGTGCTAGAATCTTCGCTCAGGGAAGAGTACGGTTTGTGTTACGCGCTCGCGAGAGAGTGGTGTGCATATTATTGAGAGGGGAGACTGAAATCTACTACGACGTGGGTGCCGTCACGAGGAAGGGGAGGTTTTTTAGAGCCGGCGATTATTTGATGGAGGGATCGGCTGTTTGTGCGCAGTGATGATGATTCGATTTTCTGCGTCTCTGCGTGGCATCGGGTCATGAATGGTGCGTGACTTCCCAGTTCTTTTAAGGTGGTTAGGTCGAAGTCAAAATTACAGAAACACCCCCATTTATCATACATGTTTATGTGGAACATTGTTGCTAGCCAGGTCGGAATCTTTGCTCATTACACAACTATGTAATCTTGAGGACATGATTAACTAATTTTATTTTATTTCTTTAAAATATATATTTTTTAATTTCTTTGTTTTAATTTAGATGATTCAATATTAGATTTGTTTAGATGATTTAAATCTAAGTTAATCCATTAAATTTATATTAAAATTTAGTTCGAATTAGATTATGAATCATAAATTCATAAGATTAACTATTGCCTTGGAATATCTTTTTATTAAGTTTTAAATCAATCATGATTAAATTTATCTCCTTAAAATATATTTAAGAAATAAAATTTAAAGATTATGAAATATCTCTCAATTAAATGTTTATTTAGAAGTATAGGTGAAATTATTTTTTAAAGTATTTTTTTGTTTAAAAATACATCAAAATATATATTTTAAAAAAAAATATTATTGATATAAATACATTAAAATTATCTATATACAAATATATTTGTTTTTCAAAAATAATTTTTTTTTTAGGTTTCCATTCTGCCGGATCGCAGAAGTCTAATGTGATAGGGCTTTAATAAACCTAGGGAGGCGAATCAATGGCAAGTGGGCTTTGTTTGAATCTGGCCGAAACTGGATACCTTGTTTTTTTAGCATGCTTGATAGTAGTTAATATTTTTTTTTAAGTTTTTTTTTAAATATATATTAAAATAATATTTATTTAAAAAACAATCTATGATATTAATACATATAAAAACACTAAAAAAATAAAATAAAGTAGTTTAAAAAAACAATTTTGAAATAGTGTAAACAGACAATTAATATGGGTGCACGGCTTTTAAGCAAAGGGAGGTTTGCTACAGTGACAATGGTCCTTTGCTGCAACAGAGTGGATGACAAAAAATCCAATTCCAAATCGCAGTCCAGAACCCCACTAGAATGCCTGCCACGGATGCAAACAAGCTGTGAGTGTCGAGACAAGATTGCTAGGAAAAGTATCAGCCCTAAAAGATCAATTGAAGATGAAGTTATCTTATACAGCAAAACAACAATAAGTCATTTGACAACCACAACTTATATTTTTAAATGTTTTTTAAAAATGCATTTGCATTGAAAAATATATCAAAATAATATTTTTTTAGTATCTCTCAATAATTTTAACATCAAAAAATAAAAAATATATAAATTATTTCAATATATTTTTAAATATAAAATATTTTCACTATCAAAGTGGTGCCATTTTGGATTGCAATCCAAATAAGAGCTGATTAAGATTTATTTTTTTATTATAATTTAAAATTTATATCAAAAAAATTAATATATATATATATATATATATATATATTATTTTAATATATTTTTAGTTAAAAAATAAGCGTGCAAAATTACAAACACAGCTACTGCGGGCCTAGTGCCTAGCACAAATGAGAGAGAGGCCCGTGTTTGTATTTTCTCCGCTTAGTCTTAAAACATCAAGGCCCATTGAACCGATATAGGGAAAGAATGAAACTGGGCCTCGTGAACACGCTTCAAAATGCTTAATTACCATATCAGCCACGGTGAGTTTGAAGACGATTCCCACAAGGAGGACAACAGCTAGTGTCTTGAAGATGGCCGTTGCCTTTTAGAGACAACCTTAACTACCTTCCACTTGTACTATATGCTTGTTATTGTATTTTAAAAAAAATTTTGAAAAAATATTTTTTTTGAAAAAAAAATATTTTTTATTTTTTTATTTTTAAATATAATTTTTTGGTGTTTATAGTTTATTTTTATATGGTGATATAAAAATATTTTTTTAAAATAAAAAATAGAAAAAATATATTTTAAAAAATAAAACATTTCATACAAAATCTACGAACATGCTGAAATGAATGGTGGGGCGTGTTTATAGGAAAGAATTTACAGCGAGGAGGACGGTAATGAATGGGGGGTTGTTGGCTTATCGAAAAAGTAATTATATTTGTTAGAAATGATTTGCTATTTAATTATTCTTAACGATCGAATGGTAATCAATATTTAATGTATTTTTAAAGAATATTTAAAAAAACATATCTATTGGATCATAAATAAAAATATGTTTTGTATGTAGACACGGAAGAACTAATGAACATCCATCAATATAGTTTAGGGAGTTTATTTTAATTCTTATTTTATTAACTATGATAAAAAAATAATTGAAACCAATTGAGTTCATTAGCTAAGTCGCAAGTTTAACATATTAATTCAAACACATTCAAGCTATAATTTTTTTCTCTTGGTTTAATGCTTTACATGTCCATCAACTTTTTTTTATAAAAAATACAAACTCACTTTATTTTTTATAACTCAAATCTAAAATAATACAATTTAACCTTTTATAGTCAATGATGTAATTTTGCCATCTTATCCGCACGATCTATCATAATTGTATTTTTAAACAAATATGTTTTATACAAAACATTCTTCTCGCACTTTATTATTGTATAGTTAAATGATAAAAAAAAATCAAGATATTTATCTTACATTAAGAAAGAATAAACGAAACCAGGTATTTTATTGCCAAACATTTGCAATTACAATTCAATATTCATCACAAACAATTCAAGAAAAATATACTACAAGAATAAATAAATAAATAAATAAATAAATAAATAAATAGGAACAATAAAGCAAACGACATACCCCTATTATATAGTACGAAAGTACAACTTCATGTATTTTTTTGGAACTCCAATGGTTATAAATTCTTGAAATCTGTAGAGAATGCATGGATTTTAGTAATAGGCAAATTGGCTGGTCAATTTCAAGGAACACTAGAGTCCGCCTCCACGAGCCGTCAGGGTGGCATAGCAAGGGCAGGTATCCAGGCGTGCCTCGAGGAACACATTTGCATCGCGCCAGGCATGTCCCGCAAGCCCTCCTACAAAGACGAGGCCTCGAGTATAACGAGCACCTGGCTTGGCAAGCGCCACCACAATCTGCATATATACAAAATTAAGAAGCTTTAATCAAATTAGCTTGTGAATATCATCAAACGTCTTGGATTACTATTCGAGGGCTAAGGTGGACTCGTTAGGACTCTAAGCTAGCCATTAAGCTTGTCCTGTGACTTGATTTTGCAGCAAATTAGTCAACCAAATGATGTAGATAATTCGAAGACAGAAGACTTCGAGCTGTAATGTTTCCATCTAACTAGACAGCCACAACAATTATTTCTAGAAAATAATATAAATTATATTTTTAAATTTTATTTAATAGTTTAAGTTTTAGATGAGATGGTTTCTTGATATATTATTAAAGTCTTGCTGACCCATTAGTCACAAGTTCAAATTTCACCCTTCTCATTCTATTTGATAAAAATCAAGTACAGGGTAGTGCAAATTTCAAGTCCAAAGAACTCTCACTTAAAAAGGTGTGTTAAAAATAATATAAATTATATATTAGAATTTCATTTAAATTTTAAAATGAGATGGTTTATTGGCAATTATTTCGGTGCGCCGAGTCTTTTCAATATTTTATCTACAGGCACAACAGCATTCAAACTCTTTGTTGACTAGCTTGCAAAATCAAGAAAAGGACTTCGTTCCCACCATGGTTAATTAAAGAGATAAATACTGTCTATGTATCTATGCATGAGCAAGCAGGACGCTGCTCATCTTGCTAAGATTTTCCTTCCTCTACTTATTTCCATAACTTCACTCTACTGCTCTTCAATATCATCCTACCATGGCAGTCAAAATCGCGAGCCAACTCGCAAAATCGTACGATTTTGCGAGTTGGCTCCGAAAACCTGGTTGGACCGGAAAGAAAAATCGAAACCGGTCAAACTCGGTCAAACTCGTAGAAAAATCGTTCAAAATCGTAGAAAAATCGTAGAAAAATCGTAAAAAATCGTAGCAAAATCGTAGAATAATAATAATAAAAAAAAAATAATATTTAATTATATTTAAATTCATTTTTTAAATTTAAATATAATTAAAAATAATAATTTTTGTACGGACATTTTACGATCTTTCTACGATTTTACGATCCGATCTTACGATCCGATTTTTCGGAGCCCTTTCCGATCCGTGTCAAAATCTCGATTTTGACTGCCATGCATCCTACGCATCAATGCTATGAAATTACTAACTTGTCCCGAGAAGATCCAAAAGTCATATTTGTTTTTCGTGTCCTCTTTCGCCACCACTCCTTACTTTTTTTTTTTTGGTGGCAAGAACCACAATTAGTAGTCAAGTGTTGGTAGATTCCAAGTAGCCATTTTGTACTCTTTCAGATTTTAATCAAGCCCATCTCACCGCAGCATATAAATAGGTGCATAGACATGTTGAAATTTGAAGTATGATTGCATGATTGAGAATGTGGTTATGGTTATTTTTGAAAGTGTTTTTTGTTTAAAAATATATTAAAATGATTTATTTTTATTTTTTAAAAATCAATTTTGATATGAGCACATGAAAATAATTTAAAAACACAAAAAAACTTAATTTAAAATAAAAAATAAAAAATAAAAAATTTCAATTTTTATCAAAAATATTTTTTAAAATACAGTTATAAACAAACATGCTACGACCTAATTTTGATTCCTTTGCGTCCATGCTCTGTTTAGGGGGCATCGTAGCTAGCCTACAACTAATCGATGGCAGGAGTACTATTTAAAATTGTTTGTAACACACTCACAAACAGACAATACCTACCGAAAACAAAGTGCATTTACTGAAACTATATTAATTATAGCAGCCAGATTTTCAGCTTTACATGGAACTGCATACTTCCTGCTGTGTTTCTTTCCGCTCCTTTTATTTTCCAAAATCTAACACGAGTAATATTAAAATCTTGAGATGCTCGGAAATTAAATTTGGTTCATGGACACTTGCGTCTGCCGCCATGGGTAGTCAAGCTGGCGTAGCACGGGCAAGCCTCATAGTTACCGGCTGTTCCCGGAGGAACACAGCTGCATCTCGAACAACAACTCCCGCATGCTCTCTTGCACAGGCGTGGCCTCGATGATAACTGGCACCTGGCCTTGCAAGCGTTTCCACAGTCTGAAAAACGAAACCAGATTAACATGCATGATGAGGCTTGATCAAGTCTTCTCCTCTCTTTTTTCATGGGTTGACCAAACGACTTTTATATATATACTAGTTAGATGCCCGCGCGTTGCCGCGGGCATTGTTGCGTATATAATATAATATAATTACAATAATAACGATGAACTTATAATATAAAAGTTTAGAACTATAATATAAAAGAGTTTGTTTCGTTAACATAGGTTACATATTTGGAATATCTGTAGCATCATCAAAGATGATAAAAGAGTGATAATTATACAATTTGTACATAAGTTCAAAAGAAAGGGATGTTAACATGTAGAATGAAGCAAGTTCCCTTTTGTGAAATGAGTCATATCATCTGTTGCTAATCTTCCTGAAAAAAATAAAAGACAAATGATGAAACAATCCAAGTACATGTAATGTAAAAATTTAGATGAAAACAATGAGTAGTAGAGAAAGAATTATCATCAGTAATACTCCGAAATATTTTTCTTTAATTTGTTTAATTTTTGTAATTAGTAGATGAAGCATGGGAATAAATTTTGTTAGAAATTTCGGCAGAGTCTCCTCTATATTGGGAGATCCCAAGTTATTCATAACACAACCTGCATAATTTTTCACAAATCAAGTATCTCCAGTTGTATCTTTCAAAAATCAGTAGCATTGTGTATTATATATATAAAGTTAAGTTTAGGCATTCAAATGAAATCAACTAAATGCATGACTTGTGAATAAAGAAA
Source organism: Salix brachista (assembly GCA_009078335.1). Classification (NCBI taxonomy): domain Eukaryota; kingdom Viridiplantae; phylum Streptophyta; class Magnoliopsida; order Malpighiales; family Salicaceae; genus Salix; species Salix brachista. Next base: position 1,274,069 of record CM018573.1, on the reverse strand, counting down.
ATACGTAGAGCAATTATCATGATTGATAAATAAATGATAAATATTTAGAAATAATTGGTGTGCAAAGGGACCTCTGATGACGGAGAAAGGTTGTCTTTGTTCCTCTTAGTTGGTGGCTCATCTTCGTCATTGAGAATGATTGATTTCTGTTTTAGATGACTGCAAAATTAAGGAGTAGAGAATGTTATTTTTTCAAGAAGTTTATTTATAAGGAATGCAGGTGATGTATGAAAGTAAAGGCATGAAATTGTTCAGCAATGATTAAAAGTACTAAATATGAGAATAAACTTACATTTTTTCTGAATGAGGATCGGCGAAATCAAAACTTTTTTTAGCTTTGAGGTGGTAATTGTCTTCTTCGTGTTGAGATGATGGATTGCTGTCAGGTGGTGTTATTGGAGTAAGTGTTTCTTCTTGAACTATTGATGATTCTTCAATAGTAATGGTTGCAGGAGCTGCTGAGGAGCCAACACCAAATTGTTCTGATTGAATCTCTGAAGATTGTTGGATAGGTTCGTCAAAAACATTTGTGACAAAGATGTCACATCTGTTGATTGATGATTTATAAGCCCCAAAACGCAGTTGAAAGATTTTTATCTTGTTTAACACTTGAGTCATTTGTGGTGGGGCTGTATAAGGATCAATATATTTCTTGTCGTAAACCAGATGATGGGCCGACGCCATGGCAGTCAAAATCGCGAGCCAACTCGCAAAATCGTACGATTTTGCGAGTTGGCTCCGAAAACCTGGTTGGACCGGAAAGAAAAATCGAAACCGGTCAAACTCGGTCAAACTCGTAGAAAAATCATTCAAAATCGTAGAAAAATCGTAAAAAATCATAGCAAAATCGTATAATAATAATAATAATAAATAATAATAATATTTAATTATATTTAAATTCATTTTTTAAATTTAAATATAATTAAAAATAATAATTTTTGTACGAACATTTTACGATCTTTCTACGATTTTACGATCCGATTTTTCGGAGCCCTTTCCGATCCGTGTCAAAATCTCGATTTTGACTGCCATGGCCGACGCGTTAAAAAAGTTCTCAGCAGTTTTTCCAGATAAGAAGAAGTTGGTGACATCTTTTTCATCAGTCACAATGAAATTCACTTTAAACCTGCATCAAAATATTAATAGTTATTTGCAATTGAGTAAAATATGAATGTATTAATTTTATGAACAAATAAATTAACAGGAAACAATAATGGAGGTATTGAATGTTTTTTACGATGGAATTGGTGCACAGTCTGGAGTTCCATGTTCAAAGCATCTTAGGTTGTCTGATGGTCCAGAGAGTGTTTTAGTGCATCTTGGACATGTTTTGGACCACCATCCATTAAAGAGATCATAATCAGTAATAGATGCAATGCAAGTGAATCGCATATTCTGCATTAGTAAAAGTATAACTGAGAATAGAAGTTAAAAAATATAGTTAAAAGAGTATGGATAGGTATCAGTAGTGAAACCTTATGTTGATGTGGATCCATGCATAAGATCTCCCTAATTGTTTTCCGGTTTTCATTTATTTGTTGATCCAATGATACAACAGCATTAAAAGATGGAGGGATTTTATGGACATCATGCGGCACTTGGCTATAACTGAATTTAATAGAATTTTAAATAGTAAATAATAAATATTTAAATAGTAAATTAAATGGAAAATGTTTTTAGAGGAAAAGGGATGTACAATTGCTTATATGGCAGAATTTGTGGAATATTTGGATTGAAATACCAAAGTGATGCAATAGTCCCAGTTAAATTTGCTGCACCTGAATGCAAGTAAGTGAAAAATAAGTAACAAATACGAATGAGAAAAAATAGAAAGTGTGTAACAAATGAAAAAATGGCTCAAACCTCGAAATTCTGTAACTCGAAACCCAGCAAAGACAACAATTATAGGAGATTCTTGCGCATGAACGATATTATCATCAAAGCTTCGAGCAATGTCGCCCCATAAAGTAACTCGGAGATCTTCACCTCTGTTTGAAACTTGGAAATTTTAGATAAAACAATGGAAAACATAAGCTACAAATGCAATGTTAGTAGCGGAAATACCGTATATTCTCAACGCTAAACTCTTTTTTATCTTCAAGTCTGTGACCTTGAACTAATATTTTTTCAATTGGTTGGATTGCTTTAAGTCGACCCAGAACATCTAGAATAATCGAAAGGTTAGTCAAATGATGCAAATTTTTTCTTATTGTTAATAATTTTGTTTTTCATACCTGTAAGAATTCTTGATCCCCTGCCTTTCGTTAAGACGTGTCCAAAGTCAGTCAGGTTGAAATAGTATCGTGGCACATCATGTTTAAGAGAATCGAGATGCGTTATCTTGGTATCAGACTTTAAATCAATAATTGCCTCATGATCAACGACAGTATTAGCAGCTCGATTTTCGTAAGTGTAGAAGTCTTTAATCTCAATATAGCAACCTTCGATTATGTTGAGATTGAAAAATTCTGCATCTTTTGCTTTGGATGATCCTTGTATAGCCCCGCCCTACGATGTAAAAACGTGTAGGAAAACAATATTAGAATTATGAAGATATGGTTGAAATTGATGAATGTTAATGATATAGTGTATTTAATGGAAAAAGAAATTATGACAACATGTGAAGAAAATTAAATATGGTCGGTAGCCTATTTAATGAAATTTAGACATAGAAAGGAATTAAGATGATTTATATATATATATATATATTTTGTAGGAAAATTGTAAGGAAACAAACAAATATACATGCAAACAAATATAGTTGTGTAAAATTTGAGAACCTGGTGGTCAACTAAAAGACAGTTGAAGCTACTTGTGTATCCATTTTGCATCGGTATCCAAACACGACAAACTCTGGCTTGGATTAATGGATAAAAAAGATACTTCTTGATATTTTTCAAAGGTACCGCCATCAATCTGCAGAATAAAAGGAAAAATAAGCTTATATGGATGATAAAAGTAATATTAAAAGCATTGGGCATTGCATATAGAAGCTGTAATAGGAGCAAAGATATAGCAATATATCCTTAGAACCCATGAATATCTCATAAACAACAAATTATGCATCCTTGTGTATGCTGCTTCAAATAAGTTAACCTAGAAGCACTAAATTGAGTGTTGAGCCTACTGACTTTACTGCACAGCATCATCTTATGGCAAACAAACTCAATCATCACCAACACAAAATTTTAAAAATATGATACGAATACGAAATATCTAATCATAAAGGAAACAAATGAAAAGAGCAAAAAATGTAACAATGAGTGAATTTGAGAAGAAAAAAAATTGGTTTCTTGTGTTCAACAATAACCTTAATCATGAGGAACATGGCTGAACCTGATTCTACTGAACATAAAAAAAAAAAAAATAACAACCCACTGCAGCAAATACAAACCTTTTGCATAAGGAACTTTACATGTTAATCGCAAGCAACTTTACCAACTAAGGTCATAAAAACCGAAAAGCAAGAACTAAGTTAAGGCAATAAATAACTTCAGGGCAATCTTTATTATTGACCTAGCCGAATACAACCTTTAATATCAAGGTATCAAACCATAATAACATGTTTGCAAACAAACCATAAAAAGCAGCAAACAAACTATTAAACATTTCAATTATAAGCACAACTAATTGCAAGGTTTCCGTCAAAAGCTTACTAACCTCAAAAGTAGGGTGACAAAGGGTTTACGGAAGGCTTTGTGAAGGGAAGTTTTGGCAGCAATTTGTGACGAACAGGAGACCACAATCTGAAGAAAGAAGAAGAAAAGATTGAAGATGAATAACGTATCAAATGCAAAGGAAAACAGGAAAAAAAAATGGAAGAAAGAAGAAGCTACCAGGGGAAAAAGAAAAGCAAGAAAAGCATGCAGGAGACAGTACGTAAAAAACAGGAAAGAAGAACTTAAATAAATCACCTAGGAAAGCAAGAGGGTCGGTGCAGGCCAGTGGAAAAAATATCAACACAGAAGGAGTTAAAATTAATGCATGCCACCCTGCAAAATGAACAGAGAATGTAATTAATGCGAGATGATATTTAACGAAAGACCAGTTGAAGAAATAGAACCAGATGGCAACAGTGATAGCAAAATTGAACAAACGCAACAAACTGGAAAAAAAAGAGTGACGAACCGAGAGCATATATAAATCAATTCAACGCTGAATTGATTCAATTCATCAAACCTGAATTCATTCAATTCGGTTGCATAATCAAACCAAACCAATTTCAACCTAAGACCCACCCGAACCCAATTAAACAGTGAGCACCCGACATTTGAACCCGTCGATCAACCCAACCCAACCCGAACCGAATTAAACCCAAAACCCAGTCCCCAACACACACAAACGACCAAACCCAAGCACCCCGACCTCAAGAAACCGAATGCCCAGCAAAATAATTGAGAGACGAAAAAACACAGAACATCAATCGAAGGGCAAAAAAACACAATCAGCTGAAAATGCAATGAATTAGCAACACCCAGACCAGAAAGAGCATCAATCGAAGGAGAAGATGGATGAAAAATGAAGAAAAAAAAACAAACAGAAGAACCCAATGCAAAGAAACCGAGAGAAAGTAGAGATTGACCCAAACAACGGGTGAAAAACATACCTCATTGAAGACCCAGAACGACCCGAGACCAGCCGTCGAACCGCCATCGTCGAACGTCCGATCGACCCTCACCACCCAGCCCGTCGTTCGCTCTGTGGCCAGAGAGGAGAAGAAGAAACGAAGGGGTCGTTTTTTAAGTTGATGGGAAGAGACAATGAAGCCCCGCGTAAGAGAAACAATTCACCGGCTCATTAAGGGCAAAACAGCCCTTACACTGCTCCAATCCACAGTAAACTGTGAGAGGGGCTACAGTGCAGAGGCCACAACGTTTATTTTTCTTGTAATATATATATATATTTGAGTTATATCGTTTTGGGTTTACTTGAGCTAACAAACTCAACCTCTAATAACTTTAAAAATAAAAATTCAAAATTTTACCTGCTGCTAGAATATTTGCAATCATGAACATGATTATAATTAAGATACAGAATTACTGTCCCTCGTTTTGGACTTGGGACAGTACCGTTGATATATTTTATTTATTGATCATATGTAATCATTTAATGTGAGTAATTGGTAAAATTATGAGAAATAAAATTACCAATTTTTTTAGGGGGGGAACTGGCAGCAAGATTTGAGTTCACCTGCATCAAATATCGAACGACATGTTACTTGGATGAAACGATACGGAGACCTTACGCACGTGAGCAATGGGAAAAGAAAGGAAAACGACAACCTCGTGAACATGAACAAAAAAAAAACAAGACAATTAAACACCACCGGATCATGATCGGCCTCGGAAAAATGGAGAACAAGAAGAGAAGAGAGAGGAGGAGGGAGGCAGTCAGAAATTTGGTGGGCATAGCCATTGCTAAAGACTAATTCAACGGAGCTCAATCTCTTTGTCTCAAATTTAAACCTTAAAACTTACCGTGCAAACTAAAGATAAAGGGTCTTGGTATTTATAGCGACGTTTTGATGGCAATGACAAAAGAGGCCATGGTAGGTAGGGCTGATTGAATTACTCGAATTTTCTAAAGTAATTCGGGTATTTGTTTTTTTTTAAAAGGAAAATTCTTTATCTAGTTTTTCTTAATTCACATATATATATATATATATATATATTGAAAGGTCCATTAGGTAAAAAAGATTCAAGTTATTTTGGTAAATCTGTTTTTCTTTTAATTTCCAATTTGAAGAGCAAAAAAACCATGTCCGCGAATTATAAAAAAAACAATTAAGAAAATAAATCAGCATTTTTTTTCCGGAATGAGGACCACTATTTCTCGTACTATTATTATAATTGTAGGCGTGAGAGGGAAAAAAAAATAAAGAAAGAAAGAAAAGTGGGATCTGAGTATATCACAACTATTAAGGTGTAGGAACGTATAGTGGAGAAGAGCCTTTGGAATCATCTGGAGTGAGCCAGGGACTAAAAAGAAATTTTGCAACTCCTTAGTGGATGCCCATGCTCTTTCTATCAATGGCCTCTACAAGTGTATATCACTTTTGCCTTGTTCAATTATTATACGCGGAGATGTGACAGATCTTTCGCTATTTTAAAGGGTTAGAAAGCAATCAGAGCTTGGATGAAGATTGATAATGCGTAAGAGACTAAAATATGGGCACTCGAAGAGAGGAAATAGCGTCTTCAATTTGATTCTAGATGTCATATGTGACATAATTCCTTGGACAAAAATAGAAGCTAGCATGATATATCATCGTGACTTGTAAATTTCTATTCTAACCCTGCCCCCCGAGACTCCTGTCAGGCTAAAAACTGTAGCAGGTTGTAGGGGCAGTCCTCAAATTTCAAATTATATAGTGTTATGATAAAAAAAAAAATTAGGATTTACATAATAATAAATCTTGAATTTAAATTAGGATGAATATTTTTTATAAAAAAATAAAATAATTAGAGTTTCAATCATTTATATCTATAAAATACACTTTGGAACGAGGTTTACTCGAAAAAAGAATTTTAGGGACAAAGTTTTGGGAACAGTCACATAAATGATTATGTTTTGCTGTCGCTTGTACCCAACTACTCATTCTTTTGTTAGCCCGCGGTTTTGGTGCCCAGCAACAACTTGTACTCCTGCAAGTAAATGATTTTAAAAAAAATAATCAGCACAGTAGATTTTTTTTTTTTTTTTTGAAAGATAGCAAAGTTTAAAAATTCTTTTGGGGGAAATAACACAATTTCAGCGTGTTGTGTTTTCACTTGCTGGCTGAACCGACCACTCTAGTCCGATTCTAGAAACGGAGTGAAGGCGCTTGATGATTTTTCATAGGAAAGTGATTTAGGCTGGGGATTAGAGATGGTTTTGGATAATGTTTGTCAATGATAAAAGAAAACACAACTTGTTAGGTAGCTCATTTATTGATTTGGAGTCTAAATGTAAATGATTTTGGGAAGGTTTTTGAAAATAATTTAAAATTATTATTTTTTGTGTTTTTAAATTATTTTAATTTAATGGTATTAAAAATAATTTTTAGTTCAATTATTAAACAGGGTAGGACGAAAACTTGTGAGATGATGATTCCAAGTCACAATAGATAAATAATCACGCTCTCCCACAGCATCGTTGACTGACGATCGGACTCACGAGCACATTTTCACTAACAGTCGAGTCAAATCGATTGTGCTGTCGTCCAAGATTTATCAGACCTCTACCTAGAAGGTATATAAATCCAAATTCCACGTAATAAAAAACAGCACCGAGGGCGAAATCCCTGTCCTCATGTATCAATTGTTAATTTGACTCGAATTTCACCCACATAAAGAAGGTAGAGAAACAAATTATGGAAAAACAAATAATTCATAAAAATATAATTACAAATTAAAAATAAAAAAAAGAGGAAAACTGAAGAAAACGACACCCCTTATATCTATTAAGAAAGTACACCCTCATAGCTATATTATTCAAACTCCAAGGATTATTCTTCATACATGTACAGAATCACTATGTACTTTTCACAAGCAGGTAGAGGGTGATTTCAAGGACACTTGCGTCTGCCACCATGAGTAGTCATGGTAGCATAGCAAGGGCAGGCATCCAGGTTGCCGGAAGTGCCACCAGGGACACATTTGCATCGTGCACAGCATGTCCCGCAAGCCCTATTGCAAAGATGTGGCCTCGAGGATAAGGAACACCTATACTTGCAAGCCCCGCCGCAATCTGCACACAAATCCAAATGAATCTGCTAAAAATTAAGTGCACCAATAAATTTAATTAAGATGTGCTAATATATGTTTAAAACAACAGTAACTTAACTTGATATCGATAAATTAATATGTAAAATAACCATAGGTTAATTCAATTACAAGTGACCTTAGGAGTAGTTTTTTATTTTTATTTTTATTTTTATATATGTATTGATTCTTCAACACAAGCCATTTGACCAACTGATGATGCTGTGGTCAGGTTCAAAGATTTACGTACCAATATTATTCCCAGGAATGTCGCTCGTAGCTTTACTTGAGCTCACCTGCATCATTCAAAAGCCATGTTTTTATTTTCTTCATATTTTTAGTAATAGAAGGTCAAACCTTCAAGAAAACAGAGAGAAAGAGACGGGCTTGAAAACCCAGAAATCCAAATTAGAGGAGGGCATGTGCTATAAGATTCATGAACACTTTACCTTCTGGAGCACGAGAAGAGATAGGATGAGTGAAGCGATCAAAATCTTCGAAACAGCCATTGATGCTAATTACCACTAGAGAGCAGAGCTTTCGGTTTTGTTTCGAACTCCTCGTTTGCTGGCATGAGATAGGAGTATTTATAGCTGGAATTTGAGAATAAAAAACAGAGAGAGTAGGTGATGCAGACACGGGGCATCTTGCTGGCATGCATAAACGAAACCGAGGGTTGGTTTTCCACACTAATCATACCATGGTCCCTTGTTACTCGTTAGAGCTTGGGGGTAATATTATTAGCCTTATTGGGCATATCTAATTAATCTATATTACCTACATTTTGTAGAAGAGTAAAAAAGAGAGTAGCGGTGAATAGAAATGTTTATTTTTAATATAGTTTTGATATGAATATATATATATATATATATATATATATATATATATATATATATATATATATATATTACTTTTAATATAGTTTTGAAATATATGTATTACATTATCTGGTAGATTAGGTGTGCATAAATATATATAGAAGGAAATATAATAATAATAATTTAACTCATTGATTAATTATAAAACTTACTTTATGTTCATCCATTATAAAATCGTAAGGAGAGTATTTTTGGAATTTTCCAAATGCGTAGCAGAAAATTCTTCAATCCAATAGCATCCAATGGGTTTAGCACATGTTTTTGCCATTATATATATATATATATATATATATATATATTATAATGTAGGTGATTTGATAATTAAGATGAAGGGAGAATGGCAGCTTCCAAGTCAGGGCAACAAATATTTGAGAATATTTAACCAGAAGGTGATTTGATTTGAAACACATTCCTGATCAGTCTGGCTATTCGTAATCTCATCACCATCTCTGCAAAGCGCGGGACGCTTACTGGAGGAGATTCACAGCGCATATCATTACCATTAAATTTATGACGGCATAAGTTCCCTGAGGTTCCCCAATTATTTAGACAAGTCATTGTTGCCAAACCATACAAATTCACCAATGGCAAAACGCTTACTCTAGTATTACTCGAGTGTCGGAATAATATAAATTGTTTTTAAGAGATATGATAGAATGATAAAGTATTTGTAATTTATATAATACATTTTGAATTTAAATTAAAACATGGATTTTTAAAAGAGTTTGGAATAATCCATATTATGTTACTCCCAAGTCCCAACCTTAAACAACCATTAGTGTTCGCCGGAAAGATGGCCCACTAAGATGCTCACGAGATCTGTCCAGCTTAAAGAAACATCACTTGTTCTTGACTTCTTTCTTGCTAGCACACCCTTTTTCCTTGGGAATATGCTAGCTAGACCCACAGTATGTCAACTAAGCACCCGTTTGGCTCTGCGTTTGAAACGGAGATTGGAGCAAACATGGTGTTTGGTAACATCAAAATGCCATTTAAAAGCATGTGGGGCCCACCAAAAAATTGATCAAAACGGAGGTTTCCGAGAAGCTGGAAATAGGAGCTTTTGCCATCACGTTTCATTTTTTGTATCTCCATTTTCATGCAAAAATTTGAGAATGCAAAACTGTGCAAAAATTACATGCAAAACCCTGTGCATGGCTCTCTCTCTCGCGCGCTCTCTCTCTCGCTCTCTCTCTCTGCCCAAACAGACATATGGTGGCCGGAGCTTCCAACGCTGACTCCGGCCACCACAGGCCACCATTTACGATGAAACCACCACAGGAAGAACCACCTCGGCCTCCTCTACCCGTCGGTATCCTCCGTTGAAGCCCTCGTCGTGGTCGGTGAACAGTACCTCCACCTTCCAAGGCTGTTTCCGGCCACCACAGGCCACCATTTCAGACGCCACCACCATAGGAATAATCACATCGGCCTCCTCTACCCGTCGGTATCCTCCGTTGAAGCTCTCGTCGTGGTCGGTCGGAAGCCACTTTCACGTGCAGGTGCGCTGCACTGCCCAGTTTCACGAAGAAGACGTGCACAGTGCAGCGCACCGTTTCACGCTTCTTCGTGAAACTGGGCTGGGCTGCTCTCGGCCCAGCCCAAGCTGGGCCGGCCCATTTAGCTGGGTGAGGCCCAGTCCGAATTTAAAAATATATATATTTTAAAAAAAATGTGTAGATACAGATCAGTCTTAAATGGAAGGAAAATATATGTTCGTGATGAAATTGCAAATAGTTTGATGGGAGAATAAAAAATAATATTTGTTTTTTCATGAATTATTAATTTCATAATATTATTATCATTATTAAATTTACAATATTTAAAAAAATTATATATATGTATGTATATATATATATATATATATATATACCCTTTTAAGTAATTTCACAAGTTAAAAGCAGTTTGTAAAGTTTGGAAACCAAACACCAAAACTCCTTTTTCTTCAACCTTCAACTCAACCACAGTTTTAACCAAACACTTTCTATTTTTAAAAACTCCATTTTTAAAACTCCATTTTTTCAACTACAACCGCAACCGCTACCGCTCTCCCAAACAGGCCCTAAGTCGCCATCGTCATTGTAGTTTGACAGTAAAACCTTGGCATTAGTCATCGGCAAACACACCAAACTCTATAAAAAATATTAAAATATATAGGGTCCATATTGGCCAGCTATAAACTCCTAGAGTGTAAACAGAAACAGCCAGGCATTACCAGCAGACATCAAACAGACGGGCAAATAAAATAATAAATATCTGCCGCAGCAAATTCATAAAATTATCAAATTGGAAAAAAAAAACACCAGTGATCCATGCAGTCCCAACAGCATTCATTTCTTTAACTTCACAGAGAAACACGGTAGAGAAAAAATAGTAACTCAGCTGATCAAACAAGTACCTTGATGCACTCTTTCCCCGTTTTTTCATCCTCAACCACAACTGTATCCATGAACTTCCCCATAGCAACATTAACAGCAAGGTTGTACTTCTTCTGGGTTGGCCTGCAGAGATCAATCATCCGGCCATGAAGTCGAAACAAATTCATCTATCAATGTAATATTTTTTTCCAGCTAAACAAATTCAAGAAATTTCAAAAATATAATTGCACCGCAATGCAAACACCATCTAAAAACTATCCGACTTAAACCGATTTTCATAAATATATTAAAAAAATAGTCCATAATCTTAAACCGGAAAAAAAAAAAAATTATTGGTTGACCCGACCAGTCTGGTCTGATTCCAATGAGTATGAGTGAAGTTGGTTGATAGTTTTTCTCAGGAAACTGATTTAGGATGGGGATTAAAGATGGTTTTGGATAATGTTTGTTAATGATGAAAGAAAACACAACTTGTTAGGTAGCTCATTGATTGATTCAAATGCCTCTCACAAGCATAAATAATCACACTCTTCCGCATCATCATCATCATCATCATGGACTGCCGACCGGACTCACAATCCCATTTGAACTAACAGTCATGTCAAATCGACTGTGCTGTCGTCCAATATTTATCTAACCCATACCCAAATTCCACGTCAAGAAAAAAGCACCAAGTACTAAATAATTCAGAAAATATATAATAGTAATAATAAAAAGCTGAAGAAAACGACACCCCTCGTATCTATTAAGAAAGTGCAAGTACTTCATAGCTATATTATTCAAACACCAGCGATTATTCTTGATACATGTAGAGAGTCGGTACGTGCATTTTATAAGTAGACCAAAGCTAATTTCAAGGAGACATGCGCCGGCCACCAGGAGTGGTCATGTTGGCGCCACAGCAAGGGCAAGGAGCTTGGATGCCGGAAGTATTGACTTTATGGACACATTTGCATCCTTCACTGCATTTCCCGCTAGCGCCGCCACAGTCTGCACAGAAAGCCCAATGAATTGGCAAGAATTAAGTGCACCAGTAAATTTAATTAAGATGTGCTAATATATGTTTAAAACAACAGTAATTTAACTTGATATAGTTATAAATTATCGTGTAAAACAACCATAGGTTAATTCATTCAATTACACGGGACCTTAAGAGTAGCTAGGTTTTTTTTTTATGTATCGATTCTTCAGCATAAGCCACTTGACCAACTGATGATGTTGTGGCCAGGTTCACAAATTTACGTACCAGTATTTTTCCCTGGAATATTGGCCGGAGCTTCAATTGAGCTCACCTGCATCATTCAAACGCCATGTTTTATATATATATATGTACTCTCAGTAACCCTAGTTTCAACCTTCAAAAAAATAGAGAGAAAGAAACGAACTTGAAAACCCACGAATAATCCAAATTAAAGGAGGATGAATACTCTACCTCCTGGAGCACGAGAAGAGATAGGATGAGTGAAGCGATCAAAATCTTCGAAACAGCCATTGATGCTAATTAAAGTATGATTAACACTGGAGAGTTGAGCTTTTAGTTTTGTTTCGAACTCCTTGTTTGATTGCATGAGATAGGAGAAAGGGCCGTGTCAGTATTTATAGCTTGAATTTGAGAATAAAAAGCAGAAAGTAGGTCCAGACTGGACATCCTGCTGGAATGCATTTACGAATCCGAGGTTGTTTTCCCGCACTAATTATACTATGGTCTCTTGTTACTTGCTAGTGCTTGGGGATCATATTAGACTTACTGGAGCAGTTGTTTTGTAGTTTTTTTTTTTTTTTTAAAAAAAAAAAAAGAGTCCAAGGCCTCTCTATTTATTATACACCATCTATCATTTTAGAATTAACAGAATAACACAAATGATAGTGTAAGAACATATTTAGTAAAATAAATTTATTTGTAATATAATTTCTATGCGAATTTCTGTATTTTTAAAACAAAAAACACAAGTCTTTATCATCTCAGCTTCTTTTATTCTAAGTGATTAATTAGATGTTATCTAGTGAGTTTGTACAACGAAATCCAATAATGATTTTGTTAATTAGTTAAAAAACTTACTTCATGGTCAATATTTTTGGAAATTCCCAGATGCATTTGTTTAGATGGCATCCAATGGGTTTAGCACATGTTTTTGCCATTGTATTTTTTAATAGACAGTCTTCACATCATGGAGGAGATGGTTTGCAAAAAGTGATCGAACCCACCACCGGAAGGATAAGTTGGACTCAATTTGACTCCAAACTAGCTTTATGTGACCGGAATTTGACGCGGAGTCGACCAATCAATGTTGACAAACGACTTCAGGCTGTCATATTTCCATTGTCTATGCAATTGCACAAGTATTGCTGCGCACTGAATCTTTCCAATACCTCTATCTGCAGGCACGTCAGCATTCTAACTCTTTATTTGCGAGGGGTGTTTTTTAAGTGTATATTTTTATTTGAAAATATAGTTTTTATTTTTTAAAATTTATTTTAGATATAGCACATCAAAACAATATAAATATACTAAGAAATTAATTTAAAGCAAAAATAATAATTAATTTTGATGAAAATCAAGTTCACCCTCAATTCCAAACACCTCCCAAGTGCATGTTTAGTATTATAGTAAGTAATTTATTTTAAAAATATTATACAATAAGAGTGAATTTTTAAGCTGTAGAAAATCGAATCAAGACTGGAGAGCGGTCAGAGCTAAAAGAGAGAGACATTAGGGTGCCGCGTAAAAGCATTGATGGGTTAATGAACACTGGGCCCTATCTAGGATAGCAAGAGGCCCAGTGGAGCTTTTGGATAATAATGCGTGGACCCCACTTTAGAATCATGCGCGCAGTTATTTTTACCACCGCTCTCTTTTAAAACAGCATTTATTTTCAAGAACTGAAATTAGAGAATTTTACATGGGAATATTTTTTGAAAACCGAACCCTAATTTCAGTTCCTCTTCACTTTGTTTGATTCACTTTTTCCCAAACCGAACTCGATTAACTAAAAGCCACATGAAATAATCCGTTAAGAGAAATTAACAAAAACTTAAGCGGATTTAATAATATGTTTTTTTTTTATTGTTTAGCTTCTCACAACTCAATGTGACTGTAGTAATGAGTTTTTTTATATAAAAAAATGATTCTTAATTTTTTATTCAATTTTTTTTTTTGCATATTATTCTCGAAAAAAAGTCAAATTCAAAAATAACACTAAAATGAAAAGAAAAAAAACATGTATAATAGGTGGCACTTTGAAATTGTGAAAAAAGTTTATCCTAGCCCCCTCTTTTTTTGCTATAAGTAATCAACTTTTTAATTTTTAAAAAATCTAATTTTGATACCAAATTCATTTTCTTTATTTTTCAAATTTTTTTGTTAAGCAAGATAGAGAGAATTGTTAGATTTCAGCTTAAGGAGAAAACAATTCTTCGGCAATGATTTCTACTACCCAAATAATTAATTTTTGTGTCAATGAGTTTCATTTAATAAAGAAAGTTTAAAATAAGTGTTTTTTTTCCTCAACTTACCTATAAAGGTAAATGTGATCATGCAAATTATTTTGGGTTCAAGTTGATTTTATTTTCTCATATGTTTATTTAGCTTTTGATGGTCACAAATATTTTTATCAGCGCATTTATGGTGTTTTTCTAGGTATTTTGAATAAAAAAATAAATTGAATAGCTAATTTTAAAAAAACTGAAGGGTCGATTTCTTGGTCACTAGATCCTATAAAATTAAATTGTGCATTGTTTGCAAGTGGGGTCTTGAGCTAGTGGTTGAAGGGACTTGTTTCCTTCCTCTGCACCAGGGTTTAAGTCCCACTATGCACGTCTGTCACCACCGCGGTGCCTTACATGCTCACTGGATTTACAGGATGTTCAGTGAGTCCGGGGATTAGTTGTGGTGCGCGTAAGCTGCCCGGACACCCGGTTAAAATAAATAAATAAATTGTGCATTGTTTTAAGGAAAAAAAATAAAATGGAAGACATGTTGTCCACCCTTTGAAGGAAAAAAAAGAAGGGTCGAGACCAAGCGCCCAAGCTGAGCTAGAAGGCTCGCGAGCCGAGCTATTTGTTTTTGCTATTTTACATTTGCTTTAAAAAGATTTGATAACAAAATTATTGAACCCAATTAAGTCTATTAGTCAAGTAACCAATTTAATGGGTTAACCCACAATGTCTAGACTATTATTTTTTTATGCGTTTTTGCCCTCAATAAAAAAAAAATATAAATTCATCATTTGCTATCAATAAACTCTTTCATTTAACTTAAACCTGAAAGAATGCATTTTCACCCCTCTTTATTTAATTTTACAAATAAATTTTTAAAAATCTTTCTTTTAAAAATATGTTTCATTTAAAATAATCATCATTCGCCTTATTGTTGTATAATCAAATAAAAAACAATCTCTTGGATAAAAAAGTTTTATTGAGTATAATAACATGCATGACTCTCTATGAGTTAGTAGCTGACTCAAAATTATTTTTTCTTATCTAAATGTTTTTTTATTGATTTCATTCTTCAAAATTAATTTAATTCAAAATTGAGCTTTTTAATTTTATTTTTAAAAATACTATACCCAAAGTCTTACAAATTAATCCAAGCACAACAAGTGTTTTTTATCTCGATATTATTGGGTTCATGATTGAAATCTATTTTTTTAGAAGACACTATCAATGCATAAATATTTCATCGCTTAGTTTTTTTTATAGCATGAGCCAATAAACTCGTTGATATTAAAATCCTGTTAGTATTTTGATGACAATTACTTTTCAAAATATTTTTCATTAAAAAATATATCAAAACAATATATATTTTTTATTTTTTAAAATTTATTTTTGACATAAACACATTAAAACAATCTTAAAATGAAAAACAAATATTTAAAACAAAGAAAAACAATTATAAAACACAAAAACAAACAAGCTTTAAAAAACTTTTTGCAACCATATGGATTAGTCAGTCAAGAGAAATTAATACTAAATGACTTTTCATATTATGCTAAAATTGTTTTAACATCAATTTTTTTATTTATTAAAACAATGAGATGACTTAGAAATATAATCAACTCAAACTAATAATCCAGACCGTGAATTATATTGGGTTCAATAATATTTTTTTATAGGTTAATCTATCAAACTAGTGATCCAAGTCCTGAATTATATTGGGTTCAATCAATAATGTTTTTTCTATTTAATTATGAAGGTACAAAAATACCAACATGAAACGTAACCCCAACTTTACAGTCCACCTAATACAAAAACTCTAATGCCTGCAAAAGAGAAGATGCGTGAACACACTATCTAGATTGCTGAAAAGCAACCAGAGCTGCTTGGTAGTTACCAGTGGAGACACTAGGCAGATTTTGCGGGACACACTAGCTTACACCACTCCTGAGGGGAGCCGTAGAACAAGTTGTCCACCAAGAACACTGCAAATAACCAAAAATATGTTAGAGAGATCATCTAAAACGTTAGGTCTGGTGTTTCTGAAAAGAAGGCTCGTTGGCCTAACCCACCTCTTGACATAGTAATAGCAAAAATCAGCGAGAATGAAAGTCTGCACGATTTCTGAAAGTAGGACCATAGAAGGCCACAGTCCATAGCCCAACGCTGTCAATAGGCGTCCTCGAGTGTCCAATACCTGCATATAGAGATACAATGTATCCTCAGATAAGAGTGGCTGTTTAAATGTTTCGTGCCAGCACTGTAATTTATGCCCTCGGATTTGAGGTCGAGCACAAATACTAGCCCCGGCATAGTAACGTTAAGTTTTACAGTGAACCAAAAATAGACAATAAGATAACCATACAAACATATGGGTGCACAAATATGACGCATATGTGTGAGTGCTTCATGTGTGTCCACAGGTGCGGAGGTGGTTAAGCAGAACATTGATGTGTACAAGAATGGTTTATTAAAAAAAAAAACATAGTCGTAACATTATCAGCTCTTCCATTTGTGGACAAGCACCACTGTGCATGCGAGTTCTATGTCTGGTGTGGTCAAGTGCACCGTGACAATGAATGCCCAGTAGCAATTCAGAAATGGCAGAACCAAGTTACATCGCACAATCTGAAAGGAATTTAAGATGCATCATCAAACCTGGAGGACCCAATGAGCACAGCTCAAAAACCTGGCAACTCCAAGTGCGAATACATAATGTGCTGTGAATGGTTCAACAATCTGAAATCAGAAAAAGAAAGATGAGCAGGAATAGTCATGTGAAGGTCATCTACACATTAAAAACAATACCAATATCATTTGGGCATTGACTAAGATGAAAATCTGAACAACCATCAGCCCCATATTTGCAACATTTATGTTCCAAAAGAGAAAGTTAATAGCACATTTTATTCTCAGTCATACCTTTGTATTCTGCATCACTCGCAGCTGAGGCAACACTGAAATGGATTCAAGGTAAACACAAAAAGCCCAGCAAATCCTGTTGAGTATGTTATGATGTGTGGCTGGATGAATAATCAAAGCAAGTAAAGCACACGGTATCACCTGTTTGAGAAGAAGAAAAGACACGTATTACTTTATAAGGCTGGAAAAAAAAAGATGAGCAAATTGAGGCTACAAAATCTCATGATCAAACTACACATTATAAGCCTGATTAAAAGAATGAAAAGAGCTACTACATCATAAAAAATCTGTACATTCCTTTCTTTGTGGGTTTAAAACATCATAACCTAAGTGCAAATCTTGCAATTTGATGGCAACACCAACATGAAACCAGGAATGCACATAGCATGCTGGCCCACCAATTCAATAGGCACACACCACGATGGTTTTGTTTAGCTCACTTAAGCACTGCATGCACAAGTAACTGATAAAATCTTGCAGGGTGGCATGGTATAATCAGGGATAGTTAGATGTACATGACAAGCTGACTGTTCAAAGACATGGGGAAAATTGCAGTTTAACTTAAATGCTAAAATAGTCAAACTATTAGATCTCCTATCAGAATTGTTTTTGGTTAAATCATTTAATACTCACACCAAATTAATTGATAATCTTGTTGAGGGAACAGTAAATACAGGAATACTAAACTAACATGATTAGCTAGCTGATCAAATATCCAAGAAAACATTTGCAGTTTAACTTCATGCTAAAATATAATCACTCCGTAATCCTATGTTATCGACACCGAAATTCCAAGAATAGAAAAGAAATTCTATCTATGGATTATTTCAGTTCAAGAAATGCACAAGACTCACCAAATAGTAAATTGCAAAGTTATCTTTGTCTTCCATGTAACTGGACCTCAAGTTGAAGCGGATCATATAGATTACCCAGAGGGTTGTCAGCAAGGTAGCTGAATCGAGTAGAGTGTGGATGTCATACTCCATGACAAAACTGCAATAGAGCCTAACGACTAAAAATATAGCTGTGAGCTCCTGCGATTTCAGTGAAAGTCCTGCAAAGAACTGAAATTAGAAAAGACCAAGATAGAGACAAAACAAAAAAAAACAGAGTTGCGTTGGTGCGAAACACAGACAGAATGTAGAGCATGCGGTTAATCGCAATGAGTTACATGATCGATATTGAAAACTATTACACTCACGAGACAGAGAGCAGCATCTACCGAGCAATTATCTATACATTATACAAAGAAAATTGATCTTGCTTTCTTCATTAAAAACTGCTTATCCTCAATTAGCACAGTGGACCCTCACCCCTCAACACAAATTCTTGACACCATCAGATTTCCCCGTATGAAAATACTGGTAAAACCATAATGCAAGATTGACGTAAACCCCGTGACTATTGCACCAAAACCCTGACATCATCCAAAAAATTTTGGATCATTTTTTATGGTGTAAGCCTTTCAGCTTGAAATAACCTGCAAAAGACTCGATGGTCCTCTGTAATAAAAGTAATCTCGAAAAAAACAAACCTTTTACACTATACAATCACAAATAGAACTAAAATGACTAAAATCCACACCCTTTAACAACAAAAACAGAAACCCAATTGCATTTTACAATCAATTGCTTAGAAAATTAAATCAGCAGAAAAAATCAAGAAAATAAATTTGAGATAATCATAGAAGAAAGAGAAAGATGTATCATATCCATTACCAGCACAAGTCTTCTCCTTCATAAGCTTGTAAATAAGAACAGAGATTCCAATGGAATGAACAGCCTCAGCAGCAACAAAGAGGTTGTCATGATCATGAACAACCATTCTAAGAAAAACCAAAGCTGCCAACCCTGAAACCACCGCTAAGAACACCTTGATCTTCGGTGGTTGCCTCCTTACCCATGTCGCCACTGCCTGGATTGGCCTCTTCGTTGCCTTCATTATATTCCTCCAGCTAAAACTCTCCTCTCTCTATCCGCTCCTAATTTTGATGCGGCGTATAAGTTGCGGGGGTGTGAAGTGATAGCGTAGAATTAAATAGTTTTGTTGATGTGGTAATAAATGCTAGATCCGTGGATTGTTGATGCCTATTGAGGAGGTACACAAGAGAAGGATGTGATCAAGATCAGCGGTAGGAAGGGACAAGAACAGGAACAGAAACAAGAACAGGGAGTTTGGATCAATGTGAGTTATGTTAGAACACGTGGAGAAGACGAGAGTTTGGTGAGAAGTAAAAGTTGGACATTGGGCTGTTATTTTGTATTTTTACTGCGTGATGGGATAGGCTGTTCAACAACCATCATCGTGTGTGATTATGGTGGGAAGCCCACTTTGAGTTTATGTGGTCACGGTTGTTGACCTCTTTTTTGTACGGAGCTAGTTTTTCTAGTGCCCTGCAAAAATGGCATTTTCCAACTGCGTGATGAACCGGTCTGCCGTATCTTATTGGTTTAGAAACTCGAGATTCATAGTACATAAAACTTAATCGGGGTTTCAGTAATTTAATTGAATACCTAATGATTTGCTTAATACTTCAAGGTGTTTTGACTTTCAAAAATATTTTTGGTGTTTTTAGATCATTTTCATATACTACTAATATTTAAAATAATTTTTAAAAAATATTTTAAAATATTTTTTAAAAAATATTTTAAAATATTTTTTAATAAAAAAATATCTTTTAAAAACAACCTCAACTAAACTCACAAAATTAAGTTGACAAAAAAAATCTGAGAAACTCATAATATTTTTATTTTTAAAGAAGGCTGGATTACGGATTAGCATAGCAACACATTAAACTAATTAAGCATGTGGTTGGTACGTGCGGGGGTGATATCTTTATTTTAAAAAGAACAGGTGGCATTTAGGATTGATCTAATAAACCATGGAGTAATGAAGAATAAGGTGAGTTGGGTGATCTCTTTTTTTGGAAGTATTTAGTAAAGGCGTGCAATAAAGTAATAAAATGCTTGGACAAGCAATTCCTGTTGACCACGCCTATGGTATTCATATTCATATTCATATTCGAGTATTTATTATCTCATGTTTATTAGATAATTATTTCTTAGATTTCGAGTATTTACTATTTTATTGTTATTTAATATCATAATAAAAACAAAATAATCTATACATACATATAATTAAATAAATCAAGAACTATGTATGCTAATAAATTAAATAAACCATAAGTAATAACTAAAAATAAAAAAATATTATAGTAATTCTCTGTTCAAATAAACAATAATAGAAATAGAGACAAATTAAATTGATTGAATAAAAAATTAACATGTAAGGCTGCACATATTAAAATAAAATATTTATTTTAAAGAATAAAGTTCATCTATATAAAAAATAATATATAGACAGATAGAAAAGTAAAAAAACTCTTTAAAATATAAATACACAACAAAAACAAAGTTTCATTGTTTAAAGAGCTTCTCTAGATAAAATAAAAAATATATATTATGCCTTGTTTGTTTCAAGGAAACTGAATTCCTTGAATTCAGTTTCCTTACTTTCCAGTGTTTGGCAACACTTGGGAAAGTTAGTCAAAAGAAAGTGTTTTCCTCAACTTTCCGGTCAACCCTAAAAATACCCTTCACCCTCGGAAAGTGTTTTCCTTTCCTGCACAAAAGGAAAACACTTTCGTCTCTTTCCCTCATCTCCCTTTCGTCTCTTTCCCTCATCTCTCTGTAACCCAGCACCCTCTTCCCAACAATATCATTTTCATGCGTCCCAATAGGCATTCGTTTTCCAGCTATTGTATACACCAAGATGGAAAGCATTGTTGGCTTCCTATTATGTTTGGTTAATTATATTTGGTCCAAAATGAAATGTTGGCAAAAGCATTTATGGCAAAAACACCCAAATATATAACTCTTAACATAAACTAATTTGGCTTTCTTAATAATACAATATTTAACCACAAATAAAATATTTAATCACTTAAAATAAATATTAATAAATTGTTTGTGATTAAATATTGTATATTAAATATTTTATATATATTAGATAAACTTAAAAAAATTAATAATTTATTAATAAATTATTTTTCAGTTCATTTTCCATGACACAAATAAACACTGGAAAGTGTTTTCCAGTTCATTTTTCATAACACTGCCAAACATCGGAATTCACTTTCCCCGGAATTCACTTTCCCCGGAATTCACTTTCCAAAAGGAAATCACTCTCCAGCAAAAAAACGGGGCCTTAATCTAAATATAAAAAAATATTTGAGAAAAACAATTATCAAATGTTGTCAAGCCATGAATCCATCTTTACCCAACCGCTATTTTTTTGGTTGCATTTGAGACAGATGATGTGTTGTCTAGTTAACCAAAATTATGGTCATTATGATGAACAAAAAAACTATGGCTCAAGTTATTTATCCAAAAACATATTTTAAATATATATATATTTATCAAAAACACTTTAAAAACTATGATAATCCTATCTATGGCAAGAAGAAAACCAAAAAACCATCAAAAAATCAAAATGAGCTCAAAAATATTTTTTCATTAACTTTAAAGATAAAAAAAAAACACATAACGTAAGCTTTTCTTGTCAAATGAAAGCATTTGGCTCAAACACAGATAATTTTAGTGGCCTAAATCGTTGTCCATTATAATTTTCTTTTTCTATCGCCAAAATTCAGTGATATCTCTTTTTTCTCTTTCACCGATATCTATCACCATTTTGTTTCTCTATTTTGCATTATATTTTAAAAATATTTTTGAAAAAAAAATATTTTTGAATTTTTTTTTATTTAAAATTATTTTTTTGGATATTTTTACATTATTTTCATTTATTGATATTAAAAAAAAGTTTAAAAATAAAAAAAAATCAATTTAATATATTTTTAAATAAAAATAACTTCAAAAAAAAAAAAAATCATATTTACGGACAGTGTCGAAAAATTTGTCAGGAGTGAACATTGTTAACTATCTTGTTCCCACAGTTCCTTTATGAATTCCAATAAACCCAAAATCCACCATAACTTGGAAAAGCCCACTTTCCTTGTCCTTTTAGCCACGCACAGATACTGCCTTAGGAACCCCTCTTTTGAATTTACAACGGTCGAATCCGCTCTGAAACAGTGAAAGCCCTAAAATCTCAATCATTCTCTTCCAATTCAAAAAAAATCTTTCTTTTCTTCTCCTTCTCCTTCCCCTTCCCCTTCTTCTTATATAACAATTCGATTAAAAAATGGGTACTTCAAATCGCACTCAAGCGGTAACTTCAGATCGTGAAAAATGGGATAAAGTGTTTGGCGGGCTAGTAAAATTACTAAAGAATCAACAAGAACAACTCGAAAATCTTTTAAAAGAGAGGAAGATCCTTGAAGGTCGCATAAAAACGCAACACGAGAGTTGGGTTTCAGATACTCGTCTCTATGAGGATTATATTTTGCAGGTAAGTTTATTTTTTGTGGAAAGTTTGGTTCTTTTTGGATTTTAAAATTAGGATTTGAAAGTTTGGGGCGTTTGTGATGTCTTGCGTAGATTAAGAGGGGTTTGGTGGAGAAAGATATGGCGTGTTTGCTTGAGGCTGCTAAAGGTGATTTGATGTTAGGGTTGAAGCTGAAAGAGGTTTCTCTTCACAAATTGAAACTAGGTCAGTTGCTTTTTTTCGTGGTTTGTAAATAATTAATGTGAAAATAATGGGAATTTTGAGGATTTAAGTATCCTCTGCAAGTTCTGATTTCAATATAATATAGGCTGAATGATTAAAGATTTTCTTTATATATATATTCAATAAAGTATATGGAATGCATTCTGAAATTAGGTAAAAAAAATTTCAAGTGTTTTTATGCATTTTTTGTTTGAATTATAGAACAAAAATGGCATTTTTTTTTAGAATTTTAGAATCTGTTGCGAGATTCTTGAATATGAGATGAAGTGAGTTGGGACTAAACCATTCAATCTTTTTTTCCATGTTGTGATAAGAAGAGAATGCTTTCTATAATTTTAATGATGGCATGAACAAAAGGGGTCATAGAATATAGTAAGACAATGTTGTATTTGAGATATCTTGTTGGTATAGGAGTGATACTCCTTTGACTAAAGTGGTTTTTTAAAAGTTTTATGAGAATTGCATATAAAATGACTTCACAAGTTTCATCCTTTCCAACTATCTTGATTCAGATTTATTAGTCTTTACTTAGGTGCTGATATGTGGTGAGTTTCACATAGATTATGTTGCTGGGACTGCACTTGTTCATGAAGGACTTTGTAATGGCTTATCTACATGTTTGAAGTTTGCTTTATTTGATTGGTGTTTGTGATTGCAGAGCAAACAGAAGACGAATTGGCAGATTTCCGAGCATTGTTTAGCTGCCTCTCTCAGAGCATAAAAGTATGTTCCATTTCATATTTTGATTCTTAGGGACTTTTCCTTAAATACCATTGTAAGATTTTTAATTTTCTGCTTGATATTTATCAGGCAAATTCTGAAGAAACTGCCAATGGAAAGGATCCCAGGCATAGTGATTTAAAATCTGGCAAAGCTAAAAAGTTGGAAGCCGAAGTAGAAAAGCTAAAGCTTGAAAACGAGAAGCTTGTTTTCGAAAAGAATTCTGAAGTATCTGCTTCCCAGAAAAGGAAAACTTTTGTGTGGAATCAATATGATATTCTAGAAAGTAATCTCACCATTAAATTAAGGATTAAAGAAGCTGAAGTTGAAAAGGCGAATGAGAAGATAGCAGAAGTTCTTGCCATCTCAGAGTCGCTCCAATCCTCTAATGATGAGAAGGATGAAATTATTCAAAGATTTAATAACAAGGTGGCCAAGATGGAAGCTGACACAAAGAAATGGAAGGAAGACACTTCTAAACTCTCCCGGGAGTTGGAACTATTAAGAAAGTCAAGAAGTGCCCAAATTACACCTGTAATGAAACCTTGTAGTGCACCATTAGGAACTTTCACTTTGGGAGTCAAAAGCTGTGGCAAAGATTATAACCTCGTTGGCAGGAAAGTATTAAAATCCGCTGTTCCTTCCATGGATGCTGAAAAGGTACTAAAGCATTATCTGTGGTTAGATTTTGGTATAACATGATGACTGACTTGGTATGTACATCATTGGAGGTCTAGCATAATCTTTTTTCTCTTACGTATGGAAGAGCAAAACTACATACCAGCTTTTAGAAAACCCTATCTGTTGGAAGACCATTGTATATTCACCATTATAGCGGAGAAAACCATCTGATTACAACATCAATCATCGCTTAAAAAAATGCCCAAATATCAAATTTCTTCTTGTTCATTCATGTTGTCATGCAGTCCTTGAGTTGCATGTTCATCTAAATCATTCTTTGTGATTTGTCCATAGCAAAACCTTTCGAACCTCAAAATACTAGACATTTTGTCTTGATCCTGTAAGGTAATTGTACTTAAAACAGTTTTTGATTTCAGGTTAGCAGAAGCTTGAAAAAGAAAAGGGTGGATGTTACTGTTTTTGAAGCTCCAAGATTGTTCTCTTCATCCTTCAAAGTTCCTAAAGTGAAGGTCACATCTACTCCTGTCTAAATGACACCTCTCACACCATTCATTAACCTTTCAGCTTAACAAAGTAGCAGCTCCTCCCTGCATTTTTTCATTCAGCTCTAATGTTTGGCTCTGTATAATTCTCTTTTCTGTATTATAGTCGATCTGATGTAAGTTAAGTTGTTGCCCAGACTTTAGGGAAATCCACTCTTTTCTTCGACCTTATTGTGCAGTGTAAGTTAGCTTAGGTTGCATTGCTGGATTTAGAAGGCCACACTTTTGCCGTCCCCCACCCCTCTCCCGTCACTTGCTGGAAACTTTCGAACATTATCCAGTACTGAAAACTCTGAAACAGGATTCTAACATTTTGTTATCTTCTCAAATGGATATACAATATCTAAAACTGAAAAATC
The DNA here is from genome assembly GCA_009078335.1 of Salix brachista. Classification (NCBI taxonomy): domain Eukaryota; kingdom Viridiplantae; phylum Streptophyta; class Magnoliopsida; order Malpighiales; family Salicaceae; genus Salix; species Salix brachista. The sequence continues at coordinate 1,248,826 of CM018573.1, read as the reverse complement.
TGTGTTGCCAGATATCTATAAAATGACAAAACAAACTTAATTTTCACCAGAATTTTACAAGTACAGTGGTAAAACCATAGAAGATTTCAACATATTCGAAGATTATGCTCATAACTTACGGCTAATTAGACCTCCATACAATTGGAGACCACATGGACTGAAAAGAAGACCTGTAATTTACCATCACCAGAAGCACCACCACCAACACCGCCAATCCCCAAGGCAAGTTCCAGTTCCTATTATCCGCCGAGCCATACTGTGCTTTTGTGTTGGGAAACATGAAGGTCTCAACCTTAGACGCAAACATAGCCAGAAATATCAATAGCACAGGCAAGAACAAGAGTAACAGCTTGAGGTTGATCAATGTGTGCTGCATCCGGTTCTTGTAACTCATAAATGACGATACAGACAGGAGGAGAATAATTATAACGAAAATAGCAACTAAAGGAAAAGGGGGTAGAGACATGGAGGCTAGAGTACGCCGTGTCCACTCGTGCTTCCATGCAGGCCCCCTTGGATCTTTCAACAGCCATGCCATCTCTCTATCTCCCTCTCTCTTTCTCTCTCGGAAGTATTCTCCCTATATTTCTCGAGGTTACTTCTGCTCTGAAAAGGGTTATAATTATATAGGAGGATGGAGGGTTTTGAGTGTCTGCTTTAGCATAAATTCTGGGGTTTCGATTCTTAACCGACTATGTATCTTTTGGACTCGTGCCCACTTAGCTGGTATTGATACCAAAACAATTTTCTAGTAACTTTTATTACTTCGTGCATATCTGTCGAGAAATATGGAAAGAGAAGGAATATATTCTAACATTTTTTTAAGCCTTTTATCTGTGATGTGGTAACTTCGACGAGCGCAATAAGAGTTTGAAAGACAAGCCTCCCATGCATTTCCAGAGTTTATCCACCCACGTGTGTTGTGGAAACAGAGCTTATTTTACTCTGTTTGCCATACAAACAAACATTTTCTAAATGTTTTAAACAAAAAAAATGGTATAAAAATTAAATATATTTAGTTGAAAAAACAAAAACATAAAAAATATATTTATTAATCATTTTAAAACTGGTTTTTGTTCTATATTTTTATTGTCTTCTTTTTTTATCATGAGATACTAACTAAGCTCTAATCCAAAAACCTTGAAAAAAGTAGAAATATTATAATTTAATATAAAAAGAAATTGAAGTAAAAGAAGTTAAAATTAATATTTTTTTCATATAAAAAGTGGAATTTCTTTATATAAATATACAAGAATACGGGGAGACATATACTCTCGGTAAGTGAAAATTGGTCGAAACAAACTCTACATGCTAAAACAAAACTTTAAACTAAAATATTTCCTAGATTGAAATTTGAATATCAAAACGTGCAAGGGAACGACGCCGTCGCATCAAGATCCGCAACTTCTACTACTGACTCAATACGACATCGTGTAGACTACCCCTGAAACAGCTCTTTCTCCTCGCCCAAGTCCTGAACTACGAACACAGGGTTTTCCAAAACTGTCAACCTCCATAGAAGCTGTCTCCGTATCTTCTCCAGGTTTTCTTTGAAAAGATGCCGTCAGAGGATGCAAAGCCCGTGAAGAAAGACGATAAAGAAAGAACAAGAAGGAGGAGGAGAGGAAGGGAAGAGCTTGAGTGCCATACTCCAAGCCCGGATAAAGAACCCTACAAATGCTGGTTCTTTAGCTACAAAAAATGGGTCTGAAGTTACCAAAGTTAAGAAAGAAGAGCCCCAAGATGACGATTTTGATGAACCCATTAAGGAAAGGGCAAGGGTTCTTCTGGTTCTGGCTCTAGACCCGTAGCTAAAGTAAAGAAAGAAGAAGCCAATTGCGATGATGTTGATGATGATCATAAACCCATCTTCTAAAAGACCCCTGCTTCCAAAACTGATAAGTGATTTGGTTTTCTTTCCTTCCTTATTACGTGTGTTCCTTTTCTAAAAGTTGAAGTTTTTGGTCTTGTATTTCATAAAGGTGTGGATTTTATAATTTTTGCTCAGTCCCTGTGGCTTGCTGACAGATAGAAGTAGTGTGTGGAAGCAAATCTTTTAATTTCTCTGGTACTGAAATGGTGAAAAAGATGTGATTGAAGTGTAAAATTCTGGGATTATTTTACTTTTCTGTTTTTAATTTAGATAGAAGAATGAACTTATTTGATTGATGGGTATGGTTTTGTAATATTTTGCGGATTGGTTTGAGATAAAGAAAATGAACAAGAAGAGAGTAAAAAAAGTGGAAGAGAGTACGATGCCAAAGGGGTCTGTGGCAGCTGAGCAGAATGTGAAGAAAAGGGAGAGGAAGGTTTGTGATTTTTCTGGACCGAAGAGAGATCCTCTTGAGGAGGTAATGTAGTTTAGTTGATTTGTTTGGTTTTTTTCCTTCTTATTTTCCTGATTTTTAAGCAGGATGTTTGTTGCATTCTATGATTGCAGAGAGACCCATTAAAGATATTTTATGAGACTCTGTTTGAGCAGATTCCGGATAGTGAAATGGCACAATTCTGGTGAGAAATTTTGTCTTAATTTTTTTTTGGTGATGTCACACCTTCTTTAGGGTCTAGTCCCTTTGTAATCACACCAAAATTTCGGTCCTGCAAAAAGAAGGTTGTTGTTAGCTACGAAGGACCTGCTTATCACCTATGACGCCTTCCCTGACCCTCTTTGTACCTTTAACGAGGGCACCATGATCTTGCAAACTCTGAAGCTGTAGTTATTTGAATTTATCATGCTGGCTTAACAACTGATGGAATTGTTTGAGCTTTGATAATAAAGAGTGGTAAAACCAGTGTGCCCTAACTAAATTTACTTGAGAGTTTTTGATACGAAGCGGACAAGGAAGGCACTGGATAGGTTTTATTCTCAACAGCAGACATGAAGGCGTGCCTCTTGGTAAGCGGATAGCACAATGTTTGCACGACTTTTCTACCCGTGCACAAATGTTTCACATTTTACAAAGGACTTGCATAGTGCAATGTTGTAAACAAGAGTTCGCAAAAGGCTTGCCATGTCTTAGAAAGATGCAGAGCATCAGTGCATAAAATCAGCTAAATGGATCATGATGCAAAATAGAAATGTCATAAATGTCTACTTGGAAGCATAAATATACTGCACGAGTGTTTACATATTTAGTCACCTTCTTTTTGGTTTAGATTTTTCCTACTTCTAATGTTCCCAACAAGGATTAATGGGTCTAATTCCCAATCCAGCCTCTCATTTGATGTTTGGTTGTTGATGATGTGTAGGTCATATGAGAAGATTGTGGACTACTTATGGTGCCTGCAATGTAACCATATAATGAATTGTGTAGAATCTGTTGCTTTTGCCAACACTAACACAAGCATTTCTTTGGTGATGTATTGAAACAACATCAGTTGTCATTTCTTGTAGTTGCTTATACTAGATTATAGTAAAAGGGTTTGCTCCCTGAATTGTAGTTTTATTGGCATAAATTCACATATTATTTCGAGGACATGGCATCTTTATATCTAGGTATCTTTAATAAAGGTCACAATGTGCTATTTTCATGTTGGACGTTTGTGGCTGGGTAGCCATTTTTTTAATGAATTCCCTTGAATTTGACACAAAATATGTCATTTGTCTAAAAGCAATCACAGCTTCTTTTTTCTCAAAAATAGTGGTAGGTGAGTGATCAGATGAGACAGCGTTGTGAATGTTGACTCCCTTTTTTGGATTTGAATGTTTACTATCTTTCTAAGGATTGCCCTTCTAGTTAGTATTGAGGCCAATGAAAAACAAGTGTACAGATCATCTCACATAGTATGACTTGATCTGATTGTTTTTGCTGATTTTTGGATTTGAATGTTTACTATCTTTGTGATTGATTATTGAATTGTCTGATTTATGATCACGATACTTATATTTTGTTTAGGGTGCATTTTTAAACAGGGCTGCATCTGCTGTATTCGCAGGTTGATGGAATCTGGTTTGCTCCCAATGGAAGTGGCCAGAAAAGTTTATGATAAGAAACAGAAAAGGAATTAGTTCATCTCTCCGGTGAAAGCAGTTAGTGTCACCAAAAAAGGCACAATAATCTGCAGTATCTTCAACCAAAACGAAGACAACAGTCTCCAAAGTATTGTCTTCAACTAAAACGAAGGCAACAGATTCCAAAGTTACATATAAACAGTCCAAGAAACGCAAGGCGGAAGGTGAAAGCGCTGAAGATGACTCCGATGATGACTTCTTAATCACTAAGAAAAACACAAAGAAGCAGAAAACATCTTAAATTAACCAGCATTTTCTCAACTTTTAACTCTCTCGAGGACTGTTATTGTTTTGGCTAATTTGCAGTTGTCAGTGCTGCATATTTGGTGATCATTTGCTTACCTTGAATATTCCATGATTTGATGAAGCTGTGGATAGCAATTCCCAGAATCTTAAGAGAAGGCTCCCCCTTACCATGGACATTTTAATCAATTGAAGCTTTTGCTTTTTTCTGGGAATTTTCTGCCTTCTTTTGGTGATATTCGTATGATACCACTAGTATTATTTGTTTTCTACTTCTTTTTACTAGAATGAAGCTGATTGTTGCTTAGCTTTGTTGTTTATCAGAACTAATTAATTAGTTCTTGTAGTATCAAAAATAGTTTAACAAGCTTTTATTTTAAAAACACATTCTCTCGTGATGTAATTTCCCCATCTCATTTTCTCTAAGTTGGAAAACAATTCATGGAAACCACGAAAAATATAAGTTGTTAACAAACTTAGAAATAGAGATTGAATAATGATTTTGTAAAGAAAATATATTTAAAATTTCTTATCTATAACACATCTCAAGTTTTTTATTTATTGCTTTCATTTTGTTTATGGTCTTTCTTTGTTATTTCTTTACCCACATAAACTAGATTGAGACGTTTTACCTTCTCTTTTCTAAATATAATTAGCAATTAAACAAGGTGGAATAAGAAAGAGTATTTAAGATTGTGGTGTAAAATAATTTTTAAAATAGTTTTCTGTTTAGAAATATATTAAAATATTTTTTTATATTTTTGAGTTACATCAAAACTAAAAAAAATATTAATTTAATATTTTTTTTAAAAAATAGAGATATTTGTCAAAAAAATTATCTAAAAATAAAAATTATACCGAACTCCAAGTCAACATTACGAGTCAAGATTGTGAACAAGACGAAATGTACTTTCAAGGTTAGTTTTCCTTTTCACTGCAATTATTACCTCCGATAGCAATCATCGTTACTTTAACGGCCATCCAATCAGCTTATTTTGTCCCAGAGTCAGCATCTGAACACGTGTCACTATTGGAGAGTCGCATGGCTCCTTGCTGCATTTTGCCCCCCTAATTTATGACCCTATAGCATGTTATTTAATTGAGCTCATGTCACGTGTCATTTTTTTTACTAGCAGGCGTCATTTGATCCGATAAATAATTTCATCATTTTAAGAATTTCATGTTAGATATTGTTTTTTTATTAAAAAAAAAGTAATGAGTCCTATGAATAATTTTAATTTCAGAAGAAATTTATGTTTTTTTACTCTTTTGTATTTCCGAATCACTTGACTTATTTTTAACGTTAGAAACTCACCGTGCGGGGGTCAATGACATGTTGACATCAGCTATCCTTAAATCTCACCCCTTTTTACGGATAGAAAAGGAACCTATATTTTTCCACTCCTGTCACCTCTTCTCACGATCGGATTGAATAACCTAGACTTTTGTTTTTTATCGACAAGTTTTTAGTTAATTTCTGAACCATTAATGTTAAATTAAGTTAATATCAAAATAACTTTTGAATAATAAATTTATTAATAAATAGCTTTCAATCAGGATTTTAAAACTTGAATGTTGTCAGGAAAAAAACTTAACAAACCCAGTAAAAAAACTAGATTGATCAAAGTGATTTGGCTAATTCAAGTCTGATTCGGTTAAAAATCAATTATTAGATTAGTTAATTATTATTTTTAAAATAGTTAAAATAGTAATATTTTAATTATATTTTTTTAAAAATAATAATATTGATTAGTTTCAATTATTTTAAGAAAATAAAATTTATGAAATCAACTCTCACAACATATAACCTAGACTTTATTGCATGTTTATTCAGTTTTAAAATTATAGTTTCTAAAAATCATGACGTGGTGATAAAATTTTTGAGATATACCTAGTAAGTTTTGGATTTAAATTAGAACATGTTTACTTCGTAAGAGTTTGAAATAATCAGAATTTTATTCTGTTAATATAAATTCACAAAAAATACGTAAAAAATGATGTTTACTCGAATAAAAATAAAATAAAATTATACTTACAAGTAAACTATGGTCACACACTCGTGTAGTCAACACTATAAACCCTAGACAGAAATCTCGTTCTAGCTTTTAACGACGCGTGGCAAATTGCCATCCCTTTTCTTGTTTCATAAACAAGAGAAACCCTGTCTCCAAGGAACACAATTTCTCCCTATACCTCTCTACCCCCTCATATCTTCTCCTCTTAAAAGTGTCAATCTCTCTCTCTCTCTCTCTCTCAGCGAAAGAGAGAAACCTCCCACTTATTTTATTTTTCTCTCTTGAAGGAGAAAAAAATCAGAGGGAGTTGAACTGGGAGAAAGAAAGCAGAGAAACAATGGCATTCAGGCATGGTTACTGTACTCTGTACGATGAGTTCGGGGATGATGAAGTCGAGGTCGCTGAGATCTTATCAAGTTTCCCTCGTTTAATTGTTATGTCTAAGTATAGTTCTTGGCTTCCATACACATGGAGAGGTAAAAGGAGGAGATCCGCGGAGGCCAATTTGGGCCCACGACCCGCCGTTCAATCACCATTAACATCAGTATCACCTTCGCCGTCACCAATTTTATCTGTTTCTGTGGGTCCTGCTATTACGACCACCACCACTCCTATTGCTGCCTCTGAACCTGAGAAACCCATCACCGTCAAAGTTGAACCGGCGACTAGCCCTGCAACACCCCTGTCTTTCTTTCCTAGTGAATTAGATGAGAGGCCTAAGCGCCTGAAGAGGAAAGTCTCTACTGAAAAGGTATATTCTTTAAAACTTTGCTTCTTTGACGGTCCCTTTCAATTCCCTGTTTGGACATGATCATACGTGGAGTTTGTTTTGTGATTTTTGTTTGATTCCTGTGTTTTATCTGTAATTGTAATTCTTTAATGGGGCTTTATTTTCGCTTTATTTTCTTAGACTATACTATACTTTTTCTTTGACAAAAATAAAGATGCTTTATTTGCTAATATTCCATGGAACATATGCAGAGAAGAGAGGATTTGCTGAAGATTAAAAGCCAATTTACTAGGAGCAATGAATTTCTAAGAGGGGTGGGTTCTCTTTATTTTCAAGATTTCTGGAATTGTTTTTGTCCTTTTCTTGGATTTTCCCCATACATGGGAAACAGTAGACGGGGTTACTAAATATATCCTTCATGTTAAATTGTTGAAACAGGAGATACAAAAGGTGACTCTATATCATGAGCAATTGAAAGCTATTAATTCACGGTGGAAGGCAAGGAAACAAGAGGTAACTCGTCGTTTTCCTGATGGATCAATGCTCCTTTTTTGTGGTTTTTTCGTTTTCACTGCTTTACTTGAGGCTGTTGCTTGATTGTATAACTCACCTCTGTTTTATGCCAAAAATTTGCAGCTAACCATGGGTGTTATTAAAAGAGAAGATCAGCTGGATCTTCTACGAATGAATTTGGGCCAAGCAACTGTTAAATGTCCTGATCATGTTGGTGATGATCAATCTCGTCTTTCTCTGCGCATGCCTGGCATCACAGTTTATCAGCAGCAGCCACTTTTGACAGATAAGATTGGCAACAATCAAGAAATGGGCTGTGACCATCCAGACCCTTGTGGCCAAAGGGTGTTCTTGCTCCCATCCACGACTTCTAGTACCAGTGATGTTATTGGCCCACGTAGCATCCCTGATCTCAATCTAGCAATTGGGCAGCCTTCTTGGATGAACACTGAAGTTAAACAACAACTGGTTGGTGACAAGAGTACTGTGGTTAATTTGGATAATAAGGCCATCACTGTGAGGAGTGCTGTTAATAAGGCCATGGCTGCTGCTGAGGCAAGACGACGAAGAAGGATTCTCATTTGCAAGAAGAAGATTTCTAGTGTCTCCAGTAAATTACGATCCCCACTTAAATGATCTTGGTGTTTTACATCTTCGATCTCATCTATATAGTAATTAAAATCGAGACATGTTAGTGATAGTTCGGTGTCTAATTGTAAACTAGAAGATCTCCAAAGGAGATGATTTTTCCGGAGTTATATTATGTTCCCACGTGTTTGCACAGTTAATATTATAAGAGTTGAAAGGCTCAAGAGTTCTTTGTCGTTGCTTGGCTACTAGTAATGTAGTTTAAGCTTTTTTTATTTATTATTACTTTGTTTATTTTCTCTTTTGAATGATTCTTATCGCTTGTGATGGCTGGTAAAATATAAAATGGTGCAATTTAATTGATTAATTTAAACTATATATGGTCTGGAATGACAGAGCAACTAATTGCTTATATAAACAGTTAATATTTTATTTTTATAATTTATTATCAATATTTTTTTCCAATTCGCTTAATAAAGAGTTGGTTAGTTGATTGCATTTCATTTTAAAAGTATTTTTGAAAAAAAATATATCTTTATTTTGTACTTTAAATTTTTAAAAAAAATAGTGTTTTTATATCATTTTCATATACAAATGTCAAAAATAATTTTTTTTTTTTAAAAAAATGTCATTTTAATATACTTCTAGAAAAAAAAACAATTTTAAGTATAATTTTAAACATACACTTAATAACAATTGGGTTCAAGGTGTAAGGAGGCCAATTTTCGTTTTATAAAAGCCCATAGCTTTTTTTTAATTGGGCATTTGTTTTGTATTTTGTATTTAATATTTCATAACTATTGAATTTTATCATTTAAAATATAAATTGTGGATCAATATTTATATTTTATATCATGTAATAATAATAATAAAAATATAAATTTAACCCAATAAATTGCAAAACTCGGATCATAATTTTGATATGATAATTAAAAAAACCTAACTTGTTTCTTTTTCTTTCTGTTTTTTCTTTGGACCTTCTCAATCAACAAGGTCATGCAGGGGAACTCTCATGTGATTAATTAAAAACCCGGACTTATGAAGAGTTTGATTATAATATTTTTGTTTTTTTTATATTTTGTTTTGTTATTAAATGCTATCATTTAATATTGAATAAATTATGAATTGACATTTGTATTTTGATCTTATAAAAAAATCCAATCAAGTGGATTTTATAATTTAGATTACGAATTTAACATGTTTATTGGAGCGAAATTGACATGCATTTTTTTCTTTGATTTTATTTTATCCTACCCAATCAAAAATGCAAGTTAAATAAGATCACACGAATTAATATAAAACTCAGATTAAGTAAAAAGTATAATTAAGTTTAAATCTCATGTCAAGATTAAAAATAATGTCACTATCTAGACACTATTTTTTTACGTTTTAATCGTGTGGCTGGTAATCTAGTTGGAGCGGAAAAGAAAAAGAGTTTCAAAAAAGAAAAGCTGGATTTCTTTTTTACGTTTTAATCGTGTGGCTGGTAATCGTGTGGCTGGTAATCTAGGTGATGCAACTACAGACATGGAAGAGGAAAGATTGGGATTTCTCGTGTCAGTGGATTTTCGCAATTTTAGGTTTGGTTTTGTAAGACCAAGACCCCTTTCCCTTGGATATTGAAATCTTGTCCATGATCACCTTCCTTAATCTAATTAGTAAACGGATCTGCATTTTAATGACATGTTTGGTTAGAGATAATGGATTACTTGTCAATTATGTTTTTTATAATTTCAATTTTTTATTTTATAATTTTTAAAATTGTAATGTAATGGAGGATTATAACAACAATAAATCATTACATTTTATATATAAAAAAGCCACGTGATTAATAATTATATGCATGTACGGATTTAGTTTAAAACTCATCATAAGGACTAAAGCATAGTTTTTTTTATAAAATACAAGGATAAAAAATATCAATTTAAAAATTAAAATAAAATATATGGATTACAATAAATTATTTTGAGATTTATTGGGAATAGAATAAAAACTTATCAAAGAAATTAATTTACCCCCCCCCCCCCATTATATTACACATTTAATTATGCTATATTATATTATATTACATTACATTTAATTGTATGAAACATGATGTGGGAATTGACTTTGGTGATTAGATGAGGTGTTCGTGTTATATCAAACCTTAGACAACCATCGAGAAATTTTATTAAATTAATTCTTAATTTCAATCAAGTGGGAAGCTTACCTGGAGAGTGTGACGTAAAATTATTTAGAAATAAAATATTTTATCCCGAATTACATTATAAATTGCAAGAGGATACACCTCGCTATGCACCAGAAGAAAAGGAAAAATAGCAAGCCAAGATGATAACCTAAATCATAGCTATCCAACCAGGCCCATTTAAAACTATCCAAACAAGCCCAATCCATCAAAGAACGGAATGTAAAAAACCATGGTTTTTTAATCCAATCCGGTCTGGTCCGATGAACCGACCGGCAAACATGCTTGAGCTAAGTTTCACAGTAAATTAAAGGGATTGACACAGTATAGCTCGCTAAAAACACAATTGATTTTTATTTATTTTTTAAAAAATATTTTATTTAAAAAATATATGTACTCTTTTTAAAAAAGATACATGGTAACAATAAATTTGTCTCCTTGCCCTTTTTAAAACAAACTTTAATCAATTTAATCTTATATATAAAAATACTTTGACCGGATAAAATAGGTGTTTTAGTCCTATTCCTTCTTGTTTGCACGGTCAAAATACCTCATTGCTCTTGGGGTATAAATTTTTATGCCTTAGATTCGGGAGTATTTTTATTATTGTAATATTGGTCTTTTTTATTATTTTTATTAACTTGAGTATTCAAGTCAATTTACACACATATTTACTAATTTCATGAATTTTGAGGTTAATGATTATATAAATCTTTAATGGCTATTATATTAGTGATCATGAGGGAACAAACTTTCTAATTTCAAACTTTTACTACTACATCATTATATGATTTTGTTTTTTTTGTTTGTTGTTAGGTAAAGTGGAGGTTGATTTTGACTTTTAATAAGTTAAAAAGATTTTTTTTTTTTAAAAATCCGTTGAAGTTTGATGAACCCATGTCAGAACGGGTGCTCTTTTACCATTTTTTGATGGGGTATGCAACTGTTTTTGGAAATAAAAAATGTCATTACAGGGTATCTTTAAATCTATCCCAATGTATTCTCCATGCAATGGTAACGCGTGTAGAGAATGGAATCCTGGTTTAAGCCTTTATTTTATTTTATTTTATTTTTAATATTTTATTTGTTGTTTTTGGCAGTCCCTTACCGAGTCCCTTTTCTTTCTTAAATTCGTTCTTTCCGTATCTGTTATTCCTTTTGTTCCTCGGTGATCAAGATCTCGCTTGTTTATTTGTGATTTTTTCGAATCAAGTCCGATCTGCTCCTAACGAGGAGCTATGCTTTGTATTGATTGTATTTCCTTTTTAGAAAACTATCTTATTTATTAATTCTAACACCGTAATTATTATGGGCTCGGTCTATTTTTTAAAAGCAATCTAAAGTCTTGGAGAGAGAAAAAAGTTGACAGTTTTCATTGTTTTTTTTTTAATCAATTGAAGAGGTAATTTAGATTTTTAATCGGTTCTTATCGGATCAGTTGTATCTTTTGATAATGAAAATCGGCCTCTCAGGTTTTATACCCAGTAAATGGATAGACGTTTTCAATCCGTATAAACGAACAGGTGAATCTAAAGCAACACATCATGTTTGCGATTTGTGTTAGTTTTAGATTACATTTCAGATTGTTTTTTAAAATGTTTTTTTGTTTATAAATATATTAATATAATATTTTTTTATTTATTAAAAATCATTTTTAATATTAACATATAAAAATTATTTAAAAATATCAAAAATATTTAATTTAAAATAAAAATAAAAAAACTTCAAAAAAGTTTAAAAGCATTTTTAAAAAACCGTGCCAAACACACCTAAACTTCGGGCAATCCGAAGTCAACAATCCTTGAGAAAACCCAAGTCCTGCTATTCTTACCGGATAAAATGAGGTTCTATGAAGCAGGGCACGGGGCTTTAATTTGCCATGGAAGCCATTCATAAACGATGCTGGTCACAAACGGCTAAACATATCAAATTAGCCAAAAAGCATCGAGCAGCTTAACATGGCAGCTGTTAAAGCTCAGACCCGTCCAATTGATTTGGAACTTAAACAGCCCATATTCGAAGTCAAACACCCACTTCCTTGTAGCCTCATGCATAAACTTCGGAATTTCGAGAGAGCTAGAAAATGGAAATGCATAAACTTCGGCATTTTGAGAGCTGGAAAATTGAAATGCATAAACCTCCAAAAGTGGCTTGGAAATTTTGCTGTGAGAAATGATAGACAGCAGCAAACTCAGATGTGGGTTTGACATCGATGGATAATAGAAGCATGGCAAATATTTATACATAGTATCTGCATTAGTAGTTTTCAAGTCCACGCTCATATGCAGTATATTCACAACAAAATGAACATTGCCCTGTCCCCAAGCGCTTCCAGGAAATAATTCCCGAGCGCCAAGGGAATACAATACAATTGTGAAGAGGTACTGACAAATATGAAATTCCTTATTCAGGAGCTTTATAGAAAAAAACTAACGAAATGACCCTGTGGAGGGAGAGAATTTCAAAACAACAAAGAATATAGTGACAGCGATGTAGTATTACATACCCGGCAAGGTTGGCGGATGATGAAACCCTTCGATGAAACAGCACAAATCATAAGAGTCTTAGTCTTCATAGTTCTCTTCACCTTCCTCCTCATATTCACCATCTTCCTCAACCGTTGCATCCTGGTATTGCTGGTACTCTGCCACGAGATCGTTCATGTTGCTCTCTGCTTCAGTGAACTCCATCTCATCCATCCCTTCCCCAGTATACCAGTGCAAGAAGGCCTTGCGGCGGAACATGGCCGTGAACTGCTCACTCACCCTTCTGAACATCTCCTGGATTGACGTGGAATTCCCCACAAAAGTTGATGACATCGTCAGACCTTGTGGTGCAATATCACACACACTAGACTTGACATTGTTGGGAATCCACTCCACAAAATATGATGAATTCTTGTTCTGCACATTAATCATCTGTTCATCCACCTCTTTGGTGCTCATCTTGCCCCTGAACATGGCTGAGGCTGTCAAGTAGCGGCCATGGCGGGGGTCAGCAGCACACATCATGTTCTTGGAATCCCACATCTGCTGGGTCAGCTCTGGGACAGTGAGGGAGATATACCCCTGGGAACCACGAGATGTGAGTGGTGCAAACCCTACCATGAAGAAGTGAAGACGGGGAAATGGGATCAGGTTTACAGCCAGCTTGCGAAGGTCAGAGTTGAGCTGGCCAGGGAACCTCAGACAGCAGGTTACACCACTCATAGTTGCAGAGATCAAATGGTTAAGGTCACCAACTGCAAGATTAGGCAGAAAGAAACTACGGTTTAATATCAATATAATAGAATTGTATTTTTATCTAAAGATAGTTACTATATATATATATTTATATATATATATTGGAATAAATAGTTACTCTAATAGACAGCTGGTAACTCACAGCTTGGAGTGCTAAGCTTTAGAGTCCGGAAGCATATGTCATACAGTGCTTCATTGTCAAGAACCATGCATTCATCAGCGTTCTCTACCAACTGATGCACTGAGAGGGTGGCATTATATGGCTCCACAACTGTGTCCGAGACCTTTGGTGATGGGAAAACAGAGAATGTAAGCATCATCCTGTCAGGATATTCCTCTCGGATCTTTGAAATTAGAAGTGTTCCCATGCCAGAACCTGTACCACCTCCAAGCGAGTGGCATACCTGAAAGCCTGGTCAAGAAAAACCGCAACAAGTGAGTTCTATCTCCCAACTCAGAATTAACAGGAAAATTTCCAGCATTCTCCAACAGCGAACTATAAAACATCTGTTTTCTTGGGGAATTAGGTTGAAGGGATAATCATTTTCTTGCTTAAATCCCTCCCGACAAAGAAGTTGCTGACAGATGCAAGCACATTCTCAAACAACTGCATTTTCAAAATAGTTCTCAAGATGTCATTCAGACATGCACACCCCAGCAAAATCCTGAAGAGCACGAAGATATGCTAGATTTACACATGAATCATGCAACTAAATTTTATACAGATAGCTTTACTAGTAATTTCAAGTCAATGGTTCACGTGTTTGGCTGGCCACCATGGTCAAAGTTATATGTGCACATTTTCACCATTCTAATAATAACATTTAACATTATCAAATCAACATTTCACATTAAAGAAGACAAATGTAGCAGTAATTGTTGTAGCTACTATTTAAAATTCCTTTCCCATGTGTAATTCAGATTCAGATCCAGATCAGAAACTACAGACATGAGTCCAGACATTTTGACATAATCTATGAGCTACAATTCTCTTCATCACAAAACACTGGTGGAAAAAAATGAATCGAATGCTCATGCCATGTTAAACTAGATCTGTTTACACATGATTATTTGAATTTACTTTGTCTCTCAAAACTCAATAATATGATTGTTACTTTTTTAAGTGCTCTAAATTCTACATCTACTTTTTAATGTCGGCATGATTAATGCAAAATACATGCGGCGTGCAGTGTTGCTGGTCCATCACAACCATGATATGAGAAAATCAGACATTATTGATCCGTTTCTCTGACTGCATATCTCAAAAAAGATAGAACAAGATCCATATCTTTCAGCATTCACAGACCACACCGGACAAAAATGGGGTCTATGGATACAGCTCATACTCATCAACAACTTGTAATATAAAAACAGCCAAACAAAAGAATGACAACAGCTTAATGAGTGAAGATCCCCCAACACAGTGCATAAATAGCATTCTTAATTATTTCAGTGTCATAATCAACTATAATACAGGGGATTAAAATAACAATAAAAAATGTTCATAATTCTTCAAATTGCAATAAACATCACAAATTCGATTCTCAAGACTTTGACTGTGAAATTTGCAAATTGACTGTTGATTAAATAATAATAAAATTTACATCAGCAAAAAAAAGGTGATAACAATAATTATAAATATGAAAGTAATACCACAACATCATTGCTGACAAACATGGTTAGCAGGACCCACACAAGTTCAACAACAAAAATTAAAAGCCATGCTAGAGATATTTCAGCCGGATAAATCGAGAAGAATCCGGCAGCCTACAAAAATCTTCCATTTTTTTAAGGAAATAATCGATCCATACATTTCGCAAATTTATGAACACCATTTATTAAAATTCAGATCTAATAAATCCTGCGAGCAGCGATGTTAAATCAGAGTAAATAAATGAAGAAAAATTAACAAAAAAGTATAAATGCATGCATATACCTTGCAAGCAATCACAATTCTCAGCCTCTTTTCTGACGACGTCAAGAACAGCATCGATCAACTCAGCTCCTTCAGTGTAATGACCTTTAGCCCAATTATTACCAGCGCCGGACTGTCCATGCACAAAGTTATCAGGTCTAAAGATCTGTCCATAAGGACCGGATCTAATACTCTCCATGGTACCCGGTTCAAGATCCATAAGGACCGCCCTCGGCACATATTTTCCACCTGAAGCTTCATTGTAATACACATTGATCCTTTCCAGTTGAAGATCAGACGACGCTGCATCGCCTGAGTACTTTCCGGTTTGATCGATTCCGTGCTCGTTGCATATAACTTCCCAGAATTTGGCACCGATTTGGTTACCGCATTGGCCTCCTTGAATATGAAGGATCTCTCTCATCTTGTTTGGTTGTTTTTCAGAGAGGAACGAATCTCGTGAGAGAGATGGGGGAGAGGGAAGAGGGAGGGGTTGATATATGGAAGGAGAGGGAGGGAGGGGTTGAGGTTAAGATGGTAAAAATAGGAGAGCGGGACAGGAAATTTTCAAGTGTTGCGCCGTTTCCATGTGAGGCAACAGAAGAGAGAGGGAACAGATAGATAGACAGGCGCTAGCTAACCGCCTATAGAGAGGGTGCACACGTTAAGTTGTGGGCCCTGTCATTTGTGTAGTTTTGGATCACGATCTGGAATTTTTATTTTTTAGTTCAGAATTTTTATCCGATCCTTCATTCGTTTATAAAATTGTTAAAATATAAAGAAATTAGATCATTCTCTGAGATTTATGTTTTGAGAAATAATTTTGGATAAATTTCACATACCGATTGGCCAGATTTTAAAAATAAACAAAGAGATCTAACGTTTATTTATATAATTTACAACTATTTGATCTGGAAGATTTTAATAAATCCATTATTTTTTTATGGGATAAAAAGAAATATTTGTTTTCTTAATTAATTAACAATTATATTAATTTAAAATGACATGACGACTTGATTGAGACGCTGAAAACTTATTGTATTAATGAGAGTTTAATTTTGGTTGTTTTTTAAAATGTTTTTAATTTAAAAATATATTAAAATAATATTTTTTATTTTTTAAAATAATTATTTTTAATATCAACACATAAAATGATCTAAATGTTTTTTTAAAAAATAAAAAAAATGATTTTTTTCAAAAATATTTTTAAAATATAAGTACAAAACAACATAATATTAATCATTTCGAAAATAAGCTGAGGATCTATTTGAGAGTATCCTATATGGTGGGAGATTGTTTTTAAGTTCGCCCTATTGTTTTTACTTATATGTCGGTTTTCCAATAGTCTGATGCCAATTACTATAATAAATACACGCACGTGTGTAATGGGCATTTTTTTTTTAATGGAGATTAAATGCGTGTTTAGAGGAATAGCTGGTTTAAAGTGTTTTTATCGGAAATATATTAAAATATTATTATTATCATTTAAATTAATATATTAAAATGATCCAAGAATTAATTTTAAGTAAAAATAAAAAATATTTAAATATTAAAAAACATGATTTTAATAGCATTTCTAAACACTGCTTAAGATTACATGAAGTTGATAATGTACATACAAGCTATTCAAATTAGATATCTATAGGTAATTTGTTTTGAATTTAATTGGACGATGATAGTTTTAAAATAGAGAAAAAAAATATTGTTTTTGTTTTTTTAAAAAAACTAGCAATTGCTGTCAAAAATCTTGAAAACTAATTAAAGTGATTTTTTAAAAATAATGTGACTACGATTGTTCGATATTTCTATTTAAAAAAAATGAAAAAAAGAAATAATTATTTTATTTCTATTTTCAAGTTTTGGAAATAGAAACCAAAATTGGAAAAATATCCACTCATTTAAGTACGTGTATAATTGCATAAAAAACAAAGTGAATCATGGGGTGAATCTCGTGTGCATTGGCCTTGTGATCAGGCCACAATTCGATCAATTCTACGAGAAAATTCAAATAGAAAATGAAAGCTAATAACATAATTTCAAAGGAGATGATGAGAATAGGAAGGTTTGGCTACAACAATGTACAAGCAATTTTCTTTGATAAATATTTATGCTTGAAACTTGAGCAAACTATAAATTTTCCTTTTCATATGTTAATACTTAATTGTGCATTTTCATCTGTTACTGAATCTTACGGTTCAAGATTCCATATGATTCGGCTTTCCAATTCAGGAGTCGAATCTCGATTTGACAACCATGGATTAATAACACAAGCAAACTTTACAATGCTTTCAGAACAAACGAAAAACTTATCTGACATCGGATAATTACAACATAAGGGAGGGCCAGATTACTCCACACTGATTGAAAATGGTACTATTAAGGAGTTTCGAGCAGTGGTCTTCTCAAGACATTGCTCTAGTGTTGAGGTTGAGATTCGTTGCAGAACCTTTTGAAATTTTGAGACTCGTCCACCAAAAAGTCACTATCACGCAACAAGCAAACAGCATATGAAGGCGACTGAACGGATCAGTTACCGGGAAAAAAATAATAATAAGAGATTAAGAGCTGAAAATAAGAACTCACGAGATCCGCTCAGCCATTTGTGAGGGTTCCCATCTAGGACTCCATGGACACTCTGTAATGAGAGGTGACTTGACCGGCATGCCAAGGGAGTTGAAATGCTAAATACAGATTACAAGACAATCAGGAAGAGGACTTGCATTCAAACCAGTTGCTCAGTCAATGATAGGAAATAAATGGTTTCCATAAATCAAAACCGCAAGATTTTCCAGCCAAATTGAGCAAATGACAATACAAGAGACAACAGCAATCGACTTTAGATTCCAAAACCAGCATTCTTTAAATAAAAACTCAATCAATAAGAATACCAAGAATATATTGCACGTGAGAAATAGGATATCCAGTATGTGATACATGAAAGTATCTGGTGGGACCTGATCCTGACTCCACCCATGACGAGGAATGATTCTGGTATTCTTGACAATGGCCCATTAAAAAGGAATTTGGACCAGATGCATGTCTTAATATCTTTCTAGCAACACTTTCATGAATGAAAGTGTAATTGGAATAAAGAAAAAAACATCACCTGAATACTTTGAAACATCAGAGAAGGCCGCTGTTTTGGAAAGTGAGTTGAAAGGTAAAAATGCACCTGCAGTTCAAGAAATCAAGAACATTAAAACAGCCAAAGTTCATTGAATATGTGCAGTGAAATATTTCCATTGAAATAAATCTGTGATGCATGGTACTTTCTAAACTTTTCCGATTATCCCGGTATAAAACTGATTGCCAAACATGATCTCTACTTGGGCGCTCATTTTTTTCATGTAAAATTGCTTTTGCAAATATTTTCCACATTTTCTCCTCACCTAGGAAAAGATAATCATAGGAAACACCACTACCCCCCCCCCCCCAACAAAAAATATAAGTGGATTTGTCATTGGTGAAGATCATACTATACCAGGAATGTAAATGGTCCAGAGTAGACAAGAAATGAAGCCTTTCTGCAAAACACCTGCCAAGGAAAAGCAATGGTTAATGCCATTCATTCGTGATAGATTAAAAGGTGTCCAAATAAGAG
Source organism: Salix brachista (assembly GCA_009078335.1). Lineage (NCBI taxonomy): Eukaryota > Viridiplantae > Streptophyta > Magnoliopsida > Malpighiales > Salicaceae > Salix > Salix brachista. Next base: position 1,229,782 of record CM018573.1, on the reverse strand, counting down.
GTTCCCAGGATGCATACTGGATCAGCTTCTAGCGGCCTTCCAAGTACTGGGGATAATGCCTCAATAAACTTCCTTCTAACATCAATTGATGTAACTGCCTCTATGACCTACCAAATTGGAATTAAAACCCTTTAATAGATGTGAGCAATGTCTCAACTAAAGGCACCACAAGATGGAGGAAATGAGCTAACCTGTCTCTGAAGGAGTTCTTCCAGTTGGGGAAGATACTCAGCCATGCACCTTTTTGAAAATAATAAACAATAAAAACAAGTCATGCAGATGTTCACATAAAAAGCAACATCTAAATACGCCAAACATTTGAAGCAAAAATTCTATGCATAGCTTACATTCCATCCAACCATGTAGGAAGTTTGACTTCATCAATGGAAAACAGGGTTTTCAATTCAGGAGTGCACATTAATTTCAGACGAGGAACAGATGTAGCAGATGCATACTTTCTACCAACAGGATATATAACCTGCGCCAATCAAAAAACACTCATGAAACTATAGCAGCTGTCATAAAAAATAAAAAGAATGAGGAGAGATTAACTGGGACAGAAGGAAACAAGAAAAAAGAAGAAGAGAACCTACAAATACAAGGATAGCAAAAGAAACATCCAACCTGCAAGTATATCTTTTGTGGATGACTCCAGGGGCATGCAAGCACCATTTTATTTATATTCATGTCCATTAAAGGCACTGCAAATTTAACCTCCCCTGGCTACGCTAAAATTCAAAGGCATCAAAACCAACAATATTGTTAAATACCAACCTATGTGGTATAAATATTTGATCCCCTCATAGAATCCAATTAAGTGAAACAAAAACATTTTTGTTTCAGCAAATACCTTTTCAACACCTGAACTCATATGCATTTCAATTCCCTGCAGTAGAGTGATTGAAGTTTCAGTGGCATGTAGAAAACCAATCACCATGAGCACAAAGACAAGCAGTGACAACAAAGTAACAACACACTAATCTTTTCTACACAAAACAAGTAACTACCCATGCTGTCCTTTCCAGATGTGAATGCATTAACATCTACGAGATACAGACATAAGAGATTAATGTAATAAAAATTGTCAAACAATTACCTCCCTAGATACAATGGTACTAATTTCAAACTTCAACCTGTCATCATCAACTTCACCCACGCGTCTCTCCTGGTAAGACCTATATTTATCCCTAGTAAACAGAAATCAAGATCTAATCACAAGTCACAACCAACCACAAAAAAAGTTACAATACCACCAACTTCTAAACCATTCAGGTCCTCAACCTCAATTCCATTACGAGAGCCAACAGCCGTGTAGGATCTTTATTGTTCCAATCAGTCAAACTGTTCTTAACTAGCCTTGAATCCCCTTCCTCTCTTCCTACGGAAAGAAATGGATGGAAACCATCATCCCCGGGACCAAATATAACATCCGGCGCAGCTAATGGAAATTCAGCATTGTATATAATATCCCCTGCAATAAATAAATTAGAGATCAAAATCAACCCTGGCCACAAAAAATGAGTAAGCGCTTAACAAATTGATAAAAAAATGATACTAACATTTTATGTAGTCTAGACAGTAGGGAATGAGCAATGTGAATCGATCAAGACTTCCAGGAAAGTACCTGGTGCCTGACCAAGCCTGCTCAATCTGCAAAACAAGCTAAGTAAGCCAAGAGTTCACAAAAACCTAAATTGAAAACTCGAAGATTGCTGAATTGATTAGCGTTTTGGAGAATATTTAGGGTTAGGGATTTTTTAGGCAGTTTTTACCTGGATCGTGTGAGGGGAGTGATTGAAGAGGTACTGAAGTTGAGACGAGATGAGAGGAGGGAATCCATCAAATGGCATGGTGGTTCTGCAGGAAATCTTTTCGGTGGTTGTTTTCAGTCTACTAGTTACACCGGCGTTGATTGAGGGGTGGTGTGAGAATCAAATTGCCAGGACGGTGCTCACTCGCTCCTCGATGCTCTGGTGCGCCTGCTTTTGAATGCACACGTTGCCGCCCACTGGCTTTCTGGACACGGTGGTGACCGGTTTGTGGCTGGTTTCTGGACACGATATTGTGTTAGTCACTGTTTTTGAATTTTGAGTGCGGTTTTGAAGTGTTTTTGTTTTAAAAAAACAATATATCAGTAATATTATTTTATTTTTTATATCATCTTATTAAAAATATAAAAAAATGTAATATTAAATATTTAAAATAATAAAGATATCAGCATTTTTTTATTATAATACCAAACACATATATAAGGCACTATTTGACGGTGCGTTTTAAAAATTATTTTTTAAAAAATATATATTTTTAATTTAAGTTAAATTTTCTTGATATTTTTTTAGATCATTTTCATGTGTTTATATCAAAAATAATTTTTAAAAATAAAAAAATATCATTGTAATATTTTTCTTAATGAAAAAAATATTTTCAAAAATAATCTCAACCACGCTCTCAAATCAAGTAGTAAATCTTCCTAAAGCAAAACAAAAACTACTTGATTAATAAAATATAGATTTTTTTTTAATAAATAATTCATGTAAATTCTATATTTTTTTAAAAACTAAACAAATTCCACCATGAGATTATATCGATAAAAATATATCAATTGACTTCAAATACTTTATCCTTTACATTTTTTCTTAATTTTGAAATTATGTTCTCGTAAGATGAGTGATGGTTGATTTTTTATAAATATTTAATTGGTAAAAAATATTTTTAAATACTTGATAATTAATTATATATAAAAATATAATATTAATATGATGATATGTTACAATGATAAAATATGATGGTGAAGGTAATAATAAAAATAATTTTAATTAAAAATATTTTTAATAAATAATATAAATTTAAAAACTAATTATTAAATATTTACGTTAACTAATTAGTTTTTACGTCAAAACCTTTAAAAAACATACAAAATAAACTCAAAGAATTAATCTCCGGGTTGTAACTTCGTTACAAAAATATTTAAAAAAAAAATTAAAACAAATATTTTTATTTTTATTTTAAATTATTTTTTTTTAAATTTTTAAACTATTTTCATGTATTAATATTAAAAATAATATTTTTTAAAATAAAATAATATTTTTTGATATATTTTGATAAAAAAATCATTTCAAAAAACTTTAACCATTACAATATAGCTAAAATAGAACCGATTGTTACTGTTCGTTTACTGTTCATTGTGACTCATTGTCACTATGGACTCGGAATTTGATAAGGTGGTGCGCGCGAGTTTGCCCACCTTTTTTTTTTTTCCCGCCCATGAACAGTTAAATGACGGTGTCATCCCTCTAAAAGGACAAAAAAGGGCGCTGGTGTGAGGGGCTAAACGGTTATTGCGCGTTTTCGGTCCATTCTGGTCCAGTTCGTCCGGCTGGTTTAGTTTTTTTTTAATATTTCTTTGAGCAGTTCAATCACCATTTTAACCTTCGAAAAGGACAAAACAATGCACAGGGTGGGAGGGGCGATACGATAATGCTCCATTTTTTATTCTTTTTCGAGCTGGATTACTATTGGCGCGTCCCATCACGCGTCGTCCGTTTCCGCTCTCACGCGTCTTTCGGCCAGCGCGTGCGTCGTCATACGGCGTCCAAAAATGCTCAACCGGCGTCCATAATGATTTTCCGCCATGATCTCTTCCACATGATGCGGCGCGTGTAGCTATGTGATGTCCGGGTACGTGTCAATGGTCGTTTGAATTTCCCCCCTTATTTCTCTCTCCTCCTGCGCAAGCTGATGTCAGCGAAGCAGTGTTTTTGGCAAAGTTCATTTCAGTCCCTGAACGTCCGAATTATTTTTTCAGACCCTTATTGCAATTATATAAGTTTTGATTTGTTTCAATTGCGTCCTTCCATTCAAAGTAATTATACAGTGTTGTTTCAGTTCGGTCCCTGTGCTTTTAATTTTGTGTTTTGGCCTGAAATCCTTAATATTTTTGGTATCAAAGTTTTGATTTATTTCAATTTTATCCTTCCAAACAAATTAATCATAAATCCTTAATAATTTTGGTGCCAAAGTTTGATTCCTTTCAATTTTATCCTTCCATGCAGATAAATTACGTATTTGAGTTTCATTTCGGTCCCAATTCTTTTAATTTCTGGTTTAATTTCGGATTATGGAATTTTAATATTAGGATTTATTTCGGTTTTATCCTTTAAATTAAATTTATTACATATGTTTTTTTTTTATTTTATCCCTTATACTTTTAATGCTGTATTTTATTTTGGTTTATTTATTTTTTATACATGTTTCTTTCATAGTTCTTATTTCTGTCCATGTTTATATATATATGCTCTTCGTTTCTCTTTCCAATTTTACTTTATTTCCAATATCATTAGATTTTTCTATTTAATTTCTAAATTTTCACATTTAATGTTTGCTCACTATAGGCTAGGTATATATTTTTATATTTGTTTAATATTAACGTCCTTATATATATATATATATATATTCTCTGCAAAAAATCATAGTTTATGATAATTTTTTTCAAATGCTTCTAATATAATAATATGACAAGTAAATCTTATAAATTAAAAAAAAATTGCAATAGTTATGGTGTCATCGATATTATAACCAATAATGATTAAAATATTAATTATGTATATAATATTTATAATGACATAATCAAATAACTTCTTAACATCAAATAATATTTTTTTTATTTTTTTATTTATATTGTTTTGAAATTTTTTAAATTTATAATGATCATTTGTTACTTTTTTTTCCTTTTAGGTATGCCAATTTTTATTTATTTATGTATATTTATGTAATATTAGCGTTTTAATATATATATATGTGTGTGTGTGTGTGTGTGTGTGTGTGTGTGTTTGACCTTAATTTGTTTGAAGAACAAAATATCATTAATTCATATCATCGATTGTGGTTTTGCTATCTACCAATTAAATTATTGTCACATTAGTTAAAAAAACAACAATCAAATTTTTTGAGGCATAAAATAAATCACTCATCTGCGCTAAAATTCAATAACTGTAATTTAACTATTTGCTAACGAAAAAATTTATAAAGTAAATAAAACATATATAACAATTAATCAGTATGTTACACGGAGCTCATGACTCATTTAAACATAATTTTTTCAATTCCAACAGTATAATCTACCGATACAATAATTATCAAAATAGTTTTAACGACGACAATATTCAATCACTTTTAGATAGAAAAATATCCTTCCTAACATATTCCAATCATTATAATTTTACTGCTTAAATAATAAATTAACCAATTACAACACATATAAAATTATTCCATTTACTACATAGAGAAAAGCCTAGATAAAATATTCAAAATAATGATAATAATTATTTTTACATTTTTTTCTTATACATATGTGAGACTGATTATATATTTTAATATTTATTTAAAATTATCGCCTAAAAATATATATAAAAAGAAACAAAATGGCCTAGGATTTTTTAAGATAAACATATTCATATCAATATTCTAAAATACATTTAATATAATAATATGATGAATAAATATGATAAAATAAAAAAATATGTTAGCTTTTATTTTTAGTTTTGTGCTCTTTTGTTTAAGTTTATTTCCTAAAAAAATTATACAATATTTTTATGTATAATATTTTAGATCTAATGTTACTGAAAAAAAAACAGGTAGATTAATTTACCTAGGTTATCTGCAATTAAAAAACTATACAAACCACTTCCCGTTTCGATAATACTGTTCCTATTAGGGAAAAAAATAATTTCTAACATATTTTATCGAATACAATTTTGCTCATTAAATATTAAAATAATTAATTATAGCATGCAAAAAATTTAATTTTATTTCTGCAAAGAATTACAATATTTTTTATTTATAATATTTATTCATATATATATATATATATATATATATGACCTATTTATTATTATTCTAAAATATTTTTCATATAAGAATATGACCACTAAATTTTACAATCAGTTTCCAACATATGAAAAAAAATCAATTCTAACAGTTTTTATCGAAAGAAATTTACCAGCAACAACAGTCAATCGATTTGTAGTTGAAAAAAAACCCGTTTCTAACATATTTTATCAACTATAATTTTACTCATTAAATATTAAATTAATAAAATACAACATGTATAAAATAAATCATTTTTCTTAAAAAATAAAAAAGTTCAGCATCGCGCGGGCTAATCCGCTCGTAATCACTAAACCAACCAAAATGCGATAGATCATTTAAAATTTTCCTTACAACTAACCCAATAAAAACGCAACACGTCATTTGGAAAAGGCCCTGTTTTCACCAATGCTAATAAAGCTTCAAAAAGTTCCGGTGATAGAAATCCGTAGAACAGGGACGGTATCGTCACATAGAAAGATAAAAACCCTAATAACAAAACCTCCAGCCTCGTATAAATAAACAGCTGCCGCCCCAGCTGCCTCCGATAGTTCGCCGTGCCATAGGCCACAAACAAAAACCGGAGTTTGTTCTCTCACCCTGTCTCCAATCGTTCCTTTCTTTATGCTTCTTGCGTCTGCATGCTTTTTGTTACTTGCTTTGATCGTTTAGTCAAGTGATGAATCTGGATTATAATTTTCTCACGACGGTCGTCTGAGACACATTGTGTCAATACTGATGCAAAGATCCAATGTTTCTGATGAGTTCATCTTCCTCTTCTTTTAAAGCGTCATAAAGATTTTTTACTTTCTTTTTCCTGAAGTGGAGCGAACATCGTGATGATAAAATTTGAATTTGTCCGATTAATTTTATGAAAGGATTTATAACCTCCTACTCATACTAAATGCTCGCTAACTTCAGATTTCATTATGATCTTGATTAATGTTATTGCTATGCATTTATTATGTTGATGTCTTTGTCAAGTAGCTCAAACTTGACAAAGCTAATAGCTTTGAATCATAAGGGGTTGAACCATAGCTATTCAACTTGGCCTAACTTGGTAGTTTTAAACCAGAAAGCTCGTACTCAGTGCAGGCCGGGTTTGAATTTTAGTTGAATCAGATCCGACATGGAGCCGGTGAATCTAGTTTATCTAATCATTATTTTTAAAAAAAAAATTATGCTTTTATATATTAATATCAAAAAGAATTTAATGAATTTTTAAGTAAAAATTGGTACTGAACCGTTAACCTGCTCTTAAATACTATCTAAAATTCTAAATATCTGAATGATTTTTTTTTATTATTATAAGTATTTAATTTTTTATTACATGATTTAAATTAATATTCATTGTCATTCTATAAATCCCTGTAAAAAATATTATTTGAACAAAACTTTGACTGTGGTAAATTTGTGATGTGTGGGATGGCCTTGGAACTCTGTAATCCAATTTTTGAGCTTGCATTGACAAAGATCGCTTTTCGGAACTGAGATTGGGTGTGCTTGAACAGAGTGAATTTATTGAAGGTGGAAGAAAACAATTATACATGAATTGATTATACGGTTTTTTATTTCAAAAATGATCCGTACGGATCTTCGCCTAGACCACTAATCCAAAGCCCAAGCCTGCAGACAGAGCAGAAAAAATGAGGGGTGATTTAAGAGAAATATTTGAGTTTGTTTATCACAATGAGTTTGTCTTGCCATCAGAAGTTCCGGCATAAAGCATTCCTCCATCCATATCTGATGCCAAGCATGTAATTCTGGAGTGCCCCCACCTCCTACTTTGATGGAAGAAGCTCTTGTAAGTCTTTTTTAACTATACTTCAATGATCCCACTTTTCGTGGCTGTGAATATGAAGTCTCTGTTGACTGCCATGCGCAGAATGTCGAACCCAGTTAGGAAGGATCCTGTCACAGCCTTGCTTGTCTGAGAAAATACCTGCCATATGTCGAAATTGTTCACCTAAATAAGTGATCTTCCAAAGCGTATGCTGTAAGAGATCAGAACAACTGTATTTTCTTACCTTCCCTGCTGTTCCATCAACTGCTGAACCACCAGCAAACAGAAGGCCATCTTGAGTAGAAATTTGTTGATGTGAATTTGCTCAAATCCACCTCTTGGATACTGTAACCAGAGATAATGTATCCCCTGTTGTCATAGCAAGGCACCTCACAGTTCTGCTGAAGTCTACGTGCTTTAGAACACCTGGCCAGCTGTGCACCTGTTAAAATACAATTTTGGATGCTGTTAAATGCTAAAGACTGCATATTTGCTCCAGTTGTAGTAAGATAATTGGTGTAGCTTGCCTTAACTCCTGATTCTTGAGAAACAAAGCACGCAACTTTAGCATTAGCTGCCAGCGCGTGAACTGCCTCTTTCACTTCTTGAACCTGAATACAAAGAATATTCTCAGGGTTCATTGAGACAAGAAGTTCCCTGCTTACTGCATTGACAGACACATGCTCATTAAAGATTTCAGTACATCAGTGACCACTGGTGAGCTTCTCTTAAGTTCTCTCAAGGTTCTGTAGATGAATTTAGCATGCTTCTCGAGCACTTCAAGTGCAGCTAATAATTAGGAAAGTTTGTGTCAGTAACTATTTTTAACCATTAGGAAGTGTGCTTAGCTACACTAATCTAATCTGGGTCAATTACGAAAGTTGTTAATGCAAGGGTTGACAAAATCTTGTCTTCCATAATTCTGGATGATTGAAGGACATTTATTAATTCATCAAGCAGGGATTTACGAGCAGCACTTTTTTCACCAGTGTCAGGAAGAACTGGAAGCATGTATATGAGCCATTTGGAAATCACAAGGCATGACTTTGCCACCTCTAAGGAATTACTCTTGAAGCATTCCTTTAAAGCTTTAAAGATAGAGCCATTTTCATGGTTGGAAAGGACAAAAGCTACTCTTTTCTCCCAGGAACTTTCTGCTTTCACGTCATCTTCCTGCATAAAAGCATCTAAGGCTCAGGATCTGAACAAATTTGATACAAGAGGGCTCATGCTCCATACCAAATTGCAAGAGCAAAGAAAGAAAAAAGCAAACCATTGTTTCGGCTAGATTTGTTTCTGCTAAATCATTTTCATTCCTCACCAGGTTCTCTCCCTTCATCAAAGCATTCTAAGGTTGATCAAACCCTGCAATCTTCGTCAGTAACCAGACTTCCATGCAAGGATCCCCAGATGAAGTCCTGCGTGCAGAAAGAGATCCAATTGCATCCAGAGCCATCATTTGAGAAATCCTTTCTGTGCAGTGCTTCAATTAACTCCTCTACAGCTTCTTCCCTGTAAATGCTCATCTTTCGTGGTTCAGCCTGGAAACTCAGCCCACAGAATCCAAGGTCAGATATTTAAGTTTTGCTGTGAAAGTAGCCCCATCCGTTACGTACAAGAATATAAACCCCCCTCCCCCTTCTAGCATTGACATTGCAGTTTTCCTTATTCGATGTTGTGGTAGCATTGAGTCAGATCAACCAGTGCAGAGCATTGCAGTAGCCCATTTTCAACCTCAGCCATCCAGCTATTCGTTGCTGGAAGATAATATGAATAATATTCAAATATTACATCACAGAAGGGAATATTTGATCTTCTAAATGGATGTGTACCTGTTTAAGTGAACTAGCTCAGACAGGAAGTCAATACTTAAGCCTCTCACATTATCATTTCCTGAAAGAAATAATTCCCTTCTGTGATGTAATATTTGAATATTGAAGTCAATACTTAAGCCTCTCACATTATCATTTCCTGAAAGAAATAATTCAAGCACAAGAGATGGTTCGACTGTACTTGATTTTTAGGCTATTTGAAGATTTGAACATTAGACATGATTGGCTTTTATCAAAAAAAAATTAATTTCATTTGTTATCAAAAGGTTGTTGGGATAATATCATGTCTCATGTCATGGATACAATGGATACAACAGGTTCATTAGGTTTTTTGACTCAAGCCCTTTTTCTTTTTGTTTTATTTTTTAAAATTTACCATTCAATATTAAATTTATTTGAGAATTTAGTTTCATAATTTTTTTTTTTTTTATGGATTATCCTAGTCTCATAATTAGGTTATAATTTTGGTGTGATTGTTTCTCACGCCGAATGATAAAAAATTATGATGTTTAATTCCTTAGTAAGATGTATTATTAATATGTTTACTTCTTGTAGGATTAAAAAAAATCTAATTGACCCTAATAACCCTAATCACTTAACCCGATTCATGAACCAAGACATTTTACAGGTCAACTCCCGGGGCTGATCTGTTTTTTAAAAAATGATAAATAAATAAGCATCATATATGATACAAAAATTCTTACACGATTGAAATTTTTTTGATTGGCCCTATTCGATCCAATCCATGAACTAGGGACATGATATGGGTCGACTCCTGGATTGAGTTTTACAAGAATGGTAAAAACAAGCACTAAATATAATATGAAAATTCAATGAAATAAAATAACGAGGGATTAAATTGCCAAAAATAAATCAATCAAAAAGAGAGATCAAAATATATAAAAAAAAATGCAATAATAAGAATGGGCATCAAAATAACAAATAATAATTAAAATCAAATGATCACGAATGGAATTGAAAAATAAAATCCAATAAGAAAAAAGATATAAAAAAATAGGAATCAAAATAATGGGGATTAAATTTGATAAAAACAAACATGAAAAATGAAATGTTAGTGGATAACACTTAAAAAACCAGATAAATCAAATTACATACAATAAAATGATTAAGGATTGTTTTGCAAACTTGTAAGGCCAACCCACCTTTAAGGTCGAGAAGATGAGAGAAATATGGTAGTCCAATCTTCGTCGTGACTTGGTGGTGGACACAAGTTAGCTCATGTGTAGAGGGTGGGGCAACAATTTAAACGCCACTAAGAGGAGACTAGTGGTCAGCATGAGGTGTAGCACGCGCTTTTTAATGCCTGTTTGTCACTGTTGTCACTGTGGTTAAACCGGTGTTTGGCCAAAATTCAATTTTTTTGTTTTTTGTTTTAAATGAAATGTTTTTGGTATTTTTAGATCATTTTGATGTGCTGATGTTAAAAATGATTTTTAAAAAATAAAAAAAATATCATTTTGATGTAATTTTAAACGAAAAGCATTTTCAAAAACAACCATAATCGTCCTCCCAAACAGTCCCTTAGAGGGCGCAAATGACTGCCACTTGCTAATACGTACAAAACTATTATTTTTTTACAAATACCAAATACCTTTAACCCCGTGCTGTAATTGTAAGAAAAAAATGAGGAAAATTAAAAACACCCCTTGACCTTAGGCATAAAAAAGTTGACACCGAGGGTTATTTAATACTTATACTATATAAAAAAAAATATAAATACTGGAACACCTTTAATCCACATGTAATTAAAAAAGAACAAGGGTGAAAAAACCAAAAATACCTTGTGACATTAGTTGAATTATATTATATTTTTATTTGTTCTTATTACTTTTCTAATTGATTTTTTTTAATTTTCTACTCCATCTCTTATAATTTGATTGTATATTATTTTTCAAATCAATATTCTTTTTATCCTTTTTGTTGAGTTATTTTTTAAAAAATTATATCTGTAATTATTTTAGTTAGCTAGGGATTTAAAATTGATTTTGTTTTAAATTTGTTTTTTATGTTGTAATTTTGTCTCATGATCTGTGTCATAGTGCTGAAGACTGGACAGAGTGAGCTTCAATCTATTTTTTTTTTATCTATTATCAAAGGGTTTGCTGGAATGGTATTAGTTGTTTATTACTTTCCCTTTCTATATAGTTATCCTGATATCATGTCTCGGTTCATAAATTCATATATTCATTAGGTTCAACTCAACTTTTTTCTCATTGTTTTTTTTTTAAATGTCATTCAATATTAGGTTTATTTGATAATCGAGCTTTATGAATTTATTTAATTGTTTTTTCAAGGGTTATCCTGGTCTCATGATTATGTTGTAGATCTGGTTTGATTTGTTCTCAAGCCATATGATAAAAAATATCATGTTTGATTCCTTCAAGAATAGTTTTGTTGAATTCACCTCTATGTTGGCTCAAATAAACTCGTATTATTTTTTTAAAATGTTTTCTCTTTAATTTTGTCATTCATTAACTTTTCTGTTAAAAATTGAAATTTATTTTTTTCTATATAGTTATCTCGTTCTCATTTAATTTTTACTTTGTTTATAAATAATATCATTGAAATGTATTTCATAAAATATTTTCATCTGTTAAGAATCATGAATTACTTTTCCAGTGTTCTAAGCTTATTATTTTTCATTCAATTATAAAATATTTTATATTTATCATGTTTTTGTAAATAAATTAAATCTAGGACTTTAGAGAAATATTTTATAGAAGCATATTTTAGAGCACTAAGAATTTGACCTTTCCTCCTTTATTCACCGTGGACCAGGTCAGGTTTGGATTCAATATTGTATACGACAATTGAGTTATGGTCAAGCTAAACTTTAAAGTAGTGTAGTTTTTTTTTATTCCTTAATAATATTTTCAGTAAATTTATATTTAATAAAATCAATAACGTCTATAACAATGTATGAAAAATAAATAAACCGATAACAATCCATTTAACTTAGTGCATGTTTGTATTCGTGGTTGAGTTTTTTTTTAAAATATTTTTTGTTTAAAAATGTATGAAAATGATATTTTTTTAAAAAAAATATTTTTGGCAGCACATGAATTAATTTAAAAATATTAAAAATATTTAATTTAAAGTAATAAATAAATAAATTTTATATTTTTTTCATTAACGCTTTTGAAACATAATAAATAAAAAGTTTATGAATCCAATTATGTAACAAATACTTAGATTAGATTTTATTTATTTTTACATCTCATACAGAAAATTATTAAAACTCTTGAACAAAAAGTATATTTCAAATTTATTTATATTTTCATATATTGGATTTCAGGAAAAAGGAGTAAGTTGTCCACTGCGAGATCGCTCAAAGGATGCTTTGACTTTGTTTATTTTTATTATTATATTATTATTTTTTTATTAGTAATAAATATTATGAATCTAATAAAGATTATGGTAAATATTGTTTTTTACTTGAAAATATATTAAAATAATATATTTTTTATTTTTATAAAATTATTTATAACTAATGTTAAAACCATTTAAAAATAATTTGAAATAAAAAAACTCTCGAAAACACAGAAAAACAAACATATTGCCTGATGAATTATATTTATCAACTAAAAAAATCCTCGCCAAGGCAACTTGTTATATCTATAAAAGCGATTTAATAGATAAAAAAAATAGATGGCGGCCCAATTGCCATATATGGACAATTGTATGGAAAGAAATAATAATTGGCCTCTAGCGGAATAAAATAAATAAATAATATTTCCACGTGGAAGATAGAAACCTCACTTGCCAGTTATCCTCTGTCACCACAGCATCTCCGGAGTAGATATTTTGGAGAGCCAAATCTTTAAAATGGATGTTTGAATAATGTATATATGACTTTTTTGTTGATGTGTACTCCAATAGTAAAAGCCATTTTGGAGAGCCATTTAAAATTATATATATATATATATATATATATATATTGCAATTATTTTGTATGTAGTTTAATTATGCAATTAATTATACAATTAATATGAATATGTTATATAATTAAATAATTGGTTTTAAAAAACCCTCCAATAATATAATTATTAATTTTGTATATAATTTTTTACTCTCTTGTTGAGGTATTTTTAAATAAAAATAAATATTTTTAATATAATTACATTATTTTCTAATATATATACATTAGAAAATAATATATATATATATATATTACCAAAACACTAAACGTTGTGGATTTTTCACTGTAGCGCCCCTCACAAAACACTGTGGATTCGATGAAATGGCTAAAGACTATTGTAGCCCTTAATAAGACAAAAATCATGAATTGGGTCCAGGGGTGGAACGGTAATTGTCCCTATTTTTTGAATTTTTTATTCGGTGTCTCTGGGGGCGTGAGGCGTACGCACCAGGCGGTTTTCCGCCTCACGCCCTATTAAAGTGGCGCGTGAGACCTCTTACGGTGACCGAAATTTGTCGCCAGACGGACAGAACGATGCGCCGCCGAGTGAGCTTTCTCCCGCGGTGGGGCGTGTCACCAAAAAATTGCCGTGGACGTGGCGGAGGCCGGATAAACACGCCGGCAACGTTTCTCTCTCTCCTGCACGTCAATGTGCAGGAGAGTCCCCAATATTTCTTGACTTTGCACTTCGATCCTTTACTTTGAATTTCGTTTGTGGTCCTCAGTTCTGTAATAAAAGTTTTGATTTTGTTCAATTGGGTCCTCCGATTTTAATTGATTGAATTTCAAAGTTTCACTTCGGTCCTTCTACTTTCAATTTCCGGGTTGTCTATATATAACTCAATCAATTCGGTACAAAAGTTCCGATTTTTGCAATTTTATCCTCGAATTTCAATTGACAATAAATGTAATTTGCATTTCAACCCTTGGACTTTTAATTTTTGTAATTGAATCCCTTTATATTTGATTTTCATTTCAACCCTTACACTTTTATGTTTTTTTAATCTCTACTTTTGTCCATGTATATATAATTGTATTTAACACAATAATAATAATAATAATAATAATAATAATAATAATAATAATAATAATAATAATAATTTAATTATTTTTCATTCTTACTCTTTTATTATTTTTTTTCCTCCCGATAATTTAATATATATTTTTCCAGTAATAGCAATAATAAATTTTTTTGTTTGTTTTTGCTTTTGTTAAAATTTCTGGGATATTTTTAGTCTTTCATTTATTTTTGTTTCTTTCATTATTAACATAATAATAATAATGATAATAATAATAGGAATAATAATAATAGTGATTATTATTAATATTATAATAATAGTGATTATGTATTCTATTACTATAATAATAGTGATGATTTATTCTTTCAGAATAATAATAATAATAATAATAATAATAAAAAGAAATTTAATTGGTTTTACTTGCTTGCTGTGTTGTTCATGCTTTTTATTTTTTCCCCTCTGTATAATTTAATATATTTTTTTTAATTCTAGAGGCAATAATAATTTTAGATATTAAGGCTCCGATGTTGCTATTATTATAATATTTTAAATTAATATTGCTTCCTTTTCCCTTTATTTTTTTATTTGCTCTTTCTATTAATTGATTTTTATAATTTTATAATCTGCACAAGAATGATTTCAGTAGTTTTTTTTTCCTTATTCAAATATGTTGCTTTTTTTCTTAATGTTAGTGCGCGCTCTTTTGTGATCGTTTATGACGCAATACCTATATTCTAAAAGATGTAATATATACTTATGTGACAAACTCAACTCAAAATTTTCAACATTTAATCTTTGAATCTATAATTTTTATTTATTTATTTCATATAAATTTATCATTATAGATTTAATTATGTTAAATTATATACAAAAAAATTCTCGTGGCAACGCGCGGGCAAGTATCTAGTATATATATATATGCTGATGTGGCCATTTTACCTTCTTCGCATGAGCTGCTACAAATAGCAGCTCATGCACTAGAAGGTATTTTTACCTTTGTTTTTGACGCTCCCACTAAAGTGTCTACAATTTACACAAAATAAACTAAAGAATTCTTTTTTTATTTTTAGCCCGGTACCTCTACCGCTGGAGATGCTCTTAGAATCTAAAGATGCTGGCGTTAACAATACGCAGTCCCAAGAAAATTCTCTTTCCAGACCCCATCATATCCATCCACTTGTCCACTACGAGCGGTCAACATGAAACCTCCAAACTAGAATCTTTAAACCCAACCTCCTCTATAAAACCAACCCTCCCGCCCTTCACTCAACAGAGTCCACATATTTTCAATGGCAAACCCTAAAGTCTACTTCGACATGACAATCGGAGGCCAGCCGGCCGGCCGGATCGTGATGGAGTTGTTCGCCGACACAACTCCACGAACCGCAGAGAACTTCAGGGCTCTTTGCACAGGAGAGAAAGGAAAAGGCCGAAGCGGCAAGCCTTTACACTACAAAGGCTCGACTTTCCATCGAGTCATCCCTGGATTCATGTGCCAAGGAGGAGATTTCACTGCAGGGAATGGAACCGGAGGGGAATCGATCTACGGATCGAAATTTGCCGACGAGAATTTTATAAAGAAACATACTGGGCCTGGGATTTTATCGATGGCCAATGCTGGGCCCGGGACTAATGGCTCGCAGTTCTTTGTCTGCACAGCCAAGACTGAATGGCTCAATGGAAAACACGTGGTGTTTGGAAAAGTAGTGGAGGGTTTGGATGTTGTGAAGGCTATAGAGAAGTTTGGGTCTGCTAATGGAAGGACCACCAAGCCTGTTGTTGTTGCTGATTGTGGACAGCTTTCTTGAGCTGGAGAAGTTTTATTATACCATGGTGGTTATCTTTCATATATTTATTTTCAAGTTTCTTTTGCTGCTGCCTTTTTATAATAATTCACAGATACAATAAAACTAATCAATAATTATATATTTCTCTTCACTTTGTGTGTGCTAATGGGCTTTTTTTTTTTCAAATGATTTTTGTGTATATAATTTTGATCTTTTTTCTATCAAAACCAACATTAATTTGATATGTATATATGCGCGTGTGTGTGTTAAAAGACTTATTATTAATAAAAAAAAGGAAGAAAAACACCACAATGAAAGCAATATTTTTCCTTTGCCCATCACGCTTGCATTGCATTAAAAAAGATAACTTAAAATAAAAAGAATTGCAATTATAAGTATAAAATCAAGTTAAATAAAAAAAATCAAATCAAGTAATAAGGGAAAATAATAATAATTAAAACTAATATAATTTGAAATTAAAAAAATGATGATCAAATTTTATATCAAGCAAGAAAAAAGTTGACCGCAAGAGCTATTCTGTAATTATATTATATGAAAAATATTATAAAGACCCGAAAACCCTAGGTAATAATTACAAAAAAAAAAAAACCAGGTGAAAAAACCAAAGTGCCCCTTGACACTAGGCAAAAAAATTTGGCCTCAATGACTATTGAGTAATTACACTGAATAAAAATATGAAAATTCAAAAATACCTTTTCGGACATAAGCTGTTTTTTCCCCAAGGGCATGATAGTTGTTACAATGCACAATAAAATGTGAAAATACTATATTAACCATGAATGCGTGTTAAAAATCTTGGTTTTTTAAGGGCTAAAATATTAATTTACCATGCTTTGCACTGTTCACATCTAAATTAAACACATCGATGAGTTTTAGCTTGATGTATAATGATAGTTTTTAAAATGAACTTCGGATGTGAAACATTCCTGGCTTGACTTTTTAGAAATCATGGTCGTCGAAGTACAGTTTATACTATAATTTCTCATGATGCCAAATGAGCAGATGGATTGGTAAGCACTTTAGAATTTGGGCCTTCCTGAATTCCATTGGAATTGGTGGGGTTGGTAAGAGACCGAGGTCTGCTTAAGTTGTCTTCAATGGTTAAGGATTAGGTGAAGTAGACTGAGATTAGGTAGGCAGAACTGTTAAAATAGTGACTAATTTCATGGTGTGGCAGTCCTCGTATCAAGCTCAAGTAATCTGTCTGAGAAAAAGGGTTTTAGCTCAGATTTCTCCCATTTATGCAAATGCAAAACTCTTTAATTAGCTGCTAGAAATCGAAACTCAATCAGAGGAAACAAGATGCCCAGGAACCTGGGGCTGGTAGGGCGCCGGCTCCGGCGAGATCCCCCCTTCCGAACTCCGCCACTGGCTCCAGCCCGATGAATATCAACCTCGAGCGATTTCAACTCCTTTCTTGCCAGGACGTTGCCACGAATAGGTTTGCACTTGAAAATATTTTTTTAATGGGATTTCTAAATATATAAATATTTAAAAGAATAAAAAAAAGTACAAATCACGGCAACCCGAACAAAAATTGAATAAGAGTAGCAGACAATGACCATGAATCTTTTAAAATGCCCAGGTACCATAAGTCAAAGAATCACACGTCAAACCAAACCCTGTCTCCTCTAACTTTAAGAGCTTGGCAGATAGTTCGTACTGAAATGAAACAGTAAAAAACCCAGGGACCTAAGTGACCAGAAAAATATTGAGATGGGTATCCTGGCCAATGGAAGGTCTCCACGTTGTCAATTTAAACTCCCCACGGCATCAGATGAAAAGGTCGTGCCTTGAATTTTCGAGCCATAACATCAGCAAAAATAGTAAGAGCTCTGCACCAGTAAGGAAGAAGTATCAGTTTAAACTTTAAAGTAAACAGTACGCTTCACTGCGCTCTGAACGATGACTATTCTCAAAAAGTCTACTCTCCTTATCCCTATCGTCACTGAAATGGAAAAGGTCAGCTGATGCTTTTTCGCGCTTTCACAGGGTATTTTCTTTTTCTTTTTTCGAATACAAAATTCGTAAACTATACATCTTTGCATGGGAGCTGCTTGCGACAGACTTTTGTTCATAGCATGTTTGATATTTTGTATTGTTTTTTGATTTATAATTATATAAAATTTCTAAGAGAATTATTTTTGATACTATATTAAAAAAATTATCAATTTAAAGAAAAAAATTATCTTTTTTAAAAAACATATTTGAAAACTGACAAGATTAATACTAGCAAACTTGTTGATTTCTTTTTTTCCCCCTAAAAAAATGATGATTGTTTCTCCTAATTTAGTGTTTTGTAATCTAGAAAATGCATGCTTGATATTCCCATGGTGTTTTTGCTAATTTTTTGGATCCGAATCGATTATAAAACTCGATTTGGTTTACTCGGTTAATATAATGAGCAACATATCTAAAATTTATTTTAAATCAGGTTTTATTTTGAATAAAAATATTACTTTATCAAAATGATGTAATTTCATAAAAAAATTAAATTATATTGTTTTAATGAAATAAATAAATTATTTTGCCGTGAATTGATCATTTCAATTAACAACTTAAGCAAAGATCATAATATCGTGCTGCAAAATATTTTGTATTTAAAATATTTTTTTACATATTTTTTATATCAATACATTAAAAATATTTTTAAAATATAATAAAATACAATTACAGATGCAAAACCAGACTGTTACTAGGGATTTGAAGCTAAAGATCAAATCACATCATCAATGATCTATCCATGTAAAAGACAAATGGATCCTTGACATTCTTGCCCAGTAGTGAAAATATCAACACCCCGTCTAACACTCCAATTCCCTTATCAATTAATTAATGTTATAGGGTAGAGGTTGGTGGTCGATTTTCATTTTTCTCATAACATTTCACTCTCGTGGTCATAATTTTAATTCTGAGAAAATACAGACAAAGGGATTCCCAAATCCAAAATATAAAAACTCAACTATGCCTTTTAAAACCGCAAAATCCAACATGCCAAAAAATAAAATAAAAAATTCAATGGCTGCTCGCATCATCTAGGCCATCATCAACAGTCATCTTAGCAAATCATTGACTATTCAAAAAGAAATGTTGAATATCAATAAACATCTTTTCAAGGTAGAATAGAAAACATAAGGCGCCATAATTATGATTTAATTATAGTCTATCCTCTCTATCTCAAGAGTCATGAAACATGACAGGGGGCAAAACAGTAAAAGAAGAATAAGTTTTAGACTTTTAGACTTTAAATCATGATACAAAATGTATTTAAAAATATTTTTTATTTTAAATTAAAATTCTTTTGTTTTTTAGATCATTTTGATAGGTTGATGTCAAAAATATTTTTTTTTAAATAAAATAAAATAATTTTGATACATTTTTAAACGAAAAATATTTTGAAAAATAACTTTAATCACACTTTCAAATATACCCTAGGATAGAAAAGTAAATAAATATATTTTTAAATTAAATTTATATCTTTTAAAGAAGAAATAACACAAGAAAATATCTCTTTCTATTTAAGATTTATTTATCTTTGCGGCGAATCACGCAATTAACTTTATAAGTAAATATATAATGATTATTATTTATTCATTTCGAAACAATATGCATACCCTGTTTTGGAGGCTAGACTTTAGCAAGAGACAGAAAACCCCGAACTCAGACAAGGTAGGCGGGGATGACTTTCAGATTCACATATGTCCACCTCCATTTCTTTCTCTGCCACTCATAAATTTACACATCTCAGAAAAACAACAAGCGAACAGTCAACGATTTTATTTTATTTTTCCCTCCCTTCACTGTATGACATTTCTCCATTCAAAATTCCATTTGTCCACGAGACTTCCATTTAATTGCCAAAAGAAAACAACGCGTTTGTTTCATTGTACCGAAATTAATCACAACAACCGCCTCTAGATTGCGAGTACTGTAGTTTCTTTGACTTTGTATACACTTTTGAATTTTTTTCTGGGTTCTTCTTCTTGATTCTGAAGTGGGATTTTTATCATTCATGGGATCCGT
The DNA here is from genome assembly GCA_009078335.1 of Salix brachista. NCBI lineage: Eukaryota > Viridiplantae > Streptophyta > Magnoliopsida > Malpighiales > Salicaceae > Salix > Salix brachista. The sequence continues at coordinate 1,209,512 of CM018573.1, read as the reverse complement.
TTGAATTTTCTGTTAGAGGGACTGTAGTTTGAAAGGAGGAAAAATGGGAGGAGTTTGCCCTGGTGGAGCGAAAAGGAAGAGTGTGAAAGCTGTGGAGGAGAAGAAAAATAATAGGGGTAACAATACTTCAGGGAAATTAAGGTCATTACATAGTATAGGCAAGAAAAAAGAGAGTCCTTATAGGAACAATAACGGGGATGATTTTCGCAAAACGATGCCAGAGAGGCCGAACTCTCGTGAGTTTTTATCGCCTTTTTCAAGAGAACTCAAGCCATCAACGCCTACTAGGACGGAGGCCAACAAGGTACGTATATGTTTTATGTTATTGTTTGATATGTTATGTTTGTTCTTGATAATGTTTCTTTTGATGTCCAATTGTATCAATTGTTGGCTTATCCCGTGCCTTTGTTTTTTGTCTAGATAAATCAAAAGAAGTCATTTTTAGGAAAAGCTGGGACAGTGGGATTGGAGAAAGCAGTGGAAGTTTTGGATACTCTAGGAAGCAGCATGTCAAATTTGAATCCCAGAGGGGGATTTGCCACTGGAATGGGTTCTAGAGGGAATAGGATATCGATATTGGCATTTGAAGTAGCTAATACCATAGCCAAAGGCGCAGACTTGTTTCAATCTCTTTCAGAAAAAAATGTCGAGTTCTTGAAAAAAGAGGTACTGCATTCAGAAGGAGTGCACAGACTGGTTTCTACTGATATGAAAGAGTTGCTCATAATTGCTGCTTCTGACAAAAGGTTATTGCTTGTTAAAAAAAATCATCTGACTTTGTTTCATTCTAACACAGTTCATGTCTTGTACTCTCAGTATATATATATTTTTTTTAAGAAAATTGGGTACTTTTGTAGAGAGGAATTTGATGTTTTCTCCCGCGAAGTGATTCGGTTTGGAGATTTATGTAAAGACCCTCAATGGCACAATTTGGGTCGATATTTTTCAAAGTACGGTACATTTTTATTATGTAATATTTCCCGATCACATTCTTCATGTTTTCTAACAACGGAATTATTTTGTAATATATCAGATCAGATTCACAGAATTCATTTGAGAGGCAACACAGGACGGAGGCAGAGGTGACAATGCAAGAGCTGACCACTCTGGTGCAGCATACTTCTGTAAGTTTTCTTTCCCGCATTAAGTAGATGCTTGCGTTTATGGAGGTAATTGTGTTATGGCATGTCTTTCTGGGATGCTGCCACTTGTCGATCAATGTCTTTACAATGCCGTAGTTGAAACTTGGTCATTGGCTATAATTACTTTTGGAATTTGCTTCACTAAATAACTTCAATTAACGATTTCTCAGAAAAAGCATTGCTGATTTTCTTTTAACCACTGGTTTCAGTATACTATACAGTCCATGTGAATCATGGGTCTTTTTGAGAATTTGTCGGATCACTAATCTCAGTTTTTGGCTTATATAACTACAGTTGAAGAATGATGGACTTTGTTTGGGGTCTTCGCAAGCTCTAGCTTTTGTTCCTGTGATCCTGTTTTAAAATCTCTCTTCATGTGCAGGAACTATATCACGAGTTGAATGCTTTGGACAGATTTGATCAAGATTATCAGCAGAAGCTTTATGAAGTGCAATCCCAAAATCTCCCTCAAAAAGGTTGGCCTGGATGGACCTTTTTCTCTCCACTTTATTTTTCATTCATTTTTATGTCGTGGTAGTTTTTGTTCCCATGATGTTCTTACACATTTGTGACTAATAAGCAATATCTAAGGTGATAGTTGCATTTGCATTTAAAATCCTTTCATTTTAGGGCATCTGTCCAATATCTGCTTGATACCTGCTAACCATAGTGAAGCAGCTATTTTATTAATGGGCCATTTTCTTTGTAATTGCAGGAGAAAGTCTCGCAATTTTACAGAGTGAGCTTAAACAACAAAAAAAGCTTGTAAGGAGCTTGAAAAAGAAATCCCTTTGGTCTAAAACTTTGGAGGAGGTATATATCTATGAGCCACTAGTCACATCTGCTGAGAAGTTGCATCATTATTGTTTTGAAGACTTTACTTCAAACAATTCCCCTCCTCTTTCATGCCTCGTAATGGACATTATTACAATTTCGGCTTTAACTCTCTCGCAACATTTATGAATAGCTGCCTTGATCGGTTCCATTGCCAGTTATATTGAGTAGATGGAGGTTAACAGTAATTGAACTTGTTATTTATATGAATATGTAGCTCATCTCATTAGAGTAATTTAACAGATTTCACAATTGCATTTCAACTCATGACAATATTAGTTGCTCTTTCACAACAGTTGAGCATTATGTAACTTTCTCTATGAACTGCAGATCATGGAGAAGCTTGTTGATATTGTTACCTTCTTACAACAAGCGATCTTGGAAGCTTTTGGAAACAATGGTAGGACAATGATGTCTCCTGAGATGGAATTAGAAAATTTGCGTTGAAATGATCATAATTGGATGGATTTCCATGTCCATGCACTTATATCAGCGAACAGCAATGATGATTTCCTTTTGTTTTCCTAGATCTGAACCACAGTGTGTATGATGATATATGGTTGCTTATTTGTGGAATAATGGGTTTCATGTGGAGCTATTACCCGAAACTGTTGCCTGGAAATGTGTGCATTTATGCACTCTACCATGCATGGGAAATTGTATAATTAGATATGCCAGCTTTTGTGACGCCTGGATAATATAAGAGGTGAATGCCATGGCAGAAGATACTATCTCAGCTCTATCTATGCACGCCACCTATTCCACTGTTTTTTGAAGCACAGAAAGACACTCAGACTAGAACATATATGACAGGGTAGGATCAAGAGGATTTATGCGGCAACTGATGGTCGTATAATCTGAACTGCAGCATTAGTTTTTGAATATTTGAACATTTTAGTGAATTGTGCTCGTGAAAGAACAGTATGATCCTTTTCTAGAATGATCTGGTCAAATATAGAAGAAGATGCCAATATAGAAGCCTGTTTTTTGTTTATTTTCCTCCCTTCCATCGTCACAACATACAATTCATCGTTTCTGGCTTTGAAAGATGTGCTTTAAATACTAATTCTTCGGGATTGACAACCCATGGCAGGTGTTATATTGGCTGACAAGGAACCTGGCAGGGGTCCTCAAAGACTTGGCGTATCTGGTCTTGCATTGCATTATGCCAACATAATCAACCAGATAGATAATATTGTAAGTAAACCTCTTAATTTCTTCATCACCAATCACATGTTTATCATAGATGGTTTGGTTTTTCTGTATTGGGATTAATTCAACTGAAATATCATATGCTATTAGACTTCTCGACCCTCCTCCCTACCTCCGAATACAAGGGACAGTTTGTATCGAGGGATGCCAAACAGTGTTAAGGCAGCTCTACGCTCACGGTTGCAGATGGTTGATTCCGAGGAAGAGGTATTTTTTTTATTCTACTCTCTTCTTCAAATGGAGATTGATGATAGGCGTTAGTTCTTACTTTTCCCCCACGCACAAACTCATTACACAGCTGCTTTCCACCATGTTTCTCTGCAGTTCACAATGGATCTGGTGAAAGCTGAAATGGAAAAGACTCTACGTTGGCTCGCGCCCATCGCCACAAACACGACCAAGTAGGTTAAATAAATGAGAATAATTTAATTTTCCTCGTACTCCTTAAACACGTGTAAACAAGATAAGGGTTTCATTCGGTAGTGGTTTTCACTGCCTGGCTTTTCGTTTTTTGTTCTTATTCCCTCCTTTTGAGTTTGCTTATTTCCTTCCTGTTTCAACTGGCTCCAGAGTACATCAAGGCTTTGGATGGGTCGGAGAATGGGCGAACACCGGGTCAGTGGATGACGCCATTGTGCTGTCTTTTGTGCTGTGAGAGTGTAATTCACCTTTGCAGCAGATGAGTGACACTGTTTATTCTTTTTTGACAGAAATGATTTTGGCAAGACCACACCCGAAAATACTAACCTGATCCGCCTCCAGACACTCTATCACGCAGATAAGCAGAAGACTGACCTGTGCATCCTTGAACTAGTGACATGGCTTCACCGGCTGATAAATTTAGTTAGACAGAGAGATCATGGTTTCTCATCTATGCCTGTTCGATCCCCAGCTCGCAAGGGACTGGTTTTCCGCACCAAGATGCAACGAATTCAATCCCAAAACCATGGTGCCCAGCTTTCTCAAGAAGATCGAGGTTTGCTAGCCAATGTGTGTCGGAGGAGAATGGTCCCGGGAATAAGCAAAAGTCAGGAATTTTCTACAGACGAGAAAAGAGCGCAGGTTTTGACGGTGAGCAGGAGCGCCGGAAATTCAGAGCGTCAAAAAAGTAATATTTTGGATGTTATGGATGGCCTATAAAACACAGTACAAGACCATACTTAATGCAGTTGCACTGAAGGCATTTGGTTTCCCTTGCGAGCTACGATCTCATTTGTCTTGTATATTCTTTTTTTAAATTCCCATTCTATTGTATATACCTTATATATACATGATAATATTTGTATGCAACTGTAATGATCACATAAATATTACACCCCACTGATCTCTCAGTTCCATTCCTGGAGAATTCAGGAGAGATGGCTGACAGGTTCTGCATTAGTTTCCAACATCAAGACTACCAGCTGGTGCAAAAACGAAGCCACAAGAGAGGCAATCAACCACAAGAAACCAATATCAATCTTTGGCAACTTACTTACAGGGTTTCCGCGGAGGAGTGATGTGATGGCAAAAAACTTGCGATCTACATAGCAGTTTTTGAGTCCGATTTAGGATGTGCATTTCCTGTAAGAGTCTGAGACAACCAGGATTTTACTTGCTCATCTGATCTATAAAGTATGCTTTTCTACGGACATGTAATTTTATCTTGTATTGGCCCACAACCATGCGCAAAAATCACAAACCTCAGTACTAAAATTTTCGGATAGTTCGGTACAATGCGAGGTAAACTTGATTTCTTTGTCTCCATAGAATCAGTAAGGTCTCATCTTTGCTCTTAAATTTTAATTTTCCCCAGTTCTCAAAGAACATTTTGTGGGTTCTGTAATGTTTACTGTTGACTGCTGATGGAATATGGCGGTGAGTTTACTTTTTGAAGACCTTTGCTCTTCGGTGTTCTTAGACATTTTGGTGTTTGGCTGAGATGTTTATCATGAGATTTGGAAGGAGAAGACAGATGTGAGGATGAAAAATATGATTTTTCTTCCCCTCATTTGAAGTGAACTTTTACATTGATTATTTAATATGCGTAGTGAAGAATCTGGAATTCAAAATCTCATATAAACAAGTTATTATTTAAATTATATACAAACTTGGCGAAATTACCTGATTTACCTTATTAGTTTCTTAAGATCTACTTAACTTAATTAAAATAGATTAAAATTCATCCGCTCAATCTCACATAAATAAAAGTAAATGAGATGATATTTTTTTTTTAATAAAAATGATTTATCTAATAACTTATAAATTAAGCTAATAATTTGTAAATAATAAATTGATGTAATAAACCATCAAGTAAGTTTCTCGAGTTTATTCTCATTTAAATATAGCAATTGTCACACACATAAAAAAAAATTCACTCAAAATTCTAGTTTTTATGTGGCACTTTAGTCCTAGTAGACTAAGATTTTATTCATTATTTCACTTGTATTTATTTTCAAAAATATTTGTATAATACAAATGTGTATGCTATACACAAAAAAATCATGTTACACAATCAAGAATTTCCAAACTATTATAGACATGGACATGAATTATAAGACACAACTATCATCTTTATTTTTTAAAATATAGTGACACTTTATCTCCATGTTTTTTATGACCTTACTAATTTATTTTCCAGCATGTTGAACAATTTCTTTATTATATTTTCATGATCTTGGTAGTTAATAAAATCATCTTACACTATATTTCAAAAATATTTTAAAAAAAAATATTTTATTTTTATTTTTCAACTTTTATAATGCCTCACGTTAAATTTGCATGATCGGGGCCGAATAAATATACTTTGAGATTTGGCGGTGGCAGGAGAGCTGCATGGAGAGTTGTCATGGCTAGGCTAGTACTCCCGATGTTGGAAAACTTTAGCCACTGCCTTTGTTCAGCCACAAAAGCTTCTTTATCACAAGCACATGCCCACATCCTCAAAAATGGGATTTCACTTCCGGAGACGATTCAAATATTCTCAAAGCTCGATCATTTTGGTCACGTGATCCGCGTCTTCTCTTACATGCTCACACAAGGTATCGTGCCTGATAGCCGTGTCTTCCCTACTGTCATCAAGACATGTGCTGCGCTATCGGCACTGCAAACCGGAAAACAGATGCATTGTTTCGCATTGGTATCTGGATTTGGTTTGGATTCCGTTGTCCTGTCCTCTTTATTACATATGTACGTTCAATTTGACCGTTTAAAGGATGCTCGCAATGTGTTCGATAGATTGCCTCAACCAGGTGTGGTTACGTCTAGTGCTTTGATTTCGCGTTTCGCGCGAAAGGGGCGTGTAAAGGAGACAATGGAGTTGTTTCATCAGACAAGACATTTAGGTGTCGAGCTTAATTTGGTATCGTGGAACGGTATGATTTCAGGTTTTAATCGCAGTGGCAGCTATCTTGATGCAGTTCTTATATTTCGAAACATGCACCTCGAAGGATTGAAGCCTGATGGAACTAGTGTTTCTAGTGTGCTTCCAGCTGTTGGTGACTTGGAGATGCCGTTAATGGGGATTCAGATTCATTGCTATGTTATTAAGCAAGGTTTAGGACCGGACAAGTTTGTGGTTAGTGCGCTAATTGATATGTATGGTAAGTGTGCGTGTGCTTCTGAGATGTCAGGAGTGTTCGATGAAATGGATGAGGTTGATGTAGGAGCTTGCAATGCTTTAGTTACCGGGCTCTCACGAAATGGACTTGTTGACAATGCGTTGGAGGTATTCAGACAGTTTAAAGGGATGGACCTGAATGTCGTTTCATGGACGTCCATGATTGCCAGTTGCTCTCAGAATGGAAAAGATATCGAGGCTCTGGAGCTTTTCAGAGAGATGCAGACTGAGGGAATCAAACCAAACTCTGTAACGATCCCATGCTTGTTGCCGGCTTGTGGAAATATTGCAGCATTACTACACGGGAAGGCAGCCCATTGCTTTTCTCTTAGAAATGGAATCTTCAATGATGTTTATGTGGGTAGCGCGCTGATTGATATGTACGGCAAGTGTGGAAGAATGCTGGCGTCTAGGCTTTGTTTTGATAAGATGCCCAACAGGAACCTGGTTTCTTGGAATTCATTAATGGCTGGGTATGCAATGCATGGAAAGACTAGTGAAGCTATAAATATTTTTGAATTGATGCAAAGATGTGGGCAAAAGCCTGATCATGTTAGCTTCACTTGTGTATTATCTGCATGCACCCAAGGTGGCTTAACAGAGGAAGGTTGGTTTTATTTTAATAGCATGTCCAGAACTCATGGAGTTGAAGCTAGAATGGAGCATTATTCATGCATGGTGACCCTTCTTGGTCGCAGTGGAAGGCTGGAAGAGGCACATGCCATGATCAAGCAAATGCCATTCGAACCAGATTCTTGTGTTTGGGGTGCTCTACTCAGTTCATGCAGAGTTCACAACAGAGTGGATTTAGGTGAGATTGCAGCGAAGAGAGTATTCGAGTTAGAACCGAGAAATCCGGGTAATTACATTCTTCTGTCCAATATTTATGCTTCGAAGGCCATGTGGGCTGAAGTAGATACTGTGAGGGATATGATGAGAAGTAGAGGTTTGAAAAAAAAACCTGGCTACAGTTGGATCGAGATCAAGAACAAAGTGCATATGCTACTTGCTGGTGACAGTTCCCATCCACAAATGCCCCAAATTATAGAGAAGTTGGCCAAATTGACCGTGGAGATGAAAAAGTCAGGTTATGTTCCACATACAGACTTTGTGCTACAGGACGTGGAGGAGCAGGATAAGGAGCAGATCCTCTGTGGCCATAGCGAGAAGCTGGCGGTAGTGCTAGGGCTTCTAAATACTAAGCCTGGATTTCCGCTTCAAGTTATCAAGAACCTTAGAATCTGTCGCGATTGTCATGCTGTTATAAAATTCATATCCGACTTTGAAAAGAGAGAGATTTTTGTTAGAGACACCAACCGGTTCCATCAGTTTAAGGGTGGAGTTTGTTCTTGTGGAGATTATTGGTGAACAGGTAAAACGGGTTTGTGGGATTGCTGCTATGATTCTTCTTGACAATACTGAAGATTATTTTGAATTTTTGGAATTGTATATTATCCAAAAGGGCAACTGTTGAACATTCATAATTAGCCCGAGGCAATCCAGCTAAACCTTTTATTTTCTTTTCACTTGATTATGCTTTTTATCCTGTTAATAACTAAATTCACCTGTTGATTATTATCATATCCACACGATTACACACTATAACTAACCATCAAAATTCAGGAGTTCTTCTCTGAGGCCAAGAAAAGGAGGGAACGTTTGGGCATTTAGCTGAAGCAGAGATTGGTGCTAGGCATCACAATTTCCCCCGAACCAGTCCGACCTGGACTGGGCTAAATGGTTAGGAGATTTTTAGATTCCTAGCAATAAGTATTGGATTCCGTTCTGAATCTCATATTTTCTTAAATTTCCCATCCTAGTCCACAAGACCCTTGTTTAATTATGATGATATCTATGTCACAGCAGTAATGATGACATTGATTGGTAGCCAGTGGATCATATCTTCTCTGGTTCAAAATCATAGGTATATGGCGTTCTATTTATAAACAGCAAGATGGTTTTATTGCAAGATTATAGTTGCTGAACTAGTTTGGCTTACTACACTTTCTTTCAACTGCTTCAATATCCCAACTGCTCCTCCTCGAGCTTAGCAGTTAAAACTTGCTACGTGTGCTAAATCCCCTGGTTATATAAGGTCTCTGGTGCACGTATGCGTTGAATTCATCACAATGGGGGTCTCCCAGCCATGCAGATATTGCATTCTTCTCTGTGTTTTTCTCATCTTTCTCGTTTTTTTTATTTGCAACGCACAAGTTTTATCAACAGTTGCAGATCAGCATGTGCTAGACGTGCCCCCCGGTGATGACAACACACCGGCTCGTGCTTCCCCTCCGGTTGCTGCTCCGACTCTAAACATCGTGCCTCCTTTTGGAAAACCCTTAAGCAACCAAGGGCAGCAGTCTCCACTGGGTTACCGGCAGCAACAAGAGCTGAATCAGCCTCGGTCAGGCCTTACTCAGCCACTTTCTTCTCCGAACCAGCCCCTCTCAGGCACTAGCGTTCCCTTTTCTGCTTTGAACCAGCCTTTTGGGGCCAGTGATTCCCAAAACTTACTGAGAAACCTTCCTTTTGCCAGTGAAGTTTCTGTGGTGAGAACCTCTATTCTGGGAGTCGTTTTATTTCCCCTCGTTACATTGATGGCTACGCTCTAGCTAGTTTGCCACCATATGTAGCCGATTCAGGACCACCATCCACCGTTATGCCCACCATGTGCTTCCAATCTTCCATCCCCTTTCCGGCGGTCGGCAACTTCCATGTTACTTTTTTTCTTCTTCTTTTTTTTATTGATATATTGTGTACATGTTCATGCGAGGATGGTTCCACACTACTCCAGTGTGGAGAAACATCTGAAATCTGGACCGTAATATATTGTTTTTAGCATATTAAAATGTGTGCTCTTCTGTGTAAAATGTTTTCAAGTTTTGTTATATTTGTTTTAAATTAAATATTTTATAAAAACAATTAATAAATATATATTTAATTACTAAATTTAGTTGATATATTAAGAAATTATTTATAGTCATAATGTCTTGTAAGACTTTTTTAAGTAGAGTTCATCTAATTGTTTTCACCACCACCAATGACCCCTTGACCACCAGTTGTCATTGCTGCTAGTGCAGTTGCTATTGTAGCTGCACTCATTAAATATATTATAAAACTTAAATCTTGATGTTAACGTTAAGGCATGAGGTCGGTGAATTGCTAAATCGCGCTGGAGATTTATCGTAGACTCCTTCAACTTCTTCTGTTTCTTAAAAATAAAAAAGAGTGGGTGGGCTAGTTGACTCGGGTGGGAGGCCGAGGGTAGCGGCATCACTTCGGTCTTGCACGCGGCAGCAAACTTGGAAACATTATTTTTCTCCATTCCTTCACCGTTATTAGCCGATAAGGTCTTTTATAATTCAATTACTTGTCTACTAAATCAATCAAAATTATTAAACAATTCCGGGGAAAAAAACTCAAAAACAAAAGAGGAAATATATATTTAATTACTAAATTTAGTTGATATATTAAAAAATATATATATAGTCATACTACTACTACTATATTTTCCATAAAACTATTCAAATATTATAATTTTACGTAAATATATTTTTTTCATTCATAAAACATTTTATTATTATTATTATTATTTTATTATAACTATATTTTCCATTAAACTATTCAAATATTATAAACTTTACGTGCATATATTTTTCATTCATAAAATATTTAACATAAATGTATTAAAACATAGACTGCAAAGTATTTTATGCGAATCATACACCCATTAAATATATTAAAAAATTTAAATTTAGATGTTAACGTTTTGCTCAAGACTCAAAGCACGAAGAAATCTAGTCTCGTGGGGAATTTTTGATGGGGCCAAATTAGAGAGAAAAAATTAGGAGTGGCAATTAAAATTTTATTAGAGTGAAAACTTAAGACAGCAACTCTTGTTTCCATCACTGAAATCTGACCGTTAATGATAATAATAATAAATAAATAAATAAAAATAGGCGTCTAAACGAGAGATACGGCTTCGTTTACTAAGAAGCATCAGGTTTGAATTCCTCTCGAATAAGGAATGAGTTCGGTGAATTGCTAAATCACTAAACTGTATCGAAGATTTATCGCGGACTCCTTCAGCTTCTTCATTTTTAAAACAAAAAAATGGTTGGGCTAGTTTACTCGGCAGAGAGGCTAGCAGCATCTCTTCTGTGATCTTGTACGCGGCAGCAAGCTTGGAAACATTATTATAAGCCGATAAGGTCTTTTTATAATTGAATTACTTGTCTGCTACAAAGTGATTGCCGGAAAGAATCTTAGTCTTTCCACCGCGTGATTCCTTGCCCAACTCCGTCCACTTTTCCGAGTAAAATTTGTAAGTGAATCGAGGAGGAAAGGGAACTTTCCAAGAGTTCTTAAACAAAAGGAAAAGAGTTTAGGAGACTAAAAGCATCGGAAATTTTTTAAGGTTTTAATTTTTAATTATAGACTTATAGAAAATTTAAAAGCTCAACTCTATATCACGTAACTTATAAAATCTTCCCTAGAAAATTTATATAAATTATCCAAGTTCTTGCACTTAATTCTGACGGGCCAGCTTAACTTTAAGATAGTTAATTTGAGAAATGATTCTATTAGCTAAATGAAGTTACTGTCAGCTCATAATAACTTCTTAATTAATCAACAATGATCAGCGAATCTTTTCGATTTTATTTCCGTAGAATTTAAATAATTCACCTCCGGCCTACCATGAAAAAAAATTCAATATGTATAGAGATAAAATGCATATTTGGGAGTGTAGTTGAAGTTGATTTTGAAAATATTTTTTATTCAGAAATATATCAAAATTATATTTTAAATAAAAAAAATATAAGTTTAATATCAGCACATGAAAATGATTTAAAAATAATAATAATAAATAATTTAAAATAAACAATATAAATAAAATAAAAATTTGTTTTCAACAACACTTTTAAAATATAATTTCAACGACGGAATTTATCTGTACGAGAGAAATTAAAACCAGATTTTACAGTGCATTACGTGGTAGCTTCAACAACTGCCACGACGTATGTAGTCTTTTAAGAACACGTCTTTTTGTTTCCTAAGATGTCTATTTGGAAATTAAAACCAGGTTATTTTTTAAAATAAAAATATATCCCGTTTGCTGAAGATAAACTTTCCAATAGACGTCTCCCCGTTTTCTTTAAAATATAAATAAATCCGAATAGCCTAAAACGCACGGCATTTCCATATAAAAAGGCATGAGAAGGGACCAAAAGAAAGTAAGAGAAGAGTTTGAGGGAAGGAGAGAAGAGTCGAGCCAAACTAAAAGGGAAAACTAATTAATCTCCCTGCAGAATGCTGCAAAGCAACATCGTCTAGATCTGAAACATAAGATAAGATCAAGCTGAAGTTGGTTTGCTGCACTCTGTGGGGAGATTAGATTAGTTTCCTCTTTTAGTTTGGCGGCCTCTTCTCTCTTGTTCCTCAAACTTTTCTCTTCCTTCCTTTGGCCATCCCTCTCAGATGCCCTTTTGCTCTCAGATTTTATTATAGGGCAATACAGGCCATTGATCGAAGAAAAGGGCCCTTGAAATATACACCAGATCGACTCTTTCTTGAGTTGCTCCATCATGTTATTTGTTCATAGAGGGTGTATCAAAGCTTCAAAATGGCATGGTTATTTTCCTGACACCAACCTGTCATCACGGTTCTGAAGCTGAAGTTCCATTTCCATCTTCAACGAATCACTAATCTATCAGGTATGGCTCTTTTTTTTGGAGTTAAGGGTATGTTCTTGTGTTGTTTTCATAGACTTTTATTATCCGCAACAAGCACCTTCTCCAATTAAAAAAAAAAAAAAAAGCATGCAAGGATTTCTATATTTTGCTCCGGGCCACACATGGGATAATTAAAGATATTTTTTTCATTCATGAGATTTTCTGTTTTCTGGGCAGGGATTGTGATGTTCTTGGAGGTCAAGATAATCAAAGAACAATAGGAGGTGTTTGTTATGATGGAACACAAGGTGAAAATGCAAAGGTCGGGGAGAAAGGAAGATTAGTGTTTTCTGTACATGGAATGACCGAGAAGAAAGAGAATGGAATCTGGGAAAAGGACAACACATTTCCTGGGAGACGCTGCCGTTTTTGCTGCAAGATCTATTGTCAAACCCCGCCAGCTGTTTGCTCGACAAGTGAGGAAAGATGCACGAGGAAGCAGTCGTCCAAGTAGGGCTGCTAATAGCAACAGGAGACAAAGGGTCCACAAAGAAACCAAAAACTCTACGAGTTGAACGTGTGACTGTCACACATCTTGCCATGTTTTGGACCTTACATTGTCAGGTAGTTGGATTAAAAATAAAATAAAAATATCCCAATCATTATACAAATGAACAGTAGAACGAGTTGTTTCCTTGCTATGCATATTGTGGGTTTTTCTTTTCTTTTTCCATTTTCTTTATCGATTTGATTTTAACCCGATCTAAAATGGGAACAGCGATATAGAATAAAAACATCTAACTCAATCAACATGTTATTGTTTCTACTATATAGATAAATAGATAGATAGATAAATAGCACAACCTTCATTACGGTCAAGCTATATCATGTGTAATATAAAAAATAATGCTCAAACATTATTAATGTATTTAAAAAGAAAAAAGAAAAAAAAGCCATGACTTGACACTATAAAATGAAAATTAAAAATCAAGAGAACGAGGATCAAAGTTAAAGAAACTAAGAACCAGGATTATGGATCAAATGAAAATTAAACGCTGATGTTAAGCTTATAAAACTTGATTCTAAGGTTAATTTAGTAATTCTAGTATTTAAAAAATACAAGAAAATGTAGAGCAATCAAGTCTGAAAAACATTAAAATAATTAGATGAAAATAACTTTCAATGACAATCAAGTAATTTAACCGTGACATTAAAATATAAGATTACTATAATGACCGTCATGAAATTGATAATAAAATTCGAGCCCTTGTAAAATCACCAAACTACCCTCCAAGCAGCTATGTTAATTAATTACAGATAAAACAGCGTGGAAATTTCAGAGTGAATCACTGAACTAATCTAGCTTTGTATGTATAATTTTATATTTGATAGTTGGTGTAGTATATTTTTAATGTGTCCGCCAAGCGTGAAACCCATCTTTCCTTCCCTTCCCTTTCCCACCCTCGCCTTCATTTGTTTCCAAAATAATTAACAGTAATGTGTTCATGCGGCGTCCTCTGGCTGGATCGATTTTTTATTCAATCAAATAAAAAAATAAACGATAGAGACCAGCACTGTCCATTTTATTGGACTTAGCTCGTGGGAATAAACAAATGGACTTAGCTCATGGGTAACGAGATCAATGTTTAAAAAAAAAACATAGTAAAATTAATGGAATATTATTAATAATAATAAAATACTAACATGTTGTTTGGAATTAATTCCTTACTATAATTGAATCTAATTATAATATTTGATTTGGATTCAATTAATAAATAAGTTATATTCACAAGTTTGAAAAATATAAAATTCCAATTTATTTTGTTTTTTTATTACTCTAGTTACTTTTTTTATTAATAAATAAGTAAACAAATCTTTTTATAGTATTTTTAATTTATTTAAAATTTAATTATTAACCCTCAAGATGATTTTAAATATGAAACTGTATTAAATTCAATTCAGAAGGCTTTAAACATGTTCTAAGTAAAATGATTGAATTAACCTAGTTCATTTTTCTAATTAGCAAGTCTATTACAAATCTTTAAATTGGTTTAAAAAATCAATTTAATAAAATTTATTTACAATGTGAATCTTTTCAGATTTAATATCACAGTCATTATTATAGAATTAAGAAATTAACAACACATCAATTATACAAATGATTTAAAACAATATTAACTTAGTTCATAGTTTTATACGATAAACTATGCTCACCTAATTTGTTTTTTCAAGGACAGAACTGGGAGGAGGATTATGCTGGCCGGGTCAATTAGCTGCTTAATAATTTTATAATTTATCAATTATTGTCTGTCATAAACACTATCTGAAGCGGTTTGACGTGAACCGGGTAATAATATAAAATATAAAGGATATAAAAAATTGACGCGGTTTGACAAATCCATCCCCACAAAAACGTGATTATTAAATTAAAATGATTGTAAATAACTCGGGATTTAAAACTCAGTTACGCCTTGAAAAGATTTCTCCAAGTTTTTTTTTTAGTGTCTACCCAATAACAGGAATGTTGTTTCAGCGATACTCTTAAGGAATTAAAAGCTTTTATTTATTTATTTTAAAGCTCTTGAGAAAAAAAAACTGCTTGGTAATATGATATTTTTCTGTTTTTTTTATCTAACTATATATTAAAAAAATTGATTGATCAAATTATTTTTTATATTTTACACTTAGCGTTCTAAATTTTAATTTTGTATGGATGTTTTTTCACTTGTAAAAACTTGTGTGTTTTACTTGTTTTGCATTAAAAAAAAAATCCGCTTTTATAACTAAACACATATTTTTTAAAACTACAAATATAAATATTTTTATTTGAATTATAACCATAAAAAATAATATAATTTCAAATACACACTTTTATTAATAATATTCTGTGAAAGCAATGTTTTTGGTTTTGGTTTACTTCAAGTAGAATAAGCAACAAGAAAAGGAATGGACTATGGTAAAAGTGAGATTGTCAATTCAAGATTGTAAATTTTATTTATTTTGTCGATATATTTCATTCCAATCAAAAAAACAGAACAAATCAAAATAGATCTCTTTTTGCTCAAAAATCTTAGTCCTTTCTAAAAAATTTGCTCAAATTTTGGTCAAGACATTCCGGTTCTATTTTGACAGTTCCGTTCTGATCAAATAAGGTCTTAGTTTTGTTTTTTTAAAAGATATTGTTGGATCATACTGAAATTTTATGATAAGTCTCTTTATATATTTTTATATTTTGGGTTAAAATTTTAAGACAGTCAAAGTTTAGAATGGCTTTGTGAGATTGGCAATGATATTTTTACAATTTTGATCAAATTTGTAATTTTATTTTGAAAGGTCTTTTTTTCCTTTTTAGTTTGAATCTTGTAATTTCATGTTCCATGAAGAAGCTAATATAATTTATCTTAAATTAAATGAATTCTTAGCCAAACATGAAACGAGAAAAAATAAGAAGGGAATTGTGCATGAATAATCCAGGGACAAAATCAAAACTGAGCACCGATTAATGAAGAATCTCACAGGAGACATTAATTATCCGGGTAACTGTTCGAAGCTATGTGGTTTTTTCAATTTACTTTTAAAAACAACACTTTAAAATAATCGAAAAACAAAACCTACATCTGAGACAGAACGGAAGACGCAAGCTAAACTCGGCGAGAACAGGATCGTATAGATCAGGAGCGTAAGACACAGAAGCTAAACCAGGCAAGAACATGCATGATAATAAAGGAGTCAGTAGTTTTCACGGAATAAAGGCGAATCTGAATAGTACCCTGTGGAGACGATACTAGTACCCGAGGCTGAGCCTATGCTAGCTGATGGATTATAATTTTCTGGGGGCAAGGGCAAGGGCAAGGGCAAGGGCTGCTGGAGTCAGTAGTTTTTAATTTTGTCATTCAATAATAAATTTATTGAGAATAGATCTTTGTAATTTGTTTTGGTTTGTTTTATTATGGGTTATTATAGTCTTATAACCCGAGTCATGAATTTGGAAGGTTAATCTAGGTCAATCTACTATGTTGTCATGTCATGATTTTTTTTTAAAAAAAACATCATATTGTTTTTTTGTAAGTCACGCTATATCTTTACTAGCTGTCCAAATTATTTTTGAACTCATTAAATCGATTAAATCATATATTGATTCAACTTTCACTTTTTTTCTTGTGTTTGAAATTTGAATTATATAATTTCAAGTTAATTTATTTTTAGATTTAATTAAGATTATATTTTTTGAATTACCCGAAATGACATGTCAAAATACTTCAAAACCAAAACAAACCATTTTTTAATTTTAAAAAACAAAATATCAACCAAAACAAGATTAACAACTTTGGTTATCCAAGGACACACCATATAGGCATAATTGTTTCACAATTGTCATTTACTAGTAAAAAGCAAGACATAACAGTGTCGTTTTTACCTCAATTTAAATTACAATCCATTCCTGATTTCTCAGCTAAATACCGGCCAAAATCGGTCGATATTATACCGACTGTGTTGTTTCGACCTTGAAAAACAAACAAATCAAAGAATGTCTTGTCATGACTCACGTATGATGACATGTTGCAAGATGTACCTGTTCACTTCATTGTCAATGGATATTATGGTAGGTTTACCAAGCAAACTAGTTTTAAAGATGGGTTCATACCTAAAACAAGGAAATTAATATGAATAAAACACTGAAGTATACATGATTTAAATAATGCTCTTCTTTTTTCTTTTCGCCATTATACTAGCCAACATATTATTTTTGCATCCTTTTCTTGACAAATGGATGAATATCAAGAGATCTTCTAGGAATAATGAACTGAAGAGTTTCTCTAATGAGGGGCATATGTTAGACTCATAGCATACATTTTTTGAAAAGTGCAGCATATTATGGATGTTGTAGTGTAATGTCTTGGAGTGTTTAAAATAAAAGTGTATTAATAAAAAAAAAATTAATATTTTTTGTTTGAAAATATATTAAAATAATATATATTTTTTAAAAATAATTTTTGATATTAGCATATCAAAATTATATGAAAACACAAAAAACTATTTTCAAAGCAAAAAAAATAAAATTAAAATACTTTTAGAACAACATAACAAATAGATTTTTGTAGTAGATGAATGGATTTGTGAAAAAACCAACCTTCTTGATGAAGATGATATAAGTTGGAAGATTATTGAATTATCTTTGTCTACTTTAAATTTAGAAGATGAAGAGACATGTTTTAATGAGGAGAATGAGTTTGGTGGAAATGACCAACTATTGGAATGTCTAGTTGATGATTTTCCTTAAATATCACCACAAGATCAAGATCCTTATTTTTATATTAATGATATAGAAAATGTTTGATTTATATTTCTTTTATTTTAAGACATTTTACTTTCATAATATTTTGGAATTTATAAATGTTTCTAATTTTGAGATTATGTTTGTTTGACTTTGTGTTTGTATTATATAATTTAAAGTTAATTTATCTTGAATTTGAATTATGTGTTAATTAATATTTTAATATTTTAGTTTCAGAGGTTTTCGGCGCGCCATTTAGGGGTTGTACTGTACTGTTCATATATATATATATGAACAGTACAACCCCTAAACGGCATGCCGAAACGCTCTGAAATCAAAATATTTCATTTCAATTAAAAAAATAAAACATCAATCAAAACGAAACCGTCAACTTTGGTGAGAACTATAATCATCTACCGCTAGCTTTTCATATAACAAAAGATAAATGTGTCATGCTTAAGAGAGATAAGAGGCAAGCAAAAAGCAATATAACTGGGCTGCTAAGTGACAAGAGACAATTGACACATAGAGCAAAAAAAAAATCTATCGGTTTTCATAAGATAGGGTATAAAAGGTATCTATGACTAATATTTAGGTATTGACGTATTAGTCATAAGACATGTATATTGAATTGTTCCACATAAAAATCTCATACAAAGATATCATTTTTGTATATGGAAAGGCTCATGTGATGGTAGTGTACTTGATCTTTAAACTTAAAATCACTAAGTTATCTTATATAAAGAGTGTTATGTTTTTATTCTATTATATATTATCTTGATAAATGTCATAAATGAGCAAATAATGGATGTAACATAATATATATGAAGGTGTTTTAGTGATCAATAGATAATTCATCACCATATGTGATTTTTTTTTTAAATGTTTTGTATGTTATTAAATAATATTGATTGTTAAATTCTTGTGTAGGGTAAAATGAAATTTTAAAAACATCTCACATTTTATTCAGAGGATTAGTGACTATAATATCATGAACAAATATGATTTGACATGACATACACACTCCATGCTAAAATATCTAAATTGAATGTTATTGATGAAGGAATGATAATTACATTAAAATATAGTCATTAAAAGGTTAAGTCAAATCACTCATGACTTTTATAATATTTGGGGGATCATAACACATTGTTGAGCGATGCACTTGATTTCCAAATATAAATTGATGCACTTGATTTCCAAATATAAATTACTAAATTGATAATAAATTTAATTATTCAATTTACTTCATTCTTATTTACAATCATAATTTATATTTTTGTCAACATATTAGAAATCTAATGGCTCACATACATTAAAGACCATTAGTTATTAATTAAACTGGATAATATCAAGTATGACTTAATTGACGGTAATTTTAGAAATTAAGCACTATTTTTTTTTAGTTCAGGGATTATAATAATAGTCCTAGAACAATCAAATATCGACTTGATTGATTGAATTTATAAAATTATCATTGAATAATATATGTATACTATTTAAGGGGTAAATATATAACTTGTTATTTATAGGTTTTTTATGATTTTATATAAGTATATAGTTATGCCTTTTATTTTTGAAGATATGTTATGTTAGACATAGAAACTACATTGAGTCATAGAATAGAAAGTAGCACTTTAGATCAAATCTTTAGGTAATAAATCCCTAATCAACTATAAATCTATCTAACAAGATCTCAGAGACTTTTAATTGATTTTATTTTAATATTTTCGTTGTGTGCATGATATTTAAGAACCCAACAATATTAGTATAAACATTTTTTATGGGATCCTTTTGCATAAAATCTTTTAGCTGGTTAAGAACAAATTATTATCATATTTTATATTTGTGTGAACTCTCAGCAGTAAGTTGAATTCAAAATAAAGTTTAGTATTTCCAAAAATTATGAATAATAGTACAATGATTTGTTTGATTGCTCCTTTGATATTGCTGTAAGAAGATTGTGGTTTTGATCTTTCCATTTTCTTTACAACCTTATTGGACCGTTTTCTTCTCGAGCTGACGAGTCTAATTGAAGATTAATAATATTTTGTTTTTGTATTTTAAAAGGATTTTTTGAAGAAAAAAAAACTGTATTTTTATATTGTTTTGATATGCAAATATAAAAACTACAAACTAAAATAAAAAAATTATTTTAATACATTTTAAAGTGAGAAATACTTTAAAAACAATTGTTATCACAATACTTAAATCCCTATAACAATTGTTGTCATTTTTTATTTTTTATTTTCAATTAGGTCCCTCAATTTTTTATTAGTTATTATACTAAACTTTATCTTTATTGTTTTAATTACTATTTGTTTTCTTTTTAATCTTGTGATGGAGAATTTTATTCAATATTTTCTTTTTGGTATTTTGTAGGGGCATCTCACTCTAATGACCAGAGTTGCTTATTTTATAAATTAACTTAATTTATTTTATTATTTGATTTTGAACTGTCAAGTCTTGATTTTTTTAACTTTTTCTCCAAATTATCCCGAGTCCTGAATTACTTAAATTAATATGAATTTACTTAGAATACCATTATTTAAATATATATTTTATATTAAATACAATTAACCGTTCCACAGTATATTATGGGCAAAACAATAAATCTCGTATTTTTCTGGGTTACCCTCCAAAGCATTAACTACTTTTATTTTTCTTGGTATATTATGTTATTATTTGAGAGTGTGGTTATAGTTGTTTTAAAAAATATTTTTTGTTTAAAAATGTATTAAAATAATAATTTTTTATTTTTTTAAAATTATTTTTAACATCACAATATAAAAATGATCTAAAAATACTAAAAAATCTAATTTAAAATAAAAATAAAAATAAAAAAAATCATTTTTAAAAAAAATACATTTTTTAAGCACGAACGTCTCGCTAACCTGCAAAAAAATTTCATTTATTTAATTAATTATTAAATAATTAATAAGGGAAGTTCTTTCCAATTAATAAGTGGATTACGCGGTAGCCTCCATAACTGCGTATACGAGCTAACTAGAAAAAAATGGCGTCAAAAATAATTTTAAAATACAATTTCCACGTCTTTCACAAAACAGTCACTACAAGACAAAAGGACGTTTTTTATTTTTTTTGTCGTTTTTAACCAGACGTCTCGTCTTCTTTCCTTTGCAACAAGACGGCGTCCACGTTTCACAAGTCGTACACGGGGTCGATGCGTTGTATGGCAAGAAAGTTCCATCACCAAAAGATGAAATGTTTTCCTATATAAAGAAAATTGTCACAGAACGAGGAAGTCATGAGAAATTAACTCAAACAAAGAGTCTGGTCGATATGATATGTAAGGAATAAGGTTGGTGAGATTAGCAGGGGGCAAAAGGGCATGAGAAAGGGCCAAGAGGAAGCAAGAGGAGAAGTTTGAAGAGATGAGAAAAGATTGGAGCCAAACTGAAGGAGAAACTAATGTACGTAATTGATCTCTCTTCAGAATGCTGCAAAGATCCAACATCGTCAAACATAAGATCCAGCCGAAGGTGGTTGGCTGCAATCTGCTGGGAGATTACATTAGTTTCCTCTTCTGGTTTGGCAGCCACTTCTCTTATTCCTCAAATTTTTCCCTTGCTTCCTTTTGTCCCTCTCTAATTTGTTTTTGTTCCCCGCTAATCGCACCCATCTTGTTACTTATTTTCATCAGACTGTAGATCAGAAATTTAAAATGGCGTGCTTAATTTTCTGACACCATCTTGGTTCTGAAGCTGAAATTTCATTTCCACAATCACTAATTAATTAATCAGGTATGCACTTCATTTCTTTTGTGGGGTGGTGGTTTACGGGCATTTTCTTGTGTTGTTTGCTAGGGCTTCTATATATAACCTGCGACAAGCACCTTCTCCAGTTAAAAGCTTGCAAGGACTTCTATATTTCGCTCTGGATCGAACAAACGGAGAAAGAGGTATGTGTATAAACAAATTTTTATGGGACTGTGGTTTTGTTCTTTCCATTTTCTCTATCTGACCCATCACTTTTCCAGCCTTACTGGACAGTTTTCCTTTTGGTCAGAAGCATGCAGTTCATTTATTATCGCGCCATGTCCCTTCCATGCCATTCTTTACTTTCACAACGCAAACTCCTCACCTCTGTCAAGAAAAAGAAAATCGAACCTCAAACACAACCTCAACATCAACACCCCGGCCCAAATACAACCCAAGAAGCTCAAGATAGAAAGAAAAGACAAGAATTCAAGAAACTCCCTCCCCCTCTCGATCTTGTTTTGTTTTCAAGTCATTTTAACTTCCCCCTCTCGATCTTATTTTGTTTTCAAGTCCTTTTAACTTTACTTACAACAAGTATTTGTTTTGTTGCAAGAAACCATTAGTCTGCAGGTTGGTCCGTTCAATGGCGAGCGGGTGGGTGAAGTCATTGCAAAGTAAGTCAAGAGCATCTGATGATGTTTTTAACCCGGACTCAAAACACTTACTACCCAGTTCCAGTTGCAGAAAAACCTCTTCAAAAATCATCAAAGATGTCATTATTGAAACCAAGACCCAAACACCATCCTATTAATCAGAACCAACAAAAGCTCAAACCTGAGCACGTTTCTACAACCCCGTCACTTTCTCGGTCAACCCGCAACTCTGACTTGGTTTTCCCTGCCCTCGCCTAGCTGCCCGAGGGACACCCTTCAAGAGATTATCCTTCACACGAGTTGGAGCATCAAATCATTTCTGGGTCGGATCGAGATACTTTTCAAAGTGAAAACGGGTCAAGAACGGTGACCCGATTTGAAGAATACCGAGAAAATGTTAAAATACAGCCCGGGTTACCGGGTGTGACCACGTGGGAGTGTTTATCAGGACGTAGCGGGTTGGTTTACAAAGCAATCGGCTTTGATTCGTTGACTGTCGGGTCGTGTTTGACTCGGTGAGGGGGGGGGGGGTAATGACTAGTTGCTGGTATTTAATAGAAGAGCGGTGTTGCCTTGTTTTCTTATTATCTATAAAATTGTAAAAATACGTGGAAATTATTTTCTCTCTTTTCTTTTATCTTCAGGGAAGGTTTTATTTATTTATTTATTTTTAAATATGATGCATTTTTCAAAACTATGTGGATTAGTTTGCTAGAGGTCCAATGAGATCGATGGAAGCCATGGGTTTGTTCAGCCCACCCATGCTGATAAATCCTGAGTGAGTGGAGATGAACAATTGCTTTGGTTTTTAAGTTCAACTCCCCGGAAACAGAAACTGAGTCGACTGAGAATAGGCCAAATCAGGACCAACATGCTCTTGTAGCTCTTGGAGATTGATCCTGACTCTTGACTACCCAACACAACTCACACATAATGGAGGATGCTCTTCCACTGCCCGACATAACTCTGATGTGGGAGACATAATTTATTACAAGCTATTTCATTTGTTTAAATCATCAATTTAATAAATTATATTTAGAATATGCATTCTCTTACATTTAAATAAAATGATAAATGAGAAAATTAACAGCATATAAATTACAAAAATAAAATAGATAATGGAAAAGTTTTTATTGTTGTGTGCAGAATCTCAGATGATGAACTGACAAGAAGATTTGCCACAAAAGCACCTAGTTTATTCATTGGATATTGTTTAGTAGTTTTATAATTTATCAATTATTGTCTTTCATAAAATAAAATAAAGATATTTAAAATATCATGCTAAAACATACACGCAAACAATAATTTATCAATTATTTTCAAGTCTCGAGACTTACAATCACTAATTAATTAAACATATACATAAATTAATTAAAGAAAAAAAATACTATTGTGGTCCTATAGTTTAGTTAAAAGTAAGCTGTCAATTCCGTGCCGTTCCGGTCGGAACGTGCCATGCCGGTGAGAAAACCGGGACGAAACGATGTCGTTTTCGTCCCGGTTTTCATTCCGGCCCGTTCCAGAAATTCCGGCCGGAACACCTCGGTTCCGTTCCGGGCTCAAAAAATTCCAAATAAGACTCTAAATTAAAATAAATAAATAAATAAATTCTGCCAAGAAAAAAAATTGAAGAAGAGGATGAGGAGATGAGGAGGAAAAGAGTAAAGGAGAGGAGGATGAAGAGAGTAAATGAGAAGAGGATGAGGGTGGGCGGCGGCGTGGGAGAACTTTGAGCATCCAATGTTGTTTGAAAATAGATTTAGGGTTATGTTACTGGAGGGGGGGGGCTTTTTATACTAGTTATAATAATAATAATAATAAAATAAATAGGTTTCTAGGGGGGGGGGTTATAAATTTATAATAATAACAATAATAAAGTAGGTTTCTAAGGGGGGAGGGGTTATGATATTAATATTATTATTATTATTAATAATAATAATAATCTGAGGGTTTATAATAATAATAATAATAATTAGCATAAAAATAGTTAGCATAAAAAATAATTTTAAAAAAATCCTATTAATTTAAGATAATAAATAACATTAATTAATTTCAAATACAACAACCATAAAAAAATATACAATTACTTGAAAAACATAAAATAAGTAGTTTAAATTTCAAATCTCAAATTTGTGGGTCTTTTAATTATATTTAAATTCATTTTTTTAATTTAAATATAATTAAAAATAATAATTTTATTGTTGGAGGGTTTTTCAAAAGCAATTATTTAATTATATAACTTACTCCTATTTATTATATAATTAATTGTATAATTAAACTATATATAAAATACTTGAACTTTATTTAAAATAAGATAAAAAAAATGGTTCTTTTATTAATGATGTAGAAGATGTTTGATTTATATTTCTTTTAGTTTCGAACATTTTACTTTCATAATATTTTGGAATTTTAGAGATGTTTCTAATTTCGAGATTATGTTTGTTTGACTTTATGTTTGTATTGTATAATTTAAAGTTAATTTATCTTGATTTTTAATTATGCTTGTTAAATTAATATTTTTTTTCTTCATATATATATATATATATATATATATATATAATTAATTATATATGAACAGTACGACGACCGGAACGGCACGCCGGAACGCTCCGAAACCGGAACGTTCCGTTCCAATTGAAAAACCAGAACGGCGTCCGGAACGGCGACCGGAACAGTATTGACAGCTTTGGTTAAAACTATATTTATTTGTCAACTTTTTAAAAATAAAACTTTATAGCTTTAGCTTTATTGTACGTATATTATTTTACATCCTAAATTATTTTACATCCTAAATTATTTTATCATTTAATTTATTGAGAATATAAATTATAATTTTAAAAAAATCAATAAACTGCAATTTAGACCAAACATCCAATGCAAAGGTAGTTTTTTTCTATATTAAAAAATAAAAATACTCATATACATAACACATTAATTCTGCTGACAGCAAAATCACAGACAAAGGTGTCCGCCGTTACTCTCCCCCAATAAATTATTGGCCGTTATTCCTCTCACATGTTGTTGCGGCGTACATGATACGCACGGCAAGGAAAAACATAAGCCACCTCCAAAAGGATTGCTTGAATGTTGTGAGGTGTACCTAAGTTTTATGTGCTTAGCCAAAGCAACCAATTAATTCATGCCACTTAACGACCCGAACCCCATATAAGACCTAATTTCAACCTGAGGCTTAATTAATAAATCATCTGATGGTCGTTGACTTTTTCTTCTTCTTTTATTTTTACAAGACAGATCGAATAATTATTAGAAGCACAAACATTCATGTCGTACTGATGAAGTGTATTTTATGTCCTAAATCTTAAAAATATCCTCCTCCCGAGAGGAACGAACCACTTTCCCGTGTGCCTCCCGTGTCTATCGTAAGTCCCAACCATCGTTCGAGAAAATTTCAATCAACCGTAGAAGGAAATTGTCTTTCCTTTGTTTTATGTTTTCTCTGCAACTGCCTCTTTTCTTGCGCACCTCCCTGCTTTCTTCTTGTCTTTTTAGTGACAAGGAGAGGTTATTAAAAACATAAAATAAATATACTCTATTTTTTTAACACTAGATTCACCATGAAATTCATTCATGAATTAACTTTTATATGAGATAAAAGATGCTTCTAATATATTAATAATTTATTCTTAAATAGATTAATTTATGATGTGATTTAGTATTACCTGTTTGTTTGATTTTTTTTTTATCATTCTTGATACGTATTTGGTATGATAATCTTAATATACGAGGATAATAAAAATCATAAAATCGGTAATTTGATGACTTTTGAAATGAGAGAACCGGAGGAATGCCAAGCATCAATTACATATTCATACTCAATCCTAGGAACATAAAAAATCAAGTGAACCAACGACTTCTTCTAGCATACTGCGGAAGAGCACGTGTCGGATTTTCAAGGTGGATTCCTAGGGTGTAAATTTTCTCCGATAAATTGCGCGGAACGATGTCGTGTACAAGTTTGACATTGACCAACAAAGAGCAGAAGGATTTCATGGAGTAACTCGAAGGAAGCGGGATCGATGTTGGTCAAGTGTCGTTCGAATGATCAGTATATACTCGGATCACCGACGAATTGATGGATGGGATTAGCCGGGGGACATAAAGGCAAAAGGGCAAGAGGGGATGCAAGAGAAAATTTTGAAGAACAAATCAAGTAATTAAACAATTTGCTGAACACTTGCTACTCGTGTATCTTTATGCCTATTATGGACTGTGATTAAATTTGTATTTTAAAGTATTTTTTGTTTAGTAACGTATTAGAATGCTATTTTTTTTTTTAAATTAATTTTGACATTAACACATTAAAATAATTTAAAAACACACACAAAGTATGGTTGTTGTTGCTCTTATTTTGATGCTGATGTATAGGTATTTATTACTTCTTTTTGTTTGTTTATTTAAAATTGCTTTTTAAATTATTGATCATAAAAGGATTTTGATGTATGGTTCTTGAACTAGTTACAAATTGAGCTGGATATTTGTGGTACAGTGAGATGTCAAATATATTGTATATGAATTCAGTTAAGTGTTAAACCCATATACTCTATCATGAATCAAAAGTATTTTATTAAAAATCATAAATATTTTATCATGATGGCAGTAAAACATTGGTTCAATCCATGTAACATGAGGAGTTATTGTAAACCAAGGGCCTCATTGCCATTATCATCCTTATATAATATCGGAGTTGAAACTTAGAGTTTTCAAAAGCCTTCAGTGATTACCAATACAATGTTGGTTTAATTTGTGTAACTCCAATAACTATTAATAAGTAAAGATTTCTATCAAGTTGGTGTATCTGACAAGATATATGATCCTTAGGTAGAGGGGTTATCTTTTCTTACACTGGTCATATTTTCACAATAACAGAAGAAACCATGTTTACCTAAGAAGATTTCTTTTAAACACTATCCAAAAACACTTCATTGATGAAACACCATTCCCCCTATCTTTAGCATCAAGACTATAATCATAACAAAAATATTTTTTTGATTGGCTACACCTAAAAACAAGATAGAAATGTATTGTGATCAATGACTAGAAATGCAAGTTTCTTATATATGATTTATATTGTTTAAAATAACAAATGTTTTATACTCTTCAAGTCAAGCCTTATCAAATCTTCCAAAGATGAGATGAATCTACTCTCCTTATTGTGATAGCACATTTACTTCAGAAGTAACAAAGTCTCTTTAAAATTACGACATAATTTACCTTGAAAAAAATGACATATTCTTTCTAGTGTGTGATTGCACCTTTATCTAAGAAGGAGATGGATGTTGCATCAATAATAGGATGAATATGCTCTCCTTATCAAATCTTCCAAAAATATGATAAATTTATTCTTCTTAGGGCAATATTGTATTTACTTCATAAGTAACAAACATCAAACATCTTCCTAGTGGTATGACATATCTACCTTGAAAGTGATTGATATAGAAGCTGTTTGGCGCGGCGTTTCACCGGCCGTGCCGCAGCTTTTGGTAAAAAAAAAAAAAATATTTTTATTTTAAATGAATATGGTTTGGTGTTTTTAGATCATTTTGATGTGCTGATGTAAAAAATAATTTTTTTTAAAAAATAATTATTTTAATGTATTTCGGCACGAAAAACACTTTGAAAAGCTACCGCAACAGATCTCCTAAACAGGCCCATATTCTTTTTGTTATGATCACACCTTTCTTCGAGGACAGGATAAACTTTGCCTAAAAGAAAAGTTTTTTGTTACCTTGGGAATAATGCCCATGGGGCCTTCTACAGACCAAAATTAAAATTACTAGACACCACTTCTTACTATAAAACTTTTTAATGGTCCATAACAAATGCACCTAAACTAACAGATGGATATCTGCAAATGATATCTTTTCTTGTTTCTCATAATACACAGCCCTCATAATTTTAGCCAAAGTTAAATTGTTCATTGCCCGTACCCATGCTTGTTAGACCTAGATATGCTTCATTAAATTTAGGTGTTGTACATAGAAATACTTTATTAAGTACGGATATTGTATCAAAAAATGTTTTATTAAGTATATACATCGGAACAAAATCTCTTTTGTTAAGTATAGACGTTGAACCTAAGTAAAAACTCTACACAAGAGCTGAAACTCATGAAAATTAACAAAAAAGAAATAAAGATTTGATTATAAAAATGGGATGTATATATATAAAAAATACATATAAAGGATCTAAAGATCTAGCCCATACCCCTCAATCATGTTAAGGAACCATCTCACCTAAAAGCTTAAGCTTATAGGTGAGGCCCCAAAATATGATTTATATTATTCTCTAACACGCCCCCTCAAGTGAAAGTCCTTTGGGCTTGAAACTTGCACAGGCTCACATCACCTTATGCTTAGTTTTTTTATCAAATAGAATGGGGGTGGTGAGATTCGAACTCGTGACCGCTGGGTCAACAAGGCTCTGATACCAGCTTTTAGGTGAGATGGTTCCTTAACATGGTATCAGAGCCTTGTTGACCCAGCGGTCACGAGTTCGAATCTCACCACTCCCATTCTATTTGATAAAAAAAAATTAGCACAAGGTGATGTGGGCCTGTGCAAGTTTCAAGCCCAAAAGGCTTTCACTTGAGGGGGTGTGTTAGAGTATAATATAATCACATTCTGGGGCTTCACCTATAAGCTCAAGCTTTTAGGTGAGATGGTTCCTTAACAAATCAGATACTCCCTCCCTCAATCAGATACTCCCTCTCTTTAATGGGTCGCAATAGCACTTTTTAGGAAGATGTATGCAAAGTTTGGGAATGAGTCAAAATGAAATGCTGCACTTATATCCAATTGTATGACCTTATAAAAGTTGGAAAAAAAAATACATATTAGACTTTGCCAATATTGTTTTATCACCTATCATTTTAATCAAAGTTGCCGAGGCCATGAAAAATTTCTTGACCTCAACTAAAAACAGTTCAATTAATTAATATTATTGAAAAAGTTTACAATACAAGCAAAACTAATATGGCTTTTGATTAGACTCTTGACTCAAAGGGGGCACAAACTTGGGTGCTTTTTTAGTTTTTGTTTTGTTTTTTTATAACGTATTATGAGTTGATAACTAATTTATAAGATCCAGTAGTCACGCAAGCAGCAGAATATCTCCTGTTAATGGAAGAAAAGATGAAGCAGCATCACGGAAAGAGGGAAGAAAAATTGGCTGCCTCGAGAGTAAATTTCTAAGATATTTCGTGTTTCATACAGCACCATCCTTTTTAGGAATATTGGAAATGCTGCTTCTTAATTATTTATTTATTTTCTTTATGAAGATATAGGAAATTCATCTTGCTTCTTCAGTTTCTGTCTTCCAATAACATATGCGACAGTATTTCGTTGGAAGAAAAAGAGATCTCTACTCACATTAATTGTTTCTAATTAATAACAAGTGTACGCATCGAAGTAATCATGAACTTAGTGTTAAGATTTTTTCAAACAACAGCAGCTGACGTACGAAGTTGGAAAATTATAGTATCAAAATGTATTTTAACCTTGATTTTTACATCATATCGGTGTGCCTATTCCTAATTTCCTTGTGAGTGGCCAGTGGAGTGGGTTTGGAGGTTTTAAACCCCGCCATCTAATTTCTCTCAAGTTTGTTTTGCATGGGAATTTCCGGGAGGAAAAAAAACTCTTTTTTTTTTTTTTTGGGGGGGGGGGGGGGAGAATTGGGAAAAGACTAAAATAGAAATTGAAGTAAGTCTATTATCAGTGGTTTGGGTTGGTTTTATGGTAAATTACACGCGGTCCAAGATTTTCCTTCATGTTGCCTATACGTGAAAGAAGTAAAGTAACGAGTAATAGCGATGCAATTTCCAAGAACCCTGAAGGAAATCGCTCGGCTGATGAAATCTGCTATAAAAGCAGCATTATAGATGCTTAAGTTAGCTCGACACAGGCAAAGTGGAAACATGGATCCCATGAATTGAAAGAAGAAAGAGTCAGGTACATAGTTTAGTTTATTTGATGGGTTATCACATATTCTATTTTCATTATAATAACTCGTTTCTCTTCGTGATGTTTTTCCTTCTTTCTTTTTTTCTAAGATTTATAACATCTGCTTTTACCTTTGCAAACAGAGAGCTGGAAGAATGACCTACTGATCAATATAGACGGGCGAGATTAGCTGGGGCAAAAAAGCATATGGGAGATCGATCCAGAAAGGAACAAGGCAAGATAATTTTTTAAAGAAATGTGAAAAGAAATAAGCAAAACTAAGAGAGGAAACTATCCTGGAAGAGTCTTGTCAACCAGCCAGCATCTACCCCATCTTGGAACATGGCATCAAGCCTACGTTGGTTTGCAGCTTTCTGCTCGGAGATTAGATTAGTTTAATCCACTTTTAGCCTATGTTAGCTTACTTGTGTCCCTCTCTCATATGCGTTTTTGTCCCTAGCCGATCTCACCCAGTCAGCTGATCTATACAGGCATGATTCTGTTCAAAGAAAGGAATGGTATGTATTTATCTTGGTCATGATAATCTGATTTTTCCTCGGACTATTATGCCTTGTTGGTTTCCTTTCTCTGTATTCAGGTAGCTCTTGTTATCGGAAAAGATGTCATCTTGTTATCAAACGGGGGAGAGATCTTATCATTCATGGGAGTTCTTGAGGTCCCTTTTACTCTTTTTTTTGTTCTAGTCGCTGAAATTTGGATATCCATAATGCTTACAGAAATCCATTTCCGTTTTGAATTTATTCTTAGGTGTGTAAATTGGGTCATTTCTCAGATCTTTCAGAACCGAGTCAACACAAGCCTTTCCTTCGAAAACCGCGGATGGCTCTGTAACTCACAAGGAAGGAGAAGATCTTGAATCCCCTCTTTGTGCTGTTTGTTTGGAGTTTCATCGATGTTGAAGGAATTCCCAGGAGCAACGGGGAGGAAAATGAAGAAGCTGAACGTGGGGAGAGTAACTCTCATGAGAAGCTAAGGTCAAGATATAGCAAGAGGCAAAAAGGGAGGAAACATGATTTTGGCAAAAGCAAGATGCAGCCGCAGAGATTCGATTTCACGGAGGCTACAAAACTGCTTCCAAGATCCCATCCCATCATTTGCTACTTCTATTTTCCACACCAGTTCGCCTCTCGTTTGGAAGATTTTTTATTTTGAAAAGTCCCATTTAGGCCCCAGGAGCCGAATAATCCTTGTGACAAGACCACATCAACCTTTCCACTGGTTTGTAAACCATGTCACAAGGAATCATTCTAGAAAAATACAAAAGGAAAGAAAAAGGTTTAATATACTGATCTATTGCTCTTGTCCTTCAATAATTTAATGCATAATATCGGCTATTTTGTTCACTAGCATGCTTTTTTTAAAAGAAATATTGATGAAATAATAACAAATTTTAAAAAATGGGTGAAATAATACAGTTTGTACATGTTATTGAAAAATATAACATTCAAATTTATTGCTATTTAGAATCACAATATTAACAAATAATTATGAAATGGGTTGCAAATGAAGATAAATGGAGAGAGAGAAAAAGACATTGAAGACATTAAAATTTTGATGATAATATCATCGGTATCATAAAAAAGATTTTGATGAAATAAATTCAACGATATTAAGAAAGGTCATCAACGATAATCCGAGTATGTTATATCTGTCACCCAAATATGGGAGGTGACTCACTTGTCTTTGACAACAAGTGTGACTCACTCTTGTTACCGTTGAAGAACTGTTTTTATGTTGTTAGATTCATTTTGTCGAGATTTTTTTTGATAATATTAGTGGTGTTGTGATCAAAATTTAAGCATGCCTTAAAAAAAAAAATTATTTTCTCTCTCCTCTCTTCTCATTGTAATTTATGAAAAGAGAGGGAGTGAGAGAAAGAAAAATTGAAGTCATGTTAAAACATTGATTACGATACTATTAATGTTATCTAAAAAATCTCAACGAAATGAAATGAAATCAACACCGCCTAGAAATGTCACCAACGATGACTCAAGCGGACCACACTTGTCATAATTTTCCCCCCAAAATCTCAATATAAACTATGGTATAATTCATTTCTATGCATAGACTATCCATTTCTTAGTCAATAATATATGATTACATAGTCCCTTGTTTTGTAGACATAGTTAAGGTTCTTGGTGGTGGATTTTTTTCGCCTTTAACCAATCATTTTCTTACATGGACCATCACTTCTCACTGCTTTAACGGATCATCTTTTTCTATTTTGTGGGGGATTAATTTTACCCTTTCAAAGCCCATAAATAGCTAACAATCACCCCGAGGTGAGCCCCAATTCACCAAGCCAGACCCTGAGAACTAGATCTCGTTAAAAGACAAAAGATAGCATATACCTCATAGAAATCGCAACATAAAGCCATCATAGTAAGAAAAATAAACTTCGTTATTGTTTTGAAGAATTCGTAGAGCATAACAAGGCTTGCACTTCCACATTTTTTTAACTGGTAAGGGATTTCACAGGGACGCCTTTAGTTTGGGATCATGAAGCGGTCAATAAATTTATTATAAATTATTTAGTTTATTTAAATCATCAATTTAATAAATTTTATTTAGAATATGTATTCTCTTACATTTAAATACAATGATAAATGAGAAAATTAGTAGCATATAAATTACAAAAATGAAATAGATAATGTTAAACTATTAGATATTTGGTTATACGTATCGATTTAATTAATGGTATTTAATAGTTTTATAATTTATCAATTGTTGTCTTTCATAAAGTAAGATAAAGATTTT
This sequence comes from Salix brachista, assembly GCA_009078335.1. Classification (NCBI taxonomy): domain Eukaryota; kingdom Viridiplantae; phylum Streptophyta; class Magnoliopsida; order Malpighiales; family Salicaceae; genus Salix; species Salix brachista. The sequence continues at coordinate 1,176,665 of CM018573.1, read as the reverse complement.
AATATCATGCAAAAACATCCACGCAAACAATAATTTATCAATTATTTTCAAGTCTCGAGACTTACAATCACTAATTAATTAAACATATACATAAATTATTTAGAGAACAAAAATACTATTGTGGTCCTATAGTTTAGTTAAAATTATATTTATCTATCAACTTTTTAAAAATTATACTTTATAGCTTTAACTTTATCGTACGTATATATTATTTTACATCCTAAATTACTTTAGCATTTAGTCTATTTTATATTTATTAAGAATATAAATTATAATTTTTAAAAAAATTCAATAAACTGCAATTTAGACCAAATGCCCAATGCAAAGTTAGTTTTTTCTTTATTAAAACTCAAAACCTAATTACACTTAAAAAAATAAAATACTCATATACATCACATCCAATGCAAAGATGGCCGCCGTTACTCCCCCCCAATAAATTATTGGCCGTTAATGCAGCGTACATGACACGTACAACAAGGAAAAACATAAGCCAATCGGCGCTTACAGAGGGATTGCGTGAATGTTGTGATCTACCTAAGTTTTATGTGCTTAGCCAAATCAACCAATTAATTCATGCCACGTAAGACATAATGTCAACATAAGGTTTAATTAATAAATCATCTGTTGGTCATTGACTTCTTTTTTTTTAGTTGTACAAGTCAGATGGAATAATTATTAGAAGCACAAACATTCATGTCGTTTTGATGAAGTGTATTTTATGTCCTACATCCCAAAAATATCTTCCTCTCGAGAGGAACGAACTGTTTTCCCGTGTGCCTGCCGTGTCTACCGTAAGACCCAACCACCGTTCGAGAAAATTTCAATCAACCGTAGAAGGAAATTGTCTTTCCTTTGTTTTATATTTTCTCTGTAATTACTTCTTTTCTTGCCACCTTCCTGCTTTCTTCTTGTCTTTTTAGTGACAAGGAGAGATTATAAGAAACATAAAAAAAAAAAAAAAGTTTATTTGGGTGGGGTACCTAGAATTACTTTATTAAGGACATACATTGTATCAAAAAATGCTTTATTAAGTATAGACATTGCCCATAATGTTTTATCATTTTAATCAAAGTTACCGAGGCCATGAAAAATTTCTTGACCTCCACTAAAAATAGTTTAATTAATTAATATTATTGAAAAAAAATTACAATACAAGAAAAACTCACGCTACGTTTACTTCGCAGAGGCACCAAAAAGTGATTTTTGATTAGACTCTTGACTCAAAAGGGGCACACACTTGGGTGCTTTCTCAGGATTTTTTTTTAATATAACGAATTATGAGTAAATTAACAAAAGTGATTAATTAATTAATATCACTCAAAAGTGATTAATTAACAGTTTTATTGATTAATACTATTGAAAAAATTTACAATACAAGAAAAACATTCGTTACGTTTACTACTTTACTTCGCTGAGGCACCAAAATTTATTACTCTTGACTCAAAAGGGGCACAGACTTCGGTGCTTTCTCAGGTTTTTATTTTATTTTATTTTAATATAAAGAATTATGAGTTGATAACTAGATCCAGTAGTCATGCAAGATGCAGAATATCTCTTCCCTAATGGAAGAACAGATGAAGAAGCATCACAGAAAGAGGGAAGGAAAGTTGCCTGCCTCGAGGGTCGAGAGTAAATTTCTAAGATTTTTCGTGTTTTATACAGCACCATCCTTTTTAGGAATATTGGAAATGATGCTTCTTAATTATTTATTTATTTTCTTTATGAAGATATAGGGAATTCTTCTTGCTTCTTTACTTACACTAGTTGTTTCTAATTATTAACAAGTGTACGCATCGAAGTAATCATGAACTTAGTGTTAAGATTTTTTCAAACAACAGCAGCTGACGTAAGAAATTGAAGTAAGTCTATTATCGGCGGTTTGGGTTGGTTTTATGGTAAATTACGCGCGGTCCAAGATTTTCCTTCATGTTGCCTATACGTGAAAGAAGTAAAGTAACGAGTAATAGCGATGCAATTTCCAAGAACCCTGAAGGAAATCGCTCGGCTGAAATCTGCTATAAAAGCAGCATTATAGATGCTTAAGTTAGCTCGACGCAGGCTGAGTGGAAACATGGATCCCATGAATTGAAAGAAGAAATAGTCAGGTACATAGTTTAGTTTATTTGATGGGTTATCACATATTCTATTTTCATTATAATAACTCGTTTCTCTTCGTGATGTTTTTCCTTCTTTTTTTTGTAAGATTTATAACATCTGCTTTTACCTTTGCAAACAGAGAGCTGGAAGAATAACCTATTGATCAATATAGACGGGCGAGATTAGCTGGGGAAAAAGCGCACATGAGAGATCGATCCAGAAAGGAACAAGGCAAGATAATTTTTTAAAGAAATGTGAAAAGAAATAAGCAAAACTAAGAGAGGAAACTATATATATATCCTGGAAGAGTCTTGCCAGCCAGCCAGCATCTACCAGATCTTGGAACGCGGCATCAAGCCTATGCTGGTTTGCAGCTATCTGCTCGGAGATTAGAGTAGTTTAATCCACTTTTAGCCTTTGTTGGCTTACTTGTGTCCCTCTCTCATATGCGTTTTTGTCCCTACCCGATCTCACCCAAGTCAGCTGATCTCTACAGGCATGATTCTGTTCAAAGAAAGGAATGGTATGTATTTATCTTGGTCATGATAATCTAATTTTTCCTCGGACTATTATGCCTTGTTGGTTTCCTTTCTCTGTATTCAGGTAGCTCTTGCTATCGGAAAAGATGTCATCTTGTTATCAAACGGGGGAGAGATCTTATCATTCATGGGAGTTCTTGAGGTCCCTTTTACTCTTTTTTTTGTTCTAGTCGCTGAAATTTGGAGATCCATAATGCTTACAGAAATCCATTTCCGTTTTGAATTTATTCTTAGGTGTGTAAATTGGGTAATTTCTCAGATCTTTCAGAACCGAGTCAACACAAGCCTTTCCTTCGAAAACCGCGGATGGCTCTGTAACTCACAAGGAAGGAGGAGATCTTGAATCCCCTCTTTGTGCTGTTTGTTTGGAGTTTCATCGATGTTGAAGGAATTCCCAGGAGCAACGGGGAGGAAAAAGAAGAAGCTGAACGTGGGGAGACTAACTCTCATGAGAAGCTAAGGTCAAGATATAGCAAGAAGCAAAAAGGGAGGAAATATGATTTTGGCAAAAGCAAGATGCAGCCGCAGAGATACGATTCATGGAGGCTACAAAACTGCTTCCCAAGATCCCATCCCATCATTTGCTACTTCTATTTTCCACACCAGTTCGCCTCTCGTTTGGAAGATTTTTTTATTTTGAAAAGTCCCATTTAGGCCCCAGGAGCCGAATAATCCTTGTGACAAGACCACATCAACCTTTCCACTGGTTTGTAAACCTTGTCACAAGGAATCATTACAGAAAAAACCAAAAGGAAAAACAAAGGTTTAATATACTGATCTATTGCTCTTGTCCTTCAATATTTTAATGCATGATTTCGGCTTTTTTTGTTTAATGAATGCTTTTTTTAAAAGAAAAAATAACAAATTTTACAAAATGGGCGAAACAATATAGTTTGTACATGTGATTGAAAAATATAACATTCAAATTTACTGCTATTTAGAATCAAAAATATTTTGATGAAATAAATTCAACGATATTAAAAAAAAGTCATCAACGATAACACGAGTATGTTATATTTGTGGTGACTCACTTAACTTTGACAACAAGTGTGACTCATTCTTGTTACCGTTGATGAATTTTTTTATGTCGTTACATTCATTTCATCTAGATTATCTTGATGATACTAGTGGTATTGTGATCACAATTTAAGTATGACTTCAAAACCTTTTCTTTTCTCTCTTCTCTTTGTAATTTTTGAAGAGAGAGAAAAAAAAACTCGAGTAATATTAAAACTCTAATTACAACATTATTAATATCATCTTAAAAATCTCAATGAAATGAATTCAACACCATCTAAATATATCATTAATAAGGACTCAAGCGGGCCACACTTGTCATTTTTTTTCTTCAAAATCTCAATATAAAGTATACTATAATTCATTCCTATGCATCGACTCTCCATTTCTCGTCAATAATTGATGATTTCACAGTGCCTTGTTCTGTAGACATGGTTAGGGTTTTTGGTGGTGGATTTTTTTGCCTTTGACCAATCATTTTCTCACGTGGACCGTCACTTGTCCCGACTTTAATGGTCCTCTTTTTCTATTTTGTGGGGGACCGATTTTACCCTTTCCTAACAATGAACTCGTGGTGCGCCCAATTCACCAACCCGGGTCCTGAGAACCAGATCCCGTAAAAGGAGAAGATAGCAGCAAATACCTAACAGAAATCGCAAAATAGAGCCGAACCAGTTAGGGAAATAAACATGCTTACGCCTTACAGTTCCATAACTTCATAATTGGTAAGGGATTTAGCAGGGACGCCTTCGGTTAGGGATCAGATAGGTAGAGATGGGAGTGCCCTGTTGTCGTAACCAGGGAGTGGGATGGACACCCATCACGCATGTTTTATTGCGCGAACCGACCGCTCATCATATCCCGTTAAACCCTGAAGGATCACAGCTATTATCAGCTAGAGTTCCCTCTTTTATAATGACGCTGTAGTTTCTCCTCTTACTATCTTTCCGATGTGGGATACAAAAACCGTCAGGTGCCTCAGCGTCGCTGTCCGCTTACTATCTTGCCGACGTGGGATATTAAAAACCTCAAGTTCCTCTGCATCCTTTGTCCGTCCTCTCTCTTTCATTATTATATAGCAAATGAAATATCTTCGACTTGAATATCTAATTGTTTGAATCTCGCTGAATTATAGGTTACTGAGGAGATGGAGGAGGGTTTTTTTTTTTTTTTTATCTTTTTCTATCTAGATTCTAGATAAGTGTTTGTTATCTAAGAAAATATAAAAAATATATCTCATTCTTTCAAATTCCAAGTTTTTTTGGCTTTATATACTTAATAAGATAAATCCCGTAATTACAAAAAAAAAAACAATAAAATGAAGCTTCATGGTAATTTGAGATAAATAACAAACACTTGTGGAAAACTAGCTTCCGCCATAACTTGAATATACGATTAGAAAGATGTGAGCAAGGAAAAAAAAAAAAGAATTGTTACATTCAAGCTCCATTTAAATTCTAAATTAACAAAAAGAAATTAATTGCTGTAAATTTGGACAATATTTTTTAATGAAAAGTAAAAAATAAGAGAAATGAGTTTTTATCTACAAAGACAAGGAATTCAGGCTTTTAAGACATTCGAATTTAAATAACCTATAGTTAATCAACAGATAAAAATGTATGAATTAATCAAAAATCTAATAAAATGCGTCTAAAATAATCTATAAATAACCAGCAGATAAAAGAGTATGAATAATTAACAGTCAAATAAAATGTATTAATTAATATATAATCTAATGAAAACGTATCTAATTAAATTAACGTTTGCTATAAACCAGAGATTCCTCCACACAAGATGGCGTTTTCAGGAATCGGAACTTCATCTCTAACAGGAATGGTTGATGGATCCTCCTCTCCAATGCCTCTGACTCGCAAGTATAACTCTTGCCCTAGATACCATCTCTCCGCATCCTGTGATCTCAGATTCCACAACCCTTGATTGTCCAGCATGACCATCACTGCCGTCCATCCGGATGGATAAACCTGTCAAGTGATCACAAATTTGTGATAAAAAGAGTGTCAGGCATATTGTTTCACATCCCTGATCAATAATTGGTGTTCAATGATATGCAAGTCAACAAACCTGAACTGTAGAACGAGAAACTGCATCATTCAAGTTATACGTTGCCTTCATATCCTCTTCCCACGATGATGTTCCAAACTCCATGCTGCAATTAGCATTCACGAATTTTATTGAAGTAGAATATATGGATCAAAATAAGCATATCCCACTCATAATTGGCTCTGAAAATCGCACTAAAACATGGAGCATGAGAATTAAGCCTCACCCAACAACAAAGAAGTTGTAGCCATCAAGGTGCCATGTTTGCAGATATGGGGTAGGATTTTCAAACACCAAATGGTAAAACTCTCTGTAATTTGCATTGATAACTGAAGTACCCAATGTCGAGATACCATTATCAGTAGGGGTGTCTGGAAAATTCGCAGTCCTCGACGCTTCAAGCTCGAAATAGTCTGCCATCTTGAATGGCGTCCCTTGATGAACAAATGACACCCCATTGACTGTATACAGGTGTTTATTTGTATCGATCTCACCGTTCCTGAGGACTATTGTACGGGATACGTTGATCCTGCCATAGTGATATGAACCTTGAGGATTTGGCCTAGCAGCTCCAGCTGACAAGTTCCACCTGATCAAGCACCAAATTGTCAGCTTTTAACCATCTGTTATTCAAGTTTTACTTGGGATTAATTAGCGATGCTTGCCTTATTGAACGAGCTTGTTCGATGGAGTAGAAATAATCATGTAACTGTGGTCCTGAGGGAAGTGGGCCGGATGGAAAATCATCAGAGTTCGGGTAGCGAATGACGCCTACTCCAAAAAGCTCGGCGTCTGTCAAGCGGGAACTGGCAACCATGTAGTAGGACTTGCCACAAGTTTGATTCTTTGCTGTGACTAAGACCGAGTAGGATTGACCGACATGGATGTCCAGACTTCTGTAAGTTTGCTGTGCTGTGTAAGACCCTTCTGTCTCCACTAACAGCATTAGATGATCTTGAATCCTGAAGTTCAAAGAAGTTTTCAAGCCCACATTTGAAATCCTTAGCCTGTATGTAGCCCCTGTAATACAAGAAGATCATGATCAAATAAATTGTCCCTCTGAATCCGTAGTTTCTGCTGTCGATTGAACAGCAAAACGTTATACTAATGGCTAGCTGGTGCCCAAAACAAGAGCTTGCTTAGCAGCTAAGGTGATTAAAATGCGAACGAGCTTAGATAGGAAAATGAAAACAAGAAGGAAACCTTTCCTAACTTCATTTGTTTCTCAAGGTTCCATTTGGATTGGAACTGATCAAGTGCAACTTGGCTCTAAAATACTTGATATAGCTTGAACGACAATCAGCATGACAAAAAATTAAGGCTTGATATGTAATTGAAAGAGTGTAAAATCATCAAAATAAGAAAATTAAAGTAGAATAGAGATCAAAATCACCAACATGAGGATATTTTGAATAAAAAATAAAAAAAAATCAAGAGAGGTAAACTTGATTCTTAAGAAAGTAGTATAAAATAGATAAGCTCAATCGGTATTGAAAAGCCTAACAAATTCTAGTACTTGAATAAAAAAATTCAAATATTAATTTAACTACTCGATAATAAATACCAATATTTTTAAATAAATAAATATAGTTTCCGGAATAAATGGATGAATTTCGAATTCACTTCCGCAAAAAACAAGGATGAATTTCCGGAGTCTCGGAGAACATTGACACTATAGATGTACCCAAAACAAATTCATTGTAGCAATGCTTCTATGAAGACTTGGACACATTATTCATCATATTATCACGAAGAATTTACCATCAGGATGAAGAGAAAATACCGGTTAAAGTGAAAACAAGCATAAATTATATGTGGATTCACCTGGTTCAAATTTAAAAACTGTTTCGTTAGGACTCCGTCCATTGATAAGAATTCCAGTGGGATTCTGAAGTCCAATCCCATTATCAAGCGAAGCCCTCAAATCCTAGAAGAAAAAAGACATATATAATCATAATCGCTGTAACAGTTTATACGTGAAAATATAATGGCTCCCTGGAAATCATACCCAGTGATCTGTACTGTACCAATCTCCGATGAGGACATCAATATCTCCATGAGGTTGTGGGAATGGTATAGGAATGACCTCACGATTGTTCACACGAATGGGACCATAGCCACCTGCAGCTTTATGCAGGAGAAGTGATGGGAAATAAAAGAAACTTCCAATCTGATCCTTCACTTGAAAACTGTATGTCCAGTTTTGGCCAGGTAGTATCGGACAGTTCGTCTCCTGCACTCCATCTTGCCACGAATTCCTTCTCATTTGCAGCCCGTTCCTGCATTATATATTCATGAACTCTCACGCTGTCCTTAATTACATGCGTTCTAAAAATAGAAGAATCTGTGCTTGATTGTAAGTGCTTACCATGTCATAAGAAATGGTTCTGTCAAGTTGTTGTGAACATTGATGTTTAGCACATCATTTGTTGTCGCATTCAACAATGGTCCCGGAAATTGATCGTTGATCACAATCACCTGCATAATTGAAAATACCGAAAAGGGAAACAAATTTCAAACACATGAACACTAAAAAGTACGCACAGAGGGTGTAAGTAAAGATTGAAGAACCTGTTTGGGAAGAGCAAGAGGAGCGCGGTGAGAGAAGGAAACTGTCCAGTCATAAGAAAGCGATTTCCCATCTACCAGCACAGCGAGGGAGGGGAGGTAGAGAAGGATCAGGCTGAAAGGACTCATTTCTACGTTCTCCCTCTTCTGGTTTGCTCTCTGACTATGCCATGGAATATAACCTAAATATATTTCTATCAACGTAGAACTCAGCTTGAAGAAGCCAGCCGACTCGTAAAACTAGACCTCTTTATGTATGTAAATTCATTTGTTTTTATCATTTATAGATGGATTCTAGATAAGTTTTATTTGTGTACAGGTTATCCACGAATACAACATTGTTTAGATATTTATTTTGTGAATAATATCGTATATAAATCAATTTCTATCACTTATTTAATTAGCGTAAGAATATATCTATTTATTTATGTATTCACGCATGCTTCCGTGTATAATGGTAGTCACAAGCCCTACCATTGAGTTCACTCGTGATCAATTCGTGTTTTAAATTTCATGTTCGTCGGCAGTAGCACTTGGCCTATTTAAGAGATATGGGTAAGCAACATTTTAGCAACCAGTCCTTTTCATTTAAAGTTTTTTTTTTTTGTAACTCGATTCATGATGATGTCCTTTTATGTTTGAATAAAAATTACCAAAAAAATAAAATCTCTCTATTTCATAAATTATTCAATTCAGTCTCACAAATTATGAAGTTCTAAATTTTTTTTAAGAAAATAATTTGAAATAACAAAAAAAACTATAATTTAAAAAAAAAATCAATTTAACAGCAAAAACAAACACCACTAACTACAAACGAGATGATTTCATTCATGTGCTTTTGAGCAGTGTTATATTTGATGGCGCTCTGGCCTTCCTGGTCTGCCCTCAAAGTTGACTTCCGCTGATCGGTGACATAAGCCTGGCATCTGCTGACTTGGAAGCTCAGATATAAAAGACTTACTCTGAGCAAGCCTCATTGTTGGTCTGCTGCATTTTTAGGCCTTACAAAAATGAGAGCAGAGAGAGCAGAGAGAGCAAGAGATTCCTCTGTAAATCGATCCAATCACCTTGCCTCAAGATCATGTTACTCGTAACGAAATCAAAGCCTCGAGACAAATGAATCATGGCATTATAAGCAAACAGCAAATCATCTACTGATCACCTCATAGCAAAAGGAAAAGGAAAGGGAAAAAAGAGAGGTATTCTCAGATCACGAGCACTATCTTGTAATCCTCCTTACTGATAAACAAGATAGATCTTCTCATGTTATCTATTTATTAAGTGAACTGTGGGCCTGGCAAAAAAAAAAAAAACAGCAGTACCAGGAGGCTAAAGTTCAACCAAATAAACCATGAATAAATTCAAAGCTGGTGGTTAATTAAATGTCAATCCAAGCTCCCAAAAAAAAAGGGTCAAGTGCTAATCAAATCAGTCGAAAATCAACATTCCTCTACCACAATTTTTTAAATACAAGCTCCTTGCATTGTTTTAAGTGGGATATCTCCACTTGAATTTCTTTTTCATTTTATCCTCTCTTCCCCACCACTTTGTTCTAGCAAAGTTCAGGTGGTTCCCTGCAGCTTCCTCGAGTTTTTCAAACAATCAGTAGGCTACAACAACCAGCTGTCAAAGCATGCACAAGAAAAAAATATGGTAGGCCAAACAGTACATCCACCTATTATTTTACATGTGCTCTAATAAACTCCTCCACCTGAGATATATCGCCAGTCAAACCAGAAGCTTCGCCAACGGTAACTTTATTAATGCATTGTGAGAATGAAAACACTTCACCAGGAATTCCAAGAGCATAGTCATTGGCGATATCAGCATCCGATACTCCACTCCTTGATACCCGCAATTTTTCACTGAAAGATAGAAAACAAATGGATTAAGTATACTTGCATCTGCATTTAATCACGATGAAATGCATAGCCGAGAGAGAGAGAGAGATGCTAAATGGGGATAAAGCAAAAATCTTATCTTAACCACCAAACTATCCAATAGAGCACCAACAAGCACAATGGTTACATTTTTAAGGGAACAAGCAGCTGTAGAAAGGTCTCATCCAGTCCTTGAGTTTTTACTAAGTATGGGTTACAGTTTGTTACAATGTGAAAGACTTGTAAAGCAACAAGACTTAACTATCACCCAAGGCACAAGGCCCAAACTCCAATAAAATCACGCAATTGTTTAAAAGGTGTATATATTTTGCAAAAAAATAATAACAGTAAAGGCTGGCTTCACTAAATAATATCTTCCTACAAAGGCTTGAACAAAATATATGTTTCACAAATTCATACATATCCAATTCCATTTATTAAAAAACCCAGTGTCTAGGTGAAAAGGCCTTTTCTTTTGTCTTTATATAGAGAAAAAAACAAATATCATTAAAACAATACCATATTGAAATCATATTAAATAATAAAACAGGAAATTATATGAGCTTGAGCAATTTGCAAACCAGACCCTAAGATGTTCCATCCTTTTGAGTTTGAATGTATTATTAAATTGACACCATACTGTCAAGTGTAGATTTTGAATAAAAATTGCCCCCTACACCTAGCACCTTGCAAGAAGCATTCTCCTAGGCAGCACCAAGCAAATCACCTTGCCTAGAGAAAGAGGCATTACAGGGGTGCCTTGTCTCGCCTTAGCACCCAGGTAATTGCCTCTAGTATCTCATATAATGGCTTTGCATTAACAGAGGGGCATAAAAGCCTAACCGACCATGTGATCACAACAACTGCTCATTGAGATGCCAATAGGAAATTATTAATCGGAAGTCCAAGACAATGGAGAAAAGAAGGAAATTGAACGCACATTTCTTTCTCTAACTGCTTTCGGATGAATTCCTTGGTATGTGCTGTCACTTTGTCTGTCTTGTTACAGCAGATGAGAACTGGAAGTTTTCTTTTCACAACACTTGCCTTGGTCAAAATATCATACAGATATCTGTAACACACAAGCCATCAAAATTAAAATACCACATTTCTATATCTTCAGAGTGCAAATACATGTGCTTTATCTGAAATTATGTGTTGGAAGTTTGTAATTACTCTGTGACTGCACTCAAGTTGGGTAAGAATTCCAAAGCATCAACAACAAACACGATGCCAGCTGCTTGAGGCAAGAACTCGTCTAGTTTGGGTCGAAGACGAGAATGACCAGGAACATCAACAACATGTACAGGCTTTATTTTCCCCTTCTGTTGAGGACATAAAGTGGAAAAAGGAAGGGTTAGTACCACCTAAAATGCGTGGCTGAATTTGGAATATATTCCCATTTCATGTCATGAGAAATCAACACAGTCTGGGTTAAATTTGAGCACATCAAGTTAAAATATACCACCTTAGCACTCTCAGAATGTAGTAAGAAAGTGCCCTCATTTGGTTCCATTGATGTGACAGTACCCTGATGTGAAGAGCCATCTCGAAGCTGGCAAATGCATCAGGGATGTAAATAAAATTTAGAACAACAACTGTAAAGTACAAGCAAGATTACTCTCGTAACTAGACTATCAAAAGTCAATGATCAAACTCTGAAATTTCAAAGGAATGTGGGGGGATTACTTGATAAAAAAGAACAGTTTTGCCACTCCCACTAAGCCCAGAGAGCACAATGGTATTGGATTTTGTGCGTTTCAGCAAGCGAACTGCAAAGAAAAGTAAAGGAAGGGGTCAAATATGATTCCAAATCCAAACATCTAAAAAAGTAAAAGATGCAATCTGCATTTTTTTTTCTTAAGACATTTGCTAAACATAGAAAACACAAAACAGAGATTAATAAATTCAGGAGGTCTATTCAAATAACAAGGATAATCCTCTCCCTTCCCAAAAACTATTTCGATCCCTTGTAAATAGGTGGTGAAACATCTATATTTTCCATTTGATATCTTCAAGAGAGCCCTAGTTACACTTTAAAACCAGTCCTGACATGATTTTACATCAATTTACATCCTTTAGTTCTGTAATCCTAAACAGCAATCCTGCCCACATAGTTAAATTTACATGGAAATGAAAGAGAGTTTCACATGAACAAAAGTTGCAACACCGGACATCCTTTGGAGATGTTGCTGCCCAAACCCATGATATTCTTAGTAAGAAAGAGGTCCAATCGGCCAGTACGGACAGCAAATTACAGGACACATTGCAATATCAAGTTCTCTATTCTTGTTTGATTCTTCCTCAATCCTGACACTACATAATTCTGCTTCACTTTATGAGGTCAAAGATTTCCAAATTTCACATAATCAACACTAAGTATCAAGTTGTGTGCTTAAGAACAATCCCATTAACTTACAGCAAATAGAAAATCAACTAATAAGCCTTTTTCTTTACGCTACACATTTAAAGATAACACAAACATTTGCAAACGGAAGTAGAAGATTACTTATTAAGAGCAAGAGGGTGGTGAAAAGCAAGACAGCGACAGCCGCGTACAGTTGAGTAGGAGGTATTTGATGTGCATATTCAATCCCCTGTCGCAGCCATTGCTGCGCTTCGGTTTTCCACTGCTCTATTCCTTCCATTTTAGATGCTGCAAATCCACGTTTTAAAGAAATTAAACCCAAATTTAATGTAATTTAACAAATGGGATTTCAATTATCAGCCAATTTCTCGTTTCAGAAAAGAGAGAGAAAAAACACTGACAGATCGAACCAGACAATAAAAAAGACCCACCAAAAGAAAAAAGTGCTAGAAGGCTGTGAAGCTCACCGCTAACCCGCAGAGGAATCGGAGTTGAGGAGGGTCGGTTTCTTGTGTTTTTCCGCCGTTACTGGGGTTGTCACAGTCGCTGCTGCTTCTCCTGTCCTTATCTCCGCTGCTTGTCGCCCTTCCGGAAGCGTGGTGGTTATTGAAAGATCGGGAGAGCAGAGAAAGAATGATTTTTTTACTTTTCTTTATTTGGATTTTTGTTTTTGTTTGGGGAGAGCAGAGGTTTTTTTTTATTTTTATTAAAACACGAACGGTTAAATGTAGGAAATTAATATTGTAAATTACCCCCCCATACGTTTTAAATTTACAGGTTAGTTCCGTAGGTAAAGCTGGTTTTGATTTTTGTTTTTTTTTATAAATTTCCCATATTTCCCTTTATAAATGAATTTATTGATTAGAAGTCTATGACATTGTAAGAAAGAAACAAGTATGAAATATAAGGACTTAATAACTAAATAGTTTAAACTAAACGGTTGATTAGTTATTTCACTGAAACTCAAGGATGAATTAATAATTTCCTTTTGATATCTTCTTTTTCTTGCTCTCTCTCTCTCTCTCGTTTTTCTATTTTTAGACTTTGATTTTTCGTTTCCTTTTCCACTTTCTTCCTTTTTGTCAGCTAACAAAATATATTGTATAGTAAATTTTCGTATTGAGAAAAAAAATCAAGTTAATGATATAAAAATAATTAAAAATCACGTACACCCACGCACATGATCCGTGTCCTTAATTAACAATGATAGATATTTTGGATGTGGTTGAGATTATTTTTAAAAATATTTTTCATTCAAAAATATATTAAAGTAATTTTTTTATTTTTAACATCAGCACATGAAAATGATTTAAAAATACCAAATAATTAATTTAAAAAAAATTAAAAAATATTTTTGAAATGCAATGTCAAACATGGACTAAAAGACAAAAGAATTGTTGGGCAGCATCTTTCCTTGGTTATTACTGTAAAACTTGCATTAAAATTTATAAATTTATTATTTTTATAGCTATATAATGATTTTAGAGTTATTGATTATTTACTTTTTATTTCTGCAAAAAAAAGAAGTGTTTCAAAACCTAGTTATATATATATATATATATATATATATATATATATATATATATTAGATTAAATAGGCAGTAACTTGGAAGGAAAAATGGTATATATGGATAGCAGAAGATTATGGATTTGATAGATTATATTTTCTTATTGAGCTTCGAAACACTAGTTGGGCTGCTGATGCAAGTTTTTTTCTCGGTCCATGCTTGGACAGGATAGAGACTGTATTGCTTTTGCTGGTTCTGGTTGATAAGCTGGTCCAATACAGAGTCTGGGCTCGTCGACTAGGCACCCGTTTGGCAACGTGGTGCGTTTCATGTTTGCCGTTTGGGATGCTATTTTGGTGTTTGGTTTTTACCAAACACCGTTTTATTTTAGTGGGTCCCACCCCAAATTTGTGTTGAAACGCCGGTGCAAGAAAAGCAGCAATTTGCTGCTTTTCTTGCACCGGCGTTTAAAGCAGCAAAACAGCAATTTACCGTTGAAATTTTAATTCCAAATCAACCCTCGTCCCTCAATTCACAGTTTCGCCTTCAAGCTCAACATCGGATTCAATTTATATACACGATTCAAACTGATTTTTTTACCGTTGAAAATCTGCAACTCTCATCCTCTCGTCTTCAATCATCCTCTCGTCTGCAACCTCCCTTTTCTCTCCTCTGCAACTACCAACCGACGAGAGAGATCGGGGTGAGTGCAGGTGGAGAAGAAGAGAGATCCTTTGTGCTTTTCTCCCTTTCTCTTCTCTGCACTCTCCTCCTCCTCATCTTCTCCCTTTCTCCTCATCTTCTATGGCAAATCATCTTCATCGCCATCACAGAGGAAGAAAACAGACATCCCGCCATGACCAAAACCAGTGCCTACTGGGACGATTTTGAACTCGCCATTGACAAGCTTGAAAGATGGTGTAGCTGGGGGTTTGGGTGCCAACAGAAATGAAGGATAAGGAAATGATAAGGAGACGAGAAGAGAGGAGATGAGGAAGAGTGTGTGGGTGGCGCAAGGCAGAGATGTGTGTGTGGGGGGGGGGGGGGGGAGGAAGTAGGGTTCGGGATGGGTTTTATAATTATAATAATAATAATAATAATAATAATAATAATAATAATAATAATAATATAATTATTATTATTATAATAATAGTTAGCATAAAAAAATAGAGGTTTTAATTTGTAATTAATTTGATTGAATTATTTATAATGAAATGTATTTAAATTAATTATGTTTAAACTTATTAGTTACTTGAAATATATTATTTAGTGTGTTAATTTTAGTAATTGATAATTATATTTTTAGTTTGATGGGAGAATAAAAAATAATAGTTGTTTTTTCATGAATTATTAATTACATAATATTATTATCATTATTAAATTTACAATATTTAAAAAAATTATATATATATATACCCTTTTAAGTAATTTCACAAGTTAAAAGCAGTTTGTAAAGTTTGGAAACCAAACACCAAAACTGCTTTTTCTTCAACCTTCAACTCAACCACAGTTTTAACCAAACACTTAACTGCTTTTTTTGAACCACAGTAAAAAGCCCTTTTTTTGAAACTCTATTTTTTCAACCTCAACCACAACCACAACCGCAATACCAAACAGGCCCTAGGTTTGAATCCTATTTATTTAATAGCCTTATTAACACCCTTTTAGTTTTTTATTTTGAATTATATTTGGATGCATTTTAAAAACATGCTCAGCTTGAAGAAAAAAATAGTTATATATATAATAAATTAGTTAAATATTCACAGTTCTCTTTATAAATTAAATATAAAAATCATGTAATTAAAAATAAAAGTAGAGGTAAAGAGAATATATTAAGGGTCTGTTTGGTATTGCGGTTGCTGTTGTGGTTAAGGTTGAAAAAAAGCAGGTTTAAAAAAAGTGATTTTACTGCGGTTCAAAATAAGCAGTGAAGTGTTTGGTTAAAACTGTGGTTGAGTTTGAGGTTTAAAAAACACACACACACACGTGTGTGTGTGTGTATATATATATATATATATATATATTATTTTTTTATTTAATAATTATAATAAAAAATATAATTAATAATTCAAGTAAATTAAACACTTGTTTTTATTCTCCTATCAAACTACTTGTAATTTCATCCAAATTAAATTCATATGTGAAGGTCTCTATGATCCCAGAACAATTATAAAATATCATTTAAAATAAAATTAGAATTGCGATACAAAAATTATATTGTGATATTCTTTTAATATATTTATTGTAATTAATTTTTAAATATTAAATATATATATATATACACACACACACACACACACACACCCAGCCCTATCCAGCCCACCCTCTGCAATATCAATTCTGTAACGCACGGAAAGCAGAAAATTTCTGCTTTCCGTGAAACGCCGGTTGAAAGGTAAGAAATAGTGGGCCCCATAATTAAACCAGCTTTTTTTGTTATTTACCAAACACATGTTTACAGTGCAACCTGTGTTTTGTTGAAAACGCAGGTTACACATCAATACCAAACGGGCGCTAAACATCTTGTCAAACTATAACAAGGAGGTCTTCTCATCAAATTAAATATTAACCCAGCTAAAGGTGAGGAAAGAAAGGTCAAGGACGCAATTTTATTAGGATTTATGTTTTTGTTTTACCATTCTTGTCAAACTCATCATTTACTTTCCTTTTTTAATATTTAATCGTCGGACAACATATATTTATATAATGTATTATTCAATCTAAATATTGAATTTTAAAAAAAATCAAATTTAATTATTATACATAATTTTCACACAAAAAATATTCACAGTGCTTGTTTGCCACAACATTTTAAAAATAATTTTGAAAAAAAATTATATTTTTGTGTTTTTAGATCATTTTAATATGATAATATCAAAATTATTTTTTTAAATTAAAAAAATATTATATTAATATAATTCTAAATGATAAGCATTTTAAAAAATAATATCAATTATACTTTCAAGCAGAATATTTATACTTTAACACTAACTATTAATGAATATTTAATTTTCAATTTTTAATCTACAATAAAAAACAGACATTGTAGATCAGTTAAATATTTAGAATCGCATGATTTTTGGAACATGTATTGCAACCATTTCCAAGGTACAATCTACATTACAAACTAACATGATGAAATTAATAATATTCGAGGTTGTGCCTGTAATTATATAAATATTTTACACTATATTTTAAAAATATTTTTGAAAAAAATTGAATTTTTATTTTTATTTTTTAAGAAAATATTTTTTTTATTTTTTTTAGAATATTTTGATATACTAATATTTAAAATAATTTTTTTTAAAATTAAAAAAAATATTTAATATATTTCTAAATTAAAATTAATTTTAAAAAAATAGCTTTAGCTAGATTATCAAATACTAACGTGGTGTTGCTGCTGCTCGCCAGAAAAGAAGAGAAGAAGAAGATTGTTATGTTCTGAACCTGACCGGTCGGTCAAATTAGTGTTTATCCAAGCTGAAATCTATAAAATTTGCTAGAAAAGCAGACGGAAATTCATGGCTAACTTGTGTCTTTGTTACTTTTAGACTTTTTTGAACTTTTTTGAAATTGAGTTGGTTGTTTTTAAAAATATATTTTATTTAGAAATATATGAAAATAATATTTTTTTTATTTTTAAAAAAATATTTTTGATTTCAATTTGATCTGAAAATAACAAAAAAAAAATAATTTAAAATAAAAAAAATTCAATTTATTTAAAAAACGTCTTTGAAGCAAAATCGGCTGTGGTCCACCGTCCATTTCATGAAAGCCGGACACGCGTCCATCCTTCGCAGAGAAAGAAATGGATCCTCTGAATTCACGTGCTCATCACGTGTCTCGGGAAGCCGATATCTCGAAACCTGGGGCAGTTGTTGCCCCCAGAATTGCTGGATTATCAATGTCACCGTCTTCCCTGTCTTTTTCGGACAAAGCGGGTCCCGAATTAACAAAGTCTTTTTTTACCGACCAATCAAAATTAAAGATTCCATGCTAGAACCCATGTGCCATCGACAGCAATTCTACCCTTCAGCCCCATGTTTCCCAGTTACTATACCATATACCCAGGAAGGGTTACATTTTTCACCCGGGTTTCGTTTATCCATGGACTCCTTAATCCTGACTGGATCCTACAACCCGAGAAAATCAAACCTGACCAAAATCCCAGACAAGGAATTTGAACGGTGAAACTCTCCAAGAGAAGGCGGTTACATGCTACTGCCCACAGAGCTAACACTCACAGTGGAATCACCTGACTCGGGTCCAACGACGATCGAGCTGGTTAATGCATTGTGTTTTTGCTACCTTACAAGGGTTCTAGCCCAATGGTTTTATTTCATATTTCAGTAGCAGTATTTTTTTAGTGTTAACGAATCCAAAGCTACACTGCCGATGCAAATATTAAACTAATTAGGCTCAGATCTTTTAAGAATCAAAACCAGGGCATATAACGGCTAACAGTTAACAAAGTCTGGACACGTTCATCTCACCTAAAAGCTTAAGCTTGTAAGTGAGGTCCATAATATGATTTATATTATTCTCTAACACTCCCCCTCAAGTGAAAGCCCTTTGGGCTTGAAACTTGCACATACCCACACTACCTTGTGTTTGATTTTTATCAAAATAGAATGGGTATGGTGAGATTCGAACTCGTGACCGCTGGGTCAATAAGGCTCTAATACCATGTTAAGGAATTATCTCACCTAAAAGTTTAAGCTGATAAGTGAGGTCCCAGAATATGATTATATTATACTCTAACACGTCCAAATAAGGTATCGAAAAGTTTTATGCCGCTATTGTTCTAGTTTTTAATTTCAGCCAGATACCTTCCATACCATGTCCATGGCCTTATTTTAAGCTTCGAGGAGATGATATGAAAATGCTCTAGAAAAAAAATATTTATTTATTTACTGTTTAAGTTATATTTTTGGGTTTTTTCTATCGTTTTGATATGCTAAAATCAAAAATATTTATTTATTTACTGTTTAAGTTATATTTTTGGGTTTTTTCTATCGTTTTGATATGCTAAAATCAAAAATATTTTTAAAAAAATATTATTTCAATATATTTTTTAACAAAAAAAAAAAAAATTATTACCCATAACACCCCCAAAATAACATCCAATGAAATGAACTCCACTTGAAATGAATCTATGGATTCATTAGAAGGACGTCTGCACCAGGAATTTAGAAATGCTAAAATGACCATTGTTATGTTAAAACATTTCCTGGTCTTTTCTTAACCCCGAGCATCCCAATTCAAAATTTAAATTCCTGTAGAAAACATACATAGAGAGACTTTAGAGAGGAAAATCAGTCAATTCCTACACCGGTCAACGAAAATTAAGAAACTAAGCTATAAATTTTCAAATAAAAAGGATCAATTTATGATTGAATTTAAAATTCAGGGACTAAAGACAATTTACTCAATGAGTTTCGAAAGGGATGCTTCTAGAAAGAAATTCACAAGCATCCAAAACATACCGTGGGCTGGAAGCGTATTTGTCCGGCTGTAAGGTACCAGATTCTTGTAGCGCCAACGGTTTTCTG
Organism: Salix brachista; assembly: GCA_009078335.1. Classification (NCBI taxonomy): domain Eukaryota; kingdom Viridiplantae; phylum Streptophyta; class Magnoliopsida; order Malpighiales; family Salicaceae; genus Salix; species Salix brachista. Next base: position 1,157,075 of record CM018573.1, on the reverse strand, counting down.
AGTCAGCATGTGACACAGATCCAAAAAACATCCAAATGGATAGGACGAGAGTTCATTAACCAGCAAAAGTAACCATGGTTAACCAATCCCCAATCTCTCTATATACAGCAAAGTCACCCGTTCCTCGTCTCCTCAACACTCTTCAACAACACAACAGCTCGGCAAAACAAGCACACTTTACTTTCCAAACATGGCCTCCACAACTTGTCTTCCATCTCTTAGCTCCTCCGCATCTCCTTTTATTGGCTCAAAAGTTTCCGCCAATCAGCCTCGTTCACCACCACCGTCTCGCGTCAGCTTCCGCCCTTTTCGAGTATCCGCCGCCTGCGCTTCCACCGCCGAGAGACCCACGTCATACATTGCAACGCCAACATCAGCCTCATCTCTATACGAAGTTCTTGGAATTCAAATGGGCGCTACGTGTCAAGAGATCAAGACTGCTTATCGAAGACTGGCTAGAACTTTGCATCCTGATGTTGCAGCTAGCGGTCAAAGAGAGGACACAGCTTATGAGTTCATGAGAGTCCACGAAGCTTATGAAACCCTGTCTGATCCTGAAAAACGTGCAGATTATGATCGCTCCCTTTATAGACGAGGAAGGCAAACGGGCTCCCCGTTTGTGATGTCTGCTGCCACTGTAACGACAATGGCAACAGGTTATGCAGCCGCTGGATTTTCTGGGTATACAAGTCAGAGATGGGAAACTGATCAGTGCTGGTAACTAGGAAAAGAGGCTGTAATCCTAATCGATTTTAATCTCTTAGATTTCTAGATGTAATAGTAAGATACAGTATTAACCCCAAAATCCTCAAATATTGGGGATTATTTACTGTTGTAAATAGTCAAGATTGGACCTCCATCTCTTGTATCATGTCCCAAGGCGGCATTTTTTCAGCCTGGAATTATGAATTCTTACATCTTACTTATGCTAATGCTATGATTTCGTTATGGATGTGTTGGATTGAACAGTAAAATTCAAGCTTTCTGTTTTGGACATTACAATACATACTACTGGAACATACTCCATCTCAAGGAAATTGAGTTTTCTTCATGCAGACGAAGAGGAATGGACTTGGATTCTTTGTCTTAGAGAAATTGGATTCTTGTTTATATTGGTTTGAGATGGATCTAGAATGATAGATCATAAAAGCTGAGTCAGACCTGGAAGATTCAAAATTCTCTCCATTATTGATGAAGTATCCAATGTCTATAAGCCATATGCATGAATTTTGTGCAATGATTGAAACAGGGGGAAGTGCCCGATTTCTCTACCTTTGAAGTGGCAACGCAAAAAGATAGCGCGGTTCCAAAAAGCAAAAAGTAAAAGCAAAAACAAGAATAGTGACCCAAAGACAGGTTTTGCCAAACAGAAACATCAAATACACCGAGAGAAATACAAGTTCTAAGACTCACTTGCAATCCTGGCTTTAATCGAAATACAGAGCGAAAAAACCAGCTCGATGCATAGAAAATCCATGTCATGTATTAGCAAGCAAGACAGCAAGTCCAGGAAAATATACAAATACGATGTGAACTAATACCCATTTTTGTTTTTTGCATTAGACTCCAAATTTGGTTGATTATAGGCCAAGGCTAGACTCATCTCTATTAGTGTCCATGGAAGCATAGCGAGCAAGCACGTAGCAAGGGCTCGATTAGCACGGCCTTGAAGTCAATGGCTCGGTCGTCGACTTGTCGGTGTCTCGCGTTTGGTTGCAATTAGCTGAAATGGGACCAAACATCCTTTCCAGACGCGGAATCTCCAGAGGTGGATGAGATGGCAGCTACAATCACACGGATTAAGCTCAGCAAGCACGGCTCAGTCTTGGGTTAAACGAATCAAGTCCAGTGTCATTCAGGCTGGCAAATGGATTAAGTTTTCAAGTACCACAAGTATTCTATACACACGGACCCTTTTAGCTACTTTGTGCGTCTTGAGATGCATAATGTTTTAAAAATTTTCTTGAAAATTCAGTAAATTATTTTTATATGTATTTTTTAAAAACTAACATGTCAAAATTATAAATAATAATAATAATAAAATAACAATTTAATGCCTTATCAGCACAAATATATATATTTTTTAAAAATATATAAAAAACAAAAACCATGGTACTCCTCCCAAGCAAGTATTCCCTTTCTCCGTTTATGTTAAAGGCAAGCCAATAAAATATTGACAGGGACATTGCCACTCTTTCTTCGTCCGTAGTTCCTGTTTTTTTTTTGGTCCTGGGCAGATTGCAATTTCTTCCACGACACCATGTTCTTATCCACGTCCATGGACCCACAGATCACAGTCTCTGAATTTCTCGTCGACTAAACTCTGCCTCGCATTAATAGGACTGAAAATTATATGCAATAATTTATGTAACAATTTGCTAAGGTTACAGCGACAGCCTTAGTATGATTGATATTAATTTACATATTTATGGAATCATTATTATATATAAAAATTAAAAAACTAATGCAACCGTAGTCGTTTCCTACTCCATTACCCCGCCTCTTATTTTTCTCACGATTCTCTCCGATCAACTTTAACGTGGTTTTGCATCATACCCCTGAAATCTGAATCGTTAAAGGTGCAGAAGTACATTGAGATTTTAGTTTTGTATTTACTATTATAATAGTATTATCTATACTTTGTGATCATCTCTGAGTCAGCTTGACAGTTTATCTAGACGATCTCTCGGAGCAGTAGATGTTCGTCTTAGGTTTTACTGTAAGCTTTGTCGAATTGAGACAATTTATATCAGGAGATTTGTCTTTTGTTACTTCCTATTTATGAAGAATCATCTCAGCATGAAATGGCACTCATCTCGTTATTTTTAATAGCCTTTAAAATGCCCATCAGATCAAACTATTAAGGTAAGATACCGCGTTTTAAAAATATTTTTTTTATTTTTTATTTTAAATTATTTTTAAATAAAAAATACTCTTAAAAACAAATTTAAATATACTCTTAAACAAGACACCGACAGTTAGCCCAATGTTGCAAGTCGGTACCCAAGGTAAAATCAACGAAACTAGTCCGAACTAGTCAAACACGCAACCAGCGTAGCTCTAATGGCTGGAAATTTTATTTATTTTCATAAAACTTGTACTATCAAATATAGGTACAACCGTACAAGCTGCAAGGCCAATTCTTGATTATTAATAGTCGCTAAGAAAGACACATGCATGATCAAACACAGAAAATTTGAAAACCCACTATTTTTTTTTACAGAAAATCGTGGTTTATAATTCGTGAAGAAAAGTTCACAAGGGTCAAAATCAGAGCGATAATTTTTCCCCTCCTGTAAGATACAAGATTCCTGTAAACCGACAAGTCCATAGCTAGTGGTTAATCAATTTCCCACCTCCTTATAAATAACAAGCTATCCATTCCTTAACTCCTCAACCTCCTCAATCATGGCTTCCACATCTTCTCTAGCATCTTTCAGCTTCTCCTCCTCTCCTTTCACTGGCTCAAAAATCTGGACCGATCAGCCTCGTACGCTTCCGTTTCGTGCCAGCATCCGCCCCTTCAGTGTCTCCGCCTCCTGCGCTTCCACCTCCGAGAGACTTCCATCTCTCTACGACGTTCTCGGGATTCAAATGGACGCCACTTGTCAGGAAATCAAGGCTGCCTACAGAAATCTAGCAAGAACATTGCATCCTGATGTCGCAGCGAACGGTCAAAAGAAAGACACGGCTTATGAGTTCATAAGAGCACGCGAAGCTTATGAAACTCTGTCGGATCCTGACAGACGTGCAGATTATGACCGCTCGTTTCTTAGACCTGGAAGGCAAATGAGCTCTCCGTTTGTAATGCCTGCAACAACAATGGAAACAAATTTTGTAGCAGCTGGATTTCCTGCCTCCTCCAAGCGAAGATGGGAGACTGATCAGTGCTGGTAGCTGCAAAATTGTTTACTAGTTTGGCTGCATTTAACCTTGAATTGTAGATTCCCAGATCAATTTTAGCTGATGAAGAATTAATTATTCCAACTGGAGATGGTTGCGAGTAGCCAGGACCGGGCTTCAATCTTGTCATCATGTAAATAGTTTCATTTTTTACGGCCTGCAACCATAGATTCTTATCTGTACATGCTTTTGATATTCAAAATATTCCAGGGCCTCCTTTTTAGATATGCCACGATCAGTTATTATTTGGTACACATAGCCTAAAGTTTTTTTTTTCACGACAAAAATCTTCATAATTATAGAAAAACACCTAAATTCTTAATTTCCATGAACCTAAATCTACCTATCGAATACGTCTGATACGGCTGAAAAGCTACAAAATAAAAAAAATCAAAGCAAATCCTTTCATTATCTCCAATTTCTCTTACTTACTAATCAAGATGAACTAAAGTTCACAAAATCAATTAAAATATTGACAATTAAATATATATCACAACACAAAAATCAAACCGTAAAATTGGAGAACTCCAATTTCTAATTGTGTTCAAAACGTGATGGATAGAAATTTATATATTTTTCGTGGAGTTAGAGATAATTACTGGCCTCAATTATCTCTATAAATCCATGTAAACGATGGCTTCCGCGACTTGCAAAATGGACAGCTCCAATTTCTAGGAAGAAAATGGGGATGGAAAGAGAGGGAGAAGAGGAGAGCTGTGATAAAAGTCCAAAGAGCATGTAAATTGGATCGGGATGGGCAGACTAATCAAGTGAGAAAGCCGAAACGACAAATTTTATTTATTTATTGTTATTATCAAACAATAGATAAGTCATCCAACGACATGACCCCATCCTTGCCTTTTCGTTTGTCTTGTTTTTTCAAGAAAATTAAAGATAGGAGCCAGTTGAGCCATGGATAGCCATAACAGCTCAGGATTCGTTTCATTTGCACCTATCAGTTATCAATGCAGGAAAAGATAGGCCACACCTCGATCATGAGTCACTGTTTGTTTTCTATTTGAAACTGTGTTAGGAATGAATTTCAACATCGGCAAGGATAAGTCAAACCTCGAGGGCGAGTCACTTTTAAACAATATTCTAAATATATTCGGCTTTAAAATATATTAAATTAATATATTTTTTTAAATCTTGACATGTCAATATTAAAAATAATTAGAATGAAAATATATATATATTTTTAAAAAACCCACTCTATCAAGAATTACAAGGCATTCAGCTAATTAAATATGAGTTAATTTTGTTCGACATCCCTCTTTCCACTATTAATTTGATCATTATCTGAATTCTTTTAATATTTTCTGAATGAATAGTGAAATTTTAATTTATTATTAAAAAGTATTATTAATTTGATTATTATTAGAATTTGTGTCTTCTTTCTGGAAGTTTCTTTGTCTTCCTCCACCGACAATTAATGCTTAATTTCTAAACATAGCTAGGCAAGGGAAGAACCAGAACTTTATAAGCTTGAAAATAAAACAAGAAATGAAAGACTACAGAGATAATATATAACTTTTAGGGGGGTGCAAAATAAATATTTCTCACGAATAAATATTAATTTCAAGGATACAATTAATAAAAAAAGATTACATTGATATTGATTTTATAAATATTTTTCGTTAAAAAATATATCAAAATAATATATATTTTTAATATTATTTTTAATATCAGTGTAGTAAAATAATCAATAAATAAATAAAATCAATTAATTATTTTCCAAAAGCTAAGAGCTCCTAACGTGAACTTAGAAGGGGATTCTATTCCTTACCTTAGAGAAGGAGAAGAGAGACAATGAGGGCGTGGCATGTGGGAGCAGCTTTTTGGAGAGCGTCTGCTGAGGAGTATATGATAGGGCTTTTTGTTTTCATATATCCATTTCCGACAGGCCGGGGCTCCAGGCCCGAGAGGTATGGGTTTTCATAATCACCGGGCCTGGCTCGAACTCTTCTTTGAAAAATGAGTTGCCATGGCAGCATAGCTGCATCGCATCAAAGAAGCAGACCCGGCAATGGCCATTGCTGCGTAACCATAGCTTCTGTCACGCTGCGGTCAACTACCTCCTCTCCAAGCCGCCTCTCCTCGTCTCTCTCTCGCTAAAGTTACAGCTTCAAATCGTAGAGTGCATTTTCAATCACGCGGTTCCGACAAAAAAAATCTGATTTTCGACAAGGAGGAAATGCAAGTGCTGAATCATACAAAAGCCAGAAAAAAATACGAGGCTCGACTTGCCGCTCGTTAGGGCATGGAGCCGGCTTCTTTCTCTCCACCTCAAATCAAAAAACATTATCAAGTGATGAACGCAAACATCTCTTCTTATTTCCCCCCCAAAATCATCAACGTTAAAGCTTTTCTTTGTAGTTGAAATTGTGTTTTGCTTGGGATTTTCTAGAGGGGCTTCACTTGAGAAAGACGTATTCGATGCGTTAATGTTAGTCAAGGTACTTGTGATGTGATATAACGCGTCTTTACTTTTCACAGTATGTGATTTTTTCAGTTATTTTAATTTTTTAGCGAGGGGGAAGTTGAAGATAAGGTGTTTGTGTTTTTGTCGCAGAATCTAGGACCGGATGTGCTGGAACTGGGAAGGAAAGCGGAGTCAATACAATTACATTGGTATTGGGCTCTGTATCTCTTAACAATCAGTCTTAGAAACTTGTCTTTTAAAGATAATGGCTGGCTTATCTAGCTAGGTTGTTCGTGTTTTGCCTTGCTGAGAAATATGGGGTTTCAAGTAGAAGCAAATGCGTGCAAGTAATCTTAGCTTTGGTGCATACTAATTCATTTAATGTTACTAATCATGGAACAAGATTTGTTGCGTATTTATTGAGAACGATGTTTGTTTCATGGTGTGGCTTTTGTTTCTCTTAATCAAGTAAACTGTGTGCCATTCAAGAACATTACAGGTATATTTTGTCTTGTTGAGAATCTTTAACATCGAGTTTTAGCTTTATAGACGTGTTCTTAAATCTTGGTTGTTATTTGCAATGTGTGAGCAGGGAACTTGTTGCGAGAGGTAGAATGTGAACTGATGGATGCTTCGATTCATGCTATAAAAGATGGTGATTGGAGCAGGGGTTTTCTGGTTTGGAGGAAAAGATTATTCGGGGATGACAATGAAAAATCTGAAAAAAGCGATGGTAAACAATTATTAGCTTTGGTTTTTGTTTTGAAGTTTTGAGTGGCAATACAGTTGGGGTTATGAACGCATATGCCAAATTCTTCAATCTTCTTCTGGCCTAACTCGTATTATGAAATCTGTTAATAGAAGACACTGATCTTTCTTCTTCTTTTTTTAATTTCGTCGCTACTATTCATTACTGAACGCAAACCTATCGTTACAGCTCTTTGTTTGGTCTACTACTTAGTGCTGCAATTCACTACCCTAGTCTTGACATTTCTGAATTCATTTAGCTGCCGCCACACACAGAAGCTTGCATAAGTCCCTCGCCCGTTTACTCCACGACCCTGCTAAGCAAATGCCGAGTGAATCTAATCATATTGATTTGTAACATAAATATGTTTTTTTATCACTGCATATTTTCTTCACATTGCGTATAAGACATGTCTTATTCATCTCAGCATCTTTTACTGGGCAAAACAAGCAGATAACTGACGACCCACCACATTGAGCTATAGACTATATAGCTTGGGCTTAAGCTCGTGGATGTAACCACGGCTTGTAGAATCATATCTGTTGCTTTTCAAGGCCAGGCCCATTACCATTCCCCTTCCCTTTTCCCTCCATTCCTTTTTGTTCTCCTTCGTTTTTTTTTTCATTTTGGATGGTGAGAACCATTGGGAGTCTGGGACTAATAAGCCGCTGGACAATTGAGCTGATTTATAGACCTAAGAAAAAGAGTCCTAGATGGTCCAGTATGCATTTACTAATATACTTCAAACACACAATTAATTTTTGTGAAGGTAGATAGCAATAATAATCCACAGTCCTCTTCTGCTTAGCATGCCCTGATTTAGAGGTGCGTGAGAGCACATTGCTTCCTCCCACACGCAGGCTCATCAATAATGATCTGCCTGGAAGCTAACCTGACATGCACCTTTGTTTTTCATTTTAACAGTCTCTTTCCCTGCTTGGGCGATACTGGGGGATCATAGTTTCGTAGGGCATGAGGCAATGCATGGTATAAGATGTAACGTATTTGTCTTGATAGATAGCTACAAGGTGAGCTGTTCAATTCAGCAATATTTTTTCTAAATAACGGTGTCCATACTTTCTACTTTGATATGCCTTTTGCATCAGCTGATGCCATCCTAACTAGATTGCTTAAATATTGGTATCACGTCTGTCTTTGGAAAGCTACAGAGACCATGGTGTGAATCCGATCTATATATAATGCCTGATGATATTTTATTTTGACAGTAATTTTGGACGGCATCCATTCTTTGTTTCTAATTTCTGTATTCATGCATATCAGTGCGAGCATATTTTAGTTGCCTCAATCATGGTCCTGCTGTATATAACTACGGAGCTGTTGCTTCTACCTTTAAAATTGGTTTCCTGGATTGCTCGGTGCCTAATCTTCAACATTTTCGGCAATCAAAAGGTTCCCGAGATCCCCATAAATGTTTGGCTTCTCTCGAATGAAAACACCTTTGTCTGAGTGCCTGAATCATTTTACGCTTAGTCCCTCAGCTGGAACCGATACCCATACCAATTGCTAGCCATCCAAGGATCACATACTAGAGTTAGTTTTCTGAGTTAGCTAAAACTCTGATGGTCACCAAGTGGTATAGTGTGATGATAAAGAGGTTATGATCTGTATAATAGGTGTAGAATTTATAAATGACTGGAATAACTAAGATTTTATTCGTTCATCTAGACTCACAAAATATACGGAGAATAGTGTTTACTCATTAAAAAAAAAAAAAAAACTATGATGAAAATATGAAATCAGCAGGTGGATGTTGGAACTTGCCTCTTCCAGTGCCTGTCATTTGAAGAACTGAGACGACTCTCTAAAATGTCATTTTCTAGTTGATTAGTGTGCCAGCTGTTGATCAACTTTTTTTCTTTTTTATTATCATGATAAAAGCGCAAGTGCTTTACGCAAAAGATGTACATATCGTAGTCCCAAACACTTAAATGATTACAATCACTATTAACTTAATCATATGAATCAGTAAATTCCTCTATCAATTATCAATCATGATTGTTAATTCTTTTTCACTTCGTTTGAAATGTCCGATACATTTGATCTCAATTTAAAAAACAGGATAAATTCTGTATCGTTTAGAATCTCATAATATTCTGTAAATTTTGTTTAAATCTCAGTAGGAACATTTTAATTTTATTCTAAAAGTCTACTGATATATTATTACATTTCATATTAAAATATTAGGGTAATCAACAATTAGAAATGTCATGTTAGACTGCCATAATCTTTTTGGAATTTTGTTTTGAAAAGTTATTTTTTGTGTCTTTTTTTATTTTGAAGGATATATTTATTGAAAATTGAGTTTTATAATTTATTTTAATCTATTTTATTTAAGGCTATTAAGATCTCATAACTAAATCATATATTTGAAAGGTTAATCTTGATTGACCTGAATCAATCTAATATGTTGTTATCTTAATATTTTTTAAAATATATTATCTTTTTTATTTTAAATCAAACTATATTTTTATCAATTGTCCATGTTATTTTCGGAAGTATAGAGTCAATCAAGTCATATTAGTATAGCTCCCACTTTTTTACTCGTATTTAAAGTTTGAATTGTATAATTTCAATTTAGTTTATATATATATGTTTTTTGCACAGCAAATGGAACAGAAAATGCCTGTTTGATCGATGGTGCATGCTGTCTAATATAACCTAACTCCAAAACAACTTGACCCTACAAGAGATAAGAGTTTCTGTGGTCGGAGACAAATTTTTTTTGATAGGATAGGCAAATGGCGAATTAAATAAGCTGTGCTGCCGACAACTTCTCCTACTAACCAACACGAGTAGTAGAGGAACTTTTGGAAAGCCAAGTAAACATGACCGGGAATAAATTGCTCCATGGGATGCCCTGTAAATTTCAATTTACATTACTGGGTTTATGCTAGAAACTGTTTTTGCTTAATTGGAGTAAGAAATTCTTAAACTCGGTTTGATTGAAAACTAAACATGTTGATCTGTATTGATGAAAATGATTTTTTTTACCCAGCATGAACTAGAAGGCGGGGCTAAAAAGGCAGAAGAAATCTATCCTTGTGAGCTATGAAGTATGAAACCAGGGAATTATTTCCTTCAATTTGATTTTTGTGTCAGGTAGCAAAATAAATTTTGAGTTTCTCATTTTGTTGTTTGTACCATGCAGACGTCACGGATTGTGATTTATAGTCAAGGATTAGTGTGAGTATGATATATATATGGCATGTGTTAAAAATATTATATAAGAATACATTTTAAAAATACAGATAAGAAATTAAAGTTACTATACCTTCTATTTAAATTTATAATATTTAAAATTAATTTTTTGTTAAGAATTCATCCATATTAAAAATAAAAACAGTTGAATACGATTCGTCAAGGGTATCATTGCCCTAGATTTAGATTTAAAGTTAAGTGAGTGTGAAGCGAAAGTGATTGAAGAACAGGCCCTTGGTTTTCTGCCATCTCTTCTTTTAATGAGTAGATAATCTAAGCTGGGTTTTGCCAAAGTTATCGAAGAACAACCCTTCAAAAACAGGAGAGGATTGAACGCTTTGTTCTAGATCAAGACTGTCCCAGAACAATTTAAAAAAATAAATTGTTTTGGAGAGGGAATGTCTAAGAACAAAAGGAAAACGTTTGGCACGACATAAGACGTAATTCATTCGACTGCTAGCTTGCACTCTAGGGTTTGAAGGGTCTGATCAGGGCCTTCATTTAGGTTTACTCTTGGTAAAGGTGTCCCGATGGAGAATAAGAAACAACCAATTACTCGGCCTAATCTTTGCCCTAACCAGGCTAACCATTACACGTGTGTATAGAGATAGTGTGCCAAGATATCTAACCTGAAAGAGTCAACACAAGCAGTCTAGTCTAATGGTGGCTTCATACAGAATTCTCAAAACTACAGCTATGTTTCTGTCATGCATGTTGATAGGAGAGTTAAACTTTACTTTATGTTTGAGATATTTCCAGTACTGGATGGGCATCGATTAGATATTTGGACATTAACGGATGCAGGCATTTCTTGACTCCAAATATCTACCTGGGTATAAGTTGCTTTCAGGCAACTCTAACTTCTGGGCACCACATGATCCCCTGAGAAACCCTGATTGATTCTAAGACTATCCGAGATATTATGTGATCTGGGGTCTTGATTAGATGTTGTTGCTAGTTGAATCCAATTTTAACTGCCCCTCTTGCGATTCAGGGACGCGTAGCAATCAGCAGCTAGGTCTGGGTTAGTGCTCATGGCAATGACTCGTCAACAAACATGAAGAACTTGGATCACAAAGTTTGACCTTCTTTTTAGAAGACAAGCGTGTCATCATTGAAAAGCTAACCAAAGATTACACTAAAACTGCTGCAAGCCGCATTTGACTCAGTTCATTCCCACTTATTATTTTCTGAGGGTACATACCCCAACTATCACTTGTTCCGAACGTTAAGGTGATTTTTAGTTAGTGTTTATATCTGTTTTGAGATACAAATGATAAATATAAAAAAACAAAAATATATTTTCGTTGATATAAATTTGTTTTTGAAACATTTTAAATTGTATTTTTATAAATAGAAAGTGCAATAAAATGTCTTTTCTGTCTTTTGATATTAGTTTTTTTAGTTATTCATATTGGAAAATCAACATAGATGAATTACAAAGAAAATATATATACTTTATCCTTGAAAATGTGTCGATTATTATATAGATTCGGAATCCATTTCAACTATTGAAACAATCAAAACTTTCTCATACCCATTTGCTAAGTTAAATCATTGGTCAATCAGAAAGTGATTTTTCTTCTTCTTTTTGTCTAATTAAATTTAATTTCAACTGGAAATTGGAGAAGTGCAAAATTATCTTGACCGTTGCAATGCAATTATAGTGAGTTGGGCCATGAATATGACGAGTCGAGAACAAATATGAGAATTTGGAAGGTATACAAAACAGGAAAGAAAAGCACATTAGTAAATGTAAAAAACACATTACTGCAACTAATGACCATGATGAAGGATCATTTTTCTTTTACGGCTGAAAGAAATACCAGAAATAGCTTTATTTCTTCATTGTTTTGTTCTATTATTTACGTAGTCAAATGTTCAAATCCGACGTTAATTTGCTTTCTATTTCGTGTCTCACGCTTCCACTGCCAGAGATTCTTTATTTTTGTTATCATAGGGAATTAACGAGGGGAAAAAAATACTACTTTGTAAAAAAAATAGATACAAGGTGGAAAGATAAAATGAGAAGATAAAAAAAAAATTAAATTAGATGAAAATATTTTTCATAAGATTAAATGTGATTTTTATCTGTTTTATTAAAGTTGATACATAGAATAGCTAATGGTGTTTAATGTGATAATAATATAAAATTTATCAAAAATTAAAAAAATCTTGAAAATAGCAAAGAAACAATTGATTAATTGTTCTACCATCTTCTCATAATTATGACTTGTAGATGGAGGAAAGAAAAGCTTGAATGGAATTATAATCAATTTAATAAGGTTGGTGTTATCATAACAAATTTGATGGGATTTGGTAGAGTGACTTTCATATATGTCAGACAAAATTCTCCCAAAAGAGGACAACAGTCGTAGCCCATATCTTCTTAGCAATTCTAGCCAAAAGAAAAGTACTCATTTGAAAGTAATATATATTGTGTTCATCAGAATGATATAAAACCATTATTGGAACTCAATTAATAATCTAAGTTTTTTTTTTATTAAAATAGTTTTTTGACATGATATTAATATTTAATACCAAGACACGCGCAAATAATGATAACATTGAAAGAAAATATAAGAAAATAAAATTTAGGTCAATCAAGGATCAAATTGAAACAAATTCAGGATCAACGACCTTTGTGAAACAGTGACGCAATCACGAGGCTCAAAATACACCAGCTGCTCTCTATTTACTCTCTATAAATACCCTGTCCATCTGCACATTTCCTCATTTCCTTACACGACACAAGAAGAGTTTGGTGCCATTGCTAATCACATATTCACATTACTAACCTCTTCTCTTCTTCTTGTCACCTCTCCCCATCTTTCTAATTAATTCTTCTTCAATGTCTCAGCTCACTTTATTTATCCCTTTATCATCCTTCTTCATTGCCCATTTGTTAATTTCAGGTAATTATAAAATTTCCAAGAAAATTGATATAATTACAATCGATTCATTTCTTTAATTTCTTTTACTTTTCTTTTTTCAGGTGTTGTTTCGACAACTTTTACATTGACAAACAAGTGTGGCTACACAGTATGGCCAGGCATTCTGTCCAACGCAGATGCACCAGCACTTTCCACGACTGGCTTTTCCCTTCTAAAGGGCGAGTCAAAAACCATCACAGCACCAGCTTCATGGGGTGGACGTTTATGGGGTCGCACATATTGCTCGCAAGACTCCACAGGAAAATTCTCATGCCTGACAGGGGATTGTGGCTCCGGCAAATTAGAATGTTCAGGCACTGGTGCAGCTCCTCCGACGACGTTAGCAGAGTTGAAGCTTGACGGCTATGGGGGGATGGATTATTTTGATGTCAGTCTTGTTGACGGGTACAACCTGCCATTGCTTGTTGTCCCCCAAGGCGGTTCTGGTCAGAATTGTACAAGCACAGGATGCGTGGTGGATTTGAACGGCGCGTGTCCCTCCGAGCTTAAGGTTACGAGCACGGGCGGCGAGAACGTGGCTTGTAAAAGCGCGTGTGAAGCGTTTAGGTCACCGCAGTATTGCTGTAATGGCGCATTCAGTACACCTGATACCTGCAAGCCTTCTTCGTATTCTGAGATATTTAAGACCGCTTGTCCACGCGCTTATAGCTATGCTTACGATGACAAGACGAGTACCTTCACTTGTGCCTCCGCTGATTACCAAATCACCTTCTGCCCCGCGCCGAACACCAGGTAACTCTCCTCTTCACCGTCGTCACTATTTACAACGTTAGAGGGTATTTTTGTCCGAGAAAATGTAAACAAAAGCCTGCAAACATGAACGTTCAGTTGCTTTGTCCTCATTTACCACCTGGATTTAGCGTTACTGCCAGCTGAAGGAATATTTGAGAAACGTCGTGTCAATTTTTGACATTTATGAAGGTAGCCGTTGAAAAACCATATCACTTTATTTATTTATTTATATTTATCAACTAGGGCTGGCCCGGCTGGGTGATGTCGGTCTAGCAGCAAGCGTTTTTGTCAATGCTGAAAATCTTAGAATTTACTGCTAAGAATCTTAGCTACTATGCATTCGATCATGGAAAATTAGGAAGTATTTCACTCGTCAGCTACTATGCATTCGATCATGGAAAATTAGGAAGTATTTCACTCGTCAGTAAAGTTATGCATTTTTATATGATAAAATGGACAGTAGGATCCGGTTGTCCAAAAAAAAGAGTAAGGCATGTTCCCTCAATTAATGCACGTCTCTGGCAGCCTGCAATAAGTGGTCTCCAGAACAGGTGGCTGCATCTGAAACACGGACACAGAATACCACACAGCCTTCCAGATCCCAGCAATAAATTCAGTTTTTTACTCGGATTTGTAAAGTTGATGAATAGTGTAGCAATATCGAGGGGCTAACGGCTATGTTTCTGGTAAATTGTGCAGCCAAAAAGCATCACAGGGGCAGGGCACTGAGAATACAAACACAGACACACCAGTCATCAACAGCACTATGGTGTACGAAGGTGCCTTGAGCCAAAACAGAGCTTCACCGTCCATGTATGGCAACGCGTTGGGATCACACGTTACTGCGGGCATCGTCAGCTTCACGGTTGCAACTTGGCATTTGCGGCTGCTTTTCTAACTCCTATGCACTAATCTATCTATACTTACACTTGAAGGAGGTCCATAGAAATCTTCCAGTCTAGTCTAGGCTCTTTGCAGGGCATGAACCTGAAAAAATCGGCCGTCCGAACATTTTTTACCCAAGTGGGGATGTCGGTTCTTATGGAGTGGACCCTTGTAGCTTTTTTGAGCTCTTCTCATGCATGGCCCTACGGGTTGGCCTAGGGGACGTGGAATACGTGGAATTGAGTCACGATTGAAAAGCTCAGATAAAGGATTTGAAGACCACTCGATAAAGGAAAATCCAATTCATTGTCTTGTCTGGAGGTCATTACTATGTCACGCAAGAGGAGGCGAGGGAGGAGATGGCATGGTTGGTGATGGTAGGGATGCAAGATGCATGGAACTGATCTGTTAAGTTGGAATAGTTAATCTTTCCCTTATATTTTCATAGTCTAGCTAGGAATTTAATTTTTGTTTTTAATCGAAGGAGGGGATGGGATTCATTTGTTGGTTTCGATAGTGTAAGATTCATATGTGCGCGTAACCACCACCACCACATTAATTTGGTGGCCAGATAATAAAACTCTCATCTAATTCCATATGCGCCTGTCTTCATGTTTGATGTCATGTTGCCACCAGCAGCATTCTTTAAACATTCATGTGACTGAGAGTTTATGTCTTAATTAATCTTGTCTGGGTAGGCTGGATAACATAAACAACAAAGCAGTGGTGTTCTGAGCGTGGAAGGTGATGCAAATGTGGGGATGTAAAACCCACCTAAAATTTATCGCTGGCATATTCGAGTACCCCACAGGAATTCAATTCCTCGGCTGTAACAGGATCGACTTTGTTCATACTTTACAAAGAACAATAAATTTTAGGCACTTATCCAACAAAATCTCAAGCACTATTTTACTGTTAGCACGAGGGTATTGATCGTGCTATATTCCAAGCTAAGGGAATTATATTCAAACCGATAAAGTCAACAATACAAAAAAAATAATGATTAACTAATCAAAGTGGTTGATCGATTTAATCTGGTGATCTGCATGTTAATCCAATAACTAGCTCGATGATCATATTTGTTTGCCGAGACAATTCTCGAATTGAATTTAATAACTATGGACATGATTTTTCTTCCTAAAAGAATGAAAATCTCTAGAATCCAACCAGTTGCTGATTAGGCCTCGACCAATCCGTAAACAGCTGCTAATTAATCCCGAGGAACCTTTTCTTCATCCCCGAGGCTGGAAAATCATGTCTAGTTTGGTATCGATTGAGAAGGATGGAGCTGAAAATCTTGATAAAGTGGGATTCTGTCACGTCTCATACGTACACGTCAGCTAGGGCACGAGCATCACGACCGCCCATGTTCTGGATCTGATAAGATTGTTCCAGGCCTGGAATATCATCACATGAAGCCTAGCAATCATGCACGTAAGAATTCAACCATAAGTGCCCGACACCATCGGCTTACGCAAAGTTCACGCCGGGTGTCATCCCACGATTGATCAATTGCATAATCACGAGCCACGAGACTCGCAACCTCATGTTCATATTTTACGATACATCATTGCCTTAAACGGATAGCACCTATTTCCTCTCGTTTTTAGCCCCGGTTTTCTCAAACTTATTTCAGCGAGATCTTTTTTCTTTTTTCTCCCTATCTTATGTAGGTTTATTTCTTTTTTCTATCCTTCAAATTAATATTTTTTAATGTTTTTGATTCATATTAATGTGTTGTGCCAAAAATATTTTTTGAAAAAATAATAATTATCACAGCACCAAATAAGTCGTGTGATTCTAAAATACAAATAAACCTAGCAGGTGAACCCGGACCTGAACCAGGGAAAAAAACAAAACGCTGCTGAGTCAGCATCATCAGGCATGGCAATTAATTTCCTCGGCTAAATCGTTGTTTGCATTTCTCTCGCTGCTGAAGAAGGGAAATAAGCATTGCCGCATGCTTAGCCGTAGCTCTAGGCGAATATCCTGTTTGTTATTATATTTTAAAAATATCTTAAAAAACAATTGAATTTTTTTTATTTTATTACTTTTTTTTATTATATTCGTGGGCTGATATAAAAAAAAATATTATTTTTATATATTTCTAAATAAAAAATACTTTAAAAACAAAAACTTAACCCCAATCACAAACAAACAATCAAAATGAGTTGCCACTAGGAGTTAAAGTCAAAGATAATTCACAGTGGTTTGACAAGTATCCTCAAAATATTGACTTTGAATAATCCCCTTATTTATCTTTTTTATTTCCTAACGAATCCTTTATTCTTTGATTAAATTCTTGCCAAAACGGTAAGACATCATGCAAGTAAAGCAATTATATTGTTAAGAGACGGCATAAATTACGAATAAAAGGGCATCGTGAGATCGTGAACGTGAAGAAAATGGAGTATTTCTGTGGTTAACCAAAACAGGACTACAATTATTTCAGTGCTTGTTTCTTGAAAGGGACTTTTCTTTTACTACAATTAAATTTGGTACGAAGTGATTTGTTTGTGCTGTTTGGGAGTGTGGTTGTGGTTGTTTTTTAAAGTGTTTTTCGTTCAAAATACATTAAAATTATGTTTTTTTATTTTTTTAAAATCATTTTCGACACCAGCACATCAAAATGATATAAAAACACTAAATTTTATTAATTTAAACTTAAAAATAAAAATAAAAAATTTTCAATTTTTTCAAAAGTACTTTTGAAAAGCCCTCCCAAACACCCCCTTTGTGGTTCGGGTCGAGTGAAAAGAAAGAGGTCTAAAATAATATTATATTAATTTGGTGTAATTGCTTTTTTTTTTTAAATGACATTATTTTTACTTTAAAAAATTTAAAATAATATTTTTTTAATTTACTAGAGTTAATCCACTAGATTTCTAATATAACTATTTCATTTAAGAGTCCTTCTGTTTTAACGTTTCAAAAATACTTTTGATTTTTTTTAAATTACTTTCTTTAGTATTTTCAGATTATTTAATGAATAATTTATTTATTTTATTTTAAAAAATAATCCAATGCCAACCTTAAGTCATGTAACAGCGTTGGATCGCAGTAAGGGTATAGGCGGATGATACAATTACGTGTTCCGAAAAACATAAAACTTCGGCTGATCAATTAGATTCGGCCATCCCTTGCCTGGTTCATGGATGGCTGATGCTTATATATGGTTCTGGGCTTTGAGGAAGTGTCGAACTAGGCCCATTTTACAACTTTGCCTATTCAAATGAAGCCCACCAATGGTTGGGCTATGGTGTCCAAATAGTTTTATAAAATGCTGGGTGTCTTCAAGCGTCGTGCTCGAGTCCATAGATTCTCAAAAAAGGTTGTGTGTGCTTTGCAATATTCTCTTACACTGTATCTTCGAGTTAAATCTATTGAGAGTTGAAATAAAATCATAAACGAGCGACATATGCTGATCATTTTATTTTGTAAATGTAATATTAAAAGCCAAAATTTATGGAAACCGCTGCTGCTTGTGTCCTTTTTCTTTTCGTCACTTTTTTTTAAAATAAAAAACTATTTTATTTTATATTTTTAAATTTTTTTTTGATGTTTTTAAATTATTTTCATATGATGATATCAAAAATAATTATTTTAAAAAAATATATCATTTGATGTATTTCTAAACAAAAAACACTTACTTTACTTCCAAACAATAACTGTATAATAATATCGGTTTGAATTAAATAGTAAGTCGAGCAAAAATCTTTAATTATCCTAGAGAAGCAGCCACATCCTCCCTTTGATTTTTCTACTTATAAAGGGGCAAAATCTTAACTTGGATTGGAAGATAGTGGTGAACATCTCTCACTGTTCCTAGAGATAATGAAAAAGAAGAAGAAGATGGGGTGACATGCTCAAATGACAAAACTACACGTCGTTCAAGCACTTTATGCACATTGCATTCCCTTCTTCTTCTTCTTGCATTCATGTCCACTTGACTCAGACACGTCCCTTTTGTCCCTGTTTCGAATTACTTCACGTGAATGTTCCAAGGAAGCTTCATCTGATTAGAATCTGGTAGATAAAAGCATGTCCACTGATCCTTTTTTGTCGACATACCATTCAATCCAAAAGGCACGAGGTCATGTATGCACGTATGATGCTCTAGTTAGTTGAATTGACCCCGAAAGTTGTATTTTCTTATTGGTTCTTCGGTCATCTCAATCTACTTATCAGAAATTTCATAAGCCAGCCAAACCCAAATATAGAAAAGATGAAGCGAAGTAGCAGAGATTGCTAAAAACTGACATCACAAAATTTGAAAGGCGAACACTCCTTTTTAGGTCTTCAAATCGCAGACATAACTATTGCTAGTGTGACGCAAGTCTTTCATAAAGATAGCAAAAGGAGATGGTTAAAGGAAGTTGGGAAGATTAGTTTGTGACGATTACAATTATCTAGACGTACTTTACACGACAGAAAACATGGCAAAGGGCATTCTGATATATATATATATATATATATATATATATATATATATATGTGGCTTAAAGGAAATAGACACAGATTATCAGTTTCCTTTTCTTATTGGATATGTTGCTGATCATCCCCCCCTTCTCATTCTGCTTTTTTTTCTCAATATTTCTGGCACGTCTGCAAAACTTTATCTGATAAATTCATTCTTAGGACCGTCAAGTAAGAAAACCAACAACCCGGTTAAGGTAATTGGTGGTCTACGCAACTTGCATGTTCGTACAATCCATCCACATTGTTTAGAATTCGAATTCATTGCAAGATATACTGTTCTGAGCTCACACTTGCTAGTTCAGGCTGGCTAGGCTTGTAAGGAGGCACGCATGGCATTCATTTAATCATCCAATCACGCACGCGCACGCGTATCTTCGAGTGTAATTAAGAATCATACGCTGTCAGACACACCATTTCCCCCAATAGATAGCTTTCACCCTGATCATGTATACGCTGCAAAAGTGTACCAAGCACTACTAATCTGACTGGACATATTTTCTTGTCGAAAAGATACAGCGCGTAGCATGGAAATGCTTCGGGAAATTTCTTGTAATTTAGCACATGGTAACGACTACGGCAGCAAACCCCAAACACTTTCAGAGTAGACATTCCACTTTTGCTTGTCAGCATCTATATCTATATCTATATTATATCTCTGAATCATTTTTTGTTTAATTTTTTTGATTGAAACTTAAATATTAACGAGCTCAATTCTCATTTTTTCTATATTAAATGATATATTAGAAAATAATATAAAACTATTATTGACAAATAACTCACTTGAGAGAGCTAATTAATCCCATAAAATCTCGACGAATAAGTCTTGCGTGGTCAAAGCACCTACTTTGGCAGTTCAAGATTTTCAACTAACATCAAAACAATCCTCTTCAGCTCGTGGCCTATGATCTTATTCTTACCCTTACTTCAACAAACAACTGCTCCACTTTTGCGAATACTGGCTAGCTTTGTGACACCCTTGTGTCATAATCGATTACCACGTAATTGCACTATATCGGTCGGTTAATTAATTAGTCAGCTAATTAGTCTTTCCTTTTGCTTTGTTTGACTAATTATCAGCGCGATTCTTTAAAATAGAAGTAGCTTTCCATACCAACGGGGGCGTGGGTCGACTGGTAGAGGGTCGTCCCAGCTTAACCAAGGTCTCGAGTTCGAGCCTTGTGTATGCAGCTGCTTTAAAACTCGCTTGGGAGAGCTTTGCCGCCTTTAAGGGTCCTACCCGGCTCGAATCCGGATTAGTCGGCAGTGGCCGGAATACCGGATGGTTTATACCAAAAAAAAAAAAAAAGTAGCTTTCCATGCTTAGCTCAAAAAAGAAATCACCTCTCGATGACTTGTAGACAGAATATGATCGGTAAACTTCAGCAATTACAGCAACTGGAAACGTATCTTGATCTTTTTGCTCGAATTAATCCATTGTAGAGATTAAGATTAGCAGATAATTATACTTTGCCATATTTGTGGATTCTATCCCGGGTTCGTTCGAAATTGAACTGGAAGGGAAAGACACGAAACCTTTACAAATCATAGCCAACATGGTTAAGTAGATAAAGCATGACTGAATCAAACTCTTGTGCCATGCAAACCTCTGAATGAAAAGCATTAAACTTTTTTATATTCAACATGGACTATCACCTTTCTTTCATCGCATTAGCATGTGCTCTATGAATATTCCGACGTGGATTGTCCAAAGCCTGTGTATCATAGGGTAGCATCTTGGTTGCCACTACACAGATTCCTTTTCCTACCATCACTACTACAAAAGAGAGCAATTAGCAACTGATTGTGGGAACGAAAAAATTCCATTGCTGATATTGCAACAAATTAGCATCAGAATATGTTTAATAATTTATTCTAATTAAAAAAAGTATTTATCGAATCTGCATCAGACAATTCATTGCAGTTTAGATCTGCTTGCTGTGTGGATGGCAACTTTTATCTGCTGCCCTCCTTCGAGAACCAGAACTCGAGTCTGGCACCTTAAACCATTCGGTCATCCTGACTTGCTGGTTGCAAAACTGTTACATTTCACTTAAGTAAATTCAATAAATGATCGGTAAGCATAGCCAAGAAAGATGAACCAGGAGTGCAATGCCTGTGAGTAACGCGGGGTTTGATCAAGATGAGCGGTCAGCGCAACCAAGAAAGATTAGACGACGGGTCCCACGAACAAGCGACTTCCATGGCCCTATCCTATGGACTCACTGACGTGGATGAGCATCGAAATTTTAAAAGGAGGCATCTTTTTTTCGCTAATTTCGAAAGCAAAGACGGTTCCTAAATCCTTCCTTTTGCTGTAAAAGTTCCACACTAGGTCCATGTTTCGGTGGCCGGGCCCAGCCCTATAGATTCTCGAGTTTCTTTTCTAACCCTGACGTGAACAAGTGTTAGAGACATACATGCTGAAGAGAGAATATTTAAAATTCAAAGGTAATTGAATTTTTTAGCAATCCGATCATTGAAGTCGGAATGACACAAAACGCACCCAGTTAATGCGATTCGGCCAGTCTGGAATTGGTCAAGAGCTTTGCTGTTGATGCATACCCTTTTTTGTCTGAATTCCGTCGTTTAGGCCTCGAAATCATCGCTTTTATCATTTTAGAAAAGTTTTATTTTGTCCATAACTCTTGATTCCCAAGTTCGAATCGATTTCTGTCAATTCCGGCTTGCTCAGGATTTCTATAAGTTTTGATCTCAATTTTGTTATTTTTGGTAATTTTTAATAATTATCCCGTTTCTTGTTCAACAAGAATTAGAGATAGAGTTTCGCTTTAAATATCATTGTAAGCCTTCTAGCCAAGGCACTAAATTATTCAATAAAATTTTAAACTTTCTTAAGAGCTTCTCTTGTTTATGAGAATCACAAAATATTATGCAAAATATTGATATTGATTATATTCTTTTGTGTTTTCCGCCTCGTCAAACCCTTTTTAATCAAGGGGTAATTAACTAAAAAGCTTCCCATAGGATATACTAGTCATATGTACCTTAAAT
Source organism: Salix brachista (assembly GCA_009078335.1). NCBI lineage: Eukaryota > Viridiplantae > Streptophyta > Magnoliopsida > Malpighiales > Salicaceae > Salix > Salix brachista. The sequence continues at coordinate 1,134,721 of CM018573.1, read as the reverse complement.
TAATGTATCACAGATTACGTGAACAATTTTTTTATTTATTTTCTCAGATTAATTGAATGGTTTTTTTCTCAGTACTGTAGAAGAGTATCATTCAATGATGAAATGCATCTTGCATGAGTCACCTGAAACATGACTCTTTCTACTCTATAAGGGTATTGGAAGTATTTTAATTTCAAGCAGCTTTTACTAGTCATCTGTACCTTAAATTGATGTATTTGTAAATAATTTCAATTTGAATTTCTTCTGACCCCAGATGTGAAATAATAACGCATGAGGTAATGTATATACCAATTATGATATAAATCATTATTTTGTCAATTGGGTGCTCTAGTTTATGAATAATATCACATCTTAAAAAAAATATAATAAGAAAAAAGATTACTAGATCAGTGGAACTTACAAGGGAATTTTTAAAAATAATTGAGTCTTTTTTTAAGATTATAATCCAACTATCCGTGTGCATTTTATTTTATTTTATTTTATAAATGAAAACAAAGCATGACCCTTGTTTAGGATTGTTCATTTGTTTTAAGCTCAAGTTAAGCGGAGTCTGATTCGTCAGCAAAGGACGCGGATCTCCACTGTCTTCGCCGGCGGTAGCGGGAGACCATGTTTCATCGGGCACCAGCAACGGTGTTCAGTGTATACGTGGCCAACTAGATTATAGAAATCAATACCGCTGCCCCGCCGTCCCACGAGCCAAAATCTTGATCCATGCAAATCATTCCATTTCCCAAGCTCTCTCTAAAACCAAACAGAATTGTTATTTGCTATTCCTCGGTAGCAAACAGACCGAAAACAGAGAGAAAACTCTCCGAGAAGTAATGGGGATACAGTAGGGGTGATGAGGAAAACCAAGAAAACAAAAAAAAGTTAGTTGAAAATACAAAAACAAACTTTTAAAAATTAATTTGATTCAATTCAATTTTGATTCGAGAAAATTGAAACCAACTAAACCGCACTGCACCAAATAAGTTCAATGTTTGTTTGATAGAGTTTATTTGAAAAGTATCTTTTTAAAATTAATTTCTTGGTATTTTAAATTATTTTAATGTGAAAATAAAAAATATTATTTTGATGTATTTCTAAGTGAAAAATACTTTTAAAAATAATTTCAACTACACTATCTATTTTTTATTGAAAAAACCAAACCGAATTGATCGGCATGAATAAACTAATCAAACCAGTTCCATTCATAGTTTAGAAAAACACAAACTCTGTTTTTTTTTTTTTAATTATTCAAAATCGAGACAGATAAAAAATGCTTTCATCTAGGAATACACACACAGTTGATCAGCTCATCATTTTGAGAGAATCTTTTATTATGGCTTTAGGTTATCGGTTCCTGACGAAGGCAGCTGGGCCGATGGAAGGGTCATGAAAAAAACAATAAATGGAAAATAATTATGTATTTTAGCCCACGGAATTCTTACATTTCATAAAGTGAAAAATGAAAAGCAGGTTAGGACCGTTAGGATCAGGTTAGGATTATTTGACAAAGTGAATTCCTCTTGTTTGTCTTTCAGGGTGTGGTGGGGGCACGTAGATGGTGTAAGAAGTTACCGATGTAATAAAAAAAAATTATTATTAAATAAAGTATATTATCTTAGTAGTGAATATCAATGATTTCAGATTATCTGATTATTATATATTATGAGAAAATTATCCTCATTATGTATTTTAAAACTGAATGAAAAATTTGATTAACTATTGATTTGAAATTTTAATTAATTTATGGCCACGAGAATTATGATTACTTATAGTATTTAATTTGCATTTAATAAATAATTAAATTCATATGTTTCAAAAATATTTAATTCAATTTATTTTATTTTTTTATATTACCCTAATCACCTTTATCTTACTTCTTTAAAGGGCTAAACAAATTAGGTAGATAAGTTTATAAAAAAAACTAGTTTTAGTATTAAATTTCAAAAGTATTTCCTAGTATAAAATTTTAATAAAATCTCTTAATTGAATTCAATTCTCTTAATCACAAACATTTATCACAATAAGATTTTGTTGGTTATTGAGTTAGACTTAATCTGTCCATAAGGGATGAGTCTAGTCCAAGTATTTAAAGGAGTTGTTGGAGAAAATGGTTGCTTCCTCTATTTATATAAATATAGATATAGCCTATATAAAAAGAAAAGTTTTCATTATTGGAATTATATAATTTTTCTTTTCTTTTCTTTTCTCTCATCTTGATTTTATGTATTAACTTGACAAGATTTATAAAGATATTCTTACTATACAAATATCTTTATAAATCTTGTCAAGTTAATGTAGATTTAAAAAACAAATTCTCTTTTCGATTCTATGTATTTGTGTTGAAAATTCTAAATTACTAAACATTTAAGTTTCTTTCTTTGATTGTTTTAATTTTTTTTTTTAATGATAAAGAGTGTATTCCCCAATTAAAGAACAACATGGACAAATAATCTATTGAAATTCCTAAGAAGAACACATCCTTACCAAGTTTGACTGTCATAGATCAGGAGGCAGTGTAACTTTACTTTTGTCTTTACAGAAGATTATATTTTATTCAAATTCCACCCCTATAAATAGAGGTATGGGCTAAGTGACATAAGTTTCTTATCTCCCACCATTCCCATTTCTGATCTCTCTCACTCCCGAAACAGCACTCTGTAACCTTGTAGTTTTATGGGCAGAAAATCCCTATCATTTCTCTGTTCATCTTTTCTCACAGCCATCTATCAACCAAAGAAGCCATCTTTGCACTCTTCCTCCTATCTATAGCTAGAAAGCTCAGCATTTTAGTCACCAGACGGAGGTTTTTTCACACTTGGTTCCTCTGTTACACCTAAAACTTCTCTAAATGGATCATCACATCGTCACCAGTTCTGCTCTACACATCACTCTCATTTTACTCACAATCTGCAAAGGTACTGTTTGACAACTACCGATCATGCTAATTTTGTTTTTCTTCTTCTTTTCTTGGATTTTTTGTAGCTTGTAAAATAATATGGGCATACACGTGTTTGTTACAGGATTATCAGGGGCCACCTTTACATTCATGAACAAATGTGGCTACACAGTGTGGCCAGGCATTCTATCCAATGCAGGAAGCACTCCATTGGAAAGCACAGGATTCGAACTTCCACAAGGCGGATCACGATCCTTCCAAACACCTCCAAATTGGTCAGGCCGGTTCTGGGGCAGAACGGGTTGCACATTTGACCCAAATACCGGTCAGGGAACCTGCCTAACAGGTGATTGCAGCTCCAACCAAATTGAATGCAATGGTAAAAATGCAATCCCACCAGCCACTCTAGCAGAATTCACAGTCGGGTCGGGTGTGCAGGATTTTTACGATGTTAGCTTAGTTGATGGGTACAATCTACCCATGATCGTCGAACCGAATGGAGGGTCAGGTAGTTGCTTGTCGACCGGGTGTGTGACAGATTTGAACCAGCAATGCCCAGCTGAATTACGGGTTGATTCAGGGCAGGCGTGTAAGAGTGCATGTGAAGCCTTCGGGAGTCCTGAGTACTGTTGCAGCGGCGCGTATGGGTCACCGGACACGTGTAAGCCGTCGGTTTACTCGGAGATGTTTAAGGCCGCGTGTCCGAGATCATATAGCTATGCTTATGATGATCCCACAAGCACATTTACATGTACAGGAGCAGATTATGTTATCACATTCTGCCCTTCTTTAACAAGGTAAGGATTCTATCTGCTGTTTTCTTTTTCACTTTATTCTGATCTATTTTATATCATTGGTGTGATCTGGATTTCCATTACTGATTCTTGTGAGAATCTGTAAATGTTCTCTTCTTTTTGAGCCATCGTTTTAGCTTCTGTGCTACTTTTCTTCCACCTATACTTTGCTTTTGAATGCCTCAAGCTACAGGGTGTCATTGCCACTAGCTTGTGGCATACGGACAGGAAATTGCTGTGGCAGGCAGGCATTAGGTTAATTGGCACATGATCTGTAAATTGAAGAGGAAAAAATATATCTATTTTTTTGAGGTTTTTAAAGAGGAAGACATAATTTATATATCTTTTTCAAGCTTTAATCTTTTAGTTAAATTATGATTATTTCTGTATTTTCATTCCACAGTCAAAAATCTGCGAGAGACATTCCTCCACCAGCAAGCACAAGAAATGGGTCTGAAACAGGATCAGGCGAAGGGCTAGTAGGAACGGACACTTCATGGTTGCCAAACTTTCTCACTGGGGACTCACCAAGTGCCTGTTCTTGTTCTGTTTGGCTATTTACATTGATTCTTTCTACAATTTCCTGTCTACTCCTCTCTTTGGTTCATCTATAGCCTCAATTTTGGACGAAAGCACATAGAACTTAAGTGGTCGCTCGAAATTTGTTTGCATTGGAAGAAAAGGCTGATTAAATCCAGAATGTAATGTCAGTTTTCCAGACCACATGTATAGAAAGTTAAAATATTTCCTTTTTCTTTGCAAGGAAGAACAGCATATATATATATATTGTATTTTTTTTTCACCTTTCACTTTAGAGTGAGAACCATTTGTGATCTAAAGCAATGAATTAGAAAAGAAGACACTTTCGAGATGGGAAAAATCATTATTCTAATTGATTTTGATGGCATTATAAAAAAAGTGCTTGCTTTACTGTGAAACTTGGGAACATGTTTGGTGAGAACCACCTAAAGGAAGCCTACTTTGCTGGAATTGCAAGCTTGGTAGGTTTTTTCATGATTTTGGCTACGTTATGAGAAGTGTAATGATTCTGTCTACAAAAGCGATGTGAACCTATCATTTCCTTAAATCCATGAAATTAACCTTTGTTTCTTTGTCGACACCAACAACAAATCAAGTGGTCAACAACAAAATCAGACGAACTTTCGAAATTTATGCATGTTAAGTTGTTAGCCTTGCATAATCTAGCTTCCCTTCTGAAAAGCCCCCTCAGCTTTCTCCTAAGTGGGTAGAAGGAACATCAATACCTGTCCTAAGATTAGAATTTGTCCCATAAGATGTAGATGGGAGACACTTACATCTTTCATTGAAGGGAAAGACTGGTGCACTGTCAAATCAATTACCATATGCATGCATTACAGGTTACAGCCACAACCCAAACTGCTTAAAATGAATCCATTCTTGTAATCTGTTCGTGAAATTAAATGTGATAGGTGATGTGAGATGTGATAGCTAATAACATAAACAGTTTTTCTTGAATGACAAACTTCATGCAAATATAGTGATCTTCCCTGTGAAATTGGATTTTGGTGGTTCAGAGGCTCGGAAAAGCTTAAGAACTCAAATCCATGCATTTGATTGGTTTCTCTTACTTTAGCTTGAAGACCTCAATGCTATTCGATAGGCTTTGAATGGCGGGGATAGAAAAACTTGCATGAGTGCAACTTTGACCTCCCAAGGCACTAGGAAAAGAAGAAACCTGTTCTGCCTATAGAAGGTTTTTCCCCCTGATAGGATATGCTATTTTTCAATGGAATGTATATTTTAATCCATCAGAAAGGACAAGGGTCCCAAATTCAAGTCCAATGGCTAGGAAATTTTAGGATTTGGTCCCTCCATGATCAGGAATAATATGTTGCCAAGATGGTGCAGCTGGTCATATGGTCCAATTTGTCCACTACCAAGTTTGTGGAGGCATTAGCGGCTTTAGTACTAACCAATCTGCTTTAGAATTTCGTGGTTCCCAAGAACACATTGCTGATCAAGAGTTTCTGTCAGTGAGAAGTCATCAAAGGCATCATCTGGACTTTGGAGCCTCTTCTAATCATCAGCAAAGAAAGAAAATTGGAAATTAAAGTCTGTATCTACTTGCTTAAGGGCCATGGCAGGAAACCTCCCAAGAAAATTCTTCGTTATTCTGACAAACACAACGACGACTTGAGGCCTTTTCATTTTAGGTGAATCAAATCTTCTTCTTTGGTCACTCTCTTGAATCATCATCTCTTTTGGAAGTGTGTTCATGATCGATACCAGGCCTTTCCCCCACAATTTTGCAATGACTTGAAATATTACCGCAGGAATCTTTACCCTCATGTTAAAAATTCTTTATATGAAAATCTTAACCATAGTTTAGGCGATCCAACTCAAAGGTTAGGAGAAAGGGAAAACTGGGCCTTGGTGGCTGATTAACATAGATTAGATAATACCCGGCTGATCTTCGTTCATGCTACGAGCTAGACGCACGAGATTATATTATTCTCTAACATATCCCCTCAAATGAAAGCCCTTTGGGATTGAAACTTGCACATGCCCACATCACCTTGTGCTTGGTTTTTATCAAATAGAATGGGGGGGTGAGATTTGAACTCGTGACCGCTGGGTCAACAAGGCTCTGATACCATGTTAAAGAACCATCTCACCTAAAAATTTAAGTTTGTAAATGAGACCCCATAATATGATTTATATTATTCTCTAACAATGCGACCGTTAGCAAACTAGAGATGAATTAAAGGTGAGTGTGAAGATGATGACGGCGGGCCTCCTAGTGGATTCCTTAGGTACAGGGGGGAATACGGAAAATGTTGCTAGTTTACGGAAAATGCAGTCTAGTTTTCCCAAATCATCCGTAAGGATTCAAACCAACCGCTTAAGCCTGCATTATACTTTTCATATTTGCTCTCCATCCATGTTTTGATGTCAACCACACAAGCTGTGTCATCCAAGCTATTGCTAATTCTCACATCATCAACGTTCTCTCTGGCAAGAGCACTCTTCCACCATTTGGTGAGCTCCTTGAACGACTCCTCCAGCTCCTTGGCTTTTGATTCTTTCCCAAGTTTCAGCCCCTCTTCGAAAACATTCTGGAATTTCTTGTCTTGATAATCCATCATATATTGCATCAAATAGTCATCAACTTGACCTGTGAAGTAAATAACCTGCCAACAACACAAAACCCAAAGATGAATTGAATCTGTTAAAAAAAGGGAGGAGGATAATACCAGTTCCTAGGATAATAAACTATAGAATAGGAAAAAATGCTGGATAAAATAACATGGAATCTAATGTCTTATCCTGGGCTAAACTGTTTCACGATCATACCTCATAGCCCTTCTTCTCGAGCCTCTCGAGGAACGGAGATTTTTCCAAGTGCTCTAATGTAGAAGATATCATTTTGCCCGGATTTCATACTTGAGATGTATTGATCAAGTGATGTAAATTTACCATCTGAATTCGTGATGCAAGAGATAATTACGACAGAAGAATCACAAAACTCACACAATGCTTCAGAAAAGATCTTAATGGTGAGTTCAGAAAGTAGGACATCACGTTTCAAATCTCAGAAGTTTTCCCAAAAACCTGCATTGACATGATAGGCTTTAAAAAATTTCAACATAGGCTCTAGCAAAATAGGGTTCCTGCCAGTCATTAAGGATTCAAATTCCTCAAACCTCTCAATGTATTCTTGTATAAACTTCTCAATTTACAATAGAGCTGTAAATTATTAAAGTGATCCTAAGATCTCCGGGAGTCAGGCCCACAGAGCTAATGACGCCAGGCTATAAATGAGCCGGGCATCACGTGACAAGCTTTCAACGAGAATCTCGATGACCCGAAAGTTTGAGACTGCATAGCCTAGACCAGAGTCCAAGTTACTTTTATAACTGTTCTTGATTTTTTAGCTCAGTATATGTTTTTTTAGGCCTTTCCTAGTACACCACAAATCAATTTTTATAACTATAATATTAAAAAGACAGTGAAATTATACCATTCTTATTGGATTCAGCTATTAAAATTAGATGGAAAAAAAAAAACAATAATTGGCGATTCGAATTTTGCAAATTTCTAACAAGTGATAACCATCAACACGTTCATCCTCTAAGAATTGGGATGCCCTCTTCAATCACCAATCAATCACAATTTTTTCTGCCAATTCAAGGGACCCCCCCATCTTTAGAGTACTCGATGAATGCTTTACGATGCAGCAACACAAGCCAGATCTAGGTCAAGGACTTCCGCTTCCAAAATTTTCAAGTCTTCTATGTGGAGTGTGGACCGGGGCCAGTTTCCATCATTTTATTTTTTTCCTCCGGTATATCTCTGTATTTTTAAAATAAATAAGAAAACTCGCCGGTATCATTACCAACAATTTGATTCTTTTTATTTTTATTTTTGTTTATATTCCACCTTTCAAATTATAGATGGGCACGGGACATCCTTGTGACAAGTGTTGCTTAGAAAAAAACACTTGAAATAACTTCTTGATGGAATAAAACATATTGAATTAAAGTTCTTACAGGTGGGCTGGTGGTTTTGCCTGATGATGGGCAAAATAAATAAATAAATCCCACGAGGAACAGAGAATTCTATGAAGCCTGAGTCAATACGTGTGCGTTTAGAGAGAGAAAAATGATGGTCAGGGGGCGTTTATGTCTGGCTTTTCAATGATTTCGCCTAGTTTTCATGACCGTTGACTGATTTTTATAATCTTGAGCTGGTTTTCATGGTCTCCACTTGGTTTTTTCTTGGCTAGACTTTGCTCTATCGTTGTGTTAATGGCGATATCATGGCCGGCTCCCATCACCTGATGCAGATAGCTAAAACATAAATAGAAGAAACGGGAGCAGCACCGCCGGGTTTGAGTGAAACTTCGGCCGGAATCAGTTTTTTGTTACAAAAATCTTTTTTTAATTTTTTGTTTTCTTGAATCATTCAATGCGAATCACATCAATCTTTGGCAGCTTAAAAAGAGAGCATGGCTATTGGAGCAGCTAAGATTCTCGCAGATAATGCACTATTTTTGGCAACAACATGGTAGCGTGCTGGGCCAAAGAACATTGAATGATTTTATTTTCCTCGCCATCCTGGATTAATCGAGCTATGAGCATAAAGTCCATGACTTTTATTATATTTGCAATTAAGAGATTCAAAGGCAATCTTAAATAAAAAATAAAAAATAAATCAAAGGCAATTACCATTTCATCTGTGATTTTAAGCACGGCTCATTTTTATAGGTTAACTTGCTAATTTATGACTCATAGCTTAATCTGGATTGTTGTTTTTAATTGTACTTGAATTAAATCTAGTGTAACCTTATAGATTAACTTGGTGATCTAGTTGATCGGACAGTGTTTAAATGGGACCAGACCGAATCAATCTTATTCATTTTATTTTTTATTTAAAATGAAGCTATTTAAATTTAATTTACAAAATAAAATAAAATTATTTTGAGATTTATAAACCTAAATTCAAGTGCTCAAAAGACCCATAATACTTTTATTGGGTTTCGTCAAGAGAAAAAGAAAAGACCAACAAATACTTCAGATGATTTCTTTTGGTTGTAATGGTGCATGCTGTCATTTATAGGCACCTACTGTATAACAACTAAGTTGAAATTAATTATGGCAGTTAATAAAAAAATAACAGTTAGAAAATTAAATAATTGTTGTTGTTGTAATTGTCGAAAGTTTTAAAAATAGAGATATTAATTTTTATGACAGTTGAAAATCAATTCATAATATTAAAGAAATTATGGTTTTAGTTTAAGAGTTACCAGTGTTGTCTCCCATGTAGCAGAGGGAAATCAGAAGTTTTCCTCTTGCTAAGCGAGCGAATCTACTACTCTTTTTTATTGGTTAGTATTTTATATTAAGATTTATTATAAAAATATTTGATGAGTCTTGTTTTTTCTTATGTGAGATAAAAAAAATAGTATTATTTACAACAAAAAATAAATTGTGTTTTCTAAATAAAACTTTTTAAAATAGTATTATTATTTACGACGTATGCCACACCTTTGACTATAAAGACCGAATTAATTTTTCAGAACAAAAAAATTAATGAATTATCCAAAATATAAAATTTATTTTTTAAAATCGATTAATACTTTTTTCGAACAAACTTTCAGCTAATGTCATGTTTTTTTTCTTGCCAGATACCAAACAACTATTAAAAACAGATTCTCTTGTTAGAAAACAACCTAACTCCTTCGGATTGGCCATCGGTCGTATTTACTAAAGTCCATTACTAGTTAGACAGAACGTCCCTGTCATGGCAATACCCTCATCTACCACGACGTCGTTATCAACGGAATAATCAAAGCATTGAATCGACTGCTATTGCTATTAATAACACTAAAATAAATATCATGTATGGGATTACGGTGCAAGTGGTTTGAAATTATTTTTCATTTCTTTTTAAAAACTATTTTAAACGAAGCAAAGAAAAGCACGTGGTGCTATCTCTTTGGTTGCTTTCGAATCGGCGTATGCATGACAAAAATCTGATACCTCCCAACTTTCCCTTCCAAAAGCCAGAAGATAAGCTCAAAACGCAAACCAGTCCATTCCTCAGTCCCTCACTTTTCCGAAATTATCACCCTCGACCGAACGTAAAAAAATCCACTTCCGTTTCCATTTGCGGTTTCCACCTTGTCTACACGCCCTTCTTTCCCTGATAGATTCACGAGCAGTCGCGCGGAGCTCTTCTATGGCGCTGTCTGATGCGGTGATAGGGAATTTAACGACGATCTACGTGGCGGTGATAGCGGGAATTAAGGCTTATGGGCTGGTTTGTGGAAGGAGCTTCAGTGGTGTATTCGTGCTGATTGTATCTACTGCTGTCGTGGGTCTAATCTTGATCGGGACGCTGACGTGGGATATTTCACGTAAAGCCACGTATGCGATTTCACGGGATCGTGTCAATGTTCATGAGATGTGCAAAGGTGGTATTTGCTGGCACGGTGTCGCTGTCCGGTCGCCCGCTTCTCAGGTCCGGTTTAGGCTCCCTCAGCATTAGCAATGTCAAGCAACACGGGCTTTTTGTGAAAGGGCAGAAACAGTGAAGAGAGAGAGAAGAAGAAATAGAAGAAGGAGAAGGGTTTAAAAATGTGAGACAGGGACCTTTTTTTTCTTGGATTTTGGTGTGTTTAGTTGGGGATGGTGGAGGGGCGTGAACCACAAGGTGTTTGTTTGTTTGCCTGAGAGAGAAGATGAATACTAGAATGTGCATAGATAATTTAAACAAGTGATGAGTATTTTTATTTTTGTGTATATATAAAAATGTCTCGTACTTTTCTTTTCTCGTAACGGTTTCAAGCTTTTGCTGCGCCAGCAACCTCTTACCTGCTGCATATAGCTGAAAAGCCTGCAGAAACAAGGAAGGGACGTTTGAACTTTAACAGCTTCGAATTTCAGTCCAAAATCTAATTTTGGACTGAAATTCGAAATGGAGGTTGCTACTAGACATCAGAAAAAACATGGTAATTGTCCAGCTGTCAAACAGTGGTCAGGTTTGGAGTGGGTTTCCAAGAACAGAGCCTTGCTGGATTTTCTCTGCATCTCAATTTTGGTCAGGCTTTGCTCTCTTTAGTCATGGGCTAGTGCAGTGACTTAACTGGCCCAAATGGAACAGCCCACATAGGCCCAACCTACCATCCTATCTAAAGTCTAAACACCTTAGCGGCCTCCTAGCGGGCTAGGTCGAATGAAGCCACTTGTTTATGTAATACATATATGATATTTAATAAATTTGTTAACAATGAGCTCACAGTCTCACACAGCAACGACAATTGTATTGGACGCGTCCAGGTGGCAGTATGGTGTGACAGGATCTTTTTCTTCTTTTTTGGTAATGGATCTTTTGTTTTTTTTTTCATATGGAATACCAGCACCCATTATGAGTGTCAAAAGTCTTTTTTATTGTCTTTTTATCACTATAAAACGGATGTTGTCCATGGATATAACTGCCTGTTTGTCACTGCGGCCAAACCGGTGTGCGGCTAAAATTCAAATTTATTTTTTTTCATTTTAAATGATTTTTTTTTGTGTTTTTAGATCATTTTGATGTGCTGATGTCAAAAATGATTTTTAAAAAATAAAAAAAATATTATTTTGATGTATTTCTAAACAAAAAGTACTTTCAAAAGCAACCGCAACCGGCCTCCCAAACAGGCCCTAAATATGTATCCATGATTCATAAGGTAGGCACAAAAACATACGTATAGCATAGTTATTCATATAAATATTAGAGGGGTTACTATAAATGTCTAGTTATTGTCTAATCACATAAAAGATATTGACAATTCTGATATAAAATATGTTTGGGATTGTGTTTAAAATTATTTTTAATATCATCACAATGACTTCAAAACAACAACAAAAATAATTTAAAATAAAAAATTCATTTTTTTTTAAATACAGGTACATAAACTTGTTTGGTTAAGAAAAAATTAAAATAAAAAGATATATCTTCTTTGTCTCTAATATATCCATGTCTTATTATTATATACTAAAATAGTAATCGAATACTACATTAAATAATAGAAGGAATTCTAAGATGTATCGCAGGTTCCAACAACATCTCTCCTTGCTCAACCAAACAACTCGATTATCCGGCATTAAAAAGCTCAAAACTAATAAGGTTTGCTTCAAGCCTCGTGGTTCAATTAGTTGATTTAATTCAGAAAATTGGGACAATTAGGTTATAAATTCAACCCTCGTGGTTATCATCATCTCAAGGATTTGAAAATCAAAAAATGATTTTGCTTACCTAACAAAATCTAAACTATTTCTGTTTTTTATATATATTAAAAAGCACACGTAATCTTATTCCGGAGAGAAGGAATTGCGTGTTAGAAAAACATGTAAGCTACTGCGAGCAGCAAGCCAACAAGTTGTCGGCAGAAACTGTCTTCTATTCAAGGTATTAAATTCCGTTTTGATTGATACTTTGTTTATATATATATATATATATATATATATATATATTCAAACAAAAATTAGTTTAAATTCAAAAATAAAATTATATAGAATTGTGCAATTTAATTTAAAAAAGACAATAAAATGATTTTTCTGAACAAAATTATAAATATGTATAATATTACGAGAATGTCATCATCAATCTTGCAAGGTCATTACATTCTCTGATTACTCTAAAATTTTAATATAATATATATAAATATATTAAAAGATTCCTCGTAAAATTTGAGCTTACTCTAACAGTCAGATTAAGAGATATAATTAATATTGTAAAATTATTTATTATTTATTATTTAAAAAATACTATTTTGCCAAAATAGAACCGGCGGAACGAAACCAAAACATTTGAATTGAAATTTGGATGGAATTTCTGAAACGGACTAAAAATTTAAATGAGATAAAAATTATATTGATTTATCTCATTTCTTAAAACTGATATAAAACATTTCAAATGAAACAAAACTAACAACGCTACTCCTATTATCCGAGGTCTTTATTTTTGTGCGCGCGCGCGTGGGATCAGGAATTACAAGATATCAGTGGCCCGTCGTGCCGCCACAGGTCCACAACTAGTCCTGTTAACGGTCTTCATGGGAATCACTACGTGTCAAGGGTAGGACCTGATCTCGGACATTCCTTCATCCGTAACCAAGCCTTGACAACTTCACCACTCGCGGGTCTTCCGTTTTTAGCTCTCAAGATTATGCTGCTTGGCTCCATAAGTCAACAGAGGCGGTTAATTCTGTTTGATCCAACATGCAAGACCGCTGCAAATCCACTCCTCCACAATCCTTTCATAGCTTTCAGGATCTTCAGAAAGGAATTTTGGTTTGTTTAAGCGGAGCACAAAATTCTTCAACAGAAAACAAGCAAAAGATGTAGCATTTGCTTCTGTTCATCAGGAAAGGAATAACTAGAAAAAATAATTTCAAATACTAAGTTAGTACCTTTAAATTTCTGTGCTATATGACGAAGATAGATTACAGCTACATGTACCAAGCTTTCTATGATTGAAATTGCTTTCTTTGAAACACAGAAACGGGAAGAAACTTAACAAAACAAAAACAAATAAAAAACCTAATCTTCTTCTTTTCACCTCCTTCAGCAATTAATCTCATCAATCATTTTACATTCACAATTGCCCCCGATTTTATTTTCTTCCTCACTTAGGCTAATCAGCTGACATTAGACTTCATCAAACAGGTTCCAAGAGCGGGCACAATGACAATCTTGGAAGTTTCTATCTCCATGGGGGTTGCGGATGCTTATGTTGTAAGGAGTGGGCAGGTTCCCACCCTCTATCTGGTTCCTTCCTTTTCCCACCCACTCCAGAGCTTGAAGAAGGTTGTGAGTTGCCTTGGACAGGCATGAATAGCTGGCGTAAACCACCGGTGCTTCCCCCCTCCATTGCAAAACCTGAATTTAAGTCGAGGCTAGGCCGTGAGGGCCCAGCACCATTCAAACCCAGGGGTGCACCACTCATACTCATCATGAAAGGTTGCTGGGAGTAAGGAGGAACAGATGGTGCAGAGCCCATTATTTGAGGCATGACAGGGGCTCCCCTTGAATCCACCATATAAGGGATAGAGCCAGTAGAACCATACATAGCTGAAGGGATGGACATGGTGGGTGCTGTTGGCAATGCACTGAACCCAAAAACAGGAGAATGCGTGTATGACAGAGCAGGAATCATACCAAAAACACCTCCCATTCTTGTAAGATTAGCACCCATTACAGGTTCCAAAGGCTTGTTGCTGTTTGGCAGGGATGGAGCCTGCTGAATGAAATCCTTTTTGTCAACTTCGGTTCGATTTCTCACTTCCACTCTAGTGCCCATAATAGAAAATACAGGATCACCCGGTTTAAATCCTCCATAAACACTTGCAGTTTGGGAAGACTTGCTATGATACAGCCCTTGATCCAAAGAGTCATTATGAAAGAAAGGTCTATCATTTAAATCAAAGTTCCTCAGAGAAGGCTGCATTGAAGAAGATGAAGAAGCAGGAGATGGACTCCGATGGCCATTCTGTGGGTAAAAGGGTCGTCCCTGTATTCTCAGATCAGTCAGGAAAGCATCACCATCATCACTGGTACGATTTAAGTCCAGGTTGGGCCTCTCTGGTCTTCTCGAGCCCACTTCTAAAGAAGATTCCCCAGAATGGAAGCCTGATGAAACTGGAATTTGTCTTGATAAAATAAAATCCAAGACCTTCTCCTCTCCACCCTCGGTCACATTCAGATCAATATCAAGGCAAACCTGCCTTTGTTTTGAACAACTGCTGCTTACCACAGCCTCAACAGTCTTGTCCCCGTCAGCAGTCTTGCGTGGGGAAGCTGGACGAAAAGCACTAGTAGCTGCAGAACCTCTCCATCCAAGAGTTCCCTCAAACTGCAAAGGAGCTGCAGGCGATCCAGAAGCTGCAGCTGCTCTTGAAGCTGAAACGATGGAAATTAGGGCAGGGGAAGTATTCATAGGAAGAACCATATCATCGGAACAGATTTCTTCATTCAAATCAAAATCACACAGGCATTTCTCTGCATTAACTTCTGGTTCTTGTGCCACTTGAGTAACCTGGGAGGACTCCAGGTCATGCATGCTGTTCTCAGCTTCATTTTCCAGATTACTCGAATCAATTAAGCGCCCCTCTTGCTCAGCACATGTCTCAGAGGACTGATTCTGTCTAGCTGGCACATTTTCTGGAGGGATCTCAGCGGATAGGTCATGTTCTCCATTTATCGAATCTGGACTACCTGGCTGCTTAATACCACTTTCCAAGATTTTATCGGAAGACGAGCTGCAGGATTGTTCTCTGTAATCTACAACTTCTCTCTCCACTTCTTGAGCAACTTGTCGAGCAACTTCAAGAGCATCAACTATGCCATACTCAAGCTCAATACCAGATCTTCTTCTACCAATCAAATCCGGACTGCATTTATCTGTGGTTGGTTTAGAGAAATCAGAATTATCCACAGCCTCATCACTGCTGTGTTTTCTATCATCATCACTGGCACCATCTTCCATCCGTGAAAATAGACTCCCTGAATTGTCAAGTTTTTCCAATGTGATCTTGTTGTCAGACAAATGCTGTGGAGGGTCGGGAGAAAAATCACCATCTTCAGCACCAGAGATAAGTGTGGGTGTTTGGCAATGATTTCTATTCTCCACTTCATCTGTCCCAACTTTTGATGTAGATACAGGTATTGCCACATCACTGGATGCACTTGTACTTGTACAGCAATTATCCTCTTTCCCATCAACATTATTTTGCAAATCAGATTCAGGCACAATTTCCTTGGCAATCACGGCAACGTGGCTCAAGGAAATAGCTCCAGGTTCCACTTTGCTAGAAGCAGCTGATTTGTCAGTGAGCATCTTTGGAGCTTCTGAATCTGGCTCAGTGGAAACAGTCTCTTCCACGGCACTGCTTTCTTGGTGCTTTTCTTTCAGTGACAGGCTTTCTTGATCAGATTTTGACACAACAGCAGTGGTAAGAGGATCTAATGATCTATCCACAGCAGCAGTAAGAGGAACTTGCATTCTATCCTCCAAATTTCTATGGTCTAAAATTAGATCATCACAATCATTTGTTTGAATCTGTACATCCTGCACGCTTTCTTCTTGTAGACAATTTGAGTTTCTTGATTGCAAACTTTCATCCCCTGTTCGTTCATCAGCGTTATTTTCTACATCAGCACTTCCATTTGAAAGAGGAACTTTGACAACAACACGTTCAGTTTTTCCAGTCTCACTGCCGTTCATTCTAACATCATCAGATGCCCCAACACTCTGAACATCATGGCGAATAGCATCACTGACCTCACCAAGCTTCCAGCTATCAAACAATGCCCTTGCCCTATCCTGAACCCGAGAACTATTGTGGTTAAGAAGATTATTGACAGTGCCCCAGACCCCTGAAGAAATGGACCTCTCCTTGTCTATTTGCAGCTTTTCCAGAGCCCTTAAAAATGCAGTAATTGACTCTTCTGCAGAGCCTTCACTTGTTTCATTACTGAACTTCTGAGCAATCTTTAACCATCTATCAATAAACAATAGTCCATCTAAGTTAACAAAAAGATCAAGACAATCTTTATTCTCAGTAGCAGCAATTGTGCTTGCAACAGCAGCCCATTGCCTGGTTGAATCTCCGACATTATTCAAAACACTAGGTTTCTCTTTCTGCATTACAGCAACCAACTCATGGACTCGTGAAGGGGCTGTGAGCCCATCCTTCATCTCAGTCAGGGTAAAAAAATCTTCGAGTGTCATACTGATTTAAATGTACCTCCAAGCATTGAAGAAGTCCTTGTGGCTTAATAATCTGCTCTTTTCTATCAAGAACCACAGTGCCTTTCAGAACTATTTACTGGACGCCCTGCGAAAGGGACAAAATTGAATCTCTAAGTGGAAAGCTTGGGATGGTATATATTAGCTGAAAAACACCTATTATATCTAATAAGCTTAGAAGCCATTAAAAAACATGCACTCAGAAACTAAACAAAGACGAACTAGAACCACGTAACAGCATGACATGGACCAATTCATTCATTACAGGGTATATGGTCTAAGTAGAAACCAGCATAAGAATATAATATAAATTGAAGAACATTCAGAGACTGTGTCAACATTATCCCTTGGCACAGCATACTCTTATCATACTAAAAGAAAAGAAGAGATGCAGAAGAAACATTAAATAAATTAACAATTGAGGACATCAAATGCAAAAGGAGAAGGTTAGTTGACCTTCTATGTTGAGTATAATCTCCTTTATCAAATATAGTCAAAACTCACCTCCTCTGACACAGTTTACAAGGTACACTAGAGCTGCAGATAGCAGAATGCATGGAATCTGACAAATTGTAGGCTTGTAATCATGGCACAAATAATGGCAAATGCATGGTGAATCACATAATTAGTTTGAACTTGGAACCTCAAACTGGCAGTTAGATATTGTTTTCTCAGATGGGAATGGAACAGCAGACTGTTTCATGCAAAATTAAGTAGGGCTGGGGGCACTCTTTCTACTCTACGGCCTTTGTCTCTTCAAACCTAGGAAACTTGAAGCATCAGAACATTACGCAGAGAATGCAGAACGGCTGTAAGGATCAGGCACCATTATCTTTTTTCATGGCACCCAAAAACAGCACAAAACCAAAAATAGCAGGAATTCTAATGAGAAACTTTCTTCCACTGTTTTTATAGCGAGAAACATGTTCATGGAATAAGCATTTTAACAAGATCCAAACATATAAAGCACTATTGAATGACACCAAAGCATGCACAGCTACTTTCATATGTCATTGGCACAAGCAGCTGCTTTTAAAATGCCCAGCCAAGAAAGTGAACGGATACACTATAATAACATCAACAATAGTTGCTAATTCATTCTATGTATGATGCGCCGCAAGAATGCAGAACACACATACGTTACAATATGCTTGGTGTCTATCATCTCGACTAACACATATTGCGTAAAGATTTTGTGAGGCATAACAGAAATACAATTCCCGAGCCAGCATCACTGTACCAGATTTCTCTTATGTGCACTGATCTATTCACCAGTCCATGTTCAACATATACCAAAACCCCTTCATCAACACTCATAAAGTAGACACTAAAAATGATAATTTCAAAACTTTTTAATAGCACCCAGCAATTATAGACCATCTCAATCCCACTAGACTCCTAATTAGAGAAAGGAACAGTAAAATGAAAACCCATCAACTGAAAAGGAAAGACAACACAAATTTCAAGGACAAGCAGCTCAAAACAATGAAAAAGAACTTCCTTTTCCTTCAATTTCAGCAATTACATTTCAAAAACCCAGTAACAGAAATAGAAAAAATCAAACCCTAGAATTTAAAAACCATCCATATAAGAAAGCAAGAGAAACCCTAGGTCTTCTTCATTGCTTTTTATTAAATGATATGCTGCAAATTAAAAGAGAATTTGTGAGCTAAACTAAGATCACCCTAATCAATGCTTGTTTATGTGCAATAATTAAATAACAATAAATCCCATAAATGGAAATAAATAAACGAATATAAAAATTAAATCTCCAAAAAGAAACTGATATAAAGTTCATACCTTTATGATAAATCAATACGAAAACCCTAGCTGGCGAGTGACACAGCTTCAGCACTCGAAAACTTTTGTGTGGATCCCTCTCTAAAAAACTCTCTCCTTTTCACCTTCTCTCTCTAGAACTGAAGTGTTCTGTCTGTAATTTCTAGGTCTCGAGCATAAAACCCTCGTATAGGTGTTCTCTTTGAGGTTACCAGAGAGAGAGAGAGAGGAGAGCAGAGGGCAGAGGAGTTTGTTGCTCTTCGAGTTTGTGTTTTCTTCTTTTTTTAGTCTAATTTCGAAAACATTTATAATTTAATTTTCTGGTCGGTTTAAATTCGAAGATGGGTAAATCCACGTGCGATGTGTGCGATCGAGCCGTTTGTTTTGAAACGGTTCGGTTTTGGTGACGACGCAGCTTAGCTTGTCTGGTCAACCGGTGACGATGGATACTTGGTTTTATTTCTTATATGGAATGTCCTTTGTTTCTTGCCCTTTTCTAGGGCGACTGCTAGCATTTTACGATTTTTTTTTATATAGTCTCAGATATTGAAAAAATACAAATGACTTTTTGTTGTTCAACGGCCAAGAGAAGCTGATAACCGATCACTTTTCAAGATTTTTGTTGTTTTACCCTTGAATTTCTATAGATTTATAAGCATAATTAAATATGTAATTAATTATTGTGTTTTTCATATTTTATATGTAATTTGATTATTGTCTTGAAAAACAAATATCAGATAAAATATATCTCATGCTCTAAAAAATTGTTTAAGAACATATTTATTTATTATTTTATATATTTAACTAAAAACATTTATGTCTATTTAATTTTTATTCTAATATGTCAATCAAATACAATTGTCATACAGTTGTCACTGGGCATTAATTAAATTCTAGCCTGCATAATAAAGTCAAGATTCCATTTCTAATACTATTGTATCCGTACCACGTTGTCATACCTGCCATGTTAAGAGTACGAGGTTGGTATTGAAAATTTTTAATTTATAGTAGTCAAAACTAAACATTATCGAGTTTCCAGGGACTAAAATATGATTTATGGTGAAAATAAGTGCTGTTTAATTTTATATTTTTGGAGGGCAGAGAGTTGCATACAAACCTGTCAACTTCGTGTATGCTTTGATGAGGGGCCTATTCTGTGGTCAGATGGAAGGGTAGGAGATGGATAAGGGGCATACGCAGAAAATGAAAGGAGGCACATCGTTGTCAATGTGTCCCTTTCCTGGTCACGTGTGGTATACATGTTTAATGATGAGTGGAAATTTTTCCACTTGTTTCGTTTCCGAAAAATATTTTATAAGAAAGTGTTTTCTGTAGTTTTTCATGTTTTTTTTAAAAAATATTAAGAAAAAAAATATATTTTGTCATTATTATTATTATTATAATAATGATGATGATGATGATGATGATGATGAAAAGGCTGATAACTTAGCAAAAAAAAAAAAAAACAGGTTGAAAAAGGTTTTATATATATTGAGAAGTCTAAGTCAAAAATTTAGATGAAGCGAGGAACCCTATTATACACGATTGTCTCTAAGACTAAAAAAACAATGAAGATTCAAGGTCAAAAAAAGAGATTATTGGATAAATTTGAATAAAAACTAAATCTAATGATATAATTAGATTTTTGATAGATTTCAATGATTTAATCATGAGTCCAATTAAAAATATAATTATATTTAAGAATTAATATGGGTTATATTATACTTTTAATGTGTTAAATTAACTTTATTATGAATTTAATTGGTGGAAAAAAAAAGTTTGAAAGCTCAATTTAAGCTTAATTGGGAAGATTTGAATTTTATAAGGCAAAGTTTAATTTTTACCGAGTCAATTGATTAAAATCATGAACAAAAATGGATGGAAAAAAATCAAAGTTTAGGGTCAAGTAAAGGTTAAATTAAAGAAATTTATAGTCAATGATCATTTTAAAAAAGACATTGAACTTTAAGGACTCAATTTGATTGAAGACACGGGTGAAATTGAGGCAAATTAAAAGTTAAATGGTCTATTAAGGGTCAATTTGCATAAATTCAAAATCAAATACCAAATGAAAAGACATCAAATTTTAAGGTTGATATTGAAGTTTTAAAAGGGTAAAATTGTATAAGATTGAAAGTTTGAAGCCTGATAAAAAAAATAAACTAAAATTTAATCAAATTTCTAATTAAAATATTTTTTTTAATTAAATCGATATCATTTTGACTATTTATTCAAAAGGAAAAGAAGGTGAGAATGTCTATCAAATATAGTCAAAATTACTTTTCACTAAAATAGGAATAACCTTTCAGACTCTACATATTAAATATTCACATCCTATTAGATACATCAAAAATTTAATTATCTAAAATAATTTAACAAATTATTTTTAATTAGACTTTATTTTATTTGACAGACACATAATTATTCTCATGTATGATTCATTAGTGCAGACCATTCAAACATATCTTGGAAGTCCTTGAAAGAGTTTCTCCATGTCTCCATCCTCGCACGAGAGCTTTGAGCTTATTTTCTACCTGCAAGAAGCTAAGCCCTCAAAGTCTCACAGGAAGCATTCATTACAAATCGCTTGAATGTCTGATGGAACGGTCAAAACTCAAAAGTTTCTTCAAGCGGCTCACCATCTCCAGGCCTTCGACCCTGAGACTAGATCTCCCTAACAGGGATAGCATTCATGGCCTATTTTTCCTTCTCGCTCAAGGCGGGGGAAAGTACAGGGGGCTTGAATTAAATCAGTTAGTGAAGCACAACCATCATCGCTGGTACGATTAAAAAACAAGTTGAGCCTCTCTGATCTTCTCGAGCCCACTTCTAAGAAGATTCCCCGGAATTGAAAGCCGATGAGGCTGGAATTTGTCCTGATGAAATGAAATTCACGACCTTCTCTCCATCCTCGGCCACAATAAGATCAATCTCAAGGCAAGCCTGCCTTTGTTTTGAACTTTACTGCCTCCCACAAACTCAACAGTCTTGTCCCCATTAGAAGTCTTGCGTGGGGAAGATGGACGAAAAGCATTAGTAGCCGCAGGACCTCTCCATCCAAGAGTTCCCTCAAAATGAGAAGGTGCTGCAGGCGATCCATGAGCTGCTGCAGGCCTTGAAGCTGAAACAATGGATATCGGGGAAGAGAATATTCTTCCTAGCAAGAACCATATCATCGGAACAGACTTCTTCATTCAAATCAAAATCACACAGGCCTTAACTTCTGGTTCTTGTGCCACTTGAGTAGCCTGAGAGGACTCTGGGTCATGCATGCCATTCTCTGCCTCATTCTTCCGGATTACTTGAATCAATTTCTCACAATTTCTATGGTCTAAAATTAGATGATCACAATCTTTTGTTTGAATCTGTACACCCTGCTCGCTTTCTTCTTGAAGACAATTTGAGTTTCTTGATTGCAAACTTTCATCCCGGTTCGTCTGCAGCGTTATTTTCTACATCAGCACTTCCATGGAGGTACATAAAGAGTCAATAAGGTAAATTCCAAAGTGGGAGTTCAGTTCAGCTTCCCACTCTTGGTTTATGAATTTTTTATTATTTACGCTTTGGTCACTAAATTTCTTTTCTTTTAATTTAATCTCTTAAAATTACGATTTCTATTGTTTGTCCCTCCACCTCCTTTCATATTTCATTGTCTAGCATTATTATTCATTGCCCGTTTTCCCGCTCTTGATCCTTGAAATTTTTATTATCTTACACTTCAGTAAAGTTTATTTTACAAATTAAATTTCTTCTCGGATTAACTTCCCGTGGTTTATTATTAAAAACCTCCAACTACTATAATATATAATTTATATTATTTTTTAATATATCTCATAAAAAAAAACACACTTGAAATTTACACGTACTCACCGCCATGTTGAATATTTATATTATTTTATTAACATTTGCTAAAAAATTCTTTACCGTCCAAATTTGATCTCCAAAACAAACTGTGTTTTTAGTGCATTGGAAGACATGCTTGTCCAAACTCCCAAAGAGAAATAAATCCCCTGGCACAGCAAACTCCTATTATACAAAAAGAACTGAAGAAGAGATGCAGAAGAACAGTAAACAAATCACCCGTTGAGAACAACAAACGCATAAAGGGAAGATTTGGTACACTAGAGCTGCGGATAGTAGATTGTGGAATCTGACAAATTGTAGGGTGGTAATCATGGCAAATGCATGGTGAATCATATAATTAGTTTAAATTTGGAACCTCGAATAACTATATACTTTTTTAGTTATTGTTTTTTTTTTAACTATTTAACAAAAAATATTATATTTAGAATCTCATTTCTTATATATGTACTTTTGATTGTTGTCTTGAAATAAAAAAGAAAAAAAAAATATTTGGAAGATAAAATATATCCCAAGTCCTAAACAGCTTTTTATTTAATATTTTATATATTAAACAAAAAACGTTAATGTTTATTTTATTTTTGTTATGATATATTAATCAAACACAATTTTAATAATGTAAGAGATTCCTTGTCACTGAACATTAATTAAATTTTAGCCTGCATAATAAAGTCAAGATTTAAATTCGAATACTATTTGTATCCGTACTGTATAGCCGTACCCTAATGACAAGTGCAATGTTAAAAGCACGAGGTTGTAATTGAAAATCCTTTGTTTATAGAGGTCAAAAATGAACATTATCGAATTTCCAGGGACTAAAATATGATTTATGGTGAAAATAAGTATAGTTTTATTTTATATTTTTGGAGGACAGAAAGTTGCATAAAAAACTGTCAACCTCGTGTATGCTTTGATGAGGGGCCTATTCTGTGGTGAGATTGAAGATGGATAAGCAGAAATGAGAGGGAGGCACGTCGTTGTCTTTGTCAGCTGTGTCCCTTTCTGAGTCACGTGTGGCATACACGTTTGAGGATGATGGAGTGGAATTTTTTTGCACTCATGCATCCGTTTGGTTCTGTAAAATACAGCATAGCAAAGTGTTTAATAGATTTCTTACAGTGTAATTTATGTATTAAAAAATATTTTTATTTCATAGAATTTTATAAAATGTTTTAAAAATAATGATCCACTTATAATATTATTTTGACCACTGTTATTTGTTTTTCACCGCCATTATTATCTCACCATTAATACTTTCGGGTGTTTCTAGATTATTTTCATATACTGATATCAAAAATAAAAAAATATTATTTTAATATATTTATGATTAAAAATATTTTTAAAATATAATTTTAACTACACTTTGAAACAGTAATAAAGATGTGTTTTCTGTATCTTGTTCTTTTTGTAGAAAATGTCAAGAAAGGGATAAAGTAAAATACAACTGTACTTGGTCAATTAAAATCTATTTCTCAAAAAAGATAATATTAGGAAACATTCTACTTTTTTCCTAAGCTTTTACAATTACAGCAAGCTCCTCCAGACAAGATAGATGATCTAGTTCATGCAGACAGGATCATGGCAGGGTAGAGACCAGACGACTTTTCTATCAGGGGTTATAGTTACAATATGTTTCTGCAAATAAAATATAGTCTTAAATTATTTTGATATACTATCATAAAAATTAAATTTTAAAAAACAATAAATTAGCATATAATAGGTAATAAAGATGAATTTAGGCAAACATGCATACAGTACGTAAGTGGGGTGAAAACCAAGTTTTATCACGATTTAAAATAAAAATAAATAAATTTAACCAGTAAAAATCAAATAATTTTTAAAGTTTTGATGAATCTATAAATATCTTCAATAATTGACCTAGAAATGCTAGAGCAGGCAGAAAGCAATGCTGCTGTGTATTGTTAAATCATTTCATGAAAAATATATGCAAACAACCTTACCTAATAATTAATTGACATCGAGGGAGTTAAGTGTGTCGTGTAAAGTGATCGAGGCACGAAGAGGGTGATTTATGGATTGCAAGGAGACATGCCGGTATTGCACTTGAATTTCATAAATATGCATCCATGATTTGCCAAGTCTTGATGCCGATTGCCAAGATCAATATTATGTTGAGAGCTGAGTCAAAAAAATAAATCTGAATGTAAGAATATATTTAAATATAGTAATAATTTTCTAGTGAAAAAATTTATTCTATATTGGAGTTCATTTGATGTGATGTAGTTAACTTTTCAAATTCGAAAACAACTTGATCAATCAATAAAAATATAATTTAAGTAAAAAAATTAAAAGAATATATATTTTTTCATATTAAGATAACAATATATTGTATTAACTAAAATCAGCTCTGGTTAATGTATCAAATTTGTGACGTGGGTTATGAAAATATGATAACCACATAGAAAATAAATCAAAATAAATTATAAAACTTGGTCTTTAATCAATCAATATGACATAATTTAATCCTAATTAACTTGTCAAATATGTAATTGATCATGAAATTAAGATAACCCTGTAAGATAAAATTAAAATAAATTATGAAACTCAATTCTCAATTAATTATTTCGGACTCAATATTGATCAATGAAATTTTTAAAATTTAATTAAAAATTATATAAAAATAAGTCAAGTAAACACCATTCTCGAGACATGAGACCAGGATATAAAAACCAAGTAAAAAATGAATGATATTTTTTTTTTGTTGGGTTAGCTAGTCAAATCTACAATCCAAATCATAAGACGGAAAAAACCCAATAAAAATCAAATCCAATACTGAAGGATATGAGACCAGAATAACTTTTTAGAAATAAAAATATATGATATAACTGAGGTTAAAATATCAAAATTCACAACTTTAATCATGAGACCAAGATATCCTTAAAATAAATTATGAAGATCAATTCTCAACCAATTCAATATTAAATGATATTTTTTAAAAAGAAACACAAAAAATAACTCAAGTCAACTCAAGTTGATATATTAAGTAATATTCACGGGATTAAAATAACTCAATAAAAATTTCAATTAATTCAATATTCTTAAAATCACTGCAATCATAAATGAACACTTAGTCGTGGATAACAACCAGTCAACTTGCTAATTGCTGGTTCTCTTTGTTTTTTGTCTGTTCAGATTTTGTGTTTTACGTCAATTTTCCAATTTGCTTGAAGGGTAAGAGGCCTAAAGGGGGACCGGACCATATATAGAATACTTGTGAAAATAATTATTACACATTCCACTACATCAATAATTATTAAACCTGCCTCATGGGTTCGGTTCACTGTGTTAGAAATTCTAAAAATCTGTTTGGGAGTGTGGTTGCGGTAGCTTTTCAAAGTGCTTATCGTGCTGAAATACATCAAAATGATGTTTTTTTATTTTTTAAAAATCATTTTTGAAATCAGCACATCAAAATGATCTAAAACATATAAAAACATATTTATTTAAAATGAATTTTTTTTTCAAATTTCGGCCAAAAGCCGGTGGGATCGCAATGCCAAACGGGCTTTAAGTCAAAGATTGAATGAATTAACTAGGATAAATAATTTTTTTTAAAAAATATTGTCAATCAATATTGAGACGAAAGATTGATTTAACCAGGTGGGATTGAGAGATTTAGAGAGTGTTCGAGAAGTATTCTAAGAGTTTTCTGAAAAAATAATTTTGTTTTTGCTCTAAGTAAATTTTTAGTGTTTTTAGATTATTTTGAAGTGTTGATATCAAAAATATTTTTTAAAAAATTAAAAAAATATTATTTTAATATATTTCTAGGTAAAAAACACTTTAAAAAGTAACCATAACCATACTTACAAACACCCTTTTTAGTGTAGTTATATATTTCATTATTAAACCTCGTTGGAGGGTTGATTTGAAATAAATTATGGATTATAGATTAAATGAATTGACCTTGTCAAAAAAATATTTTTTATTTTATTTTACCTAATTATAGATTAATTTGAATTTTAACCAGATTATAGTTAGATTAATTTTAAAATAACTTTTAAAAAACTTGTCTGATTAATTCCAAATCTACCTATTAAATCATAATTATAACTACAAGTCCTATCCAATATGTCCTGCATGAATCTCTAATAAAAAAAAGTTCCCAAAAGTATTACGTCAGCAAACTGACCATTAAAAAAAAAAAGGGTCCATGGACCATCATGGTTGGTCTCCATTATCATTCTCTTAAAAACTGAGAAGTTGAAAAAGGCCTGACTTTGAATCAAGCCAGGCCCCACCGATAGAAGCAAGCCAGGCCCAACGGATAGAAGCAAGCCAGGCCCTTCATGGTGTGAAGTCACCTGCCAAACGAGACAAAGTGGCTCAACTCCAAGTCGGACTCGAATAGTAAACCAATCCACCGATCCCTAGTTTGATCCACTGAACTAACTGAGGTCTGCATCTCAACTAACTTTGGTACTTTGCCAAGCTAATACTACCTGCCAACGTGTTTGATATTGAGTGAAAAAATATATTTTTTCCAAAATATATATTTTTAATATTCAATATAAGTTTATTAAAATTATTGAAAAAAAACAAAAAAAAAACAATTTAATATATTTCCAGGTGAAACAGAAGCTAATATACTCCCCGGCATTTACTAACACCTTTACACCAACCCATAGATGTCAGAGCATCCGAAACAATCACAGGCAATCATGCAGCGTATTCCTTGGATGAATTATCAGAAATAAGAGATACATTACTATCTACACTCGTTGGATATGGATAAAATGATTCAGGAAAATATTAATGGATAGTATCGATAGTGGGTTTGTAGTAACTCGGGGAGATCCCAGCAGATAAACTTATTTCAATGGCCCAGAAAATGTTATAAAAATCGTAGATGCTGGCGTGTTTATAGCAGAAGCATGGAAGATGGCTAGCCCCAATACACAACAAGAAAATTTCACACCACTGAAGTCCATGTTACCACAGAATTATTACAATTTGGTTTTGCTTTCATTCATTCAACACACATTAGCCTAGACTTCAGTGCAGGATCACCCAGATAAATCTAAAGGGCGAGTAGGCTCGGGGCTGGCTGTGGAGGATTGGTGAGCATGTGAACCACTTCCCTCATGGTAGGCCTGTCCGAGCTCTCATCTTTAACACAAAACATAGCTATCTTAAACAGGTGAATCACACCTGTTAGAGGGTAAGCACTTAGCCTCGGGTCCACAACTGCCATGGCTGAAGCTGAATCGGATGGCTGAGATAGTTCTGACGTGGTCTTCCTGACCCATCTCACTATGTCCACCCCATCTCCAAACTCCCCTACTGGCTTTCTCCCTGTTATCAGCTCCAGCAGCACAACACCAAAGCTGTAAACATCACTTTTTTCGTCCACTTTCAGTGTGTAAGCGTACTCTGCGGCACACCAAACCAAATCAGAATGCAATCAAGCGATCCTTCACTCCATGTTCTTAAGGTGGTTGCATTGAATTCAAAAGGTTTCTCTAAAAGTGGCGACTAGAAAGCCATTATTCGGAAAATAGTTTCAAAACGATCTCGTACCCCAGGAAAATAGCATAAAACCAGGCATGTAAAGTAACCAAATTACCTCAATGTGGACCTCAAACGAGGCCACTTAATGTATAACACCCAATTCATGGAGTTAATGGATTATATATGAGCATATTATGCTGCTGACACGATCTGTAATAATTAGCTTATAAAGAAAGATGATTAGTAATGTAGTGAGGAAAATCACAGACCTGGAGCAATGTAGCCATAGGAGCCAGCAATAGAGGACATGCATTCTGATGCATCTGAATCTTGCAAGAACTTGGCCAGCCCAAAATCAGCAACATGAGCCTCAAAATTCGAATCAAGCAGAATGTTATTGGACTTCACATCCCTATGTATAATCAAAGGAGAGCAATCATGGTGAAGATAACAGAGTCCCTTGGCAGCCTCCACAGCGATTCTGTACCTGGTTTCCCACTGCAAATGGCCTCCCTTCGAACAATGCAAAAGCTCTCCTAAGCTCCCATTTGGCATGTACTCATACAACAACAAGTTGGTATCCTTATTTGATACGTACCCCAGTAGCCTGATCCTTCCAAGCGTTTGGATCTCGGCTGAGAAGCCATGATCGCTTCGTCCGGTACCTCTACCAACAAGTCGTTTGATTGCTACATGATCAAAACCCTCTGGCATTGACCCACGGTAGACAATCCCAGCGCCACCTTTGCCTATGATGTTTTCCTCTTTCAAGCACTCGAGCACATCCTCTGCCTTGAAATCGAGCCTTTGGAATGCAGTGAGCTTCCAGGCCCGTGATTTCTGCAGCTTCTTCTTTCTCAATCTGTAAACTGTCACAACTACTAACAGCAACGCAGTGGCAAGAGAAATGACGGTGATTATTAGCCTTGAAGTAGTAAAGAACCTTCTATGGCCATGACCACCGAATGAGCAAGAATCGTTTCTTGCTGCACAGAGATATGGATTTCCAAGAAATGAGCTGTCATTAAACGCCAGGAATTGGCCAGCAAAAGGGATCCGGCCAAATAAATTGTTGTAGGAGAGGTTTAGAGTTGTGAGACTTATCATGTATCGAATTTCACTTGGCAGTTGACCAGTAAGCTGATTTCGAGAGAGATCAAGAATGCTCAAATCCTTCAGCTTAGTAATCTCCTTTGGAATCTCCCCACTGATGCTGTTTTGACTGAAATCAACGGATGTAAGTGAAGTGCAATGGAGCATTGAAGCTGGGATTTCACCGCTGATGTTGTTGGCACGAATGCTGATCTTGGAGAGGATCTTCAGACTGAAGATTTCATCAGGAATTTCACCAGAAAGTCGGTTCATTTCCAGAGATAGAAACTGCAAACTCTTCAAATTCCCAATAGCCCGAGGGATTCTACCAGTAATCCGATTGTCAGAAACCGAAAGAGAGCCTAATGCATCTCCTGAAATCTCCTGTGGAAGCTCGCCGGAGAAATAGTTATGGCTCAACTCAATCTGGGTCGCCAAAGGTAAATTAAAAATCCCAGCAGGGATAGTGCCTGTTAAGAGATTACAAACGATTCTGATTTTGAGCAAAGACTTGCACTGGCCAATTTCTTCAGGAAGTGATCCAATGAAGAAATTGTTCATGAGAATCAACGCCTTCAATTTCCCTCCCTTGCATAAATCCCGAGGAACCAATCCTGTCAAGTGATTATATGACACATCCAGATACTTCAGCTTCCCATTCCGGCCGAGCTGTTTGGGAAGCTCAAATGTGAAGTTGTTTCCCCAAACCTGAAGCACCTCAAGGTTTGGAAATTCACCAACAAAATCTGGGATTGGACCGTGCAGCTTGTTTTGAAAGAGATTGATGAGTGTTAAGTTTTTCAGAGCTGAAAAACTCTCGGGTATCTCCCCAGTGAGGTTGTTGATTGAAAGATCAAGTGATTTCAAGCTAATTAGATCAGATAACTCCGAAGGGATATGTCCAGTGAGATTATTGAATTGAAGAAACAGCGAGTGCAGACGGGTTAATTGGCCTAGAGTAGAAGGAATCTCACCATTAAGGTTACAAGAACCCATGTCAAGAAGTTCAAGACTACTCAATGATCCAAATTCAGGTGGAATACCTCCTTCGTAATGGTTAAAGTACCCGATGGACAAGCTCTTGAGATTATTCAACTTAGACAAGCTAGAAGGAACTTCGCCTGAAAGGTCATTGCCATTCAAGCCCAAGAACTCCAAGCTCAAAATCTCCGAGTACTCCTCTGGTATTTTACCAGAAAAGAAATTCCCTCCCAGATGAACATGCTTGAGTTTTTCCAGGCTTGCAATTTCAGTTGGCAGTGGACCTGAACAGTTATTGTTGTAAACATCAAGAACCTCAAGCTGCGTCATGCCAAGAGTGATCGTTCCAGGGAAACTCCCACCAATAGCATTGCTGGAAATGTTCAAAATCCTGAGAGATGTAAGCATGGCTATCTCCACAGGAAGTTCCCCCGTGAGATTATCATTAGCCAAAGTAAGATTCACAAGCTTGTTCAACAGCCCAATCTCTGGAGGAATTGAACCAGGAAAATGTCTAAACGACACGTTAAGTGACACCACACGTGAGCTCTCATCACACGTGACTCCGGAGAAGAAACAATGAGCTGAAGGAGATGCAGGGGAAGCCACCCAATCCTCAAGGCCACTGCCATCATGTCCGTACATGGAGGATTTCAGCTTCAAGAGGACGTCAAGTTCACCGAATCCACTGCAAGCAGTGAGCAGTTGTGCAGGAAAAAGAAGAAAAAAACACAGAAAGAACCCCATTGTTTCTCTTCAAGGAGAAAAGGATAGAGAAGATAAGGTGTGCTAGCACTTTTGATTCTGTTCAATCACGTCCGGGCATGGCAGGCTATAAGTATAGTTTGGTTGCAGGACCATGAGCGCTGACTCGCAGTATCGAGCCTGAATAAAAAATCAAGAAAGTTGGGGTCACAAAAGGAGTAGCGGTTGCATTGCATCTTGCATGAGGTTTTGTGCCTTGGACCTTTCCTAACCTGCAGCTAGGCATGGCTAGGGTCCCACTTTGTACGCTATAAGTTTCACAGTAGCAGTAGTTTAGCTTCCATTGGTGGATTTTTGTGCAAGGTCTAGAAATGAACGTACATTTATTAAAGATGTTAGACCTTGAGATTGTCTTCCTCGCTCTTCCATGGAGGGAATTGGAATCTAAGAAAAGCCTTGACATAAAAAATTTACAGAGTAATTGGGTTGGGGGTAGTCAATTTACCTGACAGGGTGTTTTGACGGTGTGAAGTTTTGGTTTGAGAGAACAGGCCCACGATCTCGCTGTCGCGTCCTCTATCTCGTGTCAACCACGCCAGTTGACGTGTTAAGTTTTCCGGTGATTTTGTTCATTCCTGTCTTACTTTTTAGTTCTCCAGTGATTTTATGACGTAAAATTGTGGCTAATATTATTTTTAAAAATATTTTTTTATTAAAAAATATATTTTTTATTTTAAAAAAAATTATTTTTGATATAAATATATGAAAATAATCTAAAAATATTAAAAAAATAAATTTAACGTAATTATTTTTTTCAAAAATATTTTTGAAACGCAATATCAAACAATAACTTCTTACTATCTTAATTTTTTTTAATAAAAATAATGATTTTCCAGATAGATACGTGTTTAAATTAAATTTGTGAATTTTTATGACTGTATTTATATAAAAAAAATTCTTACAAAAACATGTCAAGTTATACTTAGTCATATTGCTAAAAAAAATATAATCAGTAAAATTCAAACTTAAAGATTCATTATTGCATCCTGTTTTTTAAATAGAGTATCGTTGTTTAAACAATATTGAATTCATAAATTTACATGTTTTTTATATTAAAAAATGAAAATATATATTACTTTAATAAGTGTATAATTATAATTATATTTTTATAATTTTTTAATTATAACTTGAGTTAATCTGTGGATTGGTTCTTGTGAGTATACTCTTTGACTATAGGCCGATCCAAGAGCCTAAATCCTAACGTTAGTGTTAAACGGCGTTCGTTCTCTTATCTTCCTACGTAAAAAACAATCTGGTTCTAACCTTTTTTTGTTTTTCCTGCCGCCTGGGTTTTTATCGTTTACTAACAAGTGTCAACGTGAACTGTGTCTTCTTCAGAAGGACCGGTGATGAACTGGGCTTTGGGAAATTTCGATGGGCCCATTGCAAAGGCTGTCTGTGTCTTTTCCTGAATAAGTCACCTTTCTCTCTGACTCTCTTTGGATGGGAGCTAAGAGTCCACTCTTTTTTGCTCCTTTCTCGTCTTACTCTAATCTTGACCGTCCAGTGGTGGGCCCTTACATTAAATGCCTTGTAATGACCTCTCTATTTTCTCACCGAATTTAATTACCCTCTTCTTCAACACATCTATATCTATTTTTGTTGTAATGTAATGTTCGGTCAGTTTAAATATATACAACTAATTCTACGGATTTTAAAATTAATTATTAATTAAAGTCTTTAATAATAGAACTCAAACTAGTGATCTTTTAAGAACAAATCCAAAACTTAACCATTTGAGATATTCTTTAGGATTGCAACACATCTATCTTAACTCGTATAAAGTTACCATCTTTAATTTGAGCTTAGATCTTTTTCGAATTGATTTTATTAAGAGTGTGCTTGAGATATTTATATATCAATTAGATATTAAGTTTTTTTCAAATCTTTATGATGATTTTAAAAAATATATTTCCTGTATCAACCTAACGTGTCCAAAAGATTTAACTGTTGTTTGTACATGCAATTTAAATTTAATTGGATCTAAAAATATATCTGGATATTCAATTATAGATACCTGTACAAGACTCTGATAAGATGAGGATGCATGAAAATTAGCTCGAGATATGAGGCTTAAAAAAAATGACACCGAAACTGTGGGCTTGGATGGATGTTAATGTACTCTTGCATGCTTTAGTTCTTTAGGAAAGTGGCTTTTCGTGGAAGCTTTATGCTTGAATTAAAAGCACCTATAGTGGATGTTAAATTCTTCTGACTTACTAAGTAGATTACTTTGAAAATTTGAGAGCCACACGAGTTGCTCGGAGAAGACGACCATCTATTCTTGGAGAACTTATTCGTATTCTCCTAGTGAAGGGATTAGTGGGAATTCTGAGTTGGAGGAATCCATGTAAGTGGATGATTCGGAGAATAAAGGTGTTTGCTTTTATTATATGCAAAGGCAAAACTACGTCGTTGACTGGAGCTCACCATATCCAGAGAAAAAAGAAAAAGAGAGGAAGAGGATCCCTCTCCACCATGCTTTTGAGTGCTCGAGGGCTGCTTGTCTAGTAAACTCCACTTCGATGTACTTTAGGGTTTATTCCATTAAATTCCAGAGAATCTCTCTGTTGTGATTTAACCTGACCACGAAACACATTCCTGGACACAGCCTCGTCTGTTCTGTGTATTAACCAATGAGTTCATGATTGTTTTTCAATGACTCCG
The DNA here is from genome assembly GCA_009078335.1 of Salix brachista. NCBI lineage: Eukaryota > Viridiplantae > Streptophyta > Magnoliopsida > Malpighiales > Salicaceae > Salix > Salix brachista. The sequence goes on along the minus strand of CM018573.1, from coordinate 1,101,145 downwards.
CCATGCTCTTGCTGGAAGCTTGCCAGCCAGGAGCCAGCCCCACCCGCTGGGTCGAAGACCCAGAAGGCATGCACAAAGCCATACCAAAAGTGTGAATCCTGTTAAGAGTGGAAGGCAGGCTAAACCAGTTTCTGATAGCTAGGTTCCTTTCACGAATTTCTGCTACGTCTTCTTGATGTACCTTGAAATTCACAAATATGCTTTCCATCAAGACCATGTTTTCATCAAGCAATCAACATTTCATTTCGTGATTGTTCGGTAGTGTAGTTGAAGTTGTTTTTAAAAATGTTTTTTTATTCAGAAATGTATCAAAATGATATTTTATTTATTTTTTTAAAATTATTTTTGAAATTATCATATTAAAATGATCTGAATAATATAACAGTCTATTTGAGAATATAGTATATATTATTTATAGTCTATAATAACAAAACAGGAAAAGCAAAGACTAACAATATTTAATCTTTTAAATTATCAATTGTACATTATTTTTTACTCGGTGCATTATTTAATTGCTCCATGTTAACTCGAATTTTACTTGCTCACTTGAAACCCATAAAAACACGTTTTTTTAAGGATATATTTCCTCACATCCAACAAAAAATAAATTGACTTAAACACGTTCTAATTTGAATTTCAAACACTAATTTATTTAGGCTCCTCCCAATCCTCCTTATGTATCTATTCCTTTTTTCTATTTTCTACTCGAATCAATTTTAAATTTTTTAAATTGATAATAATAAAATTTATTTTTTAATTATCTTATAAATATATTTATTTTATATCTGTGTTTTGATTTTTAAAAAAATAATTGTCTATGAAAATATTAAATTGCAATATACCATGATAAAAAACATATCCTAATTTTTTTTTGAATAAAGAATAATAACAGGCCGTGCAATTACCCAATTTCTTAGTTTATGAAAATAAATGTATTAATTATTCCAAAAATAATAATCTTTTTATTCATGGCTGGTTGGCTTGACAAGAAAGATGGTGATAGGTAGTGATGGGCTCGTTCTAGTGAAAGCCGAAAGCTAGCTCTGGAAATGGGAGAGATTGACAGATCACAGATTAGACGACTAATAGTCCACTTTTCTATGAACAAATTACTCAGCCGTGCAATTATTATTATAGCCTAATCTAGGGTATATTTGTTTACGTGTTAAAACTGTATTTTTTTTTAATTTTTATACATTGATATTATTTTAATAAAGTTTACAATCAAAATATAATAATAATAATAATAATAATAATAAGCATTAGCTTTGTCCACTAAGTATTTATTTAGATTGTAATTATAGTTGTTTTTCAAAATAATTTTTATTTAAAAATATATAAAAATAATATTTTTTTAAAAAAAAATTTAATTTTTTTTTGATATCAGTACATTAAAATATCTAAAAAATCAAAAAAATTAAATTAAAAATTAAAAATTAAAAAATATTTTTTAATTTTTTCAAAAATATTTTTAAAACACAATGTGTTTTAAAATCAGTTTTCACTCGACTGTCTTGATTATAAGTTTTTGTTTTTAATTTTTTTTTATAATCAATTTTTTTGATGTTTTCACGTGTGTATATTAAAAATAATTTTAAAAAAATATATTATTTAATATATTTACAAATAATTTAAAAATAGCAGCTACACAATTCTAAACAACTGTAAATAATATATGTGCTGTTTGTGCTTGTAGTGTTGGAACAGCACTAAAAAAGAAGAAGCATGCCTTTTGTGCTACGAAGAATTGTAAGTTTAGATAACAAATTGTTCTGATCCTCACTCTAACAGGAGTAAGTGGACGGGGAGAAGGTTTTGGCAGATCCATCCAAGAAAATTTCTAGCTCAGCTAAAACAAATCCCAAGTTAAGAATCCATGCCGGCACAAGGAGAAGCCCAATCGTCAAAATATAGCATTAGAATATGTTTATTTTTAATCCTTGTTTTTTTATTAAATAATTATTATCATAATTTTTAAATTTTACTCGAAATAATAGTTGAGCACATGTCATTAGGTCAACTAATGTGAACTCTTTTTTCTTTTTAAAAAATAAACATTATTGTTTTACCATTAAAAAATCTCAAAACAAAAATTAATGAGTTTTTTTACCTGGGTTTTGACTGGATTTACACCGGGTCAACTAGATCATGAATTTGAACTAGTTTCTTTAGTTGAGTCAGGCCAGATTTCTCTTTTTTTCTTAAACCATGGCTAGTCCAAAACTTGAGTTGGTCGAGTTTCGGACAACCTCTGTACAAATTTTATAACCAGAAATATTATATTATTATTAATTTCAATACTTAATATAAATTATTTTAAAAAAAATAATATATTATTATTTAAAATATATTAGTTTGACAATAATATATATTAAGAGAATTTTTTTTTCCATATTTTGTCCCTCATCAACTAAACAAGATACAAATCAAAAATTTATTTTTGTAGAATTAAAATTTCAATAAATTTGATCAATGACTTTAAATTTTTATTTACTAGATGTGAATCTAATTAAATTTATTGGATTTGAGCTCAAATTAAATTAAAAATTCAAATATATTTTATAAATCTTATTTTAATATCCTTCAGAATGAAAATATTTTAAATAATTTTTATAATAATTTCCTTAAAAACTATCTTTTATATATCCACATTGAAGGCACCGATAAGTTTTACTCGAACCTTGTTCATCACAATCAACTAATAAACATCCCTCCGCCGGTATTTTCTACGTAGTTCTTCGATCTCGGCAGACTTCTAGACCCTTCATCCATTTTAGGATATCTTCTTATCGAGATACAAGTTTAATTAAACAGTTTGTGTAATCTAAGTCCTAATGACTTCAATTTTTCTATACTGTAATTATGCAAGGGAAAAGCTAGCTAATGCCCTTGATATATCTCTGAATTTATTTATTAGAATACAAAATAATTTTGTTAGCAAAAAACAATATTATTGATTAAATATATTAAATAATTGCTCCTTTATATGATAGCCAAATTGGATGAAACATATTTGGTATTATAATATGTAATTTTTTTTATGTATTTCTTCATTTAAAAATATATTAAATCATTATATTTTTTAAAAAAGTAAAACATACTTTTAAAACAGATAAAAAAACAAAAATTATAGCCCTTGTAAACACCGATATCAAATTCATATTTGAAACACTATCATCATATATTTAACTAAAGATCAATTAAATCTCCCATTAAAATAAAAAGACAAATCTATCAAATATGGGTCTAGTTCGTTGTTTTTAATTACTATTACAATGATCGTGCTTTATAAAAGGTCTCATGTGAAAAGATTAAAGGTTTGTTTGACATTATGTTTTAAAAATATTTTTAAATATTTTTGATTTTTTTTACTATAAATTAAGTTTTTTTTGTTATTTTTAAATCATTTTTATATGTTCATATTAAAATTATTTTTTTTTTTAGAAAAAAAAACATCATAGGTGAGAAAGTGCAACTCCGAGACCATGGAAGTCTCCGAGTATTAACGGACTTCACAACATATGACAGCTTGGAAATGGTGTCCTTATCATGGAGGGATTCTCTGTTTTGCACAAGCAGGTTCTTTCCCTTGTAGTAAACTAAATAACCAACTGCATGCTTCAAAAATTGTTTGCAAGTACTTATCTGTGACGTTCCACTTGCCATTTCAATTTTGAAAAATATAAAAGTTTATTAAAGAGAAAAAAAATAGTTCTCGTCAAACACAAGAACCTCCCTGGAAATTTCTGCACACTTTTACTAAACATGCTTAAAAACGTTTCAGCAAGCTTAGATGTACTAAACATGCTTAAACATCACTATAAACAAAAAGCACATGGAATTTTCAATGCTTGAGACCAAATACCTCCCACAAACCAAAATGTGTGTCCCCTTAAGATGTTCTCCATTGCAGCTCAACTTGGATTCGGCCATTCTTGGAGTCGATGAGATGGTACCTCTCGTTGATTCTCTTGTTGTTTACGACATCCGCTAGGTTTATCACCACATAACCCAGGTTTTCCTGATTTGAAATCATGGAGAACACAGAAACATAACTCAGAAACTATCGGCGAAATGGGAAACAACAGACTGGCCTCGATATTGCTGGATCAGGCACACCAGAGATGGTATCGAGGAAATTAAACAAATGCAGTTTATATACCTTGGGATGCAATAGACCCATCCTTGAGGAGGAGCTAACAACTTCCACCTGAAGTCTTTCATTTGTGGGTGCTTCCTCCAGCATGAACTGAAACTCTTCTTCCCATCTCGGATCTCTGCTTTTCTTCACTTGCTATATCGATTTTAAATATAAATTATTAATTTTTAAAACAACTCCTCTTTGCTAGTGAAATTGTGTGCAAACAGGAATTGAGTCTTCACCATTGAAAGGTGAAAAACAACTACAATTATGCTTGTGCAAGTTATCGTGACGACGCATATGGCATACCTTAGATCTCTTCTCCTTCCCTTGGAAAAGTAATCGAACGTAAGGATTTGTGTGGTGTTTTCCTTCCACATCTTGAGCTTCGTGCACAATAACTACTAACAGGCCACCAGCAGCAGGTGTTCCTTCAGGAGCTTTTGCCACCGCATTTGGATCATCGATATCTTTTGGTATCTCATCTTCCTTAAAAGGTTTGTATACCAATTCGACAACGATCTGTCCACGTGATTTCTCATTCTGAACATCATTTGGGTCCATATTTTTAAGCAGATCAAGTGTAAGAACCTTTGGTTCATCAGGAGTCAGCTCTTTCAGTGGAATGACATTCATGCCCATCTTGTCATGTTTGCCAACCTATGCGAAATGAAACAGAAAAGCACTTGCAATCATGAATGTTGGGAGCGATAGGACAAAATCATGGTGGGAAAAAAACTTCTTAAGCATAAGCACAAAGATACACACACACCTGTTCCCAATCATAGACAAGAACCTCTAGGGCTTGAGATTCCGGGTCTTTAACAGTGATGTTGAACTCCTCATTCCATTCAGGGTTCAAGTTTTTGTGTTTAACAGTTGTTTTATTTGAATGATGCGTATCTTCAGTAAGCTTTAATTTCACGTACGGGTCTGATGCCCCTAACAGATCTTTCTTTTTAAGCTTCGTTGCCCTCAGAACCTTCACAGTGAGTATCCCGACAGGTCGCTTCATGGCTCTGCCATTTTTAGGAGAGCTTAGCAGGTCTCCTAGCAAACATATTGCATCATAACATGGACTAAAGGAGTTGACGGATACTTACTTTGAAGGATCCATGATTGGTACTACTAGGCATTTTGGCCATAAATACATATTTGCTACCTGATCTTTGATAAGCTCCTGAACAGGAAAAAATGGAGAGGAAGTAAAAATGAGGGATCGAAAAAATAAACTCTGTATTTTATTAATTCACTGTCTTTGATCGGGGGCGTTCATCAAATAGTTGGATGCTCCTTGGAATTGCAACCTTGAGCTGCGATGCTTTTCCAAGGCAAATATTTGTCCTAGGAATACGTGCATCAATCTCCAAATAGATATAAAGTAGGCATTATGACTCAAATTATGGTAAACAGTTGCAGATATAATTTGTTGAAATAGCAAACTAGAAATGACAATGATGATTAGATTAATTAATTAAAAATCTAAAAGAAGTGCGGTGTTTACTGTTGAGATGCTCCTGTTTATATATATAGTGTATTTTTCATCTACTTTTATAAAACACTGTAGATACTAATATTGAGATTTAATTGCACCTGAAGGCCAATTGTTTCTAATTCTTATTTCAATGTGAAATTAAAAAGACAATATAAGTGATGTGCCAGAGATGATAGATCTTTAATCTTTAAAAATAACACCATGTATACAATTTAGATACTCTTAACTTTTAAAAATTAAAATCTTGGCACACAATTTCATTTGTATTACTTTTTAGACCCTGTTAGAGAAAAAAGAAAGAGGGATTGCCGGCTTTTGGCAATGAGCGAGAAAGTTTATGTTACTTCATTTCAATTCATCAAAATAGATTTTCTTGGTATCTACGAATTTCATGAGATGAGAGTGACTTAATAATGGCTGTTTAAAGACTAAATAATGCATAAAAAACTAGATTCTGGCCAAGCAAGCTAAAATTAAACCAATATAATTTTAGATTTTTGGATTTTTTTAGGGTATTTAGAGTTGATGAAGTGATTTTGTCCATGTTATAAAGGGTGTTGGTGAGATATTTTTGGTTGGAATAGCTTGAAAATTGGGGTTTTTCGGCCAAAAGATGAATTGCGTAATTTTTTTGTCACCACCATGGTGACCAGAATCTGGGCCTGACACGAAAACTTGGCAGCCTTGGCATACAATGTGTCGCCAACCTGTTTTTTTCTTTCAAAAATATAGAGCGCATGATAGGCTATCCATCCTTTTTTAAAAATAAAATAATAAAAATACGCGCTCTTAAGCACTTCATTCAAGTGGCCCGGGCGAAGTGGGCCATAGGCCCAAGAAATTAGGCTCGTTTCGGCTCTTTTGTTTTTGTTTTTTTAGGTTGAATATAAACTTAAGAGGAAAATAGAGCCTAATTGAGTTCATGTTCTGGATCACGATTTTGACTAGTTAAGTCACAACAACAGGAATATTATTTTTAATATATTGTTGTTTTTATCAATATCTTTTATGTATTTTTTTCTTTAAAATTTGTATTTGAATTAATATCCATTTATGATTTTTTTCTGCTTATTTAATTTTTTTTGGATAAAGATTATTTTTCATGGTACTGTGAGTATTTAATTTTGAAAAGATTACTATGATTTATCTATATTTTTTTAATCTTTTGTATACAAGAACTATATTATTTAGAATAAAAAATAATTTTTATATAATATTTCTATATGTGCGGCCTTGTATAATTTTATTTTATTTAATAAATTTAATATGTGTATCTATTTTTAATATAATTTGATTGAATAAAAAAAAAGTTTTACCAAACAAAATCAGAAACACAACCAGATAAATGCACCATCTTAAAAGATTAAATATCTTGATTTATATTTCAATTTTCTAGTTTTATTCTTAGTTATTCTTAATTATTTTTTTTGTTTATCAACATACATAATTTTTTAATTTATTTAATTACGCATGAAATTTTTAATTTATATTTTAAAAACTTTTGTATGCACAAAAAAACATAAAAGACCTGCATATACAATTCCTTTACAAGAGAAAAGAATAGGGTAAAATAACTAGCAAGAAAATATATCTTGAAACTTGACAGTGAGAGGAAACCACCTCCCACTTCAGCCCACCCTACCATCAAAAAGAAGAAACACAAAAACTATCAATACCTGGACAAATTTGTACAGCCCGGGAATGGCCATCGCATCTGCTCCAAGCAATTTCAATCCAAAGTCAACATGTGGCTGCAAAATCGGGGAGAATGTATCAAGTTTCCTTTGTACCAGGTGAGAGATCCATCTGCACAGCAGTTGATATATTTTAACCATCCCCACGTACCTTCTCTAGCAGAGACACATATATATTGGCAAAACAAGGAAATACAGGAAGCAAAGGCTTCAGGGTGATACGAGGAGCAGCAAATACTTGCAAATCAACCACCTGAAATAGTCCGAAGAGGTCAATGATTTCGCTTGTACATAGAACCAGGGTGGGGGGATGTGCAAATATTTCTCACAAATCAGAATACCTGAACTGTGGCTTTCAGACCAAATGCTTTAACCGCAATAGTTATATCTGGATTCCCAGCCCACTTCAATACTGGTTCCATGATCAGCTCTTTCTCATCAGTGACATAAACTTTCATTCCTGGAATTAGTAGAACCAGGAATCATCAATGTTAAGAAATTTACCAAGTACGTCCCTTGAAACAACCTTGAGATATATTAATGCAAGGAATAGAACAATGTGATCCTAAATTAGAATTGTATATATGCGCCACAATAGCGAGAAGAAGAAGAAGAGTCACCTTCTTAATGCATCAGATACAATAGAATGATACTTTTACCGGGGGGAAAAAACTTGTTAAAGCAAAGGAGATGATTCAATTGTGCCTGGCTTCCTGGATTGAAGACACTGTATTTTCCATATTCACCGATAAGTCATTTACCGATTGATTTTTAATGGATTTAGAATGAGAAGTTTACTATTATTATTAAGAGGGCAAAAATCTCAACGTGTTCTTGAATGTCAACAAATTTTACTGGTTCAGGGTTTGTTTTCCCCAGACAATAAACCATTCCAAAATAGGTGGGGGGTGCAGAAATGAGTTCTGCATAACTCTTATCTTAAAACCTGACAATCGAAAGATATGCAGAAGAACTATGTTAAAATTTTCCACAGTTTTTTCAGCAACGAAGTTATTTAGATCACTGTGACAAAAAAGAAAAAGAAAAAAGAAGGTGCATGCAGAAGCCTATGAACGTGCGGAGACAGAGAGAGCAGCGTAACCTGGAAAATTTGGTGGCAGAGAACCCAAGGTAAGTTTTTCAAATTCAACTGAATCAATTTTGTATTTTGGAATTTGCTCAGCAATAATGGGCTTTGCTATATTCCTTGCAGTCTTGCAAATTGCCTAGAAAACTTGAAGCATCAACCAAAGAATGCCCACGAATAGAAATGAAGCCATGGATAACAAACCGAAAATTATTTAGGCATCCATACCGTATCAATGTAAGGCCACATGTTCTCAATCAGTTTGTTAAGCCAGTCAATCTTCAAAAAAGAAAATTTATTCAAATCTGTAAGAAGGTTGCTGTGGAATCTACATTTTTCTACTATGATTAAAAAGCAAAAGACAACTGCAGGCTATCATAGCGTACCCGGTCATAATCTGGATTCTTCACCCACTGGGGTAATTCTGGAAGCAAACGTTGCAAAGTTTTTGAGTCTTGTTCAATCAAAGGACGGATTGCAGGATCCTGGAGAAATCAGAACTTACAACCAATCACTCAAAAAGCATGATGAATACCACAACCAATTGGAGGAAGGCAATGGCATACCCTTCTTCCTCCCGCATTTGACAATTTATCAGGCCTAAATTGTGCAGGAATTTCAAAACTTTGAATTGCCAAAGTACAGACAACATGGAAATACAGTAACATTTCCAGTAACTGTTCCATTTGCGGATCTAAATTCAGTTCGAGTGATGAAATTCTCACCCATCTTCCATGTATAATCAATATGAAAACATGTTGGCATGTGAGAATCCATAAATTTCCACGCCCTCTAACAACCAACACTTAATACATTCTGCATTTTTTTGTATTTGGAGTCCCAAAACACGATCATCTCCTACTCTTATCAAAACCACAACCTATCAACGGTATAGACAAAAATCTAGAAAACAAGACCAACCTGGCTTGGTATTTGGCACCAATCCTCTTTTCAATCAAAACGTTTGCAAAACGAACCATGGAGGTACATAAAAAGTCAATAAGGTCAATTCCAAATTGGTTCCATAAAACTGCAAAAATATAAATCGACCATACATGGCCTGATTCACGTTTTCAACATTGCTTAAGCTTAAAATAGTCCCAACATTTCTTTTTCCTATCATTTACATGTCTTAACCACTAGTGCAAAGCAAGAAACAGTCATAAATATCCAAACATGGAATCATAAAAGGTAAGAATTCAGACCAAACAAAACCAAGAAAATGCAACACTGCTGAAAGAACAAAAAGGGAGACAGCAAAACACCAACCTTAACATCAGTTGGCTGAAAATAGATGAACATATAGTAGCCAATTACAATCCCAATTGATGTTCCTATTCCAAATCCACAAAACCCCAATATACTACTCAGAATTCCCATCTCTTAAAAAAAAAAAAAAAAAAAAAAAAAACCCAACCCAACCCAATGTTGAAAATGTAGCAGAGATTCAAGAAACAAGTAATATATCTTTACAAGTGGGAAATAAGATCTGTATGATCCTAAATTGCAGGTTGGTCTTATCAGGTAAGAGCAATAAAGGTCGCATTTATTTCAGCGGCCAATCTTTTTACGTTTAACGACTTATTGTATTTTTACAACGGCTTGAAAATGAGAGTTTCACCCGCGTGTTATTCAGGTACCGTCAGTAACGTCTTAAAGGCTGAGTTGTGAGATCCTGATTGGCTGATTATTTTAGGTTTTTAGAGCAGTTAGGAAGGGAGCAGGGCCAGCTCTTATTGCCTCTGTGACAATTATTGAGGTGCTGGGCCAGGAAAAGAAATTGATTATCCAAAACAGGGATATGATTGGGTCTTTCTGTTTCAGCTTTATTTGGGTTAATTTTTTAATTTGTTTTCCTAATTAGTTTTATTGTTTTAAAATATTTTGGGACACTTCCGAGGTTTGTTCTCTTCGAACACTTCCTAGGAGTAAGTTATAGCTTAGTCTTTGAAGTATAATAAATTAAATTAATTAATTCTTGTAATTTTAGAAATTATATAACTCAATTACTATTTAGTACCCTTGTGATTTTATATTTATCTTCTTATAAAAATATTAAATAAAAAAGATGCTAAATTGAGGTCGGTAAACATGAAGTAATAAATGGGCTTTAATTGTTTATGGTACCGCAGAGATCCTAATTAATTAGTTTTCATAAAGTCAAGGATTGAGCTATAATATAAAAATAGAATTATTGCATTGCCTTTAAATATTTTATGAAGCACTAGGTTACCTATGCTAGAGAATGTCCACACACGATGCATCAATTGAAATGGATTTAGGGTTGGATATCAAGAAAAAATGCAAATAATTAATTCTTGAAGAATAAATTTGTCAGTACGGTGGACCATACCATTAGAATCAATAATTTCTATATAATATTACCTGTTTATATCAAGAAAATAATGTAGATATTTGTGTAACTATAGTACAAATAGCTTGAGCCTATTATAGTTAATTAATAGCAGCTGATTTTAAAGAAATTAAATAGAATAATTTCTATTTAATTCCATTAAAAAAAGATATTCCACCAAATCAACAGGATTGACAATAAAACTTATCGCACAAATAAAATAAATCGCACAAACTTTTTCATACATAGTGCAAGGTGTTGTTTTTTTATGCTTAACTCATTGCTTATTATTTTTTTAACTCATTGTTTACCATTTTTCACTTGATGGATTATGAAGTTTTAATGTGGGTTTTTTTTTCTTGTTTGTAAATCATCTCTAGACGTCCATCGCTAACTCATTTACCACTCCATACAGGGAATTGTTTTTTTTTATATATATATATATATATTATTATTTCAATTCCCTACAGAATAGATTACCCCTGATCTTCCAATAACTCCTTAACCAATCAAATAACTCTGTTTATTATCGGTTTAACACTGCGTTTCAAAAATATTTGTAAAGAAATTAATTTCTTTTACTTTAAATTAAAAAAAAATTGGTGTTCTTAGATCATTATGATGTGCTAATATCAAAAATATTTTTTTAAAAAATAAAAAATATCACTTTGATATATTTATAAATAAAAAATACTTTTAAAAATAATTTCAAAAATATTTTAGCAAGTCAAAACACTCCATCTCATCCCAAATACTATTTTTTTATTCAAAATACAAAATTAACTCCAACTACAGCATTTCCCCTCACCAAGCAACGTGGAGCAAAACTAGCTGTCGAAACGTAGAAGCAACACAGGGCTCTACTCATTCCGGCTCCTCGCAGGACAAGCCAACTTTTTATTAGCTTAATTCCTGTCCTGAGCAGAAAAGGTTCCTTTGGAAGATGGTGGGCAATGGACTCTCTATATCAATCTCACCATATGTTGCAGATAATTACGGAGACTGCCTGCTTTAGCTTGTTGTCGCGTCATTTTTATGTTTTTGATAATGACTTTCAGATTGTGGCCTCGACTGTTTTCCTCGAAAGCAGCCTCGGCTGATTAATTCTGAAAACTTCATGCATGGACTGATTGGTTAGAAAATGTAGCATGGAAGTAATCAAGGCCAACATGGCGGGTGCTTGCTTGATTACCACCATGTAGCAGCAGTTCACCCTTACCCGGCCCCCTTCCCTACCACTATCAGCAACAGCAACATGATTACGTGCCTGTCAGTTCTTCCATGTCAAGCATGTGCTCGCAGTGACCCACGGACGAGATAAAATTGGCACCGTTTTTAAAATTTTGTTGAATTAAAACAAATTGTGAAGGAGAACTGGCCGTGAAGAATGTTAAGCAGCAGTGGGTCAGTATGGAAAAAGGTTAGATATTGGTGAAGGAGGATGGTGGGATTCCTGTGGTGGCCATTGAAATGAAAATCTCTTTCGGTCAAGTGCAAGTGGAGACAAGAGAGGACCCTTAGGGTTGTATTGATCGAGAAAGCCACGTAAAAGTTCGTTCAGTTTGAAGGGAAACACGTGTGATGACAACGAAAACTGAGGTGTCAGCATGCACCATCCACAGCTACATTTCTTGAAAATCTTTGTGTATGATTGGATTGTGTAATCTGCACTGACAGAGCAGACAACGTAAGGAGGTGAAGGATATATAGCCCTTGTGAAGTCTGAAAATACTAGACCCAGTTGGACCGGGTACACAACGAGCCCGACAAATCATGGGTTCGCCGAGGAACCCAAGTTGCCAACTTAACATAGGAGAGGAGAATCAAATCCAACTTCGAAATAACTAGCCATTTAACGTGGGTTTGCGTATTGTAATTTTTTTTATGAATAAAACAATAGCCATGCTTGCTGTTTTGATATGTTTTTTTTTACATAAAAAATCCAAAATATAAAATTAAATGAATTGATAATTATTTGTCTATATATATAAAATGTTGTTAACAATAATCAGGAAAAAAACTAAAAACATTGAGAGAAGAATGCAGATTAACACATCCAGTCATATAAAATGAGGCATTCATCCGATTATGTTTATTGAACTTATTTATTTAAATCAATAAAAGATAAATTTACATCTTGAAAAAACTCATGATTTAAAAGATAAATACAAATAAAATTGACTGAATAAACTCACCTCATAAAAAATATTACACAAGGTCGAACACATTGCTAATATTATTTAAATACAAGTGTTTTTTATTTTTTAAAATAAAGTTTATTTATATATAAAAAAAATCATAGATGAATTAGAATATTATCTCGATAAATCAAATAGAAAAAAAATTATATTTAAAAAGGCATGCAAAACCTCTTACCTAGGTCATGAGATCAAGATAAACTCATAGAAAAAACATGAAGATGATCACAAAACTAATATTAAAAAAATAATAATGCATTGTGATAAAATTGTTTGAAGTTGAATCCTAATAAGTTAAATGTCAAAAGATGAAACCATGAAAAAAAATCAAATATACAGAAATATCTAAGAAATGAGGGTGAAAAAAACAATAATTAGAGGGATATAAAATCTCAATTAGAGAGTTAAATTGGATTAAAAAAATACCTTTAATAGAAGAAAAAAATCAAAAGAATAAGGGTTAAGCTAGAAAAAAAACCAATAAAAAATTGTTTATATGATGAAATTGAAAGCAAAAGGAACTTCAACAAAAGTGTTAAGGAATAAAATTCAAAAAATAAGAATTGAATAAAAAAACACAAGGAGAAGAGAGGACAGTGAAAAAAACAAAGAAATAAAAAAATTGACATTGGAGGCACATCGAAACTACGATCATGACATCATTGGTATTATTGAAAGAATATCGACAAGACGACACCAAAGAAGATCACAGACAATGAACAAAGTGGATCACATGACTTACTTGTATTTGAGTCGCTTACGGGACACACTTATCAGAGGCACATCAAAGCTTCGATGATGATACTATTGGTAACAAAGTATGTTACATAACTTACTTGTATTTGGGTCGTTTATGTGACACACTCTGATCATTATTAGTGGTTTTTCTTGGTATTATTGGATTCATCTTATCATCATCTATTAAAAATAATATTGATGTCATTATCGAAGTTGCTGTGTGTTTCAATAAAAAAAAAATTCTTCTCTCCTGTCCTTGTTGAATTTTATTTCTAATAATTTTACAATTTGAGAAAGACATAAATTTTAAATTGTGTTCTTTTATATGTAAAAATTTTATTTTAAAACCCCAAAATACTATTCTTGACATGCCCATAACGAAAAATGGCAAATTTCTTTTTAGCTTGGGAACTATGCAGGGAGATTTTGGGGGGAACATGATGACTTGGATTTGATAACAAAAAAATGAAAAGAAAAAAGAAAAAACAGCCCCAACTTTTACCGGCTTACCATTCTTTTAAGAAACCAAACTTTCTCCTCTTTTTAATTGATCTACTCAATGACCTTTTCACTTCAATTGTTTAATCAACTTGGTTTACATCAAATATAATTAAAACCCGATCTGATCTTACCTTAAGAGACCAATGCTAGTTAGTTAAAGAGGTGGACACGAAGGGTTGGTGATCTTGCAATGAAAAGTAAAAAGTCACCTTGCAATTATAAAAGGTAAAGAAATACTTTTATAAATCCAACTTTGATTACGTAATGGCTTCTTTATCTTCAAGATAGCGACTCTTTTACCTTATTATATGAAAGAACGTGGGCTTTCAAGAAATGGACGGTGCCGCAAGTTGTCGCTCGGACGCCTCTCCACGTGATCATGAATTTGTGGTGTCAAATATTATACCCCTAGAGTTAGTATGCCAAGGGAGACATAGGTTAAGAAATTCTTATTTAATTTGAATAAGAATAATTATAAAAATACAGCCAAATAATTATTGAAATACATTATATTTAGTTATTTAAATTTTTTCTTTCTTTTTTTCCATCTCGAGTTTTTTAAAGAAACTTAAAGTGAAAGTATACAAGAGGTAGGTCTCGGACATTGCAGATCTACTCTGCACCATTGACGTCGTCTTATGTGAAAATTATTATCGTTATTCAAATTCTCCGGTCCAAAATGTTAGGCTTTGGCGGGGGGGAGGTTCGGTTGATTTTCCCACTCATGATTTTTTTATTTTTTACGCCTTGGTCACTAAATTTCTGCTCTTTTTAATTTGATCTTTTAAAGTTACGATTTTTATTGTTTATCTTTATCCCTCCAGCTCCTTTCCTATTTCATTGTCTACCATTATTATTCATAGCCCTTTTCCCGTTCTTGGTCCTTTAAATTTTTATTATTTTACACTTCGGTAGAGTTATGTCCATTTTGTTTTTTTGTACAAATTAAATTTCTTCTCAGATTAGCTTCCCGTGGTTTATTATTAAAAAGCTCCAATTAATATAATATATAATCTATATTCATTTTTAATATATCTCATTAGAAAATATACTTGAAATTTACACACATTCACCGCTATGTTGAATATTCATATTATTTTCTTAACGTTTACTAAAACATCTCAACAACTAATTCAAACCTACCAGTAGGATGTAATTAGCCGTCAAATTTATATACACTACAAGTCTATTTTGTCATTCTATATTGTCAGGGACCAAACAAGCCCTTTGAAATTTCTATACCTGCAAATCGCCACACTTACACTTCAAAGATCTTGAAAATCTGACAGCCAAATGTCTCAATCGTATTAATTAAATATAAATCAAAGTTTATTACAGTGCTAGTCCACGGAGTAGGTACTGTTCATTATTATACTCTATGCCCCCCCCCTGTGTGTGTGTGTGTGTGTGTGTGTGTGTGTTGAGATAGATATAAGAAAATAACCTCTTATGACATGACTTTCACAATAGACTCATTTCTTTTCCAATCAATATTTGCAAATTGACATTGACCTTATAAATGAACATTGATAAATTAAGGTCTTTCATGTTTTATGTATTCATTAAATTCAAACTATTAAATTAAACTAAATAGATATAATTAAATATGAAATAAAAAATATCAACAATCTAATCCGTTATCATTTTTTTATTTTTTTCATCTAGTCTACATAAATTAAAAAATAATTATGAAAAGTAAAACATGATCGAGTGTTATTTTAAAAACATAAAAAAATTAAATAGCAAACATTCATAAAGAAAAACAATTCCCTATATACTCTTTCTCGTATGTATAAATGCTCTTTCTCGTATGTATAAATGTTCATTGACAATCTTGTCTGTGCATGGCATGAATTTCAGTATTGCCACGAAGCTAAGTCGGGATTGATGCAGGGAGAAAGATAATCAAAAGAGTATATTATTAAGTCAGCATTTTTAGTGCCTGTTAGAAAGTTGAAACTATTTTTTAAGAGTATTTTTTTAATTTTAATTTTAATTTTTTAAAATTAATTTTACATGTTTATGTTAAAAATATTTTTTTTAAATAAAATAAATTAGATTTTAATATATTTTTAAATAAAAATATTTAAAAAAAATACTTGCTCAAAAACAACCTTTTAATAACGGATTAGACTTGTCCATCATGCACTGGAAAATCACACATCACCATGGCAAATCACACATTACCAAGTCAAGGACGGATCTCATCTAGCCACGTGTAATCAAACCAAAGAATTTATTATTGGATTATCAGTGTTATTAAACTTATCAGGTATTAACCGTCGACGGGGTAATCCAAAACCTTGTTAAAGTTTTATATTAAACCTTGTTAAGGATTTTTAACTGTTTTTTATTTGTTTTTAAACACCACCATTTTAAATTTTAAATGAAATTTTGTAACTGCTGGTTTCTAGCAGCTGTTTTTATATTAATTTTTGTTTAAAGATTTATTAGAATAACATTGTTTAATTTTTTAAATTATTTTTTTTATCAATACATCAAAACAATTTTAAAATATAAAATAATAATTAAAAATTAAAAAAATAAAAGTTTTAAAAAATATCATTTCAAACGCGTTAACCAGCAGCTTCCTAATAGCACCGATCCACGTCCCGTGCTTAAAAATAAAATCTTTCATTTGTGTTGCCGAGATGATTCCCTGCACATTAGGTCACAGCGACTAAACAATTATACGGTGCCTTTCTTTTTTATTATTGTTATTTTTTAAAGTGGGCTCCTCCACGCTTAAATTATGTGAGGTTAGGATTCTTCTAGGCCATGTCCCCCGAGACAAATTTCGAGGAACTCGATGAGGAAATCGACGGTCACAATCTCCTCAACGGCTATTTCAAAATATCATGATCGGATGGTCCACAATACATCGGCGGTTGCCGCCCTACAGTAATCTCGGTCTTGGACCAAGAGTTAAACCGACCGCCACAGTGTCGGTAAATTAGGAGTAATCGTGACATTTTTATTAAAATACCAAAACAATGTCACAAAATTATAAAAAGATAAACCTCATATCAATCCTCCAATCATATATAGGGTATTCATTAAGTCATCATATTTTCAAATGTTATCAAAGGGGTCCCCATATATACTTTATTTTTTAATCAACTCCTTTTCACTAAAACAATTGAATGCGATGTCGAATAATGCGGACGATGATCTTAGTTTCCCAGGGTCCTTACATGAAAAAATATCCATTTATGCACACATTTCTGTGTATATTGAGAGGGAAATGTGCATATTTTCACTTCCAAGACTAGTAAAATTAGGATTAATTAGAAAATATGTGACCAACTTGTGCATTTTCTAACACTAACTATACATTATTTTAACGAATGATTTGACTATGGAAAGGTATTCAGACGAGGGGAGGAAATAAAAAAAAACTGGTAGCTATTGGATTAATTAAGAAATCATATATGGTTGGAGGATTAATCCGGTATTTTCTCAAAACATAAAAAATAAAGTAGCCGTTGCTGGCTCGCGTCCTATAAAAAGAAGGACCACCACTCAAAGGTTCATGAAATTAGCAAACTAGAAAATATCAATCCCCTCCAATTCCGAAAGGGATTCTTCAGGATCCGTTGAGGAATATCGTACACTAATATTTTTCTCAATTCTCTTTATGAGAGCAAAGTTTGTTGCGATTTATAGCCCTCTTAATCTATCAAGGGTCTTTCTTGTTTGAGAGTTTCTAGGAAATCTTGAAGAGTATCCCATTATATTATATTGATCCTTTTTTAATTTATTGTTTAAAACTTCGTAATTTTTTTTATAATTACCGGATAATTCCATCTCTTCTTCTCTGTCAGTAATTTGTGCAACTTTCTCGAGAAAATCAGCAGCAATTCCGATCCCTTATGTTATATAGATTAAAAAAGGAATTTTCTCCAGGCTATTGATCGTGCTATTTGAAAGATCATTGCCCTCTTTCTTGTTTTAATTTGTGGATATCCTTAATCATCTTTAGATCTATAACAAAGCTAGAGAATTTGTAACAATGGAGGCATTTTTTGCACCATCAACAGCAGATCATCGTCAGTCTATGTCTCCATACAAGCAGATGAAAAACCCAAATCCAACAAAGAAGATCAATCATACTAGTCGCGGTTTCATTTCAAGATCCGCAGAAAACTTGCCCCCTATGAACTACAACAGCAACAGCATCCATGGAGGCCTTTTCTTTGCTCCTCCTCGTAATATCCACTCCTTTTCCTACCCTCCATCTTCTCTTTCATTTGTAAATCCACACCAACATTATTATTATCAGAAGCAAGCCCAACCACCTCTCCTTCCTCTTCCAGCCCCTCAACCCCGCCACAACTCTCTCCCTTCTCTAAGCCGGGGCCTTTCTTGCCCTCCTACTGCTACAAGAAAGACTAATAGACCCAGAGACCAATCTTTCACCCCAAAGAAATCCAAACAGCCCAACATAAAAAAGGAAGAGCCAAAGAAGAAAGAATCTTTTATTATTGAATCCACTGTACCATTAGGACCTGACCCCAAAGACTTGCCAAAATATGTTTCTAAGGTTTCATCATCATCAGTGACAGTATCAGGTAACGATGTTATTACGAAACCTGTTTTTACGGAAGACTTCGATCCGAAGTTTCCAGATTTTGTGTTTACACTATCTCCACACCCTAGCAGCTTGCCCTTGCCCAAGTTTTCCATGAAACCAAAGCGTGGTTGCACCGCTGAAGCTGCAGGGGTTGATACTGGAGCTACAGATAATCTCCGGCGAATTTTACGTCTCCGGTGAAGTGAAGATATTTCCTTTCTGGCTATTTATAAATAACTGTGTGGTTTTGAAGGTTGATCTTTAATTTCTGTAGATGAAAAGCAAGCTAGCCTAGAGATTGTGCTTTGCTGGTTGTGGCCTCTGTGTTCTCTATGTGGTCTTTCTAGTTCTAGCAATCTAATAAAAGTTTGTGATCACCACCTGCGTTTTTGAATTGGGGTGCACAAACAGTTTACAAGCGTAAAGAAGCCTGGTAGCTTTCTCTCTTTTTTTCGTGTTTAGGGAGAGAGAAAGGAGTGTGTAATCCTCCTTTTGTCTTATCAGCAATAGTATTACATGATCTGTACCTTGTCTTCTTTTTTATTTATTTATGCGAAAGTGCATTTATTTTGTTTTTCTGTAGTTTTTTTCAAGAAAAATAATGTCAAGAAACAAGGGATTTTGTGATTTTTTTTGTTAGAAACAACGAATTGAACTATTAGGTGATTGGATTATCGTTTCCCCCCCCTTGTTATAGCCGCCCGATTTCATTCATAGGTAGCTGTCACTTGGTGCAAATTGCAATGATGTCCATGGACGCAAGATCCAGTCGTTCGAAATACGTTCTTGAGTCTGGATTCATCTATTAATCACGTCTCCGGAAAGGAAATGGTCCTAAATGAAAGGAAAAGAGAAGGCCAAAATAGAGGTGGAATCTAATTTCATGGTTGAAATCATAGTTATCATATTCATGAAGGTTCGGCATGGTATAAAAACAAAGTTATAGTCTTGCTTCGTAAACGAGGTTGTTAATTCAACGAAGTTAGTGTTAGAGAATAATATAAATTATATTATGGGGCTTCACTCATAAGCTTAAGCTTTTAGGTGAGATGGTTCCTTAACATGGTATCAGAGTCTTGTTGACCCAGAGGTCACGAGTTCAAATCTCACCACTCTCATTCTATTTGATAAAAATCAAGCACAAGATGATGTGGGACTGTGCAAGTTTCAAGCCCAAAAGGCTTTCACTTGAGGGGGTGTGTTAAAAAATAATATAAATCATATTATGGGGCCTCACTTATAAGTTTAAACTTTTAGGTGAGATGATTTCTTAACAATTAGCACACCAAATAAATCTTAAAATCGATTGAAAATTAATTTTAATTTGAGTTAATCTTCAAATTAATAAATTACATGGTTTAACAATTATGTTAGAATTGCTTAGTATTTTTGGATCTAGGTAACATGTCTGAACTTATTTTTCACTTTCAATGAACTCATACAAGGTGCCCGAGCTCAACACTCGCTAAATTTTTTTCTAGAGCTTCATGCGGTTCTCTTAATATTTTATATTAACATAATACTTGAATTTTATTATTTGTTTTTTTTGCAGACAAGATTGTCAGCCCGGGATTGTCATTACACCTTCAGAAAATTGGTAGCTGAAACTTAAGTACTTCTTAAATCTGTTTTGGAAATTTTCTATTGTGGTCAGTTCATTTAGATTTGGCTGTAAAACGAAAGGAAGTGCATAGTTTATGGCCTTCTGCAGGCTGGTCTAACCACTTAAGCCGTAGCTACTGTACTTATCATGTTCATTCAGCTGGACCACATGTTTTAATGATTTATCAAAGACGACGAAAAAACCTATTTAATGGTGTTGGATTTAATCTGGAAATATGTAATTAATATGAGAACTGTACATGTTCAAATCAACAAGCAATGACATGCTAAATTGTGTCGGTCCGGGACCTAATCAACAAGGGACCTCTCCACACGCACAGACACAAGTAGATTATTAATGAATATCTTATTTAAAATTTTAAGTTGTTAGGTGAGGTTTTAATATATGATTTATATTATTCTCTAATACATATTCTCAAGTGAAAGTTCTATGAGCTTGAAACTTGTACACATATCCACACTATCTTGTGTTTAATTTTTATTAAATAGAATAAGTATGATGCGATTCGAACTCATGACCGTCATTTCAGCACCACAAGGCTCTCATATTATATCACTCATCTCAAAACATAAACTGTAAGGTAAGACCTCGAGATATGATTTATATTATCATGTATTCAAGACTCTTCTTATGCAGGATAGTTTCGAATTAATTTCGCTTTTAAGTAGTCCGAGCGTGGATGATTTACCGATCAGATATCTAACCAGTGATGTGTGCACGTGTTGGACTACTCCGGGTAAACTGAAGGGCACAGGGAATTAGGCGTGGACATAAACTCATATTCTCACATGATTGACAAGATATAGCTGGCATTGATTGTAGTGTTGATGCAATTTGTTATTTGATCGTGCATTATAGGACAGCCCTTTTGTATCGTTGTAGAGTTCGAAGTTAATAGATTGATGGGCTGAAAATGGAAAATTCTGTCGATGGCCGAAGGGAATCTCTGATTAGCAAATTTGCTCGAGATGTTTGATTGGGCGTTCTTTCGGTGTTCTTAAGGTGAAAATCGAGTTAGGCACATCCGAAACAGCATCTGTCAGCAGATGGGTATCTCAAGTAGAAAGGAATACCACATATACTCGAGGAAATAATTAACAAGGCTAAAGGAGTTGGTTGCATAACGAGCAGACTCGTTAAAACAGTAGCTAACTGCTCGATCCACTTGCATCGAATGTGCTCATCCAAAATCGGCTGTAATAAATAAACAGCTTCTCCCATTTTAATGCAATGCTAAATGAAGGCAAGTCCCCTCAACGTTGGCATCCAGCTGGCATTCCAGCTCTATGGCGATCATGCAGCTGTAAATAGTTAGTTTCGGTCGTTTGCATGGCTCTTATCCCAGACAGTATAGATGAAAGCTACACACAACTGTCCGCTTCTCTCTTTTTTGATTTTTCACCCCCAGGACTGATTGTAGCTCGAACTTATAAGGTATTGTCGAGCCAATTTCTGGTGATTTGAGTGGGAGAGTAAACGATGTAGTATCCCTTGTAGAGGGGTCCTTCCATCTCAAAGACCATAACCGTCCATCTAACTCCATTAATGATTTCCACACTTGGACCATGTTGTTCTCAAATTTCTCTCCAAGGGTCGGGTCTGTAAGTAATTGCTCATTAGACTCCATACTTTGATGAGTCAAGAGAAACTAAAAATACGGTTTAGAGGACTGCTGACTTAAATGCAAGGAAAATGATTTGCTGATTGAGAAGCATGCTAGCTAACGTATACTCCTTCAGCACCCTAAGTTTCATCAGGATAATCACCTTATTTACAAATGATCAAGAAAGTTCAGGAACCGAGTAGTTGGCTCGCTAACTATTTAAACCTTTACATTTATTGCTAAGAGAAGCTACTCATACTCCACGAGCTCTTTATGAAACAAGCGTGCCCCTTTGCGTTATTTCCAGTTTGATCTGATCTGTCACATTCTCTCCTATCTTTCTTCAGCTTCATTCTACAATGGAAGAATTAGAGCTTACCTCTGATCAGATCTTGCGTCAGAATTCACTTCCGAAGATGGAGCAGCCATCAAATTCAAGCAAAAAGCCTACTGTATCAATTTTTGGCCTATTTTCTGCTGCTGATAAATTTGACCATCTCTTGATGTTTTTAGGACTTGTCGGTTCATGCGCTCATGGTGCTGTGTTTCCTGTGTTCTTTATTTTGTTTGGTAATATGATTGATTCTCTGGGACATCTAGGTTCCGATACTCATCAAATGTCTTCACAGGTGTCCAAGGTAAAAAAAAATTGTCATTTACTTGTGTGGCTAAATAGTATGATCAGTCTTTCGAGTCATTGGTGATGGCAACCTTTGTGGCAGTCGAGATGATGATAGTACTATGAGTTTAGACACCGACACTATTGATGGAATCTGGAAATCTCTTGTCCAACGTATACAAGAGTTGCCACTTGCAATTCCAACATTATATTTTAGAAGCAGTAAAAGTACAAACGAAGAATTAGTTTGCTCACGTGGTGTGATCTTCCCAGCCTCTTTGGCCTGTGAGCGCTTGTTTAACTAACCGGGAACATCTAATGCTTCCTTTTTTTTTATATTGCAGTATTCCTTGGACCTGGTGTATTTGGGGCTTGGAGTTTTTGTTGCTGGATGGATTGGTACATTTTTTTATTTCAAACTTGGCATGACAACCAAATTTGTCTTCCTGAAAACTGTTCATCTTTCCTTCTGATAGCTGAGCATTAGCGTTTTTGTTTGTATCAATGTTTCAGGTGTTGCATCTTGGATGCAAACTGGTGAGAGGCAGACAGCACGCTTGCGTCTTAAGTATCTTCAGTCTGTTTTAAGAAAGGACATGAACTTTTTCGACATGGAAGCTAGAGATTCAAACATTTTATTTCACATATCAAGTGATGCCATACTAGTGCAAGATGCAATAGGTGACAAGGTAATCGGAAATTTATTTCCTTGTCTCATGATCTTTATTTTGACTGGAGTTCTTACCTCAAACGCATCTCCTCTCCCTTGATGCAGACAGGCCATGCAGTTCGTTATCTTTCTCAGTTTTTCATTGGATTCGTTGTTGGGTTTAAGTCGGTTTGGCAACTTACGCTCCTCACCTTGGCTGTGGTTCCGTTGATGGCCGTTGCCGGGGGCACCTATACTATAATCATGTCTACCTTGTCAGAAAAGGGCGAGGCTGCTTATGCTGAAGCTGGCAAGGTTGCTGATGAGGTAATCACCTGCCTCATTGATTTTATATATGCTGAAACTTAGAAGGTCGGGGAAGAGCTTATACAAGTCGCTTCTATGATGGACAGGTTATTTCGCAGATACGTACAGTATACTCATTCGTAGGAGAGGAGAAAGCGATAGAAGAGTACTCCAAGTCCCTAAAGAAAGCTCTTAAATTGGGGAAGAAAAGTGGGATTGCAAAAGGAGTTGGTATTGGATCTACATATGGACTCCTATTTTGTGCTTGGGCAATGCTTCTCTGGTATTCCAGCACACTAGTTAAGCGTGGGGACACAAATGGTGCAAAAGCTTTCACAGTGATAATCAATGTCATATTTAGTGGATTGTAAGCCACTTTCTGAATCATATAGCTGCTAATTCTGCTGTTTTGTTACTGGCTATCCATTTCTTTTTCCTGATAAAACACAGGCCCTTTGTCTTTATAGTGCTCTTGGCCAAGCTGCTCCAAATATTGCCGCTATTTCCAAAGGCCGTGCTGCTGCTGCCAGTATCCTGAGCATGATTGAAACAGATTCCAATCGTTCTACAAATTTAGAAGATGGAATTGTGATACCAAAAGTATCTGGGCAGATCGAATTCCGCGGGGTCTGTTTTTCTTACCCATCACGGAACAACTTGGTCTTTGAAAATTTGAGCTTCTCAATAAGCGCTGGGAAGACCTTTGCAGTTGTGGGTCCAAGTGGTTCAGGGAAAAGCACTGTTATATCCATGGTTCAACGTTTCTATGAACCAGCTTCAGGTACCTAATTTTAGCTCAGCAGAGGCTATTCAAGACAGTAAATTCATTAGATGACCTCTGCAAGTCAATTATATAGAAACTGTTGAGCACCCGTGCATAGCTTATGCGCCGATATTTTCTAGGTAAAATTCTGCTGGACGGGCATGATCTTAAGACTCTGGAACTGAAATGGTTGAGACAACAAATGGGATTGGTCAGTCAAGAACCAGCATTGTTTGCTGCAACCATAGCTGACAATATTCTGTTTGGTAAAGAAGATGCAAGTATGGATCAGATTTTTGAAGCTGCTAAAGCTGCCAATGTACATTCTTTTGTTATACAGTTACCTGAAGGTTATCACACTCAGGTGCGTCCTGTCCAATATTTTTTGTCATATAAATGACAACATATGTCCAAACCGATAAGAATGAAGGACTCCAAGTCCAACATTTCATCTCCCTAAATTAACTATGAACTCTTACTTTAAGAAAAGACATCTTCTATATAATTAAGTCTAGAAATTGTCAAGACGTATGCAAAAGCAAGAGGAAAGACCCATCGATCCATAGCTCAAGATATGTTTGATTTTCTTGATCTAGGTCGGAGAGGGAGGAACACAGCTTTCTGGTGGTCAAAAACAAAGAATAGCTATAGCAAGAGCAGTGCTGAGGAATCCAAAGATATTACTTTTGGATGAGGCCACCAGTGCTCTTGATGCAGAATCTGAACTCATCGTGCAACAAGCCCTGGAAAAAATTATGGAAAATCGGACAACAATTGTCGTTGCACACAGATTATCTACGATTCGAGATGTTGATACAATCATTGTTTTGAAAAATGGCCAGGTTGTTGAAAGTGGGAATCACTCGGAATTGATATCCAAGGGAGGAGAATATGCAAGTATGGCGAGTCTGCAAGTATCAGAACATGTCACAGATGCAAGCTCGAAACTCTCTGGAACTGCTGGAAAATCTAGCTTTCGAGAACTTCCAAGCAGTCAAAATGAGGAGGTTACAACAAGAGAGATGAAGTCAAAGGATGACGACCTGTCCCCGGCCAACTTTTCTCCCAACCCTTCCATTTGGGAACTAGTAAAACTAAATGCACCTGAATGGCCTTATGCAGTGCTTGGTTCAGTTGGTGCAGTGATGGCTGGCATGGAAGCACCTCTGTTTGCCCTTGGAATTACACATATGTTGACTGCATTCTATTCTCCTGATATGTCTAAAATGAAAAAAGAGGTTCAGCTCGTATCTCTTATTTTTGTTGGAGCGGCTGTTGTCACTGTTCCTATTTATATACTTCAACACTACTTTTATACACTAATGGGGGAGCGTCTGATAACTCGTGTCCGCCTATCAATGTTCTCAGGTTCTTTTCTTATCCACTTACTTATTTAATGTCAAGCATCCGCAAAGTTCAACATTTGTATGATGAACAATCCAGGCAATGAATGCTGTCCACAATCAGCAGAATTTTTGCAAGTTATAAATCAAGGAAACTTTCGGTCCTTGATCGTGTAGCATATCTGAAACTCTCTTTTGTTTCAAATGCAGCTATCCTTTGCAATGAGATTGGCTGGTTTGATTTAGATGAGAACAGTACTGGCTCACTGACATCAACTTTAGCTGCCGATGCGACCTTAGTTCGAAGTACTCTCGCCGACCGTCTCTCAACAATGGTGCAGAATGTATCACTCACTGTAACAGCTTTTGTTATCGGCTTTTCCTTCAGCTGGAGGGTATCAGCTGTTGTCATTGCTTGTTTTCCTCTAATGATTGGCGCCGCCATAACTGAGGCAAGCCCTTAAAGCCTCCGTTATAACAATTTTCAGATTGGTCTGTTATGTTTTATGTTTTGCACTAAAGATAGTATCATCCTCATTTTCTGACTTGTGTTTCCCTACTTGTGAAATCTGCAGCAATTATTTCTCAAGGGATTTGGGGGAGACTATCGCTCTTACACTAGAGCAAATGCTGTGGCACGTGAAGCAATTGCGAATATTCGCACCGTAGCTTCATTTGGTGCCGAAGAACGAATTGCTCATCAGTTTGCATCTGAACTAAACAAACCAAACAAACAAGTTCTTCTACAGGGGCATATATCAGGCATTGGATATGGTGCGTCCCAGTTTTTCTCTCTTTGTGCATTCGCGCTTGGGCTTTGGTATGCATCGGTAGTAATCTCTCGCAACGAATCTGATTTTGGTCATGTCATGAAGTCCTTCATGGTTCTGGTAATGACTTCATATGCTATAGCAGAAACGATCGCGCTCACCCCAGACATTTTGAAGGGTTCGCAAGCACTGAAATCGGTTTTCAGCATTCTCCATAGGAAAACAGCCATGGACCCTGATGATCCCACATCAAAGGTGATAACTGATATCAAAGGAGACGTAGAATTCAGACACGTGAGTTTCAAGTATCCTGCAAGGCCTGATACAATTATTTTCGAGGATTTAAATCTCAAAGTTTCAGCTGGAAAAAGCCTTGCTGTGGTGGGCCAAAGTGGATCGGGGAAAAGTACTGTAATTGCCTTGATTCTGAGGTTCTTCGACCCCATTTCTGGAACAGTTCTTATCGATGGATATGATGTTAAGACCTTGAACCTGAAATCATTGAGGAGGAAAATAGGACTAGTTCAGCAAGAGCCAGCATTGTTCTCGACAACAATCTACGAAAACATCAAGTATGGGAATGAAAATGCTTCAGAAATTGAAATCATGAAGGCTGCCAAAGCAGCCAATGCTCATGGATTCATCAGCAGAATGCATGAAGGATACCATACTCATGTGGGTGATAGAGGACTGCAGTTATCAGGGGGGCAGAAACAGAGAATAGCAATTGCTAGAGCTATACTTAAAGACCCTTCTGTTCTTCTTTTGGATGAAGCTACAAGTGCATTGGATACAGCATCTGAAAAACTGGTCCAAGAGGCTTTAGATAAACTCATGGAAGGCAGAACAACAGTTCTGGTAGCACACAGGTTGTCAACTGTTCGCGATGCTGACAGTATTGCAGTGCTACAACATGGTAGGGTGGTCGAAATCGGAAGCCATAACCAGCTCATTGGGAAACTTGGTGGTGTTTATAAACAACTAGTCAGTTTACAACAAGAAAAGAACAGACAACTATAAGTCATTTTCCTTTCAATAAGGGTTCTAAACCAAAAACAAATGGATTGGAATCATATATTTTTCTATCTATAACTGAATCTATCCAAGCTGAAAGTTTCTTCTTTGACTTTACTGAGTGTACGAGAGAATCTGACACTTAGAATCTGACACTTAGAATCTTGAGAAATTAGCCTTGTTATTGCTATCGTTTTTTTTCTTGGAATCAGTTGACACTTAAGCTTCATCTGCCACCAATTTTCATCTACATTTTTTAAACTCCCTTGCATAGAAGATCACGTTGAGAATAAGGACACAAGTGACAACCACATTTGTATGGTTAACACAAATGGGCTTGAAATATGCTGGATGATTTCATGGCTGCAAATTAGGGGATGATTTTGTGGTGATTTGTTGGGAGAAATCATGGCCAGTTGTTTGCCTTTGGTGTTAGAATTGAGGCTAGAAACGGGGTTGCTTGTGAGCATGAGTAGAATGAAAAGAGAGGGAGCGGCCTCTGCAGCAGCTTATAGTGGCAAGCTGAGTGAGAGAGATAGGAAATGAGTTGAGCTGAGTTGAGCTTTCTCCTCCTTGATTGTCGTGTAATTGTAGCTTTCTCTGTACCTAATAGTGGTTACTAGACAAGTAGATGATCCACTTTAAAATATTGTGTTAAGCTTCCGACCAAAAATCAATCTAATCCTAACAGCTTGGGCTAAGAGCAGTCGAGAATTTAAGCTAGGTTAACCCGGTTCGGTTTTTGAACTATAAATCTTGTCCAGACTCGGCCGGCCTATTCATATTCTTGCTCCAATCATTCAAAACTTTTGTCAGGCTCAAGTTCTTATTACTCTCAAGGACATAAATCAAGAAGCTAGAACTAAGTGGATATTAGCTAAGGAAGTTGCTGGAGGGATTGGTGCCTGGTAGGCCACAAACTAACAAGCTCTTGAATTTATTTATTTTTTTTATAATTGAGGTGTCCAGACTAGTTTAGGCGTACCATAACTAATTTCTGGATCTACTAAATATCCTACAAGCCCAATAAATAGATAAAATACCACAGGAATGACAAATATGCATAATAAAACTCGATCCCTGTGCAAAAGGAACACACTTCCTCCACCAGGCAAAGACACCACCTGCCAAGCTCTTAAATCTTGCTGACTGGGCTGATGTTCCCGTCTTCCTTTTCAGATTATGGATTAATTTATATACTTAATTGAGCGATTGGTGGAGCTGGATTTCTCTCTCACATATAAATCAGAGCTGAAATTACTGAACATTCATGACATGACGCCATGCCTATAAAATCCCAACAACATCTTGTGTCGAGAGGGAAGAATACAACAATGTGGACGGCGGTCTATTATTTTGCTTCGAACCACCACTTCTGCTATTCATAATTTTGTCTAATATTGTCATGGAATAAAAATAATATTCCTATGATTATTAAATGTCGATCATGAAGATAGATTATTTGGGCTGGGTAAAACCTGGCCACGTATTTTAGATTCCTTCACGACACCCATTTCATGGAGGCAAAAATGCCAGGCACGTTGATTGACTTCCCATGCCACATTATTATATGCTTTTATATTTCCTTCTTTTTTCCTTGTATTACTTGGTCGAGAATTTAGAAACAATAAATAGCAGGAGCATAATCCATTTGACCCCTGACTTGCAAAGGCAAAAATGAAAAGAAATACTCCCCATGAATCGGCCATTGTGAGTTTTCCAAAGACAATTTAACATGTTTTTTTATATTAAATAAAAAAAAAATCAACAAAAAGAATAGTTTTCCAAAGACTCGTTTGGTATCAGCTTAACAAAAAAAATAAAAATAAAGTTTTAGACGAGGTGTTCTTTCACAGACGTCACATTAGCTTCGTTTTGAAGGCGGTGTAAAAACGAAACCATTACATGAATGCTACAAGACTCGTCTGGTACCAGCTCTTACTGCACTTTATGGAGCTCACAAGTAGTTGGAATATAGCTGCTGCTATCATTTTATCTCACAGATCATGCACTGGTGGTTACAGTTGTTGCCATAATTGTTAAACGTTTTAACTCGGAAAATTTAAAAATTCAACTCAGATCGAGTTGAATTAAATAAGATATTATTTGAGAGATAGCAATCCTGCTTGGTTTAGACATTTTAATGGGTCTTCTCTTGCCATCACAAAACAGTAGCCTACCTCCACCCTTAAATCCCTTCTCTCTTTTATTTTTAGTTATTTAATTTCAAAAAAATATTATAAAATCTATTTTTTATTCTAGAATATTAAAATAATCTAAAAAATATATTTTAAAAAAAAACCTTTCAAATAATTTAGCAAACAACCCCCTTGTCTATTCATTGGCTTCACAGCTCTGTCTATCGACAACCATGACCCCTATTTATTGCCGTCACAGCTCTGTCTACCAACAACCATGGCTCTCAAATCTTGTCCTGTATCATTTCAGCTGCCATTCTTTCTGTTTGCTCTTATTTGTATTTTAAATGATTATAAAAATCTAGGTTTGAGATAAATTATAATTTATGTATTTTAAATAAAAATTATAATTGTAAAGGCTACACAATGCTAAAGTGATGTAGTTCATGAGTTTTTTATATACGGATATTTAAAATGAAAAG
Source organism: Salix brachista (assembly GCA_009078335.1). Lineage (NCBI taxonomy): Eukaryota > Viridiplantae > Streptophyta > Magnoliopsida > Malpighiales > Salicaceae > Salix > Salix brachista. The sequence goes on along the minus strand of CM018573.1, from coordinate 1,071,054 downwards.
TAATTCAATTTAATGTTTTTTCAAGTATTATTTTTTATATACTTTTCATATTATGGCATTAAAAATATAAAAATGAAAAACAAATTCACATATAATGATATTGTAAAAAACAAGTAGATTTATTTTTAAGCAAATATTTTATTGGGAAAGATAAATAAAGAAATGTAAGTTTCATTGTTTATATACCAATCATGCACTCGCGCTTCACCGCAGCTAGAGCCATATTTTTTTCAACATAAAAAAATTAAGAGTGTGAGTTTTTTTTTTTTATAATGTTATAAATTTAGGCAAAATAATAAATTTGTGCGAGTTTTCAATAAAATATATGAATTTTAAATTGATATGGATTTATTTTCTTAATAGGTTTCACCGAAATCACCAATATAAAATTATCATCTTCATTAAAAAAACAAGTTTTGGATACCTAAATAATTGAATTCACTGTGCTAGGATCAATTCATTTAATAATTTAATTTAAATTAAACACAATAATAAAATAAAAATTGTGTAAACATCGACAATAATAAAACAATAAAAATAAATCGTTGATTTCCATCACCATTAATGTCCTCGCAATGAAAATTATTAAATTACCCCGAAGAATAAAAAAAAAGAAGCAAAACACCTTTATAAAAGAGCAAGCAAGAAAACCATTGAAAAAACAATCGCTAAACTTATCATTATTATTGCATAAACAATGAAAACCATAAAATTATCTTGAAGAATAAAAAAAAATTAACAAAAGAGCAACAAAAAAAGACAACCAAAATAAATATTACGAGCACAAAAAATATCATATGATCTGAAGAATAAATCAAAATAACAGAAAATACTAATAAAAAAGAACAAAGGAAAAAAAAGAAAAAAATATCAATTTTAAAATGATTACCAACATAAATTAAAATTTCAAGATTGAAATGAACAAAAATAAAAACCCCAACAAAAAAGAAAATGACAAAAATCAAAAAACCAAAATTAAAATTATAAATACATAAATACGAACAAAAAACAAAGATTGTCCAAGAAAGACCAAAAGAATCAAAGGAATTAAAACCAAATAAAAATTTAAAAGAATAAGGATTAAAATGAAAAATAATATATATAATTAACTTTAATCGAAGGACAAAACTGCAAAAAATCAAAACATTAAGACCAAAAAAATTAAAGGGATTTAAAACAAACAAAAAATCAAAAGAACAAGGGCCAAAATAAAAAATAACATATATGATCAATTTCAATTGAACGGTACAATTGCAAAAAAAAAAAAACCTATATAGAAGAAATCAAGAAGAAAAACAAAATCAAAAGATAAAAGACTAAAATGAAACAAACATCAAAATAGAAGGCTAGAATGTATTTTGTTGTTATAGTAGAGAGAAAATGGGTAAAAAAATTGACCACCTGCGATTCTCCGCCCGCCACCCGACGACATGCACACTATTATATGGAAGATGACATGGTGGCGCATTTGGAGACATGATGACCGGACATCTTCAACCTTCGCACGACATTGTACACACCGTCTTAAAGACGTATATCGGAGGAAATTGTTTGCACATCAGAAAGACGCGCTTTCAGTTACTCCAAAAAATATAAGAAAATATAAAAATACATATACACCCCAGTAGTCGGGCGATACCAACAAAAAACCAAACATGAAGTACCATCATACCCTAGCGTCAGGCCTCTATCTTGTCGTTTCTGATGGCATTTAAGTAGTTCACTGTTCACAAACCATAAAAATCCATAAATACCTTGACCGTCAGCCACCTGTTTTTATCCCACCTAAGGGGAAAGATGTATTTTACTATTCACAGTCAAATGAAAAAACAAAAAATACCTTTGCCCAACCTTTATTTTTGTTTTTTTCAGGGGTAAAAAAGTTGTTTCACTATTCAAATAAAAATAGAAAAGACGCAAATACTCTCATACAATATATATATTGATTTATGTTGTTTTTTAATTTTTGGCTTGTTGAAATTTATAAATATTTTTTGTTTAAAATAAATTTTGACTTAAATAAAAAGTATTGTTTAAAAACTAAAATAAAATTAGTTCTAACTTTTGACTTATACAGCGTATCTTACTAAAAACAATGATTTCAACTATTTTTACCAAACATTCTCTTAACTTAGAATCATTTTAAATTATTTTCATCTTGAAATATTTATAAAAAATAACTTATAAACATATTTTTATTCTCAAGCAATCTACATAAAATATAAAAAAAATTCAATTTCCGTACTCTAAAAAATGGCTGTAAGAAGAAAAAAAGGCAAAAAGTAAATAAATTAGAAAAAGTTAATTGTATTAAATGGAAAAACATTATTAACATTTTAATTAAAAAGTTTTGGTATTGAAGTATTGAATATTAGGATTTTAGTTAAAAAAAAGAAAAAACAAAGGGTGGGGGGGGGGGGGGGGGGGGGGAGGATCAGGAGTAGCTAGACAGACACACCTTAGCTGGCAAATGGTTGTCTAAGTCAGTCAATCCCCAACAAACGCCTCTACCGCAAAATATTGTATCCTCCCCTTCTCCCCCTTGCTCGCTCGCTTCCTCTTTTTCTCACATTCTCTTTTCGCATTGAAAAATTAGGGTTACCTAGTCCCCGTTTCTTTCCACAGTCTTCAAATGAGGGTTTCTTGTCGAGTCTTAGCGTCCGATCATTTCAATTCTTGAACTGGTAATGAACAATCACGAGTCAAGCTCACTGTTATTGGCTTCAAGTTCTGATCGGAGAAGAGAGAGGTGAAGTGGGAATCAGAAGCATTGAAGAAGAAGAAGTAGTGGTAGTGGTAAGTGAAGAAATCGGACGGTTGAAATGAGCGCATCCAGGTTCATTAAGTGCGTGACTGTCGGCGACGGTGCTGTTGGCAAAACGTGTATGCTTATTTCGTACACTAGCAATACTTTCCCTACGGTACTCTCTTTCCCTTCCTCTTTCGTAATTTCGCACATTGTGTTTTTTTGGAGATCTTTTTTCTTGCTCGAATTTAGAATATAATTTCAAGCATTTTCTATCATTATCTTCTTTTTTTAATTTGTGAAAATGTCTTAAATAGCAAGCATTTTTACGGAATTCTCGTATATATATTTTTTTTTGCATTTTTTAGTGTTCTTTTTTGGGTATATCATTTAGGGTAGAATTAGATTTGAACTGGAAAATTTAGGGTTTCTGCTGTTTACTTGTCATGATAAATACATTTACTGTGTGTAATTATTTGACTCTGGAATTTCGAATTATTCGTTTTGGTTTTCTAGATTGGGTATTATTCGTTGCCGTATTTCGAAGAATATTTGGGCATATATCCATGTACATTGGCGTCATCAACGAATTTTTAAGAATTATTTGGAGTTGAAAATAGTCTAGAGGTCTATTTAGAGCATGTTGTACAGTGTGATATGTGTGCGTTTCGGTAAAAACAGATTGTGTGGATACTTTTCCGGCTGTTAATGTTATTATGTGGCTGTTGACTATCGTGATGCGAAACAGGACTATGTACCGACTGTTTTTGACAACTTCAGTGCAAATGTGGTCGTGGACGGAAACACTGTCAACTTAGGATTATGGGATACAGCTGGTAATTTGTCTTTACGCAATCTTGTTATGCATTTTATGAGTTGGAGTGCTATCTTGTGTTGAGTTTAAAGAATTTCATCGAACAGGTCAAGAGGATTACAATAGATTAAGACCTTTGAGTTATCGAGGGGCAGATGTCTTTATTCTTGCTTTCTCTTTAATTAGCAAGGCCAGCTATGAAAATGTTGCCAAAAAGGTTATGTATTTTTAATTGATATCTCTTTTGATTAAGTTCCTGTGATACTACATCTCTATATTTCTTTGTGCTGATAAATTCTTCACTGGTTTTTCCATTTCAGTGGATTCCAGAACTGAGGCATTATGCACCCGGGGTTCCAATTATTCTTGTTGGAACAAAACTTGGTAAAACTCTATCACCACTCATGATGGGGTATCTAAATTTGTTTTCCCAAGCTGGGTGAGCTTTACATGCAAAGCTACTGTTATAGGACTCCTGCATCAAATTAAATGAACAAATCACTGTCCCTTACCGTTGATCAATCATGCCAAGCATACCGTAGCTTTAATAACTGCACAACACGTTACTTCACTTTCTTTTCACACTGCTTTAATATTCGTACGTGTAATAAATTTTGACATGTTGCTCCTTGGTATTGCCTGTTGTTGCACAGACTGGTGTGTGCTGACGGGAGATTTCATATTTAATGGCTTTTGAGAGTGTTTGGCTGTAATAATTATAGAATGTTGCTTGTAGCAACTTTTTTGGGAGCTCAATGTTTTTTTGACTTTGATGCTCCAGTCTCGTCTGTCTATTGGCATCCATTTAGGTGACATGGTAAAATGACTTGGTATTAGTTGAGTTTGCCAAGTAGGGTTATTAGCTGTTCTTTCTTTGCTCCTGTCATGAAAAAATCCACAAAGACTCAATTTTTTTTATACTGGTGCTTGATTATGCTGGGCGCAATTTTTGAAAATGAGTAACTCCCCATTTCTAATTGACTAAAATTTGTCGTGAAATAATGTTTCTCAAAGCAAACATTTTTTTTATATATATAATCATGTTCATTTTCCATTCGTAGATCTTCGGGAAGATAAGCAGTTCTTTGTTGACCATCCTGGTGCAGTGCCAATTAATAGTTCCCAGGTAAAAAATGACCATCCTCATGCATCTGCCTTTGCCCACCACCACTCCACACACCGAAAGTTTCTTCGTATAAGTTTCTATCATTAATTTGGCTTGGTGGCTTTACTTTTTTGCTGAAGGGAGAGGAATTGAAAAGGCTTATTGGGGCTCCTTTCTACATCGAATGTAGTTCAAAAACACAGCAGGTACATGCACCCTCTTCATTTTGCTCTCTATATGCTCTTTGTCTATGCCCATTTCCATTGATCGGATTTCTGTTGTAATTTCAGAATGTGAAGGCGGTTTTTGATGCGGCCATCAAGGTGGTGCTCCAACCTCCAAAGCAAAAGAAGAAGAAAAGGGGGCAGAGGCCTTGCTCCATATTGTAATTGATGAAGGCATGATTAGGTTTGACAGAATAGAAGATGGGGTCTGCCTGCCACTCACTGCAGTGTCACGCCTTTCTCTATTCCTTACCCCCCTGCGAGGAAGCAGGAAGTGATGTATAGTCTTGACTTGACATTCCAGGGACGTGCGTGAAAACATCAGATTAATTGCTTCTTGTTTTCCTCAGTCTCATGGTCTGGAACTGAACTGCATTCCTCGTCAAACATGCTCATTTTTTTATTTGGCTTGTCGTGTCTTAAGTTGACTCTTGATTTACCTTGATGGGCGGATCCTACTGTGGAAGTATGGTCTTCTGGCGCGGGATCCTTGTGTGGCTGAGACCTCCTATCCGAGGCTTGCAGAATTTCTGGCCCACTTCGGATCTTATTCTGCAGCCGATTTTAACGACAGTGATAGTTATTTTGTATCCCGTTTCAACTAATGCTACTCTTTTGAATTTCCTGTCAACCTAAAAATGTTGGTTTGAGTTCTGTAATTTTTATTTTATTTTCTGGAAATGGCTATCCTCAGCACTGGACCGGTCATGATAATTGACCATGGTAATGATCATGCCTCGTTGTGGTGTTAGTGTTAGCTATATATAACACGGCTGGTTAGTGTTATTATATCACCAAGTTCATTCCTTTTTAAGGCTCCACCCATGTCAGCGGGCCAAGGAATAGGATGAACATTTTACTCCAGCGTCATTAAAGAGTATACAGCGGCATTCTTTTACAAGGATAAGAGTAGCATTGTTATAAAACCCTACCTCAACTCAATTGATCTTAAGCAAACTGGTAAAACCTAGTTTACATGTGAAACTCTTTTTTTCTTAAAAAAATCGTGAAACAACACCTCAGGTTCACCAGCCCCAGGGTCGTGGTTTTATAACAATGAATAGTAGTAGTCAGTCGTATAATTTGGAGATTATAATCTCGAGTCCCGTCCCGGCCTAGAAACATGCATGCAGAAGAACAAATATATAGCTTCTGCCAGGCATAATGACTTGAGAAAAAACTTCGAAGTGCAAGTTGAGTTCTCTCAGAAGGCACCATATAAACTATTATGGATGATATGTACCGACGGCATCTGATATAAAAGAACAGACTGTTTATAAAAATACTTTTTATCCTCCCTTTACCTTTTCAATGAATAGTCAAATAAATAGTGCATGAATGATACATGTACAGATAACCCGGAGAAAGATAGGCCCTTGTATACCACAATGTTTTGACCAATAATTACTTGAAACATCCTCACCACGAATAATACACAAATTATAATTACTGAACTACGGGGGAAAATTTTCAAGAAGAAAACAAAGTCAAATGCTGGATTAGAAAATTTTACAAACCACCACCACTCCCGGACGACTACTGCTGTTGAAACCCAAACAAATCAGTTTGACTCGATTCTAATCTTTCAAGCATCTTATTTACACCTTGATAGGCCCGAATTTCTCACCCATAACACCACCCTTTTGTTTCTGGAACTGAATGTAACGAATTGTGCTGGCAAGAAAGGCATCTGATACTGGATCTGGTGTGGTGGAGTCACTTCGCATTTCATTAGTAATTAATTCAATCAGTCCTTGTATCGCAGCACTAGTAATCTGCGGGTTTCCTTTCTCAAAAAAGTAAAGGTACCTGAAGCATGTGCATGGGGCCCATAATTGTCATGCAATGCCAGACGATATGTGACGTATGAATAATAAAATTAAAATTACAGATCCAAGCTACTCACTTGTTTAATATTTCAACGAACAGTGTTACTGGTCCACTGCAACCCCTTGTTGCACTGGCAATCTGCTGAGCTGCATTGGCAATCCTCAAGGCACGCTTTAGGCAGAGCAGGACCCTGAAATTAGAGTATGCATCTGGAGTCATCCGCTCAAGAGTTCTTCACATATACAAGTAGCTAAAACTTGTCACAAAATGAAATACAAGTCTATTGGTCAGGAGACAACATTGAATAATAATAGCAATAATGTAGGTTCAAAAGCAGGAACACCTATCGTGTGGACAAGTTCTTGCAGAGGAGTGATTGGTCCGTGGAAAGAACTGTACAATTACTCAAGTAGAATAAAATGGTTTTAAGCAAAAGGGTACAGCACCTTTCACCATCCTTGATGCCATCCTGATCATCAACCCAAAATAGATGTGAGCATGCGTAGACTGCTCTGCACTGATCAGGTTTCTTCAAAAGCTTTGCTGAATGCTGACAAAAGGAGAATGATAGATGAAATGAGGAGACAGTAAAGGTTTTGGGAAAAAAACTGCAACGACATGACACTGTAATAATAGAATACGTGAGAACTATTACTCCCGTGGCCTTGTGTGTCAGAGTGTCCCTGTTCTCAACACCAAATACATTCATCCTCTGGAGAGCCCCAATTATTAGATGTAATGCAGTCACCTGAGCCTTGGAGTCCTGAAAGCAATATATGGATGTAAGTAAAAAAATTAAATTGGGTAACTGTGACCCACAACAATCTTTATTTCAAGAACATGCAATGAGAGTCACTCTGTCTTAGTGGCTCTGGCAAAAGGAAATGGTTTGCGAGTAATTACCGCAACTTCTTCCTCGTATAATATGAATGCCCGTGTAAAAAACTCATAAGCAACTGGCTCAAGATCACAGTCATTGGCAGCCTGATTATTATCATAGGACAACAAAGTAGAGGTCAAAAATGGATACTTAAGCATAAGTTTGCACACAGGTGTGATGCAGAAAAGTTTTCCCTTATAAGATATGATAAAAGAAAAGGTGACATAGAAAGATGACATTATAGCCTTTTAGAGCAGGAAAAAAAAAAAGCCCTTTTCCCAGTGTATGGGGTGCACATGTGCATGAATTTGACAGCTGTTTTTTCTTTTCTTTTCTTTTCTTTCTTCTTTCTTTCTCTAGTTTTTTTTTTTTTTTTGCATTGCACAAAAAGTTTTTCCTTTAATCATTTCCAGGTCAATTTTCTGCAATACCAAGTTTAGTCATGGTATACCTCAGCACATTGCAAGTATAACCTTAATGCCAGCTCAGGTGAGGAAACAGATGAAAGAGCCTCAATTGTCTGATAAAAACAGTTAACATACTGTAAGCATCAAGAAGATTAATTAAATCAAAGAAAGGAATATAAACATGGAGCATATGACTCGCAAGACAGCAATAAGTTGATAAGAATGCAAGACGAAAAAGAAATGGAATATGAATACACTTTTGGCAAGGAAATTCTCAGTAAAAGGTAGCAAAACTCAACTAGTGAAAGAACAATTTATATGTGGCAACTAGGAATCAAACATGTATAGACATTAACCATGGCACCTCTTAACAGCAACAAAAGATTGCTTATATAGATTTACCTCGTTCAGGAGCTGAAAGATTTTCTTAGGTGTTGCAGGCTCTTCTCCTACTACATTTCCATCCTGACCTTGCAACTTTCTCACCAACTAGGAACCACACAGAATTCCAAAGAAAAATTCAGTTCAAGAGAGTAAGTAGAGGTGCTATAAGATCAGAGATCACAAAGTTAAACCAAACACTACTCTTTGAGTCTCAGAAACCTACAATCCTTAAGACCAATTTTTCTCCCTACAAAAAGCTTGTCTTGTGTAAATACCCAAGTGCTTCTTAACCATAGCAGGGTTGATTCACAATATTGCAATATGCAATGTCACACATTCTGTGCTAAATTGATTCATTTAAAATTAAAATCAGGCATACAATCTGGCAAGCTTGCAAGTGACAGGCCTAAATTGACAGTGAAGAGATTAATCCAGCATCACTGTAAAAAGAAGAAACATACCCTGAGTGCAGAGAATATGAGAGGAGGAACAGTAAAAGGTAATCGTTGTGATCCTCCAGCCATTATATGCTTCCTCACAGCCTGGAAAATCTGAACGAAAAGAGACTTTTTTATTGAAAAATTAAATAAGGTTATATTGTATGAAAGTACAGGACCTAGACATTGTAACCATAAGGCTCCAAACAGTTAAATCTCAGTGCCAATTGGATTCTCGGTTTTAATAAGACTATAACTATAAGACATTAGTCCAAGAGAAGATAATCTAACTTCCTCATTTTAGTGATAATATAGGTGGTTGCATGACAATTTATTAACCTATTGAAGTATAGTTAACATCATAATAAACCTGCAGGTTGCCTCTAAACCAATAACTTACCTTCAACATTTCCTCTGAATCATCATTATAAAGCATATGTATGAGGCGAGCGACAGAATTTTGTTCTTCCTTGAAATCCTCCTCATCGAGCTATTTATATTGCAGATCAAGGGAGTGTTAGAAAGCAGGCTATCCATAAAATATTAATCATTCATAACTTTATAACAAGAATTCATACATCTAACCATATCATTACAACATTAAATTCATACTGAAAAAACTTTCAACATGCACCTCATCTTTAGCAGTCTCATCCAAATCCTTTATTAGCCCTTTTATTAGTTCAAACAGAACCTCAACCTAAGAAAGAGAAGAACAGAAAAGATTACCATATTTGCAAAGGATAATGTACGAGATTTGAATATGTAGGGATACTTTACCTTGTCAGCAGTAGAAATGCAAGTTTTATTTTTCATAGCGCTCTGAATAATAACCATTGCCATGACTTTGTTTGTTTCATCATCTAGGCAGTCCATGACATGAGGGTAATTAGACAGTGTCAAGGCAGTGACAATATCATTGTACTTTTCTAATGGAGCACTCAGAAGTGCAACAATTTGTTTTTTTGCTCTGATGTCTTCAAGTTTTGGTTTTCCAGAGAGCTTTTTAACACATGCCCCCTGTAAACAATTAAAAAATATAAAAAATTTGATCTGCGGAATAACATCTTCGCGATCCAATTGATACAGAAGACCAAAGAAGGTGTCCTGAATGTTGTATGGTAATTTGACCAGCCAATATTATGTTAAAAACCATGCAGAACAGGGAAAAACTTAGATGCTCAGATGAGTGCAGTATTCATGTTTATCAAAAGAAAGCGTACCAGTACTTGATCCACATAATCAAGCTGTTCAGGATGAACATGGAGTGCAAATGAGAGGAGAGACACATACAAAGCTACGGCTCCAACAATAGGCATGTCAACCTGTGTTTCAATTACCTGCCGCGGAATGGTTGCCAATCAACTTATGAAGGATTAAGATTATAGACTAATAAAAAATAAACACAATTAAAAGCAAGATATGAAAAGACTTGAGTGTTTCAGTTAACTTCAGGGGGTGTCATGAAAGTCACTCGCTTCTGTCACTGTGTCAAGTTAGTGTTGATTTTTAGTCTTACACCTTTATAAGATGTTAGCCTTTTGGCTAGCCTACAAGCCAACTTGCACGAAACAGAATGCTCTTCCAAAGTAAACATCACCTCTTAAAGATAAAAATAGATGGAAGCAGACAGAGTAACAAATATTTTGGGGAAACCAACCCATGAATCTATTCTCAAAGACTCTCATGCATCATGTTAAACACCAGCAAAACACTGCTCTTCTACTTTTACTTAGGAGAAATCTACCTTTCCAATAGCACTGCTCAATTTAGCAAATGCCTCCACTTGCAGGAACTCGGGTAAAGCCTGGAAGATAAGGCATCATTAATAAAAATGCAATAGCATGACTTACAGCAGTCAGAGTCATAAAGATAACTCACATCTGCACTTGAAGCAGCATAATTGGATAATCTTGCCATTAACCGTGATAGCACTGTCTTAACATCAACTGTTGGCTGGAACCAGACAATGTTGCCCAGAGAAAATAAGTTGATGTGTAGGCCTTAACTAAAACAGGAACAAGAAGGCAAATACAATGTATAGATTCTGGAAATTATAGAGATATTAACTTAATAATCCTTAAAACTAAATTAATAGGTACCAATGCAACCCCACTCCCCCATCCCAAGGTTTTGGGGTGAAATTGAATTTGGGAATAACTATAAATAATAAAGCTAATGCTATCCAGACTTTAAAAATGTCCATTATAAGGAATTTATTTTGCTTGTACTTTATATAATTGTTGAGGCAACTACAGGCACCATGGACACAGCTATAGATCAGAAATGTTTGGTCCTATCTGTGAACAAAACAGTCCTTGAACTGGAAAATAATCTACCTGAAGCTGGGGGCAGGCCCCCAACAATGTCTCAAGGGTCTGCAAGTGGTACTCATCTGGAAAGACTTGAATTATGCAGTCCAATAAATAATACTGTGCAAGCTCATCTTTACAGTTGACAACCTGTAACAGCATATTTACAAGAAAATTCAACATATCATTCAATATAGATGTTATAGATTTCAAACTAATGGAAAAAGATCCGGCAAAAGGAAACTGAAAGAATCAGACCTGCTCTAAAACTCTGGGAAGAACAGTGTCTCTGTAAATCTCAAGGTTCACACCCTCTATCTGACTAAGAACATGGAGGTTCTTCCCTACCTGAGGACAAAGGAAAGAAAGAGATGCGTTTATTGCTGAAAAGTTCTTTTCAAGGAGAGTGCTTCTTCAGTGATAGATAAAGACTAAATGCTTACAAGATCACAAAGCTCGCTTCTTTCCTTTTCCAGCTTCTCTTTAACCCGGACAGGCCCCTGCAGACCAGAAAGCCCAATTGAAGGCCTCAACTCAGGATCACCAAAGAGTATGAATGATCACAAATACCAAAACACCTGCATGGCCAAAAATCATGCTCTCACGATCCATTTTACCCTGTATGGCATGCATGTACTGTGGTGCTATGAATGTCAAAAATATAAAAACAAACAAATGGGAAAACAGGTGTTAGCGGATATACATCAAACCTGATGCTGCATCCGGACCCAGAGCTTATTCATCTCAGTGAAATTTTGCAGCACAAATTCTACAGCATCCATTACTGTGTCCTCAGCTCTGGAGAGATAAAAAACCAACACTAGATTCAAATTGAAAGCAGATTAAAATCATCATGTGAAATTATTAATACACTCATTCCTCAATTACTGTAATGTCAGTGACAATAAGAAACTAGCAAAACTTTACCATTAAATTCCTAAAACTAACATCTCTTACCCTTCATACTCAGACCCCAGGTCCAGTAACTTATCTCTACTAACTTGAGCAAGATAACTCCTCAAAAACAATCCGCGGATTGGGTGTTGAACACTGTGACACATCTCTACAAGATCCTTAAGCACATCCTTAGCCGGAGCCTCCTTCGATTTGATATACACCGATCCTACTGTACACAGCAGATACCTGTTACGAATTTCAACAAAGCCAACTTCAACCAAACCGTAAAATAAATTAAGAAAAAAAGAAGCAGTACAAATTACATATGAAACTTACAGTCTAGGCAATATATTTCCCGCATGTTGCACAAGTTCGTATAAATCGACAATTGAAACGCCATGTTTACTCTCATCTTTGAAAAACATCTCTAGTTTCCTCAATTCATCAAACGCTCTCATATCTAACAATAAATAAATATAAATTTCAATTCAACTCATTTCGAAGAATCAGAGAAATTACGTCCAGAGATTAGGGTTAGAAACGTACAGAGATCGTAGTATTTGTGAGGAGAGAGTTTAGAAGTTCGAAGCTCTGATAGCATTAGAGCTGAGCATTTGAGAGCGTCTCGGAGATTGTTCGCTTCCTGAGATTTGAAAATTGAGAGCAAAATTAGGGTTTCGGATTGGAAATTAAGTGAAATTGCAAAGCTTAATTGATTACCAGAGCTCGATGCATGTAAAAGGCGTTGTGTTGAATGCTGGCGATTCCTTCTGCTAGCCATTTGTCTTCGTCTTCTATTCCAGTCAAGATCATTTTCTTCTCCGTTTCTTTCTCTCTGCAGTTCTTGTTTGGATCAGGAAGTTGCAGCGAGTGGAGTTTGAGGGAATCAATACAGTGACGATGCCTGACTGGCAGATCACAAATGGAAATGCCAACCGAAGGAAAATGCCGTAGGGGTGTGGACGTAATTAGAACAATAACTAGAGAGTGGCCCACGACACCAAACATTTTTTCCAACGCTAAAAACATATATATTCAAGAAAAGCAGCTATAATTCGAGACAATTTGAGTTAAAATAAATTAAAATTAAAGAAAAAATAAATCGTTTGGTTTTTTTTTATTGTAGCAGTAGAAACAGATTATTATGAATTATAAAAGTATAATTATTATTTTGACTTTTAGTGAATATAATTATAAAAGTATAATCGTTTGGGTATTTCAGTCTTTTTCAAGTATTTTTGCACAATAAAATTATGTTTTTACTCTTGCTATCACACAATAATCAGTTGACTACCCAAGGTATTTTCAATTTTTTATACTAATATGACAGTAAAATAATCATATTATCATCAAATAAGACAAAAATCAAGAGTTGTTGGTGGGATGTTTCTGGTATTTCAACAATACAAATAAAGATATGTCCTTAGAAAAGATAAAATCCAAGAGTTGGTTGCAGGGGTGTTTAAGTAATTTATGTTTTTTATATTATTTTTTTGCAGAACATTGTTGGCGCCTCTGACTGACGCACCAACTGTTTTCTTCCTTGCATTCTCTTTAGACAACACGTGCAAAGTCGTTTAGTGGTTCAAAATGTCTATCTGACATCATACTGGATGGGTCGTCATGTCCTCTTCCACATGGTGTTGTGCGTGTCTCGCACGATGGTCGGAAATGTGACGATGGTCTGTTGATCCTTTTTTTCTTTTTCTCTTTCCTGTAGCCTAAATTACACCGAAGTCTTCTTAGTTTATGGTGGTTTCATTTCAATCTTTGATCTTTTGATTGTTTTGTTTGGTCTTGATTTCTGTTGTAAAAAATTTGATTTGTTTCAATTTTTTCCTTCAATTGAAATTGTTTATATATTTTGTTTTCAATTTAAGTCTTTATTCTTTTAATTTTAGGTTTCATTTTAAATCCATTAATGTTTTTGGTATAAAAGTTTGGATTTTTTTTCTTCAATTTTGTCATTCGATTAAAATTGATCATATATTTGTTTTTTTTATTTTGGCCCTTATTTTTTTAATTTTTTATTTTAATTCCTTTAATTTTTTTATCTTTCTGAAATAGTCCCTATTTTTTTCCATGTTTGTATGTATATGCTCTTAGTTTTGGTTTTTTTTTTTTTTCTTTTGCTCAGGTTGTGTTTTTATTTAATATAGTCTTTAAATTTAAATTTATGTTAGTGATCATTTGAAAATTGATATTTTTTCTTTTTTCTCTTTGTTTTTTTTATTCTTCAAGTCAAATGATTTTTTTAAGCTAATAATATTTATTTTTGTTTTGTAATTTATTTTATTTTTTTGTTTGCTCTTTTGTTAAAAAAATTAGTTTTTTTATTCTTCGGGGTAATTTTGTTATTTCCATTATTTATGCAATAATAATAATAATTTTAGCCCTTTTTTCTTGCTTTCTCTTTTGTTAAAGTTTTTTAGTTTTTTTATTCATCGGGGTAATTTAATAAAAAAAATTTGTTTTAGGAGTAATAGTAATGATAATTTTAGGTTTTATAATCATGGTAATAATAGTAATATTATTAATCATAATGATAATAAAAATTGTAATTATTATAGTGCTTATGATGTTAATGATTATGGTTTTGATGATAATAATAACAATAACTCATAAAATAATATGAAAATATCAATAATGACAAAAATAATTATAATAATGATAATAATACTAGTTATAATTCAAATGATATTAATGAAAATAACGGTGTTGATCACTGTAATGATTGTTATCGTAATGATCACAATGATAATAGAAATAATGATGGTGACAACGATAGTATTAACAATAATAATTAGAATATTGATTGTTTATGATAATGGTTATTATAACAACTATAATGATTGTGACAATTTAATAATTATGATAATAACAATGAGAATAATAATTGAAATAATTCATTAGTCGATATTGTTTTTTATAAAAAAAATAACTTTTACAGCTTTATTATATGTGATATTTTAGATCTAATATCACATAAATAAAAAATATATGAAGCCACACGTAGACCAAATGAATGGGAAAATTGGGCCGATTAACTATATGATTAACTAATTAACTTATATATTGATTGCTTTCATGATATTTATCTCTAAATTTAAAGTTAGAGTAAACTTAGAAGTTGGTATAATTATTTTCAATCGCATCTATTTTCAGCAGGAAAAAAAATTGCATTGAAGCTATTAAACAATTCCTACAAATTAAATAGAGAAGGGAAAATGTGATATTTTTCTCATTAAATCAAACAACCCATCTAAGGCTAACGGGTGGCATGTCGCTCGGTTTAGGACCTCAGATAACGACCCTGTCGTTTGATTCCGGGGAGCATGTGAACGTGTTTTCCCTAAATAAACGATGTGTCATGTTTGATTTCTAAGATACAGCGACGTGTCGCTTGTTTTGTTCAAGTGTCCAATTTGGTTTTAATTTAGTACTTCAGGGTTTAAATGTTAAATGTGTAAGAAAATAGTTGGAGTGAAATGTTAATGATGTTTGATTTGTATATAATAAATCAAGTACAATGGCGATTTCAATAGGTTTTTTTAACTTTAAAATAAATATAGTGGGACTTATATGTGCAACAATTAAAAAAAAACAGAAAAAGAAGAAGAAGAAGAATGATGTGGGAAAATAAGAAGTTCAAGATAAAAAAAAAATTCCACACCCCCTCTTCATTAAGATATTGTTTTGATATTATAATAGCCATTTTTTATTACAAAAAATATTATTATTAAAATAATATATATATATATATATATATATATATATATATTAAAATTGTTTTTGATATAGTGCATCAAAATATGTTACGAATATATAAAAATAATTTAAAGCAAAAAACTTGATTTAAAAAAAACACGTCAAAACAGTTTAAAAACAAAAAAAATAATTTAAACAAAAAATTTAAAATTTTAATAAGTTCAACTAAGCCAAAAATAAATTGCTTTAAGTAATAAATTTTTTAAAAGATTTCCCATATCCCTGAATTTTTTCCATCTTGTCAGTTTGGTAGGTGATTTTGTAAAGTATTTTTCAATTAAAATTATAAAAATAATATTTATTTATATTTTAAATTTTAATATTAACACGTTAAAATTATTGAAAATATTATTTTTTTAGGAAAAAAATAATTTGGAAAATACTTTATGAAGTTAAAATGCAAGAATAAACGCACACTAAAAATATTAAAAGCTTAGGGATTAATACTTTAACCTCTTTAACCAAACAAACACAACTTTTTTATATATATAAAAAAAAAAAAAAAACACAAACCAGAAATTATTCCAAAGTGGGACCAGGTCAAAGTAGGATATTCATAGACAAAACACACGAAGACTTTGGTTTGCTTGTTTGGTAGACTTTGGTCAAAAACTGAAGCTAGTTAGACTTGCATTAAAAAATGAATGAGACGTGCAGACTATGCCTTTTATTTCTCTTTTAATTTCGGTGAAGCAAAGTTTCTTTTCCTCTGATGATGGGCAATCTTTTGTCTTGATGTCCATATGATCTAAGAATGTTTGGTAAGATTTGATAAAAACAAAGAATAGTCAAATTCTCAATATCAAGCAAAGGTCCCGGTGTCCACTTATCCTTGTTTTTTAAAATTCAACCGATTTAATCATGCGGGCTTCTCTACCCTTATGGTCACACTTTTTAGCTTTCATAATCATATAATCAGTGACTAAGATGTTTCCTTAGAATTGTTTATGGTTTTTACCTTGTTGTTTCCTTATTGTGTTTTTTCAGTTGGTTGCTTTTTGAATTCATAAAAAAAGAATGTAATATTCTCTTTATGGGATGAATAGTAATGGCAGGCTGTATATGGACTGGTGTTATTGCTGAATGGTCATAAATGGCAGAAATTTGAAACATGCTTAAAGTACTAGGGGAAGCTGGAGATTTAAGGTGGAACCAGAGAGGCTTGAATGCAATGAAAGGAGAATTAAGCGTTCGTGAGGGAATTTCAGCAGAAGATTTGAAGAAAATGGAACGTGTTTTTTATGGAATCCTGATGGGCAAATCTTGTGCAGAGTGTCTAAACTGTGACCTCTCTGAAGTTCCCAAATTTGTGCATCAGGTGCTTACCAGCTCAGGTATTAATTACTACTGGCCAAGTCCAAGTGTTTTTGCAATTTGAATACTGTCTGGTTTAACTTGTTGAACTCTTTGAGCTGTTCCTGATTTTCTTCTTTGCTGCACGTGTATTCTTCTCAAGATAATGATTTTCAAGACAGCTTAGGCGCAAAATATTGTCCACGATGCTGTGAGGGATTGGTGAAAAGGGTTGGTCCTGTTGCAAGTTCATGCTCTATCCCGAAGGTTTTGAAGAAAGTGGTGAAGCATTGTGAAGCCCTGTCAGTGGAAATAAACCCAGGAAACTCTCCCAGGTGAGTTGAGATGGGAATTTAAAAAAAAGAAAGTGGTTAGGTTCTTGAGTTTCTCTCTGATTTTGTATTTAAATATCTTTCAGGAACGGGCGTTCATGGGATAAGATTTTTGCCAATCACTTGCCTGAAACTATCGTTGTTCGGGCTGCTCAAGTGGCGAAAATAGTGCTCAAAAGGGATTTGATTAAACTGATGGGAGGTTTGATTTATTCATCACATTTAATTATGGAAAAATTCTAGTACAAGCTGTAAAAAAAAGAGAGAGACACCCTATGATTTCAATCATATTTTGCAGGTTTCAAGTTAAATCCTAAGCCTTGTCGTGATATAAACCATGTCAGTTTAAGAGAAGAAGGGGTGCCTGATGTTAATGAAATCACATCTTGCACATTTCGAAGACTTGAAGATGTATCAAGAGATGACAGTGCTTACTTGAAAGACAGCACTGGTCACATGACAAAAGTTACTTTTAGATCAGTTTCTGTAATCAGAAGAGAGCTGCCTGAGTCAGAGCTTGGCTGGCCTCTTCTTCCAAGAACCAAGCGTTCAGCTCTGGACACGTTGAGAAATTCAGAAGTGAGGAATATGTCACTGGTCGAAAGGAACTCAAATGAAATGAAGATTCCTTCTAATCTCAAAACAGATTATTCTATTGTCAAGAAATTCAAGATTGAAGGGACTGTTATCCAATCGTTTCATACCTCTGAAAATAGGTCAAGAGTTGGCGGCAGCAATGGAGAAGATGAGAGATTTGGCTTTAAGCAGGAAGTTGCTTCACAATCAGATTCTGTGCTTACCAAAAACTCCACACGATCAGGGCCTGGCTGGCCTCTTCTCCGTGTAAAAACTTCTGCATCTTTAGAATCTTCTCAAGAATCTCTGGCTGAAAAATTTCCTGTGGTTCAATGGGTTTTGAGTCGACCAGATCGATCTGAAGAAACAACTACGAAATTTAAACTTGATATTGTTTCCAAAGAAGTACAGAGCTATGTTCGAAACAAGATGCTTGGTTACTACAAGGATAGGAGTACGGGGACTTGTTTAGCAGCACCAATGAAGCTGCCAAAGAAGATGGACTGTTTCTTTAAAGTGTGCATGTCTGGCTGCAAACGGTTTGGCTATGAGGAGCTGAAGAGAGCAACTCGTCAATTCTCCTCAGGTTCAACTCTCTTTTCTAATAGCATAACTAAAAAATCCATGGAGTTTTAGATTCATTTATTTGACAAATTGTTGATATGATTTTTTTCTCTACAACAGAGAACTTCGTCGGAGAGGGAGGGTGTAGCAACGTGTACAAAGGATATCTCCCTGGAGGCAAGCAAGTGGCAGTGAAGATTCTAAAACAGTACAAGGAAGCTTGGAGTGACTTCTCCTTGGAAATAGATATCATGTCTTCGTTAAAGCATAAACATATTACACCTCTAATTGGCATATGCGTCGAGGACAATCATTTAATTCTGGTCTATGATTTCTTATCCCAGGGGAGCTTGGAGGAAAGACTACAAGGCAAGTATCTTTGAGAATCTAGGTCGATTCTTTAGAAATGATGCAGGAATAAGTGCAGTAATTCAAGTGTCAATTGTGATGCAGGTAAGAGAAGGAAGTCTGTGTTGCCATGGAAACTGAGGTTCAAAGTGGCTATTGCGATTGCCGAGGCTCTAAATCATCTTCACAACGATTGCTCTCGGCCTGTTATTCACAGAGATGTTAAATCTTCAAATATTCTCCTCTCAAAAGATTTTCAGCCACAGGTACTATTGCAAACAAATTAGTGCACGTCAAAGCAGCTTCTAAGGTAAAATTTATTCCAAGTACCGTAATCTTGATTCTGTTCTCATTCTATCTATGCAGTTATCTGATTTTGGGCTTGCCATATGGGGACCTGCTGATTCAGCATGTGCAACACATAGTGATGTTGTTGGAACTTTTGGTTATATAGCTCCTGAATATTTCATGAATGGGAGGGTCAGTGACAAAATTGATGTGTACTCCTTTGGCATAGTTCTCCTTGAATTGTTAACTGGAAAGAAACCAATCATTTCCAAAGATCTGAAAGGGCAAGAGAGCCTGGTTAAGTGGGTAAGAGTTTTTCCACTTTCTCTTCACTGGTTACTGATGCCAGTGATGTTCTTGCTTCTTAGTCCCCAGAAAACACTGTTTCAATGGATGACCTAACAAGATTGATCAATAACCTAATGCAGGCAACACCGTTATTAGAGAGTGGGAATCTAAAAGCTTTGCTGGATCCAAAAACAAAAGGAGAATTTGACGTTGTTCAAATGCAAAGAATGGTTCTTGCAGCAACTCTCTGTGTCAGACAAACAGCTAGATTACGTCCGAAAGTGAGCCAGGTAGTGAACAGTGATTAAGACTGTTATAATTGTGATCTCTTCCTAGTTAAAATAACCTGTAAATCACATGCGGTTTTGGTTTAATAATCCGAAAACATCACCAACGCTTCAATCTAAATTGCCAAGACCTTGCTGCAGGCTTTTGTAGAATTTGTTTTGACCAACCGTGGACATGAGAATTTTGAATTTGAAGATTGTTTGACCATGCCAATTAAAGATTGGAAGCTTAACATGTCTTTGATAACATTTGAGTTCAAGCTAACAAGCACTTTCATTTGAATTATTCCTGCTCCAGATACTTGAGCTATTAAGAGGTGAAAAAGATGAAAGAGAATGGGTGAACAGCTATGCTAATGATATAAAAAAGTCAAGTGACGAGGAACATGATGACCTTTTCCTGGAATTTGGAGGCAACCAGGAATGGAGACCTCATCTCTGCAGTTAAATGATGATGATGATACATCACATAGTAGTATTCATTCCCTTCTTGCTTGGTTCCAATTCAACCAAATGCTGGTATCTGGGGCTGGTTGTTGATGACTGAAATACACAGCGAATTCGTGGTAACATGGATTTCACTACCGATCTCAGTTTGCACCGAAATAAGAGACTTCTGTTTCATACAGCATTTTTCCCGTTCTTTCTTCTATTTTTCCAATGAGAAAGATCCCAGCCCAATTCGCTACCAATCTCAGTTTGCACTGTGGAACTTAATGGCCTACGATTATAAAGTATTTGTGAAAAACATTTGGAAGATGTGTGGAGTGAGTGAGTGAATGTTTATCAAGGCTTAAGAATGGATCGGGAGGATGATTGTTGAGCCGACAGGTGGCAGCAGATTTCAAACCGGTTCCAAAAGGAGCTAAGCAGACCGCAATTTGGTTGAACTGGAACAGCACATGTTCTGGGGATGATCCAATGATTTGATTGTTTTCGAAGTTTATTAAGATTGACCGTATACGAGCATGTGTTAGATTGGCAAAAAAGAGTCATATACGAGCATGTGTTAGAATGTCTTCCTCAGTAAGATCGCTCCTTTCAGTTTTTCTCCTCTTTCCTATATTCTTTCCCCTTTTACGCTTTTCCGTTTCGACAATCTCTCTGGAGCTTTTGCGTACCGAAATAACAATTTTAGAACAGGAAAATCACTTGGCAGGGACCAAGAGAAGTGTCAATTTTCCAAACTCATGAATCGGGCAATTTTAAGACCAGGATGAAAATAAAAATGATTTGAGCAACAGACAAAGAAATCATATTTGCTCAAACAAACCTTGATCGATTCGGTCAGGCAGCCCAGAGGCAAGAGGGCCGTGACGTTGCTTAATCAAGCCGGATCTATGCTCGGTGACTGAAAAATGCTCTCTTTATTCAATCAATGGATAATTCAATCAACGAAAACATTAGAAAGATCCAGGGCTTCAAAAAATGTTCAACGACAGAATGTTTTTGACATGATAACAAAGAATTACATTCTGAGTAGTAACATCCACTTACATAACAAAGAAAAAAAAGAGCATAAAATTCATTTACAAGTTGTACACGTCGGCCGCTCTGAACCTGTCTATCATGTCAATAGTAAAATCTACACTACAAATTCAAAATTGGCTCCATTAACGGGAGCTTCACGTCAAAAAGGAATTGTATAAGGTAAAGCGTAAAAATCAGTCTCGGGCAAGTACTGTGCTCGTGGCCACAAAGTAGAATTTTCACGACACGAGGCATCATGGAGTGCGTTTAGTCTCTTGTTTCCATGTCTTTCTTGCTTTAAGGTCCCAAAAAGCCAATCTTCATCGCCAGAATCTTCAAGCTCAAACTGAAGAGGTCGGGGAACAAAATCCTCAATTAAACTTTTGTATTGTGAGTCTGCTTTCCGCATCTTGCGGTCATGAAATCTAAACCAGGAAGTTTTGGATTCGTGGCAAACAGAGCTCTCCATCTTCTCTGAAATTGAACTACAAGGTATATTTTCCGGTGGAGATGCAAGTTTCCCAGCCTTAGAGTTGACAGTTTCTTGATCAGATAAACGGACAATATCATCCTGCCCAGAAACAGAATCTGCCCCACCCGAGGTAGAGCACAACCCTTTACTATTGGGAGACACATCTGGCTCTTTACGCTTTGTCAAGGGCAGCCGAATGCGAAAGACATTGCCTAATTGATGATAATAAAAACTTCTAACTTAAACAAGCCTGCGAGAAATAAATGGGCCACTTAAATATACCAATCAATGAAGAATGACAAAAACTCACGAGGTTTGTCATCAGTAGTTGTTGAGGGGTTCAATCTTCTCTTCTTGTTGCTCCAAATGCCATCATCAGACAAATAGCAAGCATTCTGAAGGCATACGGGCTCATTGTGTTCTTCAGTAAGATCGCTCTTTTCAGCTTCTTCCCTTTTTTCCTTTGGAAGCATTCCTTTCCGCTCTTGCCGAGACTTACCCCCGTAATAACCATTCTGGTAACTGTTGTCTTTCCTATGCTTCCTTCCTTCTTTCTTCTCCTTCTTCTTTGCCTCTCTACTACTTTCTGTTACAGAAAGCTCCTTGTCCTTTTGGATCTTTTATGTACCATAAGAACAATTTTAGAATAGATGGCCACGATCAAAGTAGTATGAATTATACCCAACTCACGAATTACAAAATCTCCCGACAAATTGAAGAGCACTTGCCAATTTATGTCAGTAAACAGGAAGCTAAGACATTATATGTTAAAATTGATTTCAAGATGTTAAATCACTTGTCAATTTATGGGCTTCATCCTCGAAATTCGACTCCAAACTAATTTTATTGCTTTGTTTTCGTGAATTCATCCCACATCATAAAAACTGATTTTCCAGGAGTATGTTTTTACCAATTTTCGTACGACTCTTTAGATTCAATCCCTAATGACACATGCAAAAAACCTAATCAAGAACAAGAGTCCCAAAACTCAAGATTGCAATTTCTAAACATGGATTAATTACTACACTTAATTAGTTGAATTAAGTGATAACCCTATAGTCTATGGGTCGAGTCTTGAGGCCGAAGAAGGCTAGCAAACATTTAGAACACAATTACAAATGCAATTTTGCAACGAAAGCATGTCGAGCATCAGACGTATAAATCAAACTTGCCCAACAAACCTTAATCGACTCGATCCGGTAGTATCCCGGAGGCGGGTAAGGAAAGCACCGGGACATTGTTTAATGGATCTGGATCTGTGACTAGAATTACCCGCCCAAGATCAAAGGGATATTAACAAATAAATAAATATAAGCGTTTCTGCTTCTTCGATTTGCTAGAAATCCAGTAGAAGAACCCAAATCGAATCGACCCAACTCCCGCAGCAGAGACTTGAGTCTAGGGTTTTTTTAGTCGGCGACGACTTCTAATACTTCTGGCAATCAGATGCGAAAAATTAAGAGGGGTGCTCTGTATTTATAGTCTGAGAATGGAGATTGGCCGACTTAATACGCCAGCTTGACGCGTTCGTCATTTATGACGATAATACCCTTGTTGTGCATTTGCCACCTGGCAGCCTTTCTCTTTTTGAGGAATACTGTTGGAAAATCCCACTATAAAAGCAAAAAGTAATAGTCTTCAATTTGTTTTGAATAGTTTTATTTTAATTAAAACTTAATTGATTTAATTTTTTTATGGATAAGATTGAAAGAAAAAAAATTGAAATGAAAAAAAATATCAAACATGGAGGTTGAGCTATAAGTTTAAAAAATATATTTTGATCCTTAAACTTTAGAAATCACACAAATTATACTATTTTGATACCTTTATATTTTTTATATTCACTTTTAATATATAAATTTATTTTTGTTATGTCTTAATTCCTAATTAAGAAAGAAAAAAGAGGGGTTGCCAAATTGGTGCAAAAAAAGCATATCGTTGGCATTTATTTAAGCCACCAAATTAATAAAATTTGTGTCGTATCGTATTTGATGATAGGAGTTCATATTATGTTTTTTTTTAACCTTTAGGGTTCGTAAAAAATTATGAGCTTGGGTTTTCTTACTATATTGATAGCCTTATCACGGTTTCTAAAGTGTTTGCGGGTGTTTTGGGGGTAAAAATGGATTGTAAATGAGTTCTTAGATTAAAAGTTCTGAAACCTTGATTTTTCGACGCACTATAGTGGTTGAAATCCGAACAAAATCAAACAACATCTCTTGTATTTTTTTTCAAAACAATTGGGGTGGGCGACAAGTGCAGTGAAAAAAAGGCATCGTCTAGCAGGTTTGCTTGATAGGCCCGCACGTGGGCCCAACCTATATGGCTCAAGTATGGCTTTGACTAGCCCTTTTTCACTAAGTAAATTAATGTTTTTTTTTTTATAATTTTTTATATAAAAAATTTATATTTAGATTAGTGATTTTTATCTCTTTTATTTTATTTAGAAATTTTATTTTGAACAATGGTGATTTTTTTGTTATGTTTTTAATTTTCAAATAGGTTTTTGCGATTCATCTGTATTTTTTCTATGTCTTGTGTAAATAAACTATATTGTTGATTTTTTTTTAAAAATAGATAATATTTTTAATGTGTATCTATGCATCATATTTTTATTTTTATTTTTATTTTATTTTATTTAGTTAATTGAATGTGTTTTATTATTTTTGTTGTTTAATCAAGTAAATAAATAATAAACAAAGTGTAACAAATTGTCTATAACATAAACGACGTGACTTTTTTGCCGTGATTCTTTCTATTGTTCATCTCTCACAGTTAACTATGAATTATAATAGTTATTTTGAATAATTTGATTATTTTGTTTCTTAAATTTTTTTCTCTGCACAATCAAACCTTTTCAAGCAGCCAATTTCATGTTTTTTTTAAGGAAACAATTGAATTAAAAGATAGAGGACTAAAGTGAAAAGTCTAGATAGCATAAATGGTTATTTGAAATTTATTTGAGAAATTATACATACAGCTAAATCATATCGCACTATCACTGTTCATGCACACTACTTTTACTGTGGATATAAATAGTGATTTCACATCGTCCATTTCCTGCTGTTTGTGCACTATCACTGTTCATGCACACTACTTTTACTGTGGATATAAATAGTGATTTCACATCGTCCATTTCCTGCTGTTTGTGCATGCTAACTATTAATGCTAATGCCAGTTCACGTCACTTATCCAAGAAGGGTGGCTACGTATATCGCTACGTAAATCTTTGTTTCTTTTGTGTTCCTGCGTGATCTCATAATCCCAAACAAAGTGCCAGATCTTTTGAGCTTGAAAAAATATGTAAATCTCTGCTTCTTTTGTGTTCCTGCGTTATCTCTCATAATCCCAAACAAAGTGCCACATATTTTGCGCTTCAAAAAATATGTAAATCTCTGTTTCTTTTGTGTTCCTGCGTGATCTCTCATAATCCCAAACAAAGTGCCAGATATTTTGAGCTTGAAAAAATATGTTAATACCACCACTGCTGTAAGCAGTTCTACTCAAAGACATGGGAACTTCACCTGCAGTTGTGGCTGGAACTTCTGCTGAACTGGCGGTTTCTGTGATAACAGAGCAGGCATGCTAACCTCAAAAGGTACTTCTCGCAAGGATCATAGATTTGGAAAGGTTCGCTGAACTTCTCCAAGGAGAGTGGCCAGGGGAATAGCTTTGGAAAGTGATGAGTTTGGCAGCAATGCTAATGGACCCAATGTAGTAATTCTTTCAGCCTTTCTGGAAAGTTATGAGCTTAGCAGCAATGCTAATGGACCCAGTGTAGTAATTCTTTTTGCCTTTCTCACAATAAGCGGTTCCTGGGCCGAGGAATTTCCATTCTCTGGTCTGTTTACATAATGCTTGGTGATCAAAGTGGACGGATGAACCTGCTGATGCCTGACAATGTTGGCTGAAGTATTTTGCTGAACTGGCGGTTTCTGGTAATACAAGCGGTTGAATCTCTGGCTGAACACGTTCATTATAGATAGGTTCGCTGAATTTCTCTAAGGAGAGTGGCCAGGGGAATAGCGATTCCTTCATTCTTCATGATTTGTACAGCTCTTTCATTCTTTCATTCTTCAACATCAGTTCTGTGAGAGAGGGAAACTTTAACTTACAATATTCTTGCATGGAGCTGCTAACGTCCCCAGTGCAAATTGGGAGTAAAGAGGTGCAGAAGGGATTATAACCAGTGTTTGTTCGGTCCATGCAAATTGTTGTGCCACGCGTACCTCACTTAATTGCCAATTGTCTATTTCTAAGTATTTATCTCGGGGCCTACTCTTTAAGAAACCAAACCAACAAAGTTCAATTTAACAGAGACAAGTATTTATCTCGGGGCCTACTCTTTAAGAAACCAAACCAACAAAGTTCAGTTTAACAGACACAAGAATTGGACAAAATAAAAGAAACACGCCACCAAGGGTGACCTCACGTCTTTGCCGCCGCCTTCAAGAAAATTTAACAAATTTCAGTCTCTGCTCTTTGCCGCCTTCAAGAAAATTTTCATCCCTTGCGTGTCTGTTTCATGCAACAGGTAATTAATGTAGTCTTACAGTTTATTAATGCTTTTTGTCCTCAAGTACGGGGTTTGCCAGGAATAATGAGTTATTCTATTGCCTATTTATCTCTTCGTCTGTTTGTAATTAATGCATCGAAGAATTTATGTCTGTCATCAAGTGTACGCAAATTCTGCTGAGTTGAAAATATTGCTTTCGCAACATGGGGCTGCCACTTTCGATGCTTGCTGTCATAAAAATGACAGTGAAATGCTTTTTCTCAAAATATCTATGTCGTTTATATCTCTTCTCATATTATAAATATCGACGCAGTTAACAAATTATTTTTCACTTCTCTGCAATTCAGTTTATTTTCTCTCTTTCAGGTGTGTTTCTCCTGCTCTCTCTTTACTTCTCTGCTCTATGCTCTCTGTCATATAGTACCATGATATGTCTTGCGAAATCAGCATGCCATAGAGTTTACTATGATGATGAATTATATATTAATGCATGACAAGAAAGCTGGAGATCAATCACAAAAACATGAAACAAGCTGATTATAAATTTGAATCTTCCTGCGCACGGCTGAAGTGAGATATCAAAGATGCTTCACTAGCATTAGCTGGGCACCAGCAGAGAGAGCTTGCCATTAAATTTACTGATAAGCTGATAAGGTTCGCAAAGATGTTTCTGATAAGATCATTGTTTCGTTAGTGCTGACCTTGCTATGTCTCCAAATTTACTGTCGGCTGTATATATAGGTGACATATTAAATTTGAACCTTCACTGTAATATTATTACAATAGAATGCTGCAATGTTAACTCCTCTTAAAAAAACGTTAAACTTTTTTATTGACACTGTAGTTTAGTCCCGAACAATATAATAATATCTATTTGACGTATTTATAGGTTTCGCCGTTGAGTGTTTTATTGTGCCTCTTACTGTTGCGAACTCCGCATAATTGATAGTCATATATATGCATGGTCGTTCAAATCCCAACCATTCTGCTTTCTTTTTGGACCATGTTATAATTTTGGCAATATTGCAAATCATCAATTAGCAGTGTTTCTTGAATTTCTTCTATATGTTGTCCTGTTTAACAACCTCATTAATTCTTTTCTAAGCTTTTTAACAACTATATATAGAGTTCTAACATTTTACAATTGTAAACTGTTATATAGTTGTAAGCTTCTTAACAACTACATAACAAATGTTGAAGCGTTCAACTTTGTTTTTAATTATAATTGTTGCTTTTTATTTAATTTCTTATTTCTTTCCTCTCAAAGTCATGGCGTCGACGATCCAAAGCATAAAAAAATATAACTTCTATACATCTTTGAATGGAAGAGTTTGTCGTGTTTGGATCCCTAAGCTCAATGAACAAACAGGCAGCTTCAATTGCCTTTTGGTTGATTGCAAAGTAAGTTTTTATTGTACTACAGATTTATTCCATCCATTTTTTCAAGTTTCCTTCTCTATTTTCTTACACTTTATGTTTGTAGTCTCATTAATAATGATTTTGTCTTTCATCTAACAGGGTAACGCAATCCAAGCGTCTGCTAAAGGCAAAAACATACAACCATTTTCAGCTTCTATTATTGAAGGGAATTATTATCAGATTTCTGGATTCTATACCTTTGAAAATAGATATACAAACTCTGTTGTCACTCATGAAGCAATTATTGATCTTAAGTTTGACACCAAAGTTACAAGGCTTGATCCATTAACACCCCCTGTACCGCGCCATTACTTCAACTTCATCGACTTTGCACATATGTTGACTACAGGAAGAAGATCAGGAGTACTGACAGGTTTTATCGAAAAACTTTATTCTTCATGCTTTTTCATTGTTTTCTTATATTTGGTTTCAACAACTAATTTGTTTATTTTACATATATTAGATGTGCTTGGTCGATTAAAAGCTGTTCAACCACTTGAACAAATTATGGTTAGGGGTCAAAATATGACAGATAAAAGAGAGTTTATAATTGAAAATATCAGGTTGGCTATCTTAATCTCATACATCTTTCGTCATTCTTGATACCTTATCTTGCTCAAATTAATCTTATATGCAGAGGGGATGAACTAAGGGTAACTCTCTGGGGTGATGTTGCAAAAAGCTTTGATGATACTAATTTACATGGCCAACCAAGTCCATTTATAATTGTTTTTGCTGGCTTTCGAATCACGGAGTTCAAAGGTTATTTATTTTAGACATCTCATTTTAATTTGTGTTTATTGTTATTTACGCCTTCCATATATATCACCTTCACTTATCTATCTTTTGTTTTTTTTATTGTTAACCGAATTTTTGCACAAATTTATTTTAATCATTCATTTATATTATGCTCCTTTATAATTATTGCTTCATTCAACTCAATTTATGTG
This sequence comes from Salix brachista, assembly GCA_009078335.1. Taxonomy (NCBI): domain Eukaryota; kingdom Viridiplantae; phylum Streptophyta; class Magnoliopsida; order Malpighiales; family Salicaceae; genus Salix; species Salix brachista. The sequence goes on along the minus strand of CM018573.1, from coordinate 1,042,447 downwards.
TGTGTGTGTGTTTGTGTGTTTGTGTGTGTTTTCAGGAAAACCTAACCTTGCAAGCACTGTTGCCTCATTATGGTATTTCAACCCAGAAATTCCAGAAGCTCTTCCATATAAACATTTGTGAGCTTCCTTATTTTTTGGCTGTCTTATATCAAATATTTGTTCTGTAAGTTATTTATATCACACAACTTTTATAATCAGCTATAAAGATGTTCCTGTTGAGGTCCATCAGCTCCCTCCTTCAACAACTGCTCAACCCCTTCATCAACAAATCAAAGAAAACAGAAAGACAATTAAAGAAATCCTTTGCATGGATCCATACCAATATAAAGTATGTCAACAATGATCTCCACTATTATTTTTCCACATTACCTTTCATTCAGTGTTCTGTCAAACTCTCAATAATACATATTAATTTTTACTTCTTATTTTAAAAAATACAGAGTGAAAAATTTACATGTAAGGCTTCAATTGCTGACTATGATCTTCATCGAGGTTGGTGGTATCATAGTTGTCCAATATGCACAAAATCGGTTTCTGACAAAGGAACGAGTTTTAGATGCATTGAACACAATGAAGTGACACCCATTCCATGGTTAGCTCAGAAAAACATTACTTCTCATGTCCATACTTTGACTATGCATATTGCTCATTTACTTTTACATTGCGTTTTATATTTAATTATCTCATTTCTAATGTTTTCGTAGGTTTAAAGTTGATTGCATTGTTACTGATGGCACTGATGTAACAACTTTTCTTATGGTCGGAAAAACTGCTGAAAACTTTTTTGGCTCATCTGCCCACAGTTATGTCTATGACAAAGGTTTTACTGATTCCATTCCACCTCCCATGATTAACAAATTACAGAAACCAAAAATTTTTCAACTGAGGTTCGGAACTTTTCGCTCAATTATGAACCGATGCGATATCATTGTTGCCAATGTTTTTGATGACATTATCAATATTGAATCTCCACAACAGCATGTTGAGCCAGCCCTTCATGATATGGATGTTAAGTTCATAGAAGAAGCTGTTGCAGATTCCTCTAAAAAAACCCTTTTGTCTCCACAGCAGCATGTTAAGCCAGCCCTTCATGATATGGATGTTAAGTTCATAGAAGAAGCTGTTGCAGATTCCTCTAAAAAAACCCTTTTATCTCCACACCAGCATGTTGAGCCAAAACTTCATGATATTGATGTTAAGTTCATAGAAGAAGCTGTTGCAGATTCCTCTGAAAAAAACCTTTTATTAGACCCAGTAACTCCATCACATATTCCACCATCAAGAGCTTACGCTGATACTCCTTCACAATCACAAGCTGCTATAAAACATCTACGATTTGAAGATGAAACATCTCTTAAAAGGTAACACATTTTTTCCTTTCTTCATACCTATCGCCTTTCAATTTTATTGATATCTTTTATCTATGTTTATTTTGTCAATTCTAAACACATAATTTATTGGTCTTTTTAAAATTAACAGCTCTACAACAGATGCCACAGCCGAAACTCCAGATATATTCCCATTGCTCGATGACAATGCATCGACCATGTCTAAAGACAAAGATCCACCCAAAAAACGTCAATGCCGATCTAAATCAAAAAATGATTAGGTAATTTCAACTTACTCTTCAATTATGTCATTTCGCCATCTATATCATTTATTTGCAAAGCTTTTTCCTAAATTTATGATAATGCATCGACCCTTTCTACATTTAATATAACTTAACAGAAAAAATTCCTTTCCATATTAATAATATAATTAATCCATATGCTAACAAAATACAATGAACTTCTATGGGTACCATGGTTTTCTTTTAGGCATCAATATCAATATCATTTTTTTTTCCACAGGACCTCCCGGTAAACACCATCTTTGGTCATTTTGCATGCGTACGTGCTCTTTTTCAAGGACACTGCACTCTCTTGAAAAGCAATGACACTTCTTGACATTGCTTTAGCATCATTTTGTTATATTAAATTAATATGTTTCTATCATTATGCTTTGAACTTTTAAATCCATTTACTATTTTGGCTGTAAAATATGATGGATGTAATAATTTAGCGGCTCTAATCATGTAAATACTTTATTGTATAATAGTTATAGACTTTTAGTGTTTTGGCTCTTTAAGAAAAAAACTCCAATAGATTATTTATTTTCATGCATCATTTTAAGTCCTCCACCTTTTTTAAAAAAAAAAAAAATTCCCAAAAGACATGCGAAAATCTTTAACTGTGCCAAATGAGGCTTAAGTGCCAAATAAGGCTTAAATTGTTGTTTTCTATCTCCTTTCCTTGGAGTATGCACATTTATACAGACAATATTATGTTTTTTTAAAAACAATAACAATCAATTTATTACAGTTTCGCACCATGCAAAATAAATAAATTGACAAGCAGTTTCATTAAGCCCAGCTATTAATATATTGGCTATAGCAATTAACCAGTTCGATAACGAACAAATAACTGGAGTACAAATAACAAGTTTTATCGATAAAATTATTTGTAATTTTTCTAGCAGTTAAAATACATCAGGATATCAATTAATTACAGTTTTGCACTCTGTAAATTAAATAAATAAACAAGCAGCCTAATCAACTCCAACCATTGATCTGTTGGATAAAAAATACAATTGACTTTCTGTCAAAAAAATATAACCAGTTATCTGCAAATTGTTTGCTGCATACACAAGCAGAATTCTATCGCATAGAACACTGGAGCTGCTTTGTTGCATCTTCTACTGAGAACCATTTCCCAAATCGTATCATTTGATTTCATTGGCATATTCTTCATCAAACGACAAGCATCCTGTAGCCTTCCTGCTCGCCCCAAAAGATCCACCAGACAGCCATAGTAATTGATATCCCTTCTCTAATTCGCAGAGAGAAAGGTTATTTTGTCAGACAGCCTCTTTGTTTTGCCCGTGAACGGCAAAGGCTGATATCATAAAATTCCAACAGGCATTATTTTTATTCGTCATCCGTTCAAATATCAATAGTGCACCAGTTAAATCTCCACATTTTACATGCATATCCATTAATGCATTCACAATCAGCATGCAGTAGACTCAACTGGGCACAAACAGATAAAACACCCACAACTGTAACTTCTTCAGGTTCATAGCCCTCATTTTCCATCTTCCCAAAGGCATCCAAAGCTTCCTCACAAAACCCATTCTTCGTGTAAACACAAATCAAATAATTCCATTTCACCAACTTTTTAACTGGGACACAATCAAAAATAGCCCTCACCTGCTTAACATACCTATCTTACAATACCCTGAAATCATGCACGGAATCATTTTCCATCTTCCCAAAGGCATCCAAAGCTTCCTCACACAACCCCTTCTTCGTGTAAACACAACTCAAATAATTCCATTTCACAAAGTTCTTAACTGGGACACAATCAAAAATATCCCTCGCCTCCTTAACATACCTATCTTACAATACCCTGAAATCATGCACGAAATTCCTCTGTTGCATGTCCTCAAAAAGCAACCTTGCACCTTCCATCTCTCCTTTTCTAACATACCCATCAATCATCGCAGTCCAAGTAACAACATTTTTCAGTGATGGTTGAAGAATAGAACCGGGAACTCGGACTTCTCCAATGAGAGTGGGCAGTCTAACATACCCATCAATCATCGCAGTCCAAGTAACAACATTTTTCAGTGATGGTTGAAGAATAGAACCGGGAACTCGGACTTCTCCAAGGAGAGTGGGCAGGGGAATAGCGATTCCTTCATTCTTCAAGATTTGCACAGCTCTTTCATTCTTCCATTCTTCCGCATCAGTTCTGTGAGAGAGGGAAGCTTTACCTTACGATAGTCTTACATGGAAGCAAGGATCTACAAGCCCAATCCCAAGTATACAGAAGCCAAGCTAAGAGATAATTGAGCATGCCATGACATTGTTAGGATCTCGGCCCTTATGACCCTGACCTGTAAATGAACCTTTACTCCCCAATTTTGTCCCAAGGGATTATAACCAGTGCTGTCCCAAGTTGCATTGTTCGGTCCATGCAAATTATTTCCAGTGGTGTGCCACGCGTCGCTCACTTCACTGTCATGCCAATTCTCTATTTCTAATTATTTTTCGCAAGGCCTACTCTTTAATAGGCCAAACCAACAAAGTTCACTTTACCACAGATAAGAATTGCACAAAAAAAAAAAAGCACCCCAGCAAGGATAACCTCACGTAAAAATAAGAGAGCTGTTACGTGTATCTCTGCTCTTTGCCGCCTTGAAGAAAACTTTAATCGTTGCGTGTCTGTTTCATTCAACAGGTAATTAATGTAGTCTTGCAATTTATTAATGTATTTGGTCCTCAAATACGGGGATTGACAGGAAGAATAAATTATTCTATTGTTTATTTACCTCTTCGTCTGTATGTAATTAATGCATCGTACTATTTAACTTATGGTTTCTGTCATCAAGTAGATACAACTTCTGTTCAGTTGGAAATATTTGTTTTCGCAACATGGGGCTGCCACTTTCGATGCTTACTGTCATAAAAATGACAGTGAAATGCTTTTTCTCAAAATATCTATTTCGTTCATATCTCTTCTCATATTATAAATATCGACGCACTTAACAAATTATTTTCATTTCTCTTCAATTCAGTTCATGCGCTCTCTTTCAGGTGTGTTTCTCCTGCTCTCTTTACTTCTCTGCTCTCTGTCTTACAAAATCAGCATGCCATAGACTTTACTATAATGATGAATTATATATTAATGCATGACAAGAAAACTGAAGATCAATCACCAAAATATGAAACAAGGTGAATATAAAATTGAATCGCCCTGCGCACGGTAAAAATGAAATATCACATGCAGCTTAGGAATTTAACAAAATACTTCGCAATGAACTTATATGTTTAGGAATTTAGGTGTTATACAACTCAATCAAGATTTCTCAGCAGAGGGGTATTAAACTTTACATTAATAGGAAAATATTTTGCGGTAAGGTACCGATATCACTCCTGATTTTCTGTAGGAAGCAATTATTCATCCTAGGGAATACGGAAATGGGAGAATACAAGCCTTTAGAAGAGGGGTGTGACGTTTCTTGACCTGCACATGATTCAAATGTTTCAGAGATAGGCCAAATGGAATCAATAAACTGAAAACATTGCCGTGCTTAAGATTAATATAGGTCCTGGACAAAATTATATATGGAGTTTTTTTAAAATATTTTGATAAAATTATAAATAAGGTCTTTTAATATATATATATATATATATATATATATATATATATCAAGAAAGACCTTAAACAATTTGTTTTTGCACTCGGAGCTTTTGTTGACAATTTTTATATACTTTTGTTAAGTTGAAATAATTCTCATCTTAAAAAGGCATCCTCAGACTTTTTATTAAGTAAGGGTCTTGGGCAAATGTTTTTTTTTAAGATACAATAATGTCAAATTTGGTACCATTGTGATTTTAACATATTTATTAGGAACCTCCATATCAAACGAAATCACTAATACTAAAAGCTCAATTAAACAATTAGAAAAATTATAAATGCACAGCATAAGGACATGCTAAAGAGGAGCTTGCCTCATATTCCCAACCATGTTTCTCAGCAAACACCTTTGCAGCTTCTTCACTCTCGAAACCGAGCCCTGCCTCACCTACATTGGCATATGGATCTCCCGTTGAAGTCCAGCCCATCAAAGCATTTTCCCACCTGGATAAAATAATAACTATTTAATAATATGCACATACCGTATTATGCTTCCAGTAATTGACCGCAAACAAATAATTAATTACTCAGGTTCAATGTTTGCGAATACATCCAGAAAAAACTTCAAGACAATTACCCACTTCCTAGAACTGTCAAATTTACAACTATAAATGCAAAGCACACAACTGAGTAATTGACAAAGTATGCATACTTTTGTGTGGACAGAAAATTAATTTTCCATCTCCTAACTTTCCCTAAACCCTGTTGCGTTGCCGTTCGAGCAGGTAAATAGATTATTACCTAAAATTCATCGACCCCATAGCAAGCCATTGAGATCAGATTCCATGAGGGTCAAAAAGGGAAACCAAATTTCAACAGTGAAAAAATAAATACAAGCACATGGCAATGGTGATAGCAATTGGTTGTCTATATTCTTTAGTTGTCAAAAAAAAAATAGATTATTACCTGTTTTCATTAGTTATCTATATTCTTTTTTTCCATCGGTGTAATATGTGTTCCACTTATTGGTGCTGCTAAAATTGCTATATTTTTATGAATGCCTCTCCCTAAGTTTTGCATGGCTTTCCTATGGCAGGTCATTTAATCATCGTCAATTTCTGCTTGATGTTAGTTATTTGTTGTCTACTTCGTTTCAGTTGCTTCTTCGTTAACATTAAAGTTTGCTTGATTTCATTTGCTGCTATTTTGACAATTTCTTTAAAACTAACATTAGTGCCTTTTATTTGTTTTGCTTTGGTATTTAATTATCACATGTTGTTGGTTTTTTTATGGTTAGGTTGCTACTTACGATAAAAAAAATTCCAATTGCTTTATGGTTAGGTTGCTACTTAGGATAAACTTTTCGTTTGTTTAGTTCAATTCCTACTCATTTGTTTTCATTTATTCGCGTTAAATTATGCTCAATTATTTTAAAACTTAACAAAAACATTTAAAATATTATTTAAAAACTTAAACATTCTCAAATTGCCATGATCAATCAAATTTGCACTTTAGACCCCTTGAAAAATTGTTCTGGCCATTACATATTTATTTTATGTTTATTTTTCAAACAATAATATTTTTTCCCTCCTACTACCAATTAAATTTTTAGACCATAGATATTATTCCGATAGTGATCTAGGTTGACAAAACATGCAAGCCATATTGCGGTTAAAACCCAACATAAACTTCAACGTTAATTACTTTGCCAGCCTTTTAATTTCAAAAATTAATAGCAATACTCAATAAAAAAAAAAAATGTATCAAGCAATGATTTTATTTTATAATTGTCGAGTTAAAGATAAAATGTTGTTGAATTTTTTCACTTACACATCATATTTAACTTATGTTGCAATCCACCAGCATTTTTTAAAAAGCTGGTCCAGCCTTTCAATTAATAAAAGTATTATAAGTATTTTTAGTTATCCAAACTTCAAATTATCATTACAAAACATGCTTCATAAATTCATTAAACTCTCCTTAAATAATTTATTGTTTCATTACAACATCCTCTAACTTTCCTATTAGCATTTTCATCTTTTCAATTATGTTTTTTTTCTGCCACTAAAAATACTTCTTACACTAATTTAAAATGCAATTTCCTGTTGTTGTTGCTGGTTTATCAGTTGCTGATTCATCAAGTGGTCCTGCCTGCTTCCTAATTAGGTTGACAATTTGGGTGCAAACTTCCTCCAATTGCTTTACTGGTATGTCTTTGTTTTTCTTGCTTTGTTATAGGTTATTATTTTATTTATTTCGTTAGAATCAAAACCGTTAGTTGCCTAGACTTTAAAAAACAGTTTTAGCTATATTTTCTCAACTTTTAGTTATATTGATACTTCTGCCTTTAATTATTATCTGTGTTTTTTCCCTGCCTTATGATGCAATTTCCATGCGTGTTTTTTTGTGTCCTGCTTACTCCATTCACTCACTTGATGTAGCGTTAAAATACAAGCAACTAGCTATGAAAATTTTAAATCATCGTTATAAAAATAGTCTAAAAATATGCCACCTCAAATAATTACTTTTTTCATCACGAGATCCAAAAAAAATGCAAAAAACACAAAATTGTTCATACAATTTTGGAGGGTGTTGTGCCATTCGCATCTTCCTGAAGTGTATTCTTTTCTTAAAAAACTTCTCATTATTTATTTCATGTCATCTAAAATGTTCTTACAATGTTTTTTTCCTCCAGTTTCAATATATGCACCCATGACTAGCCGACAACAACGCTTGAAAGAATCACATATATTTACTAATGAACAAAATTGTTCATACAACACACCACACCTGGAGAATGAAGATCCTTCATGCTCAGTTGGTGTATTAACACAGCCTTCAGGGTTAAACATGAGTTATAATTCTTACCCCGCCAATCCTCAATGCTTTCCATTATATGATGGCGAGACTTCATCCTCTCAGAATCATCATGATCATTACCCATCACATTCAGCATCTCAGTTATTTGTGCAACATCTTGGTGCAACTGACTCAAGCTCCATCAATCATGATCTTATGTCTTTTGTCAATGATCAACAAACAATTGGACAAGCTTCATATCAAAGAAAAAGAAAACGTTTGTTCTACAATTTTTTTATTCCTTTTTATTTATATTTATATATTTTTTCCATATATTTATTGCCACATTTCACACGATTTTCATACCCAGGAACTTTGCTTGAGTACATTGACTTTGGAGACAAAACATTCAAATGTTGTCATTGCAAGGCACTTTTTTGGCTTCATGAGCGTCTCACACATTCGACTCAATCCAACCCAAGATTTTCTCTATGTTGTCTTAGTGGGAAAATCAAGCTTCCACGACCACTGCCGACACCTCAACTTCTTGATGATTTGCTTAACAATATATTTGGTCAGAAGTCTAAAAAGTTTCGCGCAAATATTCGAGCCTACAACTCTATGTTTGCTTTTACATCTATGGGAGCAACTGTTGATCAGTCAGTTAATCGTCAATCTGGCCCGTATGTCTTCAAGATAAATGGTCATTGTCATCATCTTATGGGATCTCTATTACCTTCTAATGAAAATGCTCCAAAGTTTGCCCAACTTTATATCTATGATGTTGCAAACGAGGTTTCAAATCGAATGTCTCAATTCCCACATTCAACCTCTACTTCATCATTGGATGAGACTATAGTTTGTGATCTTATTCAGATGCTTGCCTCAACTAATTGTTTAGTTGGCTTATTTCGTCATGCTTCACAAAAACTCTCAGACCCTACCAATCCTGGCTATAAACTGCAATTGCTTTCTCAGAGAACTAATGACACAAGACAGTACAATGACCCAACTTCAGATGATATTGGTGGTTTAATTGTTGGGGATATTGGTGATTATCGATCAGAACGAGATATAATTATTGAAACTTTGTCAAACACTCTACAAAGAATCTCTAAGCTGCATCCAAAATTCATGGCATTACAATACCCTCTTCTATTCCCATTTGGTGAAGATGGTTATCGAACTAACATTAGTTTCGCAAACCATGATGATCATATCTCTAGAAAACGTCAAAGAGTACCAATGAGAGCTTTTTATGCTTATCTTATTCAAGAGAGAGAATATGGAGAAGACACACTTATAAAAGGTGGTCGCCTTTACCAACAATTTTTAGTTGATGCTTTTGCCAACATTGAAGAAGACAGACTTGACTACATTAGAATGAACCAAAATGATCTTCGGTCTGATCTTTATCATAACATCAGTCAAGCTGTGCTTAAAGGAGATGTTCAGGGATCATCAACTGGAAAAATTATTCTTCCATCTTCTGTGACTGGTAGCCCGCGGTATATGATCAATAATTACCAAGATGCCATGGCAATTTGCAGAGCATATGGAAATCCTGATCTTTTCATTACATTCACATGCAACACAAACTGGCCTGAAATCCAGAGAGAACTCAATAAAAGCAGGACTTACAAACATGAAGACAAGCCTGATATTATTACACGAATTTTCAGATCAAAGCTTCTTGATATGTTAAAGTTCATCAAATCTGGTGTCCCTTTTGGCAAGACAATTGCAGGTAACACAATCATCATCATTTATTGCTTGCATAGTTTCATTTGTAAGGTAATAATAATTGTATTTGCTAATTTTGTAGATGTTTATGCAATTGAGTTCCAAAAAAGAGGCCTTCCACATACACATATCTTAATTTGGCTTGCCTCTGAATTTAAATTCAAAACTTCTGATGATATTGACTCAATTGTCTCAGCTGAGATACCAGATAAAAACATTGATCCTTTATGTCATGAGATTGTTTCTAAATTCATGATACATGGTCCATGCGGTGTTGCAAGACCAAATGCACAATGCATGTCAGCAAATATTTGTACGAAGTCTTTTCCAAAGAAGTTCAGGAGTTCAACTACTTTGGGAGAGAATGGGTTTGTCTATTATAGACGGCGTGAATTCCGTGATAATTTTGTTCTTAAGAATGGAATTATGCTATTCAATGACTATGTTGTTCCATACAATAAAGAACTTTTGGTGCGTTATAATGCACATATAAATGTTGAGATATGCTGCCAGTCAATGCTCATCAAGTATTTGTTCAAATATGTTAGCAAAGGCCCCGACAGGTGTCGTGCCATACTACAAAATGACACAGATGATGAAATACAAGCTTATCTTAATTGTCGTTTCATTTGCCCTTATGAAGCTGTTTGGAGGATTTTTCAATTCCCTATTCATTCAAGATATCCTCCAGTTGAAAGGCTTCAAATTCATTTGCCATTTCAGCAAAATATAGTTTTTTCAGGCAACGAGTCTCTTCAATCTGTTCTTCAAAGGCCAGGTATCAGAAAAACAATGCTTACTGAATGGTTTGAATGCAACAAAAGAAATTCTGATGCACGAGAGCTTTATTACTCAGAATTTCCAAGCAAATATGTTTGGGATTTTGGACAGAAGGAGTGGATTCCGAGATCAAAAGGGTTAAGCCTTGGACGTATAGCATATGTACATCCTGCTGCTGGAGAACTTTATTTCTTAAGACTGCTTTTAAACCATGTTAAAGGGTCAACTGGGTTTGCAGATCTAAGAAATATTCGGGGAATTGTTTATCCAACTTTTCAGCTTGCTTGCAAAGCTTACGGACTTTTAGGAGATGATAAAGAATGGTCTGAAGCTTTCTGTGAAGCGATTGCAACTGCATCATCGCCGCAGCTGAGACAGCTTTTTGTTAGTATTATTTTATTCTGTCAAGTTGCCGATCCTTTGATTTTATTCAATCAGTTTTGGCACTCAATGCACGACGACATCCTTTATAAGTTGAGAACATCTTTTAGAATGCCACAACTGATTGTATCCGATGATCAACTTAAAAATTATGTGTTATATGAGCTTGAGCAGCTTTTCAATGCTTCTGCAGCAACACTTCAAGATCATAACTTGCCGATGCCTGATGGACAATTAATGAAAGAAATTACAAACAAGCTTCTAAGAGAGGAGCTTAATTATGATTTGATTGAACTCAAGCATCAGCATTCCTTGGATTTCGCCTCTCTCAACCATGGGCAAAGAGTTGTATATGATTCAGTTATTGCAGCCATCTTCGATAAAAAACAGGCTTTAGTCTTTGTACATGGCCACGGGGGAACTGGCAAGACTTTTTTATGGCACACAATCATAAATCGTCTAAGATCTGAGGGTTTAATTGTCCTTGCAGTAGCATCATCTGGTATTGCATCTCTTTTGCTCCCAAATGGTCGTACAGCGCATTCAAGATTCAAAATCCCCCTTGCTATAGATGAGTCATCAACATGTGCCCTTAAGAAAAATACTCATCTTTCCAGCCTTCTTCAAAAAACCTCTCTTATAGTTTGGGATGAGGCACCAATGATTAATAGATTTTGCTTTGAAGCCCTTAATCGTTCAATGCAAGATGTTATTCCGGAGGGAGACAACTGTGACAAAAATCTCCCATTTGGTGGAAAAACAATATTGCTTGGTGGTGATTTTCGTCAAATATTACCAGTTATTCCCGGTGGAACAAAAGAGCAAATAATCAATGCTTCTTTAACCAGCTCAACTTTGTGGTCTAGATTTACTGTATTGACCCTTACTGAAAACATGCGTCTCTCTACAAATGGCCTAACTTCTCAGGAAAAGGCTGATATTAGTGACTTCTCCAAATGGATTTTAAACGTTGGAAATGGTGACATATCGGATTTGCCTTCGCTCAATGAATCCGATGATTATGTCGTTGTTGTTCCCTCAGATCTTCTGCTTCAACCTTCATGTGATCCAATTTCAGCAATTGTCTCAACAATTTATCCAAATATTTCTGACACTCAACTTGACCCCTGCTATTTCAGAGAGAGAGCTATTGTGACAACAAAAAACACAACTGTTGCTGAAATCAATGATTTTGTGCTTCGCATCACACCTGGAGAAAGGCATGTCTATCTTAGCATTGATTCTATTTGCACATCATCAACAGAGAGTGACAATACGAGCTCATTATATCCAATAGAATACATAAACCAGCTTGAATTCAATGGTGTCCCATCTCACACACTTGCTCTCAAAATTGGAACACCTGTTATGTTACTTAGAAATATTAGCCCATCCATTGGTCTATGCAATGGCACTAGGCTTATAGTTACACAGCTTTCATCAAAGGTCATTCAGGCACAGATAATAACTGGATCTAACATTGGTAATAAAGTTTTCATACCAAGAATTATCTTCCCAGTCAATGAAATTAGATGTCCCTTTACAATTAAAAGACGTCAATTTCCGTTAAAACCATGTTATGCCATGACAATAAATAAAAGTCAAGGCCAATCTTTAAGAACTGTTGGTGTTTTTCTTAAAGAACAAGTTTTCACCCACGGCCAACTTTATGTCGCTCTCTCAAGGGTCACTTCAAGAAAAGGATTAAAAATTATTTCATGTGACAATGAAGGGCGTCCTTCTGCTTATGCAAAAAATATTGTCTACAAGGACATTATCAGCGCTGTTCCTAAAGGTGTTTTTTTTTTTTTTTTTGCTTTATACTCTATTTCTTAAACTGAATGCTTTAAATCTCATTAATATTTTTTTCTTCTTTATCTTACAGGGTAACACTAATCAAGCCTCTGCTAAAGAAAAAACATCAAGTCATTTGCTGCTTCTATTATTAAAGGTGATTATTATCAGATTACTGGGTCCTATACCTTTGAACATCACCTTTGCTCTTTTGGCATGCCTCTATACAATGTTTCATGGTCACTATCCTCTCTTGAAAAACAATAATACTTTATGACATTGCTATGGCATCATTTTGTTTAAATTAATTAATATGTTTCGTTTGTTGTGCTTTCAACACTTGAATCAACACGCTAATCTATTTCCTAATTTGTATGTAAAATATTATCAATGGAAGTATAGTTTAGCAACTATGCTCATATAACTATTTTCTCGCATAACAATTATACGCTTCCAATATTTTTGTTATTGAAAAAAAAACTCCAATAGATTCTTTATTTTGACACACTTTTATTGGAGTGCTGACAATTCACTTCAAAAAATAGGGATTACATATTAGTTTATTATACAAGAGCTTTTGTTGCTACTAAGTTCTCAAACTTTTTAAAAAAATAGCAACAACAAATAACTCATAGGTAAAACAATAAGTAATTAAATCATTATCATAATAGGTTAAACAATATCAGTTCACCGTTTTAATCGATGATCATTTTACTATTTAAATATTCAACTTATCAATTAAAAAAAAATAACTAAACAGTTTGCTTTGTCAAAAACGCCCAGCGCAACGCGCGGGCAAAGTAACTCGTATATTTTATACCAGAACTTAAGAGATGCAGGGAAAATATTATTTCACTACACCCATTAACATTGGAGTTTATAATAGCAATCCATATTTTTTTTAATTTGACCTCATTTTTTTTTTTAATTTAGTCCTTATATTATGTGCTTAATAATATCTAGAGCTAATAATTTATTTGAACATCCCTTTATCTATTAGTTGAGAAATAAATTGTATATTTTTACTCTTCAATCTTTAATTTAATTTACCTTTTATATAATTTTTTAATAGTTAATAATCTATTTTTATTATCACATAGTTAAATAACACAATAGTTTAAAAAACAAACAAATAAGTTATTGATCTCATCGAAATATATCATCTAATTTATAGTTTTAAAGTTTTGATCTGGATTGCTTGATTCACAGATTTGATAGGTTTATTTGCTTGATTCACAAAACAAACATGATCCCTCCTCTATAAACAGGCACCCTAATTTTGGCTATGTAGTGGAGCATCAAGGAAATTGCTTACCTTTTTTCGTTGCATCAAGAAAAATAGAATTTTGAAATGGAGGAAGGTTTAGAAAATGAAGTTGAAAAGCAGACTTTTTTTTTCGTTTGACTCTTTGTTTCTGATTCTACAAGATTTTTCACTAAAAACTAAACCTGTTTGGTTGATAAGAATGAATGAAGAAGATGAATTTTCTATATTATCCATTATTTTCAGGTTGTATTCTACTCTATTGTCACGTTGGGGATGGATTTTTAATGGGGTAGAACCAAATTTTCCCGTGTATTTTGTTTTTGTCATTTTAAAAGGCTCTCATTATGGGAAAGATCTTCTTACAGACAACATATTTTAACAAATGCGTGTAGCCATTTTTCTGTGAAGGTATTTGAATAGGCATATGACTATGCTCTCTATGATTGATAACATATCATTCAAGATGGATTTTAACAAATTTCGTTTTCTTAAAACAAAATGCTTTTGAAATAGAAAACAACGCTGAAATAATCACTAATAATTTAATAGTTTCAGCTCTGCAGCTCATCTTCTTGTGGGTTGGTCTCTTAAAAAGCCCACGGTGGTAAGAGGCCCCCGAGATCACAGATGAGGCTGTTTGTTAAGGTTATAATCTTGTTAGATGATGGGTTTTACTTCTATCCCGGCATTGAGAGCTCTAATTCCGAAAATCAAAGCCAGAGTATTTTTAAAATTTATTTTTATTTTTTACTTAAAATTAATTTTTTTTAGTTTTTTTAGATATTTTCATGTGCTGATGTCAAAAATAATTTTTTTAAAATAAAAAAAATATTATTTTGATATATTTTTTAATGAAAAGAACTTTCAAAAATAATTTTAAACACACTTTCAAACGGTTATTTAATCGTGACTTGTAAACTTGAGGCTGGACTGAAATACAGTATTCTTGCACTCGTTTAGATATACAATAGACTCGTTTAAATATTATTTTTTTTAATTTTACTTGAAACGATGAAGTTTTTGTTTTTTTTAAAAAAAATTATATATTTATATCAAAAATGGGTTTTTTGCTTAAAAAAAATAAAACAACCTTTTCTTATGATAGTTTCAAATTGATCCGTCGTAGTCGTGAATTGAACCGACTGCCCAACCATTGATATCTAAAACCGGGCTTGATAGCTATAACCTCGACTGCTATCTGGGCCGAGTTTGGGTTACAGCCTTAATTATCAACTCGACAGCTTCCATGATACTTTAACAGCCAGACACCGATAAAGTAACTGTAAACGAGGAAAAACTTGGCGTGTAGAAGGGTGAACCAAAAACCCAACACCCTTCTCTATTCATCGGTTAAAACCTTGTACCCGGTTCTTGCCAGAAAAATTTACCGGTGCCTTGACCTGCCTGTTTAATCTGAAGGCTCTTTCATAATTACAGTGCAGGTGAAATAATAATCAAGGAGCTGATCGGAATTGATTTTCATAATTTTCAAATAATAATTAAAAAGAAAACCGAGAAACAAGATTCTTGGTAATTAGTTGTTCGTTGTCTTAATGGCATCACAGGATATTATTCTCCTCGAGAGTTTTTGTAGCTCCAAATTTTCATATCTCACACTGTTTTTTTTTTATATATATATATAATCGGGGTGTCTGGACAAGCTTACGCGCATCCTAATTAATCCCTGAACTCACTGAAAATCCTGCAAACACAATGAGCATGTAAAGCACCGCAGAGATGACAGGCGTGCATAGTGGGATTTGAACCCTGGTACAGAGGAAGAAAACAAATTCCTTCAACCACTAGACCAAGACACCACTTGCAACACAGTTAAATTACGTGTTAGGGGTGATGGCCATGGGATGCATGCCTTGGCGATCTTGCATTTAATGTGTTTCTGTGTTTTTTAAATCACTGCTGGTTCATGCTTTCTATGGTCCGGCTGCTACGTGTAAACACATGGTACACAATCTATTATCCATGACCCAGTCAAACACCGAGTCTAAATATATTTAAGTTTAGTGAGCTACTAAACCAATCCTCTGTAAACCAGTGCTCTATTCACGCCATACATTTTTTATCCTCATGGGTCAAAAATAAAAATATTTTATTGTTACTTAAACTATTTCTCTCTAATAAAGAATGTTAGGGGTCATACAAGAGAGGAGGGTATCCTTCAAAAGGAGATTCAGTTTTTCTCCCAAAATAAACATATTTATTTAAAAATTCTTATTTAAATAAATATATGTAAAATACCACTCATGGGTTAATAATCTGTCATCTTCAGTTTTAATCATTGGTTGAGTGCATGTATATATGTATGGCGAGCTACCACTCATGAAATATTTGAAATGGTCGGAGGAGTAAACGAATAGTGTCTGACTTTTCCTCGGCCTTTCCCAATGACCAAACTGACACTTTCCTCCATCTGTGATTCGTCTTTCTAACGTCTGAATTCTGACTCTTATTTGAGTGAATTTCTCCACCACAACCACCTCTTCATCTGACCCCGATACATCAAACAAGGAGGGTTGACGAGGGTGGCCAGGACTAGAAGGTTTGTAAAATGATCCAGAGCCCCATAACGAAGCATTAATGAGAAAGAGATGAAAAAGGGTGGCGCGAAACAGCAATGCAGATGATATGATGTGTGTTTTAAAAGTATTTTTAAAAAAATTAAATTTTTATTTTATTTTTAATTTTTTTATATAATATTTTTTATTTGAGAGTGTGATTGAGGTTATTTTTTAAAATATTTTTTATTTAGAAATACATCAAAATAATATTTTTTATTTTTTAAAAAATATTTTTGATATTAAACACATAAAAATATTGTAAGAATACCAAAATATTAATTTAAATTAAAAATATATTTTTTAATTGTTTTAAAAAAAACACTTTTTAAATGAAATTAATTTGAAACGAAATTATAAACATGGCCACAAAATCCGCGTTGTTGTTTTGCGCCACCCTTTTCATCTCTTTCTCATTAATGCTTCGTTTTGGGGCTCTGGATCATTTTACAAACCTTCTAGTCCTGGCCACCCTGGTCAACTCTCCTTGTTTGATTTATTCGGTGAGAGATTAGCCATTAATGTATCACTTCATTTTTCATTTCACCCCTGAAAGTTTTTTGTTATCCAATATGAGTCCTTAACAATTAGATATCTCTCAATTAGCCCCTTTCATGTGCTCTTCACATTGTAATTGAATGGTATTGACGTCCTTTTAAGACACATCTATTTCTTAACCTTGTTAACAATAAGCTAAATCATGTGGGGAAATCACTGTTGCTCTCCACACATTTAATGTGGATTGCAACAGTGCTTTCCCCTTTTTTTTTTGCTTTTTTTTCGTTTCTTTCTTTTTTTTCTTGCTTTTTATTTATTTATTTTTTCATTATGTTTTTTTTCTAATTATTTTTTTCATTTTTTTCCATGAAATATTTTTTTTTCTGATTATTTTTTTTTATTCTTTTCTTTTTCCACTTTATATATATAATTGGAGTGTCTGAGCTAGCTTAAGTGCACCACAATTAATCCTTAGATCCAATTTTTTATATATATATTTTATTTTGTTTTTTTCCTGATTATTTTTTTTATTTTTCTTCATGAAACATTTTTTTTTGCTGGTTATACTTTTTAATTTTTTTTCCACTTATATATTTTTTTGTTTTTTATAATTTGGGTGTCCGGGTTAGCTTAAGCGCACCATAATTAATCTCCAGATCAAATTTTTTTTTTATAATCAGAGTGTCCAAACCAACTTATGCTTACCACGACTAATCCTCGGACCCACTTTTTTTACTAAAGTGCTTTCCTGCTGGTACATTTTTTCCCTTTTTTTCATATACTTTTGTTTTGCTCATTTATACATTTTTTTTATAACCGAAGTCTACGGGCCAACTTAAGTACACCTTGACTAATTCCCATATTGAATATGTTTTTAGAACAATATGGATTGCTAAAGTGCTTTCACGCTTATATTTTTTTTGTTTTCTTTAACTTATATTTTTTTTTATGACCATTGTCTCTGAGCTAGCTTAAGTTTTTTTTTCTTTTTACTTATATATTTTTTTTATATAATCAGGATCTTCGAGCCACCTTAAACGCACCACGACTAATCTCCAGACCAAATGTTTTTTTGATAACCAGGGTGTTCAGGCCAGCTTGCGCGCACCATAACTAATCCTCAAACTAATTTATTATTTTTTTTAATTTTTTTTCCTTATACTTTTTTTTGTTCACTTATATATTTTTTTTCCTTATCCCCGAACCAAAATGTTTTTTGATAACTGGGCCTCCGGGTCAGCTCAAGCACACCATGACTAATTCCTGGACCAATTTTTTTTTAAAAAAAAACATTGTAGCTCCCCACACATAGCATTGTTGATTGCAAAAATGTTTTTCCACTACAGTGCTTTTTCCCTCCTTTTTTGCTTCTTCTTTTTTTGCCTTTTTTTTCTTATTATATTTGTTTTTCTTTTTTTCCCCAAAACATTTTTTTTGCCTGTTATACTTTTTTTATATATATTTTTTTTCTTTTTCCATTTATATATTTTTTTGTTTTTTGTTTTTTTATAATCGGGGTGTCCGAGCTAGCTTAAGAGCACTACAACAATCCCCAGTTTTTTTTTCCTAAAGTGGTTTCCCGTTGGTACTTTTTTTTTCTTATACTTTTGTTTTGTTCACTTATATTTTTTTTTTTATAACCGGGGTCTTTGGGTCATTTTAAGCACACCATGACTAATTACAGAACCGAATTTTTTTAAAACACAATATGCATTGCTACAATGCTTTCACACTTATTTTTTTCCTTTCACTTATACATTTTTTTTTAACCAGGATCTCCAGGCAAGCTTAAGCGCATCGCCACTACTCCCCGGACTAAATTTGTTTTTTGATAATCGGGGTGTCCAAGCCAGCTTGGGCGCACCACGACTAATCCCCGGACCAATTTATTATTTTTTTCCTTATACATTTTTTTTATTACCGAGGGGTCTCCGGTCCAGCTTAAGTACACCACGACTAATATCTTTACTAATTTTAAAAAAAAACAATATGGATTGCTACAGTGTTTTCATGCTTATACTTTTTTTTTGTTTTTTTTATAACCGGTGTCTACGAGCCAACTTAATCTTTTGTTTTTTTGTTTGTTTTTTTTTCACTTATATATTTTTTTATAACAGGGGTCTCTGAGTTAGATTAAGTGCACTATGACTAATCCTCAAACCTTTTTTTAATAATCGGGGTGTCCATGTCACCTGATGCACACCACGAGTTGTATAAGTACATATATACCCCTCTATAAGACAAAATCCAAGAGTTGATTATAGGGGTGTATCGGTAATTTATCATTTTTTAATTATATTTTCTATTGTGGTATTGTGGGTGTGTCTTCGGGCGTGACGTCAATTTCAGAGCTCATGCACATTTCGGATGACGCGTGCGGCGTCGTAGAAGTTCTAAAAATATATATTAGCTTTTTATATATTCATTTTATTATGTAAAATATGTTTAAAATAATATCATGGTATCAGAGATATTTCTATTTTTTTTCATTTATGTGCATAGTACAATAATCATAATACCCTCAAATAAGTCAAAAACCAAGAATTGTCAGTGGGGGTGTCCTGATAATTTTACTTTTTAGTGCACAATAAAGTAATTTTTGTAGCCTAAAATAAGACAAAACGGAAGAGTTACCTGCGGTGGTGTTTCAAACATTTCACGTTTAACTATGCATTCATAAGAAAGAGTTTCACTCTCATTTTACACCACCAAAGTTAATCTTACTATGTTTTTTCAACGCGTGTTGCATTTAATATAAATACAAATAACAATAAAAATTAAAAATCTAAACTAAGAGCAAAGGTTTATAGATACAAACAAAAAATTTAAAACTATTTTAGAAGGACCGAGAAAATCAAGGGATCGAAACTAAACTAAAAAATAAAAAAATAAAAACCAAAATAAAAAATAAAAAATTATGTGTTAAAACTAGAAAAAGAAAATTAATTTATACGGCGAAGCACGGGTTTATGGCTCGTTTCGATCTAAAAGAAATGTTCTGATCATAGCTGTAAGACATTAGCAACTCAATCGATAAAAAGCATTTTATTTGGAGATGAAGTTGAAATTTAGGTAAATGCTAGGGAAAATTTTGAGGTTTTTGCCCTAATTTATTTCATTCAATTCCTTGGTTTTCATTCAGTTCCTTAATTACACCATTACAAACAAATAATATCCATAAATTCTCATTAATTAATTACAATAAAATTTACTAGGATCTGGTCTGTTTTTGAACCTCTTTCTCTCCTACTATATATAGACAATCCACGAATCTCTTCATAATGTTTTCTTTCAGTTAAGCGAAGGGGGGAAAAAGAAGAAAGAAACCAAAGCAACATAGAAGGCAAAGCATGCGCCATTAAAGAGAGGGAGCGCCTTCAGAGAGAGAAAAGGTCATGCATCTCTTCTGATTTAACAACAAACATGAACCCTCTAGCTTTTAACCTACCCTCGTTATGTGTCCGTTGAGAATTCATGGTATTTTTATTTATTTATAGCTAGGTCATGAAAGCTGTGAATTGAAGGGGACGTTTTTGGTGTTTGTTGTAATCTTGCACAGTTCCTTTCAATCTTGCTGGTGTTGCCATGGCTGTTCAAGCACAGCTGTATCCAGAAAGACTTGGGCTTTTACCACTGTATGGCCAACAAGATTGCACACTTAGCAGTTATGTTTCAGAGTTCGATGCAGACTTGGGTGTTGCTTTTCAAGAGCCGCGACAACAAAATATCTTTCTTGATCAACATAACACCCAGAACTTTGGTTTTGATTTTAATGTCGGGGCTGCTGCTTCTTCTTCAGCAGCTTGTGATGGTTCTTTCTCCATGTTTCTTTCTCAATGTTTGGATGTTCAGCTTGACATGCAAAGGCGAGAAGTTGATTGCATGCTTCAATTACAGGTAAAAATGTAACTGGGCTTCGTTGTTGTTTTCCTTTCAAGTCTTGGTTCTGGTTGTCTATTAGTTATTTTTATTCTGTAGGTTTGGTTTTGGTTGCTTTCTTTTTGTGTTTTTGTCTCCAATAATCGAAGTCAATTTCTCCGAAACAAACGCAGGCTGAGAGGCTAAGATTTGCTCTGCAAGAGCAAAGAAACCAGCTGTTGGGAATCGTACTGAAGAGTGTAGAATCAAAGGTCTCCTCTTTGATGAGGCAAAACGAAGAGGACCTGGCACAAGCAGCAAAGAAAACCATGGAGCTTGAGGTCTGCCTGAGAAAAATAGAGCTGGAGAGTGAACAATGGCAGAGACTAGCCCGAGAAAAGGAAGCAATGGTCGTTGATTTAAGCAACTCGCTTGAACAAATCAGAGAAAGACTGGTCATGGCCAGCGATGAAGTCCAAGACGCAGAGTCCTTTTGTTGGGGCTCATGTGATATAGAACAAGTAGAAAGCCATAAAAAGTTTGTTTGCAAAGGGTGCAATTCTAGGACCTCGTGCGTTCTCTTTCTCCCTTGCAGGCACCTCTGCTCGTGCAAATCCTGTGAAGCTTTGCTGGGCTCCTGCCCTGTCTGTAAATCAGTGAAGGAAGCAAGCATGGAAGTTTTTTGGGTCTAACAAGAAAGGCTCGAAGGCAACGGAAAAAGCGAATGAACCGGAGGATATTCCCGGCTTGTTTTGTTCTTTGGCTTTTCTGGGTCTATGTTTACCGTATATATGTGAAATCAAAATGTGATGATAGCTAGTACGAATCATGGCAAAGAATCTCTGCTTTTATCCTTCCTAGGATAATTACATATTGCCTGATTCAGCTTAAACAGAAAGTAAATCTTCTATGTTTATATTTTAGTTTGTTCTATCGAGAATTTTTTATCCGGTTCTTTTCGGTCACAAGAAATGCCAGCTCTTTTCAAGCCGTAAAAATGTCCACTGCTATAGCTGACAGAAAAAGATTTCGAAAGCCAAGTTTGACACACATCAGAACGAAAGAATCGAACTGTCACCGCCACTATTTACGTACGTTTTTCGTTTTTCGTTTTCTTCCTCGCTTGCTCCAAAAAAACCATCCATTAAATCAAGCTAGCAGCAGCAGCTAGCTAGAAATTGACTACCCATCTGCTCCAACCATAAATGACTCTTCGATCCGCAGAACCTTTTGACTCACCAAGAATTAAACACGGATAAATCTATCCCTCGAATGGCTTACCTCGAGAAACCATGGAAGTCTTGTTGGGCATATCGAGTTACCAGCAGCAAAACAACAGAACCTATACATAGCCCCAGTGAGTTAAAAAAAAAAGTTGGCCTCAGACTGCAGATGCGGACTTTGATGCTGGTTCCATGCATCGTAGCTAGCTCCCGTGTGGGTCCTACAATGTCCCTGCATCAAGGAGCCGTTTACGAGGGGGTGTAATGACTGTTGTTGAGATCTTGTGAATTGGAAATCGTGATGGGATTGAATTTAGCATGATTTGCTCTCTCCCATACCGGAAAAAAGAAAACAGGTTTGAGTCGTTTGAGATGTACACGGGACCAGGGATGGGATGCTTTGGAGTTTTTGGACTCCTAATTATAGGGGTCCCGTTTGGCTTTTGACGAGAATCAGAAGACTTGTAGGGGGTTGGCCCTCGCCTAAGGAGGTCAGTTGGCCATATCTGGTTCGGCTGGTGTAGGATTCGCTGACTTTTCTGACGTGGCATGCGTGGAGGCGAAGCATACGTGGAATTCGCCACGTATGTGTCATTATTACCTAGCTTCTTAGGTTGGGGTTATTTTAAGCCCAGTTAGCTTCCCTCGTTTGGAACTTGTTTCTTCTATGTGGGTCCTATATGGGCCAGACCTGAAGTTGTAAATTACATGACTTCGTTCTTGTCCGAGAATGCGGAAATGCGGATTTTTTTTTGTTTCGGATTTTTTTTTGTAAAAAATAATACTGTTTATAAAAAAGTATTAAATTTAATTTTTAGTATATTTTTAATAATTATAATGTGCTGATATTAAAAATTAAAATAATAATAATATATTTTTAAATAAAAGTTATTTCCAAAACAAATTGTGCACAGTAATACCAATCACATATTTGATAATTGGTAATTTTATTTGAGTTTTGCTTCCTTATAAAACATTCTGGGTGAGTTAAACTGAATTAATCTATTTTAAAAAAACAATAATAATTTTGAAACCTCATTTATATTAACAGTATATAACTTTTATTCTATATGATCCGGTGGTTGCTCTGAGGACCCAAACTAGCTGTGCCAATATTAATAATTTAGTGCCTATCTGGGACCGCGTTTCAAACGCCGTTTCCAAAAATTTTTTATTTTATTTTATTTTAAATGAATATGTTTTGGTGTTTTTAGATCATTTTGATATGCTGATGTCAAAAATGATTTTTAAAAAATAAAAAAACATCATTTTGATGTATTTCAGCACGAAAATCATTTTGAAAAGCTACCGCAACTACTCTTCCAAACAAGTCTAAAAATCGGACCTGGGTTTGGAGTCTGTAGCCAAAGAAAGAAACGGTGGACGGCAAACATGCAGTGGAGGTTCTGGTTTATTAGTAACAAGCCAGTTTTTACGCCCTACCACCGTATTCATGTCCATCTTTATGCAGTCCGAAACTGGTCTCGGGTAAAAAAACTATATTTGAAAATGTATTTTATATTTTTAGATTATTTTAATGTGTTTATATTAAAAAAATAATAATAAAAAAAAGAAGATAATTAGAGTTTATGACACAACAAGCTTAAATACCCATTGGTCCGTGAAAAAATACTCTGCGGCTCAAGTAACATTTTTTTCTTCTCCAATGTAACAAAATACTTATTTATTAATGGTCAAACACTCAATTGTTTGTAATTATCGACATTACAAGTAAATTAATTAGGTCATGAGAAGAAAAGGATGATATTTTAAGTTAATCTAATTAACATTTATTCATTGAGAAATTAATATTATTTGTTATATTTTTTATAAGTAACGATGTTCTTTCTTTTTAAATACTATACATTTAACGAAAGAAATTCATTTTTACTGTCGAAATGATATAATTAATTTTTTGTATAGTTTTGTTATTGTATATGTAATGTAACGGTGGTAGATTTGGATTTCTTTTTACATGGAAAACACTTTTTTTTATACTTGATTTTTTTATCGTTTTATACCTGACATATTTATCATTCATTTTTTAATGGTTATTTTTTTGTCATATTTTTCAACCTTTTTTTTCCTTTGCATGTTTTTTTTTCTGGGGAAAAATATTTTTAATTATCTACACTTTGAGCTCTTATTACTTTATACTTGTTCTATTTATAACATTTTTTTTGTTTTTATTTTAATTCTTTTGTGATGTGTGTTGTATTGTTTTCCACGCTTTTGTTTTTCTGAGAAGCTAGTATACAATGACCAAGGAAACGATGTTTTGTCGTGACAGTGATAACATTGTTTTATTGTTCTACTATGTTTAAAATGAACCCGACATCTTACATGTTTTTATTAACATAAATTATTTTTATCATATGTAGACATTGATTTCTCTTTTAACAGTCATATTTTTTATTCGATGTTAAAAAACATGTTAAGAGCACCTGCACATTAATTATTTTATGTTGAAAAATAATAATTTTGCCTGCACTAAATTATCAACACGTACCACTCTTGATTTATTTAGTTAAATAAATGCACCACTTTTATTTATTTAATATTAATGTTTTTTTGGTAAAAAATACATTTGAAAAGCTTGCATATTTATTTATTTTATCGAAAAAATGACACAACATTAGACGAAACACAAGTCAAAGAACCCGTGACAACTATATGCAATAACATTAGTCAACGATACAATGTCAATGAAACAGTATATAAATAAAGATATCAGTGATTTTTAATACATCACTTGATAATTTATAATTACAAAGTAATCAGCTGTTCATAGTTTTTGCTGTAGTCATTACTAACCAAGGGATATCTCAAGTCATCTACACTACACTAAGGACTGAGAAGATATCTAAGAGTATAGGGATGATTGTGTTTTTAAAGTATTTTTGATTTGAAAAGAGATTTAAAATAATATTTATTTTTTAAAATATTTTTTGATATCAATATATTAAAATGATCTAAAAACATATAAAAAATAACTTAAACCAAGGAAAAAAATAAAAGATTTATTTTTTAAATTGCAAAAACAAACAGTCAATGAATTGCATTATGGTATAACATGATTTTCAATAAATATGTTATATATATATATATATATATATATATATATTCATTTGAATTGATTTTTGATATCATCAATATTAATGATTTTAAAATACTAAAAAGTTTAGCCTGGAGAAAAAAATCTCACGTTTTGTGAAGAGCACGGTTGGATTGTGAAAACAATTAATCTTTTAAAACATGTTTGATTTTGTAGTTGAATCGTTGTTTCACTATTTTTTTAATTTTAAGTTACTTAATTATTTTAGATTATTTTGATGTATTAATATAAAAAAATATTTTTAAATAAAAAAAACAATTTAGAATACAACTTCCATAACACTCTCGCATAGTCAATTACGTTGCCAAGGGTGCCTTCATCAATTCATCAACAATCGGGTCCAAACAGAACCTCGTACAAGATTACGCATCCAGGGGCTTATCAAAATCAAACTCCAGGCACCGAAATCCGTGCCTGAAAATCACATCCAGTACACTTCCCACTAAATTATTTTGCCCTCCAATTCCCCCCCCCCTTCCCCTCTTCTCTCATCCTCATCGTCTTCGCTTTGAAAAGAACCCCAATTCCTCTCCAATTCCCTGTTACTTGGACAATATCCTATCAAATCAAGCGATGCAACAAGGAGATTACAGTTCTTACTATCAACACCCACACCTCCAAAACCCCAACCCCAACCCCAATCCTAATCCTCCTATTGATCATCACCAAACCCCTTACGCGTCCGCACCACCTTTCTCCTCCGGCCACACCCCCTCTGACTATTCCATTTACCATCCAAATTACCCTCCTTATTCCCAAAATCCCGATCCCGGCCCTCCGCCTACAGCCCCTACATTCACCCCAATACCACCACCATCACCACCACCACCACCAAACCCTAATAATTCACAACCATCCTTTAACCCACCACCTCCACCTCCACCTCCACCACAACTACCACAGCAACCGCCGTCCTTTCCTCCGTACGATTCTCATGGGTTCTACCAACCTCCAGCAACTCAGCAATCTTATTTCCCACCGTTTGATCAACATCAAACGGCTCCCAATTACGCTCCCCAACCACCGCCTCCTACCTCACCAGCACCGAATCCTTCCGCAACAACCAATTCTCCATACTCCTCGATGTACAGTGCGCCTTATAATCCAATAGGATCATCAGTGCCGCCCGTATACGATGCTCCATATGAAAATCCGATAAAATACGACCAGAATTTCGGGTATCTTGACGGCTATAATCGGAGCAGGTCCGATACAGGGTCAGATCTATTTGGAAAGCGACCTGAGAGCAAATATGATATTGGTGGCGGTCGTGATGACGGGTATGGAGATGGTGTTTATGCATATGAAGGAGGGAAGGTGGAGCCTTATGGCGCGCGAGGGACAGCGCCAAAATCATCGACCTGGACCGGGTTCGATGATTATGGGAGATCGATTAATAATCCTTCTGTAAAGGACAATTCATTGCAGTCTGGTTCCGGCTCAGGGAAGATTGTGAGGGCAGTGCCGAAGGCGGATACCCAGGAGGATGTTAAGAGTGGGGTCCAGAAGTTCAGGGTTAAGCTTTTGGCTGAAAGTGGAGGACAGAGTACTATGGATGTGCTTTGCCAGGTAGATATCCGAGTTTATCATTTGATTGGTGGAAATTTTTAAAACTTGTAGTGTGATTAGAATGATTAATTTGATGGTAGAGCGGGGTTTTGTTGATATGATTACCATCCTGGGGCTTCTTTTTTTTAATGCTTGGTAGTGTTAAGACATATTCTGTTCAGCTGTTGCGTTGCGTATCATTTGAGGTCGAACGTGGGAATTTATAAATATGGCTAATTGCCAAAGGAGCTTAGTTGTTTGGAATTCCTCCTTACTGCTCCAGTGAATGATTTTGCGTGCTTCTGTTGGGTTATTTGAATTGTCACGGTAGAAATCTTTTATTACTGTTAAGGAACTAAAATGGAACTTTCTTCTAGATTCAGTGGTCAATTGTGCTTTCAACAGAGCTAATCAAGTCTAGTGTATGTTTAGCGCTCTAAGCATTTCCATTTCAAGTTTAGATTTATTATGTGTACCAGAGTGCCAAGCAGTTTTTGGAAGTCATTGTTATAAGAACTTGTCTTATTTGTGGTCTTATTTACAGTCTTTGTTGTTCACTGTCTTCTGGGGTTTTATTTATTTTCTGAGCTCTCGGCTCATGACTGTATTTAAATTTATTCAGATTGCTTTGGATGGAATTCGCATGCTCGATCCTATTACCAGTCGGACTTTGAGAATATACCCTCTTGAGAACATCACAAGATGCGATGTGAGTCGGCTTATTTTCTCCAATTCCCCACTCTCTTCTTGAGTATCATTATCATTGTTAATATATGGCTTAACATTGAATTTGCACTTTCCACTTATGTAGAAAATGGATTCATCTACTTTCGCATTTTGGTCCAAGAGTTCTGTGGATATTGACCCAAGACGTATTAGACTGCAATCAAATAGTTACACCACCAGCACCCTTCTTGACACTGTGACTGCTGCAACTGTACAGGTTTTGTGGACATAAGAAAACCTTTTCATGTATTACATTTGCTTTCTTAGAAGCATAACCATTGACTCATGTCTAGACTCATTCTGCATTACATTGTTTGTATTGCCCTTTTCATTGCATTAATATAGAATAAAATATTCAAAAGCTTAGCTTCTCTCTATATGATATGAATTGAGGTCAAGCTATGATCAAATTAAGAATGTTAAATTTGGTAGATAAACTTGTAACTATTACAAGCACTTGTTAGTATATGAAATCTTAAACTTCTGCTAGATTTGGACATCATTGTTGAATGAACATTTTAATACTCAAGCTTTGATCAAATTAAGAAGGTTCAATTTGCTAGATAAACTTGTAACTATTACAAGCACT
This sequence comes from Salix brachista, assembly GCA_009078335.1. Taxonomy (NCBI): domain Eukaryota; kingdom Viridiplantae; phylum Streptophyta; class Magnoliopsida; order Malpighiales; family Salicaceae; genus Salix; species Salix brachista. Next base: position 1,014,373 of record CM018573.1, on the reverse strand, counting down.
GTTAGTATATGAAATCTTAAACTTCTGCTAGATTTGGACATCATTGTTGAATGAACTCAAGCTTTGATCAAATTAAGAATGTTAAATTTGGTAGATAAACTTGTAACTATTACAAGTACTAGTTAGTTTATGAATTCTTCAACTTCTGTTAGATGGGGACATTATTGTTGAATGGAAATTTTGACACTAGCTACATGAAAGCTGTGCAGTAAAAAGATAGCACTTTCATCATTTTCCCATTGTTGCAACTTCATGTAAACATGACTGATATGCTGCTTTAATGTCCCACACTGGAGGCGCACTACTCTTGTGATAGACATGCATGTATTGAGCTAAGGACCTACAATTGAAACCTTTTTTGGGCTGTGAGGAAAAATTCCCAACTTTGTGTTCTTCCTGTAAGATTGTGCCCTGCCCTGCCCTGCCCATGGGGCCTAGGGTGTCAACTGACTTGTGACAATGTGATTGATCATTGTCAATGGGTGTTAGAATGTGGTTTCTTTGGTGTTTATATATGGGATATGGGTTATGCTGCCTCCTTTTGGAGATCACCTGCAGAATGCTATCCTGGTCACAAGGTGGATCCAGACTGAGAAGTGGATGATTATTTAGGGAAACATTTGTCAGTCCTGCAATCTGTTCTGTGATGCATTGGGTGTTCTGTTGAGAGGTACATGTAGCCAGTCCAGTGGTGGCTTTTGGCTGATCCAAGGAAATTGGTGGCGCTATGGGATCTGGGTCAGGGCTTTATTCCAAGAGAGAAGATGGGGGGAGTGGCAATTGGTACTTTTGCAAGGGGATAACATTTAATGTTGTTTGTGTGGCTCACCAACTGTTTTCATTTGTTATTGGCAAAATGAATGCAGCTGCACTGTGTTTTTGCTGCTTTAGATTGTTGACGTGTGTTCTTGAAGCATAATTTCATTCTTTCCAAAATGCAGCTCAAGGAAATGGGCGGAAGAATCAGGCCTTCTGATGCTTCAAAGACAACTGAGCAGTCTACAGAGAAGAAGAAAGGGCTTGGTGAATGGATGAACTTGATAAAGCCAGGCAGTGAAGAGAAAGATCATTGGGTAAAACCATGGCTTTAATAGAGATTTTATTTTGTTGATTGCTTAAAATGGAATCAGACTAGTGTTTTATTCATTATTGATCATGTAACCATAATTTTTAATTTGACAAGCATGGGCGCTCCCTTTATGTTTGGATAAACAAAAGGGGGAGGGGTTGTTCTTTTACTGTTTATTTGGATTGTGATTTTGGAGTTCCTATAACATCTTTTGTTCTTAGGTCCCTGATGAAGCTGTTTCAAAGTGTACATCATGTGGAACAGATTTTGGGGCTTTTGTTCGCCGGGTAAATTCTTTTACCATGGTTGATTTTCTGTATTTGCTACTTATGCATGCCCTAAGATTTCATGTAAATTTAATGCTTCTCCCTTTTCCAATTCTCAGCATCACTGCAGAAACTGTGGAGACATTTTCTGTGACAAGTGCACTCATGGAAGAATTGCTCTTACTGCTGATGAGAATGCTCAGCCAGTTAGAGTTTGTGATCGATGCATGGTATGTACTGAAGATCTATCTGTCATTTAATCTTTTATTGAACACAAAACCACAACATCCATCTCTTAACTTTTGGTAGTGATATAGTTTTTTTTTTTTCTTTCTTTATTCACTTTGTGCTTGTCTCATTTATTAACGGGTTCACTTGCATGCTTATGAGGTGTTAGGAGTCGTCCAACTGAATTTCTTGCATGGATGTGAGCAGTTTATTAAAGTTCATTTTCTTTTCAACAAGTATTTTTGCTGTCATTGTGGTGTATTACCAGTAGTAAGAGCCTGGGATTCCTGTGTTTGCTTTCCATAGAAAATATGCCTTTGCATATCGTCAACCTATCATGTATATTTCTTTTTGCAAGCTAACACACATTTGTATAAAGTACTGAAATGATTGTCATGAGGATCCTTAGGTTCCAAAGGATGTTAGACACAGTGCATGTCACAGTTTAGTTTTCATACTGTGCATGAATATTACTATGTGCATTTATCATGGCGGTCTCACTATCTTTCTGAAAGAACAACTCATATAAAGTCTTCTATCTTTCAGGCAGAAGTGACTCAGAGGCTGAGTAATTCTAAGGAAGCAGCTAGCAAACCTGCATTTCATAGTCATGAGGATCTTGCCAGGACGCTCCAGGTAAAGATCATCTAACTCAACCTTTCTTGATATGCTCATCCATAGCTTTTGATTCCTTGTTCTCTTGTTCAGTTGTTATTTCAACATGTATTTGCTTTTGTTTTTGTGATAGTGGTTTTTTTTATTGACACTGATCATTTGACAGGAGGAGATGGAGAGAAATCGAAAGTCATCATCAGGTGATTTTACTTTGTATTTACGTTTCTTTTTCTTGCTGGTGTATGAGCTTGCTCATGGAAGAAAAAGCTTCCATCATGAGGAAAGGTTCAATTTTGCAATGGTTTCAAATTTTTGTTATCTACGAGTTATTTGATTCATTTGGTGGTTATAGGCTAGGTTCTAGCATGTCATTTTTAAATCCAATCATGAATCTAAATGTAGGGTTGTCATTATAATTGTTTGAATTTCCAGGATCCAAGTCAGATGGATCTGGGAGGCGGATGAGGGAAGTTGCCTGTCCAACTTGCACTGTCCATTTGCAGGTTTGAAATCCTTTATCTAACTTGTTTTTGGGTTTGCTTTCCATGAACTACATTAATTGGATCGTTAAATATCTTGGTTGTGCTATTTCTGCAGGTCCAGGTTCCCAGCTCAGGTTCAGAAACCATCGAGTGTGGAGTATGTCAACACCCATTTCTTGTCAGTGCTCACTGATTCAAGCATAGTTTTCTGATCATTGGAGGTGGCAATTCCTCGAGGATGGAACGCAGGCCTATCTGGGGTGAAGTGCTTGTTTACCCTAGTTTAGGTCTCTGCTGTAAAATGGAATTTGGTAAACTTTGTACATGGCTATGTTGTTTCATAATTCTTGACCATTCGTGTTGTGGAAATATTTTGTCTCTGAGTTTCTACGGGTTTGTAATTTACAGAGTGGGTTTGTAATTTGACTCCCCATGATTACGTTAAAATAGTGGACTATTTGTGATTTGAAGTTTACCCGAATAAACAATTTGATTCCTGAAATGTGAACCTCGCACCCCTAAAGGCCGGCTATTTTACACACCGGGTGTGTAACGGTGAGCAGATTGGGTCAAATCTGATACCTGGACCAATAGTGGGGCTTCAAAGTTAAGTCCTATAGAGGTTTGATGATTGAGAAGCGCAGCTGCACCTCTTATTAATATTGATGGGGCCAATTTTCCCACAAGCTCTTTTATCTTGGGTAACTTCAAGCTCCGAATTCAGTAGAACTGGTCTGTTGAGCACTGTGACGTCTTCCTTTCACTTTCTTTCAGTCGAGATGGTCAATTACAGTATCCTTCTGAATGATTCAGCATGCCATATGGCGTTTCTAGCGATTGGTTTTAATGCAATAATGTGATTCTTGTCCGTGTTTTGCCAATTTGATGTATATTGCTGACCATCCTTGTAAGTTTTGAGTGTTGATTGATTTAACACTCAATTCACTAAACTAATCTGGTGAATTATTCAAACGCGCAAGGATGAGAAGATATTAACTGCCATCTAGCCAGCAGGAGGGCCTTTGTTTTTGTCTACTCTAAGCTTGGTTCTTGGCAAAAATATTTTGATTCGATGCTTACACACTTCACCCAAATGCAACCTAATTCAGTCGGATCTCGTTCCTCTACCAGTGTTAGCCTAACCTGTGCTAGCTCAGAGTAAGTAGACCTGTTCTGAGTGACGACTGTTTGACATGGAGGACTTACTTTCTAGACCCAACTCATATTTTTTTAGTATTGATCAAGAATGTGATGGTTAATTATTATTTGTTTGATCAATTCAATCTGATCAGACAAATTGCACCGACTCCCCGATCACCGAAACTTATTTTTTTACCTCTTACTCAATGTACTTTAACGAAGTAAGAAGAAAGAACGCAGCAGGGTCCAAACCTGTATCATGGCTCAATTCTACACATTCAGATCACGTTAGGTCCCAGATAAGTTTATGCCACCAAGTTCCATCCCACCTCTGAGCTTATTAGGGGTGTGTTTGGTATTGCGGTTGCTGTTGTGGTTGAAGTTTAAAAAAAACAATTTCATGAAAAACACTTTTAGTTGCGGTTCATAATTGAAATTAAAGTGTTTGGTTAAAATTGTTGTTGAGTTTGAGGTTTAATAAAAAATAGTTTTGTGTGTTTGATTATCAAGTTTTTCATATTGTTGTCAACTTGTGAAATTACTTTAAAGGACACACACACACACACATTGTTTTTAAATATTGTAGATTTAATAATCATAATAATAAAATATAATTAATAATTCAAGTAAATTAAACACTTGTTTTTATTCTTCCATCAAACTTTTTGCAATTCCATCACGAACTAAATCCATACATGAAGGCCTCTGCGATCCCTTGCTATTTGATTGAGAAACAACATCTGGTGTTATATCATCAACATCTGCGATCCATACCAAGTTTCAGGATCTTTATCTACATGTTGTAGAGAGATAATTCCAAGACCAAATCCAGTTGCAAGTTTTTGATCCATAATCAATCGAAAAAGAACAAGGTTGTGGAGTGAAAATAAATCACGCGTCCTTCCCTTTCATCAGGGTCGATTTCTTTTTAAATGTTTTTGATTTTTAAAAAATATGATTTTTACATATATATTTTTTTTAAAATCAGCCTGAGTTTGACCTAACTAAATGGGCTGGTCCAGCCAAGGTTGGCCAAAAGACCCAACTCTGCTGGACTTGGACTGAGCCGAGAGCAGGTCCAACCCAAGAGGTAAAAAGAGTGAAACGGTGCGCTGGACTGTTCACGTCTTCTACAAACATGAACAGTGCAACATGAAGCAGCATGAATTAATTCATATGAATAGTAGCAAGGTGATCGACGGTGACGAGAGGCTCCCTTGTCGATACCGACGGGTAGAGGACCGAGGTGGTTCTTCTTGTGATGGTGACATCGAAAATGATGGTCTGTGGTGACCGAGAGAAGCGTCAGAAGGTTGTTACTGTTGCTGCCGCCGCTAGAGGTCACAGTGGAGCTGCCAATGCTTCTGTTGTTGCCGATGATTCTCTTATACATCGTGAGGATGCAAATAAAGAGAAACTTGGTCTTCTGACTATAAACCGTGAGGAGAGGCTATCTTTCATGGAGGTTTGCTAGTGAGAGAGAGCGACCAGTAGTGAGAGAGAGATCGCGGTTGTGCAAGCATGAGAAGCATCCTCAAACAGGTTCTCCAAAACTGAGGTTCGATCTCAGTTTTTGGTGAGTCCATGACAATTGAAACTACGATAAAACTATAATCAAATGATTGCAAACTTTTTTTTTTTAAATATAGTTTGCACCGCAATGCCAAACGGATACTAAATTTAATACCTTCCATTTGTTTTTTACAAGAAAGTCTATAATTATTAGAATTGGATTGATATTGCAAGGTACAAATTTGTCGGTTGTTGATGAATATTAATTTTAGGACCATAAGAATCGTAATCACTTCAGCTTTCATTCCCATCTTATCATGTCACTATTAGACCGCTGAAATAAGTACTTTCATGAACGAAATAAATTATTTATTATCGTAAAAAACAATTACCATATAAAAAGTAAATGAATTACAATTATATCTATTTACCGGAAAAGTAAATGAACTACAAATTCAAGACTAAATCCAAGAATAATATATATTTAAGATACATAGATATGGATTTATAACATTAATGTGATCTTCGACGTAAGTGATGATGAAAAAGTTCGTAGAAAAAAATATAAAAAATGAAACTAGAATCTTAGAAATAAAATGCTAATGATGCTTATCAAAAAATAAAAAAACAAAATATATTATGATGCTTATCAAAAAATAAAAAAAACGATCATAATTAAACAATCATACAAGATATTTATACATAATTAAACAATCATACAAGATATTTAACCTGTCCCAGACTTCCAGTACCACCGACATTATGATTTAAATTGTTTTTAAAAGAGTTATTTTTTTAAAAATATATTAAAATAATATTTTTTATTTATTTATTTTTAACATCATCACATGAAAATATCATCTATAATTAAACAATCAACACAAGATCTTTAACCTGTCCTTGTACCACCGACAATCTGGTTGAAATTATTTTTAAAAATATTTTTCATTCAGAAATATATCAAAATGATATTTTTTTTTAAAAAAATTATTTTTAAAATCATCACATGAAAATGTTATCCGTAATTAAACAATCCACACAAGATCTTTAACCTATCCCAGTACCATCAACATTGCGGATGAAATTGTTTTTAAAAGTGTTTTTCGTTCAGAAATATATCAAAATGATATATTTTTAATTTTTTTAAAAATATTTCTGACATCAGCATATAAAAAAAATCTAAACACATTAAAAATATTTAATTTAATTTAAAAAATAAAAATAAAAATTTTCAAATTTTTTAAAAATATTTTTAAAACCCAATAACAAAGAAGCCATGTGTGTATGGCCTCGGATTTTTCTTTTTTCTTTTTTTAAGGTGAATCTCTCGAGAATGAAGATTGAAGAAAGGGTAGCCCAACAACTTACAAGATCCACTTCTACACTTTTCCACTGATACAGCTTTGCAAGTTTCATTTGAGGCAACTTTCGTGTCCTGATCGTGGCTAATTCTGGCTCGGATTTCCACTTAATCTAAGTTTTATTCAGTTTATATGCATAAAAAAGTAGAAATGCTAGCCCGAGGATAGGTTTTCATGTGTTTAAAAGGTGGTTTGGTTTGATTTCTTTCTGACAAGTATGGCACTTAGTTGAGTTTGATTTGCTACTCCTGGAAGTAATTAATTTACAAGACATCACATTCAGATTCATCGAGTGTACAAGAAAGTTTCGAACAAAAATAAATTATTGTGACACTGGATCCAATCTGATCATGGCAGGGCGACTTAATTTATTGCATAATAACTCGGGGGGTTGCAAGGTAGGCAGTTGGTGTCTGTGCTTAGTGAATTTATGTTGGGCCCTTCAACTATAGGGATTTTTAGTTCGGATCTTTTGATAAATACTTGCATAAATTTAGTACATTTATCTAAACTAATTTAAAATGTATTTTTAAAACCATCTAAGAAAATATTTTTTTAATTAATATGTAAATTGATATATTTAGCAGCACTATGCTATGAGTTGATTTCTTTTAAACATAAAAAGTTTAAACTAGAAGAAATTATTTGATATTGTTATTAAACTCAGCTTAACAGTTCAATCTTAAACCTCCAATTTTAAAATTAAACCGCTTTGGAAGATTGAAAAGAATTATTTGATATTGTTATTAAACTCAACTTAGTGTATTAACCTTGAAACCTATCAACCCGCTATATTATTTAACTCATGTTTAAAATTAACCATGTGAGAGCTTACTCAACCTGACCCGGTCGACCTGGCAATTCCAAAAACAATAATGATGACTATTAAAAAACATGGTCGGTCTTTATATTTTATTCATCGAGATGATATTTTTTTATTTAATATTGAGATTATGATATATTAAATTAACCTAAACTTCACGATTTAACCTGCCAAACTTGTATTTCGGATTATGGATTTCATTAAGTTTGATAACTTTATTTTTTAAAATTATTTTTACTTAATTATACTTCATTATGTTTTCAAGTCATTTTGATGTACTGATGTCAAAAATAATTTTTTAAAAATAAAATAAATACTATTTTGATTTATTTAAGAATGAAAAATAATTTAAAAAGCAACCGCTACTACACTCCCAAACATATTTTAAACCAAATATAAAAAAAGTATTTATTTATTTATGGTGAGTGGTGAAGGAGGGGAGTATAATGTCCTAAACTTTTTTTAGCATGTAGTATAATATAATTGCCTCGAGGGATTTGAAAATAAATAAATAAAACGAATTGCAAAAAATTACACTGACGTCGCGTGTATGGATACTTCCAAAATCATGTTCAGGATGCTGGTCGAGCTCCTACTTCCTTCTCCATATAAATGTACAAGCAAGGAAGCCAAAAATATCTTTCTCCTCCCTCGTTAACCTAATCATTAGGAGGGATCGAGAAAGCCAAGAGAGATTATCAAAACCATGAAGGTTGTTTTATTGAGACTAACGTCTTGTTGCTTTTACGCCACCGTTTTGCTCTTTCTCACTGCTGCGTGCAGCGTTAAATCTTCGGTAGAGCTACCAGCTAATGTTACTGTTCCAGCGCTTCTGCTATTCGGGGATTCCATCGCCGATACAGGCAACAACAACTATATTAACACACTTGTCAAGTGCAACTTCCCTCCTTACGGAAAAGATTTTGGAGGAGGAGTTCCGACAGGAAGGTTCTGTGATGGAAAAGTTCCCTCGGACATCATAGGTATAATTACAACCTCTCTCTCTCTAACATTAATTTATGCTCTAACATTCATAGCTAATCTTTAGTTTTTGTGCTTATGTCCTGAAACTCCAAGCTTGATGATGTTTTTGGAGGAATCCGTAATGTCATGTCCAGTTTCAGAGTAGCCATATATACTTATATAGGACTCAAATTAAGTAGCAACTCTCTCTCTCTCTCTCTCTCTCTATATATATATATATATATATATATATATATATATATATATATATTACCTAACAACTAAAACGCGTAGGGTTTTCATTGTTTAAAACACTGTGGATTGTCTCTAAATTCATTGTGGATTGCGGCAGTGTGTGCCCGGTCCTGCCCTTGGTATTGTCGGCTCTTTGTGGGGGTTGCATGGGGGCTTTTTCGATTTTTCATGCTGTGTTCTTTTTTTTTCTTTTCTCAAACCCGGTCATGAACAGTGTTTTAACTCTTTTGTCCCTATAATAGGACAAAAAACGGTTCCGCGGTTAGGGCTACAGATGTAATTGCACGCGTACGGACCGGTCCGCCGCAACTCTTTTTTTTTTAATACTTTATGCAATGGCTAAATACGGATTTAGCTTTTAATAAGACAAAATCACTAACTTAGGCACAAGGGTGGAACGGTAATTGGCCATGCTTTTTTTATTTTTTTTCTTTTTACTGTCGGCGCGTGCGTCACACGCGGCCGAAAGTATTCCGCCCCACGCCCTCTTTAAGTGGCGCGTGCGTGGTTATGGAGTTGCCGGAGATAGTCTACCGGCGTCTTCGTCGATGCGCCTCAGCCTGGTTTTCCTCCCGGTGCGGCGCGTTTTGTCCTCCGACGTCCGTGGACGCGGCGGTCACCGGTTAAAGCCGCTGCAGCCGTTTCTCTCTCTCCTGCACGTCAATAATAAATAAATGATAATAATAATAATAATAATAATTTAATTATTTTTCTTGCTTACTCTTTTGTTAATGTTTTTGAGGGTTTTTTTTTCCCTCAGAACAATTTGATAGTTTTTATTGTGTTGACAGTGATAACAATGATAATTTTTAGTTTTTATTGTATCTTTTTGTTTGATCTTTTTTTTGTAGTTCTTACAATTTTTTTAATCTTTCTTTCATTTATTTATTATTTCATAATAATAATGATAATAATATCAATAATAATAATAATAATAATATTTTAATTGTTTTTCTTGCTTGCTATTTTGTTCATGCTTTTTATTTTTTTCCCTCGATATAATTTGATAATTTTTATTGTTTTGATACTAACGACAATAATAATTTTAGATGTTAAGACTCCGATGTTGCTATTGTTATAATATTTTAAATTAATATTGCTTCCTTTTCCCCTTTATTTTTTATTTTTATTTTTATTTGCTCTTTGTATTAAATGATTTTTATAATTTTACTATCTGCACAATAATGAATTTAGTGATTAATTTTTTTTCTTATAAAAATATTTTGCTCTTTTTTTTAATGTTAGTTCGCGTTCTTTTATGATCTTTTATGATGCAATATCTATATTCTAAAAGATGTAATTTATGCTTGCGTAACAAACTCTATTTAAAATTTTATACATTTTATCTCCTAATCTATAACTTTTATTTTCTTATATCATATAAATTTATCGTTGTGAATTTAATTATGTTAAATTATATATACAAGAATGCCCGCGACAACGCGCGGGGGCAATTAGCTAGTATATATATATATGGTGATGAACAGAAGCAAGAGCATGATGCTTTTTTATTTTTTCAGTTTTCAAGAGACCGTTTGTTTTTATGTTTTAAAAATAATTTTTTAAAACAATATTTTTTATTTTGGAAATCTCAATTTGTACCACAACTCCAAACAAATCTAAATTAGGTTCGTAATTTATTAACCCAATTTAAATTATTTTTTTTTTGAAGATTTTTATTATAATTAATATTTTTGTTAGCAAAACACAAAATCTCCACGTAGACAAACGGAGTAAAGCAAAAATAATTCAATTGCCTTTAGAACAAAAACATGATGCAAGTGTTTTCAAGCTAAATGCACAAAAGCAAAAGCAATAAGATTGGTTTTAAAAGGAAACATGATGCAGACATTTGACCTCAAAAAGAGGGAACAGCAAGTCAGTAGATCCAAAAAAATGGCACGTATGGTAAGATTTTCAGTTTGGTCCCAAAAGTGAAAATGTAATCGTTTTTACCCTTGAAGAAATGCTATCATGAACCAACGGCAGAAAGTTTCCTCATCTCTTCTTCTAAAACAATAATTTGTTTCCTGAAATGGGTTCATTTGGAAGGTAGAGTAGTAAAATTCTGACTCTTTAAACACAGCAAAAGCCATAAAAGAAGGTCAGATGCTTAATCGAATCTCAAAAATGTCAAAGCCTTGCTAAATTATTCTGCTGCTCTGGAAGCTAATTATTGACCAGAAATCCCTCTTCCTTTTCCTCTTCCTCTTCCTCTTCCTCTTCCTTTTTTTTTTCCAGCTAAAGAATTAGGGATCAAGGACACATTGCCAGCATATTTGGACCCAACAGTTCTACCCCAAGATCTGGTAACTGGAGTAACCTTCGCTTCAGGTGGCTCAGGATTTGATCCCTTGACACCCAAATTAGCGGTACAGTGTTCTCCTATTGCCTTTGTTTAATCTTTTTCAACCAATAATTTCATATACTAATCTTGATCAAACTTTATTACAGTCAGTTATATCGTTGTCGGATCAAATAAAATATTTGAAAGAATACATAGGGAAGTTGGAGGCGATGATTGGAGGGGAAAAAACAAAGTTCATCTTAACGAATAGTATATTTCTAGTTGTAGCAGGCAGTGATGACATTGCCAATACCTATTTTACAATGCGTGCTAGGAAATTGCAATACGATGTTTCTGCTTACACTGATCTAATGGCTAACTCAGCTTCTAGTTTCACGCAGGTAAATTCATGAATTTGAATATTTTCTAATCATTATATAAAACGTTTTTGTTCAGTAGTAATATTAATTTACTGTATTTGCATCCCCCCCACCAAGAAATTGTATGAACTTGGAGCGAGAAGGATAGGAGTTTTCAGTGCACCACCTGTTGGATGTGTTCCAGCGCAGAGAACTTTAGCAGGGGGAGCTGAAAGAAAGTGTGCAGAACCCCTTAACGAAGCAGCAAAGTTATTCAACTCCAAGATATCTAAAAAGTTGGATTATCTTGCTAGCAGCCTACCAAATGGCAGGTTTGTCTACGTTGATATCTACAGTCCACTGCTAGATCTCATCCAAAAACCCCAAAAATATGGTACTAAAATTACCCATTTCCTTGAATGTTTGATAAGTACTCAATTTTTTTGGAATCCAGAAAGTATCGGATCATTTATTGCACATACGGGATCTGCTTGAACCCGTGAAGGATTTTGACGTTCCGTGATTCGTAACCTTTGCTGATTTCGTTGTTTTCAGGTTTTCAAGTTGCGGATAAAGGATGTTGTGGTACTGGGGGTTTCGAGGTATCTATATTATGTAATCAATATACTTCTGTGACGTGCGCAAATGTTTCCGATCATATATTTTGGGACAGCTACCATCCAACTGAAAGTGCTTATAAGGCCCTCGTTTCTCTTATCCTCGGAGAATATATGTACAAATTCTTTTGAGGTATCTCAACCTGGTACATGGCTTCTTGTTTTCATACACCGCCATGCAAGTATGTTTGTTTGTGGTACTGTTGGGACGCTGAAATAAAAACTTCAATGGTTAAGGTTACAAGCTTTTTCAGCAAATTAAGTGTAAGAAAATGGCAAACCATGTCGGGACTTGGAGACATTCAAGTGTATTTGTATGTAATATGAAGGATTGGCATATAAATAATGGTTGAGGTGGGACGAGGGAAGTCCCATGTTCAGATTCTTGTAGATTTCCAACCTCTGGGAGCCACTGGCCCTCTCTGTTGAAAGGCCACGACTTTCTGCACTGTCTCATGCGGGGGTAGTTCCTGGCCTTAAGAGTAACGTTCAATTAAAACCAAAGCTACAAATATTAGTGTTTTGTTATGCATACACTCATATGTACTTATGGATTCGTGTAATAAAATTATCATTTTAACATTAAAAAGAAGAACCACTTAATTCGACACGCTGGATCATACAATATTTTTTATAGGACTCATTGGTCATTATAGAATTAAATGAGATGAATCAATCGTTTTAATTTTTTGTTGCACAAAACAATTTTTAAAAGCAAAAATCATTTAAATTATGTCAATGAGCTTCTTTTTTTTTTAATTTTGATTTTTTTCATAGTATAATGACTTAAATGCCCCTTAACTTTTATCATTTTATTTTGTTTTTGTAATTCCCATGTGTAGTTAAGAGTAGTTGAGTTTTTTTAATATATATAAAATATAATTTAATTTAAAAATAAATGACAAATGCACCGTAGGCATCAACAAGTGGGCGCCACACACACTATTTGAGTGGCTTGTGTGATGTTGGCCAAACGTCAAACACCACCTATGAAGCTCAATGTGTCTCAACATCCCTGTCATGATGGTGTGACACATGACTTCAGACAAGCAACAATTAAGACTTAACAACATATTTTTTCTTTTTTATTTATTTAAAAGAAACATGTTAGACAATGCAGAAAAATAAAAAAAATCTAGTCATTTGTTCATTGAATCAAATTAGATCCTTATTTTTTTTAATGCAATATATTTGGTCTTGAATATTTTAATGATTTTTAAGTTTTATACCTTTACATTTGATTTTTATATCAAGTTTGGCTCTTATTCTTGTAATTATTTTTTTTCTTATTATTTCTTAATTGAATTCGTTTTTCAATTTAATCCCTCATAATTTGATTTTATTTTCTTTTTGTATAAAATTTGGTCTTTATTCTTTTCAAAACTTTTTTTTTTCTTTTTGATTGTTTTTTTATGATTTTTTTTTAAATCTTAAACATAATTATTTTGGTTAGTTGGAAATTTGACATTGTTATTTTTTTGGGTTTGCCTTTTATGATGTAATCCAACCTTATGAGTCGTGTTACAGGTTTTGAAGATTAGACTAGGTAGGCTTCAATATTTTTTAGGTTATTTTTTATAATTATTTTTAACATTTTATCTTTCAACATTGAGTCGATTGAACATTGACTTTTGTAATTTTCTTAACTTTCATTTCTATGGAGTTTTTATGATTTCACGTCCCAAATCATGAATTTGACAGGTTTAATAGGGTTGACTTGAACCTTTTTTTCATTTTTTTTCAATTTGACAATTCAATATTAGATTGATTTGAAAATTAAACTTTATAATTTTATATTTTTTTTTTCACGGAGTTATCTTTGTCTCATGAGTAGATTATAGATATAATATGCTAACAACTCAGATAGACTTAAGTCAATTTCTTTTGATGAGTTATTTTTTTCTACTTTCTTTATTTAATATTTTATTTGTTAGGAATTGAGATTCATTTCTTGATTCATTTTTTTTCTTTCTATGCAACTATCTCAATCATATATTTTTTTTTGTTAACAAATAAGATCATTGGACCTTTTAAGAGTATTGTGAACATATATTTTTATAATATTGACAAGCGTTAATCTTTTTCGTTGAATTATTGTTGAATTTTCTTTTCTTTATTTTTTGTCAATATCTTCTTTTCTAATCATATTATTAGCTTATTTAAATGTATTAAATCTAATCAAGTCAATGGCCAAAATCTCATTCTTTTTAAAAAAATGTTTACCTTGTCTTATATCTTTATTAAAATTGAAAACAATAAAAGTTAGCCTGGGACATAGCACTAGACATCTAATCTAGTTGTATCTTTTATAGGAAAGCCCTAATGCGAAGGCATAACCCTAGCCATTTCTGTTTGAACTTGTAATCTAAATTCTAATCCCAATAATTCATTTGTTTTCAGGTGTTTCGATCAATCCCAGATGATTTATTATGTTCTTTGATACATGATCCTATTCTAATCTCATCAACCACTCGACTGATGACTCCTTTTAATGTAAACTTTAAACCCACACCGATTTTTTCTTTTTGATTTTCTCTCTGCCAAAATGAAGTTCGCTGCTTCGGCTATATATTTTTCTTCCATCGTGTGTTTGCCTTTCATTATGCTGCTCGGAAGCTGCCAATGGAACAGTTCCGGCAGTTTTTGCTTTTGGAGATTCAATCCTTGACACGGGAAATAATCAAATCCCTGCTTTCTTAAAGAGCAATACTGAGTCTCTGCCACCGGCTAGAGTTGCCGCAGGAGGATTAACCAGAGAATGTTCTGATGATATAAACAACGGAGCACAGATGTACAACACGAAGCTATCATCTGAACCAAGTCGTCTTAACGATAGCCCTGCCGACTCCAAGATTTTCTATCTTGATATCTACAAACCGCTGCTTGCTCTCGTCCAACATCCTGAAACATCAGGTGAAATATTCTGCACAACAATTTCCTGTTTTTGACCGTAGATTAACATCGGTTCTACATAATCCGAAAACAGGATAAAACAATCTGCTGCTCCTCAGTTCAAGCTAGTCGTTAAGCTGAAATATCGTTGGAGCTTTTCTCTAGTCTCTCGATCAAAGAAATGTCGTCGAGCAGGAAATTTACTCTGAAAAGCTCAGACGGAGAGGCTTTTGAGGTAGACAAAGCCGTAGCGATTGAATCGCAGACTTTAAAACACATGATCGAAGTAGATTGCGTTGATAACGGCATTCCTTTGCCTAACGTCACAAGCAAGATTCTTTCTAAGGTGACCGAGTACTGCAAAAAGCACGCTGAGACTCCTAAATCGGACGATCGTCCTTCTTCGGCTGATGATAATCTTAAATCTTGGGATGCCGAGTTCGTCAAAGTTGACCAGGCCACTCTCTACGATCCCATACTAGTTTGCTCTTGATTTTTTTATGGTTTTAAATTAAGTTAATTAACTGCTAGGGTTTTGATTTAATTGTTTTACTTAATTTCGAGGGTTTGAATGTCATAGGTTTATTTTAATGTTAGAATCTTTTTTAATTGCTAGGGTCAGGGTTTATTTTTAATAGCTTTTATCATTTTCTAGTGCCTTAGTTAATTGCTAGGGTTAGGACTTGAACTTATGTTTAGCTGATACTAGAAGTACGGTGACTGTTGAATTAATGGAGTCTAAAGGATATAATTCGAATGATAGTACCTATCTATTATAGATATAGAAGAAACCCAGCGGCCCTTAATATTTTAATCTGCCTGAACTTGTTTAGGCTGCCAATTACTTGAACATCAAGAACTTGCTAGACCTAACTTGTCAGACGGTGGCTGCTATGATCAAGGGCAAGACTCCAGAAGAGATCCGTAAGACATTCAACATCAAGAATGACTTTACACCAGAGGAGGAGGAGGAGGTTCGGAGAGAGAACCAGTGGGCTTTTGAGTAGAAGGAAAGGGGTTCAATCTATTTCTATAATTGCCTTTTTGTGTTGGACATGGATTGATGTTAAGGTTTTAATGTCTTGCAAACAATTGTCATTTTGTTTCCTTGGTCTCGTGTCATTCTGTAACAGTTTCAATGTGTTGTTATGGTATTTGCTGTTCTTTTATGAAATCTCTGTGTTTTAGATTGCCTAATTATGCCATCATGTCTACTAATGCTTACTACCAATTCTTTGGCACCCAAAATTCGGAACTTGGAAATTGGTTTAATGCCAGAAGGATGCAATGAACTGTTTGAATTCATGTTGATGTTGGGAATAAAACTTATCATTCTTAAGATTCATGTGATTATAGTGAAGTTCAGGTCCCTTGCAGCCTTTTTCTATTCACTAGGTTGTTAGATCTCAAAGAGAAATATAAATGCAAGACTCAGGAAGCTGTGTAGTCTTTCAATAAGCATTATTATATAAACATTGAGCTTGAGATATATGGTTTGAGCTCTTATTATCACAAGCATTCTTAAATTTATTACTTGTAAAATACATCTTTCACATGCAGCTGTTTTGTGAATTACCTACTGCTTGCAACAAATGGAGTGCGGACTTTAATTTTTTTGTTAGTCCATATAATTGACCCAAACACGTCCTTAAGTAATGTAGGGACAGTTGGACTGAAAGTTACTTGATAACTCAATTTCTGGTTGTTCTTCGTAAATTGCAGGCTAGTTGGGCTCACAGTGATGGTTAGACCACTAGTTGCTTCAATGGTTAGAGAGTATGTTGAATTACCATCTCCTGCAATGTTTGTAAGGGTTCTTGTAATACTCTTGCTCTGCTTTCCAGTAAGGTTGAAAACTGCTATTGACGGGTAGTTGATGTTCGATATCATGTCGACGCTTGATTCCTTAGGACAAGTAAAACCATCCGGAACGTATTTGGAAATAACTTCAATTGTGGATGTGTTGTACCCATGACAGCATAGGAAGTTTAAGTAGTCAATGGTGGTGGTTTCATAAACCAGACCTGGTTGCAATGCTTCACTTGTGCTTATTTCTCCTGCCCCATAATCATAAGCCGTGGCTATAGCACCTAATCCTGCTGTTATTGGAGCCTTCATATTGTTTATCTGAGATGCTGTAAGCAAGGGAAAGAAAACGGAAGAGTAATATTAAGATTAATATGAAATTATGAAATATGAACTAATTAACTCACCTTTGCTTGTCGTAGATCTTTACCTGTTGACATAATGGCAGATTTGATTGCAGAGGGGCTCCAAGAAGGGTACTGGGATTTGATCACAGCTGCCATTCCAGAAACATGTGGACATGACATCGAAGTTCCCGAGATAATGTTGAATTTTGGGGATTCTTTACCCTTAAGAGTCACTTCTGTGTCATTCGCCATCCAGGCTGCAAGGATGTCTACTCCTGGAGCTGCAATATCAGGCTGCAAAGCAAGAAGAAAAGAGAAAAATTTATTCACACATACACCCAGGTGAGGCTTCTGTGACTTGTGGGAGATACTATTCATGAATCCAATTAAATAACTGTCCAGGAAGAACTGGCTTTGCCTTTAGGATATTCCTTGAGAGGGAGGAAGGCCCTCTGGATGAGAAGTATGCGATGGTAGGTGCTGGCTTATACTGTGACACCACTGTGCTAGGCAGGATCGTTGCAACTGGATTTCTGGGAAATTATAAAATCTATCAAGAAACATCATTGTAATGACTATGCTACTCATACAGTTACAGGTAAAGATTGCACCAAGATAATAGGATATCTTACTTGGTCGAGTTTAGGTACGAAAGGATCGCGGGAGCATCCTTCGAACTAATCACGGTCAGAGGGAATTCATTGTAATTAGATGCAACTCCGCTCGTCTTGTCATCAACCAAAACAAGACCAATCCCTCCCAAACTCTGCACTTCATCCTCCTTATCATGTATTGTGTATGAATTGTCATCGTTGTCGCAGAGGACAATTTTTCCTTTGATCATTTCCCCATCCATCGAATCTGGGTTGCAGTTTCTGAAACAATACATGTTTTGTGGCTTGAGTGTTGGTGCCATTGTCTAGGACCAATGTGAACTATAATATTTTGTCATGTTCAATAGCAAAAGAAAAGGCTATCACATAAATACAGCACACCTAGCCTCACTTTCGGTTGCATCAGTCTTCTTAGCTGACTTTCCATATATCAATGGATGTATTGGAGATGTTCCAATATCGGCAAAATTTATGGCTTCACCCTGAATTAAGAACACTCGATATGTTTCAGCTGATATGATCTTATTGGTTGAAAGATTGCATGTATAAAAATTGAAAAGTCAAGAAATTTAGCTTCTGCCAAAGAAATATTTCATTACCTTGATCACCTTTTTTCCTTGGAGCACAACATTTGACTCAAATTTACGGTCTATGGTTGTAGCAGCAACTGTCAGAATCCAGGGGGCAACATTTGTAACTGTTTCCTCTGACGGACCATCATTCCCCCCAGAGCAGACCACAGTGATCCCGTTTTCAACAGCATGGAACGCTCCAATGGCTATTGGATCTTCCTTGTAATCGAACATGTATGATGCTGGTGAACCTAGTGATAGTGATAGTATATCGACACCATCTTTAATGGCATCACTGAATGCAGCTAATATACTGGATCCCTGGCATCCGTAACGTGTACATACTCTGTACATAGCAATCCTTGACCCAGGGGATCCACCTTTGGCATTTCCAGTAGCCAATCCGTAGTAAGATGCATCAGTTACCATAGATCCTGCTGCAGTGGATGCTACATGAGTGCCATGCCCGATCGTATCTCTTGGTGCATTGTCGAGTCCCTCATCGTCATCGTCAGGGCTATTGTAGGATCTTGCTCCGATTATTTTCCTGGTAAGGATCAAAATCTTAAGGTCATGGATAAACATACGCAAACTAATGGAGGGCGGATATCCATATTCTAGCTGACAGAGGAGGTTTTACCCATTACAAAAATCATGAGCATCGCCACAGGTACCGTTCCAGCGCGACGGTATTGGACCCAGATCCTTGCCACTAAAACTCTCAGACTCGGGCGAAATGCCTATATTACATATAACTCAAGGCTTACACGTCAATTTTTGGAAAGGAAATGATGTTTAGGAATGAGTTTATATAGCAAAGGACAAGAGATTTCACCTGTGTCTAGGATTCCAATGATAGCAACATATTCTGCAGAAGATGAGTTGGAGTCAGAATGGGGTCTTGAGTCGATCACTATATCGGTTCCATATTTCAGGAAGTCCCATGAACGAGTTGTGTGGAGTTGGTAGACAGGATCAGGAAAAACTGATACAACTCCGGGGTTTTTAGCGATTGATTGAGCCTCTGCTGCTGATAAACGTGCTGCAAACCCTGAAATTCCATGTTCATAGCTCTGCACTAGAGCATTCTTTCTCCTAGCAATCACAAACATATTCAGTTTAGTATGAAATTCTATCTGCCAGTAAAAACAATCTTCTCATCGTTTTCCTTAGATTGTCTTGTCTCCTAGAACCCTAATAGGAAAAGGTTCAGTGCTAGTGTTTATAGCAAGGGGGCTTAGACCAAAAAGTCTTCATTGATTCTACAGAGTTGTCTTCATTGGGTGTTAGCAAGCGTAAAAATAATAGCAAAAGCTCAACACAAGCAAAGCTCTTAAAAGCTAGAATATTAGTATCGAAAAATTAACGAAAAAAAAGGGTGATATTCCTAATATATTCACCGTTTTAAGACAGAGCTCAGAAGCTGGGCATGACCATTCTTCGAAGAACCAGTCGCAGCTCCCATGTAAACAATATAGACACCATCCTTCTCTCCCTCTGCTGCTCCTGCCGACTCTACCAGAAATGCAACAAGGAGGATAGGAAACAATATGTAGCTTATGGAATAACTTTTCATTTTAACCGATCGCCAGACCTCTAGTTCAGTGAATCAGGCTTGATGTAAGTGAGGAAGCTGTTAGCTAGACAGCCATCTACCGCTACTTATAATGCTATGATGGTGCTTGTGGGTGGATTGTAGGCAGCTGCTGACTCAATGGCATATCCACCCAAAGTGCGCTATTGCTCAGCTTTTGCACTTGAACATCTGGATATGGTGGCGGCGGCGGTGCTAGTGGGGTGGTGACGGAGCATGGAAGTGGTGGTGATAGGTGAAGGTACAGGATATTTTTACAGTGAACACTCTCATGGCATCAACTAAATGCGCCAACATCTTGAGCATAAAAAGTAGTAGCAAAGTGGCTTGGCAACGGAACAAATCATGTACTTAAGATCTTTTTGTTTGCTGGAAAACAAGTTCTTTTCGGTAAATGAATATCAGGAAAATCAATTAACTTTGGATGTTTGGAGTTTCCGGGAAAAATAAATCGATTTTATAGGTATGGATATTATATAACATGACATGTTATATTTAGCGTATTTTCTTAATGTTTTTATAAGATTTATTATGTATATTAAAGTATTTTTTAGATATAAATTGAATATTTAAATGTTGTTAATATGGTCTTTAGCAGGAAGAAAGTTAAACTATATAAAGATGCCATGATGTGCCATGATTAACTTAATATAAAATTTAATTCTCAACAACTCGATATTAAAATATAAAATTAAAAAAAAATTATAAGTCAACCGATCAAACCTATTATCCAAGTTCTGAAACTGAGATAACATTGTATAAAAATACAACTCAATATTAAAGAATAATTTTTTTTTAAATCAACTAAAAAATGGCAGTAAATATTTTTCAAGTCCACCACCCTAACTTGCGACTATATCATAAAACCATGATAACCCCTTAGAAAAAAAAATTTAAATTAATAATTATAAATCTCAATTTTCAATCGATCCAATGTTAAAAGATTAAACAAAAAATAAAAAAAACAAAAAAAATATAAGTCAACCCAAGTTAATCAGTTAAACACGGGTCATGAAATCGAGATAACTCCATAGAAATTAAATTGACAATAATTATAAAACTAAAATTATCAATCAACTCAATATTGGAAGATAAAATTAAAAATATATATATTCAATAATAAAAAGGATAAAAACTCTAAGCCAACCTGAACTCGCAAAACTTGCGATTCAGATCATGAGATCGTGATAGTCCCATATAAAGAAATCCTAAAAACATTATGAAGTGCAATTCTCAATTAATCAAATGTTCAAGGATAAATTTGAAAACTAAATAAATTAAAAAATTAATATGAGTCAACACGATTAACATAGGAAACTCGTGACCCGGTTCATACAATTATGATAATTCCATAAAAAATAAATTGAAACAAATTATAAATTCTAATATCCAATAAACCCAATATTCTACCTATAGCCAAAGTTTTTACCATGTGCCTATAGCACTCTAGAATGTTTTTACTTTGGGCATCAGCATAATATTGATCATTGGGGGGGGGGGGGGGGGGGGGGGGGGGTCATGATACATGAAAACACACACACCAAAAATACATAAATTACCATATATTATTACAAATAATACCAATTCACTCACTTAAATTGTCCCACACATTTAACAAGTATTTATCGGATTGACTTGTGTGAAGATCCGTTTTATCCATTGTCATTTTTTATATGCTTTGCTCAATAAGTTTTATGAAATATAATTATAATATATTATTTAAGTCTCATCCGGTTTAAAGTCCATATTACGAAGCTGCTGTGTTAATTTGTAGATCCGTAGGTTAACGATATTTAAAATATATATATATATATATATATACATCCAGTTTGACAAATTCAATAAAATAATAGGTTAATTAAATCATGATCAACCCGACAATTTATTCAAGTTTATCCAAATTAATATTTAATTTAAAAAAAAAGAATGACAAGATAAAATTCTGAATTTAAAACCGAGTCATGCAAAATTCGATGGCTATATTTAGCTCTACACATGTGCGGTCAATTCTATTTTATTTTTCTAATAAAATGCAAAGAAGAAGTTAATAATCAATGTCGAATGTGTTTTCCATTTAGGACCAAGCACGTTCAGTACTTTATGAGACAAAGGGACAGTAATTACTTCTTCCAATCATATTTTGGGTGCACGCTGAGTATGAATTTCACCATTTTCATAGTTAGTGGGAATCAATTTTGGCCAACATGAATGTGTACACGATGGTGTTAAACTTCGGAAAGGAATCTCTCACGATGAGTAAAATGCACCAAAATTAGGATAACACTCGTCATATCAAAACTTTCCCTGCCCCAATAAAATGATGACCATCCTGTTTTTGTTAAAAGCCATTCTGGGGTCAATTTTGATATTCTGTCTGCTGATCATAGGTTGTAATTTTTATTTTGGACCATACGTTTTTTTTACATGTAAAACGCATCGTTTTGATGCTGTTGTTTTCTAAATCAAATGGAGTTCGGATTTGTAAGAGTTCTGTTGATGGTCCCCGGCTCTGAAATCTACCGAGGTTGAAAACTGCTATGGACGGATAGGTGATGCTGGACTTACTAAGATCGACGCTGGAGTCCTTCGGACAAGAGAAACCATCAGGAACATCGGAGGGAATAACTTTAATTGAGGATGTGTCGTAAACATAGGAAGTTTAAATAGTCAATGGTGGTGGTTTCATAAACAAGTGCTGGTTGTCATGGTCCACCAGTGATTATTTCCCCTGCCCGATAATCATAAGCTGTGGCTATAGCACCTCATACTTATTGTTTAACTGGGCCCTTCATACTTATTGTCTATTTGCGATGCTGTTGGGCAGAAAAAGGAAGAAAAATGACTCGAACATTAGTGTGGAATAATGGAAATAATTGTGATTCGATGCTGGTTGCAACAGATCTTTTCACCTCTTGTCAACATGGCAGATTTTATTGCAGAGGGACTCCATGAAGGATTTGACCACAGAAACCATTTCAGAAACATGTGGACATGACAGGAAGTTCCTGAGATCACGTGGAAGTGTGGGGATTCTGTACCTCTTAGAGTTACTTCTGTCATTAGACTTCCAGGCTGCCACCATGTCTGCTCCCGGGGCTGCAATATCATGCTGCAAAACGAGAAAACAAGAGAACAATTTGATTACAAGTATACTCAGGTGATTCTTCTTTGACTCGTGGGAGATATTATTTATGAATCCAATCAAATAACGTGTCTAGGAGAAAGAGGAAGGCCCTCTTGATGAAAAATATGCCATAAAAGGTGGTGGCTTTTATTGCGGCACCACTCTGGTAGGTAGGATTGTTGCGACTGGATTTCTATGAAGTTTCCATATGTGGCAGAGCATAAATTGCCATACATTTGTAATTGATATTGTGTTTCTTACGACCTCTGCAGCATCCTTTGAACTGGTCACAGTCATCAGAAATTCCATGAAATTGTCTGCAAATCCCCTTGTCTTGTTGTCAACCAAAACAATACCAATTCTGTTGGAAAATTGGAAAAAAAACTCTGATACCAATTGTTGGAATGTAGAGGTGCCCACTATTTTAATTGAAAAATTCTAGCCCTTAGCTAAGAATTAATTGAAATATTTCAGCCCTTAGCTGAAGAACAAAAAACAAAGAGATCAATGGGTAAAAACCCAATATCTATTTTTTATTGTCGTCCCTCTAATTATATTTATAGAGGAAATTAAAGGCATTACAAGAACCCTAATCAAACACAAACTCTTAAACTAATCTTATTATAGATAAGATTTAAACTAGAAGTAGAAAAAAACAATCAAAGCACATCACTAAATGCTAGAATTTAAATGACTAGCATTAATAAAAAAAACTTATCACTAATTTGTAGCAGAATTGGAACCAAATTTTTCAATAAATTCCACCCAAGCTCTGCACTTCCTCTTTCTTGACATATTGCGAGTGTTTATCGTCGTCATTCTCACAGATGACAATCTTTTCTTTGATCATGTCACCAACCATAGAATCTGGGTTGCAGTTTCTGAAGCAATACACGTTATATAGCATACATAATGGTGCCAAAGTTTTAGGATACATGTTTAAGCTATGTTGGTAATCGTTCGTCATCTTCGTCGGCTAATTAAGGGGTATATCACAAAAACTGCATTCGTAGCCTCGTTTCACCCGCATAAGTGTTCTTAGCTGACATTGCAGATATCAACTGATGCACTGGAGATTTTCCAATATTGTCAAAATTTATGCCTTCGCCCTGAATTGAAATGTGAGCTCCATTTCATGTTCAATTGACTCAATTTTATAGGATCGATCATTTCTTTATATACATCACAAGTAAAACTTAAAGGCAATTTCAACAAGGAGTGGGACTCAATTTCAACTAAGAAACACCATTACCTATATCACCTTGTTTCCACCTAGCATAACACCAGACAAAAAAACTTCCTGTCAATTGTTGTAGCAGCAACGGTTAAAATCCAGGGTGCAACATTGGCATCCGTTTCTTTGGTTGGCCCTTCATTTCCTGCAGAGCAGACCACAGTGATCCCATTCTCTACGGCATGGAACGCTCTAATGGCTAAGCCATAGTAAGATCCTCCAGGGACCATAGTTCCTGATGCAGTCGAGGCTACATGAGTGCCATGCCCCATCGTATCACTCGGTGTATTAGACAATCCATCAGCAATATCATCGGGGTCAATGTAAGATCTTGATCCATTTACTTTTCTGTTCAGGATCAAAAGCAATTGAAGGAGAAAATGATGTATGTGTACATCTTAGATGTCTTGTATTCAAATTTTAAATGAAAGAGATCATGTGCTTTAGCACAGGCACCTTTCCAGCGCGATGGTATTGGACTCATATCCTTGGCGTTGAAACTTTCAGACTCGGGCCAAATACCTGGGTTACAAAGAACTCCCAGCAGACATGTCAGTTGTTGAAAAAAAGAATGATTCTGTATTTACCTTTGATTTTAGGTAGTGAATGCACGAGGTTCACCCGAATCTAAAGATCCTACGATGGTGTCAGATCCTTGGGAGAACAAGTTCCAGTCAGAATTGGGACTCAAATTGATCTCTAGATCGGTTTCATACTTCAAGAAATCCCATGAACGAGTTGTGTGGGGGTGGTGGACAGGATCAGGAAAAACTGATAAAACGCCATGTTTATTAGCAATTGGTTGTGCCTCTGGTGCTGCTAAACGTGCTGCAAACCCTGAAATTCCATGCTTATAGCTGTGCACTAGAGCATTCTTTCTCCTGACAAGCACAAAGAAATGTTGGTTCAAGTTATCATTAGAACTCAATGTCCCAAAAACATTCTGACATGAAATGACATTTTGTTTGTTAAACAATCTTCACATCTTTTTCTTCTAACAAGCATCACGATACCCTCGTGAACAGTAGGAAAGACAGGAAAACAGTGTTCTTCAAAAGTTTCATTTTGAAAATGTTAATATTTCATAAATGTATTAAAATAATATTTTTTATTTTTTAAATAATATTTTTGATATGAAAATATCTAAAAACATGATTTTTTTTAATTTAAAATACAAAATAAAAAAAAAATTCAATTTTTTTTAAAAATTCTTAGGTCCTTACCGTCTTAACAAATAGCCCGGAAGCTGAGTATGGTCATTCTTCAAAGAACCATTTTCTGCCGCAGCTCCCATGTAAAGTTGTAAACAAATATAAATTCCATCCTTCTCTCTTTCAGCTTCTCCTGAACGTTCAATTACAAATGCAACAGAAAGGAGAGAAAAAAAATATACAAAGCGTCTGGAAAACCTTTCATAGCTTCAAGTGAGAAAGCTAGCAAACAGCCCAGTTCTATTTAAAATACTATGATGGTGCTTATGTGAGCTCTATTTATTAGTTTTTATACTTGATATTTTGGATGTGGTGGCGGCGGTGGCGGTGACGGTGCATGCAAGGTAGTCAAACTCGCGAGTCAACTCGCAAACTCGTAGGAGTTTGCGAGTTGGCTCAGCAAACCTGGTTGAATCGGAAGAAAAATCGAAACCGGTCAAACTCGGTCAAAATCGGGTATCCGGTCCGATTTTACGAGTTCATCATATTCTACTGAACATGGGCAAACTGGCGAAGGGCTTTCTTCAATTTCAATTTTGCATTTGAGAAAGGGAGGGAGATGAGCACAACTGCACAAGAAAAGGAGGGAGATGAGAGAAAGGGAGGGAGATGAGCAGTGAGCACACTGCACAACTGCACAAGAAAGGGAGGGAGATCAGAGATGAGCACAAGGGAGGGAGATCAGGAGATGAGCACACGGTGCACACCTGCACAAAAAAGGAAGGGAGAATCTGGAGATGAGCACATGCACGCACCTGCACAATCACAAAAGAGAGAGGGAGATGAGCGGCGGCACAAGGAGGGAGGGAGATGTGTGTGGGCACTGTGGGGGCTAGGTAAGGGAATTAGGGTTGAGTTTTTTTTTTATAATAATAATAATAATAGGTTTCAGGGGGTGGGGGGTTATATAAATTAATAATAATAATAAAAAAAAATAGGTTTATACGGGGGAGGGGTAATAATAATAATAATAATAATAATAATAATAATAATCTGGGGGTTTATAATAATAATAATAATAATAATAATAATAATAAGCATAAAAAATAGTTAGCATAAAAAATATTTTTTTTAAAATCCTATTAATTTAAATAACATTAATTAATTTATATTTCACATCAACAAAATATTTATTTTTAGTTTGTTAATTTTTACCTAATGAAATTCTATGGACATAATTGTTTTGTAATGTATTTTTTAATTAGTTTGAATCATGCAAGAACCTTAACTAATAAAGTTTTATGGCCATAATTATGTTATATTATATTCGGAAATATTTTACTTACGATTTTACGATTTTTCTACCTACACGATTTTAGCTGTGATTTTACGATTTTTGTACGGAAAAATTCAGGTACGATCTTACGATTTTACTATCCGATCTTACGATCCAATTTTTCGGAGCCCTTTCCGATTCGTGTCAAAATCTCGATTTTGACTACCTTGGGTGCATGGAAGTGGTTGATCATCAATCAACCTGCTACCCAATCAAAACTTCATATGATTTTATATATATATATATATATATATATATATATATATATATATATATATATATATATAATGCAACATAATATTATTCTGGTTTTTCTAAATAAATAAAAAATATTATATAAATTAATCAAATTAGCTTAGATTAACTTAGATATAGTGAGTTATTTAATAATGTTGGGAAATTTAGGATTTTAGATATCTCCAATTCATTTAAGTAAAAAGGAAATTGGGCCACGAAACCACTCATCGTTCATGTTGTTTGGGTGGGCATAACTTTCCGGTGTTAGATGATTCTTGTATATTTTTGTTCATATATCAATAATTTTAAATGGAAAATGATTCATACTTGGAATAAATATTTTTCAAATTTCATAATTAATAGTTAGGATGTATATAAGATTTAAAAGCATTAATTACTAAAACAATTATCTAACATTATATAATCATGGAACATTTTAATTTAATCAATGCATTTTAATTATAAGCTACGTGAGTATAAGTTAAAAATACATACATGAATTAAAAATTTATAAATCATTTTTAAATAAATCATGCCCTTTTAGTATTATTAGTGTTGCTCTAAGGGTAAATATAATGCAAGGAAATAACTAAAAATAGCCCATGAGAACTTAAGGATTCAAAATGAATTTTAATTTAATTATTTAATTATTTTATGTGTTCTTATTTTAGTGTTGCCAACACACCCATTATGAGCCATTTTTACTCTAAATAGTTCCTTTTACTTATACTTGATATGAATATAAAATAACAATGCGTACATAAATTTTTTTAGAAAAAAAGTGTTTATGGAGAGAGAAAAAAAAAAGGTAAGACAATAACCTCTATGAAATTAACTAACAATTCAATTTAATAGTTTGGTAAATTTTTATGTAATTTAAATATTTTTGGATTTTAATACTTTGTATTAAAACTTTTTTATAGTTTTGATAGTCAAAAGAAAGTACCACTATAGTACCATATGTTTATAAGTGTTTGTTTGGGAGCATGATTGATATTGGTTTTGAAAATGTTTTTCATTAAAAAAATATTAAAATGATGTTTTTTTTTATTTTTTAAAAATCATTTTTTACATCAGCACATGAAAATAATCTAAAATCATTAAAAAAAATTAATTTCAAGTAAAAAATAAAAATATTTTTTTTATATTTTTTAAAAAAATATTTTTGAAACGCAGTACCAAACATCCTCTAAGTGAAATAAATATATTATTTATAATTCCATATTGTCTGTTGATAAAAAAAAAAAACACCTATTCATTAAAACTAAAAATTATATTTTTTTCTTAATCAGAGGTGGGATTGAAGTACAGTCATGGACACCGAAATATAATATTAGTTTTGTATGGGGATATGAAAGTCAATGATAAGGTTTAAGGTGGGTTGTAATTTATATATAGAAATGGAATTTTGCTAAATCGAGTCGGCACTCGAGGATTACTGTGGTTGACGTGCCAAGATTCCCTGCTGAGAAAATTGGAGCCCCGGAAAGAGAAGATGATACAGTCAACATCTTGAATAGTGCAGCTTTCTATTAATCATCAAAGAGATATGTTCCATTTTGAGACATATTGGGCCGGTAATTACTGCGGCGAATCATGTTTTTGGTGCTGGCCGACTGTGACTTTTACCATTTTCTAATTTGGTGGGCAATAATTTCGGTCTGGAATAATTTTTGGCAGAAAGTGGTGGTAGTAATCTACAAAGTGGTTGAGATTGATTTTTATTTAAAATTATATTAAAACAATATATTTTATTATTTTTTTTAAAATATTTTTGAAATTAACATATCAAAACAATCTATAAATATAAAAAAAATATTTTAAAATAATTTTTTTTTCAAATACAATATTAAATAAATACATGGATGAGTTGCTCGGTCAAGATATTTGTTTTTTTCAGTTTGAATTTTTTATGCCTGCTGGTATCAGTAGTGATGGATGGCAAGGCATGCTATGTTATCGCCTGTTCGGAAAGAAAAAATTAGTAAGAAAATCGCAAGTTGGATTATGATAAGCTTGTAAGAAGAAAAGGAAAGAAAGGAACCTTGCATGATGAGCTAAATGTAGGTCCAATACTACCATGTCTCGACAGAGTCTTTTAATCAGAGTTGTTGCCAGTGCGCCACTACCTCCTAATAAACTACAAAAATTAGGGTACGAATATGTCTGTTTCGGCCCTTCCTCGAGCACTATATATACTGATCCTCGACTTAGATTTAGTGTATATTAATTATTATATCGCTGTTCCTGTTGGGAATTATGAAATAATTTTGCTGTCCTGATTTTTGGTAGCAAACCATGATAAGATATTTTCATTTTCTTTTCAATTTTCTAGTAATGTTGAGCTGGGAAACTCTCTTTTTTTTTCCAATCAATTCATTTATACGAGGATTCATAGACTTAGTACCTTCATTATGTCTTTTATGGATTCTAATGTGCCTCCAATTGTATCCAGCGAAGAGTCCCATTTGGCTGACCTATAATGTAACGGCTGCCGTTCATCTATTGTGAGAGTCTCATTCAACATTGTGTTTTAGAAATATTTTTGAAAAAAAATGATTTATTTTTTATTTTTATTTTAAATTAAAATTTTGATGTTTATAAATCATTTCATGTGGTGGTGTTAAAAATAATTTTTTAAAAATAAAATAAAAAATATTATTTTGATGTATTTTTTAATAAAAAACACTTTAAAAAATAACTTCAACCACAAGTCGGATATACTTCTCGAGTAGAAAACCTGGATACCATCTTCAACTATACTACTTTTTGTTTTTTTATTCGAGGAAACCTCACTCCCCCGAAAAATGCACTTTGTGGGCCCAAGTGAGCGAGTAAAACCTCGGTTGTTCCAGACTCTTACAAGAAGTGTACGTCCTGACTCAAACTCGAGACCGACTTTGCAGATCTCCAACCCTGTGTCATCATGTCACCCCCTTGGGAACTTCAACTATACTACCTCTATATATGAATCTGTTTTTCAATACATTAAGTTAAAATAATTATTTAATTTTTTTATTAATTAAACTTACTTTTTGTGAATAGATAAATAAATGTAGGAATAAGAAAAAAGGATTTTGATAAAAAAAAAGATACATTTTTTTCTCCTTATATTAAATCATCAAGTTTATTACTCATGTGTATTTAATTGCCTTTATTTTTTAATATATGTGTGTGTGTGTTTTCATTAAAAAAAACTACATTAATCATCAAAGCAAGATTCAGGGAGTGTTTGATACTGTGTTTCAAAAACGTTTTTGAAAAATAAATAAAATAAAAATATTTTTATTTTTACTTTAAATTAAAAAAAAACTTAGTGGTTTTAGATTATTTTCATGTGCTTGTGTCAAAAATAATTTTTAAAAATTAAAAAAAAATCATTTTAATACATTTTTAAACAAAAATCATTTTAAAAAACAACTTCAACCACATTCCTAAATAGTCACTTAGACTAAAAAATATCTCCCTCTCTCTCTCTCACTCGCACATGTATATTAAATGATTTAAATTGCTGTTTTTCTTGAGAAAACTTGTTTTTTGTTGTTATATAGTTAAATAAAAGAGGTAAACTATATGTGTGTGCATTTATGTTTTACTCATAAGAAATATCACATACTTATTTTAATATTTAATTAGCTCTAACAACCTATTTACTAGTTTATATAGTTTTTAATTTAATTTATTAAAAAAATAATTAAAAACTCATGATATCAAAAAATGTGAATCATACTCGTATCATAGCACGGGCCCTAAATGGTAATCTTCTATTTTTATACAAAAAAATAGTCTATGAATACATACTATTAATTATGTAACATATGTATTGTGTTTATGTAAAGTAGAAGAGTATAAATTCTGATATACCATATAATTTCCAAATAGTTTTCACCTGTTTTAGCTAATTAATATATAATTTATTTTCTAAAAAATTAATCATTGAAATTGTACAATAAATCACTTAATATATTATTACGAGAATCTAGTTCTCAAATATAGTTTTACCTGAAGAATTTGATCTAGAAGGAAATAGCTCAAGTTATAATCTGAATCAAGTTAAAAATAAAATAATTAATTATCTGATCAGAGTAAATTAATATGATTAAAATTCAATTATTTTGTTTGATTTCAATTAATCTAGTTTAAACTTGATGAAATTAATTATAAAATATTAAAATAATATTATTTGAGCTTTTTATTGAAAGAAATAATTAACTAGATGATTCATAATCCAAACTCTTTCACTGGATGAAACTCTAAATAATATCTGATGTGACACGTATCTAAAATATTTCCTTGCACCTTTAAAACATAGTAAAAAAGGAATCAAAATTCTGTCAGCTATCTCTTCAATATTTTATTTTCAACGGCTATCACGAGGAGAGTTGGACCAATTCTCCAGAGCCCTTAATTATTCAATGGCTTCCTCCTTTCCCGGCAGGGACCCCAACATCATATCTTAATTTTGTACGAAGATATACAAAATAAATAAATAAATAAATAATAAAAACTAGGCTAATCAGAAATTACCACAGCAACATATTGACTGGCAAAAGACAAAGGATAACTAAAACAGCCAGTCAAAAACACCTCGTGGCATGCTCAACAAGTACCACCATGTGGATTGAAAGTTTGAAACGCCCTCTTCCGATGTCTTATTGGGTGGACTTGGTTCGGTCATTGTAATCGAGGAGCTTAGAATTCCCATTATTTACTTCCCATTAACGAATTTTATAAGAAAACATGAATTAATTTGTGATATTAATAAAAAAAAAATTTAGCAATTTGATTTTAAAAAATTACAATCAATCACCTATATTGACATAATTTTTCTTTGTTTCTCCACGCAGCATCACTATGTAATTCTTTTTATTTTTGTAAAAAACAAACTTAGTATCATTATCGATGAATTGATATTTATTTTTTATTATTTGTTTATCTAAGATTAATCTCTAAAAAGTCAATTATGAGAAGATAATGACTTGTTGTTCTTATACTAAGCCAAATATTGGGCCTAAGAACATATGGTCTGGTGAGTTGGTAGACTCATTGTCTTTAGGCTTGCTGAGCTCAGATGCTTGTGGGTTGGCGAGTTGCAAGACTCATTATGCATGGATTCAACCAAGCATTGAGCCTATATACTTGTGAGTGGCACAAGTTTTTAGACCAATCAGCTCCTAGTTCAACTAAAGGTTTGATGAATTGACGAGTTGTCAGCCTCATCGTCCTTAGATGTAGCCAAACGCTAAGCCTAAACACCCTTTAATGGATCAAGTGTAATTTATTTCACTATTGTGTAGTCCCTTTCAGTAGCCCAACATCTTTAGAAGTGGATGCACATCATAAAAGTTTGACAAGGAAAAATATTAAAAAAAAGAAATCACTCAACAAAAACTGAAAAGTTAAAAGTTTTGTCATTACACTGAAAGTCATTTGGTTAGTGATAAGTGACCATCAAGGTAGAAACTTTTTTGCTTTTAAAACAGGTGGTAACATTGGTCATCATTATAAAAGAGGTTAAGTTTTTTTCTTCTTGGATAAGAGAAGATCATGACCCTTAACTTTCATAGGGGTTGCAACCCTTAATGGTGTCTCCATGGAGACAATTCTTTTAAGGTTAATAAATTCCTTGATGATAAGGGGGAGTCCTCTTTAATTCCTCACCTTTGTCTTTGTCAATAGCTTGAAATGAAGACTCTGCAGGTAGACTCTTGACAAAAGACTCTCATGATGCCTCACATTTTCCTATAGTTATCAACCATATAGGAACAAATTAATGTTACATTCTAATATAGCCCAAAAAGAAGACAATATAGCATGATGATTATATTACTTGAAAAATAGCTTGGTAAAATCTTAGCGTTACTTGTCGACTTCATAGTTGATTTTGATTGAATCTAGCCCAACATATTTTTTCTCCCCATTTAAACTTAGATGAGGTTTGTTCTTTACTTTGTAGGGATGATTTTTTCAATAAAAGTAACAACCATTTATTTGTTGTAATACTTTCTAGAGATTTACCACCCTAATATATATTATGACTAACCACATTCCCCTCCACTTCTTTAACATGGTCTGGTTCTCAGTCAACATGTTCTTTATAACACCATTGCTCATATTAATGAAGGTGAAAAAAATAAAACATATTGTTTTTGCCATCAATACAAACAACTAATTAGTGATAAATTTTAAAGATATTTATAGTAGGCTCAAGCCTAAGCATTTTATAAAATCTTTAAAATGTTAATATAAATGTCCACCTATTAGGATACAAGTAGCCAAGTCGAGCTGATAATAACTAAACATATTCTTTTTAAATCCATAAAGATGGAAAAAATACATTATCATGTATATACATATATGAGAAATGATATTGGATAAACTTTTATAGGTTCTTATGGTTAGTTTTCATATAAATCAATTGGAGATAGACATATGGGCAATGTACTTGTTAGGTTATTTGCAAGTCATGAATTTCATATCTACATCACATATGTTAATGATGACATCATTCTTAGGGTATAAGGCAACCTCCATTTCTCTTAAGAGTCTCTGACGAGGATAACACGAGAGCTCTTATAAGACTTCCTTGCTTGAGCATATTTTATAGGATAAGCAGATGACCCCCATATAAGGATCCTTTTTCTCTTTTATCAACTAAAGGACAATGCCACCATGGCATCTCCTCGGACTATGTGGCCTAATACAAGGGATCTATTTCCCTTGTTTCTTTTTTCAGGGGTTGGATAAAACCTGAACTTCTCATCAAGAGCCCTAACACTTATATTTTTCTTGAACCATGTTTAGTGTTTATGAGCTCTATTAAGTTGATAAAAAATAAAAATCACTTATAAAGTTTTTAAGGATGATTTTTACAAGTTTTTTCTCGGGTTAAGAAATAAGTGACTTGAGATCTTGTTTACGAGATTATTCTTTTTCCTTTACAGATTAGACAAAGTAAAAAAATTTAGAATGATTAGGGTTTAAAAGAAAAAAATCCCTCCATCCCTAACATTAGATGAAACTTTTTTCATATCATTACATATACTAAGAAGACTACTCAATTGTTATGTTGAGTGCTAAATGTGTTTCATTCAATAAGATGAACCTCTTACCCATAGAAAAAAATTCCATTTGTACCTAAGGATCTTAATAGTGTTAAAAAGAACCCATAAATATCTTATGAGAAAGTTAAAAAAAGGTATCACCGGTTATGAGCAAATGTTTTTCAAAATCTTCATGTATAATACCTAAAGATATGATGGGCTACCAATGAATTTGCTCATTTGAAATTGATCTCTAAAAGGTCGAACAAGATAGGGTAATGACCTATTGTCCTAAGGCCCAGTCGATCACTGATCCTAGATGTTTATGGTCTATTTATTTGTCAGACCTATCATCTCTTAGTTTAGCCATACACTAAGTCTAAATATTTATGGTCTGACAAGTTTCCAAACTTGTTATTTTTGGCTCAACTAAGCGTTGAATCTAATGTCTTTGGTCTGGTGAGTTTCAAGACCTATCATCATTAGTCTTAATTGAGCATTAATCCTAGATGCGTTTTGTCTGATGAGTTACAAAAATCATTATCCCTAGGTTCAGTCATATATTGAGTTTAAAAGCATGTCGATTTGACGAGTTTCCAAACCCATCATTCTTAGGCTTAGCCAAACATTGAATTGAGATGTCTATGAGCTCAGCGAATTGTTAAACTCATTATCCCTAAGATCAACCGTGTGTTAAGCCCAAATATTTGTGGCCTAACAAGTTGCTAGATCTATCATCCATAGACTCAACAAAATGTTAAGCCTAGACATCGAATTATCAAACACATCATTCATGGACTTACCTAAGTGTCATGTCTAGACATAAAAGTCACCAAATCCATCGTCCTTAAGGCTCAACCAAACACTCATGGGTGTGTTGAATTACCAAACCCATAATCCCTGGAATTAGTCAAGTGATAAGCCTAAGCGCCTATAAGTTTAGTCATCAAACGTAATGTCCCTAAGCTCAACCAGATGCTTGCGGGTATGGCAAGTTACCAAGTCCATCATCTCTAGGCATAACTAAGTGGTGGGCCTATATGCCTCCTAATGGATTATAAATATTTTATTATGATGAGATCATAAATTAGAGATATTTTATCTTGATAGAACTGTATATCAAGGATATTTTATCATGATAAAAAAAATATTTTTTATACATGTCAACCTTTTTCTCTAAATATAATAGAAGCACTTAGAAGGATATACAAGTAGGAAAAGTAGATAATCATGTTAGGTCAATTTTTGTTTTTTTTAACAATGACAATTTTATCTTAAAGAAAAAACTTTATTTTGAAAGGATAATTGATTTTTTTCCCGAATCAATTATAA
Organism: Salix brachista; assembly: GCA_009078335.1. Taxonomy (NCBI): domain Eukaryota; kingdom Viridiplantae; phylum Streptophyta; class Magnoliopsida; order Malpighiales; family Salicaceae; genus Salix; species Salix brachista. The sequence goes on along the minus strand of CM018573.1, from coordinate 979,114 downwards.
TTTAATCATCAAAGAGTTCCTAAATAGATAAAATGAGATCTTTTACAAGTAATGAAAATGATATACCCGTGCTTTCACCCTAAAATGGTGAGTCAAATTGTGAGATACAAGAGATTAATGATTTTATCTCGAGCTTAGACCCAACCTTTAAACTCTCATGATAAAACAAGACATCATCAATTACCTTAAAGCATAAAAAACACATAAATATTCTAAAAAAACTCTATCTAATGACTTTAAACTAAATTTCCTTGTGATGTTAATGGTAACATAAAAAAGAAAAAAAAATGAATCTTTACGTTGATTTTTCAAGGTAAATGTCGAACAACCCTTTGCCGATGTAAGTTCACTTTGGTCCCAGTTTATTAGCCCACTTTTTACATCATTTGCCAATGGATGGAGATGGTCTTTAACGTGTCAACCAAAGCTATTTGAATGATGGAATAAAGGTGTAAATTAGAGATCCTTTTTGTTATTATTATCTCTCCAAGAAAGTAATGATACGGTGCAAAGTGATGAAAATATCCTATTACTATTCATCCAAAAGAAAATGGTCTATTGGTTAATGTTTATCATATCTCTAATTAAACCCATTGTTACCCTCACATTTGATTTGCAAATTCTCGATTTGTACAAACAATAAAACATAAGATTGCTCGAAATGGGCACAAACAAACAAATAAAGTAGAAAAACACAAGTACTATGAAATATCAATAAAAATAATCAATAAAACCATAATGTGAAGGAGGACAATGGAAAGGAAGAAATAAGATTAAAATAGAAAATGACATTGAAAACCAAACATGTCCTATCTTTATATACATATTTGTAGGCAAACAAACAAACAAAGACTATTTTCTCTATTTATCTCTCCCAACAGCATGACATCCTTAGGAGGAGGAATATTACAAAGCAAACATGGAAAAAAAGATAAAGGAGTGTAGGGGTAGTGGTTAAAGAAAAAAAACATGAACCCTCAATTAGTCTTGTGTCTTAGAGTCTAGACAACTTTAATTTGTCCTTGCTACTTTCATACCTTTCATTTCCTTTCTTTTATTTAAGGTGGTGCTTGATTATTGTTTTTAAATAAAAAAGAGATGAAGATAGTGGAAATAAAATATTTTTTAATTGAAGAGAAAGATATAGATATAAAGATAAAATTGTTTTTGAGATAATTTTAGAGTGAATTTATATACTTTTTAACAAAAAGGTAAAAAGAGAACATGTTTTCAAAAACTATATTTTATATTTTAAAAATATCTTTGTAAAATAAATTTAACCCTAAAATTATCCAACTTAGACATGTAATGATGTTGGTTGTTATTATAGTTTTAAAACTCAACTTAGAGGTTGATATGGGGCAAAGTTCAGGTCAATGGTTATGGGTTGGGTTGATTCGAGGAGTCATTATAAGAATAAAAATGATTATTATCATAATTTTAAAATCTGATTCAGGAGTCGGGTTGGGGCAAGGCTTGGATCACCAATCAAGTTGACTGTTGACCCATGTCAATATAAAAATAATTATTACCATAATTTTAAAACATGACTTGGGGATCAACCCAATGCAAGGCTAGAGTCATGTGTCAAGAAAGACAACATAAAATAAAAGTAGTTATTCTATTCTATAGTCTTAAAACTTGATTTAGGTGTCAACTCAAGACAAGGCCTGAGTTATGAATTAAAAGGATCAACTCGGGTGATCTAAGTTCATAGTTATTCTCATAGTCTTAAAACTTGATTTAGGTGTCAACTCAAGGCAAGGCCCGAGTTATGAATTAAAAGGATCGACTCGGGTGATCAAGGTAATCCAATGCTAAAAATTGTTATTATCATAATTTAAAATACGACTCGAGAGTCGACTAGGGCAAGACCTAGATCATGAATTAGAAGCGTCAACACGAGTTGATTCAAGATATGAATAAAAATATTTATTATCATGGTTTTAAAACTCGACCCGAGAGTTGACTTGGGGTACGGTTCAAGTCACAGGTCGAGAGGACCAACCTAGCTAATCTATTTTTCTAGAATAATTAAAACAACCTTATTTATTATCAATGAGTTTTTGACCCGTGTGTTTATCCTGAGGGCCAACCTAGCTAATCTATTTTTCTAGAATAATTAAAGCAACCTTATTTATTATCAATGAGTTTTTGACTCGTGAGTTGATCCCGAGTAGACTTGAGTTTTTGAATGAGTTATGTCAGGTCAATTATTTCTCTATTTTTTTTTTTAACTTAGATTAGTTCAAGTATCGTGTCAACCCGTCAAGTCAATCTTGTTTTTATAATTAAAATTGTTATAATATTATTAATTTTAATATTCAATGTAAAATAAAGTATAAAAAAAATCTAATTATCTTTTAAAATATATAGTTTGACAACCATACATGTTAAAAATAAAATAAACTTTTCAAATATTTTTTTGTCTAATTCATTATAAACAAACAACAAACTGAACAGAGATAATCACTTTGTACTGTACAACACTATCAAATAAAATTCTCTCCATCTTTTTTTTTGTCTGGTCTCCTCTATCGTCATTGTCTTTGTCTCTTTTATTTTCAGGACAGTAATCAATAGCTACATAAAAGAACATCAAAAGCCCGTTGAAAAGATATATGGAAAACATCTCTCTATATTTTTACTGTATTTGTATTGAACATCATTTCAAAATACAATTATGTCCTCATCTCCTTTTTCTATCTTATCTTTTCTATCTTTTGTCTTCTATCTCGGGACGCTATCTAAATAAGCATAAAAAAACCCATTGAAATGATATATGGAAAACATCTCAAAATGGCATAGGCAAGTGGAAACATAAAGGGCTGAAAGGAGTAAAGGGGCTAGGCATTAGTTTCTTACTTCTCAAAATGGAGCTGTTGAGGTTCGATAGAGGGTGTGCTTTTTTGGTGGCTGAGCAGGAGCTGCTGCCAAGAACTGCAATCGCAAGTATGCACCACAGATTTAAAGGCGATGATGTGATCTCTTGCTTTGTGTAAATTTAACGTTCCATATCTGGAAAATAAAATAAAAAAAGAAGAAAAACGAACATTCCTCTTCTACGGTACTGACCCTTTCTTGCTGCTTCCTAAGCTTGGCGTTCTCCTCTCCTAACATGGCGACTTTAAGCTCCAACTCGGTCGTGTAAGCCTGTAAAAGGGTGGAGTAAATAAATAAAACCATTGAAGTTACATAATCATTAAATTCCACTAAAACTGTTTCTTAGGAGTGAAAGATACCTGCTTTCTAGCCCGGGAACGAGCTGCAGATTCTCTGTTCTTGATCATGCGCTCATGCCTCCGATCGCCGCCAGAAACGTCGCCGTTTTCTTGAGGCCTTTTTCTGCAAATTGAAGGGGATTTAATGAAGAAGAACCCAAAGAATCAGAGGGAGAATCGAGAGAAGAAAGGAAACTTAGTTTGCCAGCACTGGCATGACTATGCATTTGATCTCAAAGGGACAGTCGTGCTTTCCAGATATTGAAAATGATCATACCCATAATTCAAATTCAGCATAGTAGCTGGTGATGGCCCTAAAGAGTTCTTCAAGAGATTGTTGCCCCCACCAGATGAGGGTTCCTTAGAGGCAACCCTTGTCGGTGTGTCTTTATTGGAAGATGTAGCCAAGAGGTCTTGAAAAGTCATACCATGAAGAACATGGTCGTTGGTGTTGGCGTTGGCGTTGCTGCCTGTGTAATTACTCGGCTGTTCATGAAGAGAAGCTAGGTTTATATCATTCCAGACTTCTTCCATCGAGTTTCCGATCACTAATTGGTTTGGTATCGGAGAAGGAGACGACAAAGTCGAAGGAGATGAGCATGTGTTGGGGGATTTTGAAGCAGAATCACTGGAGACTTTTTTGGTGTTCATGTTGTTTTTATTAATATTTTGATCTGCTGCCAGTGACCACATGCTTTTGCAAGGAAACACAGATCAGGAGGCCATGCGAGAGGAGATGGGACTAGAGTGACGGGGGATGAAGAGATACTTCTGTTCCTCTTTCTGTTTGATATGGGGCCGTACGAGAGTAGATTGGACTAGGAGGTACTGTAGATGAAGAGATATTTCGGTTTCTCTTTGTATGGCCCCATATAATGTCCTTAGAATCCTCGAAGTTTTAAATTTCAATTTCTAAAGTCAAAATAAAAATAATAGCAGCAATAGTAATGATAAAGAAATCAATGTAATCTTCTTCCCTTGTTTAGCTCCTGGGTTGTCATATGGAAAACAATTGATGAAATTGAACGAGTATTTAATTAAAAATTAAGGACTTCTGATATATTTAAATGAAGTTTCAATTGAAATGATCAATTAACTCAATATATCAAAATTTATGTTATGGAAAAAAGTTGACTTGATTTTTCATTACTTTTATTGATTCGTGCTATAAAAATCAGCAAAGATTATGTTTCGTCGACCTTTAAAATTCATAAATAGCCGATTATTCTGGACAAAGTTTTTTTCCTTGACCAAAATAATAACCTAACTGTAAATATGTGCTGTTTATGTTGCAGACTTCGCACAAATCTAGACACTGTACCAACTGGGTAGCCAGCCCAAAAATTGAAGAAGAGCTTGGATGGATCTATAGAGGCTTGCACTTCCTGGATCAATTCCGATTCGAGAAGGTGGGGGCACCTACCTTCTTATGAAAGAGACAAAATAAATAAATAAATATTAAATAATATATAATGACTTCTCAATCACGTACAAAAGTAATATTTTGAAAAATATAAAAAACAAAATGCTATGACCGTTTCTTTCTTTCGTTTGTACTAATTTATTATGACCGATGAGTTATTAAATATATTAAAAGTTGTATTAAGTTCTCTCTCGGCGGTTGCGTCCGAGTAAACTCTGAAATAATTATCTTGAGCTTGAATCCATTACAGGCCCAGATAAGTGGGAGTGCTCAGGGACCTGATCCAAAGAGCGTGGAAACCCATACGCAGCACATGCATCAAACTGATCCAGAGAGCCCCCCATCGCTCGTTCCCTTTCACACACACACACACTGATTGATATATTACTTAACTCGATTCAAAGGTGAGAACTCACTTCTAATCAGTGTTGTCGTTTCATTCTGTTTCAGATGAGATGAAATGGTTGAAATCTTTTCGTATCAATTAAAAAAATAAAATAAAACAACCAAGTTTTTATCTTAGTTAAAATTCCAGATTTTTCATGTAAATTCTGGACGAAACACTCCGGTATCACTCTGTATATATTGTTTCGGCCTTTAAAATAAATAAATAAATAAATCAATTAAATTGAAACTGAAAGCCCCACACGGCACCCCCAAATCATTTTGCCTCAAATTCAACTCTAAAACCAAAAGAAAACCCTGGCTTCTCTTCCTCAGTGCTCACCTCACAGCCTCAATTCACGAATCTCAGCCCCTTCAATCTTTCTTCTTCAGTCTTCAAACCAAAAGAAATCCGTTGTTTTGGACACCAAGCGCCTGTGGTGTTTTGGGCTACGCATCGCTTAGCTTCTTTTTACTTTCACAACCGGAAATGTAGTTGAAAATCGATGTGATGTTCTTCGTTTAGCTTCTTTTTGTGAAACAAGTTCGTGTATTCGTTATACTTGTTTTCATACCCATTATCTTGGTAAAAAGGATAAAAAATGTCGTTATACTTGTTTTCATACCCATTATCTTGGTAAAAAGGATAAAAAATGAAAGGCCAGATCTAAATTTTCAAGAAGATAGCTCAAGCATAATCTCTAGCAAGGAAGGGAAACAGACGAGAAGAAGGATACGACAACACAAAATTGTTGTGGCTTAGATCCAGAAAAATCGTTGTGGCTTAGATCCAGAAAAATCGTTGTGGCGTAGATTCCTGGTATGTAAATGCAAATAAGAAAAACACTTCTGGGTCTCTGATTTGGAGAAGGAATGCTAGCTCTCTTCTGGTGATCGATCCAGATCTTATACGAGATTGTATGTCAGCTATACAGAATCAAATCCAAAATCCTCGAGCCCTCCTTCTCAAACAGCTCTAGGGGCACTATACTGTTTGTAATCTTGCATTCTTTTCCCGAAAATGAACAAGGAAAGGAGATGTAGTTAGGGAAATTTGGAGGCAGTTTCTAAGAAAAGAAAACAACTGTTATATTGAGGATAATCAGACTGCTAGTAAGGGATTGTATAATTATTTCTAATAATAATAAAAATTACTTTTATTAATGATGTAGAGGGTGCATGATTGATTGATTTTTTAATTTTAGGAATTTTTACTCATAATATTTTGGAATTTTATTTAAGTCAAATTACTTTAAGTTAAAGTTATATTTAATATTGACTATTTAGAGATGTTTGTTTGTTTGACTTTGTGTTTGTATTGTATAATTTAAAGTTAATTTATCTTGAATTTGAATTATATTTGTTAGATTAATATTTTAATTATATATATATAATTAATTATATATAAATATTACAACCCCGAAACGGAGCGCCGAAACACCCCGAAACCAAAATATTTTGTTCCAATTGGAAAAAACAAAGCACCAATCGAAACGAGATTGACAAACTTGCTTCTAACATACAAATCTCTATTGGCATTGCATTTTAAAAATATTCAAAAAAAAGTTAAGAAAATTATGTTATTTTTTGTTTTAAGTTTTTGTTTTGTGTGTTTTTAGATAATTTTGATGTGTTGATGTCAAAATTAATTTTTTTAAAATAAAATTTTAATATATTTCTAAACAAAAAACAATTCAAAAATATAAATATACTAGCCACTTGCCCCGCACTTCGCCACAACCACAACCATTTTTTTTTTAGTATAAAATTAACATTACAATTATTGCTTAAACAATAATAACTATTAAATTATCCCAAAGAATAAAAAAAAACACTCCAGCAAAAGAGCAAGCAAGAAAACAATTAAAAAAACACAATCACTAAAATTATCATTATCATTGCGTAAACAATGAAAATCATGAAATTATCTTGCAGAATAAAATAAAAAAATCCAAAAATTTCTACAAAAGAACAAATAAAAACAACAAAAAAAATTGACAAAACAAAAATAAATATCATTAGCATGAAGAAAATCATTTGATTCGAAAAACAAATAAAAATAACAAAAAAAAGAATAAAGGAAAATATCAATTTAAAAATGATTGTTCTCATAAATTAAAATTTTAGAACTGAACTGAACAAAAATAAAACCCCAACAAAGAGAAAATTATAAAAATCAAAAACCAAAACTAAGAGTATATATACATAAGCACGAATAAAAAAGAGGGACTGTCCTAGAAGAACTGAAAAAATTAAAGGAATCAAAATTATACCAAAAATTAAAAGAATAGGGGTCGAAATAAAAAATATAATATATGATCAATTTAAATCGGAGGCCAAAATTGAAATAAATCAAAACTTCAGGATCAAAAAATTAAAGGAATTAAAAACAAACCAAAAGAATAAGGTTGAAATGAAAAACAACATATATGATCAATTTCAATTGAAGAATAAAATTGAAAAAAAAAAACTTATATGAAAGAAATCCGGACAAAGAAATAAATTAAAAGACCAAGGACTGAAATAAAACATCTTTAAACAAAGAATATCTGTATGTATTTTTGGTTGTAGGAGAGAGAAAACAAGTAAAGAAAGAATAGCCGCCCAACAGCAAGTCTCTAACTGTCATAAGCCGACACATGCACCATGGAAGAGAATATGGGTGCGATTCCGACAAGATGATGACCGGATATTTTCAACCATAATATGACTCCGCACGCGCTGCTGCAAGACACCGACGGAAGAAAGCTGGTGGTGTCTTAGGAGACGCCAACAATTATTACAATTTTTTTTTAAATACATACAATTACGTTATCCAATCCCAACAGCACACGTATCCTTTCAACAAAGCATGCAAGTTGTTGATGATCAGATCAATGTACTGGGTAATTTATACAGAGCACATCCCTTACCTAACACTGGTCACATCCCTGGTGACCATAGCACTCACCTAACACTAATTTGTAAGCATTAGTAATAGGCAATTGTTAATATAATATTCGTTCAAGTCGATCAACTCCAAATATCTAGTTTTTGCTAAAAGTATCAGTGTAATACAATGGTTCAACAGATATAAATATCAAAATCTCTCATCTCCTTGTTGATTTAATTAAAGCTAAAAGAGTGTTTTTTTTTTAAAAAAAAAAAGAGTTTTTGAAAAAAAATATTTATTCACTTTAAATTAATCTTTTTTATATTTTCAGATGTTTTGTTGTGAAAAAAATCATAAACAATTAAAATATTATTGTAATATATTTATAAATAAAAAAACACTTTCAAAATTAATCACAACCAAACTATCAAAAAGTATTATACCCTCAACAACCGAAAAGCATACCACAGCTAACGATATCACTAAAATATGTGGTCGCCATGCAGTTCAAGGTCATTAAATAGACTGTCCTCCCATGATCGAGAGAGCAACTTCTTCTCGACTGACCTGCTTTTTCTCAGAACAGAGCCTCAAGTCTCAGAACAGAGCCTCGAGTCTCAGCTCATGGCTCAAACAACCCCAAACCACACACAGACTGTTTCTGGCTGGGCAGTCCTCGACTCTTCCGGCAAAGCCGTCCCTCACACTTTTAAAAGAAGGTAATTATTAGCCAGGTTTTATAGATTTTCTTACACTGGATTCATTTCTCATGCTATCAAGGAAATTAGCAGTAAACAGCGGACTTGATTTGTTTAATGAACAGGGAGAATGGTGTCGACGACGTGACTATAGAGATTATGTATTGCGGCATCTGTCATACGGATCTCCACTTTGCAAGGAACGATTGGGGCATTACCATGTACCCAGTTGTCCCCGGGTAAAAAGTCTTCAAAGCCTAGTACTGGTCGTGCAAATGAAATATCCAGAGCTGTGTGCATGTGTTTTTCTTGAAAATCTTAATGTTTTCGCCGTGTGACAGGCATGAAATTACTGGGATAATCACGAAGGTGGGGAGCAACGTTAACAAGTTCAGGCTGGGAGACAGAGTTGGAGTGGGGTGCTTGGCAGCCTCGTGTTTGGAGTGTGATTTCTGCAAGAGCTCACGCGAGAATTACTGTGACCAAATACAGCTGACCTACAATGGTATTTTCTGGGATGGCAGCATCACTTATGGTGGCTACTCTAAATTTATGGTTGCAGATCATAGGTATTGAACGGTCTTAATTATCAATTAATAATCCACTTCAATGTATTGCACTCTTACCTAACATAAACTTGTCATGTTCTTCAAGACTTTCATGTGAAAAAATAAAATTGAAGTGGGAAAGTGCTGGTTTGCAATATTATTTGTTTATACCAGTCGTTTTCTTGCGCGTGAAACTGTTTTTATTTGGGCTTAACAGTTGTTTTCAGATGTAGTTTAAGTTGTTTTTTGGAAATATATTAAAATAATAATATTTTTTTTTAATATTTTTTTTTTAATATCATCACATAAAAATAATTTAAAAAAAAAACAAAGTAAAAATAATAAAATTAATTTTAACCTCGAATTACCCTCTAATGCTGAAATCTAAATTAAACCCTCAATTAATTTTGAAAAGAGAGAGTACATTCTGGATAGAATTTGTTAAAAAATATGAACGAAAGGATTCAATCGATAATTTCTTACCACTTTGAAGATTCAAATGAAACAGAAATTTGTTTGCGGACTCAATCAACTTATTTGAGGCCTGTCCTTCATTTTTCTATACAAACATTTATGAGAGAACAGGGGAATCTCTTCCATCCATGTAGAAGGCACTTCGATGATTGAAAATACATCTTCTTAATTTCCTAAATTTCTACTCGAAGGTATGTGGTGCGGATACCAGAAAACCTGCCAATGGACGCAACAGCGCCCCTACTCTGTGCTGGAATCACCGTATTCACCCCTTTCAAGGATAACAACCTGGTCGACTCGCCGGGAAAAAAGGTAGGGGTGGTGGGTCTTGGAGGTCTTGGTCATCTGGCTGTCAAGTTTGGCAAGGCATTTGGTCACCATGTCACCGTGATCAGCACCTCTCCGTTCAAAGAAAAAGAGGCCAGAGAACGCTTGGGAGCTGATGATTTCATTGTCAGCACTAATGCCCGAGAACTTCAGGTTTGTTACCCTCTACTTCCAAGAACTATCCACCAACCAAATTATTGTCCCTATATAATTGTTTGTCCACTTGTCAATTATTTTAATATTATTTTTATTTTTTTAATCAGATTATATTTTTAAGGCTGTATAAATTATTTTTGTATACACTAAGTCAATTGTATTATACTGAATCAACCCTTGCAAGATTTAAATTCTTTTTCCACTAGAAACAAAAAAAACATTAACAATTTCTAAATATTTTTTCTTGTTCATTTTTTTTTTGGCTCGACTCTCTACATGGCGTCATCAATGATATAGTTATAGCTAAACCAGTCAACTGTGTTTGATAATTAGTAGTTTCAGCAATTATATCTTAAGTTCTTAACCTCTATATTGTAAAATTTACTTCCAATTTAGTCCTTTTAACAGTTTCATGTTATTTTTCAGTAAGTTTTGTTTTCTAAAAAGTAAAAGAGCTTAAGAATAATAAATGAGCAAGGAGGTGTATTTTTTGGATGGCAGGCGGCGAGAAGAACTCTAGATTTTATCGTGGATACAGTGTCAGCCAAGCATTCTCTGGGGCCAATACTAGAATTACTCACAGTAAACGGGACATTGGCAGTGGTATGCGCACCAGACCAGCCGATGGAACTGCCAGCCTTTCCTCTGATATTCGGTAAATTAACGTTTCGGAGCTTAGTCGATTCCTATGTAATCAAATATGGGACAGTAAAACAATTGGTGTTGTTCTCTTGTTTGTGCAGGCAAGAGATCTGTAAGGGGCAGCATGACAGGATCAACGAGCGAGACACAAGAGATGCTGGATGTGTGTAGCAAGCACAACATAACTTGTGACATTGAGCTTGTGAAAACAGACAACATTAATGAAGCTTGGGACCGCCTCGAAAGAAACGATGTTAGATATCGTTTTGTGATTGACATTGCTGGAAAGTCTTCAAATCTTTGAAGATATTCCTTTTTCTTAATTTCGTGAGCATATTTCTTTTGTTGTTGGTGTGTGTTTTTGTATGGCGTTGTCTGATGACAAATAATTTATGATCTGCACAACAAGTCTTGAGTTTGAGTTAGGGTGTGCACTTCTTGTAAGAGCCCGTGACAGCCGGAGCTCACTCAAAAAATTGTGTTTTCATGTATCGCCTTAAATTAACAATTATTGCAAATTTGGGTTGGATCATTCTTCTTCCTTCATGAGAAATGGCGAACTGTCGTTAAACTCCAGGCTTATGAATCATAATGAAGTGACCACAGTTTCATTTTATGGCAATAGTGTTAAAAATATAGCCGTTGTAAAGTAGCCGTTAATATGGCCGTTAAAATATAGCCGTTGTAAAGTAGCCGTTAATATGACCGTTAGAATATAGCCGTTGTAAAGTAGTTTTTTAGTTTTGTAATTACTATATAAGTTCATTCTCAATTGTAATGAAAAATAACTCTGGAAATATACAAATTCATACTTTTAACATGGTATCAGAGCGAATCTCGAATTTTTTATCTTGAAACATATTTTTTTCTCTCTCGAATCTCGATTTTTTTTTTTCGTGATCCGTATTTGTTCGTCTCAAAATTAATCCCAGAAATCCATACACCCTTCACAAAGCTCTAAATGGAGAAAGTCTCTATCTCTCTCGAAAACAAGGAACTCACCATGGAAGAACGAAACCTCCTCTCCATGGCTTACAAAAACGTGATCGGTGCTAGACGTGCTTCGTGGAGGATTATTTCCTCGATCGAGCAGAAAGAGGGGAGTCGTGGTAACAAAGACCACGTGTCTGTGACTCGTGACTATAGGGCTAAGATTGAGACCGAGTTGTCTTCGATTTGTGACGGGATCTTGAAGGTGCTCGACTCAAAGGTGATTCCAGTGGCCAAGGCTGGTAAGTCGAAGTGTTTCTATTTGAAGATGAAGGGAGATTATCACAGGTATTTGGATGAGTTCAAAACTGGTGGGCGGTTATGTACTCATTGCGGTGAATCGGGTCATTCGAAACAGAAATACCTAGAACCATCAGCATCAACTCGTAAAAATATTGGAACAAATGTGGTAAATTTTACGGAAGCAGAACAAGGACAACCTACGGCGAACGTTGTTCATCCAGGTATCATTGGTAAAACTTCTGCAGCCTCTGTTATTTCTAAGAATTGTTCTTGGATTGTTGATACAGGTGCATCCGATCATATGACTAAAGACCCTAGTAACTTAAATTCCTCAAAACCTTGCTATCGGTCAATTATTTGTATCGCTAATGGTAGTACTTCTCCAATTACCGGAGAAGGATCTGTGATCTTGAATGATTCTCTCACCCTGGATACTGTTCTTATTGTTCCATCTCTTGCATATAACCTTCTATCAGTTAGTCAAATTACTGCTACTCTTAAGTGCACGGTAACGTTTTGGCCTCAGTTTTGTGTTTTTCAGGACATTCTAACCCGGAAGATTCTTGGTTATGGTGTTAGACGGGACAACATGTATTTCTTGGAATTAACAGAAAAAGAGGGGTCAATGCTGGGTCATGCACATCAGACCAGAAGGAAGAATCAAGCTCACGCTCTCGTCTGGTTGTGGCATCGACGACTCGGACATCTTTCCTTTGGGTACCTTAAGAGGTTACAACCACACTTATTTTCAAGTTTAAGTATTTTGGATTTTCAGTGTGAAATTTGTGAACTAGCGAAAAGTCACCGTATTTCTTATTTGTCGAGTTTGCATAAAAGTGTAGAACCATTTGCAGTCATTCATTCGGATGTTTGGGGTCCTGCAAAGGTTTCGTCGTTTTCTAATGCCCGCTATTTTGTTACATTTATTGATGAATGTACTCGGATGACCTGGATATCTCTTCTCCGGAATAAAAGTGAAGTTGGTACAGTTTTTCAGGAATTTCACGCAATGGTGCGGACCCAATACCAACGACACATTCGTACACTTCAATCAGATAATGGTATGGAGTTCATGGATCAAGTGTTAGGTAATTTTTTAAATCATCATGGAATTCGACATCAGACCTCTTGCACGTATACTCCACAGCAGAACGGATTAGCAGAAAGGAAGAATAGGCAGATTATGGAAGTTGTTCGTGCTTCGTTATTTGGCATGAATATGCCAAGATACTATTGGGGTGAGGCGGTAAAATCAACTGCTTACTTAATAAATCGAACACCGTCAAGTGCAATTGACTTTCAATCTCCTCAACAGAAAATGGAATCTCTTCTCTCTGTTCCTCATCTACCAAATCTGGAACCACGGGTGTTTGGCTGTACGGTATATGTCCACATCCCGAAAGTCCTGCGAAGCAAACTGGATCCTTGTGCAAAGCGGTGCGTTTTTGTAGGTTACTCGGCGTTTCAGAAAGGATATCGGTGCTATGATCCTCACCATCGAAAGCTACATGTAACCTTGGATGCATCCTTTCGAGAATCTGAACCCTATTATCCAGGGGGAGTTCCCGGGTCTTCTCTTCAGGGGGAGAGAAATAATGAAGAGAATGACGATCTATTTGAATTAGAGGAAAATGGAAGAATAGTTGAGAGTCAACCTGAGGAAACAAGGAAAACTGATGTAGCTTCTCACGACAATGAAGATTTGGAAGTTTATGTCGATCAAAATCTCCCAAGCAACAACCCCCTTTTGTCTTCAGAGCTGCCAATGTCTACACCATTAATCGAAGATTCAACCGAGAATATCTCTCCTCAGTTCCCTCAGGTATCTCTAAATCCTATTCCAAATGAGATAAATGAAATCCATGTCTTAGAAGATAATATGATCAACAGATACCCACAGAGATTGAATAGGGGAGTTCCGAGAAAACAATATGAACCTGATCCAAATACCAAGACTAAATACCCAATCAGTAATTATATGTCTTCCCATAGGTTGTCTAAATCATATGCATTCTCTGTTAATCAATTATCCACTGTATCTATTCCTAGTAATTTACAGGATGCACTAGCAGATCCAAAATGGACTAAGGCGATGAACGAAGAAATGGAAGCACTTCAGAGGAATAACACTTGGGAAATGTGTCCATTACCAAAAGGGAAGAAGACAGTTGGGTGCAGATGGGTGTTCACTGTAAAACTCAAGGCAGATGGCAGTATTGACCGGTACAAAGCAAGGCTAGTTGCGAAGGGGTATACACAGAAGTATGGGGTAGATTATCAAGAGACTTTTGCCCCAGTTGCAAAAATCAATACTATCCGCATCCTCATATCTTTAGCAGTTAATCGAGATTGGGTCCTGCAACAATTTGATGTCAAGAATGCTTTCCTAAATGGAGACCTTGAAGAAGAAGTCTATATGGATTTGCCACCGGGAGCTAAACAAAAAACCTCGTGTACAAATGAAGTTTGCAAACTAAAGAAGGCATTATACGGTCTTAAACAGTCACCCCGGGCTTGGTTCGGAAGGTTCTCGTCTACAATGAAGGAATTTGGCTATAAACAAAGTAATTCAGATCATACTTTGTTTATAAAACACAAAGGAGGGAAGGTAACGGCACTAATAGTATATGTGGATGATATGGTCTTAACAGGAGATGATCCAGAAGAAAGAAAGGCACTACAACAGTTTCTGGCATCGAAATTTGAAATGAAAGATCTCGGACAACTGAAGTATTTCTTAGGGATTGAGGTCTCAAGGTCAAAGATGGGGATATGTCTATCACAACGAAAATATGTGTTAGATTTATTGGCTGAAACTGGAATGCTTGCATGCAAACCGGTAGATACACCTATGGAAATGAATCACAAATTGGGACAAGCAGAAAATCAAACGCCAGCGGACAAAGGATGTTATCAACGGTTAGTTGGAAAACTAATATACTTATCACATACTAGGCCAGACATAGCATATGCAGTGAGTGTGGTAAGTCAGTTTATGCATTCACCAGGAGAAGAACATATGGAAGCAGTATATCGGATTTTAAGGTATCTGAAGAGTGCACCAGGAAGAGGACTATTGTTTTCAAAAAGGGATATTCACGAGATTGAAGGGTATACAGACTCAGATTGGGCAGGAAACCAGACTGATAGGAGATCGACATCGGGTTACTTTACATTTGTAGAAGGCAACCTTGTCACTTGGAGAAGTAAGAAGCAGAAAGTAGTCGCTAGATCAAGTGCAGAAGCAGAATTTCGAGGTATGGCTCACGGTGTGTGCGAATTATTATGGGTAAAACATGTATTGCAGGATTTGGGAATCGATTATGAGATGTCTATGAACCTACACTGTGATAATAAAGCGGCTATTGAGATTGCCCACAATCCGGTACAACATGATCCTACGAAACACGTCGAAGTAGACCGACATTTCATCAAAGAAAATCTTGATCGGAAGATTATACAATTTCCGTTTGTTCGGTCCGAAGATCAGTTAGCAGATATCCTCACAAAGGCAGTTTCAGGAAGAATTTTTTATAACGCTATTAGCAAGATGGGCATGATAAATATCTACGCTCCATCTTGAGGGGGAGTGTTAAAAATATAGCCGTTGTAAAGTAGCCGTTAATATGGCCGTTAAAATATAGCCGTTGTAAAGTAGTTTTTTAGTTTTGTAATTACTATATAAGTTCATTCTCAATTGTAATGAAAAATAACTCTGGAAATATACGAATTCATACTTTTAACAAATAGAACCTGATCAGGGAGGATACAGATTCTTATTGACAACTCCACACCCACGAACCAACTAAAAAACAAATTTCAAAGCTCATTTTCAAGAGATCTTTAATTTAATTACAATCCGCTCTGAAAAGATTCATTCACTAACCCATCTAGCGAGGATGTAATTGTTGATCATTAATATTGTGTGTTTTCAAATAATTTTTTAATTTATTTTTGTCTTTTCCGATGACACATTAATGTTCTCACTGTCCTTCGAACTTAAAAAAATCAACAATGCCTTCACCGACAACTCTTTTTTTTTTGTCTCATCTAAGAGTAAAATAATTATTAAATTGTTCATTAACAAATTGAAATATCTAAAATATTCCTATCCAGTTAATGTTTTTTTGTCTGATTCTACGGATTAAACCGTAGTTTTACTGTTAAAAAACTCGGAATAAATGCAACCCCCAAACAATTAATTAATGACAACAGGTAAATTATATCTAGAGCAACAGTAAAATATCAACATGTTTTATTTATTTTTTTAATTTAATATATATATATAGTTTGATCGTAGCAGATGCATTCCGCTTGACCTGCAGAAAAGCATACCAGCACATTGCATTTACATTTTACAGTGGTTGAAAACAGACCTTTTGGATAAATCTAGGAGAACCATGCTGGAATATTTATCTCTTTCTCCTCGAGAAGCTCAGCATAAGCCTGATCAACACAACCAAGCTCAGGACCATAATGGTTTGTAAATCAAAAGTGTTTTTTTCTTCTTATCGGCAGAGCTCTAAGTTTTTCTTGTGCTGTTTATACTTTATATTTATATCACAGAGAGATCTATGATGATGGGCTTTAAGCCCATACAAACCAGCATCTCTTAAAATTGCATTTCAAGCCCAATCCCATAAAAGAGTGAATTCTTGACCGGATACATTTGAAATTAATGGATATGTTAGATAGATGAAAACTAATTCCTCTATCCACGCTACGTTGCAGCAGGGTTTCCAGATGATTTCTAAAGCAAGAAAAAGTAAAGAAACTATTGCGTTATACATGTGTTTTTATGTATCATATTTTTTTTATTATTAATGTGAAACATATGTTATTTATGCTTTGTAAAATATATTTTTTTAAAAATATTTAATTTGATATTAAAACGAGAAGTTATTCTTACAAGCAAAAGCAACAAACGATAGATATAGATAAATGAATTGTTGTTTAATATCATATAGTTTTTTAATAATAAAAAATCAATATTCAAGTTTTTTAATTTTTTTTAAAACCCACATAAACTTCAATGAATTAAATTTCAACCTCTAAAACAATCTCTAATTGCTCCAAAAACAAACATCAAATGAATAAGAAAATAAACAAACTAAAATCTACCATTTCCAACATAAATATAGAGAGATATCATCTTTATTTTTTTATATATATAATAATCGGGCGAAAACACCCTTCTAAATTAAACGAGGTATAGTAGGTCATAATATAACAAAGTATAAAGCTCTGAAGATGGCTCAGCTATAACATCGAATTCCCTGTCTACTACAACTCTAGTTAGCCCGGTATCATCTTTATTGAACTTATCATGAGAGACAAAACTATTTATAAAAAAAAAAACTTTTATGGTGGCTAAAATGTGGCAATTAACACATTTCCATATTACCCCTTAAAATGATATCTTTACATGCATTGCATATAGATTATAGCATAAGAGCAATCTATTACAATTAATCAAATCTTTGGCCAATAATCCCTACCCACATTAGGAGTAATACGGAATCTTTAGCTTCCTTGCATAAAATTCAGTCTTATATATATTTTATTTTTTCTTCTCGTTCATAGAAAATATCAATCATATTATCTGTCATTTCTCTTATCTTTTCCCCATTTAATTTGCTTATGATTGCTGGGGGTACAGTGAGTAGTTGATTTCGATCAATAGTTGTCTGAGTCTGCACACCAAAGTTACAAACTCAACAGTTATAATTTTATACAGGTAAGGAGGTGCGCTCCGCTTCTTCATTTTTGAGCTCAAGTCTAAGTTTTATTAAATCTCTTTTAATGTATAGGATTGATGTGGGAATTCACTAGTAAAACCACATAAACTCTTGTCTCGATTGACGTATAAAATAGTTTGAAAATATCTATTATCATAAGAAAAAATACTAAAAAACTATTTGCTAAGCTAGCTCAAATCTTAATTCTTTCCGGTTGCAAGATGCCTTGGAGTGGAAGCAAGAATGTCTTCAAGTTTAATGGAAAATGCTCGCTCCGAAAGCAATCATATCGCGGGCTACTGTAGTCGGTCTCGGTGGGTAAGTTTCGGCCGGGCTTTATAAGTTTTGAGGGGTTAAGATACAAGTTTGCAAACGTCTTTTTGCCTACGAAACGTGAATAATAGGGAGAGAACAATCAGCTGCCTAAATTACTTTCGCAGTACTAGTTCAGCAGATGAGTATGCCGACTGCTCGATCATCAAGCTTATCCTATCTTCCTTTTGTTCCCTCCTTTTTTAATCCTGAATTGATGGATTAAACTTGAGTATGGTATGTGAAGTATTTGCTGAGAAAGTTTTTTTTATACCCTTTTCATTTATTACATGGAGGGAACAATTAGGGAATGGAGAAGTTCTTTTTTTCATTAATCCCATGAAAAAATGTTAGGCCACTATATGCATGCAAGTTTTTTATTCCAACTTATATGACATGATTAATTATAAAATCTATTGTGGACTAAATGGCATTTAAAAAGTGGAAATATTTGACGAGTTCTTTTGCATCTCTGGAGGGGCGAGCAATATATTTGTAAGTTTATTGTTATTTTAAATCAAAATGAAAAGTTATTAAACCTTATTTTTTATTCAAGATTTGGGTAATGAATTGTTGTGTTCATTCCAAAACTATATTTTTTTCAAGATATTTAACAAAATTAAAATGATTTTATTTTATTATTATTAAAAAACAAGTTCTAACTCGGTTGACCATATAAAAAATACAATTGCTGAATCAATTAAATTTTATTAAGCCAATTCTAATTTAATTTAATTTAAAATTTTATCTACCAGATTAACCTACCAAGTTAGTTGATAAAACAGGTCGGAACAACTAGGATACAAATATCACTATAAACCCATATAAATGCTTTTATTTTTTTTCAAAACTGGAGACTGAGTTCATGTCCTTGGCTGGAATGGTTCAACAACATAGAAAAACAATAAAAGAATATCGGTGGCCATTACTTAAAGATACATTGATTGTAGACTAAATTAAGCAGTACAGATTCAATCATCGTAGATATTTGATGATATGCTTACAGGATCGGTGTTAGCATGCCATGCACGACATCAGATTTCTCCACACTACAGATGAACGACCGATATTTTTTATTCATTTTTCAAATCAATACCCTGGATGGTTGCTGGAAATTACGATTTTTAAGAAAAAGAAGGAAATTAAGTGAAAGGAAAATTCTATATTTTCTAGAAATATTTTCCCCTAAGAAGTTTCGAGACAAATAATTTAAGAAAAAGAGCATTATGATCTCGTGAAAAAAAGAAACTAATCAAAGCGACCAGGTCATGTCAATCCTAGCAACCCCTTTTCTTAATTACATCATCATCCTGAAAATTTCAATTCCTCTCGGACAGTACAGCGTCCATGTTCAAAACAACGGTTATTCTGAGAATTTGTACGCGGCGGAGCACTTCATCTTCCTGAAGATTTTTTTTAATTATTTTAGTAAGACGTTCTGAATTTTATTGATAGACATCCAATTATATTAAGATAATCCGACGATATTGATCCTTTTATTTTTTTTTAAAAAAAAAGAAGGAATAATTGAGGCATATTTGTCTTGAGGTTCAGACGCTTTATCTGTTTTTGGTTTCGTTGCTTGTTGTTTTGTTTGATTAACCTTGTGTGTTAATTTAATGATTCATCAATTTAGACCCGACACGAGTTAAGTTTTAGAATAAACTAATGAATATAATATAAATGACCTGATGGAAACCTGTTTTTTTTTTAAAAAAAATAAATAAAAATAAATTCTAACTATATCGTCTCATCTCACCTGGTCTTGCTACAAGGCATTACACGTAAGGTAAACACAGCGTGTGAGGGAAGTTATCGTGTGACAAAAGCTAAATAACGAAACGAGGCGGTCCTCGTTACTTCCAACTGGATTTTCTTTATCCCTCGTTTCTCATTTTCTAAAACCAAATTGCTGCCTATATATACACACACACACCTAAATTCTGTAGTCGGAATCTCAATCTATTTTAAGAAACCATAAAAAAGAAAAGGAAAGAATTTCATCAACATGACAAATCTTTTGTGGGATAAGATAAGATCTATCTTTTCAAGGGCAGGTGTGTTCAACATCACCATGTCTTTCTTAAGCTTATTTCCATCCAAACCCCATGCATATTTTGAAAAAATCTTTATTCCATGTTTGTTTCTAGAAATCGTTGCTTCATAAGTTTTGTAGTTTTGATCCTGTTAATACTAGTATTATTATTATTATACATTTTGATTCATGTTTGTTGTTTTCTGGTTTCAGGTGGATCTCCAAAGGGGCGTAGTAACAGCTTAAGCAACAAGCTGAACGTTAATATTGAAGAGTACAAGGAAGCTTTCAGAACGAAGTCTTATGTAGAAATGTGGAGCAAGGTTCACGACCAGCTAAGAAGAACGAGCATTGATGGAGTTGACAAAGTCGCCTCAACATCTAGTTCATCTCTTCCTTTCTATCTCCATCTCTCTGACTATCTATTCGAACCACACCAGCAAGAGACCCTCCGAGAGATGATGGGAAGCTTAAAGTTTCATCACCTTTTGGTTGATTTCTTCGAGGCCAGCTCAAAAGCATGCCATATTTGTGATTTGCTTCTGCAGTGCAACCAGCAAACACGAGGTAATTATAAGAGAATTAAAAGGGTGATCAAGTTAAGCAAAAGGGTGCAAGATTCTGCAGATTGTTCAGATGATAAGATTCGGGGCGCTATGTTTAGAGAGCTCGCTGCATATGCTTCGCTTGAAAATCCGTTATCGATGTTCTTTAGCACTGTAAAATTCCATGATTTTCATGATGACAACGAGGTGTTTCTCCGTGGATTGACTTCAGAAAAGAGAAGGATTGTGAGGAAAGCGAAGTTCAGAAGGATTTTTGTAAGGGTTGGAGGAGGATGTCTTGTGATATCACACACTGCACTTCTAATTGCCTTGCTTGTAGCTGCAATTCATAGCATGGTTGGCATCGTGGCTGCACCGGGACTAATGGGTTGCTCGTTGTATGTATTCAGAAAGCAAATCAAGTTCGTTCGTCGAGGGTCTGAGACAGTCTTGCTCGAAAAAAGACTTGGCGCACAGCTAGATCTGGCTGCCAAAGGAATTTACATGTTAATCAATGATTTCAATACCATGAGCAGGCTGACTAGGAGCTTATTTGACGAGGTCGAACATCAGAAAGCTCTTGCCGGTATGTGTGTTAGGAGCAACAAACCTGAACTATTGAAAGAGGTCGTGAAAGAATTTCACATTCAGGACTCGTGCTACTTGGAGCGGCTAGAAGAGCTTGAGCGACACATCTACTTGTGTTTTCATACCATGAATAGATTCAGAAGGCTTGTTATGGAAGAGATAATGGTTGAATCCA
Organism: Salix brachista; assembly: GCA_009078335.1. NCBI lineage: Eukaryota > Viridiplantae > Streptophyta > Magnoliopsida > Malpighiales > Salicaceae > Salix > Salix brachista. The sequence continues at coordinate 957,743 of CM018573.1, read as the reverse complement.
GCAGCAGTACAGCTGATGATCATCAGCGAGAAATCCTATGATGACGAGGACAATATTAGGACAGAGACGCTGGCAGCAGGCGATCTTTGGTGTTACAAATACAATACAGGATCCACATGGAAACTGCTTGGAGCGCAGGCTGGCTCACCTCGACTTTTGTTTTCAAATAACGTCAAAACAAGGCACGTCCAATGCCAATTGTTAACCCTGTATTCATTAAATTCAATCTCTATGGATAACCCAACTTCCAGCATGTTATACTGACGCCGGATGAGATCTACAATTAATCTTTATTCCCTCTTAGATATTACTGACTGCTAACATGTCCGTGCATATATTTTACTTTCTTTCGTTGTCAGAAACTACTTTGCAAATTTAGCATTGTCCGTTTCTCGTCAGATATGCTTGAATTATATATTTTGATATAATAAATTAAGAGAAATCATCAGTAATTGTAGAAACATGTTCTATTGCCAAAAAAAAGCTGTTTTCTTGGCATCCCAGGCATTACCCATTAGGTAGCATAAGCCCAGTCACGCATCATTCTGCTACTTGTGTAAGCTGGACCTCAATGTCCAGTATGACGAGGAATTTCAAGGTAAAATTCAACTCACCGATTCCTATTCGTATTAGCAAAAGAAGCACAGTCCAGTTTACTGTTCCGCTTTATACTATTTGTGGAGGAACAAAATGGACTGGTAATTTAACAAGATACAGTATGGGGGGAGTATTACAATTCGTCAAATGAACTGATGCCCGGAGGAATTCCACATGAAGCTCGGTAATTCTTGTAATTCACCAAAGCCATAAGACTTACGTAAGCATCCCTGATAGCTCAGCTCCCTTCTCTCAGTTTCTTGTATTCTTCAAGGCCCAACAATGAAGCTTTGACCTTCAGCCAATCTGCTGGCTTTGGCATGATAATGGCAATGTACCCTTCCCTGTCTGCCTGCAATTGGGTCAGGAAAGCACCTGATAAATTTAGATGCTGATACAATTATGTCTACGTAGGTCTTTTCCTACATTTCGACACAAAATATGTAAGACTACAATCAGCACCACACCATCATGTCGATTTCCAGTACATTGGGCCTTATTTTAGCACAAGTTACTATTAACTAAAAAATGGCAAATCTTGAAAGAGCACACGATAGAATTCTGAAGAAAGTAAGAGAGAATATTAATTGATCACTAATTCAATAATGAGGTTCCTTTCTAGAAAGATACTTGCATCTGAGATACGGTATGCATGGAAAAGTAAAACTTACCGAAGAGTTAAGCAATTCTGGGTGTTTGATTAGCCTGTCATTCACTTCCAACAGAGAGCCTTTAACACAACATCTGTCAAAAATCATCAGCAAAATTCAACTCCAATATTAAAATGAATTAGGGGGGGGAGAAGGGAGTGTGGACCTGAGAAAAAAAGTAGTACCTCACAATATAAGAATCATTCTGGGTGCAAACTTTACACAGAGCAGTGTTAGTCTCAAAGTGCTGTGCATTCTGCAAAAAAAAGTTCTCTGTTGTAAGTAAGACTTTGCCAAACAAGTATATAAGAAGATGAATCAACTCCTGATCCTAACCACATCGTTACAAAACAGAAATCCAACTAGTCTCCAGAAATCATTTCCCTCTGAAGCAGTCACATTACCTCTCAATGCACTCGGTTCAGATTTCCAGTTCTGCTACGTAAAACTAGCAGTTTGCACTTCCAATGATACGAAACCCATGAAACCAATGTGCACAAAAAGAAACAGTGCTGCTAAAAGAAGCGGAAACTAACTGATTTTTTGATTTGATCGTCTTATTGTTTCAGTGAATGACTCTATAACCAGATTAGATGGTGGACTTCCACCCTTCATCACTAAGCATCAAACGTCCAGAAAACCTCAACAAATAATAATAATAATATTCTTAATACTTGCAACCATGTTAGAAATTTAAATTCCATTATCCCACCAATTTAAAAGCCAGCAAGAGGCCTTTTAAGAAACCAACCAAGCTCCCAGTAATGGGTTTTCAAAAAAAAGGTCTACTCTAACCAATGTCTTCATACAATTCGCTAAATTCTTAGGAAAGATGCTTAATTTTTATACAATAAAAGAGCTACAGCCATAAAACAACGGACCTTCTTTCGCTTTCCGGTGACCTTAATGCCACTACGATCAGATTTGCCAACATTGAAATCAACAGCCGTGATCCCTCCTTCATCCTTAAAAGCCACATGGGTCGGAGCCAAACCAATCACACACAACCTTTTTTCAATCCCGAAAACAAAACACAATTAATTCAACAATCAATCAAAACCCACAAATTTAAAACAAGAGTTAAAATACTACCCATTGGCATGCCTATAAACGTGCTGGTCGTGTCCTGGCTTCACAAAATCTGATCCAAACCCCACAAATCAAGCAAAGCATTAGCTTTCTTAAGCATCGTTAATTAAACAATAAATAATAGAAGTGTAGAGTTGATCAACCTGGAGCGAAATAGGAGACGAAGTTGGTCTGAACTGAAGAGGGAGGAGTGGTAGGAAGATCACGAATGTCAGGTAAAAGCAGCTCATGCAACTTTTCCTCTTCATCACCTTCTACTTCTTCCTTTAGTTCTTGGTCTAGGTTTTGAGTTGGGTTGTTTCGTGCTGATGATTTCTCAAGATTGTTTGCTTCATTATTCATTGGAATCTCTAGAGAGGGAAGACAAGAGAGTCGACTTAGGCAGCTCGTAGGTTACTCGAACAGTCCTTGTCTGTCTCCGATGACTGTTTCGGCTGTACAACTACAATCTATCTCCTCGGCAATTTTAGAAAGTTAAAAACCTGACCTCAGGAATGGTTCCGGCCTTCCCGGTCTGCAACATGGGCCTATTTTATGGCCGTAGGTTTCGAGTTACTGTTGATGAAGCCCACAATGAAGAGAGCCTTATGGACGGCCTGTTATTATTTTGAGATTAACTTTAAAGTTTGGATTAAAAAACCTAATATATTAAAAAACAAATCCAAATTTTAAAAACAAATCCAAATTTTATAAACAAAATGAATTGAATAAACAAAACCAATTTATAAACAGAATTGTATTTATAATTTTAATAAATAAATCCAATTTAATTCATATATTTTTTAATTCAACCAGACTAAATATTTATCTCACAATAATTTGCTTGAAATGGTTTGATAATCTCAATAATTATCCAAGATAGAGCTATGAAATTAAATTATCATTTTTTTTTATAATAAATGTTATTGGGTTTGTGACTATTTTATTATCTGCTAGTGAAGTGATGGGCATGCAGAATTTGAAAAATCTTTGTCGTATGCATGCATGGATAGAGGAAAGGGAAAACACGGGAGAGAAAAAAAGAACTCCTTTCATAAAAATATCGACCGAACAGACAGGCAAGCTCGCTAACAACAGCTTTCGAATTATTTGATCCCTTAAAAAGAACGAAACCACGCGCAAATTGGAATAGAAATTACAAAACAAATTTTTGATGGATTGCAGTCTCACTCACACTCCCATGAATCCACATCATCTGACCACTTTACAGTCTAGCCTGATCTCCTGTCCGCCACTGATGCTACTCATCTTGATCATGGACTTGACAAAGGCTTTTTCAAACATCTCCTGGGAGCTAGCAAATTTAGAGACCAAATTCATAGTTTTTCCGGTAGAGAGTAGAGCTTGATCTGAAGTGAAAAGACTCTTTCCCTGGAGTAGCAACTTGTAGTAAACATTGTCAAATGTGGTTGCTGAAGAATCCATTGTAGCACCTGCATTTTTTACCTTGTTGTGCGCAGGACAGACGCTCCTTAGACTGTTTCCAAAAGATGGGTTCAGAGTTGGATCCACGTCGAGAGTCGCATTGAAGTTGTGGATTCTGTTCTGGAATGACGAACAATGAGCGAACCCAAGAGTGTGACCTCCTACACGCACACGTACATGTTTTCGATCAGCTGCACGATTTTGTAATGGATCAAATGTTTTCATGATGGGCCATCGAATATGTTACCTGAGAGAGCTACTAGATCCTCCAAAGAAAGACCTCTTTGGGAGAAGCTCTGCTTTAATTGGGAGATGTTAAAGGTGGGAGGTGGTAATTGCCTGGTTTCACTTGCCTTCGAAATTCTTCCATCTTTTCTTCCTTTCGGCACATCCCAAGTGGGACCTCCAGACTAAGACAAACATACACAAATAAGATGCAAGCAGGCGTATTATATGAGAAATCGATAATCTAAGCCAAGGTTGAAGGTTTTGAGTTAATAGATAATTGAGATATCACAGCCGCCATTATCATCACTGTCATTAAGTTTTTGTATTGTTGGAGGAGATAATTACCAAAGCTACTGCATCTCTTGCGGCTAGAGCCAAAATATCAGCACAAGAAACCACGCCAGGGCACAAAGCTTCTACAGCTTTCTTTGCATTATCAATAACATAAAATGCATGCAATGAAATGTTCGGAGGCCCATCTTTCTCAGCTTGGTTCGTACCCTTGGATGCCAGGAGCACAGAAGCATCGCAGCCCTTCAAAATGCAACCATAAAAAAAAAAACCAAATCAAGTAATCTAACATTACTGTTTTAAAGAACTGAAGTACGTAGATGTAAATAATGCGTGTATGAGCTAGTAATTACTCTAATGAAGCAATCATGAAAATGCATCCGAAGTAGTGCAGCAGGAACAGTATTGTCATTCATCGTTGCCTTCTTGACAGCCTCAGTAACAGCAGACTCAAGCTTAGGGCAGGTTTGGTCGTAGTAGTTTAAGCTCAGGGCACTGACAGGGGAAGCCATTCGGGAAATGACCAGAAGAGCAAATACAAGAACCGCCACTGCCTCCATTGTTTCAAAAACTTTGAATCGAGCTCCTTATTCTCGATCTCTGTTATCTATGAAACTCGACTGGAAGAGATAGGTATTTATAGTGGAGACTGAAGAGACAAGAGTTGCATCAGGGTTGTTAGCGAGGGATATGGTTGTTAGCATATTTGGTGATCAAGAACCTGATTAGTGGAGTAGTTTTGAAGCTTGCATAAAAATAACACAACCCAAGTCACATTTTTGTTGTTTGTTTCGTTCTTTAAAAAGAAAGTTGGTCCTAACCTGGAGGCTTGCATCTTGACTTTCATTATAAAAATTATCGGACAGCATCTCAAGCCATGTTACATTTGATCATCAATCAATAATATTCTTGCTGTTGAGGTAGTGTTGAAGCATCCTTAATTACGAGAAAACCACCCTGTTCACTAGCCTTAACCAGCTATTCCTCGGTTGATTTAACTGGGTTTGAGCCGATTGTTACTCTTCACGTGTGGCTACAATTCATGGCTAATTCTTACACTTGATCACTATCTCGAGATATAAAAGAGACGAAGATGGTGAAACAGAGAGGACATGTTTTTCTTATACATTTATTTTCAAATAACAAAAATCCATTTAAGAATTATTTTACAGAAATTTATTTTAAATCAATGTGCTTTTAAACCAACCATGTTTTTTTTCCGCCATTTCTGGACACTGCCTAAATGCAAATTAAATTTACTAGCTCTGTCTGTTATCCAAAAAAAGAATGGCCTCGTACTGGACGAACAGTAGAAACCATGGGAGCATGTAGGTGGCGGCTAGATTACCTGCTTACAACTAGATATCTTCAAGCAAGATTATAAATAATGTATACTGGAGTAGAAGAAGCTAACCCTACAAGAGATTTAAAAGAATATGATTGGAGGAAGAGGTTGAGCAATTAAAGGCATCCTTCCATAATTTAAGCTTAGACGTCCACCTTTTCATGGAGGTTTCTATATATTCCATGAGTCGGAATCAACATCCAGATTATTTTTTCGAATATATGTTTTATTAACGACCTTAGACGTTGAAATCATCAATAGGTTCAATCACTCTCAGATTGTACAGCAGGAAACGCAGGTTAGCTAAAGGAATTTAAAAATTAAACCTTTTTAATTGCTGTTTTTAATTAATTTATTTTTTCTATTTTGATGTCTTTAAACCATAGCTGCAAAACACGGATCTACCTCGTTATTTTACGTTAGTATTTGATTGTAAATATGGTTGATGTTTTTTAAAGTTTTTTTTTAAATGAATTAAAATGATATTTTTTTTGTTTTTTAATACCAGCACATGAAAATATTAAAAATTATTAAAAAAAATAATTTAAAATAAAAAATATATATATTTTTTTAAAACCCGCCGTGACAGAACTTAGTTGACCCTGGCTTGGAGTTATCTGAATTGAAAAAAAAAAAAAAAAAAGGAAAAATCTTTGTCGGTGTAGTAAAAAACCCTGAAAGGATTTGCTGATCCAGCCGAGCCAGCTTGAATCAAACAAAACCTAACCTTTAATTTATCAAAAAATTGAGGGTAGTTGGTCTTGTCACAAATCAATTCGTAGTCAGATTTTGTTTTAAACTAGAATCAATGCAATAATAACAACTATGTTTTAAACTAGAATCAATGCAATTATTATATGTTCCAACAGGATAAGGATGAATAAGATTTTATCTTCAATATTCGAAGGGGGTTGCTAGAATTATAATATGGTATCAGCTAGGTTTTGGTGATTCAGTCAAGGGTCAAGTATTTATAAGTTGAGTGTCCTGACCCTTTGTTAGAGTGAAATATTATTAACTAAACAATTAAAAAGTATTTATATGCTCATCCTCTTATATTTTATTGTTCACATTTTTGTTTGTTTTTCAATTTAATCCTTCAAGTTTTTTTTTTTGCACAAATATATTCTTTTGGGGCCAAAATCATGTACAATTTAATGCAATTTCTTGACCAAGAATAAAATTGAAAAGATAGAAGACCGAAATATAAAGGGTGTCATAGATTGATGATGGTTTCAGAGTTTGCACAAAATATTTACTTTAGTACTCTAACTTTATAGCCTATATATATTTGGTCCTTCAATATTTTTTCAATTAAATTTTAGTGTAAAAAATCATTTTTGTTATTTTTTAGTTTCTAATTGAGAGGGAGAGAGAGAGAGAAGATGTTGGAATTAAACATGGATAGAGAAAACAATAAAATCATTGATTTTGGCCACCAACATAGTCGATCTTGGTGTCAAAGGATTTCATTTGGTGACCAGAGTTTTATTTATGTGTTTTTTAACCTTGAAATAACCTAAGAATAAAATCTAATCTCCGGAAGAATTTTAATTTCAGGTTGATTTCGAGTTTTTGATTTTGTTTTTAGTTTTTTAAGGCTATTTGAGTTAGTAAAGGTATCTAGGCTACTTTATAGGTGTTTTGGATAAAAAAAAAAAACATGTAATTTATATTTTTTTGGCCATCTTAGTGGCAAGAGTTTAGAAAATCCTAAACGACGTGTCGTGTGAGATTTTTTTTCAGTCATTCGTTCTAGTTATATTTACAAATAGAAAGGACTTGTATACGGGCTATTTTTATATAAATTCAAGTTAAATCCAATATGGTCAACTCACAAGGTTTTATTCAAAAAAAATTTATTTAAAACAATGTCATTTGAATGTTTTTCTAAATTCCTTTTGTTCAAATAACAATGTTTTATTTTTAAAAACAAAACAACAAGATATGCCTAATTTGAACCATTAACTTGAAGATTAACATGGCTAGCCAAAGCCTTGGGCAAGTCATCTATACTTATTGAAGTTGGGATATAATGGGCCAATATTGACTTCTGACTCTGAAGCTTGTGATAAGTTACGTGGATCTATTATTTGTGATTTTATATATATATATATATATATATATATATATATATATATATATATATATATATATAAGAGCCATAGAATCATTTGACGAAGATAGATATTGGTAGATCGATGTTTCTATCTCATAGAATCATGTTACAAGCATATGAATTGGAAAAAGAAAAAGAAAATCTTTTAATTTACAAGCTTAAGATAACCAAAATAAAGATATTATTTATATGATGAAGCTGCAAATTGATTGCGCTTCTTATTAAGCTGCAACTGTATACTAAATACAAAAAATTTAACGACCCTGCAAATCCCTGATCACCAAATGTTCTGTGTCATGCTTGATTTTCTTCCTTGGATTGGAAAGCACAGCAGCTCAGGAGCAGCTAGGCTTGAGCTCATGGGTTCTCCTCCTCGCCCTCCCTCTTCAAGGCGCAATCCAGAGCCGGAACAATACTGTCCCGGCCAACATCAAGAAACAGAAAAAATTGCGGCGGGCTGCTCTAGTAAAACGACAAGCACGCCTCAGCCAATTTAGAGGCTGAACTCTAAAGCTGCTGATGATTAAGTTTAGAACTGTGCCAAGCTTGTGAAAGTCTGGCCAAACCCCCAATTTGCAGGAGCAATGTCTGTGAAGAATCGAGTCTGTCCATCGGTAGTTGTGATCTTAAAGGACAAAGATTGGCCATTGAGATAAGCATTAGATTGCCAGTTAGCCCCCCAGTTTCTTGACATTGCCAGCCAGCCTGTATTTGAGCCTTTAATTGACACAGATTGAATGGATCCAGCTCCAGCCACATTGGTAATCAAGACGAGCTCAAAGTAGTTTCTTCCATTGATAGTGAATCTGACTCCACCATGCTTCTTGCAAGGAACCCTGCAGCGTTAAACCCCATAGAATATTATAAAAAAAGAAAATCGAAAAACATATGAGAAAGTACAGTCGGTGGGTCTGATTAGTACTATACATACCTTTGGAACAGAACAGGCACGATCCCTCCTCTATAAATACCAATCTTTTCCCAAGCAGGCTGGGCCATATCGAAATGCTGGAGGGGAGGGTTGCACCAGCCTCCATTGTTGTTCGGGAGAGCAGAATTTGGGGGGCAGAAATTTGTTCCTGTAATAGTCACAGACTTTCCTTTAATACACCATCTGGAATCTGTTTGAAAATCACACATGATTCTGTAACATTCTCCGCATGAAGCTCCATTGTTGAATAAAGCAGTGCTTAAAGCAGCCGTCCTAGTCCCATAACCAGTAGAATACAGGTTTCCATATCCACAAGCTCCTCCTGCAGAAATGAATTTTTATTAGTTGCTGTGAACCCTAAAATCATGAAGACAAATAAAAAGATATACGAGGTTCAGTTACATTACATACCCATAGTTCCTGAGGCATCACTGCCTCCATAAAATGTAGCGTGACCTTTCATCCATCCTGATGGGGCAAACGCATCAGCACTGATAGCAAAATAGTAGCAGAATTGCAGCAAGATTGCAAATGCAAGAAGCATTTTCCCCATTTCTTGAAAAGACAAATACTTCTGAGAAAATGATAAGAGGATGGAGAGTGAGGATAGCTGATGGCCAGTGTATTTACATTTGCAAAGACAAGAACCGCTTCAATAAATAAGGTACCAGAGGCATGGTTCCTTGACGCGGACATCACATGTGACTTCTGAAAAACTTGTGAGATTTATTGCATTTGAAGTATCTCTGGAAGACTGCAGAATTCTGAACCTCATTCAATTACTCCCACGTTCTCATACTCTCTCATCGCGTGTCCACATGCACTCGCCAACATAAAAGCCGTGAAAAAATCAAAACCCACAAGACAAATTGTTTCTTTTAATCGGTAAGTTGTTGGTATTTGACAGCATTATTGGTTTTAGATCATATCACACTGCCTCACATGATAATATGATGCGATGGCATTAATCATGTCTCTTGTGCACATGACTCGTATTTTTATTTTATTTTTACATTGGACGGTGTATATCTTTATCCTGTTTAGATCTGTTCATACAAGGTTTAGGCTCAAGTAATTCATCTTGGTTTTTACTGTTTATCAAAATTAAAGCCCCCAACTCCATGTAGGGAGGGGGGACGTGGTGATTATACTACTATTTTAATCGCCCAAGTTTACTTTAATCAGAAGGGCCTAATTGTTCTGTGAAATGATTTTGGAAAAAATACTTTAACAAATTGAACAATTGAAATATATGAAAGTTTTCGCGAAATGATCTTGGAAAAATTATTGGCACTGCTGTATGTATACTCCACCCTGTCCCATCTGCCACTCCACTGACCTTGCCCATGTGATGATTGTACAGTCAAAGCAAAGCCAAGATTAAATTTGACTGTTTAATCGATGATTTTGATCGGCAATGAGTGATTGTGGGATTAAGAAAACGTATGAAGGAAAATAATTGGGATTCGGTAATCATACAAGTAGCAACTACATGAAGTTGAATCAATCAACAAGCACATTTCCATGTTGATATGATTATAAAAAGTCAAAAAACAGAACATGGACTCATGAGTGCATTAGGAGTTTCCATCTTGTGGGGCAAAAATGATAGGAATCATATCGTCCACATGAGATTAGCTGATCGGACGGCAGAGATTCCTGTTTCTTCGAATAAAAGTATTGATTTACAAGTATATTTCTTTGTAGATATATTATTTTATTGTGTTTTAAAAGTGTTTTTAAAAAAAAAATTATTCTTTGTTTTAAATTAAAAGTTTTTGATGTTTTGATATTGTTTTGATATGCTAATGTCAAAAATAATTTTTAAAAAATAAAAAAATATTATTTTGATGCAATTCTGAATGAATGACACTTTAAAAAATAACTTCAATTACACTCCGAAACAAATCCGTATTAGAATTCGGGCTCTTATTATTCGTTGTCCCTAGCCCCTTGATATGATGAAATACTTGGAAACAAAGATATTACTAAAATCCCTTGGTCTTTTTGGACTTATCTACCATGCCTAGTTCTTTAATGTGGAGTCAAACGACATGTCATGCCTAGTTATAAACTAGCTCTCTTGTTGAGCAACACTTCAGAGCTTTGCCGAGGTTTTCTTGACATGTATATTGGTATTAAATCTTGTTTCTAACTTGGAACATGAGTCATTAAAACTTTTAATGAAGTTCCAAGTTTTTATACCAAGCACGCGTAGATCATTAAAACTCAAAGAATGTCATTCTAGCTAGTCTTCTTGGGGTAGTGTAATTGTCTACAAGCTCCTGGTGCAATCAGTGGTCATGGTGCTAAGGTATTGTATGTTGTTGAGAGTGTTAGGACTTGTTGGCATGACAAGGTCTGATTTTTCCCTCAAGTTATCAACATGGTCTGGGTAAGGAATTGCACCTAACTAGTGAGTTGTTAAAGTTTTTGTTTGTTAATATTGTTTGAGGTAATAAGTAGATATGTCACTTGTCTTAGCCTAGTTGGGCTTTGGTAATGTGCCATAAAATGACTTGAAAATGTCAAAAACAAGTGTTAAGAAAAAACTATGACTTTTTGATCATATCCTTATAGATATGACAGTAATAAAGTCCTAAAAATCTAAACAACCTAGAAAAAAAAGCTTTAAGATTTGATACTTAGTTAATCAATTGGTTGTACCAATCTCATTTATTCTTCCTAACCAAGGTGATTGATAGCTTATTCTTAGAGCTTAGTAGGCCAATATGATCTGTTGTTAGTACCTTCAAAAATCTTCTTTGGGGGAGATAAGAACTTTTTGATGCTTAGATAAATATCTTTTAAAAAGAGAAATAAAATAATATTTTTTTTAAAAAAAAAATTTGTACATATATATGCATAAAAAATAAAGATTGTGAACACTTGTTTTAAAGGTCTCATGGTATATTTATAGTCTAAAGGTCTTGTCATTCTATAAAAAAAATAGTTGAAAAGTTCTTTACTTTCAACAACATCAATGAAAAACAAATATCTCTTACATCTTATTAATAAAATAGTAGGTATAATAGATCTCTTAAGAGATATTGTATACACCTATTAGTATAAGGAAATCATTAAATTAACATGAATAATTATTTTTAATGAAGAGATATGATGATTTATCATGTCTTTAATTTTTATTTTGTCAATGATGATTATTGAGGATTAGATACGAAACCTTTGAATTTGGCAAATTCAAGATCTTTATATCTTTCATATCTGTCAAACCATGTTTTTCTGAATTTGGTAACTATCATATTCAAGTTCATCAAATTCATGTTTGCTTGGACTTGACTATGAGTTATAATTACATTAAACTTTTCATGTTACTCAAATTTATATATTTAAAAAGAAAATAAAAGTTTTAACAAAAAAAAACCAACTCATTACCGATAAAAATGTCGGTGCATCGAGAACGTTATCAAGAAAAACTCTCTTACCCACGAATCTCAGCAATATCATCTACGGCCTCATAGATAAACGAGTAATAGAAGTACAGCCTATACGCACAGTTTCAAGCTCTGCACTGTTTAGGCCCACCAGTCCAGCAATCCAAAGAACAAACTTTAGCCTGGGAAGAACGGATCGAACAGCACATCACCCGAATCTAATATAATTATAGCCTCATTTTATCTTTCCTGATCAATATCAGCACGAGAAAGGAACAGTAAAACTCGATCTCTCGCGAAAATTCTATCTTGCATGAAGATTTTGCAGAATCATAGTCCACATCTTCCTACAAACAATACCAACAATAATTTATTTAATAACCAAGAGAGAGAGATCATCCATACATTCATATCAATTTAAAGGGGGGAAAACTGCACAATCACGTATCATTTCTCCTTATTTATCAGCATTTAGAAGGTCTACCTCAACTGTAAGAAAGGCAGAAGTCGATCATGCAGCAAAGAAATCTTCGAAAGAGCAAAATTTAGAAATTCTTGAATTAAAGTTTCTTCTGTCAGATTCTTCCTCAAATGATTCCACAGATCTTGCTGTTCGGAAAACATCAGGGCTATGCGCAGTATATGATACTATAACTATCAAGCCTGCAAAAAAGAATTGGATGAGGAAACACAAAGCAGATCGATCATAGATTAAAAAACGTAAGTTCGATTAATCGATGTGAATATGAGAGTAGCTATCTTCGAAGCGGAGTTGCTGCTTATCTCTTAAATCTTGAGACATTGCTGCTGAAATCTGTATGAGAAATAGAAAATTTGTGAGGAAATCGTGGATCTCGGGTTTTATCTTGGTGTGGGAAATGTAATGAGTTAGTACTGCAAATCTTACCTTGCTGCGGAGCTGGAGAGACCTAGCTCTAGAGCGGTTAGAGTTAGTTATGGTGCTTTGAGATTTGGAGCAACCTCTTTGTCCCTTTTTTTTTAAAAAAAAAAAATTGTTTTGTTATTCTGTTATCTGGCCACAATAATAAATTAAAATAAAAATAAAAATATAATGTAATAGTTAAATAAATAACATAAATTACTGAAAATAAAATAGATGAGATAAAAAAAATGACAAACTGCTCTGCTAATTTCGAAAATTCATAGAGGTTACAGTTTCAATTCTATACTGATTCAATGGACCCGGTTTAAAAAGAATACCACATATAACTACAAGTCTCCCCCTTGGTCAACTGGGGCTAAAATCAAGTCATGAGACATAGATTAGCTAGCGAATTAACAAGTCAATCCAAGAAATAATTTTAAAAAAAATAATGAAAAGATTTTGTTTCAGAGGGTTTTTGTTAATAGATAAAAATGATATTGTTTTGTTTTGTTAAAAAAAATAGAAATTTAAACCTAGCTTGAGCCAAGCTTAAAGCTAGTGAGTTGTTGATTAATTTCTCAAGTCGGATTGAATTTTATAAAAAATTTAGAGTTTTGTAAGTGAGATTGGAAATTTTAACTTGAAATGAAGGATATTTTAGAAATAAAAACAATTAAACTGTCATGAAAAAAAGTAGAAGGACTAAGTTATGAGCATTGGCAAGAATATAGGGACTCGATATTGCGTTTCTTAAACCTAAAGAATTAGCTAATTATCTCGCCAAAAAAAAAGGGATCAAAATATAAACTACCATCCTAGACAGTGGCAATTACAGAAATGGATACTGGATGAAAAACTAGCTACAGGAGCATCAACCTAGATTATTTTTATCTACCAACGCAAAGTAATTGTTGTTATGATCTAAAAGCCAAAGGAACAGCACATATATAAGAAGCTGGAATTGGTGAATGAAGTCATAGAAAAAGATGCCGGTAAGCTACAGTTCGTCCGAGATAACCCATCCCCAGGTGCATGGCACATCTATAATGGGGACGGTAATATTAAAGAAAATCAGTGATTCTTGTAGAATTATCAAACTTGCTTGTATTGCTGTAAATTATCTTGCCTTTAAATAGGCATTACACATCAAATATTACATTTACAATGAGTTAATTCTAACGGCTACTTGCTATATATATGTCCATGATTTATGTGCAGAGATCATGGAATATATGTTAATGAATTGTAACAGCAGATCTCTTAGCTGCTGTATCATCCACATATCTGCATTTCCATATATATCTTCACATTCCCCCTCAAGCTCAAGGTGGGGCTGGACCAATGCAGAGCTTGTCACGATTTAGGACAAAGGTTGGTGCACAAAGAGATTTGGTGAAGATGTCCGCAACTTGTTCTGAACCGGGAATAAATACCAGTGAAAGAGCACCACTTGCAACTCGTTCCCGAACAAAATGAACATCTATTTCAATGTGTTTTGTTCGTTGGTGGAACACTGGATTTTTGGCCATATGAATAGCACTAATATTATCACAGTGGAGCTGCGGAGGGGGGACAGGGTAGCCAATATTTTTGAGTAAATGGACAAACCACATGAGCTCAGCTGTTGTGGAAGCTAAGGCGCGATATTCTGCTTCAGCCGTTGATCTAGACATCGTGGCTTGTTTCTTTGCTCCCCATGATATCAAAATTTTGCCTAAAAATATAGCAAAGCCAGTAGTGGAACGTCGGTCATCCTTACAACCAGCCCAATCCGCGTCGCAAAAACCATGAAGTAAATGAGCAGAATTGCGATTGTAGTGTAGCCCAATATTAAGTGTGCCCTTTAAGTATCGAAAGATCCTTTTAACTGCAACCAGATGAGTATCATGAGGGGTTTGCATGAATCGACAAACTTGATGTACAGCAAAGGAAATGTCGGGTCTGGTCAAGGTGAGATATTGCAGGGAACCAACCAAGCAGCGATAGTGGGAGGGGTCAGCTAAAGGCACGCCATCAGTAGCTGATAAAGAAGAGCCCGATGCTAGAGGAGTGTTCACTGGTTTGGTGCCATCAAGGCCAAACTTTTGAAGGAGAGATAGCAAATATCTTGTCTGTGTAATGGTGATGGAGGACTCATCACGGGCTATTTGGAGTCCTAGGAAATAGTGAATGTCACCAAGATCTTTCATATGGAACACAGCCGAGAGATGTGCAATGAGCTTGGTGATGTGCAATGAGGAGCTGCCTGTTAAAAGGATATCGTCAACATAGATGAGCAAGAGAAGAATGTCTGACCCTTGAGTGCGATAAAATAAGGATTGATCATAGGGGCTTCGGATGAATCCCATTTGCTGAATATAGGTACTGAATTTGAGGTACCATGCGCGAGGGGCCTGCTTCAATCCATAGAGCGCTTTATGCAGATGGCAAACATAATCTGGTTTTGACGAATCTACAAAACTTGGAGGTTGAGCCAAATATACGCGCTCTTGCAGATCACCATGAAGAAACGCGTTGCTCACATCCAATTGCTTGACAGTCCAGCCTTGGGACAGTCCAATGTTGAGAATGAGCCGAATAGTGCTTGGTTTGATGACGGGACTGAATGTTTCATCATAGTCAAGTCCTGGTTGTTGTGTAAATCCATGCGCCACTAGCCGGGCTTTGTATCTTTCAATAGATCCATCCGATCATGTCTTGATTTTAAATACCCATTTGCTGCTGATAACATTCATTTCTGGTTTTGGAGGTACTAATGTCCAGGTGTTGTTGCTGTGAAGGGCACTAATTTCAGCCTGCATGGCCTAAAGCCATTGTGGATTCTTGCCTTTAAATAGGCATTACACATCAAATATTATATTTACAATGAGTTAATTCTAACGGCTACTTGCTATATATATGTCCATGATTTATGTGCAGAGATCATGGAATATATGTTAATGAATTGTAACAGCAAATCTCTTAGCTGCTGTATCTTTCATATATCTGCATTTCCATATATATCTTCACAATTCCACCATGGAAATACAGGTAATTTCCATGTGTTGCTGAAACAAGTTTATTTTCCTAGTAAAGAGTATTGAAAGTGGGAGTTAAAGGCCACAAAATGAGAAACATGAAGCATCATTACTTAAAATACTTATCCCTCACCTCTTCTAATAGTTCAAGTACTTCTCCATACAATACTTGGCTTGCTGATCTCATTTTCTCGTGCGTATCATTGTCTGATGGGAAGTGCGTAGCTCGGACAGTCTCATTGTACAAGTTAAGATAGAAAGCAATCCTAGAGCTGAAGGCAGCCTGTGGCTCGGCTGTAGCGTAAATGTCTCGAGTCTCCTTCGATATCAGCCACCCATTTGCATGATCAATCTTAGCGTTAATTGCACCATCGTGAATGGCTTTTGCTACAATATTTTCGACGTCTGGAAGTAGGTTTCTGGAATGCAATTTCAATCTATTAGCTACTTCTGCAAGTGAGATGCGGGAATAGGAGATGCTGATGTTGCACAGTCCAGTCCTGATGACACTATGTTGCAGTCGAACAATCACATTTTTTGTTCTGTCTGATATGAAAGTGCCAGAAAACATTTCTGTGACATTACAGAACAGCTCCAGGTCACCAATTCTCAGAGCCCGACAAATTAACCAGACAGTCTTAATTATGTAGAGAAATCGATAGAAAAGAGCATGCTCGTGTATTATCAGGCCTAAAGATCCAAACCATTGGCCATGTCAACTAGAGCACTTGAAGAAAAGTCACTCACATTTGTAAGCTCGAAGTACGGCCTCAAAGCCCTTTTCATTCCAGTCTGCATAAAAATTGTCTTCTCAGGTATTTCTCCCAATAGTAAACGAGCCAGGACAGCCCACTTGCTACATTGAATTCGAAAGCCACGAGCTGCAACAGAAGCTCTCAAAACAGCTTGCTGGAAACTTTCTTTTGCATCAGTATACGCCAGTCGAATTGTCTGAATCTTTCCCGTATAAAACAAGTATCGGAGAGTCTACAGAGAGCATGTATTAATTCAGGAATAAATTGGATACACAACATTTTCTTTTTGTTGTTAAATGCTTGCTACCAGCAAAAAGGCCTTGTATTTCCCCTGCTAATTTAGGCTCAGAACAGCTAAAAACACAAACAGATTCCCTTTTCTCCTATTTTCTTCAACAAGCGGTTCACACGAGGAGACCAGAAGCAAAATCCATACCTGCTTGTTTGAGCGTGTTAGAATTTTTGGTGCCTTTGACCTCAATTTCTCTGCCTGTTCATATAGGTTGTAATGCAGGTAATTACGAAGCAGCAGATTGAGAAGTGTTTCCTACATCATTGTCATTGTATCATTTATGAACTCTTGAATTCCAAACAAAAGCAACCTCCAGGTCGACTAGTAACAAACCTGTCCCAGCTCATCATGGTTCAAAGCGGCTACGCTATACCACTCAAGGAGGTTCCTGAAAATGAAATTAAAGCACTAGAGTTAAAAAACAATGTGATCATATTTCAGAACAAAGTAAGTCTCCTTTTACCTTTCGCCTCCATCTTACCAAGATGTCAATGCACCTTTCGAAAGAACATGTACAAAATTACAGGTTCAAATTATATTAAATAATATTTATATAGTCTTATTTATTAAGGATAGAATAGTACTTTTAGTTTAATCTATATATACTTTATTTGTTTTTAGATTAAGACTTAGCACTCATAATATACAGACCACACAGAATTCTATCTCCTTTTTTGTGTTTGATCTTAATTATTTTAACAAATATATATTTGTTACAGGTTCGGAGATAGACATGGTAACTGTTGAAATCTGGAAACTATGATTCCAGGTCTGCGAAGATTTACAAGCTGAAGGAGATGAAGAATTGAAGAATTGAAGACATTGTAATCATGTTATAGTGCTCTGTTTCTAATTCATATTGTATTAGTCAAATAGTCAAACTTTGTTAGTTAATTCAGTTAAAGGTTGACTTTGTCAATTCAGAATTTTCTGGATTATAGCCGTTGTAATGTTTTGATTCCTATAAATAAAATCAATGGGATGGCAGTAACCATAAGAAACTATTCTGCCCATGTGTGTTTGTTCTTTCTAATCAAAACAATAGAAATCTCAAGTTCTTAGTTTCTGGAAAATTTCTCTTCCCAGTTCTTGATCTCCACAGTACCAGTTCTTCAGGTTTTTTGAGCATTTGTCCGTACAAATCTCTACAGAGTCTGTTTTTACGTTTTTCTCAGAATTATTCCTCAAATTTCAACATGGTATCAGAGCAGAATAGGTCTTAGAAAAGGGATTGATAAGAGAAACACACGAGTGATTTGAAAAAAAAAAGTGAGCTTGTTCAAGATTGAATCAAATCTTGAAGAAGGAAGTTTTTCTAAATTGGCAGATTTTTAAAAATCAAGAAGTTAGTCTTGATTTGTTCTTTAAGAGGATAATCAATTGATAGTGATCATCAATTGATATCCCTGTTCTCAGCAGCGTGAAGTCTTGGAAGTAAATTGCAAAGAAAAGGAAAAATTCTGAGCTGACAGTTCTTAACAGAGATGGATGCATCATTTTCATCAAGAACACCAATCTTCACAGGGGTGAATTATGGAGTATGGGCAGTGAAGATGAAGATATACCTGAAAGCGTTCGATTTGTGGGATGATGTTGAGAATGAAAGGGAACTAAATCCCCTGAACAATGATCCAACAATGAACCAACTAAGGTATTTCAATGAACAAAGAGCAAAGAAGTTCAAAGCCCTTACTTGCATTCACAATGCAGTAAGTGAGGAAATCTTCTCTAGGATCATGGCGTGTGAAACAGCTAAGGAAGCTTGGGACAAATTGAAGGCTGAGTTCCAAGGTGATGAGAAATCCAAGAGGATGCAGATCCTGAATTTGAAAAGACAATTCGAGAGTTTAAAAATGAAAGAATCAGAAACTGTCAAAGAGTTTTCATCGAATGTGTCAAAGATTGTAAATCAAATGACCCTGCTTGGAGAAGAAATTCAAGAAGCAAGAGTTGTGGAGAAGGTTCTGGTCAGTTTACCAGAAAAAATTGAAAACAAGATTTGCTCATTGGAGGAGTCTAAAGATTTTACTACAATGAGTCTTCAAGAACTCATTAATGCCTTGCAAACTGTGGAGCAAAGGCAGGCATTTAGACAGGAGAATACAAGTGAGGAAGCCTTTACTGTTGGATTTAAAGGTAGAGCAAAGTTCCAGAATTCCCAGAATTCAAACTGTTCTTCAGAAATCCAGAAAACGGGTCCAGTTCTGGAAACTCATGGCAGAGGAGAAATTGGCCAAATAATCAAACACAAGGCAACAACTTCAATGCAAGGTGGAAGGAAAGAAGAGAGCCACTTCCCACCTGCAAGTACTGTAAAAAAAACAATCATCTTGAGTCATCTTGTTGGCTCAAGAATGCACAATGCCGAAAATGTAAGAAGTTTGGTCACATAGAAAATTTTTGCAATGAAGACAATGCAAACTAAGCTCAAGCTGCTGAAGTGGAGGAGACCAAAGAGGAAATGATATTCACAGCCACTGAAGCACACAAATGCAACAAAACTGAGGTAAACAATCAAACTTGGTTAATTGATAGTGGTTGTTCAAACCACATGTCTGCTGATTTGAGCTTGTTTGAAAATCTTGATACAAACTATAAATCTAGAGTCAAGGCTGCTAATGGACAGTATGTAGGTGTTGAGGGCAAAGGTGAAGTTAAAATTGACACTCTAGCTGGGTTAAAAGAGTTTGAGAACATCTTATATGTCCCTGAAATTGATCAAAACCTCATTAGTGTAGGCCAACTACTTGAGGATAAATTCTCGTTACTATTCTTAAATGGCATTTGCACGATCAAAGATGATCAAGGTGTCACTTTATTTACTGCAAAAATGTCTAATAGATGCTTTAGTATTCAACTAGAACACCAAAGCACAAATACAAACACAATTGTTGAAAATGAAGAAGGAGAAGCAGATGCAGATTCATCTTGTGAAAGTGTTGAATTAGCTGACGAGTACAATTACAACTATGATGATTATGTTAATGAATCCATGTGGGGAGATGAACAGAGGTCAGAAAGGAAACATGAGAAGTTAGAGGATTATGTGAATATAGATTCACATATCTTGTGCACTTCTGAGATTGCTGACATTGATAGTGATGGAGTAGCTGAAATGAGTGTTACAAGTTCATATTACTTGGATCATGAGTATTATGACAATCCTGAGCATTTGAAAGAGCTTGGTGATATAGATGTTGGGAAATATGTTGCCAGTTCTAGTGTTGCATTCAACCTTGATACAAAGCAAGTAAAGAGGAGTCGAGAACTAGATTTAAGTGCAAGTACTGAAAAATTTCGTGCATATATATACTCTTCACCTTCAGTGGTTGATTTGGATGGTGATGGGAACGTGGACATTCTTGCTGGAAATTCATTTGGCTGGTACTATGTTCTGGATCATCATGGAAATATTTGGAAAAATTTACCTCTGGAAATGGCTGAAATTCAAGGTGTTGTAGTTGCAGCTGATATCAATGATGATGAAGAATTGGTTGCTGAATTTAGAACCAATATGTAAGGCAAGGTTGAAATAAATGAACTTGGACCTTTAGCCTATTGTTTGGGAATAAAACAATGTGAAATGGAGATAAAGTATTGCTGCTCAAGAGAAAAGTTAACTGACTTGATTACCTTAGCAAAAGAAAGATTTGAAAAACTCAGAAGAATGGTGGGAATGTGCAGTCCAGGAATCAAGGGGGGGTGTTGAAATCTGGAAACTATGATTCCAGGTCTGCGAAGATTTACAAGCTGAAGGAGATGAAGAATTGAAGAATTGAAGACATTGTAATCATGTTATAGTGCTCTGTTTCTAATTCATATTGTATTAGTCAAATAGTCAAACTTTGTTAGTTAATTCAGTTAAAGGTTGACTTTGTCAATTCAGAATTTTCTGGATTATAGCCGTTGTAATGTTTTGATTCCTATAAATAAAATCAATGGGATGGCAGTAACCATAAGAAACTATTCTGCCCATGTGTGTTTGTTCTTTCTAATCAAAACAATAGAAATCTCAAGTTCTTAGTTTCTGGAAAATTTCTCTTCCCAGTTCTTGATCTCCACAGTACCAGTTCTTCAGGTTTTTTGAGCATTTGTCCGTACAAATCTCTACAGAGTCTGTTTTTACGTTTTTCTCAGAATTATTCCTCAAATTTCAACAGTAACATCTAGATAAAGATCTTCTTACCGACGAATTTCAGCAAGATCACCTGAGATCTCATAGCTATACGAGTAATAGAAATACAGCCTAGCTGCTAGAACACTAACAAAGTCAAGCTCTGCCATGTTTAGGCTCATCGCTCGAGCAATGCCATTCAAGGAACAAACTTTAGCCTGAGAGGAACAGATCACACACCACATTTACCATACATACAAGAAAGTAAACCCAGAAATACATCACCCGAATCTAATATGACCTCATTATATCTTTTCTGATCAATCAGAAATATCAGCACCAGAAAGTAACAGTAAAACTCAAGCTCTAGCGAAAATTCTTTGGTGCAAACACACATTGCAGAATCGGCTTCCTCATCCTCCTACAAGCAAGAGGGAAAGAAATCAATAACATCAATCTACAGGGGAGAAAAATTGCTTAATCACATATCATTTCTCCTAATTTACTAACTTCATATGTATCAATTGCAACACTTAGAATCCCTAGCAGCCAAACATAACGTAATTAAATCATTAAAAAAATAATCATATATTCAGTTACCGAATCTTGAAAGTTCACCTCAATAATTAGAAATGAAGATAGTCGAGCATTCAGCTCAGAGTTCTTCGAAAGAACAAGATTCAGAAGATACTGAATTAAAGTATCTTCTGTCAGGTTCTTCCTCAAGCGATTCGTGAGTCGAACAGCACGAGCTGTTCGGAGAACATCCGAGCTAAACTCAATATGAGATACTATTTTTATCAAGCCTACAAAAAAAAGAATTGGAAAAGGAAAACACAAAGCAGATCGATCATAGCTTAAGGAAAACGTAAAATTGAACAAAATAAATAAAAATCTATGTGAATATGAGATATACGAACTTTCATAAGTGAAAATGAAAGTTGGCGTGTAAGATGAAGCGGTGGAGTTGTTGTTTGTCTCTGAACCTTGAGACATAAATGCTGCTGAAATCTGTATGATAAATGGAAAATTTGAGAGGAAATGGTGGATTTAGAGTTCTATTTTGGTAAGGGAAATGTAGTGAGTCAGTGCCTGCAAATCATAGCTAGTGGTGGAGCTGGAGATAGCTAGCTCTAGAACGGTTAGAGTTCGTTTTGGTGCTTGGGATTTGGCATCAGTTTCACGCTTCTTTTCATCCAAGTTACTCACGCTCTGTTCGTTTTTTTAGTGTTAGTTCTGTTTTTCTGTTAACTTGGTGGGCCCGTTAGTAAATTTATTCTGGCACAATAATAAATTATAGTGAAAATATACTATAATATAATACAATAAATGAGATAAATTAATGGAAATAATCAGTGTAATTTCATGCCAGCTATTAAGATATTAAACTTTTAGAAATAATTACAAATAAAAAAATCTGATATCTGCAATTCTTGCTTGATACAATGGCCAGGCATCATCTAGAGTTATTAGATTCACATCGAGGTCAGTCCGACCCCAGATTCGGGTCAACCTGCAAGTCAACGTGGGATATAATTTGAAAAACCTCATTTCAGGGGGGCGTTTTGGGTGATTCAAAGTAAAACCTGGTTTAGGTCAAGCTCCGGGTGGGCAGATCCCTAAAATTGACGCGTTAAGGTGGCTAGATTTTATAAATATGATATGAAAGTAGACAGAGCAACTGTTGAAACAGCTACAGAAACATCAAGCTAGATTTTAATCCACGAATTAGAAACAGGAATCGGTCCACAACGACACCGGCCATGAAAGTGAAAGTAGTCTTGGTAAAACACGGTGGTCATCGACGGTCTGTCCGAGATAACACATCCCCAGGTACATAGATTATCTAAAATGGGGATTGGAGCATTCGATCAAACCAGGTATTCCACCATGGAAATACAAAGAACTATCCATGTGATACTGAAACAAACATGTTTGTTTGGGAATAGGAAGTGTAGAAAGAGGAGAATGAAGGCCAGAAACATGAGGCATCGGAGTCTTTTTCTAAAAATACGTCTCGTCCTCGTCCATGTATTCTCTTGCTAGTTCTTCATAAAGTACTTGGCTTTCTATCCAGTACTCATCGGAGTCTTTCTCTTCTGGTGTCTTTGGCGGGAACCGCAGGGCCTTGACTGCCTCGTTGTGCAAGTTAAGACAGGAAGCAATCCTAGAGCTGAAGACAGCGAGTGGCTTGGCTGTAGAGTAGATGTCTCCAGTGTCCTTTGATACCAGCCACCCATTTGCATGATCTAAAATAGCGTGGATTGCACCGTCACGGATGGCCTTCGCCGCGATGCTTTCGACATCCTCAACAGGGTTTGCAGAGTCCAGCTTCAATTTTTCAGCAACATCAGCAAGTGAGATCCGGGAATAGGACATGCTGATTCTGCGTAGTCCACTCCTGATGACATTATGTCGCAGTCGCACAATCAGATTGTAGGTTTTGTCTGAACTGAAAAATGGAAAAAAATCTTCTGCAACATTCCTAAATAGCTCCAGGTCACCAGTTCGTACAGCCTGAAGGATTTATCAGAGTTGTAGCTGTTCAGAGAAATCCATAGAAATGAGCATGCCTATGCATGCTCTGCATATTTGTCTGGCATAAAGACTCGCACAATCGGCCATATCAACTACAGAAATTCAAAGAAAAGTCACTCACATTTGTAAGCATGAAGTATGGCCTCAAATCCCTCTCCATTACACTCTGCGTGAAGATTGTCCTCTCAGGTATTTCTCCCAGTAGTAAATGAACAAGGACGGCCCATTTGTTACATAGAACTCGAAAACCATGAGCTGCAACAGGAGCTTTCCGAGCAGCATGAAGGAGACTCTCTCTAGCATCGTTGTACTTCAACTGTATTGTCTGAATCTTTCCAAGATAAAACAGGTATCGACAAACCTAGAAAGAGCGTTCTTTAATCCAGAAATAAGTTGAAAAAACAGATTTAACATTTTTGTGGTAATTAGGTGCCACCCAGCTAAAGAAATGCTATGCATTTCCCCATTTAGATTTTGATATAGGCCAGTTAAAAACACAAATAAGTTCCTTCCCTGCCCCTTGTTTTTTTTAATTTAATGTCCAATAGAAATATCAAGAAGAGAGCAGAAACAAAATCCATACCTGCTGAATTGTGTGTGATTGAAATCGTGGTGCCTTTGACCTCAATTTCTCTGCCTGGTCATAGAAGTTGTAATGTAGGTAATTACGGAGCAACAGATTGAGAAGTGTTTCCTGCTTCATTGTCATTGTATCGCATATGAGAAACTGAATTTGCAAGTAAACAACATCCAGGTTGACTGGTGACAAACCTGACCCAGGTCATCATGGTGCAAAGTCGAAAAGGTAAGGAGGTGAAGGAGGTTCCTGAAAATAAAGTACAGTGGTATTAAAGTTACTTAGAAACAGTAATCTGATCATATAATACTGCCCACCAATCACCTGATGTTATATGTTCCAGACACCTAATTATAGACATTGAAATCCACGTCTAGGTAAGGATAAAGTTTTGCTTACCAGCGAATTTCAGCAAGTTCATCTAAGATCTCATGGACATATGAGTAATAAAAGTACACCCTAGATGCTAGAACACCAGCAGTTGGACAAGCACCTCTGCTTAGGTTCTTCACTCGAGCAACGGCAGCCGAGGAGAAAGCTTTAGCCTGAAAATAATATTATTAGCACACGGAACATATACCATACTATTGCAAACACTATGATTCCACTCCTAAATAGACAGAAAGAGACATTAGAAGAAGAAAAAAATAGCATAACCTCACTGTATCTATTCTGATCAATCAGA
This sequence comes from Salix brachista, assembly GCA_009078335.1. Taxonomy (NCBI): domain Eukaryota; kingdom Viridiplantae; phylum Streptophyta; class Magnoliopsida; order Malpighiales; family Salicaceae; genus Salix; species Salix brachista. Next base: position 932,809 of record CM018573.1, on the reverse strand, counting down.
AATAGAAGCGTAAGGAAGTAACAGTAAATCTCAAGCTCTCGCGAAATGCGTTTTGCTGGAGCAGATGTTGCAGAATCAGCTTCCATTTCAAGATCATATCCCTGTACTCGTATGGATAACAGCATTAATAACCAGTCACTTTCAAGAAGACAAAATGTACATCATCCCTCGAGATTTTATTCAAAAAAAATTTCAAAAAAGCGCCATAAAATAATCCCAAACGTAATTAAATCACTAAGAAAAATGATATTTTAAAGTTACCTGATGATAAAGTAATCCAGATAGTCGGTTATGCAGCTCAGAGCGTGGAGAAAGGGCAAAATCCAGAAATGCAGAGAGCAAATTAGGCTCTGCCAGCTTCTTCTTCAGGCTATTTGTAAGGCGAACAGCACGAGCTATGTGACGAACCTCCTTCTTGCACGAACCAGTCTCGATAAGCGATGCTATATCCATCAAGCCTACCAAATAAAAACAAAATGGGAAAATAAAACAGAGAACGGATCATAGCTTAAAAAATGTAATGTGCAATGGAAGTGAAAGCTGGGAATCGATGTGGTTACATTTGAGGGAGTATTCAGCAGGCGAGGTGATGGAATTACAAGGAGTGGGGGTGCTGGGAGTGCTTTTTATCTGGGCTTCGGTAGACATTTCTGCTGAGACCTGTATCAGAAGTGAAAATATGTGAGGAAATGATGAAGTTAGGGTATTGTTTTGATGAGCGAAATGTAGAAAGCTACTACCTGCAAATCTTAGCTAGCAGTGTAGCTGGAGAAGATCTACTACGGTTGGGAGCTCTTTTTTCATATGCTTCGGATTTGGCATCAGAGTCACTCACGTTTCTTTTCATCCAAGCTTTCTTTTTTCTGTTTTCTTTTTTCTTTTTTTTGGGTAGATTTCTATTTTTTGAGTGGATGGATGGGTTCTTTTGTTCAGGTTATGAAAAGGTTAGAGTGGCGATGCATATACATGGATCAGTTTTTTTATATTTTTCATATGGTATTTATTGTCCAATTATTATTGTTCTTGTTGTTATTAATATTATTAAATGATAATATTATACATGTTATAATATCAAAATTATATTGGATTTAAAAAATATTAGTGTTCCATACATACATACATACATATATTTATATTTATATATATATATATATATATATAAAAAAAAAAAAAACTAATCTATTTAGGTTGATTCTGATTAGAGATCAGATTAAATTATTTAATGAATTCTCAAAATTCGATATCAGAGCCAAAATGACAGTCCAAATCTGTGAAACTAGAAGTTTTTTTTTCTTTTTTGGTAATAATGGGGGCAATACGCCCACAAGCAGTGAAAATAGAAGTTTGATACGTTGACTGAACATGAATACAAGCAGGCGAACTTTCTGGAGTGGGATACAGACTAGCACAGGAGGGTCCCCCCGCCAAATGTTGGGGATGAACCGTGCCCAGTAATGACGGTTGCTTGAGGGATATTATTTTTTAAATATTTTTTATTTAGAAATACATTAAAATAATATTATTTTATTTTTTTAAAATTATTTTTAATATTTGCATCTAAAAATAATCTAAAATTACAACAAAAATAAATTTAAAAAATCAATTTATTTTAAAAACACCATTACAGAGTTGTTCCCTTGCTACAAAGAGTACTCTGTTAGTGAGTCTTTCTTGATTATCTTGTCAACATTTAAAAGTCTTACCAGCCCCACGCCGAGGCTTCTGCTAAAGAATAAACCACCATCAAAAGAGTGCGATGAGAACATTCATCTCGGTTGGTGAGGACAAAGTCTCCACGAAGATAACTATTTAAAGCATGCATCAATTCATAGTAGTAATGGGAAAACAAGATAGAGATGGAAAAATAAAAGAATGCACTGCTAGGTAGAGATTAAAAAGGTTACAAAAGTTCAAGCACAACAACAACAGCCACAATATAAAAAAAAAAAAAAAAAGTAGCCCCAGAGGCAATGGTTCAAACTAAAAGGATTAGTCTATGGAATGTCCTAAAGTTAACACTACTGCTGCTTCAATACAATACAAAAAAACTAATGGAAAGGAGGAATAGAAAGATACTAAACATAATATCGGAGAAGGCACCACACATCAGTGTCTGCTCTCGACTTCTAAGGAAGCCAAAAGGAGCATCTTATGCAGCTGCAGGGATCGGCCCATTAGATCTAAATCCACGGCCCCTTCCGCGATTTCCCCTCCCACGGCCACGGCCTACAATCAATATGCAATAAATTAATGCATCACAACTGACAAAAAACATTTTTTAATGGTGTTGGAATGAATTGACAGAGTGACTCCAGAGATAAACCTAGATAAAAACATCTGGGGATTTCACTAAAATGATTGCTCAATTATCAACTGTTGTTCTTCTTACATGTAGCATGGCACTTCTAAGAGTCGAGAAATGTGTTCTTATGTATCATGTTTTATATAAGCCATGTGATGTTCATTCAATCCAAAGCTTTCAATGTGATCATGTTTCAAGATAGTTGCGATATTTTTCAAGGAAACTTTCTGCTTAGAGTACAATTGGAAGGCTGTCCCAGTAATCAGTAAAAGGTTAAGTATGGACAAATGATGAAGATTCACCAAGAGGGGATCCTGGCAAAACACCTACAAAATCAACCTAGGATTTTTTTTAATATAATATGAACTCAAGGATAGCCGTAAAGATCATGAATGCAAAATAAAAATGGAGGAAAAAATACCGCGGCCATGTGGAGGCGCTTCATAATTATAACCATCACGGCCTTGTGGAGGTCCTTCATGATTATAACCAGCACGGCCTTGTGGAGGTCCTTCATGATTATAACCACCGCGGCCTTGTGGAGGTCCTTCATGATTATAACCACCGCGGCCTTGTGGAGGTCCTTCATGATAATAACCATCGCGGCCTTGTGGAGGTGCATCATGATTATAACCGCCATCTTGCTGGGTATCAGAATGAGGTCCATTAAACCCTCCCCTTCCACGGCCACGGAAACCACGTCCTCTGCCTCGACCCCTGCCCCTAGGATAGCCCCGATTGCGATCCCAACCCCCATCCATATGCTCAGCAGACACAAACCCATTCCCTGCAAAATCATGTCATGCAGTCTTGCAACTCAACAACCACAATATAAGAACCTGGTATCTCACCAGCTCAGGTGTCAAAACTAAGGAAATTCTTGAGAATATTAAAAAAATCACCTAACATCCTAACATAGCTGAACCATCACCCATACAAGTATAAATAAAACACGGCAAATAAAACAAGTGAACAAACATCTAGCACACTCAATCACTCAGACAATTTTCTGGCAATAAACATATATGAACAGATATCTCAAATGAAAAAATGAGGATAGTGAAGCATGCAGTCAAAACCCATCTAGACATACCTCTACCCCTTGCCCTTCCTCTGCCACCACGTCCCCTACCACGGCCACGTGGTGAACCGTCTGCAGCACCAAAAAACAGGACTGAGCAGATGCAAATAACATCAATCTAAAAAAGTATACAGAAGATAAGTACTTACCTCCTTCATATTCAAACTCTGTGAATGCCTTCACCTGCTCAGCAGGTAGTGGAGGCTGGTACCTGAAGGGCGTTGCGATTCATAAGTGATTACACGATATTTTATTTACAAATATGGGTTCATATGGTTACAAGTACTACAGGCACGCACAAACTCACCCAGCAGATGATGTATTCAGCTCCATCTTGGAAAGGGTGATTGTAATCATTGAAACATGCCTTGTGGTTTCCAATCTGCAATAATAAAAACAAATCTTCATCACCACAGCTACAGTAACAAAAGCCGCATAAAGTGTACAAATTTGTAAAAAGAAAAATCAGCAATTCTGAATTCCCTTCATACTGTACTTACGGAAGGAGGCCTTCCTCAAGCGGTTCCCAAGTATCTGTTATGTCCGTGGATCCAATTGATGTGATTTGATGGAGACCAACAATTCTTCTCTGCGTTACAACAAGAAAAAATAGAATTACTACACAATCAAATACAAATTGCTAAAGTCACGAAATAACCAGTTATTCGGCAAACACCTTGATTAACTCCACTATAGTCACTGTTTTGTTGATGGCTCTCCCCATCGCCTTGAACACAATTTCATTCGAGCCTTTTTCCTACAAATAAACACAAAAATTAACAAAAACAAGAAGGTAAACGACGAGCTCGTCATCAGTAAAAAACAATTAATCCACCTAACTTGAACACTAGATGCCCGCGGACAAACAAAGGTAGCACATATTATTGACCAACAGAATCATCAAGCTCCGGAACTTATACAAATTCATTTTTTTAGCCTTGAATTAATTGAAAACACAAAAACATACCGTCCAGATCCGGCTTTCGTAAAATATAAACCCGAAAAAATAAAAATAGTGATAGTGATAGATAAGAGAAGTACTTGAAGCAGAGTCATGGCATAAGAGATATAGCTACGCATCCTTCCTTGACTAGTAATTCGAATCTCATTCTCATCAATTGTTTTATCCGCTCTAGGCTTCTCCACTCTCTGGTACCGATCCATCCTTCTACACCGCCGCCGAAACAAAAAGAGAAAAAAACAATTTAGATGGTTTTTGTAGGGAAAAATCGGAGCTAGGGTTTGTTAAGTTGGATCTGAGACTTACCTTGTAAAATAAAAATAGAGAGAAGCTTGCTCGGCCAAGAAAGAGCCCTCTTCTACGGCTTCGTTTCTTCTTTTACGCCCTAAACCGCTTGCTGAGGCTTATCGTGCTTTATATACACCACTCTTTTCTTCTCCGGTTCAAACCGGTCTTTGTACTCGGGTATGAATTAGGGTTTATCGTTGATTGCTTGATTTTGTTGTGTGCCACGTTTTAAATGTTATCAATTTAGCTCCTGGCGTATTTCTTTATCGTCAAATAAGTACTTATCTTTTGATTTTATGGCTTTTACCCCAAATTCAATCGAACAATACCACCACTCCATAAATATCAATCCAATGTTAATGAAAATTAAAAGATTATTTACCTTCAAAATGTGCTAAATGCTTCTATACAAAGCTTCTACACAAGACCTGATTGACATAGAAGGACAGTTCTCTCACCAAATTAATGAAAAATAAAAAATAAATAGTGTGATATTCTTTATATTCTTTCATATAGTTTGTTTTGTATTTGAAATTGCATTTATATACATTTTAAAAATAATATTTTTTTCAATTTTTTTATAGTAATTGTGATATGCTATTGTTAGAAATAAAAAAATTAAAAAATATATATTTTAATATATTTATAGGCTAGAAATACCATGCAACACGGTACCAGATTATCGTTACACCTTGATTTTTACATTTAATAGTCTCCTCTTTTGTCAATTTAGTATTAAGATTAACTTATATAGTATATTGTTTTTTTTTATATGAGAGGACAGTTAACAAGATCATGTAAGTTGAATAAGATTTTTAACTATCACAAATAAAATAAAAGTTAATACAAACAATAAATAAAAGACTGTTGATAACATTAAAGTATAAAATATATATGTCAAAAGTCGTTTAAATAAAAAAAAAATCAAATTCTATCACACCTTGTCTGTAAAATAATAATATTATTTTCAATACCGACATATTAAAATTATTGAGAAATATATATAAAAAAATATTTATTTATATATAAAAAACAATTTAAAAAATAGTTTGAAAGCAAAATTATCCAATAACAAACTTGAAAGGTCAGACCTGGTTGCCCTGCAAGCGAGTATAGGATACCATTACTCGCCTTCACCGATCCATGAAAAAAGAGTGGTCTTCTCTGTTTCGACTAGTAATTGGTTCCTGGGCTGGTTTTTAAGTTAATTTTAATATAAATATATATGTATATAAATATATATATATATATATATATATTATAATATATTTTTAATTAAAAATAATTGCTATTAGACTATCAAACATCTTTTCTGGTGTAACCGGAAAAATCTTCCTCTAGTACTGGTTCTATGCTCAGCACTGTATGTGGTCGTCTAGGCCCATCCGAAATCGGAATTTCATATATGTAGGGAGACAAGGCCAGGCCGAGTAATAAAGGCTTGTGACTCAAGGTTCATGTCAAATCCCGTCGGCCGAATTTCATAGAGAGCAACGATGGCCATAACCAGCAGATCATTGAGCTCCTAACGATGACCAGAACTTGGTCCAAATTTAATAAAGTTCCTAACCGAACTGCACCATTTGGTCAAATTAGTTTGACTGTTTCAATTTTTTTAATTACTAATGAATTATATTTTTTCTTTTCGGAAGTAATTTGGTTTACACATGTATAATTTACTCGATGACTTGCCTTTGATTTTTCACTTTGCCTTGTAAGAGATCATTTCAACACATGTATAATTATTTTTATTTTCACTTTACCTTTTTTCAAGAAATTTCAAGTCAGAGTCTTTTACTGACTTGAAAAAATAGGTTAGATTCCGAGGAAGATAAATGTTCCGAACTCTTAAATCTACCCCTGGAGCTAAGATTTTTTTGAGGAGGAATAGTAATTTTACCTTCCAAAAATAAATCATTATACTTAAACATTATTAATTGGGTGGTATTATTGTCAGCCAAAAAAATATATAAATGGAATGGGAATAAAACAACCCTGTTTTTTTTGTTTTTTTATTTATATATACACACACACACCACAATACAATTTCATATGGGATTCTTTCGGTTCTTAAACTAATTCACTTTTCTTCCGTATTTTGCTAATAAAGATTCGAACCAGTCTTAAATCAGTCTTCTTTGTTGCATCATTATAATTTATTAATTTAATTCATTTTTAACCACGATGTAATTTCACAGAGAATTTCTCAACTTTTAAATTAACACACTCTTATTTTATAATTTTTTAATAAAAAATCCTGCCCGAGATAGGTACAGTAATTACAAGTTTGCAGCCGAGAAAAAACAGCAGTTCTTATTATTTAAACTTTGTTTCCCCATTAACTAATGCTCTAAAAAGCTGGGGAAAATATTGTTTATCACGTCATTGTTCATTATGAGATAAATCACCGTGGATTATCATGGTAATTATTTTGTTTTTTATACTCAAGCCTCAATCGATGCTCAGTTAAATTTTTTTTATTAAAATATATAAATATTTAAAGATAAAAAAATTAAAATAAAACTCACATAAATAATTAATGTTTTTTTTTTCTAAAATATTGAAAAACACACCCTTTAATCCTCAACTTTTCACATTACAAGATCTCGGTCCATGTCAATTTATAAAGTTCAACTCCAGTCCCAAAAATTTAAATTTTTTTATCCATGATTCCGAATAGGGTGAGAAAATGATTGAATTCTAGTGATAAAAATATAAAATCTAGGTTGAGAATGATTACGACCACTAAAATAAGTGATTTTAGCATCAATAAATTCCTTTTGATGTGTAAAGTTTATACAATGTGTTTTTTTTCATTTTAATTTTGCATGAAATTGTGAACTTTAACTTGAAATTAATTTTAGGTTCGGTCTGATTATGGATTTTAGAAATAATCTATGGGTTGATACAGGATATGAACATGTTGTCCATGTTTTTAAGAGTGTATACTAGTTTTTTATAGGTTGAAATATGATCCAAAATTTCTTTTTCTTGGTTTAAAACAGAGCAGCCTGATTTCTTGGTGATCAAATTTGGGTAATAGAGACGACGTGTGGTTTTTTTTTCAAATCATGAAGGGGAAACGACCTTGTACGCCCCTTTAGCAAATTTTAAATAATAAATCAATTCAAGGCATGGGGACTGCTTTACGCCCGCGCGCTTAGGGTTTTTTTTCAAGAGGGGCATGATTTTTGGCCTTTCTAGTCCGAGAAATTGAACCCTTTTTTATTATTATTACAATTGCAATTTTTATCTTTTTCCCGTGTTTTCCCCTTTAATTTTATCATTTTAATATTTAATTGATTATTAATTAGACAATATAAGTTATTTCAATTTGTTTTTTTCCAACCGCTTTATTATCTCGTTGATTCTTAATTTTATAGTAGTCTATTTTAAATTAGAAATTGTATATAAAAAACTATTAAATTCAATTATATCCTTAACCTAAGTCAGATATTTGGCTAATTAACTTAGTTTTACCATGAAACACACTTGATAATATTTTTTTGTTACGCGAATAATTCTCAATGTATTTAGGTAAATATATACATGAACTTTTCAAATTTATATTGAATTATATATATATATATATATATATATATATATATATAAAGAAAAAGAAAATCCTCGACCTTCAAAAGCTAAAAGATACACAACACTTCAACACCAAGTCCAATCGAGGATTCCATGGTTTTGAATAAAACAATGAGTTCATGTATGCAATCCCGTGGGCCAGATTTGACAAATGAACAAATGTGCACTCAATCGGACGCAGCTATACACAGATAATTGTCGCACCAAATCTTAATTTATAATTTTATCCGTGATAATAAAAGTTTGCATTATTCTATCAAAACACAATCTAAATAATCTTATTTGTACTAAAACTAGATATGCATTAAAAAAATCAATCACGATCAATGATTATTGAAAATTTGAAATATTTTATGGACTCCCAGACTATAAATGAAAAATTAAATCATCAATCTTAATATTTGGTTTCTTAGACTAAATAGAAAAACAATATGAGATAAAATATTTTCCTTAACTATATAGAAATCAATCATAATTAAAAAATATTTTTTTCTCTAAAACTCTCTTTCATCAATCTTCCCAAGTTAGAGGGAATTTATTCTCTCATGCTTTGATTTTATACGTGTCAAATTAAACATTTCCAATCATCTATATGCTTAGTCTTTCCATAAAAAATCTCTCCTAGCAATGAAAACAATCTTAGTTAGAAAAAAAAAAAGAAAATTCATTTCACAACTTTATTTGATGCAGAAGAACATTAATTTTGACTTTATTAATTTCAAAATCATCTCCCTGCTTCATCAAAAATCCCTTCTAAAACCACATTTAATTTGATTCCTTTCTTATAGACATTATAAACCAGGAATTTCACATATAGATATACTTCTTAAATATTATCTTCATCATCCTTGGTTGATTTCACTCCACAATTCAAAACTTTCCGTCCGAGCATCATATCCACCACACACAATCGGTTATCCCTCCACATGCTGTGCTATTTCAAGGTGTTTGGCTCGGTCACGAAACGCGTAATCTCCACTCTCCAGCACAACAAAACCAAATCATTTTCCATTTCCTTGCCCATATCCCAACCGAAGAGAATAGTAAGAGTTTGGGATTAAAAGTTTATTTTCTCGTGGTTTCAAGTGTGAGTTCTGTAATTATTAATATGATGATTATTGAAAGTTTAAATAGTTATTAATTTCAAAATTTATGGATTTAATCGAGTCACGTATAAGCTAACCCTAATATCCATGTTAATAAAAATACATCTATTACATCTACAAATCCATAACTCGAACTTGATTAGGATGGTGTTTTACATGATTACGTAATTTTATATATAAGTCGGTACATCCACCGAAGAGCTCAAATTCTATGACAACTGATGATCCATGTATTAACCGTTACCATTTACCTCTCCGAATCCACGTCATCCTCCACCAGCCTTCCTTGTAATCCAGCCCCTCTCCCATCCTCTCAAAACTATATTCAAATTTCTTTCCTCTATCTTTCTCGCAGCCCCTATAATGAGCCATAGTGTGTCCTACATACCCTTCACAGCATCTCCTATTCACTGTCCCACTCCATCACCAACCCCCACGCGCGAAATTCAGCAGCGACGTTTCCTTCACCCTCGGCCACAAGATGCTTGTCTCTGTGCTTCTGGCACTTTTTCTGCCATGTGTAGGCATGAGCGCAGTGTTTTTTTTCTATATTTGTCTCCTATGGCATGCTGCTAATAATCAGCCAGAGAACATTCCTTTACCGGTAAAAACTGTGACAAGGAAGGGTTTGTCATCATCGGAGCTAGAGAAGCTGCCTAAGGTCACCGGGAAAGAGCTTGTTTTGGGGACAGAGTGTGCTGTTTGTCTCGATGACATTGAAAGTGAACAGCTGGCCAGGATAGTTCCTGGTTGCAATCATGGGTTTCATCTGGAATGCGCTGATACCTGGCTTTCCAAGCACCCTGTTTGTCCTGTTTGTCGGGCCAAGCTTGATGCTCTGTTCTTCAATGCTTCTGCTTCTCCGGAGAACAATCCCTGTTAAAATATTAAAGATAAGTTAAAATTGATTATGTCTTGTGTTTCTTATTTAGGATTGCAAATGATGCAGTGTATTATGTCGTGAGTTTCTTAATTAGGATTGTAAATGATCCAGTGTTGTGCATGGGTTGTTAATTAGACCTGGTTCATGGCATTATCCATCAGAATTCTCCTTAGCAATTTCTGTCAGAGCAAATGCTGGAAACACTTTCATTTCGCAAGTTTGCATCGGACCATTGATAAGCTTAATTAATGAACATAAGTGGCATGAATATAAGTTTTGAGAAGAAGAGAAAGTGATGAAACCGACAAACCCTAGTTTACTTTTGTCTTGTGTCCATAGATGACGAGTTCTTATAGGATTTGCCGTCAAGATTAGCAAGTGATACAAACCAGTACGGAGTTCAGCTTTTCCCTTTCTCTCATTCAGAGCCATTTCATGGTTTAGAATCCTTGTACAGTTCTCGAAATTACCATTTGGATACAAAAGTCAGTGATTTGTACCATGCACGGCGGTTACCGGTGGCAGACAGAAGAAGGTGCCTTGGTTATCGGAATGCTTTCTTCTGAGACTACCAGTTTTAGATGCCCACAGGTTTCGAATTGTGCGTGTTCATGCCTGGGAATCTGCAATGCTCGCCATTCTTTACTTGTAGATACCCACATGAATAAAGACAGTTATGGTTCGTGTTTCTTTTTGTAGTCTAATTATATATTTGAAAAATCCTGATTTTCTAATTTATTTTTTCTGTTTTTGAACTTTTTAATGTATTATTATTAAAAATAAAAATTATTATTGTAATATATTTCAAATAAAATGTATAAAAAACAACTTATATAATAATCTCATATACCCGCCGTGTCTTTGATTTTACCAATATATGGCGAAGTGGCAACTGCCCATAAAAGACCATCGATCGCACACCACTGGTTCTCTACGAATTGGTTTATGTACAGCAATCTTGTAACAAATTCCATGTGAAAAGGCGTTCAACGAATATCAAAAGTATTTCTCCACCATTAAATAGATTCTTAATTTCGTTGGGCTATACAATATGAAATTTCTGTTTGATACTGTATTTAAATAAGACTTTTAAAAAGATTTTGTTTTTTATTTTAAATTATATATTTTTTGTTTTTAATTATTTTATTGATATAAAATATAAAATATTATTTTAATATATCTCTAAAAAAACACTTTAAAAATAAATTTCAACCACAACTCTCAAAGATGTGCTTTCAGGTTTCACCACCAGAAGTAATCTTATTTGGCATTGTATTTTAAAAGTTTTTTTGAAAAAAATTGTAAATTTTTTATTTTTATATTAAATTAAAAAAATAGTATTTTTAAATCATTTTCATATACTGGTATCAAAATTAATTTTTAAAAATAAAAAAATATTATTTTAATATATTTTTGAATTAAAATACTTTAAAAAACAACGTAAACCATTATCACACATGAGCATGTAAAGTTGAGAATGGTATAAATAGTGGACAAAAGATTTTAACTTTGATTTGAATTAAAAAATATTGATTTAATTAAAGCAGGTTGAAGAGGAAAATTCATTTCAAACTGAATTAATTTAAAATTACTTTTAAAAATATATATAAAATGATACCATTTTAATAAAAAAGAATAACTTAAATTGTTATAATAATCAAATAACATTTTTTTTTCCCACGTCAAAGCTTGCGTAGGCCTGACAAATATCAAATATGAATCGTCTTTTTCTGAAGAAGGTGCCGAAGGCTCCAATAATACAAGTATAAAAAAAGCATTGATTATTAGTGGCTCTTGATTTCTAAGTTTGGGATCTACCATTATACAATCAATTAATCAAGAACTTGATGTAAAGGACAGTATAAAATTAAATCAGAGATGAATCCCTTTTAATTTAATACACTAAATAAATAAAAATATTAATATTAGCTTTCTTAAAATACCTAGCTAATTACTTTTATTCTTTAAAAAACCTTTGAAAAAACAATACAAAAGCGATCGAATTAATATAATAAGTAAAATTAAATAAATTATTTATTTATTACTTTAAATTATTTTTTATTTTGTTAGATCATTTTTATGTGTTGATATTAAAAAATATATATATTTTTAAAAATAATATTTTAATATATTTTTAAACAAAAAATACTTTTAAAAATAAACTTGGAATACACTCACAAATAATCATTTAATGTAGTAGAAGAGATATACATTTTTGTGCGTACTTCCAGACTTAATTTAATGCATATTTTCCCATTTATTATTCTCTATGTAATTATTCATTAAAAGCATCAAGCTCACCTTCTTGATGGCTGTCCAAGGCTCAGGTGAATGACATGGGGTCGGCAGCAATCGTCAAGTTTTGTAATCTTATTCGACATTGTTACAGATCTATTCACCGGAAAAAAAGTAATTAATAACTGGATTTATGAGATTCAATAATAAATCTAAAGTACTCAATTTATTTACAAAAATTAAATGCAAAAGAGAAAAATAAATAATTTCAAAGAGAGATCGGGAAATTCTTAAAAAAATAACAATTACATGGTGTTTTGAAGTCCATTCAAAACTGATTTTAAGTGTTTTTTTAATTAAAAAAACATGTTTAACATGAAAAACAATCAAATTAATATTTTTTTTAGTGTTTCAGTTAATGTAAAAAATGTAATAAAAATATATAATTTTCTTATATATTTATTTAAACAAAAATTTATAAAACATCATATACCACATTAATATCAGATCAAGAGTGAGAAACAATAATTCAAGGGTGTTTGACATTAAAGTTCAACATGTTTTTTTTTGTTAAAATTTGATTTTTTTTTTATATTTTTGGATTGTTTTGATGTTATCAAAAATAAAATTTTAAAAAATAATTACTAACATATTTCCAAACACCCATGTTGAACATTTATGTCAAAACTAACAACCTGTGCGCATCCAAATTCCGAAGGGTTAGCGGACAGTGGCATGGAATGGCCTAGGACTGTACAATATTTTAATTCGGACCTAATGGTTTCAACATAGTTTACCCATAGCTATATAAGAAATATATTGGGCCACTCTTAAACCTAGCTCAAAGCCACATCGGATAAAAGGCTTTGGTCTGTCTACATAATAATAATAATAAAAAAAAAAAGCAACGACACTTTTTTTATTTTCCTTTTTTTCCTGGTCTAATTTTAAGTCTTAGCTTTGTTTTAATCTTCACTGGAAAATTTCAACTGTTTCAAGATTAATTACCAGTATTTATATTATATATTTATCTTTCTAAAAATTATATAATAATGAAGAAAATAATATATAACTCATATAAATTAATGAAAAATATTTTTATATATATTTAAAAATATTTTTTATATATGTCTCACTATTATTTCCATGTATTTTTAAATAAGAATGGGTAAAATTAATTTTAGAATATGAATGTCTCATATCACAAAATTATTTATTTATTTAAGGCTATGAAAGATATTATTTTTTATAAGAACATTATTTTAAAATAATAGTTTTATAAAAAAATATCATATCAAAATAATACAAAAATTAAAAATTTTGGGGAAAAACACTTTAACTATAAATGTCTGGAGGTTGTTTTCAAATGTATTTTTCGTTAATGTATTAAAATAATATTTTTTTTATTTTTAAAAATTATTTTTGATATTAGCACATTAAAATAATCTAAAAACAACTAAATAATTTAATTTAAAATAAATATAATTTTTTTTATTTTTTTAAAAAAATATTTTCCAAGCGCAGTACCAAACACATTCTAAGAGTGTCTGAGAGTGTGTTTTGTAATTATTTTTCTAAATGCTTTACTTAGAAATATATTCAAATAATATTTTTTTTATTTTAAAATTTTATTTTTGACTTCATAATATTAAAATTGTCTAAAAATACTAAAAACAAATTACTTACAGAAATGAAATCATATTATAAAAAAAATACTTTTAAGATGATTCCGAAGACACCCCTATGTGTGCATTGTTGGATTACACGCTTTTATAGTGCTGCCAGCCTGCCACAACAACCCGAAAGCCGAACGAGAGGGTCATTGTCGCAGTTATTAAGTGACGTTATACATTGCCACGTGGCAGCAATTGAAAGTTAACACGCATTTGTACTTATCGCTGTCCTGCAAGGGCATGAACTCCATCAAAGACCTTCCACCTGGGCTTTTTAGAAGCTGGAACTTGCCATCCTCCGGATACGTGTGCTCCTTTCATACGAGATGTGGGCTCCAGAGTGAGACCCATATCTAGATTCGAATAATTGAGGTGATAAAGTAAAGCCACCAACTTTCATTCGGCAGTGTTTTTCTTGAAAAACATTTTTTTAATTTTTTATATTGTTTTAATATATTAATATCAAAAATAGATTTTAAAAAATAAATATTTTATTATTTTTAAAATAAAAAACACAATTTAAAAAATAACTCAAAACAATAAACATACTTTGATATATCTCGTCTCGTGTTATAAAAGACCAGATTTTCCCACATTTAAATTTCAAAGAACTCTCCTACTTGATCTTGTTCACTCGGAGCTCTCTGCCCTTCTGGAGCGAGGGAGAGTCGCATGATCCGGCTATAAAAATATGTCCGAGAGGGAGGGGGCCACGACAAATATTATTTAGCCCATTACTTTTTTATTTTGGGGGATTTTACAAAATTCTTTTTGTAAATGCAATGCTATAATTTCATGCAAAATGAGTTTTTCTTTTGATAAACAAATTTATTCGTAGGCAATTATTAATACAAAACCAAGTTGTGTATTTGGACACTTGTGGATTAGCCCTAAGAGTTGTTAGCTAAATATAAAATATTTGTGTTTGAGAATGTGGTTGAAGTTGTTTTTGAAAATATATTTAATTTAAAAATATATTTAAATGATATTTTTATTTTTTTAAAATTATTTTTGATATTAACACAATTTTTTAATTTAAAATAAAATAAATTCAAAATTATTTTTGAAATACAATAACAAACACATAACCTCGCTCATCAGAAAATACATTTAATTTAAAGAAAGAAAAAAACCTCCCTCGTCAACGCCGTTCTTCTAAATTTTTCTTAGAGACGTGTGCCTTGTACGTGAGCCCTCATATATCATGGGAAATTCCCTTTTAAAAAATGGAAAAGTCAGAGCGAGGGACGTACGTGCCTATGTTTGCTTGCCTCCCGTAATATCACTATTCAAAGTCTTTGAAGACCACACGGACCCTGCTTAAGCACATGGCAAAACTACAGTACATTTGTTCACACCCATTTGTTGGTTTAGTAACCCTCCATGTGGCAAATCATCAAAACTGATCTCTCCATTTGGTGTGATGTCTATGTAGGGTTTGTGGTTGTGGTTTCCTACTGGAGAGGTGAATGCTACGTGTGGGTGTACGTGGTGATGTACTATTGGGGGTGAAATGTAATGATGTGGAAAGAATATGGTTCTTCGGAATTAATATAAGCATTGGAGGAGAATAGTAGAGGCTGGTATATTTTTCTCGGGAGAGGGAAGGCAGAGGGAGACGGAGGCTCTGCGCGTGTAAAGAGGAGAGGTCGAGATGCTGATGAGCTCGGAGGAGAATACAAGGAAACTTCAACCTAGTCAAGATGAAGTAAACGGAGATCACTCCCAGAAAATCTCATGCTCTAGATTTTCATCACTTTTGGCCTCCAAAGATCGGGACTATCTTCTCTCTCGAGATGGAACCCAGGTTTACTAATTCTCTGATCTCTCGCCATCTCTTTCTGTACATCTATGGTTCAAATTGATGAATATTTGTGTATCAAACTTGGTTTTCCAAGCAAGTATTTCTGTCAACTTTTTGTTTCCCTTTTCCTGGTCCAGAAAAAAAACACTGTTTAGTCTTCTTTCTTTTTTAAGGTTATAAGTAATTTTTAATAAAAAAAATTTGTTGAACGTAGTTCATAATTATGAGCAAAAAAATAAAATCCGGGAGGGAAACTGAGATGCTTGGATGGTCACAAAAAAATAAAATCCGGGAGGGAAATTTTGTTGATCGTAGTTCATAATTAATCCTCCTAGAAAAAAAAAATCAAACTAGCTAGTTCCTCTGGTGGGTTCTCATTTTCTCTTACGTGTTGGTAAGTGGTTAGATTAATTAGTCTGTGTAACTTTCATAAATTAATTAAATTATACTTTGGAGCATGAATATAATAGCCTTTCAAAATAGTTCATTTCTTTACTATATTTATTTTATCTCCTTGAATCTCTTGCTCTTAATCTCATGTTTATTCTTTTTTTTCTTCTCGTTTATATGTTAAAACATTTACTTGTCACCAAAAAAAGTTTGTATTTGATAATGAGTTGCAATTAAAAATATTTTTATCGTTGATATTATCTATTCAAAACTATTAAAATGCTTGTAAATTATTAAATTGATATTTTTGATAAAAAAAAATAAATTTGATGACCTTCATACACTCTTAATTTGAAGAGTTGATCGGCTAGCTTGTTAATTTGAAGCCTAAACCAAGTATATAACATTGACTTCGTTAAACTAGATTGATCTAACAAGTTAATTCACAATTCAATTAACTTAATCAAGTTCAAAGGAAACAAAACATGACTATATTAATATTTTAAATCCAAAATAACTTTTTTTAATTCAAAACACGTTATTTTATTTTAAAAATAACTAAAATGATATCATTTTAAAATTTATTGTTAATTTAGTCAATCCACACTATCCAAGTCATAAGTCTTAAATGGGTTTTGCTATTATAAATATAATCCCAATTAGTAGATTATCAATGACTTGGTTAAGCAGGAGTTGATTATAATTAAATTAAAAATCGATCCTTACGATTCATTGGATTGATTAATCATACAAGTATTATCATAAATGAATTAAAAATCTTGATTCCTTGTTATTAGCATCTTGTCGGCAATCCAATAGCGCCTTAACGACGTCGCAGTAGATAAATCATAATATTGTTGTTGCTTTTGTGGGGTGGGGGAGAGGCAGGTGTCCTTTTCTGGGATAGAGCACTGTTTGCTCACATAGCCAAATATGCTGTCTTAATCAGCATGGGCTTCCACACAAACACAACGGTTGTCCGTAAACAACCAAGCTGATAGGACACGTGTCATAACTTAATGATCACTTCTTCCCTGCATCCAATTATAGGTACAACACGTGGCACAAAAATTGGTAACGCCTTGTTTTCATTTCCTTTTCTCATGGCTTCTAGAGATGGATGGTCGCGTGTGGCTGCGAGCCGATACTTGAATTGTTATGATAATGGTAATTGACTGTTAGATATGGAAATTAACATCCTAATATAGAAGATTAGAAAAAATAAAATAAAAAGTTGTAAAAACAGTTTTTTTTATTAACATGGATGTTTGGGTCAGCTTGCATGTATCTCGACTAATCTCACTAATCTTAAAATTAATGATTAGGTAAGTTTTCATTGACCCTGAGATTTGTGAGTCTCGAACTGATGATCTCTGAGAAGCAAACCTCGTGCCTGACTAGTCAAGCGGGCACTACTCAAAGTTAAAATAGCTTGTTATTTATACGTGAAGTAGTGCAAATGCAAGATCTACATTATAAATACAAGTTATTCTTAAAAATAAAATAATTACCAACAAAATAAATTAATATAAAAGCATCTTTTACGATTGTGATGAAGTACTAAAACAAAATAACAAGTGTTGATATGAGCAATGATCAGATGTGTAATACATTTGTTTTTTATATATTTGTATGTGATTTTTTTAGATTAAAAAACATACCTTTTTGTAGATGCTTCTACTTTGTTTTCTATTTTTAGCCCGACATGGAATTAAAATGGTTTGGGACTTTAAGAGATCAAACCAGGGTCAAGACCTTATTTTTAAAACGCCTCACCTCATATTATTTTATGCTCTCGGACGATTTATGATTTTTTTTTTGTTGGAGCTTGTATGAGATTTTGAATTCTTAAAAACAAATTATCGTGTTACTATATCTTTAAAAAAATAAAATCATAAGGCTAATACTTGTTGGATAATTTTTCTCTGTTATCATTGCCTATTGGAGTACATTTCCTTGTTGGTGCTATTTGTTTCTTTCTTCGTTCTTATCCAATTCTTGTTTTTGACACAATTTATTTTCTTTCCCAAAATTATAAGTGAGTAATTTCCAATTATTTTCATGTTAATGATACTAATTATTTTGGAATAAAATGGGATTTATTTAATCGTTTTCTACTCACATTAACTTGCTATGGAAGTGTTTTTTTGACAGCCATTGTCCCATGTATTCGGCTACTTGTAGGTGAAAGTTTCTGATCTTGAAGGCAAAGTTCTGGGCCTCTACTTCTCTGCGAATTGGCACGTCCCATGTCGAAGCTTCACTACCCGAGTCTTAGTTGGTGCATATGAGCATTTGAAGAGCAATGGGTCTAATTTCGAAATTGTCTTTATTTCATCCGACGAGGACTTGGTTGCCTTCAACAATTATCGTGCCAACATGCCATGGCTTTCCATTCCATTTGCTGATCTGGAGACCAAAAAAGCCTTGAATAGTAAATTTGACATCGAATCAATTCCTTGTCTAGTCATTTTGCAACCTAAGGATAACAAATATGGGGCAACATTACATGATGGGATCGAGCTTCTTCACCGTTTTGGGGTCCGAGCTTTCCCATTTACCGAAGAGAGGCTGGAGAAATTGGAAATGGAAGAGAAGGAGAAGCATGAGAGCCAGACCCTTATTAATTTACTGACAAACCACGATAGAGACTATCTTTTGGGTCACCCCGCGATGAAACAGGTAAGTCCCTACCTTGCCCACATACCTGGAATTGAACATGATCTCAATTGAGGCAGTTTCGATTTTAAGTTGCTGGCAAAATTTGTAACTAAGTGTACAAAATATTGCCATCATCTATGGGAGATTTTATGACGGCAGAGGGGCGTGACGTGATAACAAAAGACTTGCGATCTGTACAACAGATCTCGAGTTCGAGTCATGCGTGCACCCTTTATAAAAACCTGAGACAACTAGAGTTTTACTCGCTCATCTAGGCCCATAAAATATACTTTTTGGAGGATGAATATTTTCTTGCATAAAAAAAAGAAAAAAATTTGAGTGGATTACACAATTTTATAAATTATTTGCCGGCTGCCAATTTTATCTAAAATTATAAGTTATAGATATACTCTAATATATAATTTATATAATTTTTTATAACATTTCTTAAAATGAAAGCTTTTAGATTTGAAATTTGCATAAATTTATATTATTTTAATTATTATTAAATATAATGACGATTATAAAATTTAAACTAATGATTGCTTGATCAGCTACCGTTTTAATCCAAAAGTTTAAACTATCGAGTGAGTCTCTAATATATTATTTATATAATTATTTAACACTTAGATGTGATGTATAGAAGCACATTTGAAATTGTGTTTTTCTAAAATATATATTTTAAATATTTTTAGATTATTTTGATATAATGATATCAAAAATAATTTTAAAAAAATAAAAGTATTATTTGAATATATTTATGAGAAGAAAACATTTTAAAAAACAATTATTAATATATTTTAAAACATTGAAGGGTAATTGTGAGTGTGATATAGTTAGATGAAGTGATTTTTTTTAATATACAACTCATTTAATGCAAAAAAACACCAAAAAAAACAACTTATACATGTTTTTTTTTTTAGATTTTAAGAAAAATACACCTATACAACCTAACGGTTGGCATTGTTATAGACAGTAACATGTCCGAAAAATCTCATATATTTCATCCATGAAAAAAGAAAGCATTGGTGACAAATCGTGACACGTACGGTGTTATTTCAATATATTCCACAGCTGACACACTTAAATTTAGTGTAGTTTGTTTTTGCAATTTAAAAAAAGTTTTATAATATATTTTTTTATATGATATGGATTTCAGTTAACTCAGATTTATCCATCTATTCTTTAACAGAAATTTTAGGCAAATAACATTCAGACATTATTTGGAGTTTCTTTAGGCACTGACCGGCTCGAATTTGCATTGAAATATTCGTAGAACAGACTGTGAATACTAGTATCCTCTTAAACAATGTTACAGTATTATTTTAATGATTCAAATCTTAGCAGCCTAGTTTAACGGGAGAAATATTTGTGCGTGAAAATCTTTCTTAACATGTTTGTCACTCGCAGGTGCCTGTTGCAACAATGGCAGGCAAAACAATCGGACTATATTTCTCAGCTCAATGGTGTCATCCAGGAGTGAAGTTCACTCCCAGGCTAAAATCCATATACCAGAAGATTAAGCAAGTGTTGGTACACAAAGGGATTGAAGATGACTTTGAAATTGTGTTTGTGTCAAGTGATCGCGATCAAGCTGCGTTCGACTCCTACTTCAACGGCATGCCATGGCTAGCATTGCCTTTCGGAGATCCTGCCAACAAAATCCTCGCGAAGCACTTTGATGTGAAATGTATTCCTTCGCTGGTAATTTTAGGCCCTGACGGTAAAACTGTTACTAAACATGGTAGAAACCTAATCAACTTGTACAAAGAACATGCGTACCCTTTCACCGAGGCCCAAGTGGATTTACTAAGGAAACAAATGGATGAGGAGGCTAAAAGCCTGCCAAAATCGAAGTACCATGCAGGGCATCGACATGAACTCGGTTTGGTTTCAGAAGGAGCTGGAGGAGGACCGTTTATATGCTGTGATTGTGATGAACAAGGTTCAGGATGGGCTTACCTGTGCCTTGAATGCGGATATGAGGTGCACACCAAGTGTGTTAGAGCTGAGGACCGTGGCTCCATGGTTGAGAGCTGATCAAATCAATGTGTTTATATTTCTCATAACAAAATTATATCCTAAATGCATGCTCAGGGGATTCAGCTATGACAACAGCATCTCATTTTCCATTACGTTTAGACTATTTCAGGTGCTTATTGGTGCTATATGTTGTCTTTTCATTACGTGTTAGATTTTCCCTGCACTTATTTTTTTCCGTTCTCTCTTCTGCCTTCTTGGGATTCGTACAAGGTCTATGCAAGCCCCCACTTCGTTGTTCGAGAAGTTTGTGAGGCTTCAATTAAGCTGCTCTCAATTATGATATAGCAAATGGGTTGCATTGCCAGTATCTCTATTATATTGACCACAGCCTGTGAAATCAATCTCCAGCATTAGTTCGCTACATGTCGCACTCCAAACAATCTCAAGCGCGACTCTCCAAAGCTCTCCTTAATGCAAAACTGCCAATGCGCGTGCCAGAAAAGTGTGATGAAGAAATTGTGGGAGTCTTTGCTAGACGTCATCTTCTAAATGAACTCACCAGTTACAACTTGCAACCTCTCCACAATTATTCGAATAATAACAAAAATAGCAACTATCTAGAAGATTGAGGGGAGTTCTTCCTAAATAAGCACATTCCGTACCCATATAAGCACAATCCTTGGAATACAAACGTATGTATGTATGCATGCATGCATGCATGTATAATGGTTTCAAGTAGAGGTTGGAACTCGAAACCTCTCCAAAGAGGATGGATACTAATGCCCAGTTGATCTACTTAATAGCAATGAAATCTTGCTTGATTTTCCTACTCTGCTTCTTGCGTTCTTCAGCTACAAAAGGAAATTGGTTCTTAAGAAATAAAAATTCCCTGTATCAAGTTTACATGCCTGCCAGAAGTAAATGAAATGTACGTTCTTTATCCTTGCTTATTAGTATGCGAATCTAAACTTGGTAGATGATCTCTTGACACATAAATTTGGAGCACGCATAAACACTCCCACATTGGTTTGAAAATGGGACACATATATGGAGCAAACATTTTAGTTTTCAAGTACAATCCACATTTTCAAGCATAAAAGGCGTTTTCCTGCACAATGGACAAGTGCTGTGCCCAATAAACCACTCACTGATACAGCTCGAATGGAATATGTGGCGACACGGTGGCAGGCTACAAACCATTTCCCCCTGTTGGAATTCCTGTCAATCATTTTCCACAGGATGGGTGTTAATTAACACAATTATTAATCAAACTGGGGATGTTTTTTCATCTGAAAAGCCAGAAACCTGAAGGCAGATTGAGCAGGTAGTTCCATTACATAAGGTGTCCGCTATGTTCTTGCCTGTATGTCTCTTATTTGTAATTTTCAGCATTGATTTTCCGTTGCTGCAAACTGTGCTGTGTGCACTAAGCCGTTCTATTCTTTTATTCAGGATTTGAACCTAAAGCGAAAAGACGACAAGGTCAGGGTTTAATTCAACACTTGAATCCATGAAGTGATTAGTGAAGCGAGGAGCAAAATCACTTACGAGATGAATGAATATCCCAATTGCGCAATCATCAGAATCCCAAAGAGAAAATGCTTTTCTAAGAAATTCAATGGAAAGAACGCACCCCATGATGGCTCCAACTTTGGCTCCATGAAGGAAGCTACTCTTGGACTTTAGGCCAACCATTGCTCCACAATAGGCTCCCAATATCGTGCCAACTATAAATACAGAAAGACCACTTTGTAAGATGCTTCTTTTTTACTGTCAGATAAAAAGAAAACTAGCATGGGAAATGATAAATGTATAGCGAAAAGTTCGAAAATAAAGGAGAAAAATGCTATAGCCCCTGCCTTTCCTCTTCTTTTCAATGATTTCAATACATTCAAAACTTGTTGGTGGGCTTTTTGGTTGTTGATTTTTCAACGAAAAATCTCTGAAATATTCTCTTATAAGTAGTTCTTCACCCCTGATGGAATGGGAAGAAATGGAGTGCTGGTTCTCGTTCTTTGATTAATTAAACGATTTTGGTGTCGTTGATTTTGAGCTGAGCAGGGGATATGTTTTTCATAGCAAGCCAGAGAAAATCTATTAATTACCCTAAAACACTCTTCGTCAGCTAGTACTACACCTCGTTTGACGCTATCCATTTACTAGAACGTAGAAAAACCAGTATCTGAAAAAGAAAGAAAGAAAGAAAGAACTTGACAGAAGAACACCAAGAAAGTTTGGCACTAACCCAATGCAAATTCAAATGTCAAAATTGCACAGAATAGCTTGCAGGCAATTGCAGAAACCGTGGAAGAAACCAAAAATGCAAAAGAAGCAGCCGCAGAAGATGCGGCAGCACAAGATAACGGGCACTTGTATACGATCTTCATCATCTGTTGATACGTTGTAGCATGTCAAAGCAACAAGTTCGAAGCCAAATAGCTTTCCCGACGGAAAACAAATTTATCAGACCGGAAAGGGAGAAATAGCCTGCAAAAATTGATCACAAACATGCAATTTGATGAATAATTAATGTAAAAGAAGTGGGACTAAAATACTTAGCCGCCACAATGTAAAAGCACACAAAATTCCAAACATTGACGCAAGTATTTCCACTGCGCTCTCTAATCAATGTCCTTCCATTGAATAACCCCCCATCTTCGGGTCAAAGTCTCCTTTCACAATCATGTACAAACTTTGTTAACTAACAAAATTATGTAGATTCTACTTGTTCTACCAAGGTTTCTGAAAATTCTATGTTTTGCAACTCACCAACAAAAATCTATAGCAAGATTTCAGGAAACTCTTACATAGTCTTATACACCATAATTCGAAATGTACGCACTTTTATTCTACGCAGGAGGCATTATAGACTGTAGTGGTCCAACGCCACTTCCTCGATTCTTCAACGTAAAACAAACACGTGATGGTAACATCTTATCGTGGAAAACTGAAAGCCTGAAATTAATAGCACAAGAAAGGGCAGTCCAGTAAATATTCGCCTTTTACTGAAATATATGATGAATGATCTTCGGAATCTTTTTTCTGGGATGTGCGTGGGGACTTAGCTATGCATCTTAATTATCACCTCGTGGATCGCATGGTTGGATTGAATTGTTGAGGACGTCGTCTTCCATTCAGGATGTGGGCAATTGATAAGTCAAGCTTTGGAGGAGACCGACGTGAGCGTGTTATTGTCAAAACATTAATTGATAATTGACTAATTAAGATAAAGAGTAAAAATACTATACTATCACATAAAACCAATATATATATATATATATATATATATATATATATATATATATATATATATATATATATATATATATATATATATATAGTAGTCAATTATCTTTTTTATTGGAAAGCCAGTCGTTTGCAATAATTTTTTTGATAATTTTTCTTATTAAAATATTTAATGGATTTTAAAATATAAAGTAGAGATAATATTTCCTCCTATAATACAACACTTGAAACCTCGCTTATCGAAAGAAATTACTGTTTATACAACTGCTGCATTGCTAATTAAGCTACTATGCAAGTTAACAAATCAAAAATAAAAAAAAGGTGCAAATTAAATAGATCTTTAAAAAGCAAAAGAAGTGTGTTTATTAATTTTAACATTTAAAATGAGATATATGAATTTCATAATATTGATTAGAATTAATGAGTAATAAGAATTCTCTGTATTAGAAACACTTATGTTAAAAATATGATTTTTCTTATTTATATATAATTTCACTAGTAAATGACTTTCCGTTTTAATAGGGAAGATGACTCCTGTGAAAGACCAGATTGAGGACGTATATAATTAATATTTAAATTCTCTATATAAATATTATATATTTAATTCTTATTTTTTAAACACCACAAGTATAATAGGTCATATTATCTCTTATTTAAGCATCCTATGACGTCATGGTGTGAATGTATGGCTTCGCATTACAAATTTACAAGAGATCGTTCTCAAACTTTCAAGGAGAGACCGAGAGAAATTTGTAAAGTCTCTTCTTGTCAAAATCACAGGCGGGCTGACATTAAAAAATTGATGCATACACCCCCGATTATACATCTCTTGAAAAAAGAAGAGTTGACGAGTGTAAACCAAGACTTTGCTTTGTAACTATTTCAAAGTTGTTTGGAAAAAAAATAAAAAATGATTTTTTTGTTTTGTTTTGAATTAGTTTATTTTAGTGTTTTTAGATTATTTTGATGCACCGATATTAAAAATAATTTTTTAAAATAATAAAATATATTATTTTGATGTATTTCTGAGCAAAAAATATTTAAAAAAACAACTTTAATTATATTTCTAAACGGACACTTATTTTTTATCTTCTAGAAAAACCTAACATTTTCATAACAATTTTATAAAACTTTAGTGTTCTTTAACATTCTAAGAATTAAGGCATTGTTTGGTTATCCCCAAAAAACTATAGCTGGACCAAACACAAAATTGGCAAAGCAAGATCTTATTTGACATTGCGTTTCAAAAGTTTTTTGAAAATAAAAATAAAAATTATCAATCTTTATTTTTTTACTTTAAATTAAAAAAAAATTGGTGTTCTTTGATTATTTTCATTGTGCTAATTTCAAAAATAATTTTTAAAAAATAAAAAAATATATCATTTTGCTGCATTTCTAAACAAAAATACTTTAAAAAACAACTTGAACTACGCTTACACAAATTTGTGCCTCTCCCTCTCCCTCTCTTATCATATATACTTCCTTAATCTTAAAAGAAATGGCTGTACTGTATGCATTTATTACTTAAATATATTGGTTTAAATAAAAATAATAGTTCTCGGTTATTCCTTTTAAGTGATTAAACTCGTTTCGATGAACAATGGAAAGTATGATGGCGAATCTCTCGCATTGAATGGTTGTACTTGTATTCAGAGGGCTCACTACTGAATTTTCTGAGTTGGGCTTTAGCTGTTCTTTAGCAAAGCAGCGCCGTTGAATGCTATGGGCCTGATAATAATCCAGTGCCCTCTAAGGCTTATTTAGTCCATATTATTATAAATAAAATTAGTCCCTATAGTTCTTATAATAAATTAGACTAGACAATGCCCCCGTGCTTCACCGCGGACGGCACAATATTTTTTTCAATGTAAAAAATATGAATTGTGTGTATTTTTTTTATTATAATATAAATTTAGGTAAAATAATAAATCTGTGCAGAATTCATGTCAAGTGCAAGTTTTCTATAAAATATATGAATTTAAAATCGATATAAATTTATTTGTTTAGTAGTTTCAAATGATATAACCAGCATAAATTAATCATCATCATTAAAAAAGCAAGAAAACTCGGATATTTAAATTATTAAGTTCATTGTATTAAGAATCGTTCATTTTATAATTCAATTTCAATCAAACAAAAATAAAATATAAATTGTAAAAATACCCACAATAATAAAATTAAAAAAAATAAGTTGTTAATTTTTTATCAACAAAAAGACGAAAACATAGATTGAAAATTCATTCTGACGTTATTGCCATTATCATTGCTATAGAAGCTCAAATTATTACAAACATTATTGTCAAAACAATTAAAATAATTAAATTGCCCTGGAAAAAAGAGAGCAAAAGATTGTTATAAAAAAAGAATAAAAAAAGAATAGCTAAAATTATCATTATTATTGCATAAATAATAAAATCATAAAAATCATATAATCTAAAGAACAAATAAAGGAACAGAAAACAAACAAAAAAAAAACAAATAAAGGGAAAAATAGAGTAATATTACTTTTAAAATGATCACCGATAAAAATTAATATTTCAGGGAAATCTTTAAAAAAAAAAAATTTTTTTTTAAAAAATAATCACTAAAATTATCATTATTATTGCGCAAATAATAAAATTATAAAAATCATATAATCCAAAGAATAAATAAAAATAAAAGAAAACATCTAGCCATGGCACCAGCGCCTCGTTGCGGGCGGAATCATATTTTTTTCAATGTAAAAAAATATTTATTATGTATGATTTTTTTTATCATAGCATAAATTTAGACAAAATAATAAATCTGTATATCATTTTTATGAAGTGCAAGTTTTGTATAAAATATATAAATTTGAAATGAATATAAATTTATTTTTTTAGTAGGTTTCAATGAAATAACCAGTATAAAATTATTATTGTCATTAAAAAAAGCAAGAAGATATCTGAATTATTGAACACATTGTATTAAGATTAGTTCATTTTATAATTCAATTTAATTGAAAAAAAGATATATAAATTGTGAAAATACTTGTAATAATCACATAACAAAAATAAATAGTTAATTTTATATTAATAAAAAGACGAAAACATAAATTCAAAATTTATCCTTATGTTATTGTCATTATCATTACTATAACAATTAAAATTATTATCAACATTACTATTAAAAAAATTAAAATAATTAAATTGCCCTGAAAAATAAAAAAAAAGCAAAAGATTTAAAAAAAACAAAAAATAAATAACCAATCACTAAAATTGTCATTATTATTGCGTAAATAGTAAAATAATAAAAATCATTTAATACAAAAAAAAAAAACCAACAGAAAACAAAAAAAAAAAGAATAAAGGGAAAAAGGGAGCAACATTAATTTTAAAATAATTACCAATATAAATTCAAATTTAAGAATTTAACTAATTAAAAAAAATCCCAATAAAAAAAATTAAAAGTATAGATGTATAAATATGAATAAAAAATAAACATTGTCTAAGAATAAAAAAAAGTAAATCAATTAATATAAACAACCTCAATAATCATATAACAAAAATAAGTAGTTAATTTTTTTAACAAAAAGACGAAAACATTAATTGAAAATCTATCCTCATGTTATTGTCATTATCATTACTATAACAGTTAAAATTATTATGAACGTTACTGTAAAAACAATTAAAATAATTAAATTGCCATGAAAAAACATAAAAAAAAGCAAAAGATTTTTATAAAAAAACAATAACTAAAATTATCATTATCATTGTGCAAATAGTAAAATCATAAAAATCATCTAATCCAAAGAATGAATAAAAATAATATAAAACCAAAAAAAAAGGAATAAAGGGAAAAAAATTTCAATATTAATTTTAAAATGATTACCAATATAAATTAAAATTTCAGGATTGAACCGATTAAAAATAAAACCTGAAAAAAAGGACAAAAACTAAAAGCATAGATGCATAACTATGAATAAAAAATAAATATTATCCAAGAATTCAAAAAAACAAATGAATCAATATAAAATAACAAAATAAAAAGAATAAGGACCACAATGAAAAATAAAATATATGATTAATTTCAATTGAAGGATAAAATTGAAAAAAAAACAAATCTTGGGACCAAAATAAATCATGAAATAATAAGTTTGATTGTTGTGTAATGTTATAAAAAAATTAGAAGAAGAGGGACTAAAATGAAAAGTTGTATATATGACTAATTTTAATTAGAGGACCAAATTAAAAGCAATGAAAACATCTGTACCGAATAAATTAAAGGAACGAAGAAGAAATCAGAAATCAAAACATCAGGGACCAAAATAAACTTCCTACATACATCAGGGGCTGGATCCGAATTTGCGGCGGCAGGAGAGAGAAAGTCGACGACCGAAACAAAACCTTTCTCCGCCGGTTACCTGAGCATCTAGTAACGGAATGCGCCGCGACGGAAGATAGAGGACATGGAGGCGCACCGCCTGATGCGGCGGAAGTGAATTTTTCACCGCCTGAAGGATATGCACGCCCCGTCTAAAGGGCGCGTTCGCATGGAACGCCGCTGGCGCGGCCGACGACGCGCTAGCCGCCCGCTCGAAAGAAATAATAAAATAATAGGATAATTATGAAGACGCCCCTGACCCAACTGATATTTACGCAAAAACCTGAGGGGAAAATACGCCCCTGCCCCCGTTCACTGTGCGCAATTTTGTCGTTTTCGGGGGCCTTTTTCGTCTGCGCACTGTGCAAAGAGATTGGGAAAAGTCGAGAGAGCCCTGTCACTGTGCATAAATTTGTCGTTTTCGGGGGTTAAAAACGTGCTTCCACTGTTCACAAAGCGAGAAAAAAAACACTATTGCAATCCACAGTGCACTGTGTCTGTGTGCACAGTGAACGCATATATAGTGAAAAACCTACGTGTTTTATATATATAGTAATAGTTCTTTTTATCCTTAAAAATAATCAATTAATTCCTATTTTTAAATGCATTTGTAACTCAATAATTTTCACCCATTTGGATTTTTTTTATTTTTTTAATAAATCTTAAAAATATATAGTATGAAAAGATTGATGAGAAAAGAAGATATTTTTTGAAATAGAAAATATTAAACAAGACATGGTTAGTAATAGAGATTGACTAGTTATTTTTTATATATAAAAAAACTATTTAGTTCATTTTAAAAAACTAAAAGAATTAATTTATAATCCACTATATATATAACAAATAAATTGTGGAGGTGGGTTTGAGCGAAATTTCCTCATCTCACACGTCAAGGAAATAGCTTCCAAGTTTGAACTACGAAGAAGTCCCCTCCATCACTGTCTTTTTCTTCACACAACAAGGCAAAGCAGATGTGCATTCAAGCAAAAAGATAAAGAAAAGAAAGAATAATACTCAAGATTGTCCCGAAGGCAAAAGCAAAGAACAAAAAAAAGTAGGGAACAGAATGTCCTTGACAAAAGCTATAAAAAGTTACCAATCTCTCGCATGTTCTTGTAATAAATCGAAACCCACCATCCTCAAAAACACCTGAAGACAATTTTGCTCTCTTGCTGTCAGTTACTGCCTCCCAAGCCAATGGGAATCTGTCTCTCTATACTCGGTTTCTATAAGCCTCGTTCTCATGATATCCATATTTCCGCATCCTCGGACGAGGACTGCTACCAACCAAAACCACCCAAAAGACCAGCCCAAGATCGTTATAATCCTCCACCGCAGCCAGCAGCCACAAAACCAGCTCCCACTTCAAAAACGTCTGTCAAATCTCAAACTACTCCCACTCCATTTTCAGCGTCAAATATTGGCCCCGTTCTTCGCAAACCATACGTTGACATAACCAAGATTTACGATCTTGATAAAGAACTGGGTAGGGGCCAGTTCGGTACAACTTATCTTTGTACAGAGAAGGCAACACGAAGAAAGTATGCGTGCAAGTCTATTTCAAGGGGGAAACTTGTGACTGAAAGGGATATTGAGTATGTTAGAAGGGAGATTTTGATACTGCAGCACTTAGCAGGGCAACCAAATATTGTTGAATTCAGGGGTGCTTATGAGGATAAAGAGAATCTGCATGTGGTCATGGAGTTATGCTCTGGTGGGGAGCTTTTTGATCGGATTATCGCGAAAGGGAGTTACTCGGAGAAGGAAGCTGCTGCAATTATGAGGCAGATTGTGAATGTGGTTCATGTGTGTCATTTTATGGGGGTTATGCATAGAGATTTGAAGCCTGAGAATTTCTTGCTTGCTAGCAATGACGATAAAGCTCCGATTATAGCTACTGATTTTGGAGGCTCTGTCTTCATTGAAGAAGGTTGGTGATTTTTTCTTTTCTTTTCTCTCTTTTTTCCCCTTCAAATTTGGATCTCCTTCTTACTTTCCTTCATTTTTATTTCCATTTTGTTCTTATTATACAAACCATTGCTTGTCTGATAAAAGATTCTCCAGCTTGTGGGGTTTAATTTTAACGCAGCTAGATTTTTCCAGGTCTAAACTAAATATGTTTGCATGTTCTATACCCATTTGGAAGACTTAGGATCTTAATCTCCCAGTACCGTGTTTAGCAATTGGATTGCATTAAATCTAGGATATTGGCTTGATCCAATGCATCGATTAATATTTTTATACTCTTAAATGAAAATTTGAGTCTAAATATTCAATTGGTGTATTAATTACTTCTTACTGATGCCATAATGGATTAGGATAGCGACTGCACAGGTCAACCAAGTCAACTTTTTTTCAACCGAAAGATTGGAAGGAAAGAGAATATAGGATACTGTGGGGTCTGGGTTGATTACATCATATGACTTACGAGTAATAGGTTCTGTTGTACTGATAGACATCCTATAGAGACACACCACAGTGAAAAGTATACAAGGATATTGTTATACTAAGATTAACGCCGTGATTTTCTTTGCATAACTAATTTTCCAGGAAAAGTATACCAGGACCTTGTTGGAAGTGCTTACTATATTGCTCCAGAGGTATTGAAACGGAGTTATGGAAAAGAGATTGATGTATGGAGTGCTGGGATCATTTTGTATATTCTTCTGAGTGGAGCGCCTCCTTTCTGGGCTGGTATGTTCTTTTTGAGGAACCAAAAACACTTAACATTGTTTTTATTCTTGGTTTTAAGAATGCCATCTATTCTGTTTGTTTCCCGACAATGACTTATGGATCACAGATTTTTAAACCAGGATTTTTCTGTCCTGAGATATTTTTGAAGTGTAATGTTTTTCCGACTGACGTTCGAATGTACACAATTTAATAGAGACCGAGAAGGGCATATTTGAAGCAGTATTAGAAGGCAATCTTGACTTGCAGAACCCGCCATGGCCTGACATTTCATCCTCTGCAAAGGACCTTATCAGGAAAATGTTAACGACAGACCCTAAGAGTAGGATTACTGCTTCCCAAGCACTTCGTAAGTACAGAATCATCCGTCAGAATTTAATCTATCTGTCCATCTCATTTAATGGGTGCCCATGACTCGGATCTCCAATATCCTTCTTCGGTTGATTGATCTTACAACTATTTGTGTTTGCTAGGGAAATTTCTTCATCATCAAATTATAGATTTCATAAAATTATGTGGCTTACTGATACTATTCTCACCATATAATTGAGCCAGAACATCCATGGATGAAGGTGGATGGTGACGCATCTGACAAACCTATAGATAGCGCTGTCCTGTCTCGGATGAAGCAGTTCAGAGCAATGAACAAGTTAAAGAAACTTGCACTCAAGGTATGCTTTAAAGCTCCATTTTCTGGATGATCGCAGCCACATAATTGTCCTCAAATTAATTCTCAATCGAATCCTTTTCCTGATCTTAAAATTACTTGCATGAAGGTAATAGCAGAGAGCCTTTCAGAAGAAGAAATCAAGGGCTTAAAGCAGATGTTCAAAAACATGGACAATGATGGAAATGGTACTATCACATACGACGAGCTCAAAACTGGACTGTCAAGGCTAGGATCTAAGCTTACTGAAGTAGAAATACAGCAGCTAATGGATGCTGTGAGAACTATTACTTTTTTTGCTGGTTTCTAACAAGCGTTGCAGCAAGATTCATTCTTGAATCTGCTAGAACAAGCATTGATGAGACAAATTTTGTTTTGATAGGCTGATGTCGATAACAGCGGGACTATCGATTATGTAGAATTCATTACGGCCACCATGCATCGGCATAGACTCGAGAAGGAAGAGCACTTGTACAAGGCCTTCCAATACTTCGACAAGGACGGCAGTGGGTTAGTTTGCTGCTAAATTTCTCCTCTGGTTTATAATTTTATTAAGTATTATTGGTTAATGGCAGGTTTACCAGTTCTCATTTCATAAATTTTACTGTGAAGGCCAAACATTATTATTAAACTTGAATTTCACAGGTTTATCACAAGAGATGAGCTCAGGCAAGCCATGGCTCAATATGGGATGGGCGAGGAGGCCACAATAGATGAAGTCATAGAAGATGTTGATACTGATAAAGTAATTCTCTCCCTTCCTTTTTTTAAACTCAATTTAATTTTTGGATCAATCTGCCAACCTGAGCAAGATTTGATAGCAATATGCTTTTGTATGACTGATTCCGTAATATTCTGCAGGATGGGAAAATCAACTATGAGGAGTTTGCGAGCATGATGAGAAAAGGAACCCAGGATTCCACAATAAATCTAACATAGAAATGTTATTGTATATACAGCGCTTAAAAATAAGCCCCAGTGATGTCTGCAAATCCTTTGCCACAAAGGGCATGTCGAGTATGATCAATAAGCCTGAAGTTTTTTTTTCTATTATTATTATTATTATTATTATTATTATTATTATTATTATTATTTCATGTTAACAAGAATAATAATAAAAAATAAAACACAAATTGAAAACCCCCCATGCTGCAGCTGTTGTAAATGATCAGTTTATCAAGGGATAATCAAGATTCGACAGGAAAATGTAAACATATTTGTTATAGGAACTTCTTTTTTTACAAAAAAAAAAAAAAAAAAAAAAAAACAGAGGGAGAGGGAGGGAAACTGCAGGTGTAATTTCATTGCAGAATTACATTATGATGAATTTGAAAAATTATTCTAAACCTCAATCCTTAGCAAGAAGTTCCAAATCTAGGGTGTTAATTTAACGATAGGTTGAACAAGCTTGCATTTGTACCTAACATTTCTAAACTTGATAAAATATCAGACCCAAAATAATTTGACTTCATAGGTATGTCGACCTATAAGATTTAATGTTTCAAATTATTCGAGGATATGTTAATAAAAGTTTGAAAAGATGGTATTTTTACCCAATTTTTTCGACATATGATCATCCAATCTAATTGAATTACATTTATATATTATTTGATTAGGGACAACTATAGAGACGAGTGAGTGTTGTTTATCAAACTCAGCTCCATCTTTTTATTTATAGATTTGTAATTTTATTTTTTAATATAATATATAGATTTTTATCTTATAATTTATGAAAAGCATTTACACTCTTATACCTAAATATGAAATCTATTTTATCATTTACAAATTAGAGATATAATATTTTTTAAAATATTTTTAAAATACAATGAAAAACAATGTATAAGTTTGTTGCCAGGCATATGATCCGAAGTCCAGAAAGAGACCCCTAGACCTAGAGTTAATTGTTTTTTATAAGAAAAAGCCTGATGCACACACCCAGTTTGTGTGGACTTCATAAAATCCATCTGGGCTCATATTTGGGGCTCTAAACGTGGGCTTTTATTTAAACCTTGAAATGCTTCCGCCTCAGAAAAGCGAACTGTAAGAAACGGCCATAGCACTAAATAAATCTATAGCTTTGGAAACTCGAAGATCCGCTGTCAGGCAAAAACCCTAACTCCTCTTCACTCGCGAATCAGGTACTCTATCTCTTTCACCTATTGATTCCGTCAATCTAAAACTAAATATATTAATTTCTTCACAACACTATCGAATCAGTGACCTTGCAATTTTTATTTTTATTTTTAAATCAGGGTTTGACGTCGTATCGGCCCCGGATTAGGATTTAGTTCTTTTGAGTGGTGGAAAATTTGAAAGTTCTTATTAAGCTAGATTATAGACGTGTCAGGCTATTTTTTTTTATATTTTTGTTGCTTTATTTTATTTTATTTTTATAAATAAACTCCATGAAACCCAAAGTTGTTATATTAGGCTAAATTCGTAGCCGGATTTTGTTATCTTATCTTCTTAGGTTCTTGATTATTTTAGTTGTGATTTGTTGATGGATATGTTTGTTGCCGGGGTGTAATTTTTTGTTAGTTTTGTTTCTTATATTTTCCGTGTTTTAGGATCTTGAGGTTTTCTGACTTGTAGCCTTTAGCGTGAAGGAGAAGATGGCTTCACGTTTCTGGACACAGGTTTGGTGATATTTCGCTAATAGTAATTTTGTTATGTTATATTGTAGGGGAAGGACTTTTTGACTTGTTTTTGCTGTATTGTTTTTTTTTTTTTTGGTTTGGTTATAGGGTGATAGTGAATCTGATGAGGAGAGTGATTATGAAGATGACGTTGACAATTCTGAAGCTGGGGAGCCGACTGCCCAAACAACCGTGGATAATAAGTATCTTAGAGGAACTGCTAGTGATAGTGACGAATCTGATGATCAAAAGCGTGTGGTCAGGTCAGCCAAAGACAAGCGTTTTGAAGAGATGTTGGCCACTGTTGATCAAATGAAGAATGCTATGAAGATTAATGACTGGGTCAGCTTGCAAGAGAGTTTTGATAAGATGAATAAGCAACTTGAGAAAGTCATGCGGGTGATGGAGTCTGAGAAGGTTCCAACCCTTTACATTAAAGCTCTGGTAATGCTTGAAGATTTCTTGAATCAGGCTTTGGCGAATAAGGAAGCTAAAAAGAAAATGAGCAGTAGCAATGCCAAGGCTTTGAATGCAATGAAGCAGAAATTAAAGAAAAATAATAAACAATATGAAGATCAGATTAACAAGTACAGGGAACACCCTGAAAGTGAGGATGGACCAGAGGCTGACGAGGAATCAGAAGAGGAGGAAGAGTCAGATGTGGAGTTTGAGGAGGACCCTTCAAAAATGGCAATGTCCGATGAGGAGGATGAGGAAAATGATGACCAATCTGGGAAGGATGGGGGCTGGGAGAAGATGATGAGTAAGAAAGATAAGCTCATGGATAAGCAGTTCGCAAAAGATCCTAGCGAAATCACTTGGGATATTGTGAACAAGAAGTTTAAAGAAATTGTTGCTGCCCGGGGAAGGAGGGGAACTGGAAGGTTTGAGCAGGTTGAACAGCTAACTTTCTTGACAAAGGTTGCTAAGACTCCTGCACAGAAGTTGGAAATTCTTTTCAGTGTGGTTTCTGCACAGTTTGACGTGAATCCAGGTCTCAGTGGGCACATGCCTATCAATGTCTGGAAAAATTGCGCGCAGAACATGTTTATTATTCTTGACATTCTGGTAAAATATCGTAATATTATAGTGGATGACACAATTGAGCCTGATGAGAATGAAACCCAGAAAGGAGCAAACCATGATGGGCCAATTCAGATTTGGGGAAACTTAGTGGCTTTTCTTGAGAGGATGGATATTGAGTTTTTCAAGAGTTTGCAGTGCATCGATCCACATACACGTGAGTATGTTGAAAGACTGCGGGATGAACCCATGTTCTTAGTTCTTGCTCAGAATGTCCAAGAATATCTAGAGCATGCTGGAGATCTTAAAGCTGCAGCAAAGGTCGCCTTAAGACGTGTTGAGCTGATCTATTACAAACCACAAGAGGTTTATGATGCTATGAGAAAGCTGGCTGAACAGACAGAAGATGGAGGCAATGGTGAGGAGCTTGTGGTTGAGGAAACTAGAGGTCCGTCTTCATTTGTTGTTACCCCTGAGCTTGTGCCTCGAAAGCCTATCTTCCCTGAGAATAGCAGGACAATGATGGATGCTTTAGTCTCCCTCATTTACAAGTCTGGAGATGAGCGGACCAAAGCTCGTGCAATGCTTTGTGATATCTACCACCATGCTCTCCTGGATGAGTTCTCAACCTCCCGTGACCTGCTATTGATGAGTCACCTGCAAGATAATATTCAGCACATGGACATTTCAAGCCAGATACTCTTCAACAGGGCCATGGCACAACTTGGTTTATGTGCATTTCGGGTTGGTCTTATCACTGAAGCACACGGATGTCTTTCTGAACTATATTCTGGTGGAAGGGTGAAGGAGTTGCTTGCACAAGGTTTTTCACAGAGCCGATACCATGAAAAGACTCCTGAACAGGTGCTTGTTTCTCTCTCCCATGTTTTTACTGTGCTTGCATCCACAAGTTATCTTATTATTTACAGAAACATGGGTTGTTTTATTTATTCTCCAGGGGGGTTGCCAAGCTAACTTGGGAATTTACTTTTGTATATAGAAGTCGATATTAGCTTTAAACATTTTGAATTGCTTGCAGGGTGATATTCTAACAGTTTAGGCACTGGAATTAATGTTGCATTATGCCAAGTCTTGATCTTTATCATTCAACATTCTAAAGTCTTTCCCTTTTTGACTTTCTTTCAACTCCCTATATTTTTGTAACCTAGTTAAATACAGGTTCCGGATTAGTTTCTCCGATAGTGTTTATCCATACTTGTAGCATAGCAAACAAATGGTTTTCCTATGATCTGATTTATCTGATTGATTTCTTTGCGGGTAGAAGTGGTAATTTTATGCGATCGTGCATGCAGTTATTAAATAAAATATATTTTTCGATTGTTATACTGGTTAGTATGAGTGAATCTAGTCTTGCCTGCATCATTTTTCGAGCATTTTTCTTGGTTAAATGCCCTTAGGTTTATATTTGTCATAGTTTGCTCTTTGTCCAAGGATGAGTCCCCCTCACTGGTGCAAGTAATTGATCTCAACAGGAAAGACTAGAAAGAAGACGCCAGATGCCATATCATATGCACATAAATCTTGAGCTTCTGGAGTCTGTCCATCTCATTTGTGCAATGCTGCTGGAGGTCCCCAACATGGCAGCCAATGTTCTTGATGTCAGGCGCAGAGTCATTAGCAAGAATTTTAGGCGGTTGCTTGAGGTAAGTGAGAGGCAAACTTTCACTGGGCCTCCTGAAAATGTCAGGGACCATGTGATGGCTGCTACACGGGCACTTAGCAAAGGAGATTTCCAGAAGGCCTTAGATGTTATTGAGTCTCTTGATGTCTGGAAGCTCCTCAGAAATAGAGATGGTGTTCTTGAGATGCTCAAAGCGAAGATTAAGGAAGAAGCTCTGAGGACCTACCTGTTTTCCTACTCGTCTTCCTATGATGCACTTGGCTTGGACCAACTGACCAAGATGTTTGACCTTTCAGCAGCCCAAACTCAAGTCATTGTCAGCAAAATGATGATTAATGACGAGCTCCACGCAAGCTGGGACCAGCCAACACAGTGTATTGTCTTCCATGATGTTCAGCACACAAGGTTGCAGGCTCTAGCATTCCAGTTGACAGAGAAGCTGTCAATCCTTGCTGAAAGTAATGAAAGGGCAACAGAGGCAAGAATTGGTGGTGGTGGTTTGGATCTATCTCAGAGGCGGAGAGATGGCCAGGATTTTGCTAATGTGGCCGCTGGTGGTGGGAAGTGGCAAGAACACTCTTTCAATCAGGGAAGGCAAGGTTCTGGCCGTTCTGGATATGGTGGTGGGGGTGGGAGGCCACAGGCGTTGGGCCAAGCTGCCGGGGCTGGCTATTCAAGGGGAGCAGGCAATTTGCGAGCAGGAGGTGGATATTCTGGCGGCGGACGTTATCAAGATGCCCCCACCCGCATGGTTACTCTCAACAGGGGAGCTCGTGCTTGATTTTTTTATTTTTTTTGAAAGACTTTAGACCAATTTCCAACTTAGCTTCAAGCATGCATTATTTTGAATATCCAATGGCAGTGTAATCCTTGAACTTTTCCAGATAGCCCTATTTATGAATTTGGAAGTTTTACGTGTCTGTCAAATAATTTTGGCTCATTTGGTAACAGTGCAACAAAAATAAGTAGTGGTACCTTCAAACAAATAATCATGCAGCCGCTTTTGTCAAATTTGATATAATTAATGTGATACAGATTAAAACATGTGGTGTTTCTCTGTTTCCTTATGGGGAGTTCTAGCTTGCTGTCCACTCTTTCAGTAAATTAAACAAGAGTTACTGGAAACGTATAAAGAAATCACGAGAAATCTTGATTGGGAAACCCAATGTTAAGTAAATATCATGTTTTTAAAACATGATATTAAGAAAGAAGACTAAGTTAAATTTTGTGGCAGGGTCAATCACAATATTATCATCTCAACATACGGGGGAAGTAGGTAAAATAAAAATGTACCTACATAAGGACCGACCTAAAATCAATTCACTTGTAAAACACAGAATCTCGATGAAAAAACAATGATTCCTTCCAATATCCGGAGTGTATCAAAATAAGCCTGAGATCCAAGTTCATATCATCAATGGAGTGTCTGGTTTATGTAAATATTGTCAAATGAACTCATAGTTATATGAGTGGATTCTACCTTTCCAAAAGCGAGCACCTAACCAATGCTCTCAAAGCATGTAGCATTATTCTATAACGATGATTTATTTATTGGTTGAAGGGTAAAACAAAATTTCATGAGATCATGGGTCAAATCTCATCTTCTACAATTTATGTAAAACCCCCCTTTCCCTGTAATTTTAAAGGAATGTTATTAAACTTGCTGTTTTTTGGAATTAATTTAAGATATGAATCATAATATGAATAAATTGAATGTGCACACACACACACACACACACACACACACGTAAGGTTCATCATCTCCCTTCAACTCACAATTACTTCAAACTAATTACAGGTATATGTGGACTTTATCTCAGCAATGATCCAAGTTAATGCCTACATGCTAAAGTACATAACAAATAGTAGTAATACAATCTTCTTCTTCTTGTTTTTATTTTATTTTATCTAATAGGGTGTTTAGAAATGTGCAATTTTTTTTAAATATTTTTATTTTTATTTTTAATATTATATAATCAAAATAATAATAAAACACTAAAAAATTAAAAAAAATATATCAAGTTTTGAAAAACATGTTCAACTTTTATTCCAAGCAGCTACAGTCGGGCCTCTGGCCCGACAGTCATGAAAACGGAAGTCCAACCCACGATCAGTTCCACTCGCGATAAACACATAACGAAGTCCAACAAGAAATACAAAAGGAGCAAGAGGATGCTCTCGATTTCCTCTGTATCCCGTTGCTCAGCTCCCTCTCTCGTCCTCTCTCAAAAGCCAAGGGCTTCAAGATTCCTTACGGTACGCTCTAGTTCCACAAGGGAGCCTAATTCGAACCAGAATCCAGGCCAAAGAACCAATTACTCTGGTGTAAAACTCGAGGAGTCAGTAGATTCTAAGTCAGGAAAGTCAAGACTTGATTCTTGGATTTCTTCTCGCATTTCAGGCATCAGTAGAGCTCGTATTCAGTCTAGTATTAAATCAGGACTTGTCTCTGTCAATGGAAAGGTTACCGATAAGGTAGTTTTCTCAACATTTCCGCGCTAATCTCTTCTTGTTTGGTTTTCTGGGATGTTAATGTCGATGTTTATTTAAGGTTTCGCATAATGTAAAAGCTGGAGATAAGGTGAATTGCGTAATTTCAGAGTTGCGACCTTTGAGGGCTGAACCTGAGAATATACCTTTGGATATTGTCTATGAGGATGAGAATGTTCTAGTTGTTAACAAACCTGCTCACATGGTAATCAATCTTTAAAATTTAAATAAGGTTGAAAATTTGATTGACTAATGCTTTGTTGTAATTGAAATGTTAATGTTGTAATTTGCATTTTGATTGTGTGATTTAGGTTGTTCATCCTGCGCCTGGTAATGCTACCGGCACGCTGGTCAATGGTATACTGCACCATTGTAGTCTTCCAACAGTTTCGAGCAAGGAAGTTTTGTCCGATGCAGAGGATGTTTCTGTTGATGATGATGATGATGAAGGGTTATGTTCTAGCCCATATGCTGCGTCTGTTCGACCCGGGATAGTGCATCGGTTGGATAAAGGAACTAGTGGATTGCTTGTTGTTGCTAAGGTATTTCCCCTCTTTTCCCAAAAAACCTTAGTGGTTCTAATGTTAAATTTTCCGTTAAAATATTATAAAGTTTTGATAATTCTAGTGTACTGCATATTGATGGTAGGATGAACATTCACATGCTCATTTATCTGAGCAATTCAAGCTACACACGATTAAGAGAGTGTATGTTAGTCTTACTTGCGGAGTGCCTGCACCATTGGCAGGGCGTGTTGACGTTCCTATTGGCCGAGATGTGAATAACAGGATACGTATGGCTGCTATAGTTGAACCGAACCGGGGACAGGCCCGTCATGCTTCTAGTAGGTGATTATTGGCATTCACCAGTTCTTTGTCTTGAATTGCTGCTAGTTATCACCATGTACTTTCTAGTCGTTTTCTTGTGTAGTCTCCATGAGTGGTAGTTAAACTTTACTTTTTTTGTGCTACATCTGTTTTAAGTTGATTGAATCCTTTATCAGGTATAAAGTGATTGAAATACTTGCTGGAGGTGGTTCAGCTCTGGTTGAGTGGAGGTTAGAAACTGGTCGCACTCATCAGGTACAAATAATGTAAAAGGTTCATTTTATTTAATGAATCGTTGGATACTGGATTAAGAACAGTAAATGTGACTAGCTACTCAAATAATTTATGTTAATCTAGAGGCCTTTTCAATCTCTGGAGGTCCACTTGTAATTTTCATGTACAAAAGATGGCATCAGCAAATGTTTCCTTTTCTTGATTTTTTTTTCATTTATATTTTATTTTCAATGGTAACTATGGATCTTAAAAGTGTCTGTGTCTGTGTCTTCGAGTTGCTGAAATCTTTCACCCAACTCTTTGTTTATTATTGCTGCTCTCATTTTCCTTTTGATATCTCCCTTGCTGGTTGATTTTTTAATGATGATCAACCTTGGACATAAACCTTTCACTATTATTGACCATGGTTTTTAACCTCTTTAAGATTTTATGCTTTTTATTATTCTAGGATTAAGGTAACAGTAACATCTATGGCAAGGGTGAATTAGATGTTCCACTAATAATAATAAATATTGCAATTAACTCAATTAAACACAATTAACCAACAATATAATTAAAGTGTTTGAAGTAAAGAATATAGGTATAGAAATTGCAAACTCAATTCTTAACGTGTTTCGGCAAACCTACTTTCACCTCAAGTACCAAACCGGTCTTGAGTATTATATTCTTTAATAATTTTAGTTAAAGATACGGTGACCTTGTAGAATCCACACCAAACTTATACACTACTTGAAGATGTCCCCTGAGATTTTTCCTTTGGGGACAATACCTCACTAATGTTAAGAGTCTATCCAATCTAAAATTTATAAAAGTGATTTTATAGTCATGCGATACTCTCTCAATAGAGTGAATTTTATAATTTGAGAATTTATGATCTCTATACCTCACTCAATAACACTTAGAATATATAAAGGTGTTTAAGTGCAGTGAGTGTTATAATTTATACTCTTGTGCAAGAATATGAAGATCTTAATGCACAAATATGAGTATGATTGATGATTTGTTGTTTTTGCTTTTAAAATAGAGTGTATATGATAAATATTCAAATTATGTGTCTAATTCTTCAATTAAACAAGCTATATATATATAATTCTAGCAAAACATAGTCGTTACTGTTCTTCTAATAGCTCAAACGATTGACCGGTTCAAATTGGTCAAACTAATCGGTCGATTGGTTCTTGTAAATATTTTAGGTGTTCATCCTTGATGAACAACGGTTGGCCGGTTCACTTAGTATCCCCAATTGGTCGACTAGCTCAATTGAAAATACTAGATTTTAAAATTTTAATCTTGGTGAAAACTTGAACCAGTTAAATGCATATCAATTATATTATGCATGCAATGTGACACATGTGAGCTCAATTTAGTTTTTTATTGAGTAAAATATAGAAATTTAACAAAAAGCTCTAAAATAAACATTTAAAAACCAAGTCTTCAGTTGCTTTGTATCTTAGACTTGTTAATTGATTTCTTCATTCAATACCTCATGCGTGTTGATATGATCTTCATATAATTATGTTTAAACTTAATCTTCTCAATTTAGTTTTTTATTGAGTAAAATATAGAAATTTAACAAAAAGCTCTAAAATAAACATTTAAAAACCAAGTCTTCAGTTGCTTTGTATCTTAGACTTGTTGATTGATTTCTTCATTCAATACCTCATGCGTGTTGATATGATCTTCATATAATTATGTTTAAACTTAATCTTATCCAAGCATATCATTAGTCTATTTTTATATAATTATTATTATTATCAAAATACATAAATATTAATAAGTGATCCAAAAGTCAATAATTTTGTGAGTGATGATAGGTTGTTTTTCTGAAACAGATCCGTGCACATGCGAAGTACATTGGAGTTCCTCTGTTAGGTGATGAGGTTTATGGAGGGACCCAAAACATGGCTTTGTCACTGCTTCGATCCAGAACCCAGCCTAGCTGTCATCGCCAACTTTCTTTATCACTTTCAGGAATAGAGAGGCCTTGCCTCCATGCGCTGGCTCTCGGGTGAGACAATTAGAATAAAGCTGTCTGCTTGCTCCTCTTTTTTATATTGACACCACTGGTTAATATGGAATTGTTGCTTCTTTCCTTTGTTTTGTAGGTTCACACATCCATGCACAGGGAAAGAAATACATTTTTCTTGCCCACCTCCTCCAGATTTTACAGAGATCTTGAGCCAGCTTCGGGAAATGGGAACAGAGAAGGTATAATGCAATTCTGTGCTGGGGCATCAATGTATGAATATTTGTGCTCCTTGGCAATTTTGCAAGTTGATTGTAAAACTTAATGTTTGTGAAGATCATCTAATCCTGTCCGCAATATGATTATTAGAATAATCTAATATAGAGTTTCCCAAGTAGTATCCAGTCCTGGAAAACCATGGATTGTTGTAGCAAGCATATACATTTGCTTAGTAGTATCATTCTATTGCAATGTTGCACTTATTGTGTCATTCTGCTTCTGTATGATATTGGATGATTTGGTATATAATTTTCATCTTGATTCTTTAATCTGCAGGGCTCTATAAGCCTGCTTGAACAAATGCCAATAAATCAAATGACTCATCCTTTGACCTTTAATGTGGATTTTCTGTGCATCATTGGGTGCTTATGAGACTGAAGTTATTGTTAATGTTCATGGTGAGAACAAAAAATTTAAGGAACTTGCTGTTCTTATTTTCTACGGTTTGATGTGCAGCCTTGATTCAAGGAACTGTGTCTGTGGGCAAGATGACAGTTTGAAGATTTGTGCAATTGTGGAAACACCAAATGGACAAATTCATGGCGAGGGCAAATATTCTGGCATTTTCATGGATGTAATGGGCCACAACAGCCTGCGACAAGGGTAGATCTTCATCACGAGGGATGGTACGACCTCTTTCACTTCATAGTTCTCGCCAGAATAATCTACTCAGTTGGCATAACTTACCTGAAATACCTTATCTGGAAAATCTCGGTTTATCTCTAGATTGTTATTCTAATGATCTGAGGATTTCTATTGATCCTCCGCGAGAAGTAGCATCCAAATGAAACAATAAAGCGTTCTATAGTGCAGCTATAAAACCGCAATCAGATGAGCCAATATGCCATTGCTGATTCCTGAGTTAAAGGGCGGGATCACAGAGCTTGGCATTCCAAGGCTCGACCGGGGATGCATAGGAATTCATCTGCATCTTCAACTCTGTTTAATCCTAATTTAAAGGGCGTGGTCTTTACTCTTTAAGGTCTACATCATTTCACTGTTGCATTTGGCATTGTGGTTCAACCATGCTTCTGAAAAAAAATATTTTTTATTTAAGCTTCAAATTAATTATTACATTAGTTGTTTTGATGTTGAAAAACCTTGCTATGATATCTTTTTTTAAAAGTAAAAAATATTTTAAAAAGCAACTCCAACCAAGCTGGAAGCCCGCATCATCAAGTAGTAACTTCATAGAGTAATAAGGTGAAAGTATTGACATTGCCAAAATTAAATCAGGGGTCGCAGGTGTAGCAAGTAAAAATAAAGTTTGCTTGCAAGTTCTGAAGAAAATAAAAACTCATAAGCACCAGCTTCCAACAAATGGCACCCGCAGTGAGTCAAACAGGAGATGCCGGTGATCTGT
Organism: Salix brachista; assembly: GCA_009078335.1. Lineage (NCBI taxonomy): Eukaryota > Viridiplantae > Streptophyta > Magnoliopsida > Malpighiales > Salicaceae > Salix > Salix brachista. The sequence goes on along the minus strand of CM018573.1, from coordinate 888,443 downwards.
ATCTGGGATTTATTCTGCAGTTGGCTGGAGGAGGATGTTGCATCGTACCCCTCTGGAGTCTATAACTATAAGAATTCTATAAAGACCACCAACTTCCAGCCCAAATGCTGGGCTAGAAAAGTGAAAAACGTCCATCAAATGAAAAAAATCTGAGATGTAAACTATCTGTTTGATTACAATGAGGTACCCACCAGCATTTAGCATGTTTCAAGAAAAGTGATTTTAATATTAGATGACTGAAAATTTTAATTATAATTTTAGAATTATGTACAGTTTTTTTCCACACACTCACCTTAGTGAGGCGTGAAACACCATCGTGATTAATATCATCAAACATTATATTGGATTCCAGGCTATATGATTATCACTTTAAACGTGATTTGTAATTTGGCATTTTGAATATTGATTTTATTTATTTGAAACTATTTGCATTGATGCATCATCGAAAGGGACCTGGTCCAACAGGAAACTGAATCGGCCCAGTGAGGGAATAGACCTCCAGATACTATCAAGATGGAAAGTAACAGATGGACGCCGCAGGATTTCTGGAACGAGAGTTTCTGCATACAAAATGGCAAGAAGATGGAACACGTTCAGTAAAACGGTTCTGGAATCGCTTCACAGGGTTATGATTGGCGGCCAGATGATCGTGATGGATATGATGAAATTAATATTTATTATTCTTTAAGATTTTACTTGATAATTTAAACTTCGAATTGTCAAGCTCGAAATTCTCTAGCTTGTTTATGCAGTGCAGTGATCATTCTCTATTTTCGCTGGCAGCAGACTCTTCATCCCAGCAAAGAATCCCAGCTTCTCATCCATTCAGGCTCTTGATTATCTCGTTTAAACTCTCTTACAGAAAACCTATATTCACAATTGAACAAGTGCGTTGGTAAGTATTGGTAATTAAAGCTTGAGCATCACTGAATTTCTTGATTTCTCAACGGTGAAATTCATTTGGGGCAATTGGATTGTTAAATAGAAGTTCGTAAAAATTCTTCAGCCCGACACCATTAACACAGAGTTAATGAAACTCCTAATTGCACGAATTATTGAAAATTGGAGTGATTTGCAGCAAATTGCATCGAATATGAAACCAACCCTTTTGGATTTTACATGAACAACATGTCATCGACTCCAATTTTCAATTACAGAAGAAAAGAGGAATGAAAAAGAAAATCACCCTCATCGATTAATCAACGATTCCCTCCGCCGCGACGTTCTTTCTCAATCTGCTCTCTCTGCTTCTCAACAAGTTTATCGATCGCCGATTCTACAGCCTCTCTCCCGCCAATGAGCAACCGGGTCACAATCTCCGGGTCTTTTTCAAGCCGGGCCTCTTCAAACTCCTTCCTCGCATTCTCCCTCAGCACATCTCTCCACAGCACTCCTCGCGAATCGGGCCACATAAAGTATCGCGTGGCCCTCAAGATGTCTCGGTATAAATGCAGCGCTTCACGTCGCGTGCTGGTTAATCGCCGCTGATTCAGAATCTCTTCTTCCTCCTCGTCAAGTGATCTCTCTTTCTTCACTAAATGCCTGTCTAATAGTTCCTCTAAGGTGTCTGGGCCTTCATGTATTAACCGTCGATTGAAACCGACGCAGCTTCGATTTGTCATGTATAAAGAGGAATATAGACCACGCCATTTTTGCAGCTTCGTAGCCATTTAGGCTGCCTCTTCGTTAGGACAAAAATGTCAGTAGCGGAGGTTAAGGGGATGTGGTCTATTTAGATGGGCCATGGGGGTGTGGGCTTATGTTTCTTTATGGAAATTGGAATATGCAGGCCTCAGGCCCATCAATAAAATATGCTAAAATCACCATGAAATTTAAATGTGTTCGTAAAATCACCATCCTCGTAGGAACACAATGGTCCAGTCAATAAATGCTAAAGGCTCAAAGTCAAAGGGCATTTTGTGCAGGCATTTTTCGAACGTCTCTTATGTTTGACTTCGTCGAAACTCAAACCTTTCCGAGAGTTTAAACTTTCCAAGGCATCGGCAACCGCATCCATAATTGATTGGAGGAATCGTAGTTACTAAGTCTACCACAGCAAGAGGGAGATAATTATTATCCATCATTCATTTTCCTAGTGAAAAAAAATGGTTGAGTGGCTTGATCAATTACACTTTTTCTTCAAGTAATATGATTGTTGAAAAAAATAAACTGCAGCCTCGTTAGGCAAGTTTTTGCACTGCTCTCTACCAACTCTCTTGCCTTGTGGATGAAGATCCATGTAAATTAAAATTAGGTGTGCTCATCATCTGTCAAATCCAATTCATTACAAGGGTTGGTGAATGTTTAATGTTACAACTTATGCTCAAGTGTGTTCATTAAAAAAGATAAAGGGGGGGGGGGTTTAACTGTAGCAATCCTCACATAAGACTATAGTTTTTTTTTAAAAAATTATATGATGTTTTAATTTTATATTCAGTATTATATTTATTTGGTTTACTAGTGATTAAGTTATATTTAATTTTTTAAAGATTATTCTAGTGAGCATGACAGTTTAAACCGATTTACTCGAGTTTTGTTTTTAATTTTTATATCCCATGTGGGCATCACTTTTAATATGTTTTTGATGACTAGGATGAAGCTTAACAAGTCATACACCGGCATTGACAAAGCAAATGCATGGACAGATGAGGGCGTTAAACATAATAGGAATTAAAGTTGGAATGCCATATAAATTTAATATCAAGAAGGGAAATATTCATGATAAGACAATCAGTATTAAATTCTGGTGGCACAAAATGGCTTGCTAAGTCGCACCTTCACGTTTTGACCACACCCTATCTATCTCTCCGATAAGACAGACACGGTCAAGTCACAAAAAACTTGCTGTTGCCAGTTGATGTTCCAATTTTATCTTCCTAGCACATGGATATATAAACCCATGTATGTTTGAGGGATTGAAAATGTTGTACAGAGAGAGCTCAAGAATAACAGAGATGGAGAAACAAGCAGCAGCAGCCGCCGCCGCACCACCACAGAGGATCCTGAGATTTCTACCCAAAGCTGCTTCTGCAATCAACTTCCACAGCCTTACATTTAGCCCGGGTAGAGACAAGAGATCAGAAAACATACACAAGCACAAATCCAGTGTGGGCAAAGGAGCTAATTCTAGCTGGTCGATGATCCCAGTTGAGGTTAGAAGACAGCCAAAGAATGAGAGGTTTGAGACCCAAGAAGAACCGACCTCGCCAAAGATCTCATGTATGGGTCAAATCAAGCACAAGAAGAAGATGAACAAAGCTACTTATAAGCGCGTTTCAGTTCCTCAGGAAACAAAGCCTGCGTCACAGACTCAACGTCAGGTAAAGAAGCATGCATCTAAACTCAAGAGACTCTTCACTGGATCAAAAGCAGGAAGGAAACCTAAAGTTTTTGATGGGGGTAAGCCAGCAATTCCTGATAGAGCACCTTCATTGAGTCACATGAAAAGGTTTGCAAGTGGTCGTGACACTCTGGCTAGCTTTGACTGGACCGCTCATCAGATTGCACCCGTGGAGCCTGATGGCAGGGACTGTTATTCTGATGAAGAGAGGAGAGATAGCTTTGAAGATCAAGAAGACATTGAAGAGGTTATAATTCCTTTCTCGGCACCTATGGTGTTAGGTGGAGGAGTGGATTTGATACCAAGGAAAGAAGTTAATCTTTGGAAGAGAAGAACCATGGATCCACCTAAGCCTCTTCAATTGAAATCCAGTATGGTTAGAGAAAATTAATCAAAGTCTTTTCCTTATCTGTTTATGTTTGCAAATAATTTCATTATTTTTTAAAAATCTTAAATGCTCCAAGAAAGAAGACATTGAGATATGTAGGATAGATACAATTGTTAAGAATTATGTACAAACTGTGTTCCATTGGATCTTAATTTGCCTGTATTTGCTTACTTCGAGTTGTCTTGAAATTAAACTGATGACGAGTCCAATGCAAGTCCACGAAATTGCCACAAAACCAGAAGAATAAATCGAATCGATCGACCGGGACAGTTTTTTTTCTTGGATTTTTGTTCTCTCGGCAACAAAAATCTTGAGCAGGTGATCATTTTGAGGAAGGCTTCTGGTCCTTACCATATGAACATTTAGAATTTCTCCATGTATTTTCACACGTTGGAAATACTTGGATATTATTCATAAAAATATTAACAACCAGCAGCATAATTGGCCAGCTGCCTCGATTGAAAAAGGCAACCATGTGAAAGGGAAGGGGTGGCTTTTGGGTCCTTATCAAAGCTGTCTGAAAAGATGTCTGCAGTATCGTGTGTATTTTAGGTTGTCCAACGCGTCGCCTGCATGCTAGGGCTAGCCCATCCTGCTTGACATAGACATGGTGGTGGTTGAATCTACCGGGTAAAACTCTCAGCTATTTATGCTTGGTAGGTCGGTGCTTGAGATTTTTTATATAGAATTTTGAAATATCACGCGTATGTTCTTTTTTAAAATATATATTTCTTACAATTCTAATATTTGCAAGATTATATATTAACTCTATTAAATTTTATTAAGTGTCGTTTTCTTTTTAAGAACGAGGGCTTAAGCCTATAATTGGAATAAATAAAGTTATTGATAAAGAAATTGTTCACATCCTCTCTTTTAAAAAATAATTAATAAAAGATTGTTTTTTTAGAGAGATTATCTACCATGCCTAGTGTTTTTCTCAAAAGATATTTGCTCAAACTCTTATTGATTTTTCTTTCAATATTTGATATTTTTCAAAAGCATCGAAATAGTCTTTCTCCCACATTCCTGGATTATAATAAATATTTTCCTATGCAATTCCCTCCACAACTTTAACAAATTTGCTGCCAATTGAGAATTTGGCACAGCTAAAACACCGTGATCATCATCAACTTCTCAGATTCATCTCCCATCACAAGAGGGAAATCTACATCGTTGCAGGTTCTGCATAGTTCTACCATAAAAGGGTAGATTTTACTGCTACGGTAACTGTGGCTCGCTGCATATTCTACAACAACGAGCTTGTTTTTTGCAGTGGTAGCCATGGAAACAAGCTTGTATAGAAAAGGTCTGGGCAATTGAGAACCTCAGAGGAGCTAAGCAGTAAGCACAGATCGGGAGGGAGAAGAGATGGGAGGAGTTATCATGAAAATCTGAGTGGCCATAATTGTTATCCATTTATTTATTTTTACCATTGTTTTTTAAAATATTTTTATTTAAAACTATATTAAAATAATATATATATAAAAACATTATTTCCATATTTAATATCAAAACAATTCAAATATAAAAACTAAAGCGGGTGTTTTAAAATGATTGAGTTAACCGGGCTTTTTAAATGGATCAGCTCATATAGGTCCAGAATTTGTTTCTTCAGACCAAGCCCATGGGCTTACGCTCTTACAGACCTGGTTTTATTTTCTGTCGACATGGACAGGGAACGTGGACAACTACGTTGGGGGTGGGGGCAAAAGAAAATGCACGCCCCTCTTCCTTGATATATTTTTTTTTCTTATCGTTTTCAGTTTTTTTAATTAGAAAATGTATTCTTTTTGAGAACGAACATGGATTTTTACTACACGTAAGGAAAAATGTATCGACATTATAATTATCTTCTATAAAAAATTATAACAATAAGTTATAATAGTCATCTTAATATTTTGCATTTATAATATTCTAATTATGAAATATTAATTTTATTTCATTCAAATAAAAAATTGTCATGAAAAATTTCTACTTATTAACTAAAAAAATCATTATATTGTATTTATAATAGATGATAATTTTATGAAACTAAAACTCTAATGTCTTGCATTGTTAAAAGGTGTTTGTGTGTGTAATTTGTTTTTACTATTTTTTTTCATTTAATAACAATATAAACCATTGCATCTGAATAGAAAATTTTATTTTTACTAATTCTAACTTCTTAAGTTTTTTTTTGAAAGATCATTGTGTTCATGAACAACTCTTACATGTATAGGAATACTTCTTACTTTAGTTTAAATTGAAATATCACAATCACTTTTTTCGTCAAGTTGAAAATTGAAAGGACGACAACAATTGCTTTTGCAAGATCTATGTTTTCGCCATTCAAAGTTTCTGCTATTCATTGTTTCTACAAGGATTTCTGATTCTTGTCGCCAGACAGTTTTACAAAAATGTTAAAAACAGTGTTTCACGTATGTTTTTGAAGAAAAAAATTGATTTTTCTTTATGTTTTAGATTATTTTATTAAAAATATTTTAAAAAAAATATATCATTTTACATTTCCGAACAAAAAAAACATTTTTAAAAATAATCTTAAACACAGTTTTAATTTTCAAACAGGAATAAGAGCCCAAAAGTTTCAAAACACACGAGATCTACATCTGTGCAATGATCTGTCCTCGCGCTGTCAGTTTCCTCGTTGGACATGAGCTGGAAACTCTCGGATTTTGTTTTGAATGTAGGAATCGACAATCTTCCCTCAATGTGATGGACCCAGACATGCGATTTGATTGCGTTCACTTTTCGATCACAATAGGCCGAAAACCAACCGAACATAATATCCTCGAAGGAATTATCAAAAACCCATCAAATTCTCTCTCTCTCTCTCTCTCTCTCTCGTATTTTTAGTCTCAATAATATGGTAAATTTTGCAGGATTCATGAAAAAATTCCAGTCTAGAAGACGATCAGGACCAGGGTGTTAATATGAACTAATTGTGTAGGTCACCAGTCACCACACACAACAGCATCATTCTCATCAGCTTCATCCTGTCAGGACTCATTGCAAAACATCATATACATAGTTCAGAACCGTAACCCCATGGATCATCCTTCATCAATTAAATACCTAAGCTTGCTTACCTACCTATAAAGCCCACAATCCAGTCCGGTGAACAAATTTTTTTTTTTTTTTATTTCAAGGAAACCCCAATTCTGTAAAATATATTTTGTGAGTTGTTATAAATTTTTATAAGAAGTGCATGCTTTAACTCAAAATCCTTTGCCACCACACCACATTTCTTGAGGACCAATTGTCTTCCCCTCTTGTCCCCTGAAACTTGATCTGAATTTCTAGCACTAACCTTTTTTTTAAAAAAAAGAAAGAGTTTTGATATTAATATATCGAAAAACTAATTATTAGAGCATGGGATTTGAAAAGTACTGCCCAGGTAATTCAAATGCCAGACAATTAAACATGTATACTCGAGGAAAAAATAATTTCCCAAAACTAAACTTAAACTGGCTCTTCAATGAGCTCATTAAACCACAAACTGGTTTGTCCAGCAAAAATAGCCCTTGAATCATGTGACCCACAGAGGCAAATTCTTGCTGTTCCGTGACTGAAGACTAAAAAGCTTGATTAAATTGGAGGAATCCAGACTTGTACAGCAAACTAACAGCACAGCAAAAGTCAAGATCCAGAGCTGGCCACCTGAGGTTTTATTACTATTTTTTTTATCGCAAAAGTGCCTTTTCTCTCCATGTGCGCACAGGGTCATCTCTTGTTCTCACATGCACTAAGCTCCTCGGTAAATCATTGCCGTTAGACCCTCCTCCGCGGGCCCATATTCTATTCTATTTATTTATCAAAATACCTAGAAACAGAAAAAACTTCAAGAAGGCGAAAATCTAGTGACTGAGATTTTTTTTTTTTGAAATTTAGATAACAATCATCTTGACCTTTGGATTCTTCACTATCACCATAATAACAGTAAAAAAAACCAAGTTACAGCCAGGAAAATAAAAAAAGAAAAATACATGGATGGGGATTTGAACTAAGAAAAAACTCGAGGAAAAAAAAAGTCACAAAGGAGGAGGAACATGAGGTACTCAAACATGGAAAAAAAACAGGGATCGTTTTGATTTATTACCAATCAAATTAGAGACTAAGAATTTGTAGCTGTTTCTGTCTTCTTCTCAGGTTTTCTGCAGAGAATCATATGCATAGGAGTGAAAATCCCAGAATCACCGCCCCTGGTAAGGTAATCAGCTGTCTTAAACAGCATCTCGTGAACATCAACGGTCCCTTTTGGTGCAATCCCTAGAGCGGAAAGTACAGTTACAACAACGTGGTTTCTCCAGTAAGCAATCCTTCCCATCTGAAGCCTAGTCCACCATGGCTGTGATGGCGGCTTAGCCAAGTCTTTCTCTTTCACAACTTCAAATCCTACCTTCCTTGCTGTCTCTGCAATATCAGTATAGTTTCTTAGCCCAGGCAAAGCATCGCCTCTTTCAATACCCTGAATAACCTCCACGTGTTCAGGGTCAGAGTCCTTGTACTTATCGGTTGTGACCCATTCATAGGACACGTAAAGAGATCCAGGCTTCAAGACCCTAAAGATCTCTGCATAAACCTCTTCGAGTTTCGGCGCGTGACATGTCGCTTCGATCGAGTAAGCTCCGTCGAAGCTGTTCTCAGGAAACGGCATCTCTAGGAAATTTCCTTGAACAACTTCACAAAGTGAATCTAACCCAGCTTTCTTGTTGTGCGTACGCGCACGATTCACTTGATAATCGTTGATGGTGATGCCAACAACCTTGGCGCGTGAATGTGCAGCAATAGCACGCATCGGACCACCAACACCGCATCCGACATCCAGGATTCGGTCTCCAGGCCTGACATTGATCAGGTCCACGGCCATCTCTTCGTGTAGGCGCGTGGCTTCACCGTGGGACTTTCCGGGAATGGATGGAGAGAAGTGGAAGGACTGACCCCATCCCCACTCGTAAATATCAGTGACTAGATTGTAAAATGTGTCTACAAAATCAGGGACTTTTTCAGTTGTTTCGATTTCTTTGGGGCGGCGGAAAAAAGACCAGTATTTATCGTAGTTATCTTGGACATTCTCGGCCGAAATGGAGCCACCGGATAGATCTACAGCCCGTTTGCCTTTCTGCTCGGCTGGGCCGAGAACGCAAACGAACCAGTAGATGCCGCCGGCTAGCAGAGCCCCAGTGAAGAAGAGAGCGAGAGAGTCCATGAGTGAGTGTGGGACGGAGTGTCTGGAGGGTTACGTCTCTCTCCTCTCTTTTTTCAGTTTTAAGGGCATAGGAGATGGTTTTTTATGTCTTGTGGATGGGAGAAGGCACGTGCGATGCTCGTGTGTGAGATAATTCAAAGGAAGATGTGGGATAAATTACTTTGAGAGGTTGTCATTTTAAATTGAGTATTTACTAGCATGCCCTCGTATTTTTTCTGGTTTAATTAGCTGTACATTTTCAAAAAAATTAAGATACGAGGGAAGTAGTAAATCTGTAATTTATTTTGACACTAATATTTTAAAATCAGCTAAAAAAACCCAAAAATATATTAATTTTAATTTTTCAGGTAAAAAGTAATTTAGGAAAAAAAATACGCCTTAAAAAATATAGTCTTAATATCATCTCCAATCACATTTACAATTACATGTACAATCACAACTAGTCTCTCGTCCAAGGATACACCCACTCTATTACAAAATTTTAAAATGAAAATTGATTAAAAGCTTCAATGATTAACAACAAGAAGTTGTATTATCAGTTTTTTTTTTGTAAATTTAAACTTACAATTACATTTGTTTACTCGGTGCAAACTAAATTTAATTTATAAAATATTAAAATAATGTTTAAATCAAAATAGGTATTATAATATAGATAAATAGGTATTATCATAGATATCTAAAAAAATAAAATAGACCTCATAAATAAGTGAAGTGAAGAAGATCATGTATTTAATAGGTTAATCTATTTTTTTATTTTCTCTTTTAAAATTATTTGACAGTGTTTGGAGTTGAGGATGAATATGTTTTTCATTAAAATCTGATTTTAATTTTAATTGTTTTAGTATTTTTAAATAGTTTTGATGTTTAATATTAAAATAAATATTAAAAAATAAATATTTAAATATAATATTTTTAAAAATATTTGAAAAACAATAGTGACAAAAGAGGACCACAACAATTAATTTACTGTCTTGAGAGGAACTTTAATCTTTGATACTGTGTTTTAAAAATATTTTTATTAAAAAAAAAATTAAGTTTATTTTTAGATGTTTAAATTATTTTTATATGCTGATGTCAAAAATTATTTTTTAAAAACAAAAAATATTATTTTATAATATATTTCTAAATAAAAAAATATTTTTAAAAGTAATTTCAACGGGTGAAGACACAAATGATATTAATACTCAGGGTTTTGTTTTTTTTGTAAGAAGTGTTCTTAAAAAATGTTTTTTATATTTTAATTTTAAATAATTTTAACTTAATAATATTAAAAATATTTCCAAGAAAACAAAAAAAAACTTATTTTAATATATTTTTAAACAAAAAATATTATTCTAAACACCCCGATCACAGCCTTTACTGTGTTGTTGTGTGCTCATCTTGCTGTCCTTTGATAGTGCTTTCTGCTTTGTACAGTTTACTTACTACAGCATTAAACGACGTGTCAGTGTTGGATTCGCAATGTCGACTTGCTTGGTCTCCGCTTTTGACATTTATGTGCATCTCTTAATGAATAATTTATTTTTCCATGGCTAGTAATTTCGAAAACCATAATCTAGAATGGTTTTTTTTTTCTCCCGATGTCACAGGCAAAATTTGGATCTGTGTTGATGCAGTAAAGCTATGTTTTTTTTTTATTAAAATAATATATGTTTACCTAGATAATTTTAAGAGAATGTTTTTTGAAATATTCCGGTATTGTTATTTCATGTCGGAGCATTTTAAATCGGTAAGAATCATATTGAATATTTGATAAAAAAAATGCTTAAAATAAGATTATCAATAAAATACAAGTCATTAATTTAAATTAACAATGATTGTTATTGAATTTCATTTTAAAATCATGAACTAACTTTATTTTTAGTTTTTTTTTTTTTGTATTGATGGTTAGAATCTTTATTTCTTTTTTACTGGGAAGAATTTTCCATGTCAATATGTTTTTTTATTTTAGAATACATTAAAATATATTTTTATTTTTCACGTAAATACATTAAAATTATAAAAATATGAATTATCATTTTTTTCAAGACAAGTGTATTTTAAAAAATAAAAATAAAAAACAAAAAATATAGCAAAATAAACTATTTAAAAAAATCATTTCAATACTTTCCTATAAAATATTTAAAAAGAGTTTTTTTTTTTATCTCAATACTTTCTTATATCTAGAGCTGATGCTTTACTTATTAGATCAGCTCGTCTCATTTAATCAGATCAGATGTAATTTAATCCACCACTTGCATGAACAGGTGGTACCATGCTATTCGTCCCCCCCTCCCAAGATGGAAGCACTAGTATCCATCACCCCTTGTTAATAATTACCAAGAAAGAAAGAAATAGGGTAGCACGGTCTGGGATAATATACTATAACCATATGATAAAAATAATAATAATGTGCTCGTATCAATAACAAGCTGGTTCAATGATTGAGATTTAAGATCGCCCATTGCCAAGTAAAATATTTTAATCTATAATTAATTATTAATTGATATCAATCCTAATTTGTGGTACCCGTTACATGTATGAGCAGATCTAGGGTTGATGGACAGCGAACGTGGCCATGGTTTGCAGAGGTGTGTTTTTTAAATTGTTCATATTCTCTTAAACATTAGTTTAAAATAACATATATATCTAAGGTGATTAAAAAAAAAATCATTTTCAATATAAAATGATAATAAAATACTCATTAGTATCAATGATCGTGGAATAGCCTATTAATCATAACTAAAAAACTAGTAATTTATGATTCAACAAAATGTAATTAAAATTCAACCTCAGCCTTTTTTTAAAAAAAAAAGTCTAAATAATGCAATTATAAGACTTTCAAAAAATTGAATCTCCCAACCGGTAAACCAATCCTCTTCCCAGATCGATATGAGTCTGGCTATTATAATTGATCCTTGCTTACCCACTTCCAGTCACCATAAAGGACACGGCATTGGTCACTAGCGCTCGATGCAAAGACACGTGTTTATAATTTGATCTGGTTTACAATATTACTTTTTAGAGATTATTAAAAAAAAAACTGCCGATAATTCCTATGGAGTAAAGAATCTTTGCACTTGCTCGACCTTTTTCTCACGTGCCTTCTTGACACGCTTGACACTGTCAATTGCTAGGATGGACTGTTCTGTCATGTTAATTCTGGGTGTCGTATTATAAAATACTGACGATGGTTTGGTTTGGAGGCAGGACGTGCTAGAGGTGTTTTGTGTTTTCGGATCTCGTAGTTTATTTATTTATTTAGTTAGTTTAAACAGCTGTGGCTGAATCTTCTGTCTTGTCGAACTGTTATCCTACACAGCATTGAAAAATGGACAAGCTACATAACATGGGACAAATTGCACGACTATAGAAACCCAAACCGTTAAGTAAATTCGATAACTTATCAATGTAGAGCCTGTCCATTACTAAGTTTAACTTAGAGCTACTTGTGTTTTATTTTTTAAATAAAATATCAATGTTTTACTTTTTTATAATTATAATATGTATTAATTTATCAAATTGATTTTAAATCATACTAGAAAGCAAACACTAAAAAAAACATAAACAAATAAATACTACAAAAACAAAAATGAATGGGTTCAATTTTCTTGTATTGCCATCAAATAGGAATCGTGTATGTATTTGGTAGTGTGAACATGATATTTTTTAATTAAAAAAATAATAAACTATTTTATATTATTTTTAACATCAGACCATCATATGATTAAAAAATATTTTAAAAGTATCAATTTAATTATTTTCAAATGAAGAATAATTTAATAAAAATAATTTAATTATTTTCTCAAGTTAGCAATAAACACACAAGGAAAAAGGGAACCTCGTTTCTGTCCCTAATGTATCATCTTATCTCGAGATTCGTCTACAAGAAATTAAATTTATCGAATAATTTGTATAAATAGAAGTGGACACATCACAGTATTTTTGCTCCTCTTGTTGGATAGTGGATCAGCATGATCATGAAGTTGGAAGAAATGGCGATTAGCTAGCTGTATCTGCGGTGAATTCCAAATGGATAGTGGGAGTTGCTCGGCACTAAGGAGGAATCTTCTACTTGAAGGGATGCTTTCCCTTTGCCACCGCACTTTCCTTCAAAAAAAGATCCGTCCCAAAAAGATGCTTTTGAGTTTTGTGACTTTGGGGAGTGTTTGGGAGACTTTTTGACAATGTTTTTGAAAAAAAAAAAATATTTAATTTTTTATATATATATTTAGATAATTTTGATGTGTTGATGTCAAAAATAATTTTAAAAAATAAAAATAATATCATTTTGATACATTTTTAAACGAAAAGCATTTTTAAAAGTAACCGCAACCACACTCTCAAACAGGTACTAAACAAGTCTGAAAACATCATTTGAAAATTTGAGAGTGCTTTTAGAAAATATTTTAGAAAATATTTATTTTTATATTAAATTAAATATTTTTTTATATCATTTTGATATGTTAATGTTTAAAATATTTTTTAAAAAATAAAAAATATTATTTTAATGTATTTCTAAATAAAAAATACTTTAAAAAATAATCACAACTACACTCCCAAACAAACATTGAATCGCCCTCCAATATTGAATCGCCCTCCAATTTAGTGAGCTTCTGCATTCCACAGTTCTTTCGTAGGCATTACAGGTTCATTTCTTTTTTTACAAAATAGAATGAGCTGGTTATCAATGTCTCGAGTGAAGTTGCACAGCTTCTTTTTTTTTTTTTTTGAAAAATCCAGGAAATAATTTATTTATTTTATGTTTGCAGTTAAGAATTTTTGTTGTTTATTTGATGTACAACTCCATTTTATTCTGTACCATTAGCATCATAATTTGCAAAGTCACATAAGATTTTTTTTCTACTTTAATGTTTTGTGTTTTAAAATAAATTATGTTATTTCACCAAATTGTACGACGCATGCACCTTGTTTTTCTTGTGAAATTCAATCATTGAATTGTTGAGATACAAACCAGTGTCATAGGCATTGATATCTCGAAGCACGAAAGTTCTGTCTTCTCTCTTCATCCAATATACGGGGCCTTGTGTCGCTGCGAACTTTCCTTCGATCGTGTTTCTACTTCATTAATCAACCATTACAAAAATATCACTGAACTGGGCAACAAGAAATTAAAAGAAATACCCATCCCATGTAATAAGACCAGACAACCTTTCCCTTTCGTTTTTTGGCTAGATTTTTTTTCTAACATAAAATAATCAAAACTCTAACTTTACGTCTGAATACAATGGTTCTGATAATACTAGATGAACATTGTAGGAACACTGGAAGATCTTATATTCAATTTATGCTATGATATATGGCAAGGCAAAGGAGTGCTCTAAAAGGATCCATTTGGCAGATTATTGGTTGAATTAATGAAGCTGCCGAAGGCAATTTCATAACTTTTCGATCCTCGAATGAGAAAGACCAGGGCCCAGGCACTGGCTTCCTCGGCTTATCCTGCAAGCTGACAGGACTTGAAAATGATAATAATGCCAGAAATTAATTAAATAGCAGCCCAATGTTGACTCCACTGGAGCCATGGATCCCAGCTCTCGTAGCTGTCAATGCTTCCATCAACGATACCGTCATAATTTTTAATGCCATCCATTCTTGCAACTACGACGGTACATGACAAAGGTTAAGAGTTTTGTTTTGATGGCAAGAAAAATCGACAGAACATGATGACCCGATTTTAGTGACCATAACTAGACCACGAGGACGGAGATAACCGAGGACAACAGTGGGCTAGATTTAAAATATGCTTAGAATTATTGTGAAAATTGTTTTTTTTATTTAAAAAATATATTAAAATAATGATGCCTTACAAATATATTAAAATAATAATTTGAATTTTAAAAAGAAACTAAAACTTTTGCAATGTATATCTGACAAAAACACTATCCGTAGAGGTTGTTTGAAAGTGATATTTTATTTATTTTTAAAGTGTTTTTTATTTAGAAATATATTAAAATAATATATTTTTTATTTTTTAAAATTAACATTAAATCAATTTAAAAACATTAATTTTTTTATCTAAATTAAAATTAAAAAATTAAAAAATTTCAATTGCTTTCCAAACAACCAAGCAGGAGTGTCGGCCATCGCAAGTTACTCGTTGCGGATTATCAAACATCTTTGCTAGCACGCGCGGAGCCTTGGAGATATTTTCAAATTTTTTTAAAAATTTTCCATCACGACAAACTTGGCAGATAACATTCACGTTTAAACTAAAAACACGGTTTCTGTTGCTGGAATCGAGTACTGAACTGGGGCTGACTCGTCTGAGCCTTCTCGAGCCATAATCCACCGAGGAGGTAAAGCCTGATCAGGTTTAAGGTCCTGGTCCCGATTCAAATTTCCCTCTGCACCGTATGTCTTTACCTTGTCATTTTTCTTATTTTGGACTCTCAATTTCCTATACCCCCTTAATTACCCTCATTAACAGTAGCACAGAACCCATATGAAGTTGATCGAATAAATTAAAGAAGAAGAAAAAATATCATGCAAGTTTCACATATTAGAAATATTATCCAAAAATGAAACATTATTAATAGATATAAACGACAAATTCTACTATGGGTTTTTTTATTTAATTTTTTCTTAAAATCTGATCCAGAAAAGCTTGCCTTCTTAGACCCGCGACCAATGTTGTTTTGCCAGCACTCCTTCAGTTAGCAACCTTACTCGGTGAGGCTACAGCAAGCTTGCACGCTTCATTGCGTAATTATCCCCTATCTGAGTCCAAAATGGAATCAAAAATTGAATAATCGGGGCTGTTTTCTCTTGCAAGCAACGTATCACCCACCACATCACTGTCACACTTCACTTTTACTTATCCACCCTCGACACTTCATCTGCCCTTAAAAAGAAGGAACAGGGTCTTGGTCTAAGGTATAACTTCCCTGTTGATGTTTTTGGTAGAAGAAAAAAACAGGAATCAAAAGCACGACTTTAACTTGTTAATCTGCTTCCTTTGTATTTTTTTTCTTTTTTTAATGTCTTTTGCATATTTGAAGATCTCTGTGGAACAAAATAATCGAATTTTATATAAGAAATTTATCAGGTGCAGATGTGATATATTTTCGTTTAATACAAAAACAGAAGATTTATTATGAAAATTGAATTCAGGGAATGAAAATGTCTATTATTTTTATTCAAACTTTAAAATTATGTTACAAAATAAAAAAAGAAGCATATAAATAGCATAAGTTTACAGCACCTAACTATTGGACTTAACCCATTAATTAAAATTGTTTTACATAAATAACTCAAACAAATAAAACAAAACAATGAAATAGGCTCAATCTCTTAACCAAAGAGTGATAGACTGAGTCATCTCACATCATCTCTGTCCATATACTCGATTAACTAGTGGTGTGAGTCTATTGTCCCCATTGACTCTCTCGAGGTTGGAGAAATTCAACCTCATCGAGTCTAGCTTTGGATGACTCTTATTGTACTCCTAAATATCCAAATCAACATGCTGTTAAGTATCTCAAGTGATTCATGTGCAATTTGAATTAGGTCAGCATACCCAAAAAGCTAGAACCATTGAACCTCGTCATTCATTATAAAAACAACTCGTTCATAAAAAATAACACTGATATTATCCTTTTGTACTGAGGTTTCAATAAGATCATCAAAAGAGGGAGTAAATGACAACTAAAAGAGATCATTTAGAATAAAAAATGGTTTTTGATATGCAACTAGATCCTTATGCTAAATGTAGAGATAATTCCATAACTAAGTGGTAAATCAAGAGTATAAGCATTTGGACCAACCTGTTATGACACTTTGATAAGTTCTTAAAAAAATATTATCCATGTCTAGTCCATATCATAACAGAGTATATAACATTAAATTCATTATGTCGTTTATGTAAATCAATTTGGAATTTATATTGCATATTATTTACTTGAACTTCTTAATGATCTTAACATGCAAATCCTAAACTCTACATACAAAAGACTTGGGTGACTTATACACCCTAACATAAAAGGAGAAGAAGGTCTAAAACTTCTAGATCAAAAAAAATTGATGTTCCTCCTTTTTCATGGTTTTATTTCTCCTAAAATGCTTTGAAAAACCTATAGCATGAACCTGCATATCTAGAAATTACACACTAATGACTTTAGGATACAATGTTTATTATCTCAAAATAAATACCCTTTCTATAGGTAATAATCATCTATAACACAATTACTCTCATTTATAAGAGTCATGTACATTTCTTTAAAATTCAAAGAAAGTTTTGTATTCCTCATTAAGTGTATCAAATTTAGTAACTTCAAGACTCATTATCCAAACGAATCAAAACATTTGTAGCCTTACTCTTTATTCTATATTTATGTTTCAAAACAAATGAATACGCTTACAAATACTCAATCCAATAATTATGCCTAAAGTAAGATACAAGGTGACATTCCTAACTAATAGTTCTTGGATGTTAATGATATCGATATAATGTAAGAAGATGTTAAACAATAATTGAAGACTACATTAGGACTTTGATATCGTTGTTGCCTAAGTTGTTGTAGTGGAATGAAGATTAATGACATGACTAATCCGCTTGAAATTTGTGGTTGTGTTTGGATGGATTTCTTGACATCAATTTATGAGTACAACTAGTCATTTTGTTATTGTTGTTTGAGATGATGACACTACAATTCATGGACAATTGTTGTTGTGCTTGCCTTGATTGTTGGTGAAGATGAACAGTAATTTCTTTTCTGAGTTATAAATAGAATCTTCTGGATCAATTGTTAATGACGATCAACCTAGAAGTTTTTATAAGATCCCGGGTTTATGAACTAGATTGAATGTCAGTAATTTGAACAAACTCATAATTATATATTGTAAGAAGAATTAAAAAAGTGCTTTGATATCAAAGTTGATGCAGAACAATAATAAAAAAATCAAATCAAATCAAGAAAGAAAAAAGCTTTAAATAAATAATTTAAGAATTAAAAGCAAAGAAAGGGAAAAAAAGCGATGAAGAATAGAGAATTTAGGGTAGAAAATATTTTTATCATTTTTATTCAATCATGAAAATCATCTCAAATAAAAAAAACATATAAATAATATAACTCTAGAACATCAAACTTTAATTTCAGCATGTTAATTAAAACTGTTTAAAATAAATAACCAGAATAAATAAATAAAATATTAAATTATTCCCAAATAAACTCAACAGTTGAACTTATCACATGTTATCCCTGTTTATATATTTGTGTAATTTGTAACGTGGGCATGGTGTCACAGAAGAAAATTCATGTAGAAATCTCATTTCATGAGAATTGCGTTGTGATGTGATAGTTTTTATCCTTGTAAGAGCATCTACAGCGGGGATGCTATCTACGCATGCAAAAATAAAATAATAATTTTTTGCCTATTTTTTCTTTATTTTGATGCTCCAACGGGGATGCCATTTGCACATGTAAAAATGACATCCCCTTCCCGAGCTGCTATTTGTAGCAGCTCGGGACATAGAGCTAAAAAAGGTGGCCCCACCTTGGGGCCACCTTTTTTATATATTATAATATATATATATATATATAATATAATATATTTTAGAAAATAATATAATTATATTAAAAATATTTATTTTTATTTACAAATACCTTAACAAGAGAGTAAAAATATATATATAAAATTAATAATTATATTGTTGGAGGGTTTTTTAAAAACAATTATTTAATTATATAACTTACTCCTATTAATTGTATAATCAATGTAATATATATATATATATATATATATATATATATATATATATATATATATATTAGAAAATAATGTGATTATATCAAAAATATTTATTTTTAATAAAAATACCTTACTCTTATTAATTATATAATTAATTTCATAATTAAACTACATACAAAATATTTATACTATATTTAAAATAATATAAAAATAAATGGTTCTCCAAAATGGCTTTTACCACTAGAGCACATATCAACAAAAATATTATTTTTATACTATTAAAGTGCCATTTTGGAGATCTCCAAAATGACACTCCCCGCTGGAGATGCCTAATAAATCTGCCATGTACTCAAATTATTGGAATTTTGTTGTACTATTATTTGAACATAGCCCTGCGTTATAATTACGAGATACGTACTGACATTATATATATATATATATATATATATATATATATATATATATATATATATAAAAGAGAGATAAATACAGAAGAAAAAGGTTCTCTTTTATATCCCGGTATTACAGCCTAGAAGAGTATCACACAATTTATCAGCATAAATAACCTCACTTGCTCTCACGAAAATAAATATGGAAGTGTGCGTGTTCCACTAATTCATTGAAACAAATCTCTGCGGCTTGAAGTGTAGCTTGTGGGTTCTTTCGGCCAGGAGTGGGTTACTTTCTTTTGCTCCTTCCCTTCCTAGTCCCACTTCAGCTGTTGTTGAGAAATGGAAAAGTTGTCAGGTTTGAGTCATCTCTTCATGACAATATTTCTGCATAATTTCTCAACATTCATGGTGATCCCTGCCATTACTGATGTCACAATGTCGGCCTTATGCCCTGGAAGAGATCAGTGTTCTTTGGCCATTTACCTCACCGGATTCCAACAAGCGGTATGTTCTTCTGTTTCTCGTTTTCTTTTTGCCCTCTCCCATCAAACATTCTTAATAATTTCCCTCATGCCTTCACCCTTTCTCTGCAAATTTAAGGCACGACGCATGATTCTGTTCTTTGTTATGCACTATTTGTTTTCCCATCAATCATTTACAGGCATAATCGATATCTTACATTTAAGTTCTGTCCTTGAAATTATGGTTGAAGTATCAAACACATATTCTTCTTGAATCCAAAATCCAGTATCATGGGGCCAAATAGTTAGAGTAGACCGTTAACAAAAAGAGCTCTCTCTCTGTTTCCCCCGCCTCTCCGATTCGTAGGAAGTTTCCTTTCAGTTGCAGTAGATATGCATTTTGGATGCACTCGCCACTATTTGTGGAGAAACTTCTAACCGCGAACGCATACCCCACCTTTTCACTTTTCTGTTAATTTGCGTTGATACAATCAACTTTAGGGTTACCATGTTAACTTAACATAGACTACTAGAAGAAGCCGAACCAGAAATTCTGCCGGACTGATCCATCTATGGCTCGATATGAAATGGGTTCACTCAAAACTCACGCCTAGAGAAGTTACTGTGCATGTGAACGAAGCAGGTTCTTCTAAAGGTCAAGAGAAGAATCTTAAGCCATGATGAATCCTTTTACTCTGCCACTGGTCATCATCCCTCTTCGGCTGTGGTAAAATCAAGACAAGAAGGGTCGGAAACAACTGACTTTACAAGGTTGCTGATTTCTTCGACTTATTTATGGAGTAGTGGTGGTTTTGCTGTCATACGCCATCTTTTAGAGCAGTGAAATGGATGGACACCCACTACATCCCAAACGCTCAACTACGATAGTGTGCTTTAAACGGCAGATGTTTATTTGGAGCCTAAACACTACACATTTTTTTCCAGATCATGTGTAGATGTTGTTGAAAAATAATATTAATTATATACTAGCACCTTACCTCACAAATTAACATTTTCCTTGACAGACGTCATAGTGCTTTAAGTGCATATTTTATAGGTTAAGGTATATAGCTTTTGCTTTAGGTCTAGGTATGTAGCTTTTGCTTTAGTGAGTTCTTTCTTTATGTTTTGAGAGCCTTCGCAAGCAAGAAAAAGAGAGATGGAAAATTTTTCGGCATTAAGCCATCTCTTCGTGACTCACTTTCTTCACTCCTCCAGCCATACCTGATGTTCTTATGTCCGCACTTTGTTTGTCCTGGAGAAGATGAATGCTCCCTGGCTATTTATCTAAAGTGGATTTCAAAAAACGGTAATTTTTGTTTTCTAGTTTTTCTTGTTATTAATCTTGTTTCTTTTCAGGTGTTAACCTTCAGCCAATCAGATTGTGTTTATGTTTTTTAATGAAGCATTTTCCCTTTGCTTTTAGGCCAGCATTAGTCCTACTTGAGAGCATATTGATCACTTCAACTCTCCAATTCAACCCATGAAATTGGTGGAGTCCATTGCCTCTATGTAGTATCTCCTATATGCTTCTTTTTTTTTAAGTATATTTTTTTTATTCTTTAATTTTTTTTAATAATTTTGATATATTAGTATTATAAAAAAAAAAACAGTCTCAATCCTTTAGTTTAGTGTATGTTAGTGTACAATTGACGACTGACCGAGATAACAAATATTATCTGCAAAACATTTTAAGTTGTTTGGTATTTGGATTTGGATTTCAAAAAAACAAGCTTTTGGTGAAACGAATTCCCATGGGAAGCCTTTTAGCTCTTTCAATTTAATTTTTTTGTCATTATTTTGGAAATATATATATATATATATATATATATATATATATTCAAGTGTTGTCATCCAAAAAGCATCACCTTTGAGGACCCACGATCACATTTTGTTGACAATATCGTGTTATTAGTCTGATGGAAGTACCACAGCTTGGTTTCTTTCTATAGAATTCAAACCGGAAACTGACTCATAATCTTATGAACCACGGGACCGTCTTCTCAGGAATAATGACAATAGTCGACACGAGATGTAGGATCTACGCCATCCTTTTTCATTGGAACTCCTTTTTCTTCAAGAAGTTTCGCTCGCCTGCCCCCCTACGCCATGATAGCGGGGGGCCATCTTGACTATTGTAGTTTGTGTCTCATCTCAGCATATCCTTTTTTCTTTACATGGTTATACGGTCGGTCGTGTATTGTCTTGTGGCTTATTATAAGCTATGATTTGATGTAAATATTCAAGATAAAACTTGATCCGAGCTTAAGTTTTGGATCGGGTTACTGGATTAACATGCTGCCTTGAGCTTAAAGAAAGACTAGGAGCTTGGGGATTTAGTGTGAGAAACTCCCAAAAGAGAAATAATACTCCTCAGAATGGAAGTAAGGAATTGGTGGCAATTAATAAATTAAGATGTCTTGTTTTATGCAGATTATAGGGCTTGGAACGTTGGTAACGATGCCTCTGATAGGGAACATGTCGGACAAGTATGGTCGGAAAGTTTTGCGTACTGTTCCAATGAGTCTTATGATAGTTCCCTCAGGTAAGCGTGTACTGTTCTGTTGGATTCCGCGAGGTTTTCTATGAATGATCTAGTGCTCTACTGTCCTCGAACAGTAAATAATAACTTAATACTTACACTTTAACAAAAAAATTATTTAATTCCGGAAACTACATACTTTATCTGCCTATTTCTACATTAGTTTTTAATTAAATCTTCCCTTTTGTCAATTCCATACATCTTTTCTCTCCTTTCTTTTCCTTCATTGAAAATGAAAAACAATAACAAAAAGGTATGTAAATTGGGAATCTTGATTGGAAGAAAGAATGCATTTTTGAAGAATAAAACTATTACTTAAGAGTTTATAATATTAGAAAGATTAATTAATTAACTTTTGATAAACTGTTATAATCAACTCATTTCAAGCTTCCTGTATATAGTTTTACTTCCCCTGTTATAGATTGGGATTTTTCAACATAATGGTTGGTTAGTCAATAATTGATTGTGAATAAAAACCTGCTGAAAAGGTTTCAGCATGATGGTTGGCTAGTCATTATTTGATTTGATTGTGAATACAAAGCTGTTTCAATAAAGGAAGCTGAAAAAAATAAACAATGACAAGAAATTTAGAACAATTTCCTGATTTTAATCCTAATTATTTGATTAAACCCGCTTCAATCAATAAAGAAAATGAAGAACAAATCATGACATAAACCGTTGAATTTAATTACAACTGATGTGTTTTTGCTACTGCGGTCTAATATGATTTTCAAAAATATTCTGAACATGAAATATATATTTTTAGATTTTATTTCATCGAAATATATTAAAAATAATAACAATTTATTTATTTTAAAATAGAGTTTCAAAAGCAGAAATAAAGAGGTCCTAATTCAGACCTCAATTAATTAGCAAGATCTAAGTCAATTTTCTTTTAATTGATTTCTTTAAGAAAATGTTTGCGGGAAGCGTCCTAAGTGTTGAAATATTATTGCAGCCATATTAGCCTACAGCAGGACCAGGAACTTCTTTTATGCGTATTATGTCGCCAGGACTCTCATTGCCATGCTCAGTGAAGGAAGTGTCCTTTGCCTTGCTCTCGCCTATGTGGTAAAGACCTTCTCGCCCTTCCTTCTTTCGAACATTATTATTATTATTATTATACATTTATACCCGTACTTCTGCTGGATATACTGTATTTGTACGGCACGGTGTTTTTCACTCCACACTCATTAAAGCCCACCACTTCTTTAGACTTGTTAAAGCCTAACATTTGTTTTCGGATGATGCTCAAACAGGCCCAAATTTGTAAACTACAAGCCTGCAATTATTGGCTCCAGCAGCCCTGCGAATCAGTCACACTTGTTGATATTGCATGTAGTTATCATACTTGGGCCTGACTTGTCAAGGCCGGTTCGCGGATTTGTATTTTAAAATAAAATTTTATTTTGAAAACAATTTTTTTTTTAAATCCTCAACCAGTCAACATCTACTTTGATTTGAAAGAAAAAACATGGGCTAGATTGAGCATATTACCGAATCGAAATCGAAATTAGTCTCTGTTGACTGCCTTTCAGCAATGGATATTGTCATAATGGGCCTTATTTAAACTACACGGAGCGGTGCGTTTTGAGTAAAAAGTAAATGGGGCCTAACAAATATGACACAACGCAGCCCATTATGTCGTTCTAAGCTTTGTCTTCGTTCGCCTTTAGAGTTTAGATCATCATCCTTGTCTATTTCCAGGCAGACAATGTTCCGGAGAGTCGGCGAGCCTCCACGTTTGGGATTCTTTCAGGCATTGCATCCTCCGCTTTCGTATGCGGAAACCTCTCCACTCGTTTCCTCTCCACCCCCTCCACCTTCCAGGTACAATAAACGCTCTCTCCCCGTCCACTTCTCCTTTTCTTAACGTTTTTTTATCATTGACTTAACCTTTTCATCAGGTTTCTGCCTCGGTGGCAATCGCAGCTCTAGTGTACATGAGACTTTTTCTTCAGGATTCCATCATCGATGAACAACTCACTACTCCAATTCTAACATATAAGGGGATCGGGAAAGGAAAAGGAAAAGCCATTGAACAACTCACCACTCCAATACTAACATATAAGGGGAACGGGAAAGGGAAAGCCAATGCTGGATGCTGTGCAAATGAAATTCCAATTAAAGATGTGCGGGTTTTTAAATCAGCTCCTTCCTTGGAGGATATGCTCTGCTTGCTTAAGAGCAGGTTAGTGGCTCCTTCTATATTAATCGTGAACCTTTTGTCTATTGATACTTCAACTCATGAATATGTGGGAGAAAGGGAATTTTTGCCTAGGAATTCTATTTGTGACTTTACTTGCTACTCGAGTTTTTTTGGAGCTTCCATTGTCGCAAATATTTATATGTATAGTGATTACATGCAGTGTGACCCTTTCGCAAGCTGCCGTTGTTGCATTTTTCTACAGTCTTGCGGAAGTTGGCCTCCATGCTTCATTAATGGTACCTTCCTAGTTACATGAATTAGGCTTACCGTGTGTTGTTTTGCCCATGTGTTCTAACATCGATTAAATATCATTTGGCGCACTGTCCACATTATCATTTGGGTTTGAAAACAAATTCATCATATTTATGCGTGGGACTTAATCTTAAGTTTTTCTTTGCAGTACTATTTGAAGGCGCAGTTTCACTTCAGTAAGGATCAATTTGCTGATTTGATGGTGATTTCTGGGATTGCAGGGACCGTTTCACAGGTAATTGTAAACTCTATTTTGTTTCGGTTTCAATGACATTCTCGGTCACTTGTTTCCCATACTGCTTTCCAACATATAATTACTGGTGAACAAATTGCAGTTGGTTATTATGCCTATATTGACTCCAGCTCTTGGAGAAACAAGGCTGCTTGCGGTGGGGCTCTTCTTTACCTGTGTACATGTAAGCAGCATGGACTCTATACAATATCAATTAATCCCATAAAGTTATTTTAACCAGAAGAATGTCCTTAACTAGTTGTGAGGTCTATAAGCTGTAACCTTTATGTCAGGTTGTGTCATTGAATAATTTATGGTATTGGATGCAGGTGTTTCTTTACAGCATAGCGTGGACCTTTTGGGTACTTCTTTGAAACTTAATTAGCAAAACCAAGCTTCTTCCTTTTATTTTTGGATGCCTTTTCTATTTACTTTTTATAAGTCTATTCAATTTTACTCATTGTTTCTGGTATATGCTTTCTCTAATTTTTGTCATGTCTTCGCATTGCTAACTTCTTCAAAGCTGACCCTTACAGGTACCTTATGTTGCTGCCATGTTCTCTATTCTGTTTGTGTTTTCACACCCATGTGTAAGTTCTTGCTTCATTTGCTATTGTTAAGTTCGTCTTCATTTAGCTAACAGAATTCTCTAAATAATATTACAAAGATAAATTGCAGATGCGAAGCATTGTGTCCAAGCAAGTTGGATCCTGTGAGCAGGTACTGTTTTCACCAGTGATTTAAGATTTTAGTCGGTGAACTGAGTCTTGACAGAAAAGAATGCATGTTAAACAACAAATGAAGTTATCCTGTAGTTTGCATTCAATATTCTTCAGTTCAAGACACATCAAATGTCTTCTTATTTGCATATGGATATGGGTCCTGATTGTGCAACCTGAGTGCCTTTAATTAATGCTTATAATACTCTTTTCCTTTTCAGGGGAAGGCTCAAGGGTGCATTTCTGGAATAAGTTCCTTCGCCAATGTCATTTCTCCCCTGGTTTTCTCTCCTTTAACAGGTGAGTGAAGTTTCATTTTTGAAACTATTCTCAGGCCTAAAGATCAATCGAAACTAATCCAGGTCAGAATTGTTTTCCAGCTTTATTCCTCTCTGAAGGGGCACCGTTCCCCTTCCCTGGTTTCAGTATTATGTGCGTCGGATTCGCATCGGTAAGAGCTTTTACATTATGGTTTGTTAGTACTGAGCAACAGCCAAAGCTTAATCTGTTCTATAATGAACTCCCTGTCATTTCCTTGAAAAGGCCAGGAATTTAGTCAGTTTAGTGGCGTGTCCAATTTAGTTGGGAGTTATGGTACCAGACTCTGTCAAACACAAATCTAGCATAAGTCTACACTTAAGGCTTAGCCTGATCTGCTCATAACTCCAGTCTATTCAACCTAACCATAATATCTAGTTGACAGAGACCATATGGAATTGATCAAAACTATGTTTAAGCCTGTCAAGTTGAAGCTGAGCTTGAATATAAAAGCACAAGAACACCCGTAACTCCAGTCCGTTCAAACTGTCCATGATACCGAGATGCAAACTGTCCGTCTTATATCTATGAAACTCATGTTTGAGAGACTCAATTTGCAAGCTGAGCTTGAATTTAAAAGCATGAGAACACCCATCCAATCAACTGGACCTCCAAAATGGGGCTTCCCAGATCAATTTTCACTCCCAGTTCTCCTGTATCTTAGGGTGAGGATTATGTGCATTTTAATCTTTGCATGACTCTGCTAGCTTTTTGCGTTGCTATTAAACGCAGTGTTAACTATTTACTCATAATTCTCATGCTCCGTAACAATTTGCTGCAGATGATAGCCTTCATTCAGAGTCTCATGATGAGGACCGCTCCTCCCATTGCAAATCAAAAGGTCGTTAATACTAACTATGTGGATGCCTAGTTATTAAAAAAAGGTTTCTTAAACTACAGTCATAGCTTCTCTGGTTTTAAGCTGAGCCCTGGCGTTTTCGTATCTTATCCTCCAAACTTCCTTGTACATTTGTTTATGGGGAGTACTAGAAACCGAGATTATTATAATTTCTAAAATCGAAAGTCTCGTCTAGCTACTTTGGATCCATGCCAAATGCAAGTTCAAAACCATTTCATCTCTAGACCAGAACCTTCAAGAGTAGACAGCAAGATGCAGGGCCTTAACCAGAAGGCATTAGTGTCAGGAGTTGACAGTGTAGGTTGTATTACTATAGGGTTTGGGTACCGCTTGTCCGAAAAGTAACAAACTTGATACATGGGAAGAGATGTATTACTTTATGTGCAATCTCCTCCGAGGAAGAAAGGGAGATGTGTAAACGGATTATTAGTGTTAAGCCAAATCATTATAACAAAAGCACTATTCACACTCACCTTGTATAATTAAATCATCATATTGTCCTTAATTATTTAAGTTTTATCGCATATATTCAAAGGTAATTTTATCACGACTTGAATTCTAGGTTTGTAATTAGAAACTCAAGAATGGTGTAAGTGTGTTACCTCATCTACGTCAGTTAAGCATCATAGCATATATGTATATATATATATATATCATAAAACAATTTACATAATATTCACAACATCCTGTAATTTTTCAAAATATTATTTCCTTCAAAACCAATAAAATCAAATAATACCTCAAAATTTCTTATTATTACATAAAACAAGATTAATAATTCATAATATTTATTACACCAAACCATAATCCAATTCTTGAACTACAATGGTGGAATAGCTAAACATTCTAAGACAATTGTTATAGGTTAGTGTCTCTCGTGTGCAAAATATTATATGCACATAGACTAATTAGTCTTTACTAACTCCTCGCAAGCTCATTCACATGGATTTATGTTAGCCTTACAAACTCCGACAATCTAAACTAGCCCTTTTGTCCTTTATCAAGACTTGTATTAGATCGTAACTGAAAAAATGACTCGCCATTTTAGGCCTTTTCGCTAAGCCAAGCAATACTCTCCTCAGCCTATACCATATTTGAACGGCTACGTGAACTCCACGTCACACCCTGTCACTATCAAATCACCCAAGCCAGCCTTTTAAGATCATAAGCTCTGGCATCCCTCAAACATCTCAGAAAACTCTTTTCTTGCCATCAGTGAAGAATTTGTTTCCTTTTCACTTCTTTTGAAACCCATACCAGTTCACAACCACCTCACCTTTCAGCTTAAAGGATGATAGAGTCATTGGATGATGATCCATACATCTCATGCCACATTGCATCCAAAAACGATTGTGGATAATCAAAATTATCAAATTCTTTCAAAAAGTATTGGAAAACTGGATGATTTGAATAACCCATGAGTAAGGTTTCTATCCTCGACCCCCCGTTATCGGTGCTGCCATGCTACGTGGCAACTTGTGCTGTTAACTATCCGCGTTTAAGAAAACTGGGGAGTTGTTGACTATGCTTCAAGAAGCACCAGATTAGGTTGCGTAATTTATTGATTTTCTTTATTTAAAAAAAAAAAAACTTTTTATTCCCCACGACGGTACCATCACATGGTTTGACTTACAACTGTCCAGCATCATTCACCGGGATCATCACGTCATCTCATCTCAAAAAGAAAAAAAAAAACTTCAAATGTATTTTATATCTAAATAAAAAATATTTCTTTTCCGTCCCCAGTTTAAACCAGCCTACCGTTAATTACAAGTTAAAAAATAATTTTTATTAAATAATGAACACTAAATTTTAATTAAAAATAAATAAATAAGAGAACAAGTCCCCCTATCATCTTACTTGTTTATTAAAATCATAAATTCAAGAAATGACACGGTAAGATATAAATAGTTAGTTTAGATCAATTATCGTTCTATTTTTTTTTTTAAGTATCTAGATCTTAAATTAACTGTATTTTAATTCTAGATTAACTGCTCGAATCAATTCCGGTTATAGAACTATCTTTTTTTTTTCCACACCAAATTATAAAATAGAAATGTATTTACTAAACGTATTAATTTAAGTTTTTAACTAGATAAATTTATATTAATTATTTTTTTATAATTTGAATTAATCAAGATTATGAACCAACCGAGTGCAACTAGGCAATCCGAGGTATGCAAGTACCTGTTGGCTAAAGCAACGCTACTCCCTTTTTAATTCTTTCACGCCAAATTTAAATTGCCATTTTAGAACTAACTTCTGTCAACGTCGAATTAACTTCTACAGGTAGCTTATTATTTATTCAATGTTTAGCACAAGCACCACCATTAATCCAATCCACGTGTCAATATATTCTTCGCTGTTAATACAGCTCACCCCTGCCCTGACTTTCTCTGCCGTTTCTTTCTGCGTTCTCCAAGCCATCAGTTTAAGCCCTGTTTGGCTACATCGGAGAAACAGAGGAACATACCGCAATACGGTCACTATAATAATACTCAGTGTCCAACATTTGACGTTCCTCGGCAAGGTTTCTTGACTTTCTTTTAGAATGGCAGCAGCAGACAATAGTCCGAGGACAGCAACATCGATTCTCCATGGAGACCTCGATTTGAAAATAATCGAAGCTCGACGGTTACCAAACATGGATTTAGTATCAGAGCGTCTCCGTCGATGTTTTAGCGCATTCGACACGTGTCGGCACCCATTCTCTGAAGAAAGAAGTAAACAGAAAAACCATCGACGCAAGATCATTACCAGCGACCCGTACGTAACAGTTTGTGTCTCGGGAGCAAGAGTTGCCCACACGCGCGTGATTTCAAACAATCAAAATCCGGTTTGGAACGAACAATTCAAGATTCCTTTGGCTCATCCGGCAGAAAAGATTGAGTTTTACGTGAAAGATAATGACATGTTCGGTGCTGAGCTGATAGGGATAGCAAGCGTTGAAGTTGAGAAGATTTTGTCAGGTGAAACGATCAGTGCTTGGTTTCCCATTATTGGATTGTACGGAAAACCGCCAAAAACTGATTGTGCCATCCACGTTGAGATGAGGTTTACGAAATATGAGCAGTATGATGGCAGACTCGGGGTTGAAAATTGTTATTTTCCGGTGAGGCATGGAGGGAAAGTTACCCTTTATCAGGATGCGCATGTGCCGGATTCGGGCTTGCCTGAGATTGAATTGGAGAATGGGAATGTGTTTAGGCATGGGAAATGTTGGGAGGATATTTGTCATGCTATAGTAGAAGCACATCATTTGGTATATATAGTTGGTTGGTCGATTTATCATAAGGTGAAATTGGTGAGGGAGCCTTCTAAGCCATTGCCGAGAGGTGGGGATTTGAATTTGGGAGAATTGCTCAAGTATAAATCACAAGAAGGTGTGAGAGTTTTGTTGTTGGTTTGGGATGATAAGACTTCTCATGATAAGTTTTTTCTTCGTACGGTATGTTTTTATTTGACTGTTTGAAGACTATTTTGATGGGAAAAGATGTGTTCTTGGATTTTGTTTTTTAATTGATGTTTATGATGAGTTCTTGACTGGAAAGGACAAAGAAATAAGTGGTGATAGTGATACTTGAGACCGGAAAGTGTATAGCACTAAAATCTTGCTAAATTTGGAATTTGATGCCTCTGGCTGTCTTGAATTTGGATTTCTTTTTGTCTGATTACGGTTGTTGTTTGATGGGTTAAAAAATTGAAAGATTTTTGTTCTTTGAATTTCTTAAAAAACGGGAAAGAAGTTGCAGTTTGGTCTGCTCTTTATACCATCTCAGTTCAAGTTAAAATTGGACAGATAAATTAACTTGTTATTAATTGCTCGAAGTTCAACAGGCTTCTCGGTATATACATGGTTTAGTTAGTGGATGTGGTGGATTTATTATATGTTCCTGTTTTGGTAAAAAAAATTATCGTAGAAGCTCATTGTTGCTACTTTCTGAAAAGTGATTCTGTGCTTAGAGTTATCGTTTGGAATAATAGCGATTAGAGATCCTTAAACCTAATGTTGAAAGGGTGTTGCTTGCAGAATGGAGTGATGCAGACTCATGATGAAGAAACTCGGAAGTTTTTCAAGCATTCTTCAGTGAACTGTGTGTTGTCACCTCGTTATGCTAGCAGTAAGCTTAGCATTTTCAGGCAGCAGGCATGCTTAGTTTTCCACCTACTGTACATCATTTTCTTAAACTGTTCTAACATGAGACTAATCACTAATACTGTGATTGTTTGATTACTAGAACTACTTGCTTATCATATGAGCTGTGGTCTGCTGTGTTTTCTGGGCTTAGATGGGGCAATACTTCTAGCCACATCTTTCATCATGCTACTTTCTCGTGTTTCTTATAAAGTTAGTAAAGGATTGAAGGAGTTGAAATAGAAGGAAAATAGTTTTACTAAAGATGAAGTCTTCCCTGCTGCAGGAATAAAAAACGTGTGCATACCTGTATATTGTATTTTAGACTCAATCCAGAGTGAATCATTAACAAATTATCAA
Organism: Salix brachista; assembly: GCA_009078335.1. Lineage (NCBI taxonomy): Eukaryota > Viridiplantae > Streptophyta > Magnoliopsida > Malpighiales > Salicaceae > Salix > Salix brachista. The sequence continues at coordinate 857,340 of CM018573.1, read as the reverse complement.
ACTTAGATAGAGTGTGTCAGAATGTCCAAATTTGGTTTGATTATGTTGATCTGTTTTCTGATGGAGATCTGTTTTCTATGTAATGTCTGTATCATTTTCAAACGAATGTGTTGGTGACTGTTAGTCTAACTTTGTCTAATCAAGGACATGTTTCATCGATGCTGTGATATCTATAAAATTCACTGTAAATGCCTCTATAAGTCTAACATCCATAGATTTCTCACTATCATGTTTTCTGATTGAACAACACCCTTGCTTTATTGTGATGTCTCTTTTCAGGTTATTGGGACCCTCTATACACACCATCAGAAATGTGTAATTGTGGATACACAGGCATCTGGAAACAACCGGAAGATAACTGCTTTTATAGGGGGTTTAGATCTTTGTGATGGACGCTATGATACACCAGAACATCGGCTATTTCAGGATCTTGACACCGTATTTCAGGATGATTATCATAATCCAACTTTTCCTGTGAGTATTCAATTTCCCTGATGATACAATGATCGATCTTCGTGTTCAGGATTTACGTTTAGCATTCTCTTCCAGATCATGGTGCTAGCATAGCAAGCTATCCATTTACAGTGTGCGTTCTTTAAATGGTAGGCAGGAACAAAGGGTCCAAGGCAACCATGGCATGATTTGCATTGCAAAATCGAAGGGCCTGCTGCATATGATGTGCTCACTAACTTTGAGCAGCGATGGAGGAAAGCCTCAAAATGGTCAGAGTTTGGACGAAGTTTCAAAAGGGCAAATCATTGGCGTGACGATGCATTAATAAAGTTAGAACGGATTTCATGGATACTTGGTCCTTCCCCATCGGTCCATAATGATGATCCTACACTATGGGTGTCTGAGGAAGATGACCCTGAAAACTGGCATGTTCAGGTTCATTAGCATGCACTTTCCTATGCAAACCTTTTGTACTTCTTAAAGTCTCAGTAACATTACAATTTCATTAGTGGCTCTTGTGAATTGACAGGTTTTCCGATCTATAGATTCTGGATCTTTGAAGGGATTTCCCAAAGAAGTTTATCAAGCTGAAAAACAGGTTAATATTTTTTGTTGACTGGCAAAAAATATGTAGTGTATGACCTTTCTGTTTATATGGCATGACCTTCACCGCATTTGAATATTTACATTACCATAATTGATCAATTCTATTTCATCTTTTTGTTGCAGAATCTTGTTTGTTCTAAAAATCTGGTTATTGACAAGAGCATTCAGACAGCATACATCCAGGCAATTCGATCTGCTCAACACTTCATATATATTGAGAATCAATATTTCCTTGGATCATCATTTGCGTGGTCGGATTATAAAAATGCAGGTTATTATACTGTCTTAAGATACTTGTTGTGTGTAAGAATAAAAATATACTTACACAAATCACCTCATCTATACTGCCAAAATAAACTTTTTCTAACAGAAGCATATGTCTTGTCGTAAACTCATAATCCTGGATTTAAAAACATTTCAGCTATTAATTTAGGTCCAGGTCACAGTAATACCTATTGTTTACTCTTTCTTATCTGCCTCAGAAATTTTCATGAAAGGAACCTTTACTTTTATTTTAACCATTTTTTATCTTTTTGGTATGATTAGGTGCCGAAAACTTAATTCCTATGGAGTTGGCATTGAAGATAGCAAGTAAAATAAGAGCAAACGAGAGATTTGCTGTTTATGTAGTAATACCAATGTGGCCTGAGGGCGTTCCCACTTCCGCTTCTGTTCAAGAAATCCTCTTTTGGCAGGTAATTTTACATGCATTTTTTTTATTTCTTAAGCACGTGAAGTTGAGAACACTGCAAGGATGGAGAGGAATATTCATTTGTATTTTTTTAAAAAGTCTACCACTTTTGCATCGCTTAAGAGTGAGACTGTTCCAGATAAAACTTTTGTATTTTTTGTTGCATTTTTACAATCTGCTTTCCTACCTTTTATGCCATCCTTTCTGGTGGTGAAGGCAATTCTGTAAATCTCCATATTTTGCTGCAGTTAATTTCTTGAGCTATGGCAGCCATTTGTTTTCTTTCCAAGAGGGAAATTGTGTCCTGCTTTATTTGCGATATGAATTTTATCAATGCGAACTAGTGTTTTTTTTTCTCCTGTTTCAGGGACAGACAATGCAAATGATGTATGAAGTCATAGCAAACGAGTTGAAATCCATGAACCTTGAGAATTCATACCCACAAGACTACCTAAATTTCTACTGTCTTGGTAACAGGGAAGAGGTGCCAGGTTCAAACAATTCTGGTGATCAAACGGTAACAATACTCAATGGAACTTATCTTCCAGTTATCCAATGATCATACATTCTTTTACAAGAAGATACAAACTTCTGACAACAATGATCGACTTCCATTCATTCTATGAGTGGAAAATGGGGAAGAGGCAGAGTTATTATAGATCAGGAACCTCATAGCTTAACTGATTTGAATCATAGCACCATATATGTTCCTTCTGTCTTGATAATTTTGCTGTGACATTTTTCAGGTTTCAATGTCTCAAAAATTTCAGAGGTTTATGATTTATGTGCATGCAAAGGGAATGGTAGTTGATGACGAGTGCGTGATACTGGGGTCTGCCAACATCAACCAACGATCTATGGCCGGTTCGAGGGATACCGAGATAGCAATGGGTGCATATCAGCCCCATCATACATGGAGAAATAAGAAGAGGCATCCACGAGGCCAGGTTCAGTATGCCTTCATGATTGTGGTTCAAACTTATAACAATTGAGTCCTTCAGTTTTATTGCCTTCATTCTAGGATATCCCAGAGGCCAGACCAATTTAATATCTATTGAACATATTCTCATTGAATATGCTATTGTAAGAATTTTAACCTCGGTTAGGTGATCAAGCTTGTTGATGTGTCTTCAGGTATTTGGATACCGGATGTCTCTCTGGGCAGAACACTTGGGGTTGATCGATAACTTGTTTAAAGAGCCTGAAAGTTTGGATTGTGTCAAGAGCGTGAACAAAATCGCTGAAGATAATTGGAAGAGGTTCACGGCGGAGGATTTTACACTCTTGCAAGGACACCTTCTTAAATACCCTGTGCAGATAGATAGAAACGGCAAAGTAAGCCCCTTGCCAGGACAAGAGACTTTCCCGGATGTCGGCGGTAAGGTGCTCGGAGTCCGTACAAACCTCCCTGATGCATTGACGACGTAGGTTTCAGTTTTGTTTTCAGTTCCAAGTGGGTGCGGTTCCATTTCGATCATTTGCGAGGAACAACAACAAAATGCAACTTCATACTGATTCAATCAAGGTCTAGAGCCTTCTCAACTGTGCAATTTACTGGTGGCTGCCAAAGTACCATAATACCAATTGGAATTTACTTAACAGAATGATGGATAAAAATATTGGTCGGGTGAATTCTGTATCTAGATCTGGCCACAGCAAGAGCTTTGACAGTGCATTCTATTCTTATATTTTTTAATTCTGCAGCCAGGGAAAAGGGGAAACTAGACCCGCAAGAACTATTTTGGTTATTAATGTATAGGATACAAACTGCACACGAATGCTCAGAGATGAAACATGCATCGCAAAAACTCAGCGTTGATAAAAATTAAAGGGCATCATACAATCTTTGTCCATCCCAGACACTCTCATCACTGCTTTCCAAAAAGTAAGAAGATACATGTGGAGTTGATCCTTACAGATTCTTCATTTATTTAAATTTAATTAACGGTCACTTTTCCCACCATGCCAGCTCCCTGGTGAGGAGAGCAGTAGAAAGTGTATTCACCTTTATCGCTCAAGGCAACCTCGAAAGTCTCTCCCTTAGCATTGAGGAGATCCTCCTCACTCATGGAGATTTTTGCCACGTCAACCCCACTTGGAACAGCATCCTCGTCGAAGAGAACGTTATGTGGGAATCCGGCGTTGTTCTTGAAGACAATCTTTTCACCAGCGGGTACAGAGAAAGTGCTGGGAACAAAAGCCAATGACCCGTCGTCACTTCCAAGCAAGACGTCAATGGCCATGGCATTGCTAGCAATCATTGCGCTGGCAGCTGTGGCTACCACGGCAGCGCCGACTTCTTTCATTGAAGCCTTGATGCTGAGCCTTGGAAGTGGAGAGGCTGAAACCCTGGCACTGGCTTTGGCACTGGAGGCGGTGGCTGCCTTGAGACCGGTGAAAGATGGGATGGAAACAGCGGCGGAGGTGACAGTGGCCATTCTTGAACTTCTTTGCCCTGGATTTTGCTGGTCTTGCTGGTGTTGTGTGCTGAGGGCGATTAATCAGAAGGAGAAGGGAGCATACCTGGTTTTAATAGCGATGGAATGTAAGTGTGAGGCTGAGTGAGAAGGTTCTTTTTGTGTGGTTCAAATTTTGCAGTTGGATGTGTGATTGGATAATGTATGGCGAAGTGATTGGGCAGAGGAACTGGGTTATCTCTGAGGATTGCTCTCATTGGCTGGCTCAGATGCTGTTTCCTGACGTGGCATTGGATGGAATGAAGTGAGGTGGAGAGAGGGATGGTGAGGTGTGACAAAGTTGTCCAAGAGATAAGTAACCGTCCTTGAGTTCTACCTTATCCTGAAATCTCAGAAATAAATTATCCTCCCCACTATTTGCCTAAATCTTGCATGAATTGCAATGCAACGGAGGGTATTTTTATAAAATTATTTTTAATTAAAAAACATATTTTTTATTTTTTGATAGCTCTTGATCCCGTTGACAAACAATGTCCATTCACATTGCCATGCATATCTGCTCAGCAAGAAGATTTTACTTCTCTATCATCAGCTTAGGTAGCTAGCTTTCAAAGTACCATTATCAAAGCAGATTCGTGCTGTTCTTTCCCACAGCTTCTGTTTCAATCATCTGCTCCAAACAAAATATGTGGTAAAGATGACATTTCTGTAGCAGATATTTTGGCCAGTCATGTGGCTCAGGCAGCCGTTATGAATCATAGATATCACCAGGGCAGTGTCAGTCCAAGGCGTCACTTCACCGTAAATAACAACAAATTTAACAACAAGATGCTGTCTAGTTGAGGCATTCATTGAAAAAATAGTTTACCTTGAAAAAAATACTGTAAAATAGATGATGAAGCATGTAAATGCAGTAAGGGAAGTACGCACGCACACGAGAGAGTGATCACGCTTGAAATGCAAGGCGCTGGAACAACCAAGGCCTGTTGGACCTTCGGATAGGCCCAACAAATTCCTCTCAAAAATCTCATAGTTGAGAGGGAGTGCAGACTGGAACTACAAGAGTGAACCTCTTCCTCACTCCTTCAGCCCTTTTTGTACTCGCATTCGAAATGTACTAACGATGTACTGCCTCTGTAGTCTGTACTGCCCATGTAAGCTATATATATGTATATTTATTTATTTAATAAATTTAAAAATATAAAATTAATTTATGAATACCTAGCCTTGTATATTTTTATTATATATATATATATATAACACATATAAAATTAATTATTTTTCGATGTGAAATAGTTATTTGTAGCATATATCCTTGGGGGATAAAAAAAATCAATCAATTGAGAAATCCAAGAAAGCCAAAATAAAATTAATTGAAAACACCTAGCTGAGAAAACCAATTAAACTGATTTTTAAAACCATAAAACCCACTTGGTTCGGTTTCAATTTCAAAGACTGGAACCTTTAGTCCATAGTCCATGATTGTTTTTGAAATTACTTTATGTTTTAAAATGCATCCAATAATATTTTTTATTTTTTATTTTTTTTCTAATATTAACACATGAAAATATCTAAAAATAATAAAATATTTTAGTTTAAAATAAATAATAAAAAAATACTTTTAAAACACAATATAAAACATAATACATAATGTTAAAGAAGACCGGAGCCTAATAGCTAGGGGGTACTATAAATATTAAATACTTACCGGTTAACCTAAACGTAAAATAATCCCGCCTTTCACAAAACAGCCGCCTGCCAGAGAAATCATCTCTCTCATTCTTCCTTTTCCTTCTGCGTTTGCCATACCCATATCTCATGATCCCCCCTTTCATCTGCATTTTTCATCTCTCTCCCAAGTCCCGACCAATTTTCCACTGTAAGCAACTTCTCTCCCCGACTTCACAGTTCACACTTCTTTGTTGAACAACATTCAACAAAAACTGACCTGCCCACCTCCTTGCTCACAGAATCTCATTCTTGAATATCAACAGCTAATTCACTTTGTTTCTCGCAGAATATCAGCAGAAGTTTCTCTAATGACCGTTATTTGTTCAACAACGCTATTCGCTGTTCTGACAAATATCATTCTCCAATCACACATACATGTTAGAGTTACAATGTTTTCTTTTGCCAATAACTGGGAAAAATGTCAGTTAAGAAACAATAACTGCTACGATTAGTTACTACTAAACAAGTTTTATTGATATCCACTAATATTTCTCCATAGAAAGTATAGCACAGGCTTGGGTACTCTGCACTCAATCACATCAACCGAATAGAGGAGGGTTTCTAAATCTTCAGACTGGCATCATATATATCTTCTATCCTCTTAGGCTCTAATGATGAATTTTTCCTCAAGGTATATGAATACCAACCACAAGACCATATCGTGCCACCACCGAAGGGGCCATTGACAAGATTTTCATTTCTCTAACAGTAATTTTTAATATATGCGATGCGAGGACAAAATGATTAGGAGGGAAGCAAACAGGAGACCAGGCATCCTCGAAACTTAGACTAGAAAGCTTTGCAACTAACAGATTTCAAGAGATCAATGCAGACCTTATCACAACTTATGCATACGCAATTCCAGATAAAGTAATTTTTTTCATTATAAATATCAACTCCTACGTTATAATGTTCTGTTCAGCTCAAAATGAAACCTCACTTGTTATTAATAGCACTAACATTCCACCTAGAACAGATAACAACATGAAAGGCCCCTCCTTGGGGAGTACTTGCCACCCGGTGCGAAAGGGATTAGTCTGGGCCAGAGCTCATGATACTCTTGGTTATACCAAAAAAAAAAAACATGAAAGGCCCCTATGTACAACCCCAATTCACACCATATAATATACAGAATGTACATCATGAGATCAACAATTTTCACCTCTTTAGTTCAGAAACACATCGCTACCACCATCATCTCGATCATCATCCACATCAAACAACTTGAACCCACCATCCCATTTCGCGTCTCGATAATTAAAGTTCGGGTTCACATAGCACTTCATCTCATGAAACAAGTTCAAATTGTCCACTAGCTTATGAAACACATTGCAACCACAACACTGCGAGGGCAATAAATAAATAAAATTTAACAACAAACCCTAACACTCCAAATCAAATAACTAACCAGAATTGACCCGATAATTACCTGAACGAAGACAGTGCCATCAGTGTAAGCATGGGGATTGATAGCGCGAGTAGTTCTTTGACCACAAACATTGCAAGTGAAGGCCACGCGCATTCTCCTACGTGGAGATTTCGTGAAGAGAGACCACGGGAGAGTCGAGACTTTCTCCGTATTAAATCCGTCCTCGGACAGAGCTGTCACTGAAGGTCCTTCCATGCCGGACCCTGTAGTCCATCCTCTCACCGATGCCGCACTCAATACCAATCCCATCGCAGCATCCTGATTCCAGAAGTTACCCCGATATAATCATCAATTTACAAATTTGTAACCCAATTTTAAAAAATATATTTATTATTTTACCTTGGACAAAGCGGGGTTGTTGAAGAGAGGGACGATGCCTGAATCGTGAGAGCTGGATTGGAGATCCGAATCTTTTTTATCCTCTGAAATTATAAAAATAAAATAAAAACGAATTGTAAAGGAGAGAAATGATAGAGGGAGTGTGGACGAGACTTACTTTTTGAAGAAACGTAGATTCGGACGAGTCTGGGAGGAGCATTCAGTTCCTTTCGTTTTGGAGAAAATAAGGAGGCGTAGGAGGTTGCGGAGGAGGAACTTAGAGCTTCCATGGCGGGGAAGACGTGAATGTCTTTGCAAATTGCAATGGCAGCGCCAGTGGATATATTGTTTTTTTCGCAGAGTTTTTGGACCAACTGGAATATGTGTGGTAACAGTGATGCTCGTGTGGAGTTGGGTATTAGTGTAGGCCGATGCATAGTGTATGGGCTTCATCTCGAACCTGTTATTAGCCCAGAGTAAAACGTGGACTTTTTTCAATTTCTAGCCCAATGTACGGAAAGATATGGATCTTGAAAATTAAAAAAAAATATATATATATCATCTAATTTCTTTTAGTTAATAATTATCAACTTCTTTGTTCTAAAAAATTAGGTAGTAAAACCTAGCTTCGTGGCTTGGCCAAAAAATTTATTTTCAGAGTAAATAATCATCATTGTAATGAAATCAATGGCTTGTACTTCTTAGTTGCAATTAAAACCAACAATATGCATGGCATATATCAAAGAAATCTGGATTGGGAGGTTGATGGTCCATCTTTGATAGAGACATAAAGTCACAAAATCAAATTACAAAAAATACCCATTTACACAAAATCGATGCTTTTCTATTAAAATGAAATAAAAATCACTAACATGTGAAATAAGATTTGAAAAAACTGGAAATAAGTGTGGTGTCTAGGCTGCGGGTTACAGGAGAGAGAAGAAAACAATTAAAAATATTATCTATATCCATAATATTTATTTATTTATTAAGTCTGCTAACCTGCCGTTACATAATATCTATATTAATCAATTTTATTGGGTGAGATATAACGTAACTTTTTCATATATTCTGGTTTTTTGAAAAACTCTGAAAAATATAATTACATTTATTTATTTTAAGAATTTCTTGCTTACAAAATGGGGAAACAACAGCTAGCTCAGATCGGAGTTGGAAAGGCAAGTCAGATAGCAGCTGTATTAAACCCTTTGAAACTTGACCCAGCAGCCGCTGTTTAATAAGCACCCATATTAAGGAACACGAGCCAGTCATCAACCTGCAATTCCGGCAACTGATGACCCATCAAAACCGTGTCAAGACCATCACACGTCGGTCCAAAAACCGTCGAGCTGTAGCTCCTTTCTCCTTTGCACACGGGATTATCACTGTTAGAATTGCAAGCTAGAGGCGTGCAGGTGATAGATGGACAATTGTTTCGAAATTGAGATGTCCAGGAACGAATACTTTCTGTGAGGGCAAAGAGATTAAAAGAAAGGAAAATTTGCATCTTTTCTCCTAAGATTATATATTTACTCCTGATTCACTGACTAATTGTAACCCAAATAGGAGGTGGTAAAATGTATGAAGAACCATCGCGATTTAGGCTTCGTTCATAGTAAAAGATGTTTATAAAGCGTGGGTGCATGATTGGATATAGAGGTAAACCTAGGCTTTGGACACTGTCATCCTCCAAGTAAAAAAATCCGAAGTCGTGACCTTCCCATGCATAATCTCTACAGGTTCTCATATATAATCATCAGTGAAATAGATGCAATCCCCTTTTCATTTTGTGTAATTGTTAGCGGAAATGGTGGGTGAACTATTCCAGCCCAAGAACAGTATCTGATCAGCCAAGTTCTCCAGCTTCAACCAGTTTGTCCCATTTGCATCTAGCTCATCAACATCGAATCTATCAGTTTTGTACTCGAAGTCAGGAATGACTTTCCTGTACCGAGCCACCATTGGTAGTTCTTCATTTAGACTTGCCAAGTACCATTGCTTATATCCCATCCATGATGAAATTTGTGGCGGATCAGCTAGATGAATCATGGTAGGTGTGTTTGCCACATTGCAGATTGAAATTCTACCATTTGATCAACTACATACAATTTCCCTGCACAAAACATAATGTCCTTGTAACGCGCATGCTTTAATGATTCATCAATCAGAGGCCAATCTACATCTCTGACGCAGCAAGAAAATAAAAGAGGGATCCTCACGTTCACCCTCAAGAGTTGGTCTGGAATCCACCAGGAAATGAGAAAATCTCAGAATTGTATTCAATGTTTGGAATTCAAAAAGTACCGAAAAACAAAGCTTACATTGTTTATTTATTCTAATTGAAATAAACTGATTAATTATAGCTATTGAATGCTATTTAAAACTCAACGTTCAATATTCAGCATCTCTTCGTCTTCACCATGCACCTGTCAATTTGTTCTTCAATTTCCCCTGCCAAGCGTTCTGCGTCAATCTCCTGATCTACAGAAGGCTATATTTTCGTTGACTCCGTAAATGATGGCAACAACAAAATCGGCAGCCAGCGATGGATCAGCAGATAACATTGCTTCCGTAAACAAAAGTGTCACGAACATGAAGCTTTTCTCTCCTGATGAAGTTCACATTCGAGTTCCTGGAGTTTTGAAAGACTAATTCAGCAGGGAAAGTAGGGAAACTAGATAGAGAAGGAGGTGTAAAGATTTGATGGATTTATGGATTTTTACGTAAAAAACAAGTACTGTTCAAATTAAACCTCAGCTAGACCAAGAACATGTACTGTAGAAATTCAAAACTGGACATTCGTATTTTCCAGAAGAATAAAGAACTCAAAACTCTTGTAATCTTGACTAATAGAAAACTTGAACATTGGCAGAACAATTCGATCGTGGTTACTGCCATCCCACCAATATTATTTATATGAAAAAGAGTACAACGGCTAGAATTTGAAGATTCCAAATTCAGTTACATTTGACACTTATCTACTAATTGACTACTAACTGTTTTTAACTAAAACATTTGACTAATTCAAGGATAGTCAATCATCCTGTATACAATTGATTACTAAACATAAACATAACACTTTTAATCTTCAATCTTCAGCTCCAGCTCCTCTGCTTCCTCTGCTTCTTCAACCTGTCAGCTTGGCAGTTCTGGAATCAATTCCAGAATTCATCAGAATTCAACACTCCTCCTTGATTCCTGAACTGTACATTCCTACCATTCCTCTTAGTTCTTCAAGTCTCCCCTTTGCTAAAGTCTTCGTAAACAAGTCAGCTAATTGTTCTCTTGAACTGCAGTATTTCATCTCCAGCTCACCTTCTTGCTGGAATTGCCGAATTGCATGAAACTTAATTTTCATGTGTTTGGTTCTGTCATGGAACACAGAGTTTTTGGATATGGCTATGGCTGACATGTTGTCACAAAATAGCTCAGTAGGTTCCATTTGTTCACAGCTTAAATCCTTCAAAATCTTTCTCAACCAAACAAGTGATTGGCAGCCACAAATGCAGAAATGTATTCTGCTTCAGCAGTTGAATGTGCAACTACTGATTGCTTCTTTGAATTCTAACAAAAAATGCATTCTCCTATTGAAAAACAATACCCTGACGTGCTCATCATCCCTTCATCACTCCCAGCCCAATCACTGTCACAAAATCCTTTCAATTTGACAGTGTTCATCTTCCCAAAATACATACCAAAGTCCAGAGTTCCTCTTAGGTACCTCAGCACTCTTTTTGCTGCTATGTAGTGTGTTTGGCTGGGATTTTGCATGAATCTTGAGAGGTAATTTACTGGGAACACTATGTCAGGTCGAGTTGAAGATAGATATAATAAACTCCCTATTAAACTCCTGTATATTCTTCCATCTGCAGGCGGTGTACCATCTTCTTTTATGAGTTTTATCCCTAGAACCATAGGAGTACTTACTGGTTTGCAATTGTCCATTGCAAATTTGTTTAACATCCTTGTCGTGAATTGTTTTTGGCATACAAAGCACCCTTCCTTAGACTGAGATATTTCCATTCCGAGAAAATGAGCTAGAAGACCAAGCTCATTCATTTCAAACTTGTTCTTCATGTTGCCTTTAAATTCATCAACAAGTTCTTCATTGTCTCCCGTAATTAATAGGTCATCCACATACACTGAGATTATTAATATATGATCTTCAACCCTTTTTACATATAATGTGGCCTCATTCAAGCTTTTTTCAAACCCCAAGCTTGACAAGTACTCATCCAACTTGCTATACCAAGCTCTAGGAGCTTGTTTTAAGCCATACAAGGCTTTCTTAAGGAGATAGACTTTGTTTAAGTTGGATTCAATCTCAAATCCCTCTGGTTGTTCTACATATATTTCCTCATTCAATTGTCCATTTAAGAATGCAGATTTGACATCCATTTGCCAAACCAACCATTCTTTTTGGGCAGCTAACATAAGCAGTAGCTTGATGGTGTCCATCCTTGAAACAGGGGCAAAAGTATCATGGTAATCTACCCCTTGTTCTTGTGAGTACCCTTTAACTACAAGTCTAGCTTTGTTCTTATTAATACTCCCATCAGTATTTAATTTTGTCTTATAAATCCATTTGACCCCAATGACCTTTCTATGTTTTGGCCTATCTACTAGCTGCCATGTATCATTCTTGTTTATCATCATTAACTCCTCCTTCATGGCTGCTACCCAAATTTTAGAATCCAAGGCTTCTTCTACATTGTTTGGTTCAAATTCAACCAAGTTACATCTGTTATAGATGTCACTTAATAGTCTAGTTCCCCTTACTGGTTGTTCTTCATCCTCAGATTCCAGTTCATCTTCACTCTCGGCTGTAAGGTCACTCTTTGTTTCTTCTACCTTATTATCATTCCAATTCCACCTTTGATGCTCTGCCACTTTAACATTCCTAGCAGTTATGGCTAGGTTTGTTTTTAAGTCAAAAATCTTATAGCCCTTAGATTTCGAACTGTAACCAATTAGTATTCCCATTTCAGATTTTTGGTCCAGTTTCCTTCTCTTTTCCTCAGGCTGTAAAACATAGCATGGACTACCAAATACCTTCAAGTTTTCCATGCTTGGTTTGTATCCAAACCACTCCTCATAAGGGGTTTTATCTCCTAATGATTTTGTCATCATCCTATTTAAGAGATAAGAGGCTGTATTCACAGCCTCTGCCCAGAACCTCAAAGGCAGTTTTTTCTCATAGAGAAGGCATCTTGCCATCTCCATTAGGGTCCTATTTTTCCTCTCACTTACACCATTTTGTTGAGGGGTGTAAGGGATTGTTAATTGATGCTTAATACCCTCTTTAACTAGGTATTCTTCAAATTTATGGGAGGTAAATTCTCCCCCATTATCCGACCTCAAAACCTTCAAGCTGCAGCTGGATTCCTTTTCAGCTGCAGCCTTGAACCTCAAAAATACCTCAAATACTTCTCCTTTTGATTTTAGAAAATACACCCAACAAAATCTACTAAAGTCATCAATAAACAACACAAAATATTTTGCACCACTTAGGGATTCATTGTGCATTGGGCCACATACATCAGTATGCACAAGTTCCAGCTTAACAGTTGATCTATGTGCATTTTTATTGAACTTTATTCTTGTTTGTTTTCCTCATTGGCATGCTTCACATACTTCATTTTGATCATGTATCAAAGGTAAGCCTTCTACCACTTTTAATTCTGCCATTTTCTTCAAGGTGGCATAATTAAAATGCCCTAATCTCTTATGCCAAAGTACTGAGTTTTCAGTGGCAGACATGTTTATGCTTATGTGTTCTGAGTTTTCATCAATACTAAAGCACCTTTTGATCATTTTAGCAGTAAATAGAGGTGTCCCTTGATTATCTTTAATTGTGCAAATACCATCTATGAAGAGTAATGAATATCCTTCTTCAAGCAATTGACCAACACTTATCAAGTTTTGATCAATTTCTGGCACATATAACACATGCTCAAAAATTCGTGAGCCAGCCAATGTTTCAATTTCAATTTCCCCTTTTCCCTCTACACTAACATACTGTCCATTTGCTACCTTAACCTTTGATTTATAGTTTTCATCAAAGTTCTTAAACATGCTCAAATTTGCAGACATATGGTTTGAACATCCACTATCTATTAGCCAAGTTTGGTTACTTACCTCTGAAATGTTGCAGCTGTGGTTTACTATTGCAGTGAACAATTGCTCATCTTTGGTCTCCACAACCTCAGCTACATGTGCTTGTTTCCCATTAGAGGTGTTGTTCTTGCAAAATTTCTGAATATGTCCAAATTGCTTGCATTTTTGACATTGAGCATTCTTGAGCCAACAAAATGACTCAAGGTGGTTTGTCTTTTGGCAGTACTTGCAGATTGGGAATTGATCTTTTCTTTCCTTTCCTTTTGTGTTGAAATTGTTGGCATAACTTTGATTGTTTTGCCATTGTTTTGTCTGCCATTGTTTTCCAGAGCCATTTCTGATTTCTGGGTTTTTGAAGAGCACTTGATTTTTTGTTCTTCCTTTAAACCCTGCTGCAAAAGCCTCTTCACTTGTGTTTTCTTGCCTAAATGCTTGCCTTTGCTCTACAGCTTGCAATGCATTTATCAGTTCCTGAAGGCTCAATTCAGTGAAGTCCTTTGAGTCTTCCAGACAACATATCTTGTTCTCGAATTTTTCAGGGAGGCTTACAAGTACTTTTTCAACCACCCTTGATTCTTTCACTTCTTCACCTAGCAGTGTCATTTGATTCACAATTTTGGATACACTTGATGAAAAATCCTTGACTGTGTCAGTATCCTTCATTCTCAATCCTTCAAATTGTCTTTTCAAGGTTAAAATCTGCATCCTCCTAGATTTTTCATCTCCTTGAAATTCTGCTTTTAGTTTGTCCCAAGCCTCCTTCGCTGTTTCACACGCCATGATTCTGGTAAAAATCTCCTCACTCACTGCATTGTGTATGCAAGTGAGTGCTTTGAATTTTTTTGGCCTTCTCTTCATTGAAATATTTGATCTGTGCGACTGTAGGGTTGTTGTTCAATGGATTTTGCTCCCTGTTTGTTTCCACAACTTCCCAGAGATCGAATGCTCTGAGATAGGTGGCCATCTTTACAGCCCAAACCCCATAATTTGTTCCTGTGAAGACTGGGGATTTTGCAGAAAATGAAGAATCCATTCCTGTCAAATTTGAATTTCCTCTACTAGGCCTTCTCTTTGCTTGTCTTTGATTGAGCTGAGTGTAGGTAACAATTGCTTGTTTCTGCAATTGTTAATCTCCCTTTTAAAGAACAAATCAAGATTGAATTCTTGATTTTTAAAATTCTGGGTTTTTCTTTTTCGAAGAAATTTCCCCTGTTTCAAGATCAATGCTTTCTTGAATAATTCTCACTTTTTGATTCACTCGTGTTTCTCTCAAAAATCCCTTCTCAAAGATCTAATCGCTCTGATACCATGTAAAGATTTGATGGATTTCTGGATTTTTACGTAAAGAACAAGTACTGTTCAAATTAAACCTCAGCTAGACCAAGAACATGTACTGTAGAAATTCAAAACTGGACATTCGTATTTTCCAGAAGAATAAAGAACTCAAAACTCTCGTAATCTTGACTAATAGAAAACTTGAACATTGGCAGAACAATTCGATCGTGGTTACTGCCATCCCACCAATATTATTTATATGAAAAAGAGTACAACGGCTAGAATTTGAAGATTCCAAATTCAGTTACATTTGACACTTATCTACTAATTGACTACTAACTGTTTTTAACTAAAACATTTGACTAATTCAAGGATAGTCAATCATCCTGTATACAATTGATTACTAAACATAAACATAACACTTTTAATCTTCAATCTTCAGCTCCAGCTCCTCTGCTTCCTCTGCTTCTTCAACCTGTCAGCTTGGCAGTTCTGGAATCAATTCCAGAATTCATCAGAATTCAACAGGAGGCTCAATTCTGGCTCTTGTTAAGGGATTTACGAAAAAGAATGACGGGCTGTCTTCCACCATGATTAGCCATCCATGAGATGATCCACAGCAGCGTTTTTCATAAGCCTCAAGCAATTCAAGACTGTAAGTTTTTCCGTCAGGAATGTTGTATAAACCCCGGTGATCTCGACTGTTTTGGTAGTAAGGTAGCAATAGCAATGGAAGTTGACAGAGACCATTGCGCGGTCGTACGTTTTGTTATGGCAACTTGCCATGAGTTGCAGACTGCTCGAGTACGTAGATAATCTAGTGTTTTTCGGCAATTAATTGCAGAAGTTCTGATGGAAGTTCCGACCACATGGACTCGTTTGATGTTTCTAAGCTTTTTTGTCTAGCGAGTGCTCTATTTGGTGAAAAGTCCCTTTAAGTTTCTGACCTTTGGTGCTTTAAATTAAGAATTTAAAACAATTTGTATCTGCCATTGTAGTTCTTGTCCAGATTCATTTTCAGTTTTGTATTTGTTTAGCTTTCTCAGAAATTTTTATCCCAAGTTGCCTACATTGTATACTCCCATCTCGTCATCACCTTGTCGGCAACGCTAATTACGAAGACTATGGAGCTGCGTTCAAACTATACCGCACACCAAATATATGAACCAACGCAACCTTTTCCTCACATCCAAACCTGAAATTTCTACATATGGACATTTTATATTTGTATTTAAAGGAAATCCCTGGTTACAAATCTGAAAAAAAATGAAGAAACTGAGGAAACTCCCGGCCCTTTTCCGATTTGTCTAGTGCTGGTGATCTAGACTGCTTCCCAACTTCTCTGATTTCCCTCTAAGGTAATCAAAGTTATTATATATGCTGTCTATTTCACTGGCTAAATGTTGTATATACTCTTTATCGGTTACATCTACATGCTGGTACAACATCAATAAGACAGGAGAGACGAAGCTAGCGAAGTGAAGACAGAGATCACATATCATCGTGTCTTTCTGGTTTTGAAATAACGAAAATTTACTCCAAAACTATCCAGACTCCAAACACCGTTCTATCCTTCTTTTTGTCCCGCTACATTAACCAAACGCAGCCCCATCAAAGAAATATTATAATATATGGTTAAAATAGCAAAATATTAGTATATCTAGGTCACAGACAGATATATTCATTTCCATGTCTGCAATTTTCATGAAATGCCTGTAAAGAAAATGTACACCATCTGTCCTGTTCCTGCAGGAGATGTGGAGCAAGGGAAAAATTGAATTGTGAAAGTAACAGTACTGGTACAGGGCAGTAAATATATAGAAAGAGCATGCACGCTAGCAAGGAGTATAGAGATAATCGAACGGGGAATCTTTGTCTGACCCTGGGAGTGATGATAGCAGGCATCCTTTTACTCTTCTTATTGAAGTCCGCCCGACCTTCCATCTCCACGCATTTATTCACCTCACCGAACTTTTCCCGGCAATAAAATAAAAAGGGAAAACATCTTCCTTCCCTTCCGCCACCGAAAATGTATTAAAAAAGAAACTCGGATTCTACTCTTCTATTTCGAACTCGACAAATCAAGAGGAGAAGAGGAGAAACGGCGCCGCATAACTATGCTTAATTATTTATCTCCATACAAACAAAGTTGCTTAACTGTCGTCCAGACTGTATTATACGCGGTGCATTGGAAAGAAATGTTAAATGAAAAGTGATGATGGTGATGGTGATGGGAAAAGGCGCCTCTCCTCAACGAATCCACCGATCCACTTGTCTTTTGCTTCATGTGATGTAATGTCGACTTTATATGGTTACTGAAACCGAGAGGATTCAATTAATCAGGTGTTCTTCCGAGTGATGCCCCCATCTCGTTAATAATGACATCCTAACGTATTCTTCATGGGCACGCGTATGATTAATAAGAATGGGCAAATTACTCCGTGTAGAATAATTTAATTAAAAAAAACGAGTTTGTTGGATAATTCCGGTTAATGAATTTCAAATAATGGTTTAATTTAGTTTTGGTTTCAGATTTTAGAAATAAAAAAAATCTTAACCGACAAACTAAATAAAAAAAATTATTATAAACTAAAGGTCCGTTAAATAAAAACCTTTTAAAATAACCCGTTTAAATGTTTATTAATTGAAATTTGATTTGTTTTGTTATAACAACTATAAAACTGAACTCATTGGTTAAATCATTTTATTTATCTGATTAATTTCGGTTTAAAATTAATATATATATTATAGTTTGGTTGCATTTTTTACCCGAACCGAAATATTTGGATTGATGCCCATCCCTAATGGTCAGATTTAACTGCAACTTGATGGTGCATGCAGAGCTTGCATTAATTTCTCTCCATCTTCTGATATTCATGTATGAAAAAAGTTGGGATATATATATATATATATATATATATATATATATATATATATATATATATATATATATTATTTTAAATTAATTTGTTTTAGTGGATTCTTAGATATTTTAATATGCTAATTTAAAAAAAAATATTTTTTAATATATTTCAAAAGCAAAAAAAAAACCTTCAGCAGCAATAATGAAAATACGATGGAACAACAGCAGTAAATGACCGTCAAATACCATCACTTTGATTTGCAACTAAAGTAGGACTAAACCGACACGTAATGCTCTTAAAAGACACAAGATGCATCCCTTTCCTTAGAACATGAAGGTCCAAAATCTATGAGAAGATGCATCCCTTTCCTTAGAACATGAAGGTCCAAAATCTATGAGTCGATGACCTTTGAGATAAATTTTTCATTTTTTGTGTATAAATAAATATGCATGAAATATGATCGGTTCGTGCGTTTAGACAATCAAATTGATGAACGAAAAAAGATATAATTTAAAGCCACCATCTGCCTAGAAGAAGAAGGAAAACAAGAGATGACTGGGGCAGGCTCTAAGATTATTCCCAAAGATACACCACAGCACTGGAAATATTACTGTACACGGCCCAAACTACAGTCTTGAAGTACTGAAAGGAAGATAGAAAATAAAAGTTTGCACTATGAAGATCCGAACAAACTAGCAGTGAAAGCTGTGTCTCACATATGCTAATTAATTCGGAGCCTGATAACTCCTGAGAATTTTTGTTCATTATGTTTTCTGATCGGTGTTAAGGTGAAGCAAACAGAAGCACAAACCTTCTGACAGACCTGTTTTGGCATGTAGACCCGAGAGATGGCATGAAATAGAGAAAGAAATGAAAGAGCACTAAGATATTGGCACGGCTCAATCAAAGACGATCGACCACCGATATTCTTTCAAGCTTTTGATGATCTTCTTGAAAAAACATGGTGTCTTTTCTCTGAGTGAGCCGGGCCAACATCGCAATGACACTTTCAAGCACACACAAGCTGTATTCCCAGCTTCACGAAAGAGCTGTATTTTTTTACGGCAAGAAGGAGAGCCCACAAACAAGTCGAAAGAGAGAGAATACAAGTCATGAAACTAAATGAGGATGTGCCCTATCAAATTTATGCAAATTGAGATAGAGAGGGGGGGGAGAGAAGGGTTTTTGCTGGTGTGGGCATTAAAAACCCTGGACAACCTAAACCCGAATCAAGGACCAGAGCATTGAATGGTATCCCACGAACCACCGATCCATAATATTCCCTGCAATAAATTTCCTCTCTGTCTCTCTGTATAATACAGAGCCTTGGCCCCCTCGTATTATTAATGGCAATGGCTCCATGATTCTGTACAAGCCTTTCTTTCGACTCTAGAAGAACAAACCAGAGCAAATTGATCGGTGCTGCGACCGTTTTGAATAAGGGAATCGTCCCTTAAGGCCATAACTCTCCACTCTGTCTGAACTGCATCTTAATTGCTATTTGTGGAATCTAATCAGTTTTTGTCTCTTTATTACCCATTTCAACTGCCGGTGTTTAGCAGCTTCGCTGACCCCTTTCCACGACTTGAATTTTGAAATTAAGCAAAGTGTGTGTGTGTGTGTGTTATTTTCTGTAGGCATGTTTAAAAATAAAGATTAAAAAAATATCAAGAAGGTGATTAGGGACAGCAGCAAGCCCATTTTTCAACAAAATGACATGCATTATATCGGGGCTTGTGCTAGTTTATATTTCCTTACAGAGGCATTTTTTATTTTATATATATACAAAAATTCAAAGAAGAGCTTAGGATCTAAAAAATTCAAAGAACAAATTGTCATAGTCACAACTCCACAAATGTAGTCTAAAATTAAAATCAAACAACGCATAGGGGCATTACCAAAGAAAACAAGACCAGAGGGCAAGGAATATGCATGGGAAGCTTAGCGATCCGCGCTAAGATTAGCTTCCTGAAACACATGAGTTAACTAGAGTTGCCATTGTCGTTACCCCATATTTTAAGAGCCCTGCAAAGGAACCACTTTTGACAGCAGCTTCACAACAACCTTAGAATCCACTTCCAAAATAATATGTTCAACACGGTAGTTATTGCATTTTATCAAGATTTTTTTATATAAAAAATATATGAAAAGATGTAGTTTTGAAAAAGTATTTGAAACTTCCTGTCAATTTTCAATCAGGTACAACTCACATATGGTTGGGTAGCCATGATTGCAAACTTCACTACAGCACTTGTGTGTGCAGCTCAACTGGTATGATCTTAAATTTGTTCGATAGAGATAACTGGTTTGAGTCTTATAATTCTCGGGATTATTAGAGATTGTTTAACTAATTGTTCACTTTAAATTCTGTGAAATTAGTTGGGTATACTCAAACTTAGAACCTAGTCTATTTATTTAAAAAGGAGTTACTAAAAAGTTCTATGATGTGGTCCGTGTGAATCATAACAGTTTAATTGGCATCGTGGGCTGGGTTTCCTCACTGGGTCTATAATGCCATTTGACTCGATTCACATAAACATAGTCCATACGTGGAAGTTTCTCAAATAAGAAAATTAGGCCCACCCTTCTCTAATCTTTCTTTACCCTTTTCCCCACCTGATTTTGTCACAGAATCCGAATCTAATTTCTTGTCCCCTCAGGTTCTTACTCTTCGTTGGTAAGCAACCTGGAAAAAAAATGAATACTGAAATTCCTTCTTCCTGAAGTCATTAAATAAGTTGTCCATAGCTCGCTGTTGCACAGCCAACCTCTCCTCTAGTCCTATATTGTTTTCCTCGATTTTATCTGTTTTTTAGGACAGCAGCACATCGATTTAAAGAGTTCAATCTGTAGTTCTTTTGTTTTTCCAATGGTTTCGCTAGCACTATCGTTGGACAAGTCAACATGGAATGGCCAGGTACCTTCTAAATCCCCCCCTTCTACTCGATGCAATTCCTGCTGTCCTCTCTTTTGTTTCCTTCTTGTTGAACCACCTTTTCTTTTCTTTCTGGAACAATTTAACTCTTCAATGTGACGATAATAAAACCTTGACTTGACGATGAGCTACTAGGGTTGTGGTTTTTTTTCTGATTACTCGAAAGAAAATACTTTCGGGACTGCACCTTGCTTTTTTAAGCTACAAGGGATGAACTCGACGTAGCCTCCTGTTTAGCTATAGGTTCATTTGTTTATTTTAATGGGAAAAGTACTATAATTCATACACTTTTATGGATAACTTTTTAGGCTGCACAATTTGTTAGAATTTTAAAACTCAATCTAGGATAAACCATGTTCAAATCCCAGTCACAAATTAAGATAATTATTTATAAAAAAAATTCTTAAAATTAAAATAAGTTTATTTTAATAAAAAAATCAAAAAACAAGCATCAACATGTTTTTGTTTATCAAAGTCAATCAGAGGTCAAGCTCTTCTTCCTTTTATTTTTTTAATTTAAATTTGTTTAGACTCTAGATTTACCTACCGAACTATACAAGTTTTATAACAATATAATTTATAAAAGTCTCGTATTAAAATATATGGAATACCAACGTGTCCTCTTTTCAGGTGGACCTTGTACTGGTTGCATATATACTTGATGCTACTGCTGTTTTTGGATTTATTTTCATGGATAAATATTAAAGTTTCTTTATATCTTTGGTTAACATTAGCTAGCTGCATGGACTAGATACCATTAATTTATATAATTACATGGATTTTTAATCTTTGACAGGTAATCGAAACCTCGCGCTGCTGCAGTAATATTTATTGTTGTATAAGCTGGTTGAAAATATTTCCTGTCATAAAATAAATAAATAAATAATTGTTTTATGCATATGCATATCTTTTATAAACTTTTGACTAAATTAGTGGTATAGTTTTTAAATTTTATTTATTTTAGCCCCTACTTTCGTATCTGATGTTACTTCATTTTTGGACAGGCTAATTCTCTATCTCGTTTTACTTTGATTCTCGCAGATGTCAGTCAAAACCGGCTTCTCTCTCTTGCCAATTCTGCTGTTCTTCCTCACTTCACTACTTTCCTTTGGCGCTATCTACACTATAGAGAAATCTTATACTAGTTTTTTGCTTATGATCATGGCATATTTGTTAAATTTAATGCAGATATCGTTGTGGGAATTGGACCCAGTTCATAAGGTAATCAGATATTAAAAGAAAAAAAATGATTCTCTTACTTGTTTATTTTACAATGTACAAAATATCTTATTCCATTCTTGTTGGTTATTGGATTTGGTCTGGTTTGTCCATGAGGGATGAACCTGGTTTATTTATTTAGAGGAGTTACTAAAACGTAACTGTTAGATATAAATATGAACATGATTTTCTATGAAAGAATACGGTTTTTCATAATTAAAGAAGATAATTCTTTCTCTTTTTTTATCTCAATTCTCTGTATTAAACGTGCTAAGATCTGCAAAGATATCTGTATTGTGGAACATCATTTTTATTCTAGTAATTAAAGTGACCCTGAAGTTATTGAAACAGAATCTCATAAGTAATTTTTTTTAATGGAATCTACAATTCTCATGCAAATCTTAGCCAAAATTACTGTGAAAAATCATTATTTGATTAAATTTAGTGTTCCCAATTGCCTGGTTACATCAGGAGGATTCAGAGGACTTGTTTTCCATGGCTTCAGCAGCAGATGAGCTTCAGGCATGCAATCCCCTTGTTTCTTCCTGTTTAAAGTCTTCCATGTTAGTAAATGGTTTCATGTTAATTCAATCTTTATATTCACACTTCTTCTCCAGATGACATTTACTCTTTCACCTTTCGATCAGCCACATGCTGCCGTACTGTTCCCTACCATGTTGCCCTCCCTGGCAGCGTTTTACACCATCGAAGAGAACGTGATCGTGGGCTTGGGATTCGTGGTTATGGCATGTGTATCATTCTCGGCCCTGTATGGATCTCATGTCAATTCACCAGCCTTTGATTTCTGGGCTGAATGGACAGGCCCTGTGAGTCAAATTTAAGCTATGATATTTAAAAATAAAAAATAAAAGATGCTGTTTTATATTTATTTTTTGAAAAAAAATCTAAAACAAAGTTATAGTTATTTTTGAAATAAATATAAAAAAAGTGATAGATCTATCGATTTGAACTGGGTTTTATAATTATAAAATTGATGAGATGTGTGTGGTGGTCATAAATGTTCTTGGTTTTTTTTTTAATTTGATATTAAGTATTATTTCTTTCAATAAATAGTAGTTGTTATTGAACTCAGTGTAAGAACTTATAAAATTTAATGTGCAGACATTGATACCTGCTTCGCCGGAAGACAGGAACCAGCATTTTGAAGTACCATATGGTCCATATCACCGAATATCTGGTCCCGTGGATGACGAGAGAGAGAGAAGTGAGGAGAGGAGTTCGATTTCTGAAGTTGAGTATCTGGAGGTAAAGGAAGGATTTGGCGAGAACAATGTCCAAAATCAAGGGGCTGAAGTTGAAGGATTGAAAGAAAAAGGACTTAAATTTGAAATTGAAATCAACGAGGACGACTGGGAATATATAGAAAAAACTTTTCACTTCATGCCAAAGACACCCAAAGTGAGATTGGGTCTCTAATTCAAGCAATAAAAAAGAAAATATGATTGGAACTCAATTAAGTTTTCTCTCACCTTTCCTTGTCTCGGCTTAGCTTGTAAGTCGAGTTTGTCTTGGCTTAACTTGTGAGTCGAGTTTGTCTTGGCTTAACTTGTGAGTCGAGGCTAGTTCTTCTAGTCGTAATTGAGAAGGGTTTTGTTTCCCTTTAATAAAAAGAAAAAGGATGGAAAATCATAAGATATTGCAAAGCATATTTTTATGTTACAATTATTTCACTCAGCAATGATTAAATGGATTAATTTAAAATAATTAATTTGTTTTTAAAAACAAGGTAAAACAATCATTTTTAAAAAAATATACCTGTTTGCTCCTGTGTGGAGCTGCATGACATTCAAAGTTTGGCATCGAAAGGTGCTCAATAAGAGGCGAGTTTTGGTGGACCATTAAATAATTGTTGGTGCAGATGTTTTTTTTACGAAGAGATGATGGGATGAGCAACCAATAAATAAACTGCATCTCATGCCTTACAGAAACACACAAAATTATAAGAAAATACGTGAAGTGTTTACTCTTTATTCGTAAATAAATTTTAATTATTCTCTTATTAACAAATTAAAAGAAAGGTTGTAATTCCATGTTATTTAGTAAAACAAAATATACTTCTTCATAGGCAACATAATCAAATTTAAATGAACAACGTAAATTATTTTGTTCTTATTTCGTGTATTGTTGTTTTGTATGTCGGTGCTAACATCCTAGACAGCATTTCATGTGAAAATACCATATCCTATGGGAACATATATGCAATTCATCCCATTATTCATGCAGAAGGAAATCCGCTACGACGAGTGTTCATGAACTCTACTTGCTCCTCTTTTATTTAAGTGGATGAAGAATTATTCCACCGCGGTGGATAAAAGTTTTTTTTATTAACTTGATTGTTCAAACCAAACAGCTTTTGTAATTTTTATGTATTTCAACTAATCTTACGAGTTTTAAAATAAATAATTATGTAATTTTTTAATGATTAGTTGATCTTATCATCGCATTGCTTCTCGGCAGGGGCATTCATCTAGTCTCGAACTTATTCTGGGAAAGAAAAGAGAAGAGATTTTTTGTGGGCTCGAGGAAGTTTTTGCCCGCAATGTGTACTCCATAACATTGTCAAGGAACAACCAACCCAAACTGAGTCCACATCCGGATTGTGGTGGGAAAGAAGAGGTGCTGGTGAATTTACATCATCGTACCATTAATTTTTGGTCTGCCATATGATTCGTTGAAAAAGGAGGGGGGGGGATCGGGTGTTACTCGTTAAATCCAGAGAGACCAGTCACTGTCTAGTTCCCGTTACTACAGTGGATGACGAAGCATCTTTCTGGCCAGACCTAGCAACATGCGGAAATTTGCGTGAGATTTTCTCGAAAGTAACCAAAACAATGGTACCACACTATTCATATCGCCATAACTGCAATATTCCCACGAGAAGGAAAAGGCTCTTTTACTACCAAGGACTAAAAGATTCGAAAAATCTGTGCCGTGCCCAATAACGCTGCTAACATGACACATGCAAAACGAGTTGGAAGAGGCAGCACTATTCCAGTGGGTTAGAAGTTTTTTTTTTCATTTTATATTTGGTTACCCTACTTATATGGCTATCATTTTTTTTTATCTTTATCTCATCAGTATTTGATGAGAAATTGAGGCACAGTTTGTTTTTGCGGTGGAAAAATGCTTTTTTTAAAAAAATTGAATGTTTTTTTTCTTTCTAGTTTCTATATAATATTTTAATTTTTTTATGTGCAATAGATTATAAAAATAATATTTTTAATAACAATTGCTACCACTGTTAAACTACTCTTAAATTGTCATAACTTATTGGAACTTGTTTTATTAAACACATGTCGAAAAAATAAAGGGCTGACACTAATGCAAATAAAAATAAATAAGGGCAAACAAGTATAAAATCAAAATTAAAAAAAAAAACAATATAAACTTTTTACTTATTCTAGCCAATGCTAATGTTTTAAAATGCGATAGGGGTAGCTTTTACAAGTTTTTTTATTTAAAAATATATCAAAACAATAATATTTTTTTATTTTTAAAATTAATTTTTGATATTAATATATTAAAATAATGAGATAGTACAAAACAAATTATTTTTTTCAAAAACATAATATATTTACAATCTCAAACACATTTTCAGAAGAGATAGTAATAGTTATATGGGTTGTTAGTAGCCTAAAGGAACTGCACCCTTGACTTGCATTGAGCGTGGACACCACTCTAACCCTACACCACACCATTTAGACAAATTTCAGTGTTTGTTTAGAAATATGGTTGAATTTTTTTTATATAAATATATTAAAATCATATATATATTTTAGAGTAGAGTTGTGACACTACAACCAACACTAATATTTTTAACAATCATAAAGCTCTCATAATTGTGATTCAACAAGTAAATATAATATATTGTGATTTTTCTAGACTAATTATTTTATTCTCGTTCTTTTATTTATTGATTTAAATATTAGAGAATATTTTAAAATTTTATTTTCAATAAACAATCAAAGTCTACATCCAAGTCCATATATTTTAATTCATGATCACAATTTACAGAAAATATATATGTAATTTTCATGTAAAGTCCCTTTTATATCATACAAGGTTTATGACGAAGGAACCACTAGAATTGTTAGGGAGAACGTCACTCCTGGCCTTGGAGTTGCTGGGTGGTGCGTGTCCCTCTATTTAAAGCAGGGATTAAACTGTTTTTGATAATGATCTTTGAATCTTGGAATTAGTAGAATATATTCACTCAACTCGTTGTTTCTTTATAGGTGTGCCCAAGATGGTGAAAGATTTTATTTTTTTATTTCAAATTATTAAAAAAATTTATGCTAATTGATGATATAAAAAATAATTTTTAAGAACTAAAAAAAATATTATTTAATACATTTTAAACAAAAATAATAATTTTAAAAATAATTTCAAATACAGTGAAATACAGTTACTCTTTTGTCTTTAAAATCACGTTTAGAATCATTAGATATGGATTTCATAGGCATTTATCCACGAAAAGAGATGGGATGATGCCGTCAACCACGAAAAACAATTATGACTATCCAGCTAAACACAAGCATACACGTCACCGATTTCTATAGGCTCCTGTGCCTCCCAACACTTGCTTGTGTTTTGGAGGACATTAAAGTTAGTGAAAAGTGATCTTTTGGGGTGGTCAGGTTACCATCCTCGTCATCTCGTAGCAACCTATCTCTATGGATGAAGTTTCTGTTTGATAATACAATTGATGTTAATTAAAGTTTTTTTTTTAAAATAATTTTTTTTTTAAAATAACACATTTAAATAATATAAAAACATAAAAAATATTTTTTTTCAAAAACATTTTAAAAATATTACTAAACATATATCTACTTATAAAACCTAGATACATACAAGTCATGTTAATCATTGTGATTTAAAAACATTTAAAAATTTTATTTTTTTATTTTAAATTAAAAATTTTAGTGTTTTATATCATTTTTATATGCTGATGTCAAAAATGATTTTTCAAAAAAATAAAAAAACATTTTTTAATACATTTCTGAAATAAAAACATTTTAAAAAATAATTTTAATCACAATCCCAAACAGTTACATAGTGTTATGTTTTTAAAATCACGTTTTGAATTCATCTGATTTTGAGAAATATTTATTTTCTGAGAATAAATAACTACCCGTTTCTGGAGGGGGGAAAAACCGGAATAGAAAACTTCACATTAAGAATTTTGCTAGAATTATCACATGAAAGGGAGATAAATTATGGCCCCTGGAAGCTGAGAAGACCGGTGTTAGCAAGAATCCCCAAGTCAGCCGGCCTAGAAAGCAATAATCAAGTCCATTGTGGCGCCATCTGGTTGAAATTGCAGAGCAATTGCCCACTGTTCTCGAAAATTTTTAGAGCGTTGAATCTATAACTCCCGGTATTTATTTGATAAAAAGAAATAGATAGACGAGGGGGAAATATCATTTCAAGTCTTAAGAAAATATATCTTTCATATTTTCCTCTATTTTTATATTTACCTCTGTATTTGTTTTTTTTTTAAGGGACTATCATACCAATATGCAAAGTAATGACCCAATGTAATCATCTAATAAGTGTTTTATTAGTAAAAAAATGGAATTAAAAAGTTTGTTCTCTTGTGACTGTTAATATAATGGTCATTGAAAGTTTATATGATCATTAATTTTATAGTTCATGAAATTAATCGAGGTACATATAAACTGATCCGGATACATATGTTAATAAAAAAAATTAATTATCCGGTGTACATTTTATTTTAATAGCCAACATGCAATAAAGAAAAGCAATTTTGTAGGCTAAGTGGAAAGCTGAGGCAACCGAAGAATTTCTTTGGGTAGGAGTGGAGGGGCGTGATGTGTCAAGTATCAAGGTTATCCAGGGACAAAAAACCTTTCATTATTATTTTTCTTTAATCAACTTTTAGTCCGAGTGACGGCAGGGCTACGTGGTTTTTTTATTGAGATTGTTTTTATTAAATACTGTGGTATTATACAGTTGGCGACAGATTAGTGGTTTCATTTCCCAGTAATAATTAAAATCATAACATATTTATAAAGAATTCTTAAATTAGTAAAATGGCGATGAGAAATATAAAAAAGCCTAAAATAAATGAGGGATTGTAGAGTGGGTGCTGCTTTGAACGTGAGCTGTGAGGGTGTCCCGGGTATTTATATTTCTTGATCGCCATAAACTATGTGACTTACTGACAAGAATTTAAGAACAATTATAAATAGGATAGTTTATTTTAAGGAAGATCATGGCTAAAAGTTAAAAAGATATTCTCCACTAGAGTTTTGATTACGGATAATTATGGTTTATTTTGGCGTGGCCCAAATAAATTGATTTCTTACCCATTAATATCCAAATTAATGTATTCGTGATAGGTGAAGGCGAAAATCTGCTTCCAGATTGGATGAATATTGAAAAAAATGGGAGATTTTTTTATATTTAATTTATCTTAATAATGGTAACAAAAATGTAAATTAAACCGGTGGTAGAGGCAAAGCAAGAAAGCATTGTTAGAATCCACGTAGATGCGCGCTCATGGGTGCGCATTACGCCATCAGTTAAACGTATTAATTTTTCCGTAACCTAATCATGTTTATAAATTGCAGAAAAGAAAAAGAAAAGAAAAAGAAAAACGGAAACAGAGCGAGAGAGAAATAGAAAGACAGAGAGCACGGCTAGCTTCTCTTTCTTCATGCAAGCAAGTCGAGAATCTTCCTTGTCGTTTGCTGCTTAGAAATTCACCGTTTCACGTGGCCGATCATCACCGCAACTGATCCTCTTCAAAAAACAACTTCGCCTTCCGTTTTTCTTTGTTTTCAATGGAAGACACCGAGAGTTGCAGCAGCAGAGCAGTAGATTTCGTGCCTCGAAACCAGAGGCAAAAACTCGATGTTTTTAACGATGTTCTTTACCGTCTTATAGAATCGAATGACAAAGAAGCGACTCGTCCTGGCTTCGAAGATGAACTCCGGACTCATTTCTGTAGACTTCCTACTCGGTAATCACAATCGGAATATTCCTCTCTCTCGATTTTTTTTATCGTGTTGGTCGTTGTAATTTTGATCTAATTTACTGATTTTCTATTTTATTATTTATTATTCAGGTATGCAATGGATGTGAATGCGGAGAGACCACAGGATGTTACTATGCACAAGAGGTTGTTGCAGATGGCACGTAATCCAGCTACTCGGCCGGCAATTGAAGTACGGCTTGTTCAGGTATGAAAACGAAGATTCGGTTATAGATCCCTTCATGATCTTTGGTATCTTCTCTTTTAATTCTTTTCGTTTGGCTTTGTGTGATACTCTATTAGATTCGTCTGGTAGAATTATTTATTGCCAGGGTAGGTGTGTCTTATTCCATAAATACTGCGATTAAATATTAATAGCAAATTGCATTGTCCACAGTATTATTATTTAAAAGAAAATGAATGGTTATCCATGTTTGCACGTACCGAGACCAAGTCTAAGTCTAAGTCCTCACGCTTATATAAATTAATATCTTGTAACATGAAAACTTATTAATTAATCGAGATATTATTTAAGTCGAGACGAAAAAATATTATTTAATAGAGATAATTAATTCATTGAGGTTTAATATATATATATATGCTTTATGGTGATAATCTTGAGGTGTCTTGGTGAATGGAATAGTAAAATTCCTCTCTGGTCATACTGACTGAAAATGTTTCTATCTGTATTTTTTTTAAAAAAATATTGATATGTTTGGAATAGAGGAGTATGAATCCATACTAGCAGTGTGCTTTAGAACCAGGTGGCAGAAGAACTTGCTATTAATAGCAAGTTTCACCACAGACAGACTTGCTGATCGGTCTATGATTGTTTTTATCTAAAAGAAGAAGAAAAATCATGTTATAAATTAAATGGTTAATCTATTGTCTCGAACTTGGTGAATTTTGTTAAGAATGAAATTGATAATTTTAACTTTTGCTTAAACTATTTTTCCTGGGAATTCTAGTTCATATCAGGGTCAGCTGTACTGTAATTGCTGTTTTAGGCTCTTGAGTCCTTTGCCCTGTTTCCCTTTATGCAACTTCTTTAGGAATGGTAACATTATAACATTTCCGTTGCCGCTTTGATCACAATTTACCAACCTTTCATTGCTGGCAAATGGCATCTTTGTCCCATTTTTCGTATGCAGGTTCCTTTTGCATATGATGGACATTCTGGTGATTCGGTAGGTTCAGACTCTCCAAGGAAATTTCAGCTCCAATATCTTGATTATCTCAAGAAACATAGGCATGGTTATGCAAATTATAATATTTGGATTTATATTTTCCTTGTGAAAGTTTAAAACTATTAAAGTCTTACATTTGTGTCTTTGTTTCATATTCAGAATTCATCCACCTCCAGCCTTTGGTTCATTGACTGATTTTGAACTTCTTCATAAATATCAGAATGATGATATCACTGCGATTACCAGGCAAGTTTATTTCCGATAATGGTTCAAACTGTTCTTTCCTGGTTGTGAACTCACAATCATTCTTTTGTTTAATTTTTCTCTGGTCACTTGATGTGATTTAAGATCTTGTAGCTGTTCTGTTTCCTTACTGCCTCACCCAGACTAGGCTTGCATGCAATTTTTCTGAGTGTGACCTTTGAAATTTAAAATAGCTTCTGGTCCTGTGCAAAATGTTTTATATCTCAACCAAAAAAAAAAGGAAAACATGTGGGAGGGTTTTGTTGAATCAAATTGAATTTTTCAGGATATTCAAGATGAAATTTGAGGAGTCCTTTCTTCTCCCAATATCTCCTTGTTAGATAAAAAGGAAGTAAAAGGAAAAGAAGAAGAAGAAGAAAGAGATGCTCTACTCCATCAAAATGTTTTCTTATATATGTGACCCATGAAGAAGATGACTGGGGTAGTTGGTGCTTCCTGATACCAACTAGCCTCCCATTAGAATTAATTAACTGGTCATTTGTTTTATGTGTTTGTAGCTCATGTGATCAGTAGCATAAGCATTTGATGCTAATAGTATGAGCAGATTCAGAATTCTGCATATCAGAAGTTCTGAACTACGAGGCTGGGATCCTTTCAATTCCTGTGTTAATGGAGGCCGGTAGATGATAGATGTGTTGCTTTCTTCCTTTCTTGTTCCCTAGCTGTGCTAATCCTTTGCTTTCTTTGAATGAGTAGTTGTGCTATACGCCATTTGAGGCAAATATTTTCATTATCTTATGAAAACACATTTTAGTTATTATGAAAATAACGCTGTAATACTTCCATGATTTTGTAGGCTGATGCATGAAATTACAATTTCAACTAATGACAAGCCAAAACTCCTGAGTCAGGTATCTGACCTCTTCTAGTTTCTGAATCATTTGTAGATGTCATCTGCGATTAACTAGTCTTGGTAGGCATATTGTTTTTGTTGACATTCTGCAATGAGCATTGCATGGAATTTATTACATCCTTGATTTAGCATTCTTTCATGTATCTCACATCTCAGTTATTTCATCTTAATCATGTCCTTTTACCACCCAGGGAGTACACTTCAAGAGCTCTTGCTCTGTGTATCCTCCTACTTATTCCACATTTTTCGCTGTTGACATTTGTATAGAATTCCTATATCTTGCATAGCTTCCAGTTTATTTTCTTATCTTTCTATGATTGGATCCTTTCTACCACCAGTCTAGAACAACTGTCCATAGTTTGCCTCTCCTCTTGGTTCTTCTCTGCTAGCATTCATATGGATTTCTAGATGAAATATTTGTTTGCATTTTTATTGTATTCCTTGATTATTGCACAAGTTCAGTTTTATTTTCTGATCTCATGATTTTACTTTCTACCACCAGTCAAGCGATTCTGTCTACTTTGATCTTCTCCTCTATTAATCACATGGGTCCCTAGCCTTCAGATGACACTATCTTTATTTTTCAACAGAACTATCAGCATATAATGTTGTTGCTGTGATGACTTGTAGTAATAATTCTAAGTGCAACAGAGCTATGAGCATATAATATTATTTTTTTATTGACCTATTAAAATCAATTTTTTTCTTCTAATTTTTGAATTTTCAGTTGACTTCCTTGCTGTCCGAGATTGGGCTCAACATTCAGGAAGCTCATGCTTTTTCCACAGTAGATAGCTACTCCTTGGATGTTTTTGTTGTTAATAATTGGAAACCCGAGGTACTGCCCCCATTTTGCTCCACCGTAGGACAAACATTAGATTTCTACTCCTTTAAGAATGATCATGTGGTTTTGAAGATTCACTGTACAGTTTTGATGGCAATCAGTTCTTGATTTGTTATCATTCACATTTTTTTGTGGGGAGCAGCACATTAGTCTATATCATTGTTTCTTTCACCTCTTAGTTACAAAATCATAAAAGAACATTATAGTGGAATTCTAAATTGCCTCTTATCTTCTGACAACACCTATGATTTACTTCCACAATTAATTTACAGGACACAGAGCGGCTTAGAAGCCTGCTGGTTAAGGAAATTCCCAAAATCGAGGTAGCCCTTCTAAATGCTACTTGTATACTGAATTGGATGTTAGTGATTAATTTCCAGAGCGAGCTCATGTTCTCCTGCATGTTATTTTTAGGGCTTTGTTTGCTCACTGTTATGTTAATGTAATTAAAATGGTAAATGAGTAGCACTGATTATCGTGAACTTAGTGCCACTTTAGTACTCTTTTAAATGATCTGTAGTTGATAATTTGAAGTGCAATGCAGAAGAATGCTCAGTCGGAATCTCATGCTGTTTATCCTGTTGTGGAGCAAGATCAAATAGGAATCAGCCTTGTCTCTAATCACATGAACATTCCCGCTGACTCAATTGATGTTTGGGAAATTGATGCATACCAGTTATTATTTGAGAAAAAAATTGCAACTGGATCTAGTGGAGATCTGTGAGTTCTTGTCATCGTAAGACATGTGATCTGTTCTCATATGAGTGATTTTTTAATAGAATGATTTAATTGAAACAGGTACAAAGGCACCTTCTGCAGTCAAGATGTGGCTATTAAAGTGCTTAGGGGTGAGCATCTAGATGATAAACTTCAGAGGGAATTTTCTCAAGAAGTTTTAATCATGAGGTCTGTTATATTCTTGGTTCTATATAGATCCATCTGAATGCTTAGAGAGACGCTTTCTGAAATTCTGAAAACATTTGCAGTTGAAGCTGGAACTTACAAATATACAGTGGAATCATGTTTATATACTGGAACTAGATCCACATGTAAATGAGCCAGGTTGATAATCCTGACAGTTAAGAGAATTTAATTATTGGATGAGCTGTGATGATTCCTAACAAATATTTTCTAGAAGTCTGAATCCCAAGAAAATGCAATTTCAATCACAAATAGTAAGCAGTGGGTAATGTTTTCTTAAGTGCTGAAGTGACCATCTCTAATATCATGTAATTTGTGGCACAAGTGAAGCAGCTTTTCTAAATTCACATGTAATTTGTGTGAAAATTTAGAAATTTGTACTCAAATGCATCATATGATATGTTTCTTCTGTATCGAGTACCAAAATCTCTCTAGTAATCTAGCTTTCTAGAAATTCTGGTCCATATTCTATCCTGGGAGCATGGATATTGCATTTAAGTGTTTTCAGTGCTCCATTTCTGCTTCGTGAAGTCTACTCTTAAATTGCATGGGATCTTAAAGAACAAAATAAACGCTGCCACTGCACTTCTAAATGCACAAATTTCTTCTAGGTTCCCCTTTAGACTCCTTTGCAATTTGCAGGAAAGTTCGTCACAAGAATATTGTGCAATTCATAGGTTCATGTACCAGACCTCCAAGCCTATGCATCGTGACAGGTGATTTGGAATGAACTCATATATATATATGTGTGCCTTTAACTAATTATATGCTGGTTTGTAGTGTGATTTTAATTCTGCACTCATGAATGACCATTTCAATATGTGATGTTTTTCTGTTTGCATATGAAACCCTTCTCAGAATTTATGTCTGGTGGAAGCATGTATGACTTTCTGCACAAACAGAAGGGAAGTTTAAATCTTCAGTCTTTACTCCGAGTAGCAATTGATGTTTCCAAGGGAATGAACTGCTTGCACCAAAATCATATAATTCATAGAGATCTGAAATCCGCCAATCTCTTGATGGATGAAAATGGAGTAAGTGGTTCAATTCTGCAGTATTTGATTCACAATCTGGTCCATGTTCCTGTGTTTGTTCTTGCTCTTCTGAGTTCTGAAACTGCATCAGGGTTGTTTTCTTCTATTTTAGACATTACTTTATACCTACTGTGTCAATTGACCCTCATCTTGCATTCATTTTTGATTGATGCCTCAACATTTCCTGTTTCTCTCAGAACTAAATCGTGTTTCAAATTGAAAGGCTGCAAGAGCTGATTAAATCCTCTTAGGAGGAAGAAAGGCAACCTTGGTGAATCAGCTTTTTCAATAATAGAAAATAAGCATACAACTTTGCTTTATTGGATCTGACTACCAGTTTTTCGTCAACTTTCTAAAATTTGGCTAGCAGGTAGTTAAAGTTGCTGATTTTGGTGTTGCTAGAGTGCAAGATCAGACAGGTGTGATGACCGCAGAAACTGGAACCTACCGCTGGATGGCTCCAGAGGTTGGTGCTGTTGCACTGAATAAAATGGTTTGATGAATCACATGATGAGTGTAGAATTTTTTTTCATGCATTCAGTTGTTTCATCATATATCTCTAACATATGTTCCCTTGGTGTTTGATGCATATAAGGTTATTGAACATGAACTATATGATCATAAAGCGGATGTTTTCAGTTTTGGCATTGTGCTGTGGGAGTTGCTTACCGGAGAGGTAATCTGTTTCGATTCTTTTTCATATGTTTAGTTTCTCCAAAATGTTTTGCTTTATATTAAAGTCTACAAATTGATCGCTCGGATTTCATGACAATAATCTTAAGTTCCTGTGAATGATACCCTTAGCTTCCATATGAGCATTTGTCCCCACTACAAGCAGCAGTTGGCGTGCTCCAGCAGGTATTCCTCCACAATGCATTTTCTCTCTTCTTTGAATGGTATTTTAGTTTTCCTTTCAGATAGAAACCAGCCTAAGCATGCTTTCGCATTGTCTGTTAACTGCCAAACTGCTTCTCGACCATCAAAACCTTGTGCCTGTTATAAATATACCATGGCCCACATGCTGGGCAGATCACAAGCAGCTCTAATAAGCATGCCTTCTAATGCCTCGCATCAAAACTAGAACGGGTGAGGGTGGGGTCAAAATTTTAATTCGGTCAGCAATCCCAAGAAAGAAAAAGGATCGGGGCACTTATTTCATGTCTATAAATTCATTTTATGATCAACCAGAGTGGCCACGCCGCATGGTGGTAACATGAACTGCTGTCATAGAAGTGTATCTTGAGCTCCAATTAACAAAACGACTTGCTAAATTTCTAATAAAGAGCTGCTGTGCTACTGACATGGATTTCCAGGGTCTAAGACCATCAATTCCAAGCCATTCTCATCCTGAATTGG
Source organism: Salix brachista (assembly GCA_009078335.1). Classification (NCBI taxonomy): domain Eukaryota; kingdom Viridiplantae; phylum Streptophyta; class Magnoliopsida; order Malpighiales; family Salicaceae; genus Salix; species Salix brachista. Next base: position 821,809 of record CM018573.1, on the reverse strand, counting down.
CAGACCTGCTTAAGAGATGCTGGCAGCGAGAACCATTTCTGAGACCTGAATTCTCTGAAATCTTAGAGCTTCTACAGCAGTTAGAGAGAACGGTATGAGAAGATTCTGAAATTTCTCCATTTCCTGTTGCCGTGCATATTTAGAAACTTATGTAGTCGTGGAACAGGTTGCCGATGAAAGAGACGACAAGCAGAAAGGAAAGTCTCCTAGAAGGGCTGTAACTGCAATCAGACGAGAAAGACGGTGAAGCCACTGGAACTGAATGCCTTACATCCACCGTAATGCTTTCGTTGCGAGACACTCTCTCTCTGCCTCTCTGCTTTCTTTCAATCAGGGGCGGGTTGGTATACAAATACAAATAGAGATGTATATACAATACACACGTCGGTACATATATGAATGTCAGTTGTAGGCACGCATCTTACCTAACCCAGAAGTAGAACTGTTGATCTTACAGTTCCTCACCAAGCGTAGAGCGTAGCTTTTAGTCTGTGTTGTAGTTCTGGGGTTGTATCCTAAACTAGCTCAGCGAGAGAGTAGATAATGTACAGGTTTTCAGTAATCTTCTTGTTCTATAGAATTAAGATCTTTTTATCTGTTTAAAGCTTTGGAATTAGGAGTTGATGTTTTATTGAATTTGCAACCTTATTTACAGAGCCAGCATTGTTTAACCCGAACCAGTTATGGTACAGCTGTCTCGCTCTCTCTCTGAAAAGAATAAAACCTGTATAAAGTAGGCCCTCTCCATGCCTTGGCCCGGGAGGGAAAGGCCGACGGGGTGTGTATTTAGCTATACTGTGTCTGCAAAAATAAGAACAACTCCATCCTATTCATCAAAAAGCTTCATATGCAAAGGGAAACGTGTCGTTAATCGATAATCCGATTCAGCCCCGCCAAACTGAACGCGATTCTCGGATCAATGAAAAGTAGTAAGAAACGACAAAAAAAAACAGAATGCAGCGGTATGTGACAGACAAGAAACAACTATTGCTTCAAAATCCAGCGGTGAAAATGAAATTCCAAGCAGTAACGATGAAGGTTCGTCAAAGAAGTTCAAAATGTCCTTTGAGGGTGTACACAACGAAGCAGTCAAGCAAAGAAGCAAGGACTTTGCAAACCAGCCTTCTTTCGGTGCTTTTAAACAAAATTCGTGAAGATTAGTAGAAAGCAAGGCCAAGTACAGATTGATAGATCTGCCTGAGGAACACTATCAAAAGGCCAACAAGGTGGTGGACATTGATGGAGATTTCGGTGAAGATGGTGATCGTAAAGAAGATAATAATGAAGACATCCCAGAAGATTATAGGAGGATAAAGCACAGTGCGTTGGCAATACTTCAATGGGTGAGTTGTTTTAAATTTTAATCGTAGCAACCTTGGTTTGTAGCCTGTCCATTCCTGCAATAAAGAGACAAACATTGGGATCTTCCACTATGGAAACGGGAGATAATGTTTTCGGCACTTATCTGTGTTGTCTCGGTGTTAAATAATAAAATAACAAAAATAAATCTAGTAAATCAAGTTAATTCGTTAAAGTTACACCACAGTATAAAATTATAATAACTATATAGAAATCAAACAACAAATCGTGAAACGAAATCTACATTGAACTAAATCATAAATAGTATTTTGTGAGTTTTATTTTAAATAATAATAATAATAATAATAATAATAATGAGTGGCCTAAAACAAATAGATCAACAGGCCGTGCCCCTATAATCTGGGTTTTTAAGCCCATTTTCACTGTTCTTTTGGGCCCTGGTTACCGACCAATGTAAAATGTAAAGCGAAGGATAGAGTGGCAGGATTCCTTTTTGTGTGGTCAGAAGACACAAAACAAAGAGAAAAAGCAGCAAGAAAACCGATCCAAATCTGATGGCAACTCCGGTGAAGGTGTACGGGCCACCATTGTCCACAGCAGTGTCTAGAGTCCTAGCTACTCTTCTTGAGAAAGATGTACCTTTTCAGATCATTCCCGTTGACATGTCCAAAGGTGAACACAAGAAGCCTGATTACCTCAAGATTCAGGTACTCTTGTCTTGAAATACACATATTGCTTCTGTTTTGGCTACTCTTTATCTTGTTCTCCTTCGCACGCTCACCAATTTCGTAATTTTGACCATATGTAACAGCCCTTTGGCCAAGTACCAGCTTTTCAAGATGAAAGCATTTCCCTCTTTGGTAAAGACACTAACCTAATCAATTTCAAACTAAAATTATACTGAGTTTTTTTAGTAATCCCTCTATATTAATTTCTTTTGGGTTTTTCCCCTTTTGGGTGCCAGAATCAAGATCAATATGCAGGTATGTGTGTGAGAAATATGCAGACAAGGGAAACAAAGGGTTATACGGTACAAACCCATTAGAAAAGGCATCGATAGATCAATGGGTAGAAGCTGAGGGGCAGAGTTTTGGGCCACCAAGTGGGGCTTTGGTGTTTCAGCTTGCATTCGCACCAAGAATGAATATCCCACAAGACCAGGGCGCGATAAAGCAGAACGAGGAGAAGCTGCGGAAAGTGCTTGATATTTATGAGCGAAGGCTCGGAGAGAGTCGGTTCTTGGCTGGAGATGAATTTACTTTTGCTGATCTTTCACATTTGCCTAATGGAGATTACTTGGTGAATGCTACGGATAAGGGACATCTTTTTACTTCCAGGGAAAATGTGGGGAGGTGGTGGAATGAGATTTCTGACAGGGAATCCTGGAAGAAGGTTGTTGAGATGAGGAAAAGTAGTTGAAATTGGTGATAGTTTTTAAGGTTTCAGGTTGTGTCGGAAGCATTGGAGAGGGTTTAAGGGGTTTGAAACCTGTTGATTATGTGGCTGTTGTGTTTTGCGTATCTTTCGTTGTATTGTCATTTCCCATGTGTTGTCTAACTTCATGTGGGCTTCCTGTGTTTGGACGTGGAAACTATGAGTTGCCATGCCTAGTATTTGATGAGCCTAGTATTTGATGATTGAATAATAGTACTCCATGTGTTGGACTCGAAGGCTTGTTGTTGCATTTTTTGTCTCTTTTTCACAACTTTCCATGCTCATGTGATACACGTTCATTTTGGTGCTTGGGGTTCAATAATCCTCAAAATAAAGTAATCCAGATTCGCGATAAACTTAGTGTAAAGCCTCACGTGATTTATAGGGCTGAAGGTGATAAGATTTGAGGGTAATGGAAACCCATAAAGGAAAAATGGATAAATGATCAAAATAAAAAATAAATATAATGTGTAATGGAGAAGATAAATGTTATAAATAAATTTAAAAGTTTTATTGAAGTTAAAGTGAGAATCATATATTTAAGCTTAAAACTCATAATATCTTTTTTTTCTTGATACGAGAGAACCTCATCTCTAAAAACCGTATTTTGTTGGATCAAATGAGTGAGTAAAATCTCATGTGTTTCAAGCTCTTAGAAGAGGTAAATGCCTTGACTCGAACTCAAAACCTGCTGTGCAGATCGTAAGCTCTTTGTCACCGAGGACTTAAAACTCATGATATCAATGAAACTAGTAACGAGTTTTGATGCATAGAAAAATTAGTGGAATTTAAACGAATGTGTTTTGAGAATGAGAAGATTCCAAGGAATTGTATGTAAATAAAGGATGACAGTTAAAGAAAGAACTGTATGAGAAGAAAAGAGAGAGAATGCTCGTGTAAATTTTGATTTAGAATGGATAATGCTACCTTAAAACAATAATAAGTATAGAAAAAATAAATGATGGAAAGATAAAATAAATATATTTTAAAGTAAGGAAATATTCTCAAGGACTAAGTAAAATAAACGATGTGACTCCAATAGGGATTGAAAGGGAAAATTATAATTTATGATGCAAGAGCATTTATTAACCAATTTTATGATAGACCATAATTTTTAAAATGGCTGTCATATCGAGCTGGAACTTTACATGTAGTCGCTTAACTTATTGTTTTATTTTTTTGTCACCATTCATAACCAAACTAATTTATATTCCTTTAAAATTTATCATTTTTTGTTCTGTAATGATCCAACATGGAACCATTAAATGATTACCGGATATAATCAGAGGATGCAGTCAGGAAATGTAAGAGAAAGGGGTCTGAACTAAGATTAAATTGATAAAAGAAGGACTAAATAAATCGATTCTTAATTACTGGGCTCAACAACCAATCAAGTTGCAGAGGCTCTTCCTGCTGAGTGGCTATAAGAGAAGTGACATTCATGAGCAGAAGCTTGGACAGACTCGGTTCTTGGCTGGAGATGAATTTTCTCTCGCTGATTTTCACGCCTGCCTAATGGGGACCAAGTTGGTGAATTCAACTCCCAGGAAGAATGTGAACAGGTGGTGGACTGAGATTTCTAACAGGGCATCGTGGAAGAAGGTTCTTGGAACGAGGAAAAATGCTTGAAACTGGTGGTCTTCTTTTGCTCAGCCAGCCAGCACGCGTGTTTAATTTCAGTCCATTGCTTTTTTCGCTCTGATTTTTTCAATAAAAGTTTTTATTTTTGTTCAATTTTACCATTAATTAAAATTGATTATATATATTATTTTTCATTTCAGTCTTTTTTTTATTTAATTTTTTATCCTTAAATTTTTTTCAGTCGGCATGTTTTAATTTATTTCAATTTTGTCCTACAATTGAAATTGATCATATATGTTATTTTTCATTTCGGTCCTTATTCTTTTGATTGTTTTAAAATCTCTTTAATTTTTTCGGTCTCAAGATTTTGATTTGTAGCAGTTTTGCCCTTCGATTGGAATTAGTTATATATTTAGTTTTTCATTTCAACTCTTATTCTTTTAATTTTTTTTATTTGGTATAATTTCTTTGGTTTTTTCGGTCCTTCTTGGACAATATTTATTATCTGTTTGTATTTATGCATTTATACTTTTAGTTTTGATTTTTAATATTTGTCATTTTATTTTTTGTTAGGATTTTATTTTTATTCAGTTCAACCATGAAATTTTAATTTATGTTATTGATAATTTTAAAATTAATATTTCTTCTTTTTCCTTTTGTTTTGTATTTTAGTGTTTTCTGTTATTTTTATTTGTTCTTCGAATCAGAAGAGTTTTTTATGCTCATGATAGTTTTTTCTTTTTCTTTTTCTTTTTCTTTTTCTTTTTGTTTTTGTTTGTTCTTTTGGTTAAAGTTTTTTTTTATCATTCGAGATAATTTTATAGTTTTTATTGTTTACACAATAATACTAATAATTTTAGTGATTTTTTTATAATAATGACAATATTATTTTTGTAAGAATATTTTTTTTATTATTATTAAGAACAATTTAATAATTTTTATTATTCAAATAATAATAATAATTTTAATTTTAATTTTAATTATTATAATCATAATCATAATAATGATAGACACGATATAATGGGCCGTACAATGTAGAAAGCCCACTTTAGACGTTTGCGTTTGATCCTAAGGTTCTGCCCGGCACGACATCATTCCGAATCCAAAACAAAAAAGTAAATGCGAGACGCAAGCCGAAGCCACTTTTGTCCACCCTGCTCAAGCATCCAATCTGAGACATAGAGACGGTCATGGAATCGAGTTCCAAGGGAGAAGACGAAGTCGGGGGATACAACAGCAGCAACGTTAAAAAAGCCAAGCTGCAGTCAACTCTCGCTGCTCTCCTCGACGATCCTATACTTTCTGATGTCCCCAAGAAACCCACTTTATCTGATGTTGACACCCTTATCAGCCTTGAAATGGGTAGTGCCATGCGCATATCGGTTCAAAAACTAGACGGAACTTCCTTTGGTATTCAAAGTTTAACCGTCTTCTTTTTGGCATTTAATCAAACACTGAATATGCGGCTAGTGGAGCTAAATTTTCTTTTGATTTGGTTTAGATGTGGCATTGATGAATTCGGCTACGGTGAAGGATTTGAAGCTTGCAATCAAGAAGAAACTGACCGAGATGGAGCAATCCAAGATGGGTCATCGTCATATTTCATGGTAAGCTACTGTTCTCCAAGAATTTATCAAGTTATTATTACCATACCCTGCAATTTTGCTGGTGAATGGCCACTTTTGGTTCATTTAAAAGTAACAGTGCTTTTTGAATCATCAAGCCGCATGATGTATTGATTCCATTACGTTTGCAGGAAGAAAGTGTGGGCTAATTTTACTCTCTCGCATCATAATCAAAAGCTCCTTGATGACAATTCTGCGCTTCAGGATTTCAGCATACGTAATAATTCTCAGGTTTCAGTTCTATTCTTGTACCTATTGAGTATGATCTTTCTTATCTGTTGATTTAGCTCTGGAATCGATGATGTCGCAATCTCCAGAGTTATGCACTTGATCGTCCCCTGCATAGTTTTGTTTAAAAATTGACTTCTGTTTCCCTATTATGGCTTCCACTGCCTTTGGCTTAGAGGTGTGTTGTGCCTGTGCAGGTGCATTTTGTGTCCTATGTCATGTCAAAGGATTCTCAAAGGCATTCTAAGCGGAGAAAGCATCGATTCTTCCATGGCCTTAACAAGCGTGCTTAAGGTTTCCACTGTATTGCTTTATCTCAATGATTCTGTACAGCTCCTAAGTAAACCTTTATCGATATTTTTACTGAATTTATAGAAAAATTCTTCTCTTTTGAATGCTACATTCAAATTAGTTCTAGCTTAAAGTTTGGAGGGAATTTGCAAGATTCTTTAGCTCAGAGTGGGTAATAGCATAGATATGTTTTTCAAAAACAATAGTCCAAGATTATATTCAATGCAATGGTTCAGTATCAGTTCTAAGATCGAATCTACAGATAATTTGATTTTGAATCCTAGAATTAATCAAGTCTTCAACTCAAAACCTCATTTGAATTGAAGTTGATTAGCTTGCATCCACAAAGAGCAAATAATTCAAGAAAATACCATGAAGACAGTGCAAGGCCTATCAAGAATTAACCCTTATTTTCTTTCTGTAATATAGCATCTGCCTTATTGTATCTACCAAAGATTGTTTCACCTGGAAACAATTGTCTTATCTATCTCTCGTTTATGCCTTTTCCTTGCCATCACGGTGCCAGTTTTTCTCCTTGTTTCAGGATTATTAGGGCAGCTAGTGTGTGCAGAGAACGAACAAACACATTTATTTTGCTACAGGGAGTCCATTTTCGGTCCATGCAGTGTATCCGCCAGCAACATCGGTTACACGAACAAAACCCTGCAGAAGCATTTTAATGTTATCAATCATATTTTCCACATCTAAGAAGTATGCTAGAAAGAAGTTGATGTTCATCACTGGTGTGGGCAACCAGACATGGGCAGCTCAGCATGAAAGTTTAAAGCTTGACCGGGTGCATTTCCTGAAGGTCGGTCACCAAAATACACCAGATTTATGGTATCTTTAGTATCTTCTTGAACCAAAATCATGCCTATTGTAAGTTCTGGTCTACAGAAAATTATTGTCCAAAACTTCCTTATTAATTTGCTTGAGGTTGTTCTTGAAGATATTTCCGAAGCAATACAATTGTGCGACTTACATTTTCCAGCAAAATAGAAAATTGACAGGGCATTGCAAGTTTGGGCACAACAAATATAATTGTGACTTTTAATATGAAAAGTAAATTAGGTGAAAAAATTGATAAAAAAAATTGGTTCGGTTTGATTTCATATTTGAGAAAATGGAAAAATCAAACCAAATCATCTAGTTTGACTAATCAATCGGTTCATTTTAATTCAAACAAATATAAGATTTAAATTGATTCGGTTCGAAAAAGCCTGCCAATTTTCACCGCTAAATAACTTTGCATCCACAAGAGTTTAAGGCTAGAAATTTCTTCAACAATTATTACTAGAATGTGCGGGGATGAGAAAAACTTACAGCTGCTTGCAGATCACATGCAGCCAAAAGCGACCTTCTTCCACTCTTGCATCCCTAAGGAACAAGAAACAATCTTTGAGGCTAGAATTGAAGACCTTGGATTAATATAATTGGATAAGATCTATGGTTATGGTGTTTACAACAACAATATCATCATCTTTTCTGAACTGCGATGATACTTCCTCCAAAAATTTAGAATTCTTGAACATTTCTGCACAAATATTAAGCAAGTTCAATAAGCATAGCAAATTCTTGCTAGAATCAAAGAAGCTGCTTATTCTCAGAATCTTTTCTTTTCTTCTCTGCTTTCTGAGAAAACTCTTCAAGAGATTTACCTGCTCCATTGTTTAGCATGTAAGGAATGTTTATGGCCCCTGAAGGATGTCCAGCACGAAACTCATCACAGGTCCTACCATATCAAATCGAAAAATAAAATAAAAATAAATGGTAACAATTTATATATATATATATATATATATATATATATAATACAGAAAATGAAAAAAAATTCTTCAAAATATTAGATCATGAAGAAAACAATAAAACAAAAATCGAAACTAATCCAGAAAAACCTGACAAATAAAAGAAAATTACCTGACATCCAAATACTGATGTCCAGCTTGAAGAAGCTCGTGTGCAACATGAACTTGAACTGACCTTGGCTGAACCTGAAACGATTGAGTTTTTGTATTTATTTCGTTGTCGTCGTCAGCAATGGATCTGCATCAGCAAAATATGCCAGTTTTTACCTCGGTGAAGACAACCCAATAAATCAACATCCAAGAATAAAGAAATAAAAGTGCACCCGAAGTTCGAGACCCTGTCTCTTACACCCGTACGATGATGCCCTTTGGCAACATGAAACGACACCACCAACCCTGGCCAAGAAACCCTAAAACAGATCATAAATGCCATTTGTTTTTAATTAATTATAAGAATGGAAACCATTGTGTATTTACACGATGGAGGAGGAGGAGGAGGAGGAGAAAACCAACATGCTGGTGATGCCTTGTTGCGATGGACGAAGAAGAGAACGCATGGAACGAACAAGGTGAGCAGAGGAAGCGAAGGATGGCATCCTCAACCTCTAAGATTTGTTTCCTATACGACCTCCCTCCCTTGATTTTTCCTTCTTTTTTTGAAATGCTAGATACAGCTAATGTTAAGAAAAGGGGGGCTGGCTGGTTTTAACGGGAGGAGTCGTGGTGAACAAGTGGCCGAGCTCTAAATATTCTAAGCAAATGAAAGAATAGAATATGCCTAAATTATATATAAAAAAAAAAATCCATCCTTGGATCTCAAAATAAGGTCTTCTTGAGGTGTTGAAATTTTTGTTAAAGTACGTCAGAAAGTTTAAAATTTGTGATTGATTTATCGATTTGAATGCCACCAAACGTTAACATTTTATAGTTTGGGATTGGTATCCGGTGCATGCGTTGAGCCGGGTGCAAAAGGGTATCTGAAGCATTCGTCGGCATTGAAAGCTGCTCTTTATTAAAAAAAAAAAAGTTATTTAAAAAAAGTTATTTTTAATATTTTTTATATACTAATATAAAAAATACTTTAAAAAAAAATATATAATTTTAAAAATAAAAAATATATTATTTTAATATATTTCTAAAACATTCTTTCAGACATACTGTCAGTCACTTCGAAGTTCTTCTATTCATCTATGGATGCCTATCGTGGGTCCATCCTCGCCGGAACATATTTGGGTTCTCCGAGTACTTTACCTTTGAGTGGTTAGGTTAATTTGTACTTTCGAGGAAATAATTTGAACCTGCTACTTTCCAAGTACCTTAATTATGTGCTTGCTCTCAAAATGGTAATTACGAAACTCAATGTTCAAAAATAATAAATTACTTAATTTTTCTATTTATTTGGCGTTTCGGAAAATTGAGAGTCTTAATGTTTATTTTCATTTTATGTTAACCACATTACTCATGCTACCATGTTCTACCTAATATTAATATTATTTATGTAGAGTGATTTTCATTTAGTTAAAAATATATTTTATATATTTTTAAATATCAATATATTTAAATCATTAATAACACCTATAAAATATTATTTTATTTTTCAAAACAAAAAATAATTTAGAGATATTTCTAAAAGTAGTTTAAATTGCCTTGCCAATTGTACCCAGAAACACTCAACTTATCTCTCTCTATCTCTTGAAAGATTATAAAGGAGCCCAACCAAAATATTAGTTAATTAAAAAATTATAATGTATTCCTATATAATATTAAATTATCCAATTTATTCCCCTGACAAGTTTTTTATTTGAATTCATTAAATTTTATTTTTATTTTATATCTGTTATATGAAAAAGAATTGATTAATTTTATCAAATTATTAGAAATACAAAAAATTATGAAAATTTTCCCAACCATTAATATTTTAAGAAACTATAATCTTATTTCTTTTGAAAAATATTAAAATATATCTTTACATAGCTCATGGGAATTTTTAAAATCAAAGATACAATCACGTTAATATAAATTTAAAAGGTCAATAAAAAATAAATATTATATAAAAATATAATAAAACACAATTAAAATACCGGAAAATATTAAAGATTTATCCAATTATATAGTAACAAACCAAGCCATTTTCTCAAAAACAAATAAAAAGTCTAGATGACATATACATGTGTGTGTAGGCAGGCATCTTTTGAGTTAATTTTCATTCATTAAAAATATATTTTTTAATTAAATCATAAGTAAATGATTTATGGAAAGTAGCTAAGAGAAATTATCCAAAGACAGTGCATTATCGAACTATCATCACCATAGACGAAACGGACCTAAACTAACAAGGGCCTAAGAGCTCACTATGGGCTAGAACGTTTGGGCCTTCAAATAAACCACTCTACTAAGGACATGCCACCTTCAGGCTTCAACGTGCACATCAACTGGGCTTTAATGGCCATCATAGTTTGACCTTAACTAATAAGGGCCCAATAGGTCATTATAAATCTATATGGGCTAGACCTTAATAAACCGCTCTATTGTCCTGGCAACGAAGGACATGCCACCTTCAGGCTTCAACGTGATCACGTCAACTGGGCTCTAATGGCCATCAGAGTTTGAGAAATGGCAGATGATAATGCTAATTCCTTACATGCAAAGAGCTTCAAAACTTTTGATTTTACACCAGTTTATAAGCTCAACAAGGCTTTGCAATCCTTTTGCTTCACAATTGTCCTCCAAATTTCACGCCTTTTCAAATGTTGACTCCCTTGTTTCAGCTCTAATCACTGCTATAAGCACTTGCAGTTCCATCTCTTATTGCAGGGCACTTCACTGTCGAGTAATCAAGTCTGTGAATTGCAATCATGGTTTCATTGGCGATCAACTGGTGTCCCGTTATGTTGAATTGGGATGTACAAAAGATTCACTTGAGCTGTTCGATGAATTGCCTGAGAAGGACTTGGTCTCCTGCAATTCTATTATTTCTGGGTTTTCTCGAAGGGGGGATTTGGGGATTTGCTTGGGTTTGCTTTTGAGGATGAGATTGGAAATGGGTTTTAAACCTAATGAAGTTACGGTTATACCTGTAGTTTCAGCTTGTGCTGGTGTTGGAGAACTTGATGTGGGCAAGTACATTCACGGGATTGCTGTGAAATTGGGCATGCTTTTGGAGGTTAAAGTTGTTAATTCTCTTATTAACTTGTATGGAAAGTGTAGATATGTAGAGGCGGCTTGTTGCTTGTTTGAAGGAATGCCAGTGCAAAGTTTAGTGTCATGGAATTCAATAGTTGCAGTTCATGTTCACATGGGACTGGCCGAGAAAGGGATTGGTTATTTTATTAGGATGAGGAGAGCTGGAATTAACTCTGATCAAGCCACTGTAGTGAGCTTACTTCTAGCGTGTGAAAATTTAGGTGTGAGGAAGCTGGCAGAGGCTGTTCATGGTTATATCTTGAACGGTGGTCTTGATAGGAATTTAGCAGTCGCAACTGCATTGTTGGATTTGTATTCTAAATTAGGTATTTTGAGTGATCCACGCAAGGTCTTCGGAGAGATGATTGATCCGGATGCAGTGGCTTGGACTGCCATGCTATCGAGTTATGCTATGCATGGGCGTGGGCGTGAAGCCATAGAACATTTTGAGCTAATGGTTAGAGAAGGTGTGGTGCCTGATCATGTTACTTTCACTCACTTGCTGAGTGCTTGTAGCCATTCAGGACTGGTGGAGGAGGGGGGAAATTACTTTAAGATCATGTATGAAGTTTATGGGGTTGAGCTAAGAGTGGAACATTATTCATGCATGGTTGATCTTTTAGGTCGCTCTGGACATCTGAATGATGCTTATAAGCTAATCAAAAGCATGCCAATGGAGCCAAATTCTGGTGTGTGGGGAGCTCTTTTTGGTGCATGCAGGGTTCGTGGTAACATTGAACTTGGGAAGGAAGTTTCCGAGAAATTGATTTCTTTAGACCCATCAGACTCTAGGAATTATATCATGCTGTCAAATATGTATTCTGCAGCTGGTCAATGGAGGGATGCTTCAAAGGTGAGGGTTTTAATGAAGGAAAGGGTCCTGATCAGGAATCCTGGGTGCAGTTATATTGAACACGGGAACAAAATACACTGCTTTGTAATGGGTGATCATTCTCACCCTGACATAGAACAAATATCTAATAAGTTGGAAGAACTTGTTAGAAAGAATCGGGAATTTGGATTTGCGTCAAAAACAGAATATGTTCTACATGATGTGGATGAGGAAGTGAAAGAAGATTTGATCAATAAGCACAGTGAGAAGTTAGCCATTGCCTTTGGACTTTTGGTGAATAATGCTGGTATGCCATTAATTGTTACAAAGAACATTAGGATATGTGGTGATTGTCATGGCTTTGCGAAGCTCGTATCATTGATTGAGAAGCGTACAGTCATTATTAGAGATACAAAGAGATTTCACCATTTCACAAATGGATTATGCTCTTGTGGAGATTACTGGTAAGCAAATCCTCAACCCATGATATTGTGGTGCAAGCTTCACCGTTTCACAATTGGTATTTATGGCTTGATAAGAGCCATCTGATTTCATTGAGTTTTGTTGTCATAAAACCTGTATCATTATGGTTTAAACGATTCATTAGCTGATCAGAAGGGCAAAACTGAATCCAACCCACATGAATCAACGGGACACCTCTTTTTACCAAAAAGAAAAAAAAGAAAAAAAAATGGTTACATGTCTAAGCCATGATAGACTTTTTTTCTCTACTAGTAGAATGTCTTGTGCCAAAGGCTTGGTTTGAGTCTTGAAGAATTGAGGTCGAACACCAACAGCATCACTTCTTCTTCTTCTTCAAGAAGGTGATATTTTTTAGCTTCTCGATCAAGAGATTTTATGTCGTCTAGTTATTATACATTGGATTTTTTTTACCATTTTTTATTTAGCGGTAACTCCCCTTCCATGTGTTGAAAAATGAAGGATAGTATTAGGCTTTCGATGTGCCCGAGAGCCTACCTTCCTTGTTATGTAGCCTTTGTGACATCAAACTTGTAAGCATAGGTGTAAAACACAATCAAGTGATATCGGATAAGATATTTTAAAAAAATAACATAAAATAATATTATTTTAATAATAATAATAATAATAATAATAATAATAATAATAATAAAAATCATAACGTGGAGAGTCGGGTTTTGATTGGTCAATATCAAGAGAGGGTCTTATTATTTTTTATATACATGCACAACTCGGGAGAAAACTAATTTTTTTATGATGGGATGTTTGTTTATTAATATTTTCTTAAAAAAGTAATTTTTGTCTATTTTTTAAAAATAATTTCCCATAATTTTTACATTTTCTTATCATCAGTCCCAAAAAATTATCATTAACAGTATGTCACTACTTGGTCTTACAAGATCATCCGCGGACGCCACATGAGTGCGAGAGAAAGGGGCCACGGAAGCAGAAATTTGAATGAGTTGACGGACTGTTTAAACCACCATTTACTACGGCACCGGAAGAAAGAAAAAGATGAGTGACAATCAACATGACGTGACAATCAACATGACGTGACTGCGAAGATAATTAATTAGTTTCGTGAAGTTGTTGTAACTTGTAAGAGAGACAGCATGCCCATCCAAGATACCGATCTCATGAAACTTCCAGGTGCATGGTGTGAGCCTATAATTGATGGAGGATAATTTGTCTGCATTTTGATCTAGATGGCGTAACCATGTAATCTTGTAAGATTCTTGTAATAAAAAAATTGAATCATGTAATCTTTTTCCAATAAGGCTAAATTAACTATTTACTATAAGATCTTTCTCTTTACCACAGATATTTTAAATCATCTTACAAATAACTATGGGTTAAAAAAAAAAAAAAATTGTTTCTCAAAGTTTTATTTTGAAAAACTTGGATTTTCTGAACTTAGATTAGAATCTAACTGCGGATGTTTTGGAAGGAAAGGCTAACTTAAAAAAACAGGTGACTAAAGTAAAAAAGTGAGATACATGATAATTTTGATTTTTTTAATAAAAAAAATCGTTTTCATCTTTGTTTTTTTTTTTTTTTATCTTGGTTTTAATGTCCTTTTAATTTTTAAATTTTTTATTTTGATTATAAACTTTGTTTCTCTTATTTTTTTGTAAGAAAAGTTCGTTGAATTCTAGTGTGGAGAGAGAAAATTCATCATTAATATCTTTTTTTTACTACAAAACATGTTAAAATTAATCTCGGTGAGTCCCACTAAGTGAAATAAATCTTATAGTAGTTGTTTTAAATCTCAATAAAGTCTTGAGAAACCAAATTTAAATCGAGCATAAAATATATTTTTCAGTTTAATTTTGTGATTTGGATCATTTTATGAGTTTACTAGGTTGATAATTAGATTTTTTAATGTTACAAGAATGTTTATAAGATCTTTTAATGGTTGAAATGAGTTGATAAATACATTTGTTTTGGTAAAAAAACTCATAAACATAATTTTCTACATTTTTTTAAAATTAATTTATTTTTTTATATGTGTTTTAAAAAATAATTATTAAGTTTTTTTTAATCAATACCTTTTTTGTGATTGTTTTGTGTTTATTTAGTTTTTTTTTTAATTATATTGAGTGTATTTAGTTTTTGTATGGTTAGAATGATTTACTGTATTTTTTTTATTATTATATTAAATTTATTCTTGAAAAATAAAAATTAATGTTTTTTATAATATTTTTAATGTGTATAGTCTTACATAATATATTTTTTGTTTATATTATCCAACAAATCTTAGATGTGTCAATTTATATTACAAATTGATTTTTAGTTAGCAAATTAATTTAATGCAACCTGATAAATAACCTGTATTGTTCTATGAAATATCTTAATTTTTTAATCTATCATGTTTTATTTTTATTTCTTATAAAAAAAAATTAATCAGTTTATTTCTTATATTAAATTATTTTGATCTTATATGCAGAATGACGGATTTTGCGTGTGAACTCGATTTTGTTCACAATATTATTAAAAAAAGTTTATTTTAAAAAAATATAATTACTTTTTTTTATTAAAAAAACTGATTTGACTGGACATGACAAAGGCCACCAATCTACTTGTAATATAGAAAGCAAAATTCCACAAAGATTCCTTCAAAAGGAGAGCGGAATCAGCGCCCCTTCTCATCTCCGAGGCATGCCCAGATTTGTTCAAGAATTGTCTTCAGCTAGCCCATGGTTTTCTCGAAACGCTGTCCCGTTTGCTTACCATATCCAGCCATTTAAACATTATTTTTTTCTCCTTTTCTAGCCTCGAAAGTTTTCTCATGCAACCATTCTTGATTTCAACCCTGATCTCCACAGCTTCTCGACCAACCAGAAATCGATCAAATGCCAATCACAGGAGTCGAGATTAGAAAATCTAGATGATTATTTTTCCAACCGAGAAAAAACACCAGCCAAACCAACGTTATCCTTTCAACCCTAAATCTCTCTCTCTCTCTCTCTCTCTCTCTCTCTCTCTAACATGTATTCAATACATTATCGTCTACTACATCAATGCCTTTAACTTCAACTGCCGGTGTTGCGTGATCAGGCAGCCTAATATTTATTTGCTTGAGACTTGTTATTTTCGCAGGTGGGCCATGTCTTATCCACCTAGATCGAGAATCTCATGGATCCCACCATCGAAGTAACTTCCAATGCTGGCTTAGGTGACTTCTCCATTATTCATGCCCAGCTATCCGTCGTGGACCAGAAACGAAAGGATAATGGCCGCGACATTATTTTATACAATCTGTCTAGCTAGCAAGTTGCGGCCTTATCATATATAATCTCTCGTATTTTCTGTTGAATGGGTCTTGCGTAGATTACCATGTCCAGACTGGAAAAAAATAATTATCGTAGCACTTCCTGGAGAGAGAAAAAAGAAGAAGAAAGAGCATCGGTGGATAAAAAAAAGTGTGAAGTTGTATATGACGGTTATTTTATGGGATTTACTTGGGAAAAAAAGTGATAAAAAAAACATCATTAGTTAATTAAGGCTTGGGCATCATAAAATTTATCATAATAAATCGAAGATAAATTGACAGAATAATTAAAAATTGTTAGTCACATGCACAACCCATTTCATGCCATTTCGTACAAGTATTAACAAAACATCACGACATAGCAAATTATTTAACGACTTTACCAATCATCTAATCTAAATTGGGCGAGTTGATCCCTAACCTTTTAAAATAATATCATTTCAATATTTAAAAAATAAATGAAACGAAGTTATTCTTTTAAAAAAAAATAGTACCCTACCTACAAATGAATAGAGTTTGACAAAATCAATGATATCTGAGACTTGACCCCATCAAATGACAGATCATAGAATTGACTACCTCGGTGAAATCGAGTTTAACAACATTGTTAAAATAGGATTCTTTCGTTTCCTGTTTAATTCAAATCTGAACAAATTGTAGCTTAGATAATCTTCGAACCAACCAAAGATTTTTCGGTAACATTAGAAGCAGCTAGAGCTGGGAAATTCCCGTTTCGTAGTCGTTTCTGTTTTTGGGATGATAAATTGTCTGAGCCAATCCACAGAGTGCTGCAATCATGCTAAAGCCAATCCACACAACCCTGCTTCTAGTGAAATCAATGCGTGTAGATGGATGCAAGTTATGGTACTCGGTCCCTCGTGGGTCCAAATGTGTTCGTCCATGGAAGCATAGAATGGCCTCCTTGAGTACAAATGAAGTTGATATATAGATTTAACAATATCATTTGATCCAGTTGCAAAATTCATGTGCATATGAGAAAACAAATATTTCATCTGCCTGTATAATTAAAAAATAAATTAAATGCACTCAAATCATATAATTTCCACTATAATATGCATCCAGTTTCCCAAGTACTCCCGTAAAATAATAATAATAATAATAATAAATAAAAAAAAAAACAAGAGGGAGAGAGAGATCATTCTGTATCCTTGGAGAGGTATAACTTTTTGGACACTTGATCTAATTGGTATATGGGTTTACTTTACTTTTATATCATTCATTCAAGGTTAATAGTCTTAGAGATATTAAAAATAATAAATCATTTACGATGTATCGGATTTAAAAATATTAATTTAGATTTGTATCCCCGAGCACTGTGGAGGATTGGAAAAAATCCTAAACGTTATAAAATTATAATATATTCAGGATTTCCAAAATTCTTGTCGTGGTTAATAAACTGATCAACACGTCAGATTACTACAGGTTTTATAACTATGATTTAGATATTTTCCAAAAATAACCTTAAATTTTGATATACAAACTATAATGAAAAAAATAAATAAATCAAATTATCACAAGATTGAAAAGGAATAACACCATACCCTAGCTAAAAAGGCGAAAGTGGCTAGCCCTACTCGTGTCTGCTTCCTCTCCCCCTCAATACAATGTGCTGGTAAAAAAACAACAACAAAGAAATCCATCTAAATCCTTGCCCCTTTCACACAGAGTTGGTTTGTCGCCCTAAAAAGGTTGAAATCCTTAAAGATCATGCTCGACACATATGTTAATCAATGGTCCTAACACTCTTAACCACACAAAACATGTCTTGTTAGCCGGGCCACATGACCCCTCCAAAACGCAGATGTGCCCACCAGGGTTCCATATGTTAATCAGGCTCGGTTCAATCCCGATCCACATATGGGAAGATGCTTTAAAATATTCCCACCTTTTGTGAATCTCTTCCCATAATGCCGAAATTTACGGATAAATCCCCACCTTGAGTTTCTACCCTATATATACTTCCCTCATCATTTCTCTCAATCTCCACCCCTTCCCTCAAGAATCAAGAAACTTTCTTACTCATGGCTTCGCCTTTAACTCTCTCACAATCAGAGCAAGAAAATCTCTTAGAAAAACTTGGTGTTTTCAAGATTAAAGGCCGTGACAAACATGGCCGCAAGGTTCTTCTCATCATCGGCAAGCTCTTCCCTGGTAAGCAGTTCTTGTTGACTTATTAAAGATGGGTTCTTTATTTTTGTCGTTTTGATTGTTCAAGACCAAGCAACTCTTTTTTGCGGTTTTAGCTCGAGCGGTGAGCAGCGAGGTGTTGAAGAAATACCTGGAGGAGAAAATTTATCCAAAATTAGAAGAGAAGCCATTTTCTGTGGTGTACGTACACGCAGAAGTTCAAAGGAGTGAGAATTTCCCTGGAATCTCAACCCTTCGATCTATTTATGATGGTATTCCAATGAACGTTAAGAATCATCTTGAATCTGTTTACTTTTTGCATCCGGGACTCCAAGCAAGACTCTTCCTTGCCACCTTTGGTCGTTTTCTCTTCAGTGGAGGGTAAGATTCGTGCCCTTTTGGGGTCCCATCTGAGCCCTTTCGACCAACCTCCACTCAGTGATTAATTTTGGGATGTAATTAGTTGGTGCTTAGTAGGTCTTAATCGCTGGATTAATTTTTGTTGCCTTAACTTTTAACAGGTTGTACTCGAAGCTGAAATTTGTGACGAGGCTGGAGTTTTTGTGGGACCATGTGAGGAGGAATGAGATTGAGATACCGGAATTTGCCTATGATCATGATGAAGAGTTGGAGTACCGTCCGATGATGGATTATGGATTAGAGAGTGATCACCCTAGAGTCTACGGCGGACCATCAATGGATAATAACAATCCACTTTCATTGTATTCAATGCGATGCATTGCGTAGTATAGGATGTGTTTTGGGCCTTCTTTCCATGTATAAAATAGGGGTGGAATGTCGTTTTCGCTTCGGCTCTTAGGATGTTTTTTTAGTCTGTACACTTTGTAGAAAGGGTGCTGTGTTTTTAGCAAAGATGGAGCTAATGAAGTTGAAATTATCAGTAGACTCTGTGGAAACGGATAGGATGAAGTGGTGTGGTAGTTTCGGCCCACTAGATGCTTAGCCCACAGAGTATTTTGGGGGTTGGTTCGGAAAATCTTCGGTTCAATTTCCAATTCTAATCCGGGTCGAGTTTCTAATGATATTAACTCGACGAGATAATGATATAGTCGGCCGGGTTAATAGTACCAAGTGAGAAGAAGATATTTTAATAGAAATAATTTACTTGTAGCAACATTATAATAAATAAATTGACTCGAAGATTTATTGATCCGAATCTTTTTTTTATTCTCGGACGGGGTTCTTCTATTGTCACTTCATTAATAAATCTAATGATTAACGTTTTGGCTGGGAGAGTTGAGGAGTCCATTCTGCTTTTCGCTACCGCGCATCCAATCAGTGCAATACAAATTACACAAATCAATTAAGGCTATGTTTGTTTCCAGTAATTCATTTTCTGGGAAACCACTTTCCAAACTTTCTTGTGTTTGTTTGTCTTCTGGAAAGTTGATCAACGGAAAATACTTTCCGGTCAAAGAAAAATTTGGCTTGGTTTTCAGGAAAATATTTTCCGGAAAATTTGGGCGGAACGGAAAACACATTCCGGAAATTGTGAAAAATTTAGAAATGTCATTATTTGCTGATTATATCAAATTTGATCCTCAAACTTTTGATTGCTATATATAATTTGTTTTGAATATTTATTTTTCAATTCCATCTCTTAAAATTTAATTTTTATATTAATTTTGGTCCTTATTTTTATAATTGCTATTTGCTTTTTTCTTATCATTTTTTTATTGAAATTTTTTATCTATCAAATTTGGTCCTCATTTTTTTTATTGTTACTTATTTTATTTGAAATAATTTATGAAATGTTAATTATTATTATTTTAATTTATTCACCTTTCATTTTTTTTAAAATTTTTAGATTTGATCTCTATTATTTTAATTATTATTTATTTTATTTGAGATAATTTATGAAATTATATTTTTTTTCAATTTCATTCTCATTCAACTTTTTAATTTGTAAGATTTGTTCCTCATTATTTTAATAAACTTGAAAAAAAAAATAATTTATTAATAAATTATTTTCTAGTTTATTTTCTATAACACAAACAAATACTGGAAAGTGTTTTCCAGTTCATTTTCCATAACACTACCAAACATCGGAATTCACTTTCCAGAAATTCACTTTTCCCAAAATTCACTTTCCAAAAGAAAACCATTTTCCAGCAAACAAACGGGGCCAAATTTGCCTTGTTTTCTCAGTCCGATTCAACGAATATACGCTACACCGAAGTTTTTTTTTTTTATCAGTTGCTTTCAAGTCACTATAGAAGTTTGAATAAAGCAAAATGTTAAAGGTCTCGTGTTTGAATTATGGGGCCAACATTATTGACATGGAATCATGTTACTGAAATTGCTTTGAATTTTACATAGAAGCTGAATACAAGATACTAGATTATTGTTCTCCAGGTTGTGTAAAAAAAAATTGAATGTAAACAGAATGTTAATAATACATTAACATGTTTCGAAGAAAAAAAACTAATATGTGAACATCAACCTGATATAATTTGGTATGGTAAAAATATAGTTTAATTGATAAAATATTTTTATATATATAAATATTAAGAGCATAATATATTGAATTGATTTTAATCTATATGTGATAGCCTATTAAATTTGTGGTCCGGATCATAAGATTATGGCAACTTTATAAAAACACAAGTTAAAAAAAATTACAAAACTCAATTTATAATCATATTGATATTAAATGAAAATGAATGAATAAATAAATGACTTGTGTCTATTAGGGGTTAAACTAACAAATCTGGGTATTAGAACTGATATAATCATATAAAAAACAAATAAAAAAAATTACAAACTTAATTCACGATCAACACACTATTTATCAAATAAAAAACAAAAAAAACTTAGATAAACTAGGACTAATTCACGATCTAGATTATAAGATCGTGATAATCTTGTAAAAAATAATTAAAAAAACAAATATGAATTATAATTTCTTAATCAATCGAATATTAAAGGATAAAATTTTAAAAAAACTTAAGTAAACCTGGAATGACCTTCCAAACCCGTGTCATGATGCCAGACAAAATATATATATATATATATATATTCAATCAACTTAATATTGAAAGACAAACAAAACAAATCAATTAAAAAATAACAAAAAAAAATGAAACAACTAGATTAATCTGTAAAATCTATGATCTTGATCATGAGTAAATTAACCCTGTAAAATAAAAATAAAAATAAAACTTAACCATTAATATATGTAATATTGAATGATAAAATAATATTAAAATGATTTTTTATTTAAAAAATTGTTCAAATTACCAAAACACTAAAAGCCGTAGGTTTTCCATTGTAGACTGTCTCTAGAATCACTGTAGATTCGAGCAGTGTGCAGGCGAAAATGGCCCTCGGCCGCGCGGCAAATTCGCGATGAAAAACGGGGCTAATTCCGGGTTTTTCTTCTTTTTTTTTAAAATATTCAAAGATGAACAGTGTAATCACTCTTTCATCCCCGGTAATAAGACAAAATAATGCATCTGGCGGAGGGGCACCGGCGTAATTGCGCTCGTCCGGTCCGGTCTGCCGTAACTGTTAATTTTATTATTATTTTCAAAAATGGCTAAATACGGTTATAGCCTCTAATAAGACAAAAACACTGAATTGGGTTCAGGGTTATAACGGTAATTGTCCCTATTTTTCAAAAAATTTATTCCGTTATTGTCAGGGCGTGAGGAGCACGCGCCAGGCAGTTTTCCGCCTCACGCCCTATTTAAGTGGCGCGTGAGGCCGCCTCCGGTGACCGAAAATTGTCGCCCGACGGACAGAACGATGCGCCACCGAGTGAGCTTCCTCCCGCGGTGGGGCGTGTCACCACAAAATGGCCGTGGACGCGGCGGAGGCCGGTTAAACACCTCGGCAACGTTTCTCTCTCTCCTGCACGTCAATGTGCAGGAGTGTCCCCCATATTTCCTGACTTTGCACTTCGATCCCTATACTTTGAATTTCGTTTGTGGTCCTCAGTTCTTTAATATAAGTTTTGATTTTGTTTGATTGGGTCCTCCGATTTTAATTGATTGAATTTCAAAGTTTCACTTCGGTCCTTCTACTTTCAATTTCCGGGTTGTCTATATATAACTCAATCAATTCGGTACAAAAGTTCCGATTTTTGCAATTTTGTCCTCTAATTTCAATTGACAATAAATGTAATTTGCATTTCAACCCTTGGACTTTTATTTTTTTTAATTGAATCCCTTTATATTTGATTTTCATTTCAGCCCTTACACTTTTATGTTTTTTTAATCCCTACTTTTGTCCATGTATATATAATTGTATTTAACACAATAATAATAATAATAATAATAATAATAATAATAATAATAATAATAATAATTTAATTATTTTTCATTCTTACTCTTTTATTATTTTTTTTCCTCCCGATAATTTAATATATATTTTTCCAATAATAGCAATAATAATTTTTTTTGTTTGTTTTTTCTTTTGTTAAAGTTTCTGGGATATTTTTAGTCTTTCATTTATTTTTGTTTCTTTCATTATTAACATAATAATAATAATGATAATAATAATAAGAATAATAATAATAGTGATTATTATTAATATTATAATAATAGTGATTATTTATTCTATTACTATAATAATAGTGATTATTTATTCTTTCAAAATAATAATAATAATAATAAATTTAATTGGTTTTACTTGCTTGCTGTGTTGTTCATGCTTTTTATTTTTTCCCCTCTGTATAATTTATTTTTTTTTTGTTTTTATTCTAGAGGCAATAATAATTTTAGATATTAAGGCTCCGATGTTGCTATTGTTATAATATTTTAAATTAATATTGCTTCCTTTTCCCTTTATTTTTTTATTTGCTCTCTCTTTTGATTGATTTTTATAATTTTATAATCTGCACAATAATGATTTCAGTAGTTTTTTTTTCTTATTCAAATATTTTGCTTTTTTTTCTAATGTTAATGCGCGCTCTTTTGTTATCGTTTATGACACAATACCTATATTCTAAAAAATGTAATCTATGCTTACGTGACAAACTTAACGCAAAATTTTAAACATTTATCTCCTAATTTATAGCTTTTTTTTTCTTAGATCATATAAATTTATCATTGTAAATTTATCATTGTAAATTTAATTATGTTAAATTATATACAAAAAATACCCGCGGCAACGCGCGAGCAATTTGCTAGTGAACAATAATTTGCGAGGAGAGTAACAGTGAACCCCTCCTCTTTTAATTCAAGTTAGTTTTGTAAGGAAAACAAAAAACCAAGTTACTTTTTATAGTACCACGCTAAAGAATTTTGAGTGAAAGCAATAGTTGACATCAAAAAAGTACGTGTTTGTAGCCGTAGCAAATTGGGTGGAAAGCAGGCCGTTACAAACGCGAAGTCCATATACCAAAAAGGAAAGGTTCAGAACCCAAAAGCTCTACAGGTCGCATAACAGAAGAAAGGAAGTCCAATGATAGAGGGCTTCATGATTTGGGCGGAAGTATCCAGTCTCAGATATCAATCCGCAGGCGGAAGGGATCTGCGAGCTCAGGATTTAGTTACTGGAGACGGTGTTGTCACAGGAAATCTATAAATATAGGAACCCTGGCTGCGAGTCTTGCACAGCAAATTCTGGGTGAGCGTTGTTTCATGAATTCTCCTAGTTTTCTTTCAAGAGGTCGAATTCTTCACAAATCAGTTGCTACAATGGGGAATTTCTTGGCCCTAACACTGATCTCTGATGAATGTTTCCACAACAAAAGTAATCTTGACCTACCTGCTGTAGATAGTGTTGCGGCTAAGCTACTGCCACCCCGAAGTTACTCAACAAGGCAAGTAATCATAAACGAACTGGAGCTCCAGTTGAAGAAGGTGATGTCACGGTACTGCTGTTAAGAGTATGGCAATACGTATTATGAAGTATGTATAAATAGTAGGTATTATAAGCATACAAAAAGGCATGAAATATGAATTCTGTTGAGAACACTAATAGGTTTATTTTTCCCCTCTCTCTCCTATCATCTGAATATTCTTCTCCTTTCTATTCTCTGCAAATCATCACAAATTCTAACATGGGTATCAGAACTCTTATGCTTGTGTAAATAAATTGATTGATCCAATCCTCTGCTTCCGCAATCTGATCCTTCTATGCATTATTCAAAAAAAAAATTTCTCTGGACCTGTTTCCTGTTCTAGATCAAGAATCTAGAGAGTGGAGAGTAGCGAAAGTGAGATTGCCGCCACGAGAAGAAGAGCTCGATTCAAATGTCTAGCGAGACTGAAGAGGCGCAAGATAGCAATGGCACCTCAACGATGTCGATAGTTCTTTACGTCGTTCGTTCTTTGCACTCTTGCGGGGGTATGTATTAGATGCATATTTAGACTGTTTGGGATCCGTGATCATGCTTTTTTTCGCTTCACTTTATCGCCTTCAGTGATGAGTAATATTCTCGGAGACAGTATGCAGAAGAGTCCGATGGAGACCACTGCTAAGCTCATTTTCAGTCTTGACTTCTTTCATCTCACAAGACACGGCAGATGCATCAACATTTTGTTCTCAGTCAGTTGAAGTTGTGAGTTGATGCTTCAAGGAACCACTTTCATCTTCTAATTTGCCTTTTAAAATTTTGTTTCCCCTCTTTCCCCTCTCTTCTTAGCCATTTGAGCATTCTTCTTCTTCTTCTTCCTCTCAAATTCTCTACTTCTCTGCAAATCTTCTCTATCAATGTGTGTGTGAGTATTTGCCCACCCCTCCCGACATCATCTTTCTTTCGTTCCGATTTTCTCTTCTCCTCTCTTCTCTTTTCCAAACTGATTTCCGTCAAAAAGATTAAGTGCTTCATTGTTTCATCTTCACTGTTGCAATCTCATGCTTTGTTTATCCAACCATGAGATTGAGAGGGGATGTTAGAGAATGGCAATATGTATTATGAAGTATGTATAAATAGTAGCTTTTGTAAGAATACGAAAGGCATGAAATATGAATTCTGTTGAGAACAGTAGCAGACTTAATTTTCCTTTCTCTCTCTCTCTCTCCCCTATCATCTGAATATTCTTCTTCTTCCTATTCTCTGCAAATCATCACAAATTCTAATAACTGCTACCACCCCAACCATGCAAGATGGGAAATCACACTGAATCAGTTGAACCTCACGAATTTACTGAAGCTCTCCCTGGAGAAAACGATAGCAAGGTACTGCTCCCACACCAACAACTGTTGAAGCTTACAAACAAACTGAAGCTCAAGTTGAAGAAGGCAATGCCTCAGCACTGCTTCCAACCAAACCATGCAAGACAGAAAAAAATTGCGAGTTTCCTCAAGCTCGACTTGAAGAATGGATTAGCACTCTACTGCTCCCACACCAACTGTTTGAGGAAGCAAGTAGCTATGAATCTGTTGAAGATCACAAACAAACTGAAGCTCAAGTTGAAGAAAGCAGGAATGCTCAATCGCTCCCACACCCAGTATTCAAGAAAGCAAATAACTGTGAATCAGTGGAAGCTCACAAAAAAACCGAAAAGAAAGTTGAAGAATGCACTACCACTCTACTGCTCCCGCATCAACTATTCCAGAAAGAAAATGACGATGAACTAGTAGAAGCTCACAAGCAAACTGAAGCTCATGCGGAAAAACACTCTCGATGTTTACTGCTTCCCCATGAATTTTCCAGAAATCAAATATGGTTACGGGTTAGAGAGCAGTCACACCCAAAGCCTGCAGCAGACCCTTGTGGACGATCAAGTTTTTCATTGTACTCATTAGAGAGGAATCAATCTAAGCTATTTTTGCGGTTGATCCAATTCTTTTGCTACCATAATTGAAACGATCCTAGTCTATGCAGAAAAATTAAATACCGCCTCTGCTTTTTCTCCTTTTTCTTTATATATAAAATTTCTACTAATCCAATCCTATGAAACCTGAACTCTAAGCCATTTTGATCCACAATGTGACCTCCAGACATACATGCACAAAACACACCTCGTTCCAATGAAAAGATACTCCGCATCTTTTTACAAGGAAAGGTATATAGCTAAGAAACTAGACGACAATCAAGGCCTCCGCTAACATGTTGAGCAACAATTCAAATTAAAATATACAATGGGTATGAACAACAAATCACTTGTGGGCAAGAAAAGCAATGTCATGGCCCACCTTCCCACATTCACCGGTTGCATCAAGTGAATGAATAGATAGCTATCAATATATTTAATAAAAGATCTTATTTCTTCCCACGCTTCATACCTTTAGACATTCAGATGATCGTAGAAAGCTTACTGAAAAAGAAACACGACTGTAAGAACACTTGGTAGGGAACAATGAAATCGATTCAAAACTGTGCTAACCCACAACACCAAACTAGCCAAACTCCTTGTCACCGTGCAAACACCTATCAAGGGAAAAAACAAGAATTAGATACATGTACCTTCTTCTGCCGAAGAGCTATGGTAGAAACATGACCCCGATCCAATTTGCAAGAATATTAGTTTGGCTGTTTTGCAATGTTAAGTTTGTAACTGTAAGGTGTCAAACTCTCCAGCACGGCCATCTGCCAGGAAAATATCATCTATCCAGCAACATACCATGATCCAAAACCTGCAGAATCGGACTGATTTCCACAAAATTTGGCACTAAATCCAGGAATCGATTGAGAAAATTAAGATAATGCATATCCATCCTAGTATTTTAAGTCAACCTATTTAGCACTTAGATGCACTGTCCAGTCATTGAACACCAATGGGAATTGAGATGTTCATTTCAATTTACAATTATAACTTCTAGACACGCATGATTACTTGTCAAATTGCAATTAAAGATGCATTTCAGTTGCACCTTTGCCCAAGTAGAAATGGGCTGTTAACCTAAAACATACAGTGTGTACCTAGAAGCCGTCCATACCTAGAATGAAAACAAGAATTTCCAGCCATGCACATTCCCGTTTGCATCAAATACACGAATAACTGTTTTAAGGTATCTACATTAAAAAAATCATAGTTGTCACAATAAAACAGTAATACCTTCTATGATCTTTGAAAATGTGTCTAGATCTGTTAAGTCCAGAACATGGCAAAACACTAATAGAGATAATAGCAACATAACAATGCAAGGTAAGATCATTAATTACGCTTGATAGAAGCCTGGAATTAACAGACCAGGAGATGAAATCACACACTGTTACAAATAAGGTCATGAGCATATGGAGACATAATTTACAGCAATAAACACCCTTCTTCTGCAAGGAACTATTCGAGCAGAGGAACTAATTACACGTACTTTACATTTACACAATCAAGAGAAACACTTGCACTTACACCATGCATCCAAAATTAGCATGGATTGGGAGAAATCCAAAGTGGTGGAGGACATTGCAACCGCGAATAAGAATTCCGCGGATAACAAGGCAATGGTTCAATGCTTCCATCTGATAATTTGAAAATGCCCAAATCATGTTCTCCAACATGACCATCATAATTATTCGCCGAGTAATCATCAGTGTAATATATACAGTCCCCCGTGCATCCTGACAAACCCGAAGAAGATAACGCCAACGAAGAATTATCTCCAATGAACAACATCATATCACCCAAACTAGTCACCCTCTCCCACCTTGGTCCATTCAAGTCTAGCTTAAAAACTTCAAACCTCGCTGTTTTATAGATAAAAATATCAAACTCAACATCAAGATCCAAATACCTTGTAACTAATAACAACCCATCTCCAGAACTAACCAAATACTGCAAATCACCACCAATTTGCCGTGGGGTTTCGATCAACGAAACCTTAGGTGAATTGCCATTAACATCACAAACAACAATTTGACCAGCCTTATTTACAGCATAAAATAATCCATTAAAATAAATAACATCTTCACTAAAAGAACGCACATTCTCTACTACATTCCATAATCCATCTCCATTTTTACAGTAAGCTAGATCACCTGTTGAACAAAGAATCGCCATCGCCACAAAGAAATCTCCCTTCTTTTCCAAAGGGCTTGAAGACATAACAACTTTCTTTAGAAACCCATCTCTCATTTGCCTCAAGCTAGCTGTATAAAGCTCTCCCTGCGGATTAACAAGCAAATACTCTCGCCCCACATTGGCGTAATCGAAGCTAACAACATTAGGAAAACTAGAAATCGCAGGCAAATGAATTTTCCTTCGTGTTAAGGGATTTATGACAAGAATTGAAGGAGAATCGTCTAGGATTATGAGCCAGCCATGAGAAGAACCACAGTGTTTTTTATGATGAGAGGCTTCTGGGAGGTTAAGGGAGTGGAATTTGTAGGTGGAGAGATTGAAGAAAGCACGGTAAGAAGATTGGTTTGATTGGGATTGAGGAAGGAGGAGCCATGGGAGTTGTGGAGGGAGGTGGTTAGGTGTCTTGGGGATCGAAGATTTCCATGCGTGGCAGACTGCTTGGAAATGGAGATAATCGGAGTAGACTGTGATTTTTCTCGAGATTGTTTCGATTATTTCAGGTGGGAGTTGAGTCCAGTCAACGGCCATTTCTGGGCTTCTCTGGAGAATCAACAAGGGAGAAGCTAAATGGTTCCCGGAGGCGCGGAGAAAGAGGTCCACGAATGGTGGGGGCAGGTTTCTTCTTTGGTGAATTTTGGAATATTGCAATTTCGTATTTGATAATTTAAAGTCTTTCAATAATTTATACGGTATACTAGAACGAGCTCAGGTTTTGGCGATACTACCTACCTCTTCACATAAATCTATTTATTGGACCAATTTTATTATTATTTTTGTCTTTCCACTTTCATTTCATACGATTTAATTTATTTTAGCTCAAATTAACATTCAATTATCTTTTTAGGAGGAGTTGTTGAATTGAGAAACAGGGCCTAGAATGAAAAGGACCGTTATAATAGCTGGCAAATTTAAAATCTATTATAAAAGTTCATTCTAGCACTCATGTTTGTAGCCATTTGATAATCGGTATTTTTATTTTAAAAACAAATCAATTTTGATATTAAATCTTCTTCTTTTTTCATTTTTTTTGAAGGAGATGAAATTGGTGAATTCTGGCGCAAAATGAGAAAGTGATCGTTAGTGATTATTACAGTAACCAGAACGGTATTGACAACCTTGGTTGAGATATGCCATTTTTTTACCTTGAAATTGTCTAAAAAAACATATGTAATCTTGTAAAGATCTTGAGTTTTACATTGATTTTGGATTTTGTGTTGGTTTTTTTGCATGTTTGAAAGTTATGGATTGGATTAATGAGGGTTTAAAGGTATTTTCCATGTGTTTAAAGGTTTGAAAACAGGTTTGTTTGCTCAAAACCTAGGATCTTAATTTTCAACCACCACAACAATAGCTAAATTCTAGGGATTCACAGATGCATTGTTTCTTGATGCAGAAGACTTGTTTTTTTTTAATGATTGGAGCTAATGACATATCATACATCCCGTTATCTCT
Source organism: Salix brachista (assembly GCA_009078335.1). NCBI lineage: Eukaryota > Viridiplantae > Streptophyta > Magnoliopsida > Malpighiales > Salicaceae > Salix > Salix brachista. Next base: position 792,224 of record CM018573.1, on the reverse strand, counting down.
TTTTAAAAAATAAAGGCCCACGCGCACAGGGCGTTGCTTGAGGGGCCATGCCAAGAAAGCTTCACCTAATTTCTTTTTTTTATTTTCTTTTATTAATGCCTTGTTTTCTATGTATTTTTTAATTAATGCCCCTTCGAGGTGACGTTTCTTATTTATTTATCCATTTTTAGATTGTGAACATTTTTTTAATAATATCTGGTGTGTTTAATTTTGAAAGAGGTTTGTATGATACATTTGTGATTTTAAAAAAAATACTTAAATTAAGTTTTTTTTAATATCAGTTTTTTTTTATAAGATTTTTAATATGTGAGACCTTGAGTGATTTTTTCCCTTTATCGTGTTTAATAAATTTTATGTATGTTTTGATTTCTATTACAAATTTATTTTGATTAATAAATTTATTATACACAACCGGGTAAATTATTCATGTTATGATATTTAATATATCCATCTATATTTGTCTCTTAGTTTTGAGGTTTTTTTTTTGTTTAGTGTTGAAATATTTTATTTATTTATTTATTTATTTACACAATGATTATTGATTTAGTTAGTTGGATGCATGCATAAGTTTCTCGATTTACATCTAGGATATTTTTTATTAAAAACTTTTGCTTTTTTTTTTATGATTAAGTTTTGATGTTTTAGACTTGATACTTATCTTGTGATTTTTTTTACTTGACCATTTCATGCTTTATTATTTTTTTCTTTTCATGTCACTGTGGTGATAACACGTGCAACCTCTTCAATTACCAAAATATTAGATTTTTCTTACTCATTTTAAAATTTTAGAAACATTGGTATCACATCAGTTTTTTTCAAGTTGATAAAAAAAATAACTTGTCCTGCAACATAGCATGGGTTATTTATATATCAATCCTTGTTCAGCATAGTTATCAAACTCAATTTGATAATTAAACTCAAACTGAAAATGTATTAACTCAAGTTAACCTAGATCAATTATTATTTTTATAAAAAAAATTATTTTCAAATTATTTTTAATGATTTTAACTAGATTTTAGCTGACTTGTTATGTTAATCAAGTCAACATAAATTAACCAAGTCAAAATTAATCATCTTGGAGTTGATTTGGAAAATATTTAGCATTACGATAGCTTTTGTTTTAAGTTGATAGATTAGATTTTAATATGACTGTAAATTGACCCACCAGATTAACCAGGTAAAACCGAATCAACTACAAGTTAACTAACCATGGTGGAAGCTTCTAATTTTATGACGTGAACTTGATTCATATAAAAATCCCCAGCAGAATCAACATGCGCCATACATATCTTGACCAAAAGGATATTGCCTGAACAACTGCTATTTAGAACTCGATATTTGATCGAACCTCTCCTTCTCATTCTCTCCATGACAAAACCTACTCCTCTTTAGATCTTGTCTTCTCACCGTCGCCATTCTGCATGGAAACTATGATTTTGTCTTTGCTTTCAGGTTTGACATTAGCGTCTTCACTGTTTGATTAAATGCTTGACCCATGCATAATATATTTTGATCTACTGTCGTCATTTTATAAAATCTTAGTTTCATTTACAGTTTTAGAGTTCCTGATATCCCCAAACCTGTTATCCAAAAGCTCACCAACATCCTATTTAATTTTAGATTTAATTGAAGCATTAGATTTAATGTCTTCGAAAAAAGAACATTAGATCTTGATTTAGAGTTGTGCTTGCCCACAGCGCAACAACTCTACGCCGCCCTCTCCTTGAATAGTTAAAACACTCTCTCGATCTGTCACAATAAGAACACGGATCAAAAGCAAAAATAAGAATTAAATACAGATACCTCATCCGATCACAAAACTTTTTTGCATTAAATGATGTCATCATTATTTTGTACCCAAAATCCCAATCCAATGAGAAAGATTCGAATACAAGCGCTCCACAAGTCCAGACGGGTCGATGTAGAACCGGCTCGAGACCATTTAACCCACAACGCTCACGCCCTTGTCAGTGCAAGCTGAGCGGGCCCGATCATTATGCTTGGGAATGCCGCGGTCCTATTCAGGGACAACTTCAGCATGAAAAAAGGCTTCTCCAAGGTCCCCTTCGATGGTTTTGGCATCTGGGTTTTTCTGCGCATACCTTGATAGCCAACAACACTACTACGTGAAGAATATTGAAATTACCCAAGGGTCATGGTGGCAGCGTCTCCATCGTCAGAGGTTGTAGTGAACATTTTGGGATTTTTAAGGTCCGATTCTTACCATGGTGACGATGACGTTGTGGTTTTTGAATGTGTGCTCTGTCTCCCTTGATAAAACCCCATGAGATGTTTAAAAAGGTATCTTATTGTGCAAGATGCTCAACAAGAACGATCCATTGAGGTGTCTCCTGCACTTCTTTCTTTTTTTGGGTGCCGAGAAACACCACAGATACAATCTTGAGTTGTTGCATAGACAAGAACAAATCCTTTTCGCCGCTCCTGTAGCATTTTTGTTCATAAAAATGATCCAAGTTCCTTTCAATGGTTTAATGATATGTCCCTGCAATTGTTTGTGCCCATTAGTGCTATATGAACTTTATAATCTCTCAAGGAGCAATTTCCAGTCCATTAAAAGATTTTGGAAACAATTAGCCCTCTTTCTCTCTCTATCTTTTTTTTCTATTTTTTTGTGTGCGTGTACTCTCTATTCGCCGTGGTAACATTCGTGGCCTTGGGGAGACTTGGACGTGTACAATTTTTTGGTAACGTGGTTGATATTTTTTGGAAATAATTTTTTTATATGTATATTTTTAGTTTTTATTATTAATACATAAAAATTATAAAAAATAAATACATAAAAAAACTTCACTTCAAGTTAAAAGAAAAACATAATAATAAAAAACCTCAAATTTAAAAAACATGAGTTAATAAAATTTAATTATCAACTCATTGATTTTTTATTTATTAAAACTTGTGCTGAACATTTATTTTTTCATAAAAAAATTTTGGTGGTCGACAGAAATATATGAATCACACCTTATTGTAGGATGAAGTTTTACCACTATAATCTTATTTAATTTCTGTGATGGGGTATATTATTTTGAAATGTTTGTAAGTGTGGTAACAATTATTTTTATTGTTTACTAAGAAAATATATATTATAATAATACATATTTAATTTTAAAAAAAAAAGAATTTTTCTTCACCGGCCAAAAAAAGGAACCGCGCAAACGAGCCGTCCTCATTTCCGTTACAGTTGCCGCGCACATCCCCATAGTCCCTCCCATTCCAAAATAGCCATGTGCTCAACATCACTTCCGTCAAATTACAACCGTCCAAGCACTCCCCCCCATCAAGATGCCAAACCCCCTCGCCGATCCCAACGATAAAAAAAATAAACCGTTGAAACAAAATGCAGACTTAATTTCTGTCGCCCGTTTTAAAAAACCGATTCCCTTTTCCTATATTCTCCACTGCACCCCAACTCCTTTTCCCTCTGCAATCTGTAATGTTCGAAGCCTTTTTAAGATTCTCATGTAATCGAATTTGCTTTCTCAATTCAATGGCAACCAGTTGATTGATTCCAACCGAGTGGAGTCACCCACTTAAATTCTCTATTTATAGCCCCAAATGCACCTCAGCAAAACCACGCTGCGATCGCTGCCTTTGCTCGGTAATTTTTTCTCTCTATTCCAATATCTTATTTTGTCTCCGCATTTGAATTCGAACACCGAGAGGTGAATGTGACTGCAGGGTTTTTATTGGATAGAAACATAATAATACGATCAAGCGTCGAGTTATTGAAGCCTAGTGGGTCGACATGGTTTACAACAGTAATGTATGTATCTTGGTTTTTCACTGTTGTTATTTACTTTCCTGCTCTTAATTATTGTTATCCGAACCTGATCAGGGCAGGTCAAATTTCAAATTGAATCAGACAGCCGACATGTGATTTGACTTTAATTTTTAGAATATGAACCGGCATTAATAACTTTGCTTAAGCTAGAAGCTGGGTTAATTTTATTTTATACAAAAAAAAATGCAGGGATCTGATGCCAGTTACCATCGGACTGATACTGGTATGCTGTTCCTATCATTCCTGTCAGTAATTGTCTCTCTAATTGGATATTCTTGGTCATTAATTATGAATTGTGACGGGGTTAATTACTTTTGGTTAGGAGCTGTGCTGCGGAGCGGAAGAGAAATCCTTCTTCAGGTAATTTCGGGTAGAAAAATATTGAAAGAAACTGTTCATGCCAGACGTCAAATTAAGCCGCTTTCGTCGGTGGGTAGGAGTGGAGTTTTCTAGGTTTGATCGAAACTTTGCTAAACAGGCTTTTAACTGGGAGTCACATAAGCATAACTGGTGGGGAAATTTGGAGAAGAAAGTTGCTGATATTGCGAAATCTGGGTTTTCCTCAGCATGGTTGCCGCCGCCTGCTAACTCCTTCGCACCCGAAGGTTAGAGGGATAAAGTTGTTATATCTGAGGCTGATTATGATTTCGTTTGCGTGCTTAAGAAGGGGGTGGTTTTTTTATTTTGTTTTCTAACTTCACTCTTTGGTTTTACAGGTTATCTTCCACAGAACCTTTATAACATCAACTCTTCATATGGTTCCGAGCAACTCTTAAGGGCTTTACTTCAGAAGATGAAGCAGTACAATGTTAGAGCCATGGCTGACATTGTTATCAATCACCGGGTTGGAACAACCCAAGGGCACGGAGGAATGTACAATCGTTACGATGGAATTCCATTATCGTGGGATGAACGTGCTGTTACATCTTGTACTGGTGGATTGGTAAGTTTAGTTCCGTGTGTGTGTATAGAGTTTGGGGGCAGTCTATGCAGGTGACCCTGTATGAATATGAACGATAAATAGGGTAAATAGGCTTGCATGTTAATATGATCTGACTATTACTGCCTTGATACTAAGACGGGATACAGAGTCTCACACATGGATTGCTTGCTGACCTGTTACTGCTGCTTTCCAGGGTAATCGAAGCACCGGTGACAACTTCAATGGGGTTCCAAATATTGACCATACTCAACATTTTGTTCGAAAAGACATAACTGCATGGCTGCAGTGGTTACGTGAGAGTGTTGGCTTTCAGGATTTCCGTTTTGATTTTGCAAGAGGGTAAACATCTTTTTGAACTGGCAGTGTATTTGTTTTATTCTACTGGTTCAATTTTTGCATTCATCACTTACAATTTTTGCATTCATCACTTACATCCCCACGACCTGCAATTTAGTTATTCTCCAAAATATGTGAAAGAATACATTGAAGGAGCGAAGCCTGTATTTTCTGTTGGAGAGTACTGGGATTCTTGCAATTACAATGGCCATTTTTTGGAATACAACCAAGGTATTACTTCTAAATATACCTCGCATCCTTACTCGTTGGCCTACTCTAAGCCATGCTATCTAAAGATAGGATTACTTTTTTTCCATAATATTTTGGGGTCTGGATTAGTAACTGTTACCAGGGGAATGAAAGTCCACACCTGTAATTAATAAAGGTTAGCTTGCATAACTTTTGGTGTCTGGATCACTCACTGTTTCCATGTCCCACCTTTCACCTCTTTTCCTTCTACTCAGGTTTTGCTTGTCAATTTACACATGTTATTTGCATTTTCCTATTATAAAGATGTCTTCATTAAAAATCTTGAATCGGACTTCAAAATGCTGCTCTGTTGATCGTGATGTCTGTGGGTGCTTTTATGATTAACATTGTTCTGTAAATTCCTCCTTCAGACAGCCATAGGCAGCGGATTGTCAATTGGATTGATGCAACAGGCCAGCTCTCAGCTGCATTTGACTTCACAACAAAGGGAATTCTTCAGGTACTTCAAGGGATATCATATCACAGAACATTTTTCTTTGATGATTTCTTTGACTTGATGTAACTAGCTAACTAATTTATCAGGCTAATTTTTGGATGATGCTAGGACAACTGCAAATATTTTATATTTTAGCTGTGAGCCTATTTCGTTTGACATAAAATAAGGCTTAATCGAATGGGAGTGTTCAATATAGGTGGGCATAAGAAGCTATATTCTTCTATGGTTACATCACTTTTATGGTAATACCGATTCCTGATTTTCAATGAAGGAAGCTGTCAAGGGGCAATTATGGCGCCTGCGTGACCCTCAAGGAAAGCCACCAGGTGTATTGGGATGGTGGCCCTCGAGGGCTGTCACATTCATTGATAACCATGACACAGGCTCAACACAGGTATCCCGTATATTTTGAACTACCATTGAAAGAATAGACAGATGGTCTCTCCTTGTTTTTCTTTCTTTGCTTCTTCTGGGCAGTTCTATGTTCTTGCCGTCCTGATATATTAAGCGCGTGGGCGCACCGCGTGCACACAGCCTAATCCAATCTATTTATCATCTTCAAATGCACGTTGATAATTGTGCAGTATCAGTGATCAAGATTTTTTTCTTCTGTTTTCAAATAGGAAGTAATATCTTTCTGATCATTTCATTGATGCAGGCTCATTGGCCTTTCCCTTCAGATCATGTTATGGAGGTACGTTGACACTTGTGTTCAAAATGCAAATTTGTTGAACAAGCTTAATAATTTGTGTTCCCCGTGATTTAAACTGTACAGAAAAGACAACCTGTGTTAACATGGATCCGTTTGTTCAGTTCTTTTTTGTTATTTGGTTTTAAAGGTTAGGGATTTTGATGGAAATAAAACTGGAGATTTTTAAGTCCTATATGGCTGGTGTCATGTTCAGTTTTCTATTAAATGAAGTTAATAGCTAATCTTTAATATTCTTGTTTAGGGCTGTCTGTGCAACAACGTTTTGTCTTGTTTTGAACCAAAGGTCTGAAATTCGAGTTTTGGGGAGTGATGTTTAAGTTATTGGATCTAACTTCTTGTTCCATGGTCTGCTGCAGGGTTATGCTTACATACTTACACATCCAGGGATGCCAGCAGTTTTCTACGATCACTTCTATGACTGGGGTAATTCTAATCATGAACAGATTGTGAAATTGGTACGTTAAACTGTGAATTTCCGTCTGTTGAATTCCTCACCCGGGGAAGGTTTTCTCCTTTGTAACTTCCTCTAAATCCGCAGATTGACATTCGGAAGCATCAGGATATCCACAGCCGATCATCTATCAAGATTTTTGAGGCCCAGCCAAACCTTTATTCTGCAATGATTGGCGAGAAGGTGTGCATGAAGATTGGGGATGGTTCCTGGTACCCAGAGGGCAAGGAGTGGAAGCTTGCAACCTGTGGCCACCGTTATGCTGTGTGGCAAAAATAATCCTCCTCTTTCCACCCCTAGTAGTTGCCCCCATTTCTGCTACTTTCTTTATGGGGAGGCAGATTATATGGCAGAGGTGAGAGGCCACTTCTACAGCTACCAAAAAAGTACAAATAGTGGATGAGTCTCAATATCAATTTCGCATTGGAAATCACTGTACTAATAAAATCCACTGTTTTGAAGCATGTTGTCCATTGCCAATATATATATATATATAGCTGCGTTCCTTTTATTTTCCTTTTTCCAGTTCATTTGTTGCATCCCAAGTATTTCATGAAACCGAAAATTATTAGTTTTAGTTTTAGCACCAACAATTATTTGTATTAGTTTTAGTTTATGCTCTTGGCCCTTGGGTTTATGAAAGATGTTTGCCTTGCTGGCTACAGATTTCCAACTACCAAGCCACTCCCACGGCCTTGGGTGGATTGGTGTGTAAACCAGCCCACCGCTTGGGCTTACTGGGCTCGAGGTTTCGAGCCTTGATGGCTATCAGTTGTGTTAGGTTCCGTGGACCTTCTCTGGACCACAAAATCAGAAAACTGTGGACATAGAGTAGAAGAAACCACTGGTTATACGAGTGCTATAGGGAGGCAGGCATGAGATTCTGGAAGACACTGATCATGGCATTGACTTGTTTTTTAAGCTTTTCTCTGTGTGAACTAAATGAAGTCTGACCGCCATTAACATTTAAATAGAGCTAGCAAAAGCTTTTTGGACAAAGTTGCACATAAAGTGTAAAGTTGTCCCATGATGAACCGCTAGAAAGAAAAGAAAGGTAAACCTCGAATTAGTCCCTAAATTACTCAGGGATTCTCGATTTTGTTAGTCCATAAACACCTTGCTGTTTCCTTTAGGTCCCTAAGTTTAATTGAATTCTCAATCGACATCCCCGGTCACTTCTGTTAGTGGATTTTGTAGGGAGCTGGGCCTAATTCTCTTTTTCATAAATTTGTGAGGGACAATTTTGGCTGACAATTCATTCAAGAATTCTCGTATGATATGCAAATCCAATCTAGATAAATCATTTTTGTAGACACTTAATTGAGATTAAAATCATAATCCATAGATGAATTTGAGGATATACAGAGAAGCAATATATTATGACGTATGGACATAAAGCACGAGCTAGTCAAAGCATAAAGCCACGACTGCGCGTAGATGTATACGGAGGATACATAAGATAGCGTTTGCTTGCTGCCTCATAGTAGAAAAAACAAGAACAGCACAATAAATGGGACATAATTTTGTTTTAGAATAATAAAAAACACAAAAATTGTAGAAAAAATGAGACAAAATTATCAGACAATAATATAAATCATATTCTAGAATCTCATCTAACCGTTTAAGTTTTTAGGTGAGATGATTTCTTAACAAAAAAAAAATATATTTTTTTTTATTTTAAAATGTTAAAAAACCATTCTATAATCATTTTTAAAACAAGATTATTCTAATATCCATGTACATATCACTTTAACCAAACACTTTTGTTTTTTTCCTTTTCAAAACACAGCATTTGAGAGCGGTAATAATAGCTCTCACTAGCATGGTTGCATGGCGCGATGCTGTGTGCCTGTGTGTACAATACCTGAGGCTGTGCTATGTGTGTTTTTAGTAGATTTGAGAGAGAGCAGTCACGTGACAAGAGAGCTGGCAAGATGCTCTCACCTATCATAATCACACCCATCGTCATCGACCTCATCATTTGTGTTTTGAAACTCAAAAAAACACAGCTTCCCCACACATAATTCCCACTTCTCCAACACCGCGAGACGTTTTTTACACTATTTTTGTCGTAAGATCGGACAGCTCTCTTCTCTCTCCTGCTGCCATGCTGTGGAAATCTGTCATTCATTGAGAATTGAAAAAATGAAAAATAAAAACCCCATTTCGATCCTCAATCATCACTGCTACTCTTCTTTAGCTCTATTCGATATTCTCCGACCATCACTCTCTCTTCCGATCTTTTCAGTTTTCCAATAAAAGGGGGTCGGTCAATCTCTCAGCCTCTTTTAGTCGGTACTCTTAAACCAGGTCAGAGTTTTGGAGCATGATGGCTTCTGATTTTCAATGAGGTTTTACTATTGTGCTTCGCTTTTTTTTTAAAAAAGAAATATATAATTAATGATTTTTTAAAATATTTTTTTTATAGTTTTGATTTGATAATATTGAAAATAAAAAATATCCCTTATATATTTTTAAAAAAACAACACACTTAAACTTATTTTCAGAAAAATAAATGGATATAGTGTGGAATTTCTTAAGGAAAACTAAATCATGTCGATTGATTATATAATCAGGTAACTCAGCTCAACCTAAATCAGCCCACTAATCCGAATCAATTTTGTAACAATGATTTTAGGTCAAAACTTAGAGGTAGCCTTGTGGCAACTATTTAGCAATAAAATCCCTCGATCATACATGCAAACACGAGCATAAATTGCACTAGTGGAATCTACATATACATTTTATTTTAAAATCGTAGTTTATATATATATATATATATAACACTATTGTGTTGAGAAAGCATTCCTTTTCTTGTCTTGGATAAACGTAGAACACAAATAGAATTGTCATAGCCTAAAAGTTTTCCAACCTAGAACAAAATCAATGCTTGCATTTGATGGTTTCATTCAACATTAAAATATTGCCGATGACCTACTTGAGATAATCATAATTGCATGAGAGGCACACCGCATGCATCAAAAGTTGAGGATGGTAGAGAGTCATAATGATTGATGCATGGCCGCAGCACAAAGGCGACTCATTTACTCATGGAATAATTAACAATTAAATATACGAGCAGCGAATAGGTTTGACATTGCTCTGTGAATTTGATTCGAGAAAGAGTTGCACTTTTCCCGACTCAGAGCCACTGGTTTCACATTCTAATGTATTCTCATGTTTTTTATATTGTGTTTTAAAAATATTTAAAAAAAAAATTACTTTTTTTATTTTTAAATTATTTTCATATATTAATATCAAAAATAATTTTTAGAAAATAAAACAAATCATTTTAATATATTTCTAAATAAAAAATACTTTTAAAAATAATTTTAATTATACTACCGAATAATCACTAAAAACTTCCCCGTGTCAACCCTTGTCTGCCACTCTTGTGGCCAGGATGTGCATCGAATTTTCATTTCGAAGGTAATCGTGTATGATGATTCAATCTTCCTGGTGAAGTTTTTCTCCCTAAGAGCATCTCCAGTGAGGAGTGCCATTTTGGAGAGGTAAATTTTTAAAATTGCACTTTGAATAGTGTAAAAATAGCATTTTTGTTGATGTGTGCTCCAGTGGTAAAAGCCATTTTGGAGAGCCATTTATTTTTATATTATTTTAAATATAGTGCAGTTTAATCATGCAATTAATTATACAATTAATAAGAGTAAATTATATAATTAAATAATTGCTTTTAAAAAACCCTCCAACAATATAATTATTAATTTTATATATTTCTTGTTAAGGTATTTGTAATAAAAAAAATATTTTTGATATAATTATATTATTTTCTAATATATATATTACATTGATTATACGATTAATAGGAGTAAGTTATATAATTAAATAATTGTTTTTAAAAAACCCTCCAACACTATAATTATTAATTTTATATATAATTTTTTACTCTATTGTTAAGGTATTTGTAAATAAAAATAAATATTTTTGATATAATTATATTATTTTATAATATATATATATATATATATATATTATAATATATATAAAAGGTGGCCCCAAGGTGGGGCCACCTTTTTTAGCAGCATGTCCCGAGCTGCTATTTGTAGCAGCTCGGGAAGGGGGAGGTATTTTTACCTCTCCTTTTGCACTCCCGCTGGAGTGTCTAAAAGGACTGAAAATTGCCAAAATATCAATTTTTTATTTTTGCCTCTTCAATTTGGCATGCCCGCTGGAGATGCCCTAACTATGCCATTTTAATGGTAGCTTTTGTGTTTTGAATTAAGAAAGTGTTTGCTAATTTAAAATGTTTTTCACGTGAAGAAAATAATTGATTTTTAAATGTTTATTTCATGATTTTGATGTAATGATACAAAAAATGAAAAAAAATCTAAAAAATAATATTATTTTAATTTATTTTAAAATAAAGATTATAAATTACATTAACAAATACACGTTAAATTATAATTTTCCATCTCTTATTTTATTATATGTTTTCAAGAAAAGAAGGATAAAAAAGAAAATTAAAATACTTCCTTGATTATCAGTCCAACCCCATAAGCTTGCATTTTCAGTCCCTCAAACATTCCTTTACCTGTCACATAATTTGATAATTACCAGGCATTAAAAAAAAGACTTTAATCATTGAGTTGAAGGATGAATATCTTTTCGGACTAAAGTTATACTTGATACGAGGTGAAAAATTCGGGAATAAAATGCTGAAAAGAGTAAGACTTAAGGATAAAGTGTCAAGATGCACAGAAGATTAAGAGATAAAGTGCCACAAATGTTTGGTTCGAGATAGTAAAATTATGAATATTACCGAGTTTCAATAAATATAAAATCAATTCTTAGAAAAATATAATTATAAAAACTTAAATAACATATATTTGTGGACTAAAATGAAACGAAAAATAAAGAAAATAGAATATTGTTGATTTTTTTTTATATAGAAAAGAGGGAAGGACACAAAATCCAAAAAAAAAAAAAAAATCTTTCTCTCTCTCCTCGCAAGGTTAACATTAACTTTTTTATATGGTTAAACTTTAGCCTCCTTGAAAAATTTTCCTTCAAGTTTACACCAAGCACAAGTCAGGTTGAGAATTTACGAGGGTAATTTTTATATTTTTTACTTATCAAATATATTGTCAATTAACTATCCAAACCTAAAATATCAAACTATTTTTCAGAATTTCACACTAATTTATGTTATTAATTACTTTTAACCGAAGAGAATAATAATAGAAGTATTTAAGATAATTTGATAATTCAAACTCTAATATAATATTAAATAATAATTTCAACTTAAAAATTTAAATCATTACATATTACAATATATATATATATATTGATGAGTTAATATTTTTTGCTGCTATTTTTTATTTATAGAAATATTAATAAAATAAAATAAAATGAGTTTAACAAATATTGCAAACATAAAATGGTTGAGTTTAACATCAATTCAAGTTCAAAGTAATATAGATTAGACAGACTATAACGAATTTGAACTTCATAGTTAATAAAATTCAAATTAAAATAAGTTTAACAAACCCAAATCCAAGTTGATTGGTATTATATTTTACCACATCTTATCTAGTTAAGATTTTTGCTAGTATAAAAATCTTTTTATATATATAAAAGCAAAACCCTTAGCCAATAAATTGAGGACTTTTGGACAGCTGGTGAAAAGTCAACATCCAACAGAAGGCTTGGTGATGAACAGTCAGAATCATGATATCTCAAATTAACAAAACCCGACACATAAACTTGGATTAGGAGACAGAAATGGAAATAGTATTATGTTAAGAGAAAGATAGATAGTGTTCCGTCTGACCAGCACCGATTGGCATGATCTTTTGCGTAAAGTGGAAAATCCAATGCTTTGCTGATAAACTTTTTTGAAGCTTTACTTACCTGAGAGCAGATCCACTTCCAACTCCATTAATCATGAAAAAGATTGGACTTCCATGCATCGAGCTCTGCAAATATGCTAAAAAGGCTCCCCCACTTGAAATCAGTATACCCACTTCCTATCCCTTCCTTCTTTACTAGGTTCAAAATTCAACCACTAGCTAGTCAACGAAAATTCTGCCCTCAACAACGTGCTTTCTCCCCCCTTTTCTCTCCTTTTTTCCCCATTAAGGTTTGGACTTGGAGGATGTCTTGTGTTTGTTAATGAATACTTTATATATATATATATATATATATATAGTATTAAAAAACAAAATAAAAAAACACTTCAAAAAACAGTTGAACCATGCTTCAAATACGTATATATAGGTTTACACTACAAATCTTCAATCTCAAACTCAAAGTACAGCTTTCTCCCGTATATGCTAATGAAATAGTTCGGGATAAAATCAATGAAGCACTAATTAATTTGGAATAGATATTTTCCCCATGATTTGGAAACTGTAGAGAAAGAAAATGGATCTACTAGGTGATTTTTTTTAATTTTTTTTGCAATAATAACTTAGGGTCTTCGACTTCTCCCACCCAAAAAAAAGTCACCCCCACAGTTGCACCCATCTCATGTGTTGTCTGAAAAAGAACAAAAGTCATACAAATTAAGGATAAAAGTCGACACTCGAAGCTGCACGGAGAGCAGGGAACAAAGCTCGTGAACTTTTGCCAAATGTTGGATTTAGCCATTAAACTAAAGAAGGAAAACAGAAACTTCTGTTTCTCACGTCTAATTTTGGACATGATTATCAACTCTTAAATCATGCCTCCTGTTTTTGTATCTTGTTTTAATGATTTTCTTCAAATTAAATATTTTTTATGTTTTTTTATCATTTTGATGTGCTGACATCAAAAATAAAATTTTTAAAATTAAAAAAATATTATTTTAATATATTTTCAAGGAAAAATATTTTAAAAAGCAACTGCTACTACAATATCAAATAAACTCTTACACCATGAAATTACACCTAATTTTTTGAATGTATTCTGATTTTATCATGAATAAGTTTCTCAAAGTGATCCAATTTTTTTAATCTAATCATAGCATTTGAATAACAAAAAAGAACTTGGAAATTATCATTTAGATATCATCATGAGATTATAAGTTTTTATCTAGTAGTTTGATTTTTTATATTAAATAAGTTATATGATATGGGATTATAATTTTAATAACTAAACAAGGATGAATCCAAATCTTATTGTTCTATTCTATCTTTTAATAAAATTTAATTAATAACATTGAGATAACATGAAAATATGCAAGCTTCAAATTGCAAAAGGTTTTCAGGTGTTAAAAATAATTCAAAAAACTATTTTCAAGTCATTGAATGCCTTTGATCACCCTCTCCTCGTCTGGTAGCCCCCCATTCGGAGGCTACTAGCTCCCTTTCATTAGGAATCAATATTCTATCCTTGGAATAAAGCAAGTTCATGACATTTGTTCTATCACCAACTCGGTGTACTAATTGAAATGATTCAGGGGTCCGTTTTCTCTTATAAAACTAGATGACGATTTGTTAGGTGAATGTTGTTGACCGGCTTGTCCCCGTGAGTCAGAGAAATTTCCATTTAAACTCTAGCCAGAGACCTAATCTCGGAAAGATCCCCTTTACTTCAAGGTCTATAATGGGGAATGCCTCTATCTCCAAGCTTTTAAAATGGGCAATAAAACATCGAATAGGACGAGCATTTACCAGTCGGGCGACTGCTGTTTTTCCACGATTCATTTAGCTCGGAGAGCATCTCGAGGCTCGTAAGAGACGACTCCGCCGTGTACCATGGGTGAAAAAAATTACCCCGATGTGAAAATGAATGCTCACGCCATGCCTGTCTCGCTGTTAAGTGCTAGTGTATGTTTAGTCCCATGTACATTTTTTCTTTCTTTCTTTTTAATAGAAATCGTTTTCAATTTTTCTTGAATTCCGATTTAATATGATCGATCTTATTGTTAGCCTTTTCGATTCAAATCACGGGAAATGTCTATTACGAGAAACTCAAGCTTCCTAGGCTATGATCCAAACTCGACAATCTTCATTTTTCTTCTTCTTGGATTCCTTAACCTATGATCCATCTTATTGTCATATTTTTCGATTTAAAGGAAATGCCTTATGTGAGAAACTCAAGTCTCCGATGATTTATTAAGAAGCTGTTTGGGAGGGCGTTTGAAATACTGTTTTTTTTTTTTTCTTCATTTTAAATGAATTTTTTTTCGTGTTTTTAAATCATTTTGATGTGCTAATGTTAAAAATAATTTTTTAAAAATAAAAAAAAAATATCATTTTGATGTATTTTTAAATGAAAAGCACTTTAAAAAACAACCGCAACCACTCTCCCAAACAGGCCCTAAAAAGATAAATATGATAAGAGAATTGAGTTTTAATACATTTTGTTTTTTTACAAATATTTCTTATAACAAATAAAGTTAATTTTAGATTTTTTATACAACAAATATTACTTGACAAGACTTAACATATAACACTAAAACTACTTGAATTACTTATGGTGTTCCACTGTTAAAATGATCAATAAACCAAGTTAATATATATTTAAAATTATTTGAATATTAATATCGAGTTTGTAATTAAAGTGGATAAACCTCGTTTTAAACTAGATGTTGTGTGTTTAGATAGCTGTGAATGATAATATTCTTTTAATGAAATTAGACGACCTGTCATTCTATAAATGTGCTAGGTGTTAGGTCTACTATCAATATAATTTTTTGGTTTTCAATCAAATATAAAACATGATCATACTAATTTAATTAATTTATTTAACAATCATAAAGTGTTTTTATTTGCCCGTGACATGATTTTATCGTAACATGATTTCTTCAAGCGTTTAATTACTCCCAAAATATGCACGTACTATTTTGATATTCTTTGTAAAATTGCTTTAATAATTATAAAATAATATTTTTTTTCTAATATAACAATTCTAGTTAAAAATGTCATGCTTTGTAAGAGAAACAAGAGATATATTAATAAAAAAATTATGTTGAAGAAAATAATAATCAATATAATTATATTTTATATTTAATAACACTGCCAAAAAAATAATTTGAAACCTATATTATTTTTTTTTAAAAAAAAAAATCGGTCTCCCACAACGGGTCTCAAACATAAAAATTAGCGCATGTCTAAATTAAAAGTAAATGTCTAAGACTTAAAATATAAAGATAAATTAGAATAATTAAACGAGCAGAAATATAAGCACAAGCTGGAAGAACTCTCCTTGTATATTTTCCTTAACAACACAAACATGATCTGATTAACTCCAAAAGAGAGTTACAGCATCGTCACTCTGGATGAAAGTTTTGAATGATTTAAATCCTTACAGACACAGACAGCATCATAGGAAATTGAATCTGCCGACTCTAGTGAACTATATACCCGACCCTATCACCGTTGGATCAACCACAAGATCATGTCTCGACAACGAACATTTCTGTCTTCTTTTTGAAAGTTGTTCGGCAATGGACTTTTGCTAACTTACCACGGCCAATATATTTAAAGCATTGCTAGCAAGGTGATTAACATTTATTCCGGGTGGCAGGGTCACTATTCTTAAATTTGGACCGTCCCAATGATTCAATCATGGCTCTGACATTAACTCAGCAGGACAACTGGTATGTAGCATCCTGTACCTCAAATAGGAGAGGCTAGACGAGCACAAAGTCAATGTCACCAGCCTGAAAGTTCCACGCAGGGATCCTGCCACATCATCTTCTGTAATGAATTTTTCAAACTTTTGAATTGTAAGAATAATTAATAGTTATGGTTGGGGTAGATTCGGAGCAATAAATAATGAACAGTGGGCAGCGTGGGAGGATGTTGTCGCAATAAATTCTCACACGTATGTGATAATTACCTGCGAGAGTTTATGGGTGTAAATTAAGGTCAATGAGTTGCCGCTGTTGAGAGAAACCGTGCTTAGTATTTAACGATGAGATGCAACCATTCAGCACTAAAACAGTCACAGGTTTTGAGGTGCAAGGGTTGTGGGAGTGATGAGTGCGACGTATCAATCGACAAAAGGGATGATTCTCTCTCTCTCTCTCGTGGCACTGCATATATCTTTAACTCTTTTCATTTTCTATCGCTTGTAAATCTCCTTTACCTTCTCGATCGTGGCAATGGTAGATCAGGGGACGAGTGAGTTTATTCTGCTGTTATTACTTAGAGATTCAAATTAGTGAGGGAGATTGATGGTGAAAATATACAGGAATAAGGGGTGTGGGTTTTGGTCCTTTTGGATGATGAGTTACGAACTTGACTGGACAAATTTTTTGTATAAAAAACTCGAATCTTCAGTGTGATTGCTCGAAAATCAACACTGAAACAGTTAAGGTTTACTAAAATAGTTTGATTAATATTTAAAATATTGTAAGATATAAGACAAGATATTAACCATGATCTATAAAGTTCGAATGAAATAGTTCAAACCTAAAACTAGAAAAATAGCAGACAAACTTTTGAGTGAAAAAGTAGCAATTAATAATAATAAAAGAAGGAGAAGAAGTGGGACGGTTCGACGGAGACAGGACTGTGAAAGAGAAAATTAGTGCAAGCAATGCTATAATTACAGAAGATTGACCTATGTTTACCTTTAATCGAATTTTTAACTTGCTTTATAATAGGTCAAAAGGGTGTGTTTGAATTTTGAAGAAAATCATTTTTCGAACAGGAGCGGAATGTTACCTAGGATTCCTCACCGATCATTACATTAGTGCTGTAACATTCGGACCCCATCCATGGATGTGGAGGGTGGTTGGTTGATGACTCTCTGGTCCTTGCAAGAAGCTCCATCACTACTCTTCTTGGTGGTGGATCACTTGTATCTTTCTCTAAGACAATAACATCCACCATATCATATAATTATTTAAACATGAATTGCATCTACCTGGGACGGTATCGTTTTGATTTTTTCTTAAGAAAAACTAGGTTGCGGGTCAATTTAAATCTTTAACTCTATCACATTAGGTTAGCTTCCTCTATTTACTGCGAAACATTGTCCCAAGCCAAGCCCCGATCCCCGTCGGGTGTAATAAGTTATAACCCCGCACCGGGCAATGGAATAGAGAACATTTTTGGCTTCTCTTGAATAGGATTTTCACTTGGAAAATCATCAAATCTTGAATGATTCTAAAATAAATATTTCAAATTCATAAAGAAAACCATCAATATATATATAAAAAAAAATCAAAGACGGTTCAAAGTAGAACGACAGCTATGGAAAAGGAAGAGTAGAGAATTATAGCAGTGGTTCATTTATCTTCCAGGAAGCCTGGTGATCATAATCTTAGCCAAATAATTTATGAACTCCGTTTGCACCTCCAACCGAGCTGACAAGTCGTGAAGAACTAAAAAAATAATAATCATGATTCTAGATCTCGTTATATTGAATTAAAGATATATTTAAATACATTCTTGTAAAAATACTCGTATCCCAGTAACAAGATTATACATGAATAATTGAGTATGAGTGCGTAAATAACCATTAACTGCACTCAAAATCAATGAATAAGTGAGATGATTCCTAGACATAATACTAGATTTGTGTTGGTTTAGCGATCACGAGTTCGAATCTCACCACTCTCATTTTATTTGATAAAACTCAAGCACAAAATAGTATGAGTCTGGATAAGTTTCAAGCCTAAAAAACTTTCACTTGATGATGTGTTTTAGAAAATAATATAAATTATACTCTCGGACCTTATCTCACAATTTAAACTTATAAGACTCTATAGTATAATATGACTTATATTATTTTTTAATAGATTATACTCTGTAATCAGAATCTAAGACTCTCGCTCAACCTCATAAAACGAGTCAAGGAATTTTGCCCATTTCCACCCCGGCATAATTAACACTTGATGTTTATGAGACTAGGGCTAAGTATCGCAATTAGTCAGGCTACAAAGTCACATTACTACTCGATGATCCAGCAAGAAGAGCACAATCCCACACGTCATTACAACCTAAAATTCTAATTGCTGACTCAAGTTACCACATAAAACACCTTGTAAGAAAAGGACGAAGTGCTAGTGACATTGATCTGCATTTACCAAGGGACTGTGCACTGTTCCAGATTACTCTTGTCCTGTACGTCTTAGAGATAATCGCTCTTACTTATTAGCTCATTTAGAGGGATTTTTTCATTGCATTTCAACTTGTATTTAGATACATTTTTAAAATATTTTGACATTTTTTAAATATTAAATTAATATTCTTAGGATTTTTTAGTGATTATGATGTGTTAATATCAAAATTAAAAATTATATATTATTTTGAAACAGAAAATATTATTAAAAAAATATTAAATCACGATAGAAACACACGCTGAAATTATGCTTGGTTAAAATTTTAATTTTAAAAAATTAAAATATTTTTTGTTTAAAAGATGAAAATTAAACGATGAAATAATTATTTTTTGAACTATATAAGGGATTCGATAATTAAGTATTTATTTTTCATCATAGTATGTGTTTCGTAAAGAGGTATAAGTTTTTTTTTTTTTTTTTTTGCAAAAATACTTTCAATAAAAAATCATATCAAAATAATGTGTTTTAAAATATTTAATAACAACACATAATCAAATCAAAGCTTGCGTGTTTGATGGATAATATGATGCAAAATACTTTTTTTTTTATATTACAATTAGAAAATATTAATTAAATATTTTTTGAAATAAAATATATTTTTCTAAAAATATATAAAAATAAAACTACTATACTCTTAAATATTATAAACAAAAAACAATTTAATTGTAGTTTGAAAACGAGTTAAACCGGATTACAGTATAGTGACGCATTAAGCATGTGGAATTTTAGTGTTTGTTTGGGAGTGTGGTTGCGGTTGCTTTTAAAAGTGTTTTTCGTTTAAAAATACATTTAAACAATGTTTTTTTTATTTTTTAAAAATTATTTTTGACATCAGCACATCAAAATAATCTAAAAATATCAAATTTTATTAATTTAAAATTTAAAATAAAAATAAAAAATTTTCAAATTGTTTCAAAAACACTTCTAAAAAGCCCTCCCAAACGCAATATCATAAGAGAAAACGCAACAATCCTGATGCCAAGCGTCATTTTTATGGCTTGTCAGGCAATAAAAAAAGAACCCACAAGAAATCGAGCGGCTCTTGATAATTCTCCGAGCCCTGTAATAATCAGAACCCGATGGTGGTGATCGCAACGGTTACGATGAATGATGACAAATGGACCCTGTAAACCTTACTTTTCTACATGCCTCGCAAGAATGGGGCGGTAGCATCCAGATAAAGTTGAAGTAAAACTAGAGAGAACACCCTACCAAGAACAAAGAAAAGCTGCTTTTTAAACTGAAACTGATCCTGCTAGCTCTTGTTTTGTCATTATTTGTGGCCATCCCTTATCACCATACCACAGAACTTCCCTGCTATTCGTGTTAGAGGGTGTGTTTAGAATTGCTTTTATTTTAGTTCAAAAATATTTCTAGCTTCTAAAAATATTAAAATAATATTTATTTTAGTGTCTTACAATGATTTTAATATTAAAAAAACTATTTTATATATTTTAAAGTAAAGAATTATTGTATATACTACAAAACTTATCCATTAGCCGAAGACCAAACTCCCCTTTTCCCCTACAGTTCCTGAGAGAGAGAGGGGGGGGGGTGCGTGTGCGTGTGTTTGGCGTCAGAAACGAGAGTAAGAGGTGAGGGAACGAAAGAAAAGAACTGAGGGGAAGGAAAGAATAACTATGATGATTCTTCTTTGATCCTTGTATATATATATATATATATATATATATATATATGCGCCTTGCAGCCCTATAATTCATAGCACAGAAAGAGTATGGAGTGAACCATCTAATCTGATTATTATTACGATATATATTATTTACAGCTCGCCTTTTTGAGTGTTAAATCACCTCCTCCTCCTCCTCTTCTTCCCTACTGCCCTTTTCAATTAATTACACCCATAACCACCCACCTCTCCCTCCCCTTCTCTCTCTTATTTACTGTGCCATGCCTTCCTTTCATGATAAATAGAACCCATCTGCTCCTCCTGCCCCCATCTGTAGTCTCCAAAGATCGCTGCTGCTCTCTAGCTGTCTGGCTTCTTTGTATCTGTTTGTGCCTTCCAGTGGTGAATACAAGGCCAGCTCGCTAGCTTTCATGTGGGTTTAGCAAAGGGTTTCTTACAGAGTTTATTGGCATTCTGTCCACCTCCCGCCCGTAGAAACTACAAGTTGTTTACTCTCTGGAGGTGGGCATACTGCCAACCGAGCTCTGTTGGTCTCTCTTTGTAAAACCCTCGTGATTAGTCTCTCATCATCTTTTCGCTCTCTCTCTGGCAGGAAAAGAGGAGCAAAGGTAAAAGAATCTGCATGCGCTATGATTATCTTTAGCATCTTCTTATCTCCCTTTTATTTTTCTGTTAAGCTTCTCAAGTTTTCCTGATTATAATGATCATGCACTGGCAGCTTATCTACGCGATGACTTTTAACTTTACTATCTATTTTTCACTAAGAAAACATAAAATAAAAGAGTCACTTCGACTTGCGTTCATCGTCTGATGGTTTGCCATGGTTCAGTTTTCTGCGGAAAACTAGAGGTGATGAGAGACATCATGCAATGAATTCTGATTTCGATGTAGTAGATCTTAACATATGTGACTTCTTCATGGGTTTCTGGGTTATATATAAGAGTAGATTTCACAATCCAACTGTTCATAAATCATGTGTTTTCATCAGCTAGGGTTTTATTTCTCTCATTTCCCCTTCGAATCTAACTCAGCCAGGGTTCAAGATTACAGTTTTAAATTCAGAAGTATGGTGACGCATCTTACATAGATTTAAAAAGAGGGATCAAGTGATCATACAAACTGTTCACCAGGGTTAGCTCAAGTTAATGGCTGGATCCATTGAAGGTTCTAATTTGGTGAAAATCTTCCAGTAACCATCTTCTCTCAGCTTTACCATGGATGGGATTAATCATGTTGTGTATCTAGTTGGAGATTTATTTGTTCATGGCTTCATGCACGACTACCACTTTTTTTTCTTCATTGTCAGATATTCATTAATATTTAATTTGGTAGGGCATATCTTTCATTAGGGCATACCTAATACTCCATTTCTAGGGTATGCTCTCGAGCCCATGTACTAGGGCTCATGATAGAAAACTGACACTCTTTTTGCTGATAGAAAGCAAGGTTTCTCCACACTCTGATGCGAGGCGTGAATGTCACCTCCAATTATTTGTGCTTTGTGGATTGGCCATCAGACGCTTGGATATGCTTCCATGGAAAATTCTGTAGAGTTACATTACCATGTGGCTACACTCAAAAGTTTTAACTTTCAGGTGTGAAAGTCAAGCTTTTGGGCTTTTAAACTCAAACTTGCTCGTAGAATTTTGTCTTGTGATTTTGATTCGCCTGTCCCTTTGGGGTCAAATTTTATTTGAATATAGTCATAGTACGGCACTCAACAAAAGTGTAAGACGAGAGCTTAAGATGGTCGAGTAATAATTATCCATACATTTTTGGGGACCATAAAATGGTCGAGCTATGGAAGCAATGCCTTCTTTCAGTTCACAAAACAGGAGAGGGGGTCGGTGACCATCTGGCAAGCCGAAGAAGTTATCTATTACAATGCAATTCGAGATCTTTACTACATATGTGAATGGAAAACATCTGTATGTACCATGTTTTATCCAAGAACAGAGGAAAGATTTGATTTCAAAACAACTGTTAAATAAATATTTTGATTGATGAGCCAACAGAAAAGGAATCTGAAGTTGCTGTAGAATTTCTTCTCCATCACTGACAAATTCCTGCTGTACATGCCACGTAGCCCAAAAATATGAAAGTACTGAGAAAAACAGGGTGAAATTGGTAACGTAAGTGAAACTTGAGCAGGGTAACTAAATAATTTTACTTTCAGGGGGTGAATTGACGTATCCTAAACATTAGGGTGGTGTTTTGCAGTTCACCTTATCCAGCCTTTCACGGTTTTGGACCGCGTAACTTTGAGAATGTCCAGTTTTAAAATATTTTTTGGTTTAATATATTAAAATAGTAATTTTTTTCGAAATGATTTATTTAAAGAGAAAATAAATTATCTTTTAAAAAATAACTAAACAGTGATTGTTGTTTCAACTACAGCGCCAAATAAGGCTTAAATGTGTCATCCGATTAGTAAGTTAATGCACAGCATATGTTGGAAATGGAAGATACAGTGGTTAAAGTTAGTTATTTTTATTAATAAATATATTAAAATGATTGTTTTTTTTTATTTTTAAAAATACTAAAAATTAATTTAAAATAATTATTTTTTCATTTATTTTTGTAAACATTACAGACATGTGACAAGTCTACAAGCTGCCAGAAGTAAAGAGTTCCTTGTGCCTTGTTTCAGTAATGGCAATTTTCTAGCACAAATCCTTACATGGGCAAATTTCCCCAAGAAAATTCTTTTAAGTCTTCATTTTTTAGGTCTTCATTTTTACTTATTTTGAACCACCAGATATGCCCTTGATTCCAAGCAAGTCATTGACAAGAAGAGTTGTATTCCCAGGGTATTGGAACGCCAACCCCAAGAGATAGGCCTAAGGTCTTGGGCCGATCTGCCATGTTATCCAACTCTCTGTATTACTTTCTAATTGTTTAGCCCAAGGCCCATGCAGAGCTTCAGTCCATGGATTCGATTTCTTGCACGGAAACATTTCTTTAGCGTTCTGGATAAAACTGAAATAGAAGTTCCTTTTTGAACTTAAACACGGGTTTCCTCGTACGAGCTCAGATGAGCCACCCTGCAGATCCCATATCTGCATCACTGATGGTCTTTCTACAGTTGCAGGAAAGTTTCAAATAAAAAACCACTCAAAAGTATATAGCTATTCAACGTCTTTATACCTCCAAAAGCCACAAGGAAACCAACTAGTGAAACCAGAGCTCGGTTTGCAACCATAATTAGCTATGCCTATGATGTAACTCTGAAAAAGGAAATATATATATTGTTGACAAATCTGTGCTACTTCCTTTACTACCTACGACCAGCTTTCAGCTGCACTTAGTGGATCAAGCTATCTAAACTACATTCAGAAGCAGTGCAGGATTCTCAAATTCTTTCCTCCAGATCAAAATGCTAGTTTTTCTACAGTCTGATCTAGTGAGTCCCTTAAATTGCTCTTCTTCAAGGAATGGCGTTTCCATCCATTAGGAATCCTAATTACTTCACTTGAAGAGCCAGCAGGTGGCATTGAAGATGAGGAGGAACTGTGTTGAAATGAAACATGGTAAGATGGTATCCACTTTTGTTTAGACGGTCTACTACTAAACTTTCCCTGAACACAAGGAGATACTGATTCCACTGTTGCACGTTGCTTGGTAGCATCATCCACATAGAGGAGATCATCAATTCTTGCCATTATGTTGAAGGCCAAGCTTTCCATCACCCTAGAATAGCTCTCAATAATAGCATGCCCTACATCCTGTAGTTGGGAAACAATTTATTTCACCCATGTTTGTAAAAATTGTTGTGTGATGAAAATGAAAACGAATCATCGACAAACAGGAGCAAAAAGGCTACAATGCAATGATAATAATGTGCAGACAATACCTTGTTATCTTGGATCTTGTTCGTGTCCAAAGCAGTCTGTGGGAGGCCAGGAAAACGTAGCCTTAAGTTATGTAATAGAAGTTCAGCTCGTTTTGCTAGAAGTTTCCTTTTTTGTGTTTCACCAACAAAGCCTTTCACCTTGCCACCCCATGATGACCTCCCATCCCTTGCACGACCCAAGTACCTGTTCAGGTATTTTTCACTCCAGAAATGTGTGGCAGCTTCTATCCGGTTCGCTATTTCCAAAGTGGTGTATTCTGATGACACATCCAAGTAATCCAGAAGATAATCCGGGGAAAAGTGTTTGGCAGTTATGTAGTGATACATGATTCTTCCTAAGCAAGCTTTTCCACTCTGTAAAAAAAGAACAGGCCACGAAAACCAAAATTAACTTCATATTTCAGAGGAAACATAAGGGCACTGCATAAACAGCAGCATTGTGCCCTTTGTGAAAGCTATTCCATTTACAATTCTAGTTGATGGTTCAGAGAAAAAGTTGAAGCAAGTGTCATTCACGGAACAAGAATGCCAGCTTGTAAATTAAAGGAAGATGCTGCCAAGAGGATGAAAAACAAAATAAAGGAATAGCATTACCCTCTCCTCTTTAAATAATATGAGCACATCAGCAATATTTTTCATGCATGGGACAGATATCATATAGATAAAAAACCCCGGATCAAATTGTTTAACAGATGGAAAAGGAATTTACTCGGCATGAATGTGGTGGAAGCTAAAGGCACGGAAGAAAAATTAATGCAATAAACTTTGACCATGCAGTGTTCATTCACATGCACAACTGATTCATCTAGCACAAATGGAAATCAATAGAGCAGGGTTCCTATACCCTGGGCAAGTTCTCAAAATAAGTATCTGGAATTTCCATCTCAGCCAGCACACTACTGTTAATTGCCATGGCAGCCTTAAGGATCTGGCTTGTGCATTCCCTACACTTCTGCAGCCTCTTTGTCGACTCTTCCGACAGACCATTTGGTGGAACTTTTGGAAAAGGAAGCCACCATTTTTCTTCCTGTCTGGTTGGTGGTCTTCTTAAAGAGGAAGACATGGGAAACTCCTCAGTAACATCATCACCAGCAACTACAATCCCGCGATCAACATAGTAAAATTCAGGTTCAGAAAACAAATCGAGAATGCTAATCAGCATAGCATCAAGCTTCTTTAGTGCTGGAAGGTTCACGTATAAATCCAAACGTGGTTGAGCCACCATAACCTCAAAAGTCCCACCACCAGGAAATTCTTGCATTGACGGAACAAGCTCGACGATGGAATCACTTACGCATAAAAGCCATTCCATCTCTCTTTTCCACATTGCCTTTTTCTGCGGCGCCAATGGCTCTAATTTCCATAGCTCCCCAAACACAGACGCTGTCAGATAGATATATCATATGTCTCCAATTAATTACGAAAAATGTAAACAAGAATAATAATTCTATCAATTCTTTCACTAACCAGAAAGATTAGTGATGGCATTGGAGATGGCGACGGCGGTGCCAACTCCCTGTCCTCCACCTGACATGTCTTCTCCAAGCAGTAGTTTAGCAAAACGCTCCTTCATCAGTTCGATTTCTGCAATCGCAAAACAAAAACAAACAAATAAAATCAAACTTCCGCTTTCTGCTGTTAGTAACGGATCAGTCAAACTAGAATTAGTAAACTGTATCCAGCAATACCGTCACGGTAAAAAAGCCACAAAAAACCCGTTAATTCCCCCCCTCAAAAATAGCTAAAATAGACAGAAAATTCTAAATATAAGCAGAAATAACTAATTGACTAACCGGACAAGTCCGTCTCCGGTTTCTCTTCCTTCTCATCCGGAGTAGCAAGGTACCCTCCACCAAAAACCGGCGGCATCACCGGAAGCGGCGCAGAAGACGCGGAATTGCAGGCGAAATCAGGAGTCGAAGAAGTGAAAGAAGTTGAAGCGCCGCCTTGCACATCGTAACGGCGGCACGGGAAGCTACTACTAGAAGTATCACTCTCCAATCCGCTAACATCCGCACTGGAACAGTAGCTGTCGGACTCGAACCTCTCGCTCACATTACCAATCCCATCCTCTGACGAAACACTCCCCATTGATCAGGATCAAAGAGATTACTAGAACAGCAAATCAGGACCGTACATTTCCTCGGGTGAGAAAAGATAAATGGATTGAATTGGGGAGAAAAAAGTGAGAAGAGACTGAAAAAGTGAAAGGCGAGTAGAGGTTTGTTGACATAGCCAAGTCTTTGATCTCTCTCTCTGCTTATTGCCGTTGCCTTTGCTAACAGCGTCCCCACCAAAAGGTACAGAGGCGGGTTCTCTTTCAATTATAATGGCGCGTGGAAATTGATAAAATATAATATGACGAGTTAATTACAACTTAGTCCTTATGGTTTTCGAAACTATGTATTCGATTCTTATTTTGAAAATATATTAATAGCTTATTCAGTTTTGTCCATCTCCGTGCGTTTCTATTTTTTTTAATAAATAGAAAAAATAGATGAGATATAAATAGTACGGAGGAAAAAACAGATTTTATTAAATAGTTTTTGTGTTATTGATTTATAAATATAATGCTTCTTCCTATATAGTTTGTCATCCTATCTTGATGATTTTTTACTTCAGCAAATATTTATTTATTTTATTGGTTTTGATATTATAGGGACCAATTACTTTAGTTACTACAAGCGGTATACCCGCGCAATGCGACGAGTTTTTTTTATCTATGTAGAAAATTGATTGTTTTTATATGTATTGTATTTTATTATTTTAGTATTTAGTTAGTATAATTATATTCAAGAATATTGATATGAATTTTTGTCCTTCAAAAAATCCAAAGTCATTTTTCCTCTCTCTCAATATATTTTTAGGCGATAATATTCAATAAATATCAGATATATTAGAAATAAAAATATTGTAATTTGTTTTTAAAACATAAACTTAATTTTTTTTTGTGCTATAATTATTTATTTGCCGTCTAAAAAGAACAGTCTAATGGAAACGGGAAGTGACTTGTATATTTTTTAATTTGACTTGTAGATAATGCAGGTAAATTTGTCAACATTTTTTTTTTTGAGATGTTTTTTTTTTCCAGTACTATTAGATCTAAAATATTAAAAACTGAAAACATTGGAAATTCTCGTAAAGAAATAAACTTAAATAAAAGAGCACAAAATTAAATTATTATATCTTTTTTATATAAGATTTATTAATCATATTATTATATCAAATATATTTAAGAAAACATGATATGAACTTCTGTCCTTCAAAAAATCCTAGGTCATTTTTCCTCTCTCTCAATATATTTTTAGGCGATAATATTCAATAAATATTCAAACATATAATTAGTTTTACATATTTTAATTTGACATAAATATACAAATATATAATTAATTTGACATAATTTCAATAATATATTTAAATTAAAGGATAATCTTAGGCTATTTTGTTCTCTCTATATATATTCTTAGGCGATAATATTCAATAAATATTAGAACATATAATTGGTTTCACATATTTTAATTTGACATAAATACACAAATATATAATTAAAAAGTCAAAACACTGCAAATTTATTTCAAGAAATAAACTTAAACAAAAGAGCACAAAATTTAATTTTGAAGCCAATATTTTTTTTATTTTATAAGATTTATTCATCGTATTATTATATTAAATGTATTTAAGAATACTGATATGAATTTCTGTCCTTAAAAAAATCCTAGGTCATTTTTCCTCTCCCTCTATATATTTTTAGGCGATAACATTCAATAAATATTTGAGCATAATATTAGTTTTACATACTTTAATTTGACATAAATATACAAATATATAATTAATTTGATATACTTTCAATAATATCTTTAATTTAAAAGACAAAATTGAAGTAAACCCAAACATTGAAATCAAATAATTCAAAACAAAACCGAAAATTAAAAGAACTGGGACTGAAATGAAACTGAAATCCATAATTAACTTGCATAGAAGGATAGAATTGAAATAAATCAAACTTTTGAAACCTAAAATATTAAGGAATTATAATAAATTTGCATGGAAGGATGAAATTGAAATTAATCAAAACTTTGATACCAAAAATATTTAGAATTCCAGTATTTTTTTTTTCTTAAAAAAATGCTAGGTCATGTTTTCTTCTCTCTCTATATATTCCTAGGCGATAAAATTCAATAAATATAAGAACATATAATTAGTTTAGCATATTTTAATTTGACATAAATATATAAATATATAATAAATTTGACATACTTTAAATAATATATTTAATTTCTTGAATAAAACTGAAGAATTAAATAATTTAAAACAAAACCTAGAATTAAAAGATTTGGGACCGAAATGAAACTGAAATCTATAATTAACTTGCATAGAAGGATAAAATTGAAAGAAATCAAACTTTGATACTGAAAATATTAAGGATTATAATAAATTTGCATGGAAGGATGAAATTGAAATCAATTAAAACTTTGATACCAAAACTAATCTGAATTCCAGCCCAATCCGCTAAATTAAAAGACTGAGGACCTAATTGGAACTCCAATATATAATCAATTTCAATTTGAAGGACGAAATTGAAAGAAATGAAAACCTATATAATAGCATTAAGGGTAATAATAACAAATTAAAACGTTCAGGGATTGAAATGAACTTTGACAAAAAACAACTTAGATGATGTCATCTGCGCGCAGGCAGGAGAGAGAAATTGGGGGGGGGGGGAAATTCAAATGACCATTGACACGTCTCCAGACACCATAGTGTCACACGCGCCGCCCAAGGGGGAAGAGAACATGCTTGAAAATCATTCTAGACGTCAGTTGGGCATTTTTGGATGCCACATGAAGCCGCACGCGTCGCCCGAAAAACGTGTGAGCGTTGAAACGGACGGCGCGTCAGGCGACGCGCCAACAGTTGCGAGCGAAAAAAAAAAATTAAAAAATTGGCTAATTACCGTTATGACCCTGACCCGCAGGCCTGGGTTTTGTCGTTTTCGGGGGGTGAAATCGTCGATGCACTGTTCAATCTAATATTAAAAAAATAAAAAAACCAGCTAGCCGGACCGGAACGGTCAATGACCGTCCAACCCCTGAAAAAGACGACGTTTTTTGTCTTTTT
Organism: Salix brachista; assembly: GCA_009078335.1. Lineage (NCBI taxonomy): Eukaryota > Viridiplantae > Streptophyta > Magnoliopsida > Malpighiales > Salicaceae > Salix > Salix brachista. The sequence continues at coordinate 762,639 of CM018573.1, read as the reverse complement.
CGGGGGCTAATTCCGTGAATACACTGTGCCAAACCGGAAAAAAAGAAGAAGGAGGACATACATCCGCGAAGCACCGGGTCAAATGGGCAGGTGAATAGTGCGGATGAGTATGTGTGAACAGTGTTTTACTGTTCAAAAAACCGTTTCATTTTAGGTGTATAATAAGAACTAAATTATAATTTGATGGGTAAGTAGTCGCCTTTAATTTATCTCGGTGATGGCTTTAGGTCCAGCATTGATGATGGCATTATTTTTTCTAGGTTTGTGAATATGATTTACCTACTGAAATAATTATTTTGGTCTGGTATTCATTACATTAGAATTATGGTGGAATGATTCATTACAAAATCATATGAGACAGCAATCTAATGTCGGTCCATATATGATACCAGATTGAAGAAGAAAGTACATGGATCCAGAGCCCCGGTACTCGCGGGAGTACTGGGCTAGCATGCATCGGCCTAGTCGTGACTAAAAACATTTAAAATATAAAATATAAATCTTTTCATTTTTTATTAGTTTATAAATTGCACCAACATAAACAACGATACAAAACTCATTATTCCATCGTAAAAGCACGAGTAAACAGTCAATCTAGAGGAATCTGATATAATCCAAGCAATAAATATCCATTAAAAAATTTCAGATCACGATAATTATTTTATTTGATGGGTAATGGAGATGATATGAATATTATCAAATTCAAAATTACATATAAGCAATGAATAAGATACATGTATAGAGAAATTCAGCATGTGACTATCCATTGTTATCCCTTGATGCTACTCATTCCATGAAGCACCCAGCATCTTTGCCATGAAACTATACCTATCAGCTGCTTGATCAATCTGCAGAACAATAGTCAAATGACAGTAATTTGTGATAAGGGGTGATATAATCAGGACCTGAAATTTAAGCCAACAATTACCAGTTTTTGAGTCGGCCGTCCGGCTCCATGTCCAGCTTTACAATCAATCCGGCCGATTATCGGATTGGTCTGGGGGCTATTCTTCAAGCTCGAGCACAGAATATGCTGCATGGTCTGGGGGGACAAGTTGAACACAGTTAAAGAGGAGGAGCACGTGCAATGTAATAATATTTTCGGCTAACTAAGTTTTGACTGAACAGAATATCCTCTGATGCCTTTACAAATCGAATTAATCAAAGAGTGGTATCGAGGACTTACAGCCAATAACTTTAGTGAGTGTAACGGCACAACTCGGTCGTCATGATCAGCAGTCAACAGCATCGTAGATGGGTACTGAGTGGGTTGTTCAGGATGTTGCTCCCATGGTCTGCGGACATTATGCAGTGGTGAGTACCTGAGAAAGGAAAACATGAAGGTCAAACAACAAAAGCAGTGTCCGAATGTCACCAGATTACTACTCCAGACTAGGAACAGGGGCATTGGAAAAAGAAGGTTACGCTAGATTCTGATACTAAATTCAACTCACTTGATTAGCCAACCGAACTCTTCCTTCTTGTCTGAGCAGCCGAAGTCAGATGTCCAAGCATGACCTATAGAAAAAAAATATTAGTCAAAATGCTTGATTTGAAAAATGATAATTGTTAGAGCCCGGGAATTTCGGTTACCGATGGTAAACTTGTGGAATCGCAGCATGTCCATAACACCAACATGAGCCAGAGCACAGCCGAACAGATCAGGTCGCTGCCACAGACAACGTAATAGCACAATGAGTACATCTGTAATAAACGGAGACGTTTCAATCTGGAAAAATGAATCAGCTTTCCACCTGATTTATGCAAGCACCGATAAGAAGCCCGCCGTTGCTTCCACCTTCAATGCACAGCTTCTTTGGTTGGGTGTAACCAGCAGATACAAGATATTCAGAAGCAGAAATGAAGTCATCAAAGCAATTCTGCTTTCTGGCAAGTGAGCCTGCTTTATGCCATTCCTCGCCATATTCTCCGCCGCCACGAATGTTTGCAATGCAGAAGACAGCACCTAAATGCCTTGTCAGTACAGTACGGCTGACACTAAACGACGGTGTAATACTAATGTTAAATCCACCGTAGGCATATAACAGACATGGATGCGATCCATCCAGCTTTATGTTCTTCCTGGCCACGATAAACATTGGTATCGTGGTGCCATCCTGGCTAGGCACAAAAACCTGGAATCAAAGAACCCGGTTGAGATTTTTCCAAAAGAAGAACTTTAAATTGATCTGGCGGTGATATCAGAACACTATTTAATGCTAGCAAGATGCAAATAGAAAACATAGTTACCTGATTCACTTGGAACTCTGTGCGATCGAATCCAGGCACAGTAATTTCACGAAATATCTTCATATCAGGAACCTCGGTGTCTAAATTGCATTGATATATTATACCAGGGGTGAGAAAGCTAGCGAACGATATGAACACTATACTATCCTTGCGTCGTGCAGAAATCCCAGTAACCGAACCAATATCAATATGTAGTTGATGCAGCAGAGATCCTGTTTTCAAATCCCTTATTTGTAAGACATACTTCACATCTCTCAAGTAACTGACAATCATTTTATCACCATTAACAGCACATGCTGATTCGAGGACATCCTTTTCAGATTCCGAAACAACATCAATCCAGCTTCCTGGATCCTTCAAATCAACCCGGACTATTTTATATTTTGGGGCATCTTTATTAGCCAAGAAAGTAAATAAAGTGTCGTCATTTGCTATGTGCTGATACTGGGCATCGAAGATATCGATAAGCTTGACAAATGGGAGGAGGTCGGTTCTTCCCCTGAAACCTTCAAGGCCATCAGAAAATGCAGACATATCACAATAGTATACCTTGTTGACTGGATCACAACTCTCCGTAATATATAGCAGAAGATACTGCAGAACAACATATAAAAGTGATTTCTTCATTCTACTCGTTCGCTGAAAATAAAGCAAATGACCGAGAAAACAAGTACATATATGGACATTCATAATATACCTTTCCATCATCTGTCACGCCAGCTCCAAACATGTATTTAGGGTTTTCAGGATCTCTCCAGCATAGTATATCTTCAGCCTGATCCGTACCCACAAAGTGATAGTATAGCTCATGATAAAGACTAGCACTAGTCTCTGTCCCCGCGTCGAAGTTTTCTCCCTCTCTGCATAATAAACTCAATTTCATCAATCAAGAAGTAACTGAAACTCAATACAGTTATCCATTCTAATCAATCGCACTCTGTGGAACATTTCTTAAAGTTGTAATGCCTAAATCAGCTACACCCTCTACTTAATTAGAATAGGACGGGTGGATCTCCTCTTAAAATTCCTAGAAAGTAAATGACACGCGCATTGAATACATACTTGGGAGCCGGGTATCGGCTATAGAAAAACCCCTTGCTGTCATGTGTCCAGCTAATATTGGTAAACTTAACCTGCACCATCAAAATAACGTTAAAAACAATATGCTCATAGCCACCGACACGAACCGAATCCAAAATGTATCTGAAGTTTGAAACAAAGTCTCACCCAATTTAAGGTATCAGCCTCAACTATCTTATTCTCAACATGCATAACCTTAATTGTAATCCAATCACTCCCACTTGTACTGAGTCCATAAGCCAAGTACTTGGCATCCTCACTGATCGAAAGGGTATTCAACGACACTGTTCCATCCTCGCTAAATCCATTAGGATCAAGCAAAACCTCTGGCTCTCCCTCTAAGCAATCCTGTAACCAATCAGGGCAAAAACATCAGCACCAATCTTTTTATTAAAAAAAATGCCATAAAAAACTCGAACTCTAGCTCATAAAACCTGGACATAGAGAACATCTTGAGCTTGAAGCCCAGTATTATAAAAGTAAAAATACTTTTTCCCTCGCATAAACGGCGCATAATATCGCGGGTGATCAAATGACTTAGTGATTTTTTCACGAAGTTTTTCTCTTGTATCGCATGTCTTTAATACTGATTCTGTCAATGTAACTTGCTCCTGTACAAACTCCTTTACTTCCTCTGCATCAGGATCTTCAAGCCTGCCAAGCCAAAAAACACCAAACATACATTAACATTTCGAGCATTCAATTTTTTCTACTCTTCTCGGGCCAGCTTTTGCACCGAGAATAAGTCAAGCTCTTGAGTCCGGTCAAACGCAGGTCTTCCCGTTGAAGTGGATTAAATATTTAGGCAATGAGAGTGGTTTTAAGTTAATTACCATCTATATGGATCAGCGATTTTTACACCATGGTAATCATCAATAACAGAGACGTCTCGGCGAGCGGATGGATACTGCAATGGTTGGTTGAGAGCTGAGAGGGAACCCATTGGTCTTGGTCTTGGTCTTGGTCTTTGGTCTTGGCGAGAGGAGATTTCGGAGATTAAGAGGTTTACTTCGAGAGGTTGGTGTCGAGTTACTTGAAGTGAAGAATACGAGAGGGGTTCCATTTATGAGGGGGACGGTGGGTGAGAGTTGCGTGGCGATGGAATGAGAACATGGTTACGCCATTCTTACGCTGCCGTTTGGTTTGAAAAGGCTGGCGCTTCGAGGATTTTGTGGAGTTCGGTCTATTCACACGACATTCAGGCACACCATGTTGCCATTTTTTTTTTCCAAGAAAAAATCTAGGGGAAATTACTTTCTCCCTCTATAGGCGGGACGGGAGTCACGGGACCGCTTTTTTTTTTTTTTTTTTTTAAAAAAAACACAAAATATTTAAAAATTAATTTATCTGTTTAAAAATATATTAATTTTTTTGTATAAAAAAATATATTTCTAACATCAAAATATTCTAAAACTAAATAAAATAAAATAAATGATACAATATAGATACTAAATTCTATTAAAGACAACACTTAGATTATGAATAAATATTTTTTTTTAAATCAAAAGATTCAATATCTTTTTAATTATTATTTCCTTAAAAAAAAAAAAAACGATTTAGGGATAGTTTTTGACCAAGTGAGGTTTGGGTCAACTAGTTTTGCTTTCTATTATTTTTCAATTTGGACTAATATGAGTTCTAAGTTAAATAAATATAGTGTAACTATGCTCATTGATGTTACATGGTTTTGCTATAAAATTATATATTTATTTTAAAACTATAAAAATAAATTACTATTTTATTAAATTGTGGTTAGTCTTAACGTTATTTGAACTACTGACATCATGTTGTACTTAATTTATTTTTTTATCTCACGTGTTATATGCTAATTAGGTTCAAAATCATAGGGAAAAAAACACCAATTAAATATTTATTAAGTTACGGATAAAAAAAAATCAATGAATTAATTAAGAAAATTAAGTCAAACTAGTATTCAATATCTTTTTTTTTTTAATATTAATAAATTTATACAACCAGGTCAGCGTGAGCTGTATTAAAAAGACCTCGGTTCTATCGATTAGACAATGGATGTTATGGAGCCGGTCCGGGTTCATGCTAAGTTTCAGATCATTGGATTGACTCATAAAGCCGGCTCGGGTTCATAAAAACACGCTTAAAACACCCCTTCCCTCCTATTCTTTTCTTCACTTGGACCAAACAACAACCGCGAAAAACAAACCTCTTCAGCCCCGAAGTCAATCCTCGTCAAGAGCAAGACCAATGGTTACCATCCCGGCACTCGACAAGCCTTTACAGTATCCAATCTTCCGCCGAGACGACACTGTAATTGACGATTACCACGGTTTAAAAATCTCTGATCCTTATCGATGGTAATTAAACTCTTGTAGAAAAATCAAATCCATTCAAAGCTGAAACCATGAGAAATTAATTGACGTGTTTGGCTTTGACAGGCTTGAAGATCCTGATGCAGAGGAGGTAAAAGAGTTTGTACAGGAGCAAGTAAAATTGACAGAATCAGTGTTAAAGGCATGCGATACGAGAGAAAAACTTCGTGAGACAATCACCAAGTTATTTGATCACCCGCGATATGGTGCGCCGTTTAAGCAAGGGAATAAGTATTTTTACTTTCATAATACTGGGCTTCAAGCACAAAACGTCCTCTATGTGCAGGTTTTAAAACCTAGAATTCGATTTTGTTTTTTTCTGGAAATTCTTAGTGCTGATGTTCTGGAGTTGTTTACAGGATAGTTTAGAGGAAGAGCCAGAGGTTTTGCTGGATCCAAACAGGCTAAGCAAGGATGGGACGGTGTCATTGAATAACAATACCCTTTCGGTTAGTGAGGATGCTAAGTATCTGGCTTATGGGATTAGTACGAGTGGGAGTGATTGGGTTACGATTAAAGTTATCCGCATTGAGGACAAGATAGTTGAGGCTGATACTTTAAATTGGGTGAGAATTTGTTTCATTTCTGAGATCAATTTTTTTTTTGGCTGTGCTGGTTGCTATGAGCTTATTGTTTTATTTTTTTTGGTATTTGACGATGCAGGTTAAGTTTTCCAGTATTAACTGGACTCATGATAGCAAAGGGTTCTTCTATGGCCGTTATCCGACTCCCAAGTATGTAATCATTTTGTATGGCCTTGACATTTCAAGTAAAATGCTGTTTGACTGTAACAAAGTTGGGGGAAAATGTTTGGAGAATGTTGCTGGTTTAGACATGGCAGTCTCAAGTTATACTCTGGGAAGTCTAATTGATTAGAAAGAGTGTTTGAGTTGCATTCTAGTTATGCATTCGGTTATCTAGCTGTAATGCGAGATGAATGAAGGATGAATCCATCAAATTATTTTGAATTAAAAATTGTTTGAGCAATATTAATAGATGATGTTTTACGTTATATATTGTTTGGATAAAATTGAATTTACTATGCAGAGAGGGAGAAAAGTTAGATGCTGGGACAGAAACTAATTCTAATCTTTATCATGAGCTATACTACCATTTCTTGGGAACTAATCAATGTGAAGATATACTATGCTGGAAAGATCCTGAAAACCCCAAATATGTGTTTGGAGCTGGTGTGACAGATGATGGAAAGGTATATTGTGAAAGTTTATATATGTATTTGTTTTCTGAATCACTTACTCTATTTTTTTTCTTTTATGGCGCACATAAATAGAATGTGGAAAGCATTTCAGTTTGAAGTTCTTCCAAGTTGACACCATTTCATATGTTATTCTGCAGTATCTTCTCTTATATATTGGCGAGAGCTGTGATCCTGTCAACAAAGTATACTACTGTGATATGTCTGCATTTTATGATGCCCTTGAAGGTTGTAAAGGAGGAAATAGCCTGCTCCCATTCACTAAGCTTATTGATAACTTTGATGCACAGTATCATGTGATTGCAAATGATAGCACGTCATTTACTTTTTTGACTAATAAAGATGCCCCAAAATATAAAATAGCCCGGGTAGATTTGAAGGAGCCTAGTAATTGGATAGATGTCATCCCAGAATCTGAAAAAGATGTCCTGGAATCAGCATGTGCTGTTGATGATGATAAAATGATTGTCAGTTACTTGAGTGATGTGAAGCATGTTCTACAAATAAGGGATTTGAAAACAGGATCTTTATTGCATCAATTACCGATTGACATTGGTTCGATTACTGGGATATCTGCACGGCGAAAGGACAGTACAGCATTTATTGAGTTCACCAGTTTTCTCACCCCCCGTATAATATATCAATGCAATTTCGACACTGGTGTTCCGGATTTGAAGATATTTCGAGAAATTAGTGTGCCAGGATTTGATCGTACAGAGTTCCATGTGGATCAGGTGACTATTTGCTGCTTACATTTTTGTAGCATTTAGTAGTGTTTTGAGTAGATCGATTCAAGTAAAAACTGCAAAATGATCTCTTCTATGCACTCTCTCTCATTTCCTTCTTCTGGTGGAACTTAAGTGATATCTTTTTCCTCAAAATTAAATTTAAAATATTCATTGTTTGCCCTCTCCTTGTAATGTTTGTCTCTGGTTCCTATCTGACTGTTTTCTTTGGTACCAGCTTTTTGTCACTAGCAAGGATGATACCAAGATACCAGTGTTTATTGTTGCCAGGAAGAATATAAAGCTGGATGGGTCGCATCCATGTTTGTTATATGGGTACGGGGGATTTAATATTAGTATTACACCATCATTTAGTGTCAGTCGTATTGTGCTGACCAGGCATTTAGGTGCTGTTTTCTGCATTGCAAACATTCGTGGTGGTGGGGAATATGGTGAGGAATGGCATAAAGCAGGCTCACTTGCCAGAAAGCAGAATTGCTTTGATGACTTCATTTCTGTTTCTGAATACCTTGTATCTGCTGGTTATACCCAACCAAAGAAGTTGTGCATCGAAGGAGGCAGCAATGGTGGGCTTCTTGTTGGGGCTTGCATAAATCAGGTGGAAAGCTGATTCATTTGTTTGATTGGGTTTTTTGTTTTCATCTTCTAATATAGTTGTATTAACTGTGTTTATTAAATTGTGTGGCAGCGACCTGATCTGTTTGGTTGTGCTCTGGCTCATGTTGGTGTTATGGACATGCTGCGATTTCACAAGTTCACTATAGGTAGCTGATTTCCTATTGCAACCAATAAGTGATAATCATCATTTTTATATTGATTTTTTTGCTGAACTATGTTCTTTAGGTCATGCATGGACTTCTGACTATGGCTGTTCAGACAAGAAGGAAGAGTTTGGTTGGCTAATAGAGTGAGTTGAATTTTAGTATAAGAATCTAGTGATATCTCCTTATTTTAAAAGCCTTGTTAACAGTTTGGTTCAAACGACTGGGTCCGACACTGCTAGGCTAGATCCATAACAGTTATCTGGCATTTAAAAACCATCAATTGCAGCACGAAATAGATTCTCTTGCTTATAGTCACTAAATTAAACTATATATTAGTCAATTTGATTCCCAACTTTTTTAAAGTGCATTGCCAAGATGTTGATGCTTGCCAACATTCTTCCTACCATCTCCATTAAACTGCTAGCCTCTAATCCCATTCATAAAACAACTCGGACAGTGATAATTTGAGAATATGGTTTCTGAGCTCATAAGCCTTCTTTAGATGTCATGAGCTTCTTCTTGAGTTGAAATTGCATTATTCTATCTTAGAGTTTGTTGGCTGTCACTGAACATTTTTGGGCAAGTTAACTACTTGGCATCGTCGGCATTCCTCAGTCTTCAATGATAAGTCCCAGATGACATCCAGACACCATTTTGTTGACCTTCATATTTTCCTTTCTCAGGTATTCGCCGCTGCATAATGTTCGCAGACCATGGGAACAACATCCTGACCAACCTACACAGTACCCACCTACCATGATATTGACTGCTGATCACGATGATCGAGTTGTGCCGTTACACTCACTGAAGCTGTTGGCTGTGAGTTCTCAAACAGAAACTTTTCATTAAGTTGGGGTTTTTACATATCTTATCAACTTGGTTGCATCTGCTTTCACTTTTGCTCCCCTTTTGAAAATTCGTCCAACTTGTTTCTTCAGACCACGCAATATATTTTGTGCACGAGCTTGGAGAATAGTCCTCAGACAAATCCAATAATAGGTCGCATTGAGTGTAAGGCTGGACATGGAGCTGGACGCCCAACTCAAAAAATGGTAATCATTGCATTAAATTTTGGGTCCTATACCTCCCCCTTATCAGCAGCTATTAACATTTGGCTCTTGTTCCACAGATCGATGAAGCTGCTGATAGGTATGGCTTCATGGCAAGGATGTTGGGCGCTTCTTGGAATGAGTAAGATCAGATTTAAATGAAGGAGAATATACATTCAATTGTTAGAAAATATCCATTGGAATCGGATGATCCTGTTTCCCATTGTTTGAGTTTCTTTTCCCAAATTGAATTTGACCACAGTTGATTTGCAAAGCCGAAAACAGGCAATTCAAAACCTCTAAATATAGACAAGAATCTGATTGAGCCAAAAAACAGTCCATCTTCATTTCCATGAACAAGGTGATCACCATATAACGTTATGAGACTGTAATAAAAGTTTTCTTAAGCTGCAACAGTAGATTGATTTTTCGTATCTTGGATGTGGACGTCCTACCCCGTTAGCAAATTCTTTGATATTGGTGCTGTGATTCAAGCATCATCGTTAGAGCTACTTTAGTAGACCCGAGCTTGAGAATTACCACCTTCCACGGGCCTCTAAGCATAGTTGCTGCCCGTCTAGGCTTGAGGTTTGATTGGGCTTCAGGTCTTACCCAGTTAAGATTGGATTACCGGGTCAATTTCAGAACATCATTTTAGATAATTTATTTTTCAAAAAAAATATTGAAGTTAATTTAGTCAAGTTTAATTGAGTTATACATGTTTTATTTGATTAATGTCTAAAATAATTCGAAATATAGTTTTGTGCTAATAGCATCACCTTCTCTATTTAATAAAACAGACAGCAACTGTGTATTCTAGCGAACAAGAGTTTCATCCCGGCTATGGCAAAGCTTTGAAGAAAATGTTGCAGGCATGACGTGAAATGTGATGTGGATATGTTTATGAATCATTTTTATTTTTATTATTGAATTATAAACTTTTTTAAAAATATTAAGAGTTTTCTCTATCTATTTTCTTGCCGTTTAGTTTAGGACTATAACCTGAAGGCTCGAGAACTCTAAATCTTATCATCGCTATACATGGCGTGAGGGCTGACAAATCGGCTCGCTGGAAAAAGAATGAGGCTGCTGTTCATGTCTCAAACCAGAAAAAGTCGAGAAACTTTTATTTGATGCATTGTTTGTCCCCACAGCAACGTATAACAACGATTATTTAGATCAATCTCCAAAATAACAAACTCCTCACTCAATGTGATTCGAATGAATTTATAGCGACGAGGTTAAACGATGGAGGTCCACAAAACCAGACAGCACTGCCTGGTTTCTGTCTTTCACTTTTGCCTGGTACATGATTCTGCAGAACCAATTTCGGTAACTTGAGTGAAAGGAGCAATTGCCATCGGTGCAGCATAAACAATATTAATTATGGCAGGGAACGCATATTTACCTCAACCCTTCTAGCCACATTTCAGTTATCAAAGTTTCGCCAGGGTACACGTGCAAGAGGAACCGGCCTGATATGTTCTTGACGATGTTTGCATCTCCTCTGCAGATGCATTTGATGATTGCCCTAACAGCAAATCCAAGGGTGCACAACCCATGCGATATTGGACGCGAGAATCTTCAACATGCGAAATGGAACAAGAATGGATTGGTATGCATGAAGACACCAGACAGTGGAATGTTGCGAAGACCGGAATAAGAAATCAACTGAGATCAGAACAAAAATCAAATGATGTTTGTGTGGTTTAGCCCTAGAATACCCCGCAAATATCAAAGAAATTGAAACAAAAAACTCTTAACAGTGTTAGTGAATACAGTTTTTTTCTGATTTGTGACTGATAACCAAAAGGTCACCTTAGAATATTCAATGGGTGATTTAAGGAGAGAAGAAAATGATCCCTCCTCACCAACTCTGACTCCTTGCACTATAAGAAAAACCGTTCGAAAAGCACAAAAACTTGAGAAACGAAAATAGATATCGAGAAAGATACCAACCCTGCAACTTGATAGCCTATACTGCAATGCCTACAAAAAAGTGCCAGACATGTTGAAGAATGTGAGTATCATTTTAGAATCTCCTACGCATCATGTTACCATAACTTGATCTGCACTACATGCCTGAGATGGTTGAGTACAGTCCTCAAACACTGCAAAAGGTTTGCTTTTAGGGATTTTCACAGCATGGTCCTTTGTATAGTTGGCGTAGGAATATGGATGGCATGAGTTTGATAATCCTCCAGCATCTCGGAGATAAATAGTTGACCTGGAGATTGAAATATTATCATCACATCCGGCTCAATAACATGGCAGCAACTTCTTAGAAAAAAATAAGATCACCTGTTCATGCACAATAATTCACCAGATTCTTTGTAATTAGCTGCGTCAAGGAATAACAAGAAGATGAGAAACCAGCAGTGTCGCACACTTATCATGATTGAGTTCGTGCTTCAAAACGAAGACTTACGGATGCATTCGAAGGAAGTGGCTTGTAAATTTCTATATATTGCTGCCCATGCAACAGCAGACGCGGATCATATCTGGAAGCCACCAAAACCAGAGATGGTCATCACAGATACTAACTGACTTGAGAAAAAGAGATCTAGTTTCAAGGCGTGGACTCAGTCTCTACATAAAACCTAGAAATTTTCATCTCTTTAGCACATAATTTCATTTTGTACGACAAAAACTACCGGTCATTTTCAAGTTTTCAGTGATCTGCAAAACCGACGACTCCAATAAGAAATTCAATTTACCTGTATGAATTGCTGCCCCTTTTCATGATAAACATATTTCAACTCATCGGGATCAATAGTATTCCCGCCGCAAAATCCTACACCCAAGGCATAGATATTACTGCATCTTTGTTCGAAACAAACGTAAAAATTTCACCAGAAAAAATTATAAGCACGAATAAAAATTCCCAGAAGAAAATACAGGATTGGATATGTCAAGGCATAGATTACTGCATCTCTGCTCAGAAAACACGTGAAACTCTCACCAAAAAAATTATAAGCACGAATAAAAATTCCAGAAGAAAATACAGGATTGAATATGTCAAGGCATAACTCTCTACCTTTCAGTGTACGTATATGGTGCCTGCCATTAATGCAACCAAATAAATAAATAAAAACTAGCATTTATTACTGCCAATCGAAAAAAAGAGGAAGATATGATAGGGAAATATAGCAGACATACCTCGGGGAATTTGTGAGCAAAGAAAAGATCATGATCGAAGCGGGATTTATCTGCCATCCTAGGAAATGCCGAAAGATTTTGGCTGTTAGCAAATCACAAGTCACTGATTAAAATGCTTCCCAAGAGTTCATGACAACTGCAGTTAGTTAACCAAATATAACAACAATTTTTTTTATTCAAATCTAGTTATGTAATATGCTGAAACTTTTGGTTTGTAAAAGACATTTATACCATTTGATGAGTAGCTAAGCTTATAAATAATTGAAGGGTATTTTAGGTATTTTCATATATTTTAACGGATAATTCTTTGAAAGAGGACCGGAAGAGAAAGGAGGAGGAAGTGAAAGTTAAGAGCTAAGGTTTTCAAGGTAAGATACTGGTGTTATTTTTATGCTCGAATATGTTGGTAAAGTTTGATTTTAGAGCTTGAATGATTTAAAGATGTTTACCTAGTGTTTTAGGGTATTAATTATGGTATTAGAGGTATGGAATTATGATTTTTTTAAGAAACACGTTGATTTTATTTTTTATTTTTTATTTATCTGCAGTTTAGAAAACTAAAGGATCAAGATTTTGAAATCTTGATTATCTGGTCGATTAACGGGCCTGATGGTTCTGGTTAACTGATTCGCCTGATGATCTCAGTCAACTAGGTGGTCAATTTTGATCGAACAATCAATTAAACAATTATGTTGATGTTTTTTGTTTTCGGCTCGATTAGCTTGGGAAATGATACGATAATAATCTCGGTTTATTAATAATAATATATTGCCACACATGCATGCATACCCAATCCCCTCAATGTGAACGCATTCCTCGAACGTTTAAAAATCTCTCACTCCCACTTAAAAACAATTTGAGTCGTGTTCACAATTTAGGCTTCCAATAGTTTTGTTTAAAAATTAATTAACCATACCAGATTTCCAGGCTGAAGAATTTATGCATGGCACATGACTTCTCCGTCAAACTATATGACTGGTTGGTGGTGGTGATAAATCACAATTTATTTATTTATTTTCTTAGAAGAGTTACCAAACCAGCTAGCTACTAATGGATGATTATTAAATTTACAAGTTATACTTTATCTACACCAGATATTATGCCGATAATGCATAATAATGTTTCACAAACTTGCTGTGCATTTAAAAGAAGCGAAGAAAACTATCAAAACATAAAGGGGTTGGAGAAGAGATTAAACACTACTATAATTGAACTGATAAGCTGCATGATACAAACATTGACCACCCGAGCCAGCTTCGAGAATTAGCTGGCTTTATATAACAATATAAATAATGTATTAAGAACTTAATTAAAATAGAAGAAAATACAATCATCAATGGAAAAGAATGTGACCTCGAGCTGAGATCATTAGGAATTCTACTCGTACAAGCTTCTCAGTAAATACTTAGCCCAAGTAAAGCACACACAGCAAAGATGAGACGCTAGGTTCTACTTTTTATCCTCGAAAACTAGGAATACTTCCCGACCGAAGTGGTGACTCCTTCGGTGATGCATAAGTTTACAGAGGTCTGGTGCGTCTACCACTTGCTCTACCACAAAGAAGTGCATTCTTTGGAATGGGGTATTCGTCTCTGAGTGAAGTTGAATCAGTATATACTCGCAAGTAAAATTGTTGACCAAGATATTGACGTGCCCAGAATTCTGTCCTCAGGTTCCACATCCCCACATTGTCGAGTGGAATATATATAGCAGTCCATGCTTTGGGATACACCTGCACTCACCATCCAAGTAAACGTCCAGTCGTTATTCTCACCTTCAGTTTAAGTTTTAAGTCCATCTCTTTGATTGTAGAAGCAGAATGATCTAATCAGGGTAACGACCAGATTTCGATCTTACCTGAGTAGTGCATCTAGCAACTGCATCACGAAGATTGTACAGGTTCCTGCTAGCTGTTGTCCACTGTCCACCATCCATACTGCATTACAGAATTTGCGATTAACTAATTTCACAAGATTTTCTTGCCCCCCCCCCCCCCTCCGCTCATCAACGCAGTCCTAGTAAATTAAATGTTAATCATGTGCTTACCCAACAACAAAGAAACTGTAGCCATCAAGATGCCAGCTCTGCAAAATGTCCTCATCGTTTTGGAATACGATTTCCACGTATGCTCTATAAGGAACGGTCAGAACTGCTGTGTCCAGGTACAGCCCTCCACCATAAGGTCTGTCAGCTAGGCCGTTCTCCTTGAAAACTCCCTGAATTTTGAAGTAGTCTGCAATCTTCATGGGAGTGTCTGGTGCGATAAAGGACACGCTATTGACTCCATATCTCTGCTTGCCATTGACCTGACCAGCTGAACTTGCCACTATGAGAGTTCTGGTAGTGTTGATCATTCCATAGTGGTATGAGCCTTGTGGATTTGGTCTTGGTCCACTTGCAGTAAGATTAGTCCTGAAAGGAGCACGTATGATCAGAGACATATAGAAGGAAGAGCATATCGTTGGTGGGAGAGATTAAAATATACCTGATAGAGCGAGCCTGGTTTAGTGACCAGTCAACTTCGATGGTTGGTCCACCAGGGAATGGACCAGAGACCGCACCGGCAGAGTTGCTATAATGTAGAATACCAGTGGTGTTGAGAACCGTGGAGGTGAACCGTGAGGTAACCACAATATAATAGTCTAGGCCAGGCTGGTCGGCAGTAAACAGAACAGAATAAGACTGGCCAACATGAATGTCGAGAGACGAGTAGGTAGTCTGGACAGTGTGCGTTCCTTCCACCTCCACCAACTTCATTTTGTGGTTTTGGATCCTGAAGTTAAGGGAATTTTGCAACCCAACATTTGATATTCTCAGCCTGTAAGTTTTTCCTGTAGCAGATAGGTCAAGAACAGGCCAAGCGTTCGCATTAGTGTAATTGAACAATAAAACATCGGAACAATGATCGATTTGTAGTTATAATATTTAGTTGCATGAGATTGGTAGACAGAAGGCCTACCTTGTTCAACAGTAAGATAATAGCCATTGCGTCCACGACCATTGATGAGGATTCCATCAGGGAATGGTAGCTTCCTGCCCCCGTCCAATACAGCCTTCAAGTCCTGTACAAACACAAGCATACAAATTATTGTTACTACTTTAATACATTAAGTTTATTATTCAAGGATGAGTTCAAATATAATAATTCCAACTATAGACTTATTTTATTAAATTCATTCTTAAACCCATGCATAAAGCCACTAATGTGAAAGCACATGCATGGCTATGAAATCCTCGTGTGTCGTTGGACTTCCAACAAAAGCAACTAGATAGTCCATAGACAGCTGGGGTTTGGATTGGATTTATCGGGCATGTGTACGGTTTCCATAGGTATTTTTTAGTGTTTTTTTTTTTAAATATACATTAAGATAATGTTTTTTTAAAATCCATTTAATAAAAATCCGAAGCAACCTGACAAAATTTTGGGTGGGCACAAGTACCAATGAAGCAAAATCTAATGCATGTTCTCTGGCTCTGTTAGCTCTCAGCAAGCGAATGTGTTCTTGATAGAAAATGTGTTCTTGAAACTTTATCGATAATTTTTATTATGAACAGAGGCCCAGCTGTCTAGGTAACAGTACAGGTGTAGAATATCGCACAAGCATACCCTACTTACACTTGCCGACACAAACGCAAAGCCAACTAGCTTCCACGAAGAGAGCCAGGCAACGTTCTAGAATCTAAACTGAGAACACCTTTCTTTAGCTAATAATAATTGACCATGCAGTATTTTATTTTAAAATAGTCAAACTTTCCACCCCATCTGCTTAATCTTCTTACCCTTTCTATTTCTTAAAATAAAATATGAAACTACAATGAAAAAAAAGAAAAGGAAAGGGGTGAAAAAGGGTTGCGTTATAAATAAATATAACATTGGAATTAAATAATATTTTCTAAAAACATGAGGACCAGTTACTTATTTTTGCTAAACTTCCGGACCAAGTAGTGATTAACAAAAAAATAAAGTGCTGACGGGGTTAGAATTTACCGTGTGGTTGGACAAGTACCAATCTCCGATAAGAATGGTGTAGTCCCCAGCAGGATCATCGAAAGGAACGGGGATTCGAGGCCGGCTGAGGATTCTGATTCCTCCAAAAGCACCGGCGGCCTTGTGGAATCCGAGAGACGGGAAGTAGTAGAAACTTCCAATCTGGTCCTTGACTTGGAGAATATATGTAAAGTTCTTTCCCGGAGGAATCGGGCATGTAGTCCCAACGACACCATCCTCGTATGAATTTCTCCTCTGTTGAATTCCATTCCTATTTCACAGTCACACAAACAGCAAATCCGTCATTCATAACTACAGAGCTCAAACACAGTTACTTCTTTTCATGGTCCATGCTAATAAATGTGTTAGCGGTCTAAATCATATTCAGCACTGCAGCCGATTTATTTAAAATATTTTTTATTTGAAAAAACATCAAAATAATTTAAAAAATATATTATTTTAAATTTCAGCACACATAAAAACAACAAAAAAAACGTTTTTAAAACTGTGAAACCAATACCAATACAGATATTTGAATAAATTACTGTTGGCTAGGGCATGGAAAAGGTCCACACTGCACACGGTGCTTGGAAAGTTTGAAAAAATTTACACTTATTTTTTTCCTTTAAATAAAAAAAACTATTTTAATGAATTTTGAGTGAAAATTAACGGTCAACAGTAAGCTATCCTATCCTGCAACTTCTCCGGTGGATGACAGCTAAATCTAAAATCGACCACTGAGTGATCTAAAATCAGGTAGGTTAAAAGATAACAGTAGCTGCTGGATATTGTTCAACCGTGGTCGCTGTCATTTAAGATAAACTAATAACAGCCTTGATTCTCTGATAATGACAGACATGTGATGCTAAAAATCACAAAGTTTGGATCTTTTAAAATAATTGAGAGTATATGCAGCGCTGTAGTTCAAACTCAGTTTAGAGTCATTTAATGGCGCAAATTACAGCGCTAATAGCGCGGAAAGTTCCAAGAGGGTGACTTTCATTTAATCCATAAACCAGATCTAGACACCATCGTGCTAAATGGATGCTCCCACCAGCATTCACCGGTTCACATAAGTTCAAAAGAACCAAAGAGAGGGGGGGAAAGAGAGTAAAAACAGTACAGAGAAGAGAGAAATGGCATTGTGAATCAAAGCCATGCCAATCTGACATTCTTATAATATAAACTGAAAATGGATTCCCTAGAATCACAGCTGTAGTTCTGTATAGCAATGCAGAGGGAGGGGGGCTGACTGGGTTGATTTGGTCTTTTCAGTGCAGGAAGCAACAGAAGAAGAGAAAATAATCTTTCCGGAAAGGGAAAATGAGAGAGATCTTACCAGGAGAGGAGGAAAGGCTCATCTAAGCTGTTATAGACATTGATAATAAGGTTGTCATTAGTGACAGAGTGGATGTCAGGTCCTGGGAATTGTCCATTGATGAGAATGCCCTGTCACCAAAAGCAGTAGCAATTAACTTTGGAACAAGCTTGAACCATTACAGGTCAAAAGAAAATCAAGGAGATTTAGACAAACCTGTTGACGAACACCAAGAGGGTAGATGAAGCCATAGGTAACATTCCAGTCGAAGAACCTGTAAGGATCTTCAGCTTTAACAATGGAAAGAATAGAAACTGAGACGCATAAAAAAGTGCAGAGCACCGCAGCTTTTCCCGCTAAGCTGAGCGGCATTTTGGAGCCAAATGACAAGGTATTATGGCTTCTTTCGCCTGCCTGCTATTTGAGTAGGGCTGTGTAGAGTGAGATGTGTGTGAAAGAGGGTAAGGCTTTAAGGAGGAGGGAGGGAGAGATGTTTGGTTATTGGAAGTAGGCAATGAATGACGAGGGATGGCGCCATCTTTAAGTGCGGTACAGAGCATGTGGTGCTGATATGAGCCGTCAACAAAAGAAAAAATGAAAATGAGAGGGAAAATCGCGAGAGATCCAATTTGCGAAAAAAGAAAAGGAAAATCAGTGTCGGTGATGGGGTCCGCTCATTATATCATACATGCTAGTAGCAGCGCTTGAAAGATCAGTGTTAATGAGTGTGATCTGTCCCCCACATGGGTTTTGGAGGGAGGGAGGTTGTCTCGCTGTGGTGCTGTGTTTGTTTTGGGGCAACGCTCGGGAGGTTTTCATGCGAATGGGCTTTGACCGGATTCACTACATCCTGGTAAACATGAACCATGACTTAAAATTTGAATTGATTTTCTTAAAATTAAAATGTATCAAGACTGAGGCTGGGTTTATCTCTCGGGGCTCTCTTAAAATTAAAACGTGTCAAGAAAAAGGGATCAAAAGACTTTATTTTCAGCATAATGGACAAGCGAGTTTAGATGGATTTGCGTCCGGAGAATAGCTTGATTTGAGATAACAAAAAACAAGAAAAGGGGCCCTCTTTCTATGCCCGCAGTAATGTTTCCAGTTATCTCTGCTAGTTATCTTTGAATTAATCGATGTCGAGATTTGTTGCCTCCCTTGACTTTATTGTGCCTTACCCGGAATTTTAAAGTCCGCTTGCCTGTCTTATTCCATGGCTCGGTGATCTTCTGGAATGTAATCAGTGGTAATTAACTAGTACGATTAGCTATAGATTAGGTGCGTGGACCAACATGAACAGGTTCTTTAGCAGCAAATAAAAAGCAAAGATTAACAGCACCTTTTTTCGACCCAGGATGCAATAACATATGCGATAATGGCTCTGACTTCTGACAAGTAGTCATATTAGAGGATATGAAGCACATGGATGGAAGGAGGAGGTCCACACGGTTACCCCGCTGTATTTCGCGACATGGCAGGCCTATTTGGTAATCTTGTCAAACAACCCAGTCGACCGCTGTTTTGTCTTATTAGATCAGGCTCCTTTTTTTTCCTCTTTACAGTGACGAGATGGGTCCTACAATTGCCACATCTGTTGCTTTCCTAGCAAAAGTGATGAACTCCGGCCCAGACGATATAAACAGGAAGTTGTCTCACTTGCCTCGGGGGATCTTTCCCCAATCTCAGGTGGTGATATCTGCAGCCGCAAGCCAGCAAATCCTTTTCATGAAAGCCTGGGGGATCAATCTAAAATATAACGACAAATCCCACAATTGAGAGCCAAATGACATCTTTACTGACTTTACACGCTGACTTTAGCATGCTGTCTTGAAAATTCAACAACGTTCTCTAAGCTTTAATCTTCAGGAATTAACATGTCTAGATGATTCTGCTAGGAAATCACTTGTAAGAATTAAGCACTATAAAGTTCAAATCTTACATAATAGAGGGATTGGGTTTTTCTACTCCATGGTTTCGAGTTTTCAATCACTTTTACAGGCAAGATTTGAGACGCACAATGGCTATTTCAATGTTTCCCAGCAGCAATTATTGGTCTCACTCTTTTGATTTTGATTAACAGGACCCAAAATATAAACCCACGTTTACGAGGTGACACCTTACCATTATCCTTACGCGAAAAGGACAAGGGTGCCCGCTCTCCTGGTCCTCGCTTATCTTATTTGGATTGCTTTTTCTACGCTGCTAGACTGGTTTGTATGCGATTTCTGCTAACAACAGACATTTGAATTTCAGAATTTGAAGCTAGTTTTAAGATAAATACACGCTAACATATGAATGGCAAAGACTAGCAAGCTGTCAAAATTTTACAGGTGAGATTTAAAGATTTCCTCTACTCTCTTTCAATAAATGCAGTCAGGCAGTCACGGTCATCAAAAAAGGGTCTGCCTATAAAGGAACAGTCGCCTCTTTCAGTCACATGCTATTATTCATCGCTAAAAAAAATAGTTCTTCATTCAATATCCATCAGGATTCAGTGTCAAGTTAGGTTCGGATTTGGTTTTAAAATATTTACTACCCTATCTTTTACTCAGGGTAAGTTAACTATCAAAAAAACAAAACATCAATTCAGACCGGGGCAATATCTATTGGGTTCAGGTTAAATTGTCATTCTTATTCAAAACAATATACAGCAAACGATCACATTACAAGATGATTCACTGCAAATGCATGCATTCAGTTTGCGAAAAAGTGATCCTAATTAATAGAAATACTTCTAATCGATTAAGTGACAGCAACCTCTGCCATAAATAGCACATTCTCATTTGTTTTAGACAGCATGAGTACTAAAATACAAACCACTGGTTTGCAGAAACTGTTATGAAGCTTCAGATGGTTAGATGGTTTGTCCAACGATCAAGAGTTAGGCGTCACCAATACAATAAAGCCCTATGACCTGCTCCACGCTCCATTTGGAACCAAGCCAACAATTCTATTTTACTCAAAACATAGTAATCTGAAAAGTCATTTGCAGGGACAATGGAATGATGAGATATGGGAGGGACACCATCCTAAGCTTCATTAGACAACACAAAACAGCACCTTCTCGACTTCATAGAATAAAATGCCAAACAACTCAAGTCAGCAGGACCTCAAAGCAAGGTTATTAAAAACGCGAGTTGACTCGCAAAATCGTCCGATTTTGCGAGTCAACTCAATAAAACTGGTTGACTCGGAAACAAAAATCGAAACCGGTCAAACTCGGTCAAAATCGGGTTGACTCGTAAAATCGGGTTGACTCGTTCCGATTTTACGCGTTCGGTCGGCTTTGAGCTTTCATTTTCAGATTTCAATTTTTTCGTTCTTTCATTTCGAAATTGCATTTGCAGCTCAAATCCTCTCTTCTTCTCAGCAAAAAAAACCCTAGAATCCTAGATCATCGCCTCACACAGCCCCCAAACTCTTCTCTTCTCTTCTCAGCAAAACACCACAAATCATCACCTCTCACCCCCCAAATCTTCTCTTCTCTTCTCAGCACAAAATCCCCCAAATCGTCCCCCAAATCATTAGGTCTTATTTCAGCCGATCTCCTCCCCAGGAACCCAGCTGTTCTTCTCATCCTTCTCTCAAATCGTTGTTGTCGTCGTCGCCATTAAAGGTTAGTGCAACTGTGCAAGCTTGATTTTCATTTCATAATTTCTGCGTGAGAATAATTTATACCCATCTCTGTGTGAGTGTGTGTAGATTTTAGTTACATGTCCATAATGGAGTTTATTGACTGATATTTGCAGATCAAATTATGAAATTCCTTGAGTGGTATGAATTTACAGGATATGATAGAACAATTACAGTACCTGGATTTTATAGTTTCTCAGGATAATGGAGTTTATTGAGTATTGACTGATATTTGCAGGATGATGGATTTTATCAATTACGGTACCTGGATTTTATAGGTTCTCAGGATCTTGGATTGTTAAAAAAATTAACAATAGCTCTTTGCTTTCACTATTGTAATTAATTTCAATGCTTGCAAGTCACTTATCTTAGGAAAAAAATCTACCAAGTCTATAGCAGTATTATTAATTGAAATATCAATAAACAACATCGGAGAGCAAAGCATCAAATTGAGCAAAAAATGGAGGTTCTTTCAGATAAGGCTAAAACAATCATTAGGGAGAACCGTGGCCATTAAGATTGCATTTGAACCTTTTCTAGTTGTTATATGTATCTACTATCTACCGTGGACATAATTGTTTTGTAATGTGTTTTGAAGTTATTTTAAATCATGTATGAACCTTAACTAATGAAGTTATATGGCCATGATTATGCTATCTTGTATTCGAAAATATTTTACATACGATTTTATGATTTTTCTTCTCCCACGATTTTAGCTATGATTTTACGATTTTTGTACGGACAAATTCGGGTACGATCTTACGATCCGATTTTTCGGAGCCCTTTCCGATTCGTGTCAAAATCTCAATTTTGACTACCTTGCCTCAAAGCCAATCTCAAAAACTGTTTCCTTAATTCATAAAACCAAGTTTTTTTTTAAAAATAAAAAAAACTATTAAGCATACCAATGTCCCAGGATTTACCACTCAGAAAGGCTCAACTCCAATAACTACCAGTCATCTCCTGCCTGTGATAACTGACCCTCACCTGGTTGCCCAAAATGCGCTAAGCATTCGAAGAATTACTGAAATCCCAGGACAATTAATCACAAACAGAAGTCATATATCCAGAATATTAAATCCTGACCCGGCAACCACACCAACTACTGCAGATAGTCTAGAACCCTAAACCACAAATAATCATAGAAATACTTAAAAGGATACCGTCAAGGACTAAAACGAAACATTTAGGTTCATTTACAATTTATTAATTCAAAATCAAATAATTAAAACCTAAAGAAAAATAGAGCAACTCACAGGCAAAATAGACCAAAAACTTCCATTCAATGATCCTCGCCGAAGAGAAGGCGAAGGCGAGAAGCGAAGAGATCAGAGGAATCAAGAGAGGCTTCGTGAAGGAGGCCGCGCTTTATATTCTTCATGCGATCGGTTAGGTTTTTTTGCTCTTCTTTAAGGGCTATAGTGTCTTCCTGGAGGTCGTGGATTTGGTACTTTTGTCCCAGGGATCTGACGCTCAAGAGAAAAATCCCAGTCATCGCAAAGAGCTGGATGAAGCTGTCTTTGCGTTTCATTGCATTTGCCACTAACCCTAACGATTTTCTAGGGTTTTGAGCTGTATTGCCTGCTGAGCTTGATGAAGCCATGGGAGCAACTGCAGGAGTTGGACTGCTAGTTGGTGAAGGAGGGCGAAAATGAATTGGAATATCTTTCGGCGAGAAATAAGAGGTTTTTTCTCATGGTCGTAATCACGGGCCCGTCTTCACAGGTCACGACTAAACTTCCGCCCATTCAATGTACAGCCCAGTTATAAAAGTGGTTGCTTAAGACCATTTAAGCCATGCTGTAGCCCACCAGGATGGCATTTTGACTAATAAAATTTAACAAAAATAATTAAATTACGATTTCAATCCACTATTTGGGTGTAATTAAAAAACAGTATAAATCAGGATTTATTTTTATATTACTTATTTATATATAAGGAATCCTTTGATTCTTTTAAATATAAGGAAAAATAAATAGGAGACCGTTGTTGTAATTTCAAGAAATAAAGAGTTTATGAATAAGCAAATAGGCATGCGAGAGCGTTAAGATCAGAATTCTTTTTTTCCGAGGTTGTCCGGAGCTTAAAATATTTTAAAAACATAAAAAATCATATCTAGCGATACTGAGCTGGACCTATTTATCGACTTTAATCAAGCTTTTAAATTTATAAATGACCATTTATATATATAAATAATCATAATTGTTTTTTTTTAAATAAAAAAAAGCAAACGTAAGGTTTTTTTAATGTCCACTGTTCATGTCACGACCCGATTCCCGGATCTGTGACCGGCACATAGGCATGGTCCCCTTCCAAGGTTCCACACCTATGCGAACCCAAACTTACACACAAACTTATCATTGATATTCAGAGTTCAACGAAGCGGAAATAACAAAGTAAACTTTATAACATAATTTGATTGTCTTAATACAAGAGTTGATTATATACTGTTATAATTGTGGAGCACTAACTAGACATAAGAACAAAAGTGTCAATTACAACCAAAATATCAGGTTCCGAGAGTACGACAAAAATGACATGCTAGCAAGCTACGAGCCTGAAAATGATAAATAATGAGGGGGTGATTTCAACAACTCAGTGAGTAGAAACATTTA
Source organism: Salix brachista (assembly GCA_009078335.1). Taxonomy (NCBI): domain Eukaryota; kingdom Viridiplantae; phylum Streptophyta; class Magnoliopsida; order Malpighiales; family Salicaceae; genus Salix; species Salix brachista. Next base: position 738,476 of record CM018573.1, on the reverse strand, counting down.
ATATACACATATGAGATAATACAACAATGAGAAGTATATTATTGAATCGGCTCGAAGTTCTTACAAGAAGTTTCTCAAATAGGTCATAACAAGAATTTAATAGGTAAAGCTCGTCAGAAAATCAAAATGCAATTAGCATGAGGCTCCGTACTGTGGGATGATCAGTCCACACAGGTTGGTGACTCCCCCGACCAACTAGGGTTTCAGATACGATGGAAACAAAGGCTAACACTACCCTGTTAGCATGGGTATTCTGACTGGCATACCGTAAGTATATATATCATAGTCAAATAGGCATATTCATATCTCAAGCCTCAACTCATGGAATTAATCAAATGAGGAGCTATCAATTCACAAGCAGATATTGGCTCATATCAAGAATGTATATTCAACAATTGATTATGCTTTATCGTATCAAGAATAGTAATCAATGAATATATTATCAAGAAGCATAATCCAAATATTAGCAAATCAAATATTTATAATATTTCTCATGCATATTAAATATTATCCACTCACCTGACTTAAAAGCAAACAAGGTTCAAAAGCAGAATGTTGACAAAACCTTATTAACGTCCCGCAGGTTGAATATCGGGATTATCTGAATATATAAAAAAAGATATACTAAAAAATGACTCAAAAGAAGTAAAATACCTTTAATAACATGTCTAAGAGTTCAACTCATAATCCTATGTGTTTTTGAATCAAACTATCCATTTTTCGCAAAAACCTAAAATAAAGGTTTCTTCCGAAATCTAATTCTAAATACACAATTTATAAAATTGATAATAATTCATCAAATAAGCTTCAATTATCCATCAAGCCAATCTGAAATACTATTATTTCACCTAGGGACCATTCTGATTTTTTCTTATATTTTTAGGGTCAAATTGTAATTTTATCAAATTGAGTGACTAATTGAACTCCTCATAAATTCATAACTATACCGAAATTTTTGCCCCTAATTCATCCTCTATTCTTTCCAGAATCTCTAATTTTAATCCAGGGAACAAACTGTAATTTTCACAAAAGGACCAAAATGAAATTTCGTTATCTTCAACCTCCAGCCCAGAATTCCAGCAAGGGTTTTTCACCATTTATCAACATTTTCTTACACCAAACACATCAAATAACTTCAAAATCATCCACAATCAAACTAATTAAACCATTACCCAACACATTCAACCCTTAACATCTCTCTTAATTCATCAATCAAACCCAAATAAAATCCTCAAACCCTAACAATCAATACAAGAAAAAATTGTAACTAATGACCATATTTATACATATTAAAACATACACATTACCTTAATAACTTATTTCTCCTTCTTCTTTTCTCCTCCTCTTCTCTTTCCCTCTTTTCTCTTCTTCTTCTTCTTCTTTCTTTCTCTCTTCCCGATTCTCTCTCTCTCAAATTTTCAGATTACTTCTCTTTTTCTTTTCTTTTCTTTTCTATTTATATTTACTAGCTTATACATTTACTACAATACCCTTAATTCATTTAAACTTAATTCTAAGCCACCAAGGGCATTCATGTATTTGTCTTTTTAAAATTTTCAAAACACTACAGTTCATCTTCTTATATTATTATTATTATAGATAGGTTGTGCAAAAAACAATTATTTTTTCAATTTGTTATTCAAGCTTTTTTTTCCCCATGATGTAATCTTAATTGAAAGATAATTGATTTTGCTTTTTTATGAAATGATATGATTGAGAAAAAAGATGTTTGAATGGAAAAAAATACTAAACATAGGTGGTGTGTTATAAGTTTTGTAAAAGATATAATTTAGTCTTCAAACTTTAAAAATCATAAGTTATATAATTTTGATACCTCGATATTTTTTAAATTTAATTTTGATAAAAAACAAATTTAGTTTTGTAAATTTTCAACCATTGATCGAGTGAGGACATTATATCTAAGTGGTAAAGAGAGGAAAAAATTGTTTATAAATATTCAGGTAATTAAAATGAAAGATATTCTGTGTCAAATTGATCATTTTAATGAGTGGAGTTTATATTAATTGTGTTCATCCACGCTCTAATTGGTTTTTAAATTTTGAGTTATTTAAACTTTTTCTAATTTTTTGGGTTTTTTAGGCCATAACCAGGTTTATCATGGCTTTGAATTGTTTTATAGGTGTTCTGGATAAAAAAAAAAGGTTGAAATAACAGGTTGCTAAAAAAAACTCTAGCTTGATTTTTACCGCTGAGATATAAAATCTAGGCAAAAGCAGACAATACACTATTTGATTTCTTACAAAAACAAATATAGCAAATGAAATATCATTCGTTTTAGAAGAAGTAAAAATAAATCCAATCACATGGCTTCCCAAACCCAACAACTTATGTCTTTTTTTCAATCATTTTTTTTAATAAAAAAAAATTAAAATATATATATATATATATATATATATATATATAAATGAATACTCGTTCTCTTTCTTATTTTATCCAGAACTTGTTTTTTTATGAGTTTAATTTGATAAGATATGTTTTTGATCCATCTATATTTTTTTGATCTTTTGTATATATAAATTGTATTTTTTAAAGTAAATAAAAAATATAAAAATATTTTCAATACATGGTCTTTCATATCTTTTTTTTATTTAACTGGTTTAAAATTTTTATTATTCTTTGATTGAATAGAAAACTATTTAAATAAACACAATTTAACAAGCATAACCAACATCTCATCTTGTAAGATTAATTTTATTTTTCGATATAGTTAATGATTTTTGTTATTATATATAGTTCAGTTATTTAATTACTAATATGAAAAAAAAATTATCTGCATTTAAATTTTTTAAGCTACAAAAATACATTAAAAACCTGTATATACAAAAAGAAATATAAGAAAATAAAAACATTTAACTCCAATTCACCACAAAATACATAACTAGTCTAATATGCTCTGTGCGTCACTGTCCATCTCATTTTACATACCACATTTGTAGTTTTGTACTGTCTGTGCATTAATGTGGTTCCGACTTGTACTTTCAACACAGGCTACTCTGGCGTCGTTGTCAACGTAATCATGAATAATGTTTCGTTAGCATCTAAAATACCACAAGGATATAAAAATAAATGTCTCCATTATATCCTTCCAAAAAAGGACCTAGCTGTCAATAGCAACCGAACTCATTCACTTGTATTTAGACCTGAAAATGCTTTTATAAAAATTTGATTTTTTTAAGTTAAATTATAAATATATATTCTGAAATCACAATATATTGATATCAGAAAATATTTTAATAATAATAAAATATATTATTTTAATACATTTCCAAACAATTTTTTTTAAAAAAAAAGTCACAATATCAAACATGCAAAACATTATAGAAAATAAAAACACCCATAACCATCAACATCTTAGTAGATAAAAAATTGTAACAAGGCATTAGGGGTACCAGGAACCACGACGACAGATTGAGATGGTCGTAGAGGTTGAGAATTGGAACTGTAGAATTATCAAATGATTCAAATCCAAGACCAATAAAATATACACAGGATTAAAAATCCCCGCCAAAATAACATAAACGAACATTATTCAAGCATGGAATGCTTACTAGCGGCAATTCAAGCCGAAACTGCATCAGGGAAATACAAGGAAGCATCTCTTAGAACCAATTCTTGAAATTGTTCAGAGCTCATATGTTATGGTTTAAATTTTTTAAAGTAATAATCCATACACAATTAACCCGAAAAAGTCTTACCTGCCAACAACCTATAATTTGGAGCACCTCAGGACCAAAAGCTTGATTTTGTACAACATTCTACAGACTGAGAGGAGGTTGAAGGTGACCCAGCAGAGGTGATCGTTTCCCAAAATTTGTTTGGATCTGTAGCACATGAGAAATATCAGGAACATTTTAACACGGAATAGTTAGCACTTGTCCTCCCCAGAGTCTTCCTGAAGTCGTCGCTGAATATCGCGCTGCAGCATCTCTACATAATTCTGCACACGTGAATTGTTGTCTCTGAGCTTTTATGTGCAGCATAAGCAAGAAAAATCACATGCATTAACAGGAGTAAATACACAGGTGTCTTGAATGCCATCGTCAGTTTATACAAGCAGGAAAATATTGAAAGTACAACAGCATGAAAGATAAACATAAAAATTACACTGGCTAAATCCTCGTTGTTGTTCAATTCACGCAGAATATCTTCAGCATTGCTTCCATTGTGATTCAACCTTACTGCATTGCCAACAATGGCTTGAAAAACATCTTGAGGTGCAGCGAACTGTTCAATCCTCTGAGCCACTTCGTGGAGGTTGATCTATAAGACAAGATAAAATCAGTCAAAACAGGGGCAATTTTACCAATTCTGTGCGAGGGCCAGAACACAGCAGCACTTTGCTTGTGTACAGGACTTCATTCTATTCACATATATTTGATTTCTTTTTGTGGTTTATGCAAACCTGAATATTGTTATCATTAGGATTTTCAGCTCCAATATATTCCCTCTCATTGGATCGCATCTGGGGTTCAGATTCTGGGGTAGGAAACAGCTGGGGAGCAGGCAATTCCTGGCCAAGAACCTGGGAAACAACAGGCATCATTTGCCGGACCATTCCTGACAGATCAAATCCGCCGCCTTGGCCACTGCCTAAACCTGAGAACATATTTCCTAAATCTTGGCTGTCAACCTGCTGAGCAATCTGACTGACAGTATTCATAATTTGGGGATTCTGAGTGAGCTGTTCCAACATATTCCTGAAGATGTTGGGAGAACCAGCACCGGTTTGTTCTGAAACCCCTGCAAACAAATTGTTCATAACAGGACTCTGTAGAACCTGAGACATAGCTCTAGCACTGTCAAACTGGCTATCAGAACTTAAATCTCTTGGTGGTCTACCCTCCATGACCTGCCCAGGAAAGGGGGCTGCTGGATCTGAAGGTGTGTCATTTGCACCAGCCCTATTTGTACTAGAGCTGATAGATGCAAGAGACTGTAAAAGCTGTTGGCCACTGATTCCAGCATCTGGGTTCCGATTGAGATGGGAATTGGTTGTTCCACTATCAACACTACCAAGCGAATTTGGCTTATTTCGTCTCTAGTCACATTAACAAACAGTGATCAGTTTTTTGTCTCTCATGAAAAAAGAAAAAATAACCTTGTGGACAAGTAAAGAATGCATGACAGATGCAGTAATCAATCCACAAAGTCAAGCCTGGCAAAATGTAGCTGGCACTTAGTTTAATGTTAAAATAGGACAAGCTCACTCCTAGTACAGCATCCCATGCTGCAAACACCTTTCAGTGTTTACACAGTGATGGAAACAAACAAAAATGATGCATCTTGAACCGTCCATTACAGTAAGCATTTCAAAACTCCAACACCACTGCCTATTCCTTGATCTGTCAACAGGTCCTCGTGTATCATTGAATACATCACAAAAAACACAAAAATAAATAAAGAGAGAGAAATTGCCATACCTTGCGGTCCAAGCTCCCCAAACCCAAACCAAGCGGAACAGATTTAGTGCTGGAACTGGAAGCATTTTGAGAAGTATCTTGAGACTTCTGAGAAGTTTCTACATTAGGACATTCCACGGAGGAACATAAAACATTCACTGAAGATGATGGCATGTTCACCGAAGAAGACGATATGCCTACTGAAGAAGATGCTGTGTCTTTCAAGCTCAAAGGATCATTGCCATGTGCTTGGGCCTGTTAAGAAGATGGTTTTCTCTCAAGAATTTAGTACTGGCCAGAAAGAAGTAACAAAGAGGATCCCTGTATAATGCAGAAAGCAAACCTTCTGGTCAAAGCAATCTGACATAACCCCAGGTAATGAAACACTAGATTCCCCAGCTCCATTCACCACAGTGCTATTCATCTGTAAGTTTGTTGGATTATTACCTGCAACAGATCCAGCGGAGCCTGCATAATGAAATAGCAATATTATTTGATCCTCAGTAAATAAAAACAACAATATATATATATTTGTTTTTTTTACTATTTGACCATTAAACAGTTACCTGATGCAGGCTGGTTTCCTCCTTGCCTATCGCCAGCAATTTGTCTCAGTTGCGAGTTTATTCCGCTCATTATAGAGCTTAGTGACATGGAATCAGAAGGTGGCTGTGAAAGTGAAATCCCAAGAACAGGCTGTGCAGCATCTGTAACACCTGCTGAGGATGAAGGGACTGTTGCTGCAACAACATTTCTTGCTGGTAGCGCTTGCCCTGGGCCCGAAACACCTAAACCAGCTGCATTACCATGTTCTCCCTGTATCCCTGTACTACTTGTCCCAGTACCTATGATTGGAATAACAGATGCTAAAGAGGTCCCTGGTAATGCGGGAGTGTCAGATAGGCATGAAAGCAGGTAAGCAGCATTGTGAATAAAGAAAGCTTGTTTGGCTTACCAGCATGTATATGAATGTTTACATGCCTTGGAGCATTTCCAGCACCAACAGGACCAAATGCCATGGGATTTGATGGTGGAACCGAACTACCAAAAAGGGAATTGGTTTGAAGAGGAAAAGGCTGCAGGAATTTAATATTAGAAAACAGTGTGCCAAGCTGGCTTATAAAAACTCACAGTTGCAAGAAATTAAGCCACGATGCAGAAAATCCATTCAAAGATAATAGTACACAAAAGACTATGTAAGGAAAGCCTAACAGGTAATTGAAAGAGCCTGTTGCATTTAGTACACACCAAATTCATTTGACCCAGAGAGCCACACAACAAATTGTTCTTATACATAAAGGACAATTACCAATCTGTTATACATGAGATAAAGCGATGTTTCAATTTATATTCTGACACTCAAAATTCCTTCATGATATTAACACCCTACCATTTGAGTTTTCAGCATCAAGTAAATGAGGCCCTATCTATTACTGTTAACGTCACCAATCATTAGAGAGATAAGTTAATGCAAAGGTAAGCAAACTCATAATTTCAAAAATGGATCACAAACCTGGACCATTATGGGATTAGGCCCTGATGGAGAAATATAAACAGCAGGCCCAGCATTTAAAGAAGGTTCTGCCTGCAAATTGTAACAAAACAATTATACTGATATTCAGTCATCACTGAAATGCTGAACAGACTAAGGCTAGAACATACTGGAGGTTGTCCCATACGCAGCGTCAAGATTGTGCGACCAAGCTCCAGAAAAAGAGCACCTAAATGTTGCATTGCAAGGCCTACTTGCATTGTTTCTGTCTGAATTTGACCCCTTACAGCAGGATCAGTAGAGGAACCATCTTGTTCCAGGCATCCTGCAGTATCCTACGACGTTGCAGCACGTTATAAATAATGCATAATCAGATCACAAACTTACATTATAAATAATGCATAATCAGATCACAAACTTATCAACTCCACATAAATTTATCTCTAGCTACAAATAGGACATTGATTTGTCCCCAAAATCTTAATGTAAATTTACACATCAAGTCTAAAAATGAAAAAAAAAAAACCATTCATCACATGAAATTCAAAATGGATTCCCTAAATTACCAAGCATCACCTTCACTTGCATAGCGATGTTTACGATTCTCAAACTACAAACATATCGAAGCATGTCCCTGATGTTAATAAAAATAAATGCAAAGCAGTAATGTCTGGTTGATAATTAAAAATAATTAGCATCCTCAAAATAAGTGTCAATAAGATACCTATGACAATGCCTTACATTTAAATGTCTATATAGACTGTATGTTTCACAAAGTAATTTATGGCAGTGAAATTCACTGAATCCAACATCATCGCATAATCATATCAAGTAAAATGAATCACGAGCATTTAGCAAGTTTGACAAGTTATGGGTAGTCAAGTCCAATTATTGAAATGCTACCATCAAATTAAAATTAAAATGCTGGTCCAACTTCAGACATGTATAGCCACAGATTCAAGAATTCTAACAATGATATGAGATAAGGAAGGGGAAATCAAAACAAATTGTTTACAGATAATGCAGTTGTTGCGGGACCGCTGAGAAGCCGTGCTGCATGACGCAAGACAATGCTCAGTGCTTCAGGTGTTGGATAGCCTCGTGCATTAGAAGGTAATTCTACCCTTGGTGGGTCTTCCATGCTGGTTGTTGATGTATTTGGCTGATTACCTAGACGAAGCAAATGGGTTATTTCCAGCATCTTCAACTGAGAATACTTAATGAGTATATACTTTTGCTATCATCACCATTATGAGCTAGCACCCGCTCCATGCGTGTAATGAACTCCGAAAGCGTGTTCAAAGAATCAGGTATTGGCTGGAGCAAAAAGGACAAGATTACAAAACAGTATAACCATACACATCACAAATATAAAACTGAAGGAGATTTTACTACCGTATGAAGTGAAGGAACAGGTATAGCTGCAGACAGAGGAACTTGCACAACTTGAGGTGCTGATTGAAATGGCTGGCCAGACCGTGTTTGATTTCCTGCAGAGCTCTGACCACCAACATTGCCACGTAATCCATCAGTTTCACTTCCCTGAGAAGCTAGACCAGTAACATTTGGCTGTAAACAGAACACAACTAGCTAATTTATTCTCACATTCCTCCCTGATGTCATACATGCACTCTAAATCCTCACACTTGAAACAATATGTATACTAATTTGAAAGACAAAAACTGGAAATCTAAATATAAACCAAAATTTCACTACAGTAAGTGTATCCAAATTGATACTCGTAATAGAACCTTTCCGCTGAGCAGAAAGAGAAAACAATGGAGATTCTACTTGGGCAATTAGTGCTGGCTATGGCCTGATCAGCAATCGTAATTATAGAATTAACATAAGAGAGAAGATTCACAGTTGAGATGTCTTATACATTTTCTTTTTTGTGGGGTCAGTATGGTGACAAAAGTAGGCTTAGAACCCAAGCCTACCCATCCCATCCTGGTTAGTACCAAGTTAAATTATTAACAACACAAAAAAGGAATGATGGGATACGATGTCGTTGGAGGTCCAGTTTTAATGACATAATTTATTAGGGTTGGAAAGGTGTTGCGATGAATGAGAGTTACGAGAGTATACAAAATAACAAGCAATATTCACCATATTTGATGATTGCATGCCACCAATGCTGCTGGTTGCTGCCTGGCCACTGACTCCAAACGAGTTTAGAGCAGCCCCAATAACCTGCATGTCAGGCAACAATAAACAACAGTTTCTGTTAATACTAACACAAACACGGTTTCTATATTCTTTCGTTGCCACCAACCTCGACTAAAAATCAAATAAAATACACATTTTATTCCAGCAGAACTATCAATGAGAAATTAAAAGGAAAATAAAAGAAACACACCCGAAAGAGGTCTGGAACAATGCCTTCCCCTTGGTCCCCAACATTAAATGTCTCAAGAACCACACTGTGAGATACATGCCCAATGCGATTTCGGGGGGCACCAGCGCTTGCATCATTTACTGTCATTTGAAAAATCACAAGAGAAAACTATAAATCCAAAGAACATCTTCAGATCCAGATTACTCCACAAGCAAAATAATTAAATATCAATACCCTGATTACTATTATTCCCCATTGTATCCCCAGAGCTTGTACCAGCTGAAGGTTGTGGTTGAGTAGGCTGCCTTGCAACTACATGCAGTGTATGCCCATTTTCCACTTCTAAAAAAAGTCAAGGAGTTTACTGAACACAGCCAGTACTGACAAGTAGAGTGATCTGGGATGATAACTAAGAGTGGGATACGATGATGACCAAGTAATCTGAGATGATGACCAAGTGTGGGATATCATAATATCCAACTCATAAGATGAAAGTATATGATAATTAACAAGGAGGTGAATAGCCTCCCATAACTCAAGATTAAATGCAAGTGCCAAATTTCAGGTTTAAACACATCTAACAACATATGAATCTATATTCCTGCAAATCAAGCAAAAGACCTGTAGAACACAATAACTCAGATGAAGTGCAAGTGACTAAATTCCCCAGCAAAAAGAGGGCCTAAAAGTAAGGATAGCAGGTGCAGCCTTTTTAATGTTTGAATGATGGATACGATATACAGAAAGGAGATGTTCATCCTTCAAAACCCTTCCCCTGAAAATCAGCCGTTGCTGACTCACCGGTATACCGATTTCATTTGCTATTTTCTCCTTGAATACGGAAACTGGCATCTGAAGATATTCAAAATTAGATTGTATTAGACAGTCCATCAAAAACTTTCATGCAACAGACAGCACGCACCCTTTAAATGCTCTCTTAATAAACTTTGAAATGCATGGGACTACATTGAATTACTTTTATTGACCCAAAGACATGATCTCTTGGATCAAAACATTCAAAAAGTTTTTCCAGGCTATCATTCAAAACCATCAGAAGACCATCCAAAAAACTCCACTTCAACAACTAAATATGAATACAGAAACATAAACAGTACAGATCAAAACAGGAAATGTCAATGGGACACAATACTTACATTTTTGTCAACCTGAAAACTGTAAATCTGAGAATCTAAAGTCTTGATATTGAGCTCTATAGTTGCATCTGAACCTTCTCCAGAAACATGGCTTGTGCCGGAGCCTTCATGAGAACACTCATTTGCCATAGTACCTCAGCAACTAACAAAACTCTAAAACAAGATAATCTTTCAAATAAGATAACTATCCCGGAAAGTAAATTTCTATGTGCCAAAGAAAAAGATGACATTTTTTTCCTGATTTGAGAACAATTAATGTCTCAAGCACTTAGGGAATACACAGGTGCCATGAGACATAGCTACTAAAAGAGCAAAGCAATCAGTCTTTAATATGCATCTTATAAGTTCTTGATAGGATGGAAGCCCAAAATGAAAATAAATACACAAAGTATTAAATTAATTAATGAGCATTATTTATTCAAAATCATTCAATCAACAGGAAGGATGCTGAACAGAGCACTCTAGTCTAAAAACATTAACTGACTTATTATCTAGCATCCCTTTTTCTGCAAGAAATTACCCATTATATGAGCATTGACAACCAGAATTCATCTCTTCCCAGTTCATATTTACATCCTAGTGTATCTGGACTCAGGATTGCCATCAAACCTAAAAAAACTTTTGAAATTCCCAGATGTAGGATGAAACCGTTTCTGGACCGTGAGGACTACCTAACTGGACAACTATTTATTCCATTTATAAGCTACCATCAAAATAAGATTTTATAATTATTACCACACATCTCTCCTTCCCCAGATAAAAGAAAGTTGCTGATGTAACGAGAAGATAAACAACAGAATAAAGATACGCCAATAACAGAATAATCTGCTCTCTAGTTCTGTAATTTCCTACCACGCAGCTCTCCTTTAAGTCCTAAATTGCAACAAAACAAAAACAACTCTATTATCCTTTCCCTTTTCCTTTGAAGGGAAATGTGATAAACGATTCTGTCATCTCCGGCATTCATCCAATCTAAGTAAACAAGATTTCTAACATCCTCCTAGCCTTAATAAGCATGTCCAAATCAGGAGTCACAGCTGATGATGAATGGCAACATCAAAATTCTAACATTATCATTAAATAAAATCGATCAAAAACACAATTCCAAACTAACCGGGACACTTCAAAATTCCACACGCCCTCTACTTTTCACCAATATCACTCCCTTTCCGCAATAAATAGAAATCTAGATCAGCTCTAAACTCAGAACAATCAACATAAACTCAGTTTTGGCACAAACACGCCACATTATGCAAGTTTAGCAGCCAAAATATCAAAGACAATCAGATGTCAACATCTGCATAACTAGCTCCTAGGGTTTAAAACAGCAAGTATGCGAAATCAAATTTTGAAAGAAGAAAATATCTGGTGCACCTAAAATCATTAATACACAACCAATTGAGAATCGTAGTATAATTTAATAAATAAATAAAATCCTAACGTAAAAAAACAACCATGTTTTTTAAGTCCTCGTCAACTTTTACGGCAAAACAAATTCCGATGAACCGTAAGCAGAAACTGGTTGTGCTTAGGGTTAGTTTGGAGAAATAAGACGAACAATCTGGAAAGGAGTTCTGAAGGCAGACCTTTGTTTCAATTTGCGAAGACGGACGAATAGGAGAGAGAGGAGGAGAGGATAGAGTTATTTTCTGGCGCAGAATTTGAATTTGGTCGGAGAATAACTTCGAGGTTAAGCGACGGGATTCTAGGACCACAGGCGGGCACGCGGAGCCGGGTTGATGAATCGGAAACGTTCCAGAAGAATCTAGATTTATAAGGCTACCTCGTCAGAAAAAAACAACTATGGCAACAGTGGGTTGACCCGAGTCAAAGATCTTGCCACGACGTCGTTTGGGCTATAATGGTGGAGAAGTCTGCCAGTTTGCATGGGTCTTTTATGTTCTGGTCTAGTATAACGAGATTGGATGTTGAAAACCATGTTCATTGGGTTATGTATGGGCTTCATACCGATGCAGGCCCCATATGTGCCGCCCATTAATTAGAACACCTAGACTGTCTTCCCTCACGTTGCTCTTTCGATTTCTTTGTATTGTTTTTTTTTTTTTTTTTGGTAGAAACCATCCGGTAATCCGGCCACTGCCGACTAATCCGGATTCGAGCCGGGTAGGACCCTGAAGGGCGGCAAAGCTCTCCCAAGCGAGTTTTAAAGCAGCTGCATACCCAAGGCTCGAACTCGAGACCTTGGTTAAGCTGGGAGGACCCCTTACCAGTCCACCCACGCCCCCGTTGGTATTTCTTTGTATTGTTAATGGATATGATAGCCCCTAGCTCCTTCTATGGTTAAACTAATTTTGATGTTTCAAAAAGAAAAGTAACACATGTTAAATTTATTAGTTTTGGTTCAGAATATTATGATAAATTAAAAAATATATAAATTAAACACGTTTTTATATTTCTATTTATTTACAATTTTAGTGATATTCTTAAAACGTTTTTCATTTTTGTTGGGTAAATATAGTTTATTTAGAAACATAAAAAATGTAAAAATAATACATTTCATTTTATATTTTTATTTATTTTCTTGATTTTAAAAAAATTATTTTTTCAATTCTTGTCGCTTATTCTGCTATTCGTTTTCATCATCTGTAGTTTATTTTTAATTATTTTTTTAATAATAGAAAAACATGTAAAATTGAATTGAGCATGTAAAGTCAAGACTATCATGAAAAAAATAAAAATAAGTTTTTTTTTTTAAAAAAAAAAAACCTCTTTATCTCTTCCAAAGGAAATCAAAAGTAAGTAAAAAAATGGCTGGATTTTATTGATATTTTGTTATTATTTTTCCTATAATTGAATTCAATACATGTCTTATTACATGTTAAATAAATAACATGTAAAATTTAATTGAGCACGTAAAGTCAAGACTATCATGAAAAAAATAAAAATAATTTTTTTTTTTTTTAAAAAAAAAAAAACCTTTTTATCTCTTCCAAAGGAAAATCAAAAGTAAGTAAAAAAAATGGCTGGATTTTATTGATATTTTGCTATTATTTTTTCTATAATTGAATTCGATACATGTCTTATTAATTTGACAAAAAAAAATGGGGAGAATTTATTTATCAAACTAATGGAATTTCAAGATCCAATATGTTAGGAATAACATGTTTACTTCATATATTTAATTTTTAAAAAGTAGAATTAGACTGGAAATGAGATTTTAAAAATACATTGATATATCATGTATTATTAAAGTGAAACGTGTCGGCCATTAGTCCACAATCGTGCAAGGGAGAATAACATCACAGATTCACATGCAAGTAGATCTTGTTTGCTCGTGATTATATTCCGGCCTGAATTACAGGATCTCTCTGTGACCTTTTAATTTCTGTATGCTGGCAGCCATTGATTTATCATCCACGTGTCCCGTGGCGATGTTTTAGCTAAAGTCCCTGTATTTTAAAGAAAAAAGCATGGCTCTAGAGGTCTATGAAAGACCTGGTGCAGTACTTGGGACTAGAATATAGTTTTTTTATTAGAACAAATAAAAAATCAACTCGACTAAACTTACTTTACTCGATTCAGGATTTAATAATCAAGTTGATATAGTCAAATTTAATATAAACATGGTGCAACGAGGTCAAGATAAAAAAAAAATCATGTAATAATTTAATAACTCAAACAAATCTACAATATTTTATTTGAAAGCTGTTTATTTTATGTTTTAAAATGTTTTTGTTTAAAAAATTGTTTTGATATTTTTTATATTTAAAAAATATTTTGATGTATTGATATTATAAATATTTTTTAAGAAAAATTTTAAATATATTTTTAAATAAAAAATATTTTAAAAAATAATCATAACTAGAATGATGATGTGCAACTCATGTTGCTACACAATATAAACATGAAAATCATTTATTTAATGTGTTGTGGCTTGTTGTTTCACAATAATTTTAAAAATAAATTAAAGAAAAAATTTAAATGTATTTTTAAATAAAAAATATTTTAAAAATAATCATTATTGTAATGATGACATGTAGCTAATGTTGCTACACAATATAAACATAAAAATCATTTATTTAATTCGTTGTGCCGTGTTGTTCCACAATAGTTTTTTTTTTAAAAAAAAATCTAAAGGCATTGATGTTTTACTATGCCCCTAGACACATATCATTAGAGATTTCAACATTGAAATTATCTTTTTGCCCGTCATTCTGAAAATTTTAACCTTTTGGTGTCGGGGGTATTTTCAATATTTTTCAGATGATCTGTGTGGCATTTACAGATTCTTTGGGGTGTCATGATTTTTTTCTTTTTTTATTTGCACAATGAAATTACTTATTTACTAGTTGGCGCCAACAAAAGAACGAAGGTTGGAGGAAGGTGTTTTTTTTTTTGTTTTTTTCCTTAAATTGAACAGTATCATTAATCTCTTGCCCTCGGGCGAGGCACAGATTGGGCGTTGGATGCGAGGATAGTATAGGGTTTTCATGTTTTGTGCGCATTGAAAATTACTTAACTGCCCTCCAAAACGACAAATGAAGGTCCGATGTTGGGGGCATGACGGTACTTCCACTCTTGATTTTTTTCGTGGTTATTGCTTGGTCCACGGTGTTTAGGCAATTATGCTGGTGATTTCAGTGAAACTTGTTAAACAAATAAATTTATATCAATTTAAAATTAATATATTTTATTAAAAACTGGCGCTTATCAGGAATTAAGCACAAATTTATTATTTATCCCAAATTTACAATATAATAAAAAAATCTTGCAATATTAATATTTTTTAACAATTGAAAAAAATATAGTTGCAGTCATGAAAATGGCGCGGTTAGGTGGCTAGTCTATCCCTTTCCTGTTTCAACCAATAGCATAAGAGAATAACGATAGTTTAATCCTACAATTGAAAAGGTCATACAGAGATGACGATGATGAAACCTGAATCTCCGAGAATAGTCCAAGCGGTACATTAAAAAATAATAACTGTCAGCATGATTCCATCACGCAAGTTAATTTATTTTATTTCTCCTGTAAGAAAGCTAAAAATAAATAGTAAATTCAGGTGATATTATCTTGCAGGTCAGTGAACAGGTAAACTATCGATCCAAAATCTAATTGGAGTAGATTTTAAATTAAATTAAATTAAATAAGAGATGACATATATTTAACTAAATCAACTTCACTGCTCTAGCTTATACATGTTGCTTTTTTTATCTTGATGTTTTTATTTATTTTATTTTTGAGATTTTATCTATAACTAAGATCATATGGATTTTGTTTTTACAAATATCATGGAAACAAAACTTATTCGTGTAAACTATGATAAAACAACTACAGCAATATTATAATCATTTTTTTTTATAACTACTAATTAAAAAATATGCACTAGACAACTTAAAGAAAATATAAGAGAAGGCGCTACCTAAAATTTACTTGTTTATCGAAAAGAAAAAGAAAAGCAAAACAAAAATCACTCGACAATTTTATTAAAAAATATCATATTGGAATTAAAAGATTTTAAAAATATGTTAAAGTTTTTTTTTCAAATATTTGAAAAACAAAGGAAAATATAAAAAAATCACGGAATAAAATTCCATTTCAATAAACTCAACTAACCAAACCGGTTCATCAAAATGCCTAAAAGAAGACAATCCGACGACAGGTAAGGCACTATCTTTTGCTTGCGAAAGACATGGGACTCGCCGAAACAAGTATAAACTAACAGCAGCAATAGGACAAGTTGCGCTGTCCCACCCTGCACCAGCCACCTCTACTTAATAGAGCCGAAGAGATCTACAAATTTTTAGCATCAGGAGAGCAGCTAGCAGAGTCTTTCCTGTATCCTAGTTGCTATTATGGATGGAGAGAAATTCTCAGTCGAAGCAGGGAAACCGATTGTATGCAAAGGTAAGAAATTCCCTTTTCAGCTGTGGCACAGATTCTGCTTTTGAAAATACTTGTTCTTAAGTCTTAACACGTAGCCTGAAATTGCACAGCTGCGGTGGCTCGCGAGCCGGGAGAGCCTCTCGTAATAGAGGAGATAATGGTGGCTCCACCGGGTCACCATGAAGTCCGCGTCCGAATCATCTGCACCACTCTGTGTCACAGTGATGTCACTTTCTGGAAAATGAAGGTTTTCATCTATCAATCTCAGAATTTCTTTCTGCTTGTATCACAACTTCTACGTAACTGTGTGCTTTTTGTCTGTGATCAACTCGTTGAAGGATTACCCAGCTGTTTTTCCAAGAATACTTGGTCACGAGGCTATCGGGTAAGTGAAAAAACACCATCCACTTCCTTTCCTCGGGTTCATCATTCATGGATTCCCCTTTTCTTTTTCGATGATATATAAATTTTTTAATATTTCTATAATATTATGATTACTTGGACGGCAATTCTGACGCGGACTGCATGCAATAAATGTACACACCCCCCCTCTCTAGCTGTCGTCTAGCTACGGTCTAACCCCCGCATGTTTCCATTTTCTTGAGAGGTTAGTTGTAGCTGTCAGGAACTTTGTATCAAAAATGAAAAGGTCAAACTAATAAAATATTGATCTGATTATTCAGTATTTTTTTATATACTTTTAGTGCTGAATAAAATATCAAAATATTTTTTTAAAAATAAAAACAGCTATTACTATATTTTTTTTATAAAAATAAAAATTAATAAAGTAGAACAAGCAAAAAAATAAACCAATTATAATATGAAAAAACAAGTGACATCAAACCTCTTGAAAAAATATAAAGCAATTATTTCTTTGACTCTTCAAAATACCATTTTAAAAGCAATAATATTCAAATTTGTATTCTTGCAAGAGAATCAAACAGTTGATTTTTCCTTCCACGTGAGCATTGAATGCTTCACTGAAAGCTTAATTATCCGAACCAACTCTATTGCCAGCATAGAAAAGAAGGGGATTGACTTGTTGTTGGGGATCATTTTCGTTTTCCATTTTTGCTTTCGAAAATGTAAAAGTTTATAATGGGACCTTAAACCCGAATAAAGCGGTTTCCAAAACTTACTGTAAATTAAATAAAATCATTCGTTGCAAAGCGTAGTATATAACAGCTTTGAGCTTATAATGATCAGATTATAATCTTTGATGGGTTCGGATGTGATTTTTTTTATAACTCATGGAGTATTGAGTGCTCTAAATCTTTTTCTTATATCACTATCCTACACATGAAGATGAATGAGCTCCAGCTTCTCGAGTACTTTTCCTTGCATGGTTAGTTGCTAGGTTATAATTTGGTGCTTTTGAGCATGCTTCTGATCATATTCATGTTTTGGTCAACATGTTCATACAGTACAACATGAGCTAACACAAGTTCCAATTAATTATTTTTATGTTAATGTAGAGTTGTGGAGAGTGTAGGGGAGGATGTGGATGAGGTCGTCGAGGGAGATATTGTGATTCCTGTATTCTTGCCAGATTGTGGAGATTGTGCAGACTGCAAATCAAAAAAGAGTAACCTCTGTTCGAAATTTCCCTTCAAGCCCACTCCTTGGATGACTGGAGACGAGACTAGTAGATTCACTGACCTAAAAGGAGAGATTTTATACCATTTCCTAAATGTATCAAGTTTTAGTGAGTATACAGTGCTGAACACTGCCAATATTGTAAAGATTGACCCTTCAATCCCACCAAGCAAAGCATGCCTACTCAGCTGTGGAGTATCAACAGGTTTGGTTGACTTTTCTTGAACTCTTACAGATCTCCAAACTCCCCGCTCATGAATTCTTGACTGTTTTGCTTACACTGTGTTCAACTATTTCCTATGCATGTGTTGTTTGGAGAAACAGATCTGGTTTTAAGTGATGCATTTGGATAAGATAGCCGAACCTAAGTGTTTATCTTCACCTGGAGTTATTGATATGTTTTTGCCTCAGAATGCATGTGTATTGCAATATTGACCACAAATTGGTTTTCAGGGGTTGGAGCTGCATGGAAAACTGCAAATGTTGAGGCAGGGTCAACTGTTGCCATATTTGGCCTGGGGTCAATTGGCTTGGCAGTATGATCTCTTGAGAATATATACATAAATGTTGCTTTACTCCTCTCTCTCTCCTATTGATTTATATGATAGGCTTCTGGGATAACGTCATGGCTATTTGGTTGTTCTCTAGGTCGCAGAGGGTTCCAGAATATGCGGCGCTACAAAAATTATAGGGGTGGATGTGAATCAAGAAAAGTTTGAATTAGGTGGGTACCTTTTATGGGCTAATGATGCTAATTTTCTCAGAAATTTCATAGATTGAAATCCCAGGACGCGAATCACTTCCTTAAATGAGTACTTGTATGCTTGTGATGGTAGAGAATAATATAAAACTATTACTGAAACCTCATCCAATAACTTGAGCTTCTAGGTGACATGTTATCGGATCTTTAATAACCAAACCGTGTTGCGTCTGCATTTGTTGATAATCATGAGAACGAGGGTTGACTAGGATGGATTGCAAGCTATTTATATCTTCAAATTAATGTTAGAGTGTATTGCAATGATTCACGTTCGATGCTTTATTTTCATTTCCAAACAGGAAAAAAGTTTGGAATCACAGATTTTGTCAATGTTGGAGAATGCGGGGATAAACCTGTGAGCCAGGTTTTCCTCTCAATCCTTTTATCTTATTGTTTACTTTCTCTTCTAAAAAGCATTTATATCTAAAAAATTAGAGGGGTGGAAATCTATTTGGTAAAATTAGGATCTCAGTTTTTTAGATATAAATGCTTCACTCTTCAATCACTGAGCAATTCGTTCTGAAGTATTTTCTTTTTACCACGTTGAACAGGTGATCAATGAGATGACTGGTGGGGGAGCAGACTTTTGCTTTGAATGTGTTGGTTTGGCGTCCTTGATGGAGCAAGCATATGCTTCTTGTCGAAAGGTCTCTCTTCCAAAATGTCATTTCATTTACGTCAATTTTCTAGTCTTCCCTTAGGCTTCCGAGGATTTATTCCTCGCAGTAGCTTAACATAGTTGCATAGGAAACAAAGACAGTTTGTTTGTTTATATGATTGTGTATGGTGGATAATCTTGTTATTTGTAAATCTGTGTAATCCAGGGTTGGGGAAAGACAATCATCTTAGGAGTGGAAAAACCAGGGTCACAGATCACCTTTCAATGTTCGGATGTCATTTTGGGTGGGAGAACCCTCATTGGATCCTTGTTTGGTGGTCTCAAAGCTAAATCTGATATTCCAATTCTCTTAAAGCGTTACATGGACAAGGTGAGCTATTCTTTTCCTGCCTATCATGGCTTAAGCAAGACTATTATCCAACAATACACTTGGTTTGATTATGTAGCATCCCTTTTGTTTTTGCTATTAGAGGCACAATATTGTGTGTACATGTTGTTGTTTGCTAGGAATGTCCTCGTCTTAGTTGGTCATATAAAGCATTTAAGTAGTTATTTTCCCCTAGGTGATTTATGCTTTGGCATGTTAATTCTAAGTGTCCTTAAGGGGAGTGATGTGATGGCAAAGGGCTGGAGATCTGCATAGCAGGTCTCGAGTTCGAGTCAGAGCGTGCATCTCTTGTAAAAGTCTAGAATAACCGACGTTTTACTCGCTCATCTAGGCCTACAAAATACGTTTTCTAGGGGATAGGGTTTTCTCGAATAATTTTTTTTTATTAATTCTGAGTGGTTTTGCAGATGTGTGCTTAGTTACAAAGTGTTTGTCTTTCAGGAACTGGAGTTGGATAAGTTTGTGACCCATGAGGTCAGTTTTGAAGACATTAACAAAGCCTTTGATTTATTACTTGAAGGAAAGAGTATCCGGTGTGTAATTTGGATGGACAAGTAAGCAAGCTACTGCAAAGGTGCTTGTATATCACGACCCTTGAAAGTTCTCATTTAAGCGTCTGCCCTCCTACATCTGCACGATGTTTGTGGGGTTTGATCTTCAGACAAATAAAGGCAGAGTCTATTGGAATATCAATAAAAGCATATTTTGGATTCAGGGAAGCTCTTTTTTATTTTTTATAACAATTAATATTTAATACAAATCTCCTCGATTATGACACTGTAAATGCACTAGATGCTCCGGTGAAGTATTCAGTTTTGCCAGCCTAAGTATTTGAACAGGAAGAATTTCTGGCCGCATGAGATTGAAAATAAATCTCTACTAGGCAACTCACGCGGACACTCTTAGCCAAACCAGTCACAGTCCTTAATGTCTTACCGTCCACGCATAATTAAGGTTCAAACATTTCTCCTGAGGATAGTAATTGGCTTGGTTCTTTTAAAAGGTCCCTTATATTTTAGGTGAAATTTAAATTATGATACGACGTGTCAATTTAAATTATGATTTAGAATTTTTTTAATATAAAAAAGATTTAAAATGGTCTGCATGACATGTTACTAGATTGGTCTCCTAAGTGAAATCGAATTTTATAATTATGCTCTTTCCAAAATCACATTCCAAACCCGTCTGTATGTCCGATCATTTAATGAATACATTGTTTTCCAAATATATTTTTCAGATTTTTTTTGTGTGGTTAAAATCATCATATATTGTTCAATGAAGCCTCGAACAGCCGGTGAACATTTTTAAGAATGAGACTAAGGTACGGACCTCTGTATCACCCTGCTGAAAACCAAACATGCCAGGCCCATCTGTGGTTCCAGCGGCAAAACCTGGACCAAGGGCTGCAGGACAAGTTGGTGCCGTGAGTATGTAAACCAGGCTGGTGCAGAATTACTCTGCAAGTTGATTGGAATCTCTCCAAAAAATCTCTCCAAAAATACTGAATTTCTTCAATGGAAAATTTATTGAATTAAAAAAAAATTGATTATTCCTTACAATCCTTCTTCTTAAATAGATGCAACACTCACAATGATAAAGCTTAACTAAGGAAAGCAGTAAATTTGGAAACTAAATAAAATTTGGATAATTAAAAACAATCAACAATTAAAGGGATTAGATTTCCTTGCAACGTTCGGCTTCTTGATTCCCGCTTGCTTTACTGTCCATATCTGTCTTCACTTGTAACCGTCATTCTCCACAACTCCAGCGATTGTATCCATATTTAGAAGCTTGTTGATCTCCTGTTCTGCTTCGATTTGGTCCTCTTGCTCGTGATCTGCACTTGCCTCCTGATTGTGATCTGCGTTTGGTTCCTGATTTGCATCACAAGTCCTAACCTTGGTCTTTCCACTTAGCTCCACTTCAATTTCACTAAAGTTCTGGTACACGTGGCGATAGTTGACCTTTCCAGTCATTCCTTGGTGGCAGACATGAACAAATCAACTGCCTTGTTGAATTGCCTCTCTCCAATGATCTTCGTGCTCAATATATCATCTGGGTATCTATTAAGAAAATCCATGGAGTCAAGTCTAAGCTTATTGATATTTAAGGACTCATTTGATTTAAGTCTAGCTAGTTCAAAGCTTTGGTACCCAGGTCCTCGACCCATGCAGAGGGTGACATCGCCATGCAGTGTTTGTTATAAAAAAAATATTTTTTATTTGAAATTAAAAAAAATTAGTATTTTTAAATTATTTTGATGTGCTAATTTTAAAAAATAATTTTTAAAAATAAAAAATAATTTTTAAAACAATTTAAATCATGCATCTAAACAGATACGAATAGTGATTAAAGTCGCCGGGTTTTCCACTACCAGTGCATAATGCACCTAGCACATTTGGGCTGACGTCTCCAGCATTTGATTGACAAAATGCCCCTACAAATTGTGACCCATCACTTTTCCTCGCCTTGAAGCTCTGGCTAGTTGAATTACCGCATGGTTTTCCCTCCGTGGCCTTAATGGATAGCACTTTCTTGATTAATTTGCTTATTATATCGATCACCTTGTTGGTTTTTCATAGGATATTAGCCTAACATTTGATCGCACTTTTCTATCAACTTGTTGTTTTTTCATAATAATTTAATTGTTTTTTTCTCTAAAATAACTTCCATCTCTACAAATCCTCAAATCTCATAAAAAATGACTAAATTAAAAATGCATTGAGAAAAAAAAGTGATTTAGAAATCCCAAAAGAGTTAAAAGTCGAGTTAATAGGATACACCGAGTACATACTCAATGCTTAGAGCAACATGAAATGCTGGCCCGATGCATGTCACTTTTTCCCTCGAGACTATTACCATTTTTTCTTATTATTACTGCCCATGATCGTTAACCCTTGCTGTAGCATAGCTTGCCATCAATATTCAAGGTGTCTAAATTGCATAGAAACCTTTTAAATCACTCTAAGCTGTGTGAAGTTTGTCATATGTCCTCAAAATATTCAATCAAAGGGCCCACTAAAAACTAGTCTAAAATAAATATCATTTCCCACTTCAATTTTTCTTCAAAATCACAATTTTTCCACCTCGAACAGCTATTTTCTCCCATCCTTGATCCACCATTTGTCTCTGGTGCTGACCGAAAGAAAAAGGAAAAGTGATACGATCTAGACTAGCGCCAGCCAATGATAATTAACATCTACAAACCTCATATATACAAATGGAGAGAAATGCTATCATGGAGGTAACATACAGGTGGCACGTAGGATCAAAGAGATGTCACTCGCTGTTTTTCCTTTCCTCATCCGTACATCCATGGCCACCGAGAAGTCCTAGGATTTCTGCAACTGCATGCATCGCTCTCTGGTCTTAGTCAAACCCCACCACTTGGACACCATCATCATTTCAATTCGAAGCAAGATTAAGTGCCAGTTTAATTATTTGTTTATTTGTGCGGTGTAAACGAAACATAAATTTTGATCTCGAGGGCTATCATGGAGATTGGAATTGCCCATATCCTTAAGCCACTTCCCCCACCACGCAACATTTCTCCGAGAGCACTACCCCACTAATTAACTATCAAATTTTATAGGCTAGAATTAAACTACAGTTGTACGTGGATTAGTAGCCTGCACTTGTTTAGAACTTTAGATTCTTTCACCATCTAGATTTGTAAAACCTCCCATCACAAGAATGTGGTGTGATATCATGAACTTATCCGGATTAAGCTAGCTTTAATTAGATTAATTCTTCAAGTGATCAGGGCAGAGAAGCACGATCACTGCCACCACATTCAACACATAAAAATTTAGAGCATGATTCATTAAGTTAATTATCAAAATCATTTAATGGACCATGCTCTTGCCTTTAGTTTCTTTTGCTTTGTACTGTAACTATCAGGATAAATAATTTTTCATTGATATGGTCTCCAAAAAAAAAGTACCAGGATATATAAACAAGGGAAATGATCCTGAAAACATTAAATTTAAAACCTTAAACAAACTTACGTACAAAGCAAATATGGTACTCCTTTTGACAGTATGCCAAACCATAAACAAACCACACATTCAAGCAAAACATCATAATCATTCCTGAGATTTGGAGTGGTACCCCGGAAGCTTCCCCTTGATCTTATCCATTATTCCCTTCTTCTCCTTGGGCTCACCTTCATGGGAGGCGGCAGTTTCAGCAGGACCA
The DNA here is from genome assembly GCA_009078335.1 of Salix brachista. Taxonomy (NCBI): domain Eukaryota; kingdom Viridiplantae; phylum Streptophyta; class Magnoliopsida; order Malpighiales; family Salicaceae; genus Salix; species Salix brachista. The sequence continues at coordinate 714,665 of CM018573.1, read as the reverse complement.
AAATCAGTCGGAGAAGTAGCCTCTTCAGTTTTCTTATGTCCGGGTATTTTCTCTTTGATTTTGTTAAGAACACTCCTTTTCTCCTCGGGTTCAAGGGGTGCCTCTGTGTTTGAAAATGCAGGTTCAGTATAAGTAGATCCGGCTGGAGGAGAGACCTCTTCAGGTTTTTTATGTGCTGGCACTTTCTCTTTAGCCTTTTCAAGGAAACCCTTCTTCCCTTCTGGTTCAAGAGGTGTTTCCGTGTGAGGAAATGCAGCTCCAGTATGAGCAGATTTAGCTGGAGGAAGAGGGACCTCTTCGGGTTTTTGATGTGCTGGTATTCTTTCCTTCACTTGGTTCATGAAACCCTTTTTCTCCTCTGGTTCAAGGGGTGTCTTGTTGTGATTAACTGGAGCTACAGCTGGAGGAGCAGGAGGGGCATCTTCGGTTTTCTTGTATGCTGATATTTTGTCCTTGGTTTGGTCAATAAAACCCTTATTATCCCCTGGTTCAAGAGGCGTCTCTGTGTTACGAACTGCAGATCCAGAATGAGCAGCAGATTCAGCTGGAGGAGGGACCTCTTCAGTTTTTTTAGGTGTCGGTATTCTTTCTTTGGCTCTGTCAATAAAACCCTTTTTCTCCTCCGGCTCAAGGGGTGCCTCTGTGTCATAAACTGCAGCTTTAGCTGGATAGGGAGAGGCATCTTCAATTTTTCTGTTTGATGGTATTCTCTCCCTGTCTTGGTCGAAGAAACCTTTTTTCTCCTCTGGCTCAAGAGGTGTCTCTGGGCGATTAACTGCAGCTTCAACTGGAGGAGGAGAGGCATCTTCTGTTTTCTTGTATGGAGAAGGGGTTTCTTCAGCTTTTTTATATGTTGGCATTCTTTCCTTGATTTGGTCGAGGTAACCCTTCTTTTCCTCTGGTTCAAGAGGTTTCTCCGTGACAGTTCCAGCCGGAGAAGAAGGGGCGTCTTCAGCTTTTCTATATGATGGCATTTTTTCCTTGATCTGGTCGAGGTAACCCTTCTTTTCCTCTGCAGGTTCAAGAGGTTTCTCCGCGACAGTTTCAGTCGGAGAAGAAGGGGCGTCTTCAGCTTTTTTATATGCTGGCAATCTTTCCTTGATCTGGTCGAGGTAACCCTTCTTTTCCTCTGCAGGTTCAAGAGGTTTCTCCGCGACAGTTTCAGTCGGAGAAGAAGGGGCGTCTTCAGCTTTTTTATATGCTGGCAATCTTTCCTTGATCTGGTCGAGGTAACCCTTCTTTTCCTCTGCAGGTTCAAGAGGTTTCTCCGTGACAGTTTCAGTCGGAGAAGAAGGAGCGTCTTCAGCTTTTTTATATGCTGGCATTCTTTCCTTGATCTGGTCGAGGTAACCCTTCTTTTCCTCTGGTTGAAGAGGTTTCTCCGTGACAGTTTCAGTCGGAGAAGAAGGGGAGTCTTCAGCTTTTTTATATGCTGGCATTCTTTCCCTGATTTGGTCGAGGTAACCCTTCTTTTCCTCTGCAGGTTCAAGAGGTTTCTCCGTGACAGTTTTAGCCGGAGAAGAAGGGGCATCTCCAGTATTGTTATATGCTGGCATTATTCCCTTGATTTGTTGAAGGAAACTCTTCTTCTCTTCTGGTTTAATATCCTCATGTTTGTTCACCTCATCAACAGGCTAAGTTATTTTTTAACGACAAAAAACTATCAGGCTCAAGAAAAACTCAAACAAAGAAGATAACTCAAATAAACAATGAGATTAATATATATGAATCGAAATTAATCAGAAATAAACAATGAGATTAATATATATGAACCGAAATTAATCAGAAACTTACAGAACTGTTGTCTGATCGATGAATCTTCTCTTCATACTCAGTGGCAGCATAAGGCTTCTCCTCTTTTTTCTTCCCCATGAAACCAAACAACCCACCACCACTCTCTTCACCAGCTTGGGTCTTGGTCTCATACTCGTGGCTCTTGCTTTCCGCGGCCATACTGATCAGATTCACAATCCGAGCTTGAGCAAGAAAATATGTAAACTAAAGGCAGTGTGAAATGAGCAAGCTTTTGTGTCAAGTAATTTGCGTTTGTAACTGGGTTTTAGCTTAGTAGGGGTGACGGGGTTTTATAGCGCTGATACGCAGAGGTGGCGCGATTAAAGAAATAATAAAGCCGAAGGAGCTTGGCCAATCAAGTCTCACTTCTGTAACCGACGTGTTCATCTAACGAAAAGAAAAATAAAACCAGCAGCACCTTCAGAGCTATACGCGCTTTGATATTCTGCCAGGTGTCCGTTAATCAGAGACTACCATAGTTACCCTACCAGGTTTATTTGAGCCAACAAGTCAATTCAGTACTCATTTTTGGATAAAATTTTAAAAAATAAAATTATTTTTTATTCGACTAAAAGCAGATTCACTGGAATTGATTGGAGCAATAATGGATGATCCACAAGGTTATTTGGGTTTGGCCATATTAATATTTATTTTGGTTAACGGTTTAACCTGTTTTTTAATTTGTTTTTAATAATGTATTGATTTAATATTTTTTAAATATTTTTAGTTCTTAATACAAAATACCAAAAAAAAAAATTAATATTTTTTTAATTAAAAAAACTTGAAAAAATATCTTCAACCACCTCACCAGCGTTTTAAACAATTTAGCCAACGCTAGATTTTGAGTCGGTAGATATTTTTGTGAATGCTGTAGAAGCGTGTTGGATACGCGGGGAATGTGTAGAGTGACCGTCTAGTGGAAATGAAAGGAGAGGAGCGAGTGGAAAAGTTGAGAAAGAAGACGTTGTGAGATATTTTGTGACACGTGGAAGGAGAGCTCGAGGAGTTGTCCCCTAAGTGGGACCCGGAACTGAAGTGTCGGCCTCGACTGGATGAATATGGAAGGGGCGGTGTATGTCGGTGTGAGTTCTTGGACGGGAAAAACTCCATTTGGGATTTTGCTTGCTTTTTATCATTAATATTGAGTTTTATTATTTATTGCTTTTTATTTTTTAAAAGATTATTCTAGTCTCAGAACATGTATTATAAATTTGACAAGTTAACTTGGTTAATTCATATTTATTTTGTTAGTTTGATCATTCAACACTTGATTAATTAAAAAATAAATTTTACGATCTATTTTAGTTTGTTTTCTATGATATTATGCGAGTCTTGTTATCTAAGTCATAAGTTTTCTATGTTATCATGGCTTTGTTCGAGTTGTTTTACCATGTTTTTTTTTTATATTCAATTTCTTATTAATTTCACTTTTTATCAACATTTTAATTCAAATTTGAGTTTTATAATTTATTTTTATTAAGTTACTTGTAAATCAGGTTATTTGTTTGACAACTTAATCCGAGCTGACTCTTATCATTTTTTTTCCTTATTTTAAAAATTGAGTTTCATGTATATTTTCTTTATTTATCATTCAGTTGGTTTTAAATCATGCTTCATGATTTGTTTTGATTTATTTTTTGTGAAGTGATTTTGGTAGCTTAATCCAGGTAATGGATTTTGTAAATTAGTCGAAGTTGATTTTTTTTGCTATATTTTAAATTGATTTTCTTAAAATTTTATCTTTAATATCGAGTTATTTGATAATTAAGTTTCAAATTTATTTTAATTTGATTTATATATATCTCGACTCATGATTTGGATTGACCCAAATCGAGTTCATATACTATAGTTTCCAAGGTTGGCCTAAAAAAGCAACAAATCAGGTGTAAGAGATATTATATTAATTTAAGGTGACCAATGTACTCTGGTGTTGTAAGATGCGTTGCTTAGGTGTCCAACTCGTCGTCTAGGGTAGCAGATATTTATTTTTTCAAGATATTGATTTATGAATTACACACTAATCCACTTTTCGTGCTGCTAGCACGGCGGACTGTGTGAGTGCAAGCGACGGCTTCCAACCGTTCCCACTTCTTCACTTGTAATTCCACGTTACGAAAACGGTGTCATGTGATGATCCGAGAGGAATCCGTTGATGCCGAGGATGGCTTGTATCTTATAGATATGATATTTATTATGTGCTGTTATTATTATTCGATATATTTGGACCAGGATTAATTACAAAAAATTAATGATGAGAAAACGACCACGGAAATAAATATCAATTATTGAATTAATACTGTACGTCATTTTAAAATTATGATCCAACTATTCATTTGTTTTTTATTTTATTTTTTTGTCAATTTATGTTAAACATTTAATGTCCAGGGTTTAAAATTCTTAGCTATTCGTTATGATAAATTGTGTTAGGTTGTACAGGATCATGAAAATATGCTGCTATGCATTTTATATTTAGTGATTATTTGAGAGTGTGATGACAGTTGTTTTTGAAAATATTTTTAATTTAAAAATGCATCAAAATAATATATATTTTTTTTTAAAAAATATTTTTAACATCAGCACATGAAAATAATCTATAAACACAATTTTTTTAATTTAAAATAAAAATAAAAATAAAAAATAAATTTTTTCATAAACACTTTTAAAACACAGATTCAAAAATTCCAACAAAAATTATATATATATATATATATATATATATATATATATAATAACATCCGAACAAACTAAACATGTTTAACATTGCATTGCATTTCAAAAGTGATTTTAATTTTTTTTGAAAATATATATATTTTTTGAAATTATTATTTTTTGATATGATATCAGAAATAATTTATAAAAAATAAAAATAAAAATAAATCATTTATATATATTTTTAAACAAAAAATAATTTAAAAGTCAATTTATTAGACTCAAACAGTCTTTAAGCGGGCCACGCAATGGTCAAAAGAGGAGCCAGCGAGCAACAGGCCGTCATTTACAGATTTCACGCTCGCCCAGGAAGCTTCAAAAGCCTAACGAGAAGGTGGAAGTAGCAGACCCTAACCTATGTCCCAGGCAACAATCAAGCATGGACAAGTAGAAAAGAAAACTTGGCTCAAATTACCAAGTGCAAAAATATTAATTAATAAAGTTGAAATGGGCACAGGAGTTTTGATGATGAGTGTAGCTGTAAATTCCAGGGAAGAAGCGAAATTGACTATCAAATTGCAACGATCTGCCTAAATCAATATTCCAACTAAGAAATCAATGAGTGTCACCAGCTCACGATAGAAACATCACAGGCATATGATAATTTCCAGATAGAATTGAGAGACAGCTAAGAAAGCTGCAGAAAAAAGGAAATTGCAACACAGGCACAATTACACTCTTCTCAAGCATTAATGAATGGCCAACTCAAGTTGGAACAAATCTTCAAATGACAAAGTTGCCGAGTTTGTGAAGGCAAGTCATATACAACAAAAGCTGACTACATATACAATCAGAGCTGACCATCAGATTTTCCATATCCATGCAAGTTCACTAACTTCGGAAGATGGGCAGAAAATAGCCCAGGGTGTAAAAGACAAAATATGATTTATGATTTTTCCATTCATAAATATACAACCACGTGAGCACAGTTGGATTAGATCAGGTATTAACACAACGGTGTTCATTTCCTCGAGGAATTTCATAATAAATCAAGAGCAACAAATAATCTGATTGCATACTAAATCCAAACCCCCTAATCAAGTCCTAAAATCAGGCAAGCGCACCCGAGCAATCATCCACATAACTGAACTCAATCAATCCAATTTAAAATGGATAGAAAGTCTAATACCAGTTGAAACAATGAGTTAGCAACTGACCTATGGGACAGCACATGGGAGGATTTTCAATTCCAAGTCCATTATCAATCTCAATTCCCCACATTTAGTTTGGATCTAGCCTCTTTGATGTATGTGAGAAGAGATTCCCCAGCATTAGGCAAACCTTTCCTTCCAACTAACCTTATCTGAAAGTTATTATACAGCATTTCCATCCTCTTTTCATCGTCTTGTAGCTCACTAAGTTCAACAGCCTGCTTCCTAGAAATCAAACCATAAAGACATAGAACACAAGAATCTGATTCCCCTCCTTGGAATTTGACCCTCAACAATGAAAAAGATTCCCCATCATTTGACCTGGGATCAAACAAAATAGAGAAGCTTCCGAATTTCAAATTAGGGGTGTCATATAATTCATTAAGATCGTCATTATCCTCAAGGTCATTATTTGCTTTGTCAGTCACAGATAATGACCTTCTGTTGGCCACTCTCAATATATTAGCAGCCTCTCTCATCCCACTAAGAAAAGCTCCATGCATTGTTGCTGGATACTGTTTGTTTGTCGCCTCTCCTGCAAAGAAAACCCTTCCATCCCCCACGCTCTCCGCAAGAATATCATAATCGTCTCCTGAAGACCCCACTGCAACATATGAATAAGATCCATACGTGAAGCAATCTTTTCCCCAGCGTGTGCAAACTGATTGAACTGGATCTGGAACAACAATCCCTTTTGGATGGAAAATACCTCGCAATATGCCGAGGACCCTTTTCACAGACTCCACTGGAGACATTCTCTCAAACTTGACAGCGGCATCCCCAGCAACAAGAGCAATTAGAAGAGCACCCCCTGAAACAGAAGAGTAGCTATAAAACAGAAAAAACTCGCCTCTCATGCTCGGATCTTCTTTCAAATGACCAAATGTATCAATTTCTCCACCCCAAAAATTATAAGGAAACAATAACGCCACCTTATTTAGTAACCCATATCCTAGTCTTTGAATCGCATCTTTCTTTCTTTGTGGAAGCTCAGGGACGAATTCAATCGATCCCTTCTTAAGCACACCTAAAGGGACAGTGCAAAGCACCATATCCCCACGGAACCCCTGTCCACCCGCATAAACAATAACCCCATCAACCCCATACCTTATACTCTCCACCGTCTTCTCATAGAAAATCGGAAGGTCCTTTGCAAGCTCTCTAACAAAATTATCATTACCTCCAGGTATAAAACAATGATCACCCCCCATTTCATAAGGATCGTCCTGATCCCAATATGCCATAGACAAATTAGACATTAATGAAGCATTCGCATATTCCAAATTCGCAAGATGCCAATTTAATAACATTAGCTCTTGTGGGTCCTCAGCCACCTTATAAACATGCCTAAATGCCTCAAGAGCAGTCCCTAAATTAACATCTACAGATTTAACTTCCTCAATCATAGCATGTCTAAGCTTACAAACTCTATCTAATAACTTATTAAAAGAAGCCTCTATCCTAGAATCAATCTCAGAATCAACAGCCTTTCCATCCGGCAAATACAAAGGGCAAATATCTCTCACCTTATGCAATGGCAACCCCATTTGCCTCGCTAGAACTCCAAGTGGATTTCCATTTATTCCAGTAAGAACACTCCCACCAAGATCCGCCGCAGCCACCACTCCTTCCCCCTTCATTTTCATTGTCTTCACACGCCCACCCGGCCGCGCCCTCCCTTCCAAAACAACAACCTTAAAACCCATAGCCATTAACTGTCTCGCCGCAACCAACCCCGCAAGTCCTGCACCCACAACAACAACATTGGCTCTCTCCGCTCCCTCATTTAATTTCAACTGAGCTTCTTTAATAGACAGCGCCACGCCAAAGTTAATGTAGCCATGTTGCAGCAGAAATTTATAAGCAGAATCAACCAAGGCTTTGTGCTCGGCCCGAATCGACTCGAGCGCATGAGCACCCGTTAACCATACAGAGACATTGGATCTCCAGCGACTAAGAATATGATTTCTCACGACAATATAATTAGCCTGCTCCGTGCCGCCAATGGTAGTCACCACGTTAGCTTCAATTTCTTCTTCAGTTAACGAATCGACAGGAAACCCGACGGAGATCGCGATTAATGCTTCGACATCGACTTCTTTTGAGATGCCACCGCCAATTCTGTGGCGGCGGAAGGGAGGATTGCCGTTGATTTCGGTGAAGAAGCGTTTTCTACGGCGTCGTTTTTTGGGAGGTGGAGCAGGGAATGTGGAGTTAGGGTTTTGGGGTGGCTGTATGGGGTCAGAAGAGTCGTCTTGGGAGTCGGAAACTGGAGCGTCGAGTGTTGTATTTGGAAGTGGAGACTGGGTTTCTGATGAAGGTGGGAGGTTGGTTTCCGGCGAGTTTTGGTGGTCGTTGAGGTCGGTTTCTGGTGACGAGTCCTCGGCAACGACATCGTTTGCATTATCGGAGGGCTCTTGAGGAGGCTCAGCGGTTGTTTCCATTTAGTTCAAGGTGTAAATTTATTTTGTTAGTGCATTGCTACTTTTTATGCCATGCCAGGAAGCTCAAATCGAATTTATTCTGGCCCGGGCTGCTTGAGAGAACAGGCCCATCGAAGTTTGTTTATCGGCACAATAAAAACATCGATAACATGTTTCTCTCTCTCTATTTTAAAAATATAAGGATTTATTTTAATATTATTTTCTTAACTTCAATCATTTTTTTTATATTTTATCTCGAAACAGTAGAAAAAACAATATAATATTTATATTAAACACACAAAAAATACACAATATTAAAGTTAGTGGAGTTGATTATTGGGTCTATATAAATTAAGATAAAATATATATAAAAAAAACAATCAGGATGAATAATTATTTTTTTGAAGTGTTTTATTGTTTAAATTAAATAATATTGAATAAAATTAATTAGATAAACTCTTATAATTGAATTTAAGACTATTTTAGTTATTTTATTGATAAAATATGTTTTTGTTTTCTAATTAATTGTGCCATCGAGTATTAATATATAAAATAAAACTTAATCCACACTGGCAACCCACGAGCTGAGGCCTATTTTAACATATTTGAGCCCAAACAAGACATAAGTTTTATAGGAGGGAGGCGAGGGTCCAGGCCAACGAACCCAAGCCAGACCGAAACTCTTTCTGTTCATTGTTCAATCTGTAAAGATCACCATTGCTGTCTCCTCCTAGAGCTCAAGAAAGGAGGAATTATAACAGCGGAAGACGGAGGCGAAGAGACAGATGATAACGCGATCGAATTTGGTAGACCAATTAAGAGAGTATCAGATTCGATCTAAGCATGACTGGGCCTCTGTCTCCTTCTTCTCTTCCACTTCCAATTTCACTTCAACCAGGTAACGCACCTTTAGTGACTCCCTTTTTTTATTTTATTTTCTTTATTTCCTTCAGGTTTTACATTTCTTGATTGTTGCTTTGACCGGCTCTACTCTCAGATCTCCGTTTTTAAAATTATATGACTGCAGAGAAATTGTGTTTTGGGTTTGGGTTCTTTTTTATGGATTGTGGATTTTGTGTGAGGGATTTTGAATACAGAAGCTGAAAATTGAAGCTTTTGAAGATTGGTTGGTTAACTGGCTCGGTATTTTGGGCTATTGATTTGGTTTGGCAGGATAAGGAAATGAATTTCTTCGTTTCTCTCTTTTTATGGTATTATTGAATGTGGAAATATGTTGGTTTTCTCTCTCTTTTTAATCAATTTTAATGTTAAGGAATTTTATTACTAGATGAGCATGCATGGGAAAATTTGAGGTGATTAAGAAAGAAGGAGACTTGCTGTTAGATTTCGATATTGAAATGGGTTCCTGAAAGGTGGGGTTTGGAAATGATCGGCTCTTTTTTGTGTGAAATAGGTTGAGCTCTGAGGTGTGAATGTAGTTGTGGTAGGTTCAAGCTTTGATTACATCAACAAATTCACTATGGATGTTTATGCAAAATGTGCAGAAGCTTGAACACTTGGAACTCTTGAGGATTTGATGATAACATTTTGCTAGAAGGTATTTAAAGTTTTATGGACAAGTTGTATTTCAAGCACTGGTGCTGTATCACTTGCTGGACCAAGATACACCTTTTACTGGTTACTGTATAGTTTCAATCACAAGCAAGCCAATTACCACATGTTATGAGCTTGTTTAGATGTGTGAAATCTGATCGATCCTTTTGGTTGGAGTAGCATTTTACGAATACATCCTCTTTCATGGTAAAAAAATTCATACTCTGAATTGGTGCGGAACATATCCATGGTGCTAAAAACTGTTTTTGGTAGTGTTTCATGTCATCCCACTTTATTAGGCTTGGTAGTGATTAATTTCCCTAGATGGTCCCATTCAGGAGGATAGGATCTTATCTTAAGGTCATAAAAGTTACAATCATCTAAGATATCTTTTTCAATTGCACTGCTTCCCATATGTGAAGCAGAGATGCAAAAGGGGGAGATCATAAAATGCCGTCAATATGATATCCTTGCTAATTTCTTGTAGACAACACTATGATGTTAATCCACTAAGAACATGGATGTCCACAAAGGACAAGAAAAATAAAGTTTGAATGGGAACATCTAGTGAGCAGAGGAATAATTTATGAAGGAGGTTATAAATACGTGAGAAAATAAGGCAGAATATGGTTCATTTTCTTAGGAAATATGTTGTTTGTTGCTAGGGTACTTTTGACATTTGCCTGCAGTTCCATGCGCATGAGATCTGGGATGACATGCTGGGCTCTAAAGCTAGATTCAGGTGTTGTTGTGCATGGAAGATAGGGGAATGCAGCTCTGTAGCTGATCATTGATACTCAATTTGATAGGATGCAGTGTTGAAGGGGACTTGGGGGATTGAAAAGGTAGTGTGTGGTGTTACCTTTAACATAGGATACAGTTTTGCCATGTTTGTTTGATTTATAAATAGTTTCCTTTTGGGGATTTGGAAAAGAAGAAAGCAGTCTGATTCCTGATTGATTCAAAGAAACATGTCTAGTAAATGATACATTTGTCGGAGATAATAAATCAACTGATAACTGTTTGGAACATCTGTCTCGTAAATGCGATCCGGTTATTTTTACTTTTGTATACAGTAGTAGAGTGATTGCAGAGCTAAATTAACAGAGAGTGGATTTATTTTCCTGCCCAGCAGAGATTTGGAAATTTCATGTTACTGGTGTCATTTAATGGAAATCTGTTTTTAAAAAAATTACTTTTGACAAGTGAATGTTTCTTTTGCTTGATTATCATTATTCTGTGAATGTCAATACACAACTCATCTAAGATGTGGCATCGATCCTGACTTTGTTTCTTCTCTTTGTCCTGTGTTTTCTTGCAGGATGGACGTTGTGGTGTTTGTATTATGGGAACTTGTTATCATAGCGTTCTTGGTTTTCTCTGCAGTTTCTTTATATTTTAGGCATACACGACTTGCGCTCATCTTAGTATGCATCACTATGCTATTGCTTTTATGCATGAAAATTACAAAGCAAGTTCGATTATCTAGGAAAAAGAAGCGGAGGATGCTTCTTCCTTTATCTATGTAAAGTTTACAAGTAGGGAACCTTTTCCTAAACCAACGCAACTTTGTTGAGTAGATTGACTTAATTTCTGACTTTTGCATTGGGCCCCATATTCCTTGGTTTATTGCAATATGTAATTGTATACCTAAAGCAAGTTGATTAAGGAATATGATTGAGGTGATCATTAAAATACATTCTGATTGAATTGGAGATTTCTCATCACTCGGGATGGAAGATTGAGATGTTTTCATCCAACACAGTGATGGTCATCGAATGTGGGTCGGGTGGGTGCAGGTGTTTGAAGTAGAGGTGAGAAAAAAAACCGACCAACCGATTAAACCGAGAAAAAAATAACCGAGAAAACCGAACCGATAAAAAAACCCATTAAACTGATTATAAAATTTTGAAAAATGTTCGGTTCGGTATCGGTTTTGTACGGACAGAATCTATTAACCCAAACCGTACTGGTTCGGTCATTTAAAATACATAATATAAATAGAAACTTAAAAAACCCTAGATGATATATGGTCGCCATACGCCTCTCGCCTTCCGCTGAACAGACTCTAGCCAGGCTGAACAGAACAAATGTTTGTAATAAGTGTTGGACACGATTTTTATTTTTGTCGGTATACATCGCTAATGTAAAGAAATGAATTGGTGCCGTGATTTTCGGAGACTGTCTTTCTTACAGTTCCAGTAAACATTAACTCTCTGCATGCAACTATCTTTGCACAAGCCTTAGCAGTGTTAAATTTTTCTGGAATTTGGAGCCGAAGATTTTCTGGAATTTCGAGGCGAAGGACTTACAGTTGAAAATATGGTTATAAACTTGTCAACCACGTGATATGATACAGGTCGATATCAAGATTCAATAGTAAAGTTTTAGAAACTACAAATTAAGCTGGTGCGTGGGGAGATTCTTCAAGCAGTGGCTGTGCTTCCAGAAGGCATTTCATCCATCCGAGATCGGATCAGCGGCTTAGTTTTAGATCCACTCGAGATGCAGTTTCGAATGATTGTTAAGGCCCTGCTTACTGGGGCTTGAAGAAGTGAATTTCGATACCCGTGGTCACAATAGTCCATATTGCTCCAGCTATAACTAGCATGCTAAGCACCATCCCCGAGACTCCCAGTATCCAATTCAGGCACCAGATTGCACTATATTTTGTGGGTTTTTTAATCTGTATCCACATGAAACATGGATATGCTAAGGTAACTGGAAGCGCAATCCCTCCAATCAATCCTGCCAAACTCATCAAGAAAGGAAGTGCCACGGATATAAAAAATGCCAAGCATCCGAAGAAGATCCTGAACACTATGCGCAACCACCTGGGACATGGTTTCTTCATTTTGCTAGTGAATCTGAGCTCCAAATTGTCAAACACCGGCATTGCATATATCTGAAATGAGCTGAGGCAGTTAAGCACAACGAAAAGGCTTGTTAATCCCAGTAGCAACTTAGATGTGTCGTGTCCGTGATATTTGTGCAGAGCATTGAGCATCCCTCCGTTTGGCATCTGCCCATCAGAAGTAGAACACAACTTGGTATTAGTTCGGACACGAGGCAAAAATTCTGTCCTCTTGTTGTTGAGGCCATAGTTTCAACCACAATACCTAAATATCTGTGCTTACCAAGTCACCATAAGCCCAATAGCCTCCTATTGCAAGAGGAAACAAACACGTCGCTATGATCAGATATGCCAACTTTACTCCTCTCCACATTGGCTTACGGGATGGTTTCTTTGCACTCGAAGGCATGGTCCCCTAAAACATTCATGATCAGCTCACAAATCATATGATCAGATCGAAGGCAAGATGAAATCGATGTGAGATTGTCATCGTACCTGTATTTCGAGCACAAGATTGTGGCCTCTGAAAGCGAAGGCGATTATCCCAAGAGCATTTAGAACGTCACAAATTCTAGCCATGTCGGATTTTGCCTCCGGAGGGTCATAGGATACACCCTCAGGTCTACCTTGAACAATGGACACTACCCATATCAGTGTACAGTAGCTAATGGCTGTGATTGCTCCAATCAGGGAAACTCCAGCTATAGAATTTAAGTTGGGGAGCTGAGCTAGGATGATTGCCAAACAAACGAACAGGAAGTACCACTCTATTGCAGCTAATGGCCTCATGCTGCATGTTTCTCCACAGACAATTTGGAAAAATATTTTCATGGTTCCACCACCTATCATAATCAAGGTCACACAGGTTCCACCTGATAGATACATAATTGGGAATAGAGCAAGAAGCTTCCCCTGCTTTTCACCTAATAAAATACACCATATATTTTAATCTTCTGAAAATCCACACGTTTCTAATGTTCCGTGCTTCTATCTAGCATAGAAGTTCTTTATGATCAGAAAATTTAATCGAGCTGAATAGACGAGGCACCAGTTAAAAAGTTTGAAAATTCTAGAGCATATGTGATTTTGATCGACAAATAATTGGCATGAAGAAGATATAAAGGCATGGCGCTCACCGAAGGCAGCCATTGATAGTCGGAGATATCTGCTATGACGTATCCCGGACTCGGATTCATGTAGCTGAACCAGTAGCCATAGAGTGTATAGTTGCCACATGAACACTAGAGATAGACATAGAATTCCCCAAGTCCTGCAGACAAATTTAAAAAGAAAAAAAAACGAAGAATTTGATTTGGAAAGGCCAAATTGCACGCTGAAATATAAGGTTTTTCTTGCTGAAAAAAAAGTTAAGAGAGATTTAATGGGAGGGGTTGAGGCTAATCATGCTCAATTACCAGCTAAGAGTGGTGAAAGCAAGTGGAAGAACAAGGGCTTGAGCTCCAAGTCCTGAGCTCAAGGTGTGAAATGCCGAGTAGTACGCGTTACCATTTCTAGACTCGGTTATGGGAAGCCATGCATCCTGGGGATCAAGCTTGGTGAAGTGGGCAACTTCTTCAAAGTAACATTGCATGCTTTCAATTGCCTTCTTCATGGGGCTGGCTATAGGAGTACTCAACAGAAGTGAAGCTAAGGTACTTTTGGGTGTTTGGGGAGCTATGTCTAGCGATGGTGACCTTGTCATTGAAGGACAGTGGAGCTGAAATGGAGGTGCAGAAATTGCAGGATCAATTTCTGCCCTCGGACTCAAACTTTCAGGTCTCAAGAACTTCGTTTCCTTTTTCTCTCCCATCACAGTAGCAACCAAGCTTAATTAACCCTCACAAACAAATCCCACTTCCTCTTAAGGGTGATCAGTGATTGCTGTGTAGTATCTGCGTAGGTGAACGATTGATTTATACTGTGCCAATCAGTGAAGAAATTAGGTCCCGAGATAACATATATAGTATAAACAGCACAACTTTTATGATGGAGTACTTTTAGGTTGCTGAGTAGATGAGAATTATCATCTAAGAACTTAAGTTTTTAGATAAATTCAATATAATTTATATTATTTTTTAGAATAAATTGGTAAGATTTGAATTCATAACCGCTAAGTCAACAAGACTCTATACTATTAAAGAACCATTTTACCTAATAACTAATAATTTAAATAATTTAAATTTTTAGGTTACAGATTCATGAAAGTTAACATGCATACAAGGGCCGACATTATTCAAAGTTGGAATCTTGACTGAATATCCCAGTGTGTGGCTGCTGTCATCTCTGCTAAAGATAGCACAACGAATCAGGTTCTAATGCTTTAGGACCTCTATCTTGATGCTAGCTGATGCTGCCGCCCTTATTCAAGGTTTGCCTCGTTGCTTTAAGCATTGATTTAATTGGCCACTCTAGTAAAAATCAAAATAGTTTCGGAAGAAGTACCATGTGCTTGCTGGTAATTTAAATAGACCAACCTCAAGGTGGTGAAAGCTCTGAAAAGGATCATTGCCATCCCATCAGACATCTCTGTAATGTTTGATGAAAGTTTTCACTGTTATTTGGCTTTAACTAGTCATATGACTTTTAACGTAAGGAGTTCGTCTGTTTTTTTTTTTGTGTTGGTTTTATGATTACCATTTTTAACGTAAAAATTAATTTGGGACCATACCCATGACACAACTCGGATCAGAAGAAAACAAATCGTGATCGAACATGAGAACTGCCTATGTTGCTTGATCGAGCAGAAATCAAAGGAAATTTTGTGAGATTCTTGATCATTGACCTGCCATTCATTTCTCTTTCAGTAAAGTAGAAAAATTAAAAGCGAATTCAAGATCATTAGAAGAATGATGAAGTTTTAATATTTCCTTTAATGCTCCCAGCAGAATCATCCATGGATACTGCTGGTAATTATCTGAACAGAAGCCATGATCAAGAAGATGACGATTTGAAGTCCTCGGCAGCTGAGCTCACCTCTGCAACATATATAATCTCGCACTATACGTAAAGTCTCACAGGCTTTCTTTTTTTCTATAACCTTCCTCCTTCCTTGCTTCCTTCCTTCCTTCTTCTGTTCAAAGTGCTTCTGCTGCAATAATGTTTCTATATTGTGTGGTGGGATAGTTTAAAAACATGTTAATTAACGTGAAGCTTCTTCCTCTTTCGCGAGGAAGCCACCCAGAAGGCCCATGCATGTTGAATTCTCTTACATTAATTATCATATCCTCTTGTTTTAACAGGACACATCATCCTGGATCGAGGATATTCATGATTCTTTTTATCCTTTCACCAGAATATATTATTTTACCTTTTTTTTTATATATATATATATATTGTGTCTTTTGATTCTAAAATCAATACCCACTTGCTTTAAACTTATTGGTTGATAACAAAATTAAAAAAATAAAGAATAAAAGGCACTGAAAATGAATAGTCTTTTAAAAGTTATGTTCACAATACATTTTAATCCTCCAATTTATAAAATTAGATTTTTTCAGTACCTTGTGTTTTTCAAATTTAGTTATTGGAAGGAGAGAGATTTTTATCAAATTGCGTCATAGAGAGATAAAGTTATAATTACTGTATATTTCACCTCGAAGGTTTTATTTGATGAAAAAAGTTAAATGGTGTTTATTTCAAACCTTGATATAATCTAAAAAAGAAAATCAAGGCTGAGGAGAAGTAGTCTAACCTTGTTTGATTTCATATTTTGGCTTAAATTCTTTTATATCTCTTTTATTTGTTTTTATATTTAATATGATGAGCTAAAATTTAATAAAAGCCCAACAAAAAAAAAAGAGAGAAAGATAAATGATCTAATCAATTGAACTCAATATGATTGTAGGCTATAGATCCTACTTTATATTGTATTTTAAAAGTGTTTTAAAAAAATATGAATTGCTTTTATTTTGAATTAAATATTTTTGGTGTTTCTATATTATTTTTATATATTGATGTCAAAAATGATTTTTAAAAAATAAAATAAAAAATATAATTTTGATGTATTTCTGTCCCTAAAATATTTTTAAAAACAATATTAAACACAATCTTGAATAATCACGTTTAAATTAATATCAATATAATTCGCGGTTTTCTTTTTATTTGGAATCAAATCAAATGATTTGGATTCAATGGATAATGGTATATTCTCAGCGATGCAGTGTCAACCACATGCGCGGCCTGTCTTGTGTTTGTGCTTTTCTCTGCTGTAAATGCCGTTGCAAAAGGCAACAGTGATCTGATCAAAACCAAGTCTCAGAGTGTGCCAGCCAGTGATGTTCAGTGCCTGCAGAGGAAACTTACATCAACTTTATTATTTGCAAAATCAGTTGGCGACAGACACGTGTAAACTTAGTGCCTGCATGGGGCTACGGGGTTTTGGATCTGTTACATGGTCGCTGGCTTTCTCGAAACACTCTGTTGGATTATTTAATATTTTAATAATCATATTTTAATAATATTTTAATAATATTTATTTAATAGCAGGGATAAACCCTGAAAAAATAATTTATTTTAATAATATTTATTTAAGATAGTGTTTGATTATTATTTTATAATAAAAAAGATAAGATAATAAAAATAACAACATGTTTGGTTGAGAAGATAAGAATACAAATAAAAGTGTTTTTATGATAATTTTAAAAAGATTTTTTATTTTTAAAAAAAAGTAAAAAAAAAAAAAAAGGCATTTCAATTAATATTCAAGAAAGGATGGGATTAAAAAGACACTTCAAGAAAAGAAAGGGAATTTTTTTTTTCAAAGCTACTTTTGAGAAAAGAAACCCTGCAGGTGAGAGAGAACCAATAAGGTAGCTGTTGGGTCCACTAGCGCGACATTAAAGAAACTCACCTTATCATTTTTGGCAACTAAAGTAGCTGTAGGGTCATTGGCCATATTTTTATTGTTTATTTAATAATTGTTTTTTTATACTAAGTAAATGTATATTCTAGAATATGTATTTTACGAGTCTCAATAAGTCTCAATAAAGGAGTAAAATTTAGTTATTTTAGATTCTTACAAAGAGTGTATATTCTAACTCGAACTCAAGACCTGTTGTAAATATTGTTAACTCTCTACCATGACACCATATTTATTTAACAGTATATTTGAGATTACTTTTTTTAAATGTTTTTACTTGAAAGTAATTAAAAATATTTTTTTATATATTAGCATATTAAAATAATAAAAATATACATTAAAAAATAATTAAAATTAAAATTAAATAAATAATGAAACTGACAGCAAAGCTAAATAGACTCTAAATCTCAATTAAATTCATTAATCACTCTTTGAAAATAACAAGGCACTCGTATAATTGATAAAGATTTATTTTGTTTATTCGAGAAAGAGTATGTTAATAACAAGCGCTTCAAAATCTTGAAATTTAATAAAGTAAATAGATGAAAGACTAGCTTTTCCATGTTTTGGGATTGGAAAATCTGGACTTATTTTTAGAGGAGAGGGTCTTCTTCTTCTTCCATGAACGGTGGCGGACTCGATTGTTTTTAGAAAATCTGTAAATGAGAAAGGAAAAAGGAAAAAGAATTAATTTAGCGACTGTGTTACACTATTCCCGATATCAAACCACGCTTGTTTTATATTGTGTTTTAAAAATATTTTTGATAAAATATAAAAAAATTATTTTTTGTTTTAAATTAATTTTATTGGTGATTTTAGATTATTTTGATATAATAATATCAAAATAAATATTTTTTTAAATATATATTATTTTAATGTATTTCTTAACAAAAATCACCTTCAAAAGCAGCATCAATCATACTCTCAAACATGTTATTATATCACACATTTGACTGAGTTTCAAGCAAAGAAACATAGATTTATTTTTTCTTAAACCACAGTATTTAAGTATTTAAGAGTATAATAAAAATTGTTTTCTTAAGTAATTTTTATTTGAAATTATATTAAAATAATATATATATATATATATATATATAGTTAAAATAGAAAAATAAAAAAAGATCTGATCAACTGTTTGAACCGCAATGATAAAATAAACAGAGGCATAATCTATCACCACATCAAGATGCAATGTATCGACTCTTAAAAGTGCATAATAATAGAAGCAACGTGTCACGAGTTACAATTTTTCTTGTTAATCTTGACTAATTTTGTGCCGAATTCATTTTGGATGGAGAACATGGGGACATTGAAACTGAAAAGTCGGTGCCTTGATGACGAAGCTGTCTCGCATGGGGTTAAAAAAGGTGAAGAAGAAGATGACTACAAGTTCTCCCCAGGGAGGCGTCTTTCTTGAATATCACAATTTTTTTTGCTATACGTGCCAACTCAGATATGGTGGCTGCCTTCCTGTTGCCTTTTGCTCTGAAAGCTGATGGTCTCTGGCCTCGGGGGATTACTGTTTCGGCTGTTTGATATGTAAATTCCTGACGAGCTTAAAATTCCTTCTCTTTCAGGAGCCTAAAATCCTGAGATGGAGGAGGGGCCTTTCCGAAGTTTCCATGAGTTCTCCTGCAAGTGACTCGAGACAGCAGCAGGATTTCAGAGAAGGTGGCCATATTATGGTTTTAAAGTCCTTTCTAATTGTCTTTCTTCGCTTTGTGGTTCTCGTGCAGGACCCTTCAGCAGCTTTAAATCTTAAGCCACAATATAGTTTTTTTCTAAAAAAATAATAATTCCATGGATATATAAATCATTCTGTTACGAGCTACCAATGACGAGTAGTCTGGAACTGATTTAAGGGACATATTGTGAGAGAGCACACACATCCCTCCATGCTTGATTGATTGACGGATTCATGAGACAAAGTTGTCTAATGCGCTATCTACAGTAAAAATAATAGATAATGCTGAAATCTCAAAATTGAGAAATCTGGTTTTTATCAGCAATACAATGTTGCGCCATCAAAACGAGAAAAAAAAAACGGATCGTAATTCTTAATAAAATAAGTTATAGAGAGGTTCTGTAAGCTATAAAACATGAACATTGTAGTTGACCTGCTCTACTTATTCTGATCTTGCATGAGCCTCTACTTATTATGATCTTGCGTATGCCTGAAGCATTCATAGCTTGGAGGTTGCGAGCTTGATAAGATCCTTTCGGAGAATCTTGCCTGACGGATTCTTAGGTATTGCAGCAATAAATGCAACTCTCCGAATTCTCTTGTATGGAGCCACCTGGAAATAGCAGCTTCGTAGTTTGAGAACAGAAGGAGATGATTTGTGCAGAATCATTTGATTAAAAGAATCGATTGGAAAACACAACACACCTGTCCTGATATGAAATCCTGGACAGCTTTCTCAGATAAATTACTTCCTGCTTTTCTTACCACATAAGCCATGGGGAACTGCCCAACATTCTTGTCAGGAAATCTGCCATGATATTTCAGCATATAATACAAGGTTAGATTGAATTTCCAAGTTCATTTGTACCAAGAGATAATAAATACTTACGGTATTACAGCGGCGTCAGAAATCTCTGGGTGAGCAAGTAACAAGGCCTCTAGTTCCGCTGGAGGGACCTGCGGTGTCGCCGGACACGACCATTAGAGCATGCCCCATCAAGTTGAAGTTTTGAAACCAGAAAGAGATTAGAAAAAAAACGAAGCCAGCACTAACCTGATATCCCTTGTATTTAATCAGCTCCTTCAACCGATCAACCACAAAAATGAAGCCATCATCATCAATGTAGCAGACATCTCCTGTTCTTAACCATCCCTCTGAATCAATAGCTGATGATGTAGCTTCAGCATTACTGAAGTAACCTGAAAAACAGCTCCCGCCCACAAGTGTCAATCAAACAAATTACATAGATTCGACGAGGGAAACATGCAAGACATCTGAAATCTATTCAAAATCAACATCAAAATCAGCTCACGTTGTCATTCAATCGTGACAGGACAGCAAACATCGGAAACTAAGCTAGTAGAGCAATACGGAAAAAGCTTCTAATCATCGATCATATCACCAGCTAACAACAGGCCTTTACGAACTATTGATTTTGAGGTGGCACGTCAACTTTTAGGTCCACACAAGCTTTAAAAAGAGGGATGATTGGCCATAATGCAGCTAAAAGATAAGAAATTAAGAAACTGGTGGAGCAAAGGTGGAGCAGACCACAAGTAACCACAACTTTCCCTGTCCTTTCGATATAAAGGTTATCAAATAATCAACGTCATCAAGAACAATAATTCATTTCCGTGTTCAGAACATGAACACTTATTTCCTTCACCACTACTTAATTCTGTTTCTTCCACACCAACGGTGTTGTAGAAAGCATAAATGCATGAAGAGGACTTAGCGAGTAGCGAAACAACTTCTTTCTATACCATAAAAACCACGGGTCCATTCATATTTGAGTGGATACCAACTCCATAAACTTTGGTTCCCTGCACTCCCAGGATGCTATAATTTGTGACCCCTCCATCTAATGCCTTGCTAGAATTTGTTCAAATCGTAAATATCCATCCCACTAGTCCACTACCCTAGCTTTCTGCAACTCCTGTAACATCCATGTCCTTCCTTGTTGATAGCTAGGACATGGTCTAAAATACTTAGCAGCAAACTGACTTCAAGATAAACAACTGAGAAAAAAAAGTTGAGGTACTCTCAATTAATTAAGAAAATTTATGGTGTTTGAGGCTAAAACTACCAGTACTGATTTAACAACAGGAAAGAGATTGACACAAATAAAAGATAGCAAAGACGGTTGGAAATTAATAAATAAATTAATTAATAGGTGAAAATCTTTTTCTCATATTTTATTGACCGGATGTGATTTTCTCTCTCTCTCTCTTATTGTATCCATCTCTCTCTCTTAGATATAGTTGTAACTTGAACGACATAAAGTGATTTCTCTATAAATCAAATCAGCACATCAAATCCGTTAAATAACATTAATTTTTGATATATTTTCAGGAAAATTACTCTGGAAAGCAAGAGCGATGGGGATACTAAGAATCTAGTAAAGTTGAAGCATAATCCAGACCCACCCACGCTGTTCCTTCGTAACAGATTAATTGGATTTCGGAGTAACATCTAATCTAGTGGCCCAACAAAACTTAAAAGGCTTGTGTTCTGAAATTGAACAAAGTGCTCATCTGTGTGTAAAAATCTCAGTTCTAGCTCTGTCCCAGAAAGACACTACTGATGTAATAATATTTAATTAGATGTTTAGAAGTATATCCGAAGACAGTTTATGCATATACCATGGCTTAATATTTTTTTTAAACAATATTTTCTAGACTTAAGATTAAAATTAAATGATTCTTTGGCCTACGGCCAATTATAATATTCCAGCACCACAAAAACAACCAGAGAACTGAAAGAACAGGAAAGAAAGTACTGCGGCTAACCTTTCATGACAGAAGGAGCTCGAAGCCAAAGCTCCCCGGTCTGGTTCACCGGCAAAGCTTTACCACTCTCCGGGTCCACAATCTTAGCCTCCGTATTCGGCGACAAAAGCCCTGCCGTACCATACCTCCTACTCTCCTCCAACGTGTCCGTCGAGGCACCAATCCCCGTCGACTCAGTCAGACCATAACCTTGCAAAATCGTGACCCCTGGATACTTATTCGAAAACCCTTCAATCACTTCCTTACTCAATGGAGCCCCGCCAGATAAAACCGATTGCAACGAGCTCAAATCATACTTCGCCCTTATCTGGTCAGCCCCGTTAATCATCGCTACAAGAATCGGCGGCACGAGTGGTAAATAAGTGGCCTGGTATTTTTCAATTGTTGACAACATCTCACTCATTTCGAATTTCGAGAGAACGATGATCGTTGATCCTGATGCCAGAATTCCTGTGGCAAACGCTGCTAAACCGTAGATGTGAAACATCGGGACCGTGCAAACAAATTTGTGACTTCCTTCGTTTAATCTGAACCGTTCAACAATTGTTTGTACCATCGCGATTAAGTTCTTGTGTGACGACACCACGCCTTTGCTTTCTCCAGTTGTGCCTGAAGAGTAGAGAAGTGTAGCTGTGTCGTTCTGGTTAACTCGCTCTCTAACTCGGCTCTCCCTCGGTTCCCTTTTTACCATCTCGCTTAATGTTGACACGATTTTGGCTTTTGTTTTTATGGAGGTACCGATCTCGTCGTCTATAAGAACGATGGGTAGGCTCGAGCTAGACTCGGTGAGTTTGGAAACGAGTTCGGGAGTAGTGAAAGCCAGTGAAGGTTTCGAGTCGGCGATTTGTTTAGCGATTTCACGAGGAGTGTTGAGAGGGTTAGTGGTGGTAATTATGGCGCCTAACCACATGACGGAGAGGCAAACGATGGGGAAGAAAATGGAGTTCGGAGAAAGCAAGAGGATAACTTGACCTTTGCGGATTCCCATGTCGTGGAGACACATGGAAATGGAATCTACTGCTCTCCATAGGTCTTTGAATGAGAGTTGGCGGCCGGTTGCCGCGTCGATGAAGGCTGTTTTGCCGTGGTGAGGACGGGATAAGATGAAGGTGGTGACGTCTAGGAAGTCAGTTTGTGGGAGTGGGATTGGCTTGCGTTTGCTGTAGAAAACAGAGTTTGATTTGCAAAAGCCGCTTCTTGGGTTGACTGTGAGGTTGCCGCTGTTGTCTGCCATGGCTGCTAAGTTCTTCGTCAGTCGTCTTGCTCGCATCTCAGTGCACCAATCAAGCTTTTCATGCTCATGTCGATGGACCCCATTTTTAGCCATTTGATTATAACTAGGTCCTTATAGTTTGTCAAAACTATGCATCAGTCCTTATAGTGTCAGAAATAGTTAAGGTAATCCTTAGTAGATATTGATTATCCTCGATTTAGAAATTTTCTCTTAAGAAAAAAAGAAAGTTATTTAGTGATAAATTTTCCCATCTTATCCACTAGTTTTTTATCGAGTAAAAACCTAAATTTCGAAAATAGAAATTGATGAAAACACTTCAAAACAATTTTGTATATACTTTGTGAAAATACAGGTACTAATTGATTAATTTGTTTATATTATAGGAATTAAGTTATCATTGACAGCATATTTAACACGTTTGTTTCAAGTCCTCTCGGAATCTTTAGGACGATTTTATTTTCTGATATAGAAACGAGTTTGACTCTTTTTGGTTGACCTCGTGGAATTCTCGATGGGAATTACTATATAGCTAAAAGAGCTCAGTCTGGTTACTGTAGATTCAGATTCAATGGCACTGTAGACTGGACATTTTTTGTCCGTGCGTCGCGCGAGTTCGTCCACTTTTTTTTTCCCTCTAATGAACAATGTAGTAACGATTTTAGCCCCGGTAATAAGACAAAAACACGTTTTCGACTGAGGGCTACGGTTGTAATTGCACGCATACGGAATGGTCCGGTCCGCCGCAACGATTTAGTTTTTTAATATTTTTTGAAATGTCTTTTTACGTCTGTAGCCCCGGATACGACAAAATCCATGAATTAGACTCAGGGGTGGTTTAGTAATTGCCTCCTATGTTAATGTTACCTGTCGTCAGCGCTGTCAAGAAGCCGTACTGGCGCGTCGGCGCGTTTCTGTCCTGCGATCGCTCCAGGAGGCGCGTGCGGCGTCATACGGCGGTGAAAATTTTTCCGTCGCCAGTGAAAACGATTCGCAACTCTTCCTTGAATCGCATGGAGTGGCGCGTGCTCTTAAAAGATCGATGTAGAGACTCAAATAGTCGGTTGAACGTTTATGTCCTCTTTTCTCTCTCCTCAGCGCCGGATTCAACTTCAGTCCCCCGGTTTATTGTGGATGCATTTCAGTCCATTGGCTTTTGTTTGATTTCTGTAATAGAAGTTTCGAATTCTTTCAATTGCGTCCTTTCAGTCAAATTGATATATATGCAGCTTGCATGTCAGTTCTTCTTCTTTGAATTTTTTGGTTTTCTATTAGATCCCTTAATTTGTTTAGTGCAGCAGGTTGTATTGTTTTCAATTTTGTCCTTCATGTCAAATTCATTATATATTGCACTTTAATTTCAGTCCCTCTTCTTTTAAATGTTTTTTTCTTTGAA
Source organism: Salix brachista (assembly GCA_009078335.1). Lineage (NCBI taxonomy): Eukaryota > Viridiplantae > Streptophyta > Magnoliopsida > Malpighiales > Salicaceae > Salix > Salix brachista. The sequence continues at coordinate 690,221 of CM018573.1, read as the reverse complement.
ATCTTTTAATATTTTTGGTACAAAAGTATGAATAGTTGTCAAATTAATCCTTCACTTTAAATCAATCATATCTTTTATTTTTATTTTGGGCCTTATGTTTTTAATTGTTCTTTTGGAATTGATTTCCTTTATTATTATTTATATATTTATGCATTATTCCCTATTACTGTACAAGTTCATGTATATATTTTTCTTTAATGTGGTTTTGAATATTTCTTTTATCTTTTCTTTTGTTGGGGTTTCTTTTTATTTAGTCTTCAAATTTTATTCCTGGTAGTAATCATTTGAAAATTATTTTTTTTTAATCACAAATATTTTTTAAATGCTAACAATGATGATAATAATAATAATAATAATAATTAAAAAAAATTAATATAATAATTTAATTGTTTGAATATTTGTTGAATATTATCGCCTAATAATAAAAAAAAAACATATTGAAAGTGTGTAAAATTAATTATATATTTGTATATTTATGTCAAATTAAAGTATGTTAAACTGCTTATATGTTTGAATATTTATTTAATATTATCGTCTAAAAATATATACAAAGAGAAGAAAAAAAAGACCGCGGATTTTTTGAAGGAAAACAATTTATATCAGTATTCTTAAATACATTTAGTATAATAATATGATGAATAAATCTTATAAAAGAAAAATAAATTTGCTCCAAATTTTAATTTTTTGCTCTTTTGTTCAAGTTTATTTTTGGAAAAAAATTTACAGTATTTTGATTGTTAATATTGCAGATCTAATATTACTGAGAACAATATACAACTCAAAAAAACAAAAGGCAGACAAATTTACCTCCATTATCTGCAATTCAAAAATATACGAACCACTTCCCGTCTCGATTACACTGTTCTTTTTAGACGGCAAATAAGTCATTATAACATGCAAAAAAACTCAGTTTATTTTTAAAAACAAATTACAATATTTTGATTTATAATGTGTGAGATCTAATATTACTGGGAATAAAATTCAACTCAAACAAAGAATAAAATTACAAATTTACCTACGTTATCTAAAATTTAAACATATACGAACCGCTTCCCATTTTTATTACTCTATAAAGTATGTAAGACTAATTATATGTTTTAATATTTATTGAATATTATCGTCTAAAAATATATATAGAGAGAGAGAAAAAATTGACCTTGGATTTGAAAACAAATTTTTTTATATCAATATGCTTAAATACATTTAATATAATCATATGATTAATAAATCTTATAAAAAAATTTTTTGCTTTGAATTTAAATTTTATACTCTTTTCTTTAAGTTTATTTTTTAATATATTTTTTTTTCAATTTTCCCATTTTTAATATTTCAAATCTGATATTACTGGAGAAAAAATACAACTCAAAAAAACAAAAGGTACACACATTGACCTACATTATCAACTCAAATTTTTTTCTTTTGACAAATTTACCTCGATTATCTACAATACTCTCCGTTTTATTTATAATGTGTAAAATCTAATATTACTGGGAAAAAAAGACAACTAAAATATTTTTTTTTTTATAAATTGACCTAAGTTATCTCCAATTAAAAAAAAATACAAACCACTTCCCATTTCGATTACACTATTCCTTTTAGGCTGGGAAAAAATTTATTTGTTACATATTTTATCTATTATAATGTTACTAATTAAATATTTAAACAACTAATTATAACATGTAAAAAATCAATTAGTTTTCTACATGAAAAAAACCCTAGCGCAATGTGCGGGCAAGCATACTAATTATACCACGCAAAAAACTCATTTCTAACATATTTTTATCTGTTGCAATTTTAGTAATTAAACATTGAAATAACTAATTATAGCACGCAAAAAATATAAGTTTATTGCTGGAAAAAAAATACAATATTTTTATTTATAATGTGTCAGATCTAATATTACTGGGGAAAAAATGCAACTCATTAAAAAAAAATTACCTACATTATCTATGATTTTTAGCAATAGCAATATTCAATCACTTTTTGGTTGAAGAAAACCATTTTTAACAGATTTTTTCAATTACAATGTTACTAATTAAATATTAAAATAACAAAATACAGCATTTATAAAATCAATCAATTTTCTACATAGATAAAAAAAGCCCAGCGGAGCAGGCAAATCGGCTAGTGGAACCTAAAGAAAAGTATGTCCACGTGCCATGGATCGTAAATGATGGTGAATTTAAAATTTGAGATTAGTGACCAATTCAATTAAATAAAAAAAATAAGGGGAAGAGAGATTGGTTGTCAAAATCACGAGTTGATGATTTTGCAAGTCAATTCATCAAACCTTGTCAACTCGGGTATAAAAATTGATTTTGATCAAACTCGGTCAAAATCATAAAATCAGACCGATGAATTTTTTTTTTTTACTTTAAATTAAAAAAAAATAATATTTTTAAATCATTTTCATATCCTAATGTCGAAATAATTTGTTGGTGTTGGAGCTAGTACTAGCAATATCGGTGTTAGTACCAGTATTAGTACTGATAATCCTTTCAATAATAATGCTTTTGATGAATGTATTAAAAATAACGGTCGTGAGACTGATTTTAGGCTGCTAATGAAATCGTTATTAAATTTATAACACATCAGCAAAATATTTATATTAAATTTGTTAGTTTTACCTAATGAAATTCTATGAACATAATTGTTTTGTAATGTATTTTTAAGTTATTTTGAATCATGTATAAACCTTAACTAATGAAGTTTTATGGTCATAATTATGTTGTATTGTATTCGAAAATATTTTACTTACGATTTTATGATTTTTCTACCTACATGATTTTAGCTGTGATTTTATGATTTGACGATCCGAGTTTTCAAAACCCCTTACATATCATGTTAAAATCGTGATTTTGACAACCATGGAGATTACTGTGCCTGTGATATAAAACTGTAATAATGTAATTACCAGGTTAAATCGTGGTCATTAAACATTTGTTTATTTTACTGGGGCAAGGAAGTTTTTTAAACATGACACGCATGTTTTTTTATATTATATAAAGTTAAATTAATTATTTTATTTTTTTGTTGCACGATAAAATTATTAATTTAATCATATTTTTTTAATAGTGCCTATAACTTAGAAGCGTTTTGGTCGTCTCGGGTTTTCTTTTCAAAAAGATAAAATCAATATAATTATCTCATGATAGCTTGTTTTTGTTATTTTACATTGATTTTATTTAAAATTTAAATGTTGATTATGGATATTATTGTAATTAACATATATATATATATAATTATTAAAAAAAAAACCTTGTAGGCTCATGCATAACACGTGCCAAAATATAAAAGGCCTTCACACTGTTTTGAACAGATTGTTTGAAACTGTTTAGCCATTAAGCATACATAATGAGATGGACTGTGTACTAAAATATCTACGGTATAGCACTGACTATCATTTTCTCTCTCTCCTCCTTAAGAAGTTGTTTGTCACTGCGTTTCACCGTTCGTGTTGCAGTTTTTGGTAATTTGTTTTTCATTTTAAATGAAAAATATTTTGATGTTTTTAGATCATTTTTCTGTGCTGATATCAAAAATAATTTTTAAAAAATAAAAAAAATATTATTTTGATGTATTTCGGCACGAAAAACATTTTGAAAAGATACCGCAACAGCTCTCCCAAACAGGCCCTAGCCACTTTAAAATAATAAAGTCAACCCCTTAATTTCTATTTCCTTTACATTTTAACTCTATTATTTTGATTGTTATTTTTACAATTTTGAATAAGTATTGAAATTGCATATATATTTTTTTAATTTTATCCCTTTTTATTTTTTTTATTTTTGATATGATATTTATTCTTTTTATTGTATATTTTTCATTTTGAATGAACTATAATATTACAAAAAAATATTCAATTTCACCCCTCTCATTTTTTTTATCTTTCAAACTTTATCGCTATTATTTTCAATGCTATTTGTTTGATTTAGGATAATTTCTAGGTTTTTTATTTTTCATTTTCATCCTTCATGTTTTTTATCTATTAAATTTGGTCCTTATTTTTTTTTTGATACTTGGTTTCCCCTAACAAGTTTTTAAATTAATAGTTTTTAATGATTTCACCTTTTAAAATTAATTTTGTTGGGAATTTGGCTTATTGATTAAACGTGTGTTACAAAATCTCATAATTTGTGAATTCTAGAGGTTAGATTGCATATAAAGGATTTATATGATTTTTTTTGTTGTATTATTTTTTACAAATTGTCTTCCATATGTCTAGTCTGGGGTTCACAATTTAAATCACGTGTTTTCAAGGTTAACATGAGTTAATTTCTTTTGTTAGATTAGTTTATTTCAAATTTATTTTTTAGCATTTAATTTATTTAGAATTGATTTTCCTGAATTTTTTTCCTCTTTACCTTTTTTATATATTTTTTTCAAATTGAAAAGGCTTTTTTTTGTTTTTTGGTTTTTTACCCAATGCATTACCTCTATACTGAGAGAATCTGTGTTATTCACAGTGTAATTATAAAATACTTATAACATAATAATATAGAAGAGATAGATAAATAAAAATTGGAATTAAAATTAAAAACTATTTTTCTAACAAAAGAGAGTTATTTATCACTTTCTAGTTAAACCAAATAAATGTTTTTATTTATATTTTTATATTATAAATATCCAGTAATTATAACCCGAGCATCCGTTATTCTTTCGGCCGGACTGATGAATGCGCGCTAATATACGAGGTAGGATACTGGGCTTAATTATGAAAACTGAAAGCTGTAGACAAGGTTCATCCTCTCAGTTGTTCCGAGAATTTCTTGATTTCTGTTATTGAATGCGGCACAAACACGTGGATTTCTGTTGAATCTGCACCGTCCTTGCAAAGAAAAGGTTGCCGGGCAGGAAATCTTCAACAGGCAATAAAAAAACCTAATCTTTGCGTGCATGCATCCTTTAATAATATTTATATATAAAATAAATTAATTATATATAAAAACTAGCCATTCGAGTCGAACAACCGTCCACACGACTAAAGTGGTCCAAGCGTTGACTTTTATATATATATAAAAAAACCCTTAAAAAAACACGAGGGAATAATTTCCATCCACGTGACAGCTTTAAGTGACAAAAATTCTTTACAAAAACTGTTCTCATCCTGTTGTGTTTGTTTGCGACTGGCCTCGTATATTCCTTTTCTTTTTAATTTATGTTGGTCCTCGTCTCATATTTTGTCTCGATATTGCCCCTCCTATGCTAATATGGTGTCTTCCATCAACGATCAACAAAAAAAGGTATATTGCTTTTTAAATCTCACTATGACTCTCCAATTGAATAATCTAGATTATCTGGAAAAAGATATTATTATTACTTGTGATGATGTTGGTGAGATGATGTTTGAAATCAAATCGATGATTTAGACTCTATAAACAATTTAATATTTCAAGTGTAGATTTATTGAATAGAATGGTTATTTAAATAAAATAAACCATTCATGTAGCCCCTATTTATTAATTTATTTGTTGAGAAGTAATTTCTTTAAAGTTATTTTCATGAAAAATGAATTCCTGAAAAGTAAATTAGTTTTTAATGTTTGGTAGTTTTATGAAAAATAAGTTGGAAAATAAATTATTATTTTCAGGTTTATTAAAAAGAAAAAGAATTGAGTATGGAAGGTATAAAAGTTGATTGAGAATAAAATAAAATAAAATCAATTTTATAAACTATTTCAAATAAAATAAATAGCAATAAAAAATTTACACCAAATACTACTGAAACAATGTTGAAAATGATGAAATTAAAAAAATAATCAAATTTTAGAAATAATTTTAAATAAAATAAATAATGATCAAAATAAAAAGAACCTGATATGATAGATAAAAAAGTTTTAATTAAGTCAACTAAAGGAGAAAAATAAATAGTAATAAAAAGAATAAGATTTTTATGTTGGTATAAAACTAAATTAAAATTAAATTAAAATAAAATAAAATAAAATTACACTGGATAAAATTGAAAACAAAAACACATTTAATCAATTAAAATATAATTTTGTATTTATCACAACTCCTAGAAAGTGTTTTCAACCCAGAATAATAATAAAAAAATTATGAAAACCAAGCCAAACTTTTCCTTGACTGAAAAATATTGAACAGTTTTTCTAATAATAAACATAAAAATTAAAAATTAATTTAATTATATTTATTATACAATATAATTCTTTAAATAGAAAACCTATTCATTTAAATCGGTTTGGTAGTTTCATTACGTTTGGATTAAATTAAATTGGAATAGACAATTAATATTTTGCTGAGAGGGGTCGAAATCATGAGTGGAGGCCCAGAGAGTAAGGCTTGGCCTAATCGTATGCTATAAATACAATGCAGATTCTAGCCCATTACTAGTCTCGACTATCTTTCACCACTGCTACTCGACCCTACACCCACAAGGACAAATCCTGTGACAAAATCAGTCCTGCAATCAATCAATTGAGAGGAGGAGGAGAGTGGAAGAGATGGCAGGAGAGTACGGAGAGGGCATTGCTTACAAGGGCTTGACTATACATAAGGCAAAGCGATGGCATACAGTAACTGGAAAGGGATTGTGTGCTGTCATGTGGTTAGTCGTTATACTTCATTTCCCCCCCTTTGCAGCTTCAATCGCTAGATTTTTTCATGTCATTTCCCGATCTGTTTCGTGATAATTTACGCTGAAATTATGGGATTTCTGTGCACTTGATCTGAAGTAAGAAGGAAGTTGACTGCTGGTGTAATTTGTGTTTTCAGGTTTTGGGTCTTGTACAGGGCTAAGCAAGATGGTCCTGTAGTATTGGCAGGACTAGTTTCTTTATCGAGCTTTAAGGAATTCCTTACGTTCAGCATTTATTCACTTTCGTGGTATTATTTTGTGTTCTGCAGGGCTGGCGACATCCGTGGGAGGGCCATGATGATCATGGCCATGGACATGGGCACTTGGTAATTTCTCTACTTCTATAGATGTGAAAGTAGTATAAGGAAACCATTTGTTCGGCCGGTTCAAGGAGCGAACGGTGAAGCTATTGTTCTCTTGTTATTACTTGTACGCACAAGTTTCTTCTTCTCTTTCCTTACAAAAGAACGGATTATAAAGCAACCCTATTGTGTGTAGCATTTACAAACCGGAGGTTGTCTTCACTGGCGCTGTGGTCATACTCTTTTTGCTTCAAACTAATGATAGATATCCCTGGTATCCTCCAAATTTTCATTTTAATTTTGTCATGGATTGGCCAGCCCATTGCGAGTGTATCCATTTATATTGAGTGAGAAATGCCACTGATCGAAATAAAAATGTAGAACTGTTCTTGTCTTGGAAAGTTGTATTATGTGATATCAAAATGAGATGGATGGGGTGTCGATTTTTCTATCATGAGGAGTTCGAAAGGATCCATGCGCTTGCACCAATGCCATCATAGGAATAGTACTGTTGACTGATAATAATGAGGAGATAAGAAAAGACTTCAATGATTAGCTCTTAGTTATGGAGTTATTTCCATTGTAAAAAATCTCTTCCTGAAATTGATAATCCTAGGAAAATCTTGCACTTCTTGCTGAGATTAAATCAGGTTACTTAAAAAAAGAGTACTCATCCAAAGCGTCTTTTCGATCTCCTGCAAAGGTTTTGAGCCAAAGACTCCTTCAAAAAGCCTGCAACCTTTCTGAAAGAAGAACTTGGCAACTTTTTTAACGGAGCTGGCAGCAAATGGCAGTGGTTTTTATGATGAGGATCAAGATATCTTATGGCATTGGTTAGAGAAGAAAAGCATTATTATGGACCTCTTTTATTCTATGCAAATGAAAGTTGTTTACTGAACCTGAAGGCGGCCCAAAGGTATGCTTTCTATTTATTCATGCAAATTTCATAATGGATAGGAAGACAGAATATGGTAGATGTACTACTCATTTTCATTGTGCCCCATTCAAGAGGTGGATGGCATCATGGTTGATTAAGTGAGAATACCTTGAAGGTGTTTACTGGTGTGGCCATTTATGGAAGTGGCATGCTGCAACATCTTAAGTTCTAAATGTCAAGCACATAGTTGTCATTTATTTTTTCCTCTCACTTAACCATTACATGCTTAACGTTGGTTCTTCAGTAGAAAGTGAAGAATCAGTTTAGTTTGCTGGTCCCTGGTTATGCATGTCATAGCTATTTCTAGTTGGCACCTGGCATTCTCGACAAACATATCATCTTCAACCTCCTAAGATTTTTTGTCAGTAATTTATTTTGCCATTATTGGAATGTATAAGGAAATGGGACAACCATACTTTTATATTTGCTGATTGCAGGCATTCCATTGAAGAATGAAGATGAATGGCCAGGCATGAAGTTTTTGTTGACGAGCTGTTGGTGATGTCGTCTGGAATAGCTCTGTTTTTTGTTCATTTCAGTAAATTGCTGGCAGAAAAAGATTCTCAAGAACATCGAACATTCTTGTCTGTGAGCAACTTTTAATGTGCATGTGCTCATCTCTAGACATGGGTGCTTTTTGTGACTTTCATTAACAAGTTAAAGCTATACAGAAGACTTTTCATTTGCTCTTCTCAGCTTGTCATCAGTAAAATCAGTAGCAGAATCATAGCAGATCATGGTAAAATCACTACCCTTGTGCTCGCATTATCTTTCTATAATCAAAACTGTGAACCGTCTCCCATTGTTACAAATACTGATGCCTCGGGCCACAGTATTCATGGTAATTAAATCATGATCAACAACACCTCATTTCCGAACCATGCCTACAATTTGTTGTGGCTAAGAGGATTAATTGAAACAAAAGAAATCAGCCGGGGCTCGCAATTTTATTAGATAGTAAAAGAATCCCTTATGAAAAAGCAAATAGTTGATGCCATTTCTATCTGTTTCTTCTATTATGAAAAATTAACTAAACACAACCTAATGTGCCTATCCTAAACGATGATTATGCTTAGTAGAATTTGTGTGATTTTTGGTTGAAAATATATTAAAAAAAAATATATATTTTTAATTTATAATGTCAAATATAAGTACATTAAAACGATACAAAAAAAACCGAAGCAAAAAAATCAGAATTTAACAAAAAGTTGGTTTAATAGTAGCTCTAAATAGGGTTTAAGAAAGATAAACAGGACTATTTATTTTTATTTGAAAAGAATCAAAAGAATACATTAATGGAACGAATTGTGTTACGCATGGTACATCCGTAAAAAAAATATGATAGAGTTACATCAGATTTTCCTCCAGCAAGTAATTAATTAGTGGTGATCACCATGGCCAAGCAACCTGCAATCCCTTGAATATTGGGTTTACAGATGAAGAAAGGTTGCCAAGTGGGGGTTAAGGATAGGCTATGCTTCCCAAGTAGTAAGAATGTTAAGAAGCAAAACCCTAGTCTGGATCAAACGTCTGAACATGCACTCTAATTCAACCTCAAGATCTTCAAGAGCAATCTCCACCGCCTCCATCCTTTTATATGCACTATGAAGTGCCGTTTCATCAAAAAAACCATACAAACTCTGCCCAGTCGATCGCAAAAACGTGGATCTTATAAAAGACCCTTTACTCGATCCTTGATCCAGCCATGGAATTGCAACGAGAGATAATAAAGATTCGACAATGGTGATGGCCGTCACTCTTACTTCTCTTAGTACTTCAGCAACCACCATAATGCTGTGGTCTACATGCGAGGCATCTGGCGTTACAGATTTGCCTGTCGTTCCCTTCAGTGATTTCAGGCATTTCAATGTCTCTTTCTTTAGCTTCTTTCTGTAGCGATCATAGGCTGCAATTTCGGTGCTAACACCTTGCTTGCAAACCCTCTTTCTACGTAATTTCAATTGTAATTCTAGAAGATGTTCTTTGACCAGCAAAAGAACATCTTTAGATATACCACACACGTCCAGCATTCTCAGAGATGCCTCTGAGACTTCGTGAAGCCATTTTTCTTGTTTCTGGCTGACAAGAACTTGTTGGATTTCTGGGGAATGGAGGAGGTCATTGGCAGAAGTGTGCAAGTCTCTGAGAGCATTGAAATCAGGCAGCGCCATTTTCTACAAAGATGCAAGAATTTTGCAGTCCTTCTCGAGGGGATTAAGGTTCAGACAGAGGGTTCGATTTTCAGGTGATTGGTACCAGTGATCAGACTAAAACATCGTCCTGGTTTTTATACAAAACCTTGAGAGACAGGCTATCCTGATCAAGATCTCAGATCTCGAGGAAAAGGACAACGAAGTGTCCTTTGTAGCACGAACCCAGCTAGGATTACTGGCAACAGCTATGGAGACCAGATATGTCACAGAGGAAGTTTCCATTTCAGATAGAGGTAGGTGCCAGTGGCTGTTCAATTCTTGAAAATTGCAAACCAGACACTGTCGAGCTTAATTAAAGCCGAACAGGCCATCTCTCTACAAGACAGGAATACTAACAACTGTACGTGTCTCTGTTTTCTATGGACACGATCCTAGATTTAGATTCATGGTTTAAGTTACTGGGCAGGGAACTTCCGAGAAATTCTTCGGAAGGTTCCTTGCTCATGCCAGCTGCTTGATAGAGGATAAATGTTACATTTTTATACGCAAAATAGTGATTAATTTCCATTAGAGAATTGCGAGTTGATTTTTATATAACAATGTTAATGGAAGATCCTAGGTTTAATTAGATGAGATGAATAACTTGTATCCATATGTAATATGGTACATGTGCTTTTTAAAAGTGATTTTCAATTATATATATATATATATATATATATATGTATGTATGTATATTTTATATCAACACATCAAACCAATTTAAAAATACCTAAGAATAATTGATTTAATATATTTTTAAATGAAAAACAATTTAAAAAACACACTATAAGACAAAAGTTAGCAAAAAATAAGTTTTGTATGGTCAATACTAGCTTCAAATACCACTAAGATATGTCCAAGTAAAGTTTAATCGGTCAAACTAATGTTGTGTTCTAATATTGGAAATATCTACCCGACCTTCATTTAATAATTTAATTTCTCTATTAACTCTATGGTTATGTAATATAGTATTAAGAGCTCTCTCGCCTTGAACAAAACCTTGAAATGGAAGGAAGAAATTAACTCGGTGAAGAATCCAAGCTAACTAATGACCCACTCAACTCAAAAAAATTTGGTCTTTTGGGAATCGAAGTTAACTAATGGAGGGAGAAAATTAACTCGGTAAAGAATCCAAGTTGGACAATCCAAGATTTATAACTAGAAGAAGAAACACACGATCATCTTTTAACCTAAAAGTTTCTAAAGAGCATGGCGTCATGTCATGGTAACGGACTTGTGAAATGCATAGCAGATCTCGAGTTCAAGTCAAGATGTGCATCTCTTGTAAAAAATTGAGATAGTCTAGGTTTTACTCGCTCACCAAGAATGAAAAAAAAAACTTGTAACTAAGGTATCCCACTATTATGTCCTACAAGTAAAAACATCCATGGAAGTTCTCACTTTATTGCTGCCCATTGAAATTTTGGGAATCATATGGGAAGGTGGGGGTGGGAATGTAGAAACATGCATGATGTCATTGTAAAGTTTTAGGTGGAAAATCCTCTCCCTCCCAAAAAGGTTCACTCAAAGTGTAAGTCCACGCTATGTGCATAATTGAAAACTTCAAAGAACTTTGAGGCGCCTACCCTTCGGTAGACCTTTTGCCTCTATACTCCATCCATAGCCAACCCACCTTCACTAGATTTTTGTCTTCGATTCGGACCATCGCCATACAAGCCACCACCCCACAAAAACATAATCATGGAGACACCTACCGCCCGCTCGATGCATGCCGTTTTCTCTTCTTGAGACTCAATTTCATTGCAGCTTGGCCGCGATCGATGGTTCGGAAGAGTTCAAGCGAAGGTCATTTTCTTTTGAAGTAAACCTAGAGAAGTTGTGCACGGAAAAACCACACACTTGCTAGGATCAACGAACCTATCATCATTCTCCTCCTTCTGCTAAGGAGAATGATCTGAATGTGGTGAAAATGATTAGCGAGCACCTGAGAAAAATCTCTATAACATTTGCTGTTGCTTGTGTAAATTATGATTCCATTAGCGGAGCTGACTTTTTAAGTCTTATCCATACAATAGATTCTTCGTTTCATACGAGGTTTGATGAAAGAATCATATCAGCACACTGGTCATTATTCTAACCCTTGACTAACTCAAGAACGGGTTTGTTGAAAAGGAAGAACCAGAGCAGAGTAGAAGACGAAAGATTTCATTCTTTTATGATAGTGGTTAGGGAGAAGGTTTCAGCTTGTGTTTGAATCTCAGAAAGAGGAGGGCTTGAGCAGGTTTTAGGAGATAATCCCCGATTTCTTTTTTTTATTTTATTATTATTGTATAGTAATTAAATAAATTATAGTAATTAAGACCCAGCTCGAATGTATTTCACTGAGAGAAATTATTTGTTACACAACTGCAGTTACCTGTAAAAAAGAAAAGAAAAAATAATAATTGTTTTTTTAACATGGTGTTGAAAACTTGGAAGTATTTTTTAATATAATAGTAGATGCTTGAATGGAATGAGAGACTTGAAAACTAAAAGATCATATTATTTTAACCAATTTAGTTGTTTTGGAATAAAAATTAAAAATAGTAATAAAGTGTAATGTAGCAGGTTAATCAAGTCATTTGTAGATTTACTAGATCAACTTTTTTAAAATAAAAAATAAAATAAAATAAAATAAAATTTTAGAGCAGCATGTTAACGAATCCAACTAGCAGAGGAAAGGTCCAATTTTTTTAAATTGTGAGATATTTAGTCAAACAAGGAGGGGACCCAGTAAAATCTCTCATGGGTTGCTATTGCGTCTGTGAGTGTAATTTGATGTAGGAAAAACTCCAAAGCGATTACCAGTTACTAGGGATCTTACGCCAGGCAAGTCGCCATATGTGAACTAACAGTTATTAAAGATCATGTTTACAGATGCTTTTTTTTTTATACAATAAATAAATATTAAAACAATTTATATATATATATTTACCCCTCACAATGAAATAATAAACAAATTAAAAATACTGATTAAGGGGGTGTTTGGAAAGCACTCCAAAAGTACTCTTCGAAAAAACTTGAATTTTCTTTGCTTTAAATGAAAATTTTTAGTGTTTTTAGATCATTTTGATACTATGATGTCAAAAATAATTTTTAAAAAATAAAAAATATTATTTTAATATATTTTTAAGTGAAAATCACTTTAAAAAACAAATGCAACCACACTTCAAAGCAACATCAAAATTTTATTATTTTTTTAAAAAAGCAATACAATCCAACAACATCTCGGAAGAAAGCGGTGCCTTCATACCTTAAATTGCTCTCACAGAATTAGATTGACATCATGGTTAGGAGTGTGATAGAGATTACTTTTCAAAATATTTTTAATTCAAAAAAATATCACAGTGATATTTTTTTATTTTTTTAAAATTATTTTTAATATTAACACATCAAAAAATTAAAATAAAAAAATTCAATTTTTTTCAAAATCATTTTTCAAACAAAGTCATACACTGAATAGTTGAGACGAGCGATATGCCCGCGCGATGCGCCGAGGCTTTTTTATCTATGTAGAAAATTGATTGCTTTTATATATATTGTAATTATTATTTTAATATTTAATTAGTAAAATTATAATTGAAAAAATCTGTATAATCGAAATGGAAAGTGGTTTGTATATTTTGTGATTACAAATAACGCAGATAATTTTTTTTTATGAGTTGCATTTTTTTCCTAAGTAATATTAGATTTGAAACATTATAAATAAAAATATTGTAATTTTTTTTTCAAGAAATAAACTTAATTTTTTTTTGCCCTATATAGTTATTTTAATGTTTAATTACTGAAATTGCAATAGATCAAATATGTTAGAAATGAGTTTTTTGCGTTGTATAATTAGTATGTTTGCCCGCGCATTGTGTTAGGGTTTTTTCTATGTAGAAAACTACTTGATTTTTAAAATGCTGTAATTAATTGTTTAAATATTTAATCAGTAACATTATAATAGATAAAGTATGTAACATATAAATTTTTCCCCCGCCTAAAATGAATAGTTTAATCGAAATGGGAAGTGGTTCGTATATTTTTTAATCGTAGATGACCTAGGTAAATTTGGCAAAAAAAAAATTGATTTGCATTTTCCCCTAGTAATATTAGATCTGACACATCAAAAATAAAAATACTGAAATTTTTTCCAGAAATGAATTTAATTTTGTTACGTGTTATAATGACTTTTTTGTTGTTTAAAAGGAATAGGAATAGAAACGGGAAGTGACCCGTATATTTTTTAATTGTAGATAATCTAAGTAAATTTGTGAATTTTTTTTTAGTTTAATTTTTTCCCCAGTAATATTAGAATATTAAAAATGAAAATATTGTAAATTTGTTTTTAAGAAATAAACTTAAACAAAAGAGTATCAAATTTAAATTCAAAGGGAAATTTTTTTTATAAGATTTATTAATTATATTATTATATTAAATGTATTTAAGAATCTTGATATTAAATTTTTTTAAGGAAAAAATTGTAGGCCATTTTTTCTCTCTCCCTATATATATTTATAGCCGATAATATTCAATAGATATTAAAATATATAATTAGTATCACATATTTTATAGAGTAAATGAAATGGGAAGTGGTTCATATATTTTTTAATTGTAGATAACCTAGGTAAATTTGTCATTTTTTTTTATGAGTTGTTTTTATTCCTTAGTAATATTAGATCTGACGCATTATAAATAAAAATATTGTAATGTGTTTTTAAAAATAAACATATTTTTTTTGCGTGCAATAATTATTTCTTTGTCGTCTAAAAAGAACAGTATAATCGAAACTGGAAGTGACTCGTATATTTTTTAATTGTATATAACCTAGGTAAATTTGTAATATTTTTTTTATAAGTTGCCTTTTTCCCCCAGTAATATTAGATCTGACACATTGTAAATAAAAATATTGTAATATGTTTTTAGGAAGAAAAAAAATATGTGCTATAATGACTTATTTGCCGTCTAAAAAGAACAGTGTAATCGAAACGGGAAGTGACTCGCATATTTTTGAAATCTAGGTAAATGTGTTAAAAAAAATTCAGTTGTATTTTTTGCCAGTAATATTAGATTTGAAATATTAAAAACCAAAATATTGTAATTTTTTTTAAGACATAATTTTTTAAATAAGAGGAAAAAATTAAAATTGAAAGAGAATTTTTTTTTATGTTATCCGATTTATTCATTATATCATTATATTAAATGTATTTAAGAATACTGATATTAATTTTTTTTATTTAAAAAATCCTAGGTCATGTTTTCATCTGCCTATATATATATTCCTAGACGATAATATTCAATAAATATTATAACAAAAATTGTGCTGCGCATAACTTAACCCGGACACCCCGGTCATGGAAAAAAAGGAGAAAAAATATAAAAGTAGAAAAAAAAAGTGAAAAAAAATATATCAGTGGAAAAAAAAAAGGATAACAACTTTTCCATACATTAATTTTCCAAAATCAGGATTTTAGAGAAAAAAAAAGAGGAAAACAACTGAAGTCAGTTTTGGTGGCTGAGTGATTCGAACTCCTGCGCGCTGAATTTTCAGCGCACAGCGAACCACTTGGCCACAGCCACTGGTTTGTCATATCTACTAAACAAATATATAAAAAGAATTCCTTTATAAAAAAACAAAACCGAGCTCATGTAGGCACGAAGCAGCGGATCAAATATCCAGTACATAGGGTTTTGTTTGTGCGTGAGCAGTAATCTACAATACATGACCCATTTTGTTTTAGCTCTTTTGTAATGGGAAAATAATTAGAAAAAAAGGCAAGAAAAAAAATTAGAAAATAGGTAATAAAAAAAAGCAAGAAACGAATAAAAAAAAAAGAAAAATGTAACTCGGAAGTAAAAAAATAAAAAGCAAAAAAAGAATAGAAATAGAAATGAAAAATGTAACCTGAATTAAAAAAAAGAAACACCAAAAAATGTAACTCGGAAGTAAAAAATAAAAAGAAAAAAAAAATGTAACCCGAAAAAAAAAATGGAAGTAAAAAAAAAAAAGAGATAAAAAAGTGAAATAGAAAGTAAAAATATAAGAAGCCAAAAAAAAAAAATGTAACCCGAAAAAAAAATAACCTGAAAAAAAAACACATACTCTCGCGAAGCAGGTAATAAAATTGTCAGTGAATAGTAAATGAATAATTAGAAAAAAGGCAAGAAATAAAAAAAAAAAAACAATTAGAAAAAAGTAATTCGGAAGTAAAAAAAAAAAAAAAGCAAAAAAAAAGAATAGAAATAGAAATGAAAAATGTAACTGGAAGTTAAAAAAAACACAAAAAAATGTAACTCGGAAGTAAAGAATAAAAAGAAAAAAAAAAAAAAGAAAGAAAAATGGAACCCGAAAAAAAAAACGGAAGTAAAAAAAAACAAAAAAAAAAGTGAAATCGGAAGTAAAAAATAAGAAGAAAAAAAATAACCCGAAAAAAAAAGTGAAATCGGAAGTAAAAAATAATAAGAAGAAAAATAAACATAAAAATGAAAAAAAAAATCGGAAGTAAAAAACTAAGAAGAAAAAAAAATAAAAATGAAAAAACAAATAAATAACCCAAAAAAAAAAGCACATACTCCCGCGAAGCAGGGAGTAAAATTGCCAGTGAACAGTAAATGTACAATAATCAACCGATCTCTTTTAGCTATTAGGTAATATCAATTATATAATCGGTTGATTATTTGGTGTGTGAATTTGGCATTCGTTGGCGGTTGGGTGTTTTGTAATGGTTTGACTTATTATTTTCTTTTTTTTTTTTACTTATTTTTCAAGTCAAATAATTTTTTAGAATCTAATAATATTTACGGTTATAAAAAGAAGTGCAAGGGGAAATCATCTTTTTAAACAGTAATGAGAAAAAAATTGTGGTGCGCATAAGTTAACCTGGACACCCCGGTCACGGGGAAAAAAAATAAGCGGGAAAAAATGTATAAGTTGAACCAAAAAAGGAAAAAAAAATGGATCCGGAGATTAGTCATGACACCCGTAAATTGTCAATGATATCCTAGTTTAAAAAAATAATAATAAGAATAATAATAAAAAATAAAATAAAAAGGAAAGCAAATTTTACAGACAATCATTTTAAAAATCTGGATTGTAGAAGAAAAAAAACACAGTAATTTAAAAAAAAAATAATAAGAATGATAATAGAAAAAAAGAGAAAGCAACTGGAAATTTGCTTTTAAAAAAAAAAAAGGAATTTCGAAAAAAAAAAAAGGAAAGCAAACAAAAGCAACTTTCCAGAAAAAGAAAAGCAACTTTGCTTTTAAAATAAAAAAAAAAAAACAAAGCCAAAAATTTTGGGGGAGAGGTTCGAACTCTGCACGTTCCTGTCAATTTGAACTTTCCAACGCGCAAGCGAACCGCTCGGCCACAACATCTCATCTGTTAATTTCACCATAAAAAATAGAAAAAGAAGCTCTGTGTAAAAAAAAAAAAAAAAAAAAAAAGTGCACAAACACCCGCGCAGCACCGGAGTAAACTGCACATGAACAGTGCAAATGGGTGTGAAGCTACAGGAATGAACAGGAATTGTCCGATCCCTTTTAGTTTTTTTAGTAATAAACTGCACATGTGCAAATGGGTGTGAAGCTACAGGAATGAACAGGAATTGTCCGATCCCTTTTAGTTTTTTTAGTAATAGTAATAAGCTAAGCAGACAATTCAACGAGGTTCTAATCCGAATCTGACCCCCTCTGTCAACTAAAACAAAAACATCAATCATCAATCAAGTGTTTGTTCTTTAATTTTCAAATTTTATCCTTCAATTTTAGAAACAATACTTATTTAATCCCAAGCAGACGTTTTTCTTCTTCCCCTGCTTTGAATTTAATCTTTATATCTTTAAAATTAAAAAAAAATCTTAATTCACATTCATATTAACTCAAAATTACCCCTGCTATTAATAAAGACAACTATTCTGAGCCGTGAAATTATATTATCACCATTATCATAGCAAATTCATAACAATTTGATGTAAATGTGTTATGAGACATGATGCATCAAACTTGGTAAATCCAACATGGTCTATAATGGCTTAACACAGGTGGACCAGATTAATTTAAAATTAAAATGATATTACTTTTTTTTTAAATAAATTAAATTACAAGTTTACATACTAAATCGCCTGAGTTTGACTTTAACCCCCTCGAGTCTAACAAGTTGAAATTTCGAACAATTCCGCAAGGCCTTGTTCATGCTAAGCGCTACGTTATTGACTGTTAGACTGGCAATAGAGTGCACGTGGGCTTAGATTAGTGGACTGAGGAATCTAACGGAACCCGTGTATGGTGTGGGCGTTTTTGGCAAAGGAAATGTTTTTTTCCCGTTATGTACACGTGGCATAACAGGAATCCAAGGGTGCCCAGAATTATCCTGCTATCTTTTCCCCTTGGATACGTCTATATATGGAGCTGATCCGTCTATCTCACTTCGCATAGTTGTGCTCTCTATTTTCGGTGAAAGATCTCTCGTAAAGAATAAATACAAGAGAGCCGAGAGATGGAGGATGGTAAAGTAGCGGCGAGGCCATCGAAATTTAAAAGGGTTTGCGTGTTTTGTGGTAGCAGTACTGGCAAAAGAGATTGCTACCGTGATGCTGCTCTTGAACTTGGCCGAGAATTGGTATAGCCATTCAAAAACCTTAGCTTCTAAATCCAAAAATGTCGAGTTTCTTTTGAATT
This sequence comes from Salix brachista, assembly GCA_009078335.1. NCBI lineage: Eukaryota > Viridiplantae > Streptophyta > Magnoliopsida > Malpighiales > Salicaceae > Salix > Salix brachista. The sequence continues at coordinate 671,535 of CM018573.1, read as the reverse complement.
TTGATTCTATGTGAAGGTCTCAAGGAGGCTGGATCTTGTTTACGGTGGAGGAAGTGTTGGGCTAATGGGATTAGTTTCTCAGGAGGTTCATCGAGGTGGAGGACATGTCATAGGGTATGCGTGTAAATGAATTATAGCTACGGAGCAAGCTTTCTTGCCCTCTCATGGTCTCATTTTCTTGTTCAAGAGCTAATTTTTGTGCTTTTTTTTTTGTTACTTTCTCTCTTACAGAATCATCCCGAAAACTCTGATGAGAAAAGAGGTATGTGTATATGCAAATTAGGATTCTTCCATGGAATTATTGATTTTATTTTGTTTGGCCATCTCAGCTTCTTCTTCTTCTTCTTCTTCTTCTTCTTCTTCTTCTTCTTCTTCTTCTTCTTCTTCTTCTTCTTCTTCTTTGTTATGTGCAGCTGACCGGAGAAACAGTAGGGGAGGTCAGGCCAGTAGCGGACATGCATCAAAGAAAAGCCGAGATGGCCCGCCATTCCGACTGTTTTATTGCCTTACCAGGTACCTCTTCTCCTTCTTAATTTTTCCTCCCCCTCTCTTAAATTGTCTGATGGTTTGATATTTTATTGATTAAACTAGGTGGGTATGGAACCTTGGAGGAGTTATTGGAAGTCATCACATGGGCCCAGCTTGGCATCCACGACAAGCCCGTAAAGCTACTTTGTGTTTTAAGCTTCATTTGGTAACGCGGGCGCGACTACAATTACCACCCGTGTTCCTGAATGAAAAAGCATAAGGAAACACGAGCACTGCTGTGGTTACACCCGCGTTCTTAGATGAAAAGCACCATTAAAAAAAAACTAAGTTCGATTCTTAACTTAGTTCTTGATATTACAGGTGGGTTTGCTTAATGTGGATGGCTACTACAATTATCTGCTGACTTTTATAGACAAGGCAGTGGATGATGGCTTCATCATGCCCTCTCAGCGCAGTATTATCGTCTCTGCCCCAGATGCTAAGGAGCTTGTTCAGAAACTCGAGGTAGGTTCTTGTAATCACATCGTTTTGCTCCATTACAGTTTTTGTTTGAGATAGTTTTGTTTTTTCTTTTCATTTTGGCAGGAATATGTGCCTGTTCATGATGGGGTTGTAGCCCAGGCCAAGTGGGAGGCAGAACAAATGGAGTTTAACGCGTCTTTGCAGACTGAAATCGGTCGTTAATTATCAGAAACCATATGATAATTAAGGTTTATCTTTTTTTCCTCTCGGGATTTCATTAAAGCCATATGGGGTTTTCTCCTCTTCAATTTTGTATGTCTTGGTCTAGAAAGGAAGAGGATAATCTCCATGAAGAAAAAAAAAAAAAAAAGAAGAAGAAAATTTCGTAGGTGGTGGTGAGCTTTTATTACTGAAAGAAAATGGCAAATGATGTTTTCTTTCAGAAAATTGCAAAGAAAAAAAGAAAGTATAAAAAAGAAAAGAACTGCTACTCCATTCCCTGCCTGCCTGTCTCCCTCGACACATTCAAAACATGTGCCTTTCCTTCTTCCATGCATCACTCGGGTCAAATGCATTTTATGTTCGGTAGCTGAACTGGGTAAACTTTTCTGTAATTAGAAAGTGATCCATCTCGATTGATTGATGGGCTGATTCAGAAATTCAATGTCATAAAAAAAAACTTAACTCGAATCAAGCTCAACATGAATCCAACTACAAAATTGACCTCTTTTTCTAAATTCTAGTCCATCTTAATTGGATTTGAATTCGGCTGTGTTGATTTCTTAACATTAAAAAAAAAGATTATTCCTTTTTAGAAGGGTGGAATAATTTCTTAACTTCTTCTAAAATCACACAGGAGGCTGGATTTGACAACTATGATAGCAATGATGACAGTTAGGCATGCGCATCCTGGCGCTGATTAAAGCTTGCTTGGCATGTGATTGTTCATGAGGCCGTAAGAATGGTGGACGCATCGAAACCCATGATGAACGAGACTAGCTAGTGCTGCTTGGACAGAGAGAGTAAGGAACAAAGGGTACCAGTAGCAGCTAGCGATCAGTGTTTGTATATCTTTCGAGTTCTTGTTTGATATAGGTTATAGCAAATTGTTCGATGAATCTGATTTCGCAGAATGGATCGTTAATTGCCCCTTCTGAAGCCTTTGATTTAGCCATCTGTTTCAAGAAATGTCAATTACCTCTTTTGCTGGGAAGAAACATTTCTCGAAATGGGTTCCACGTCCATTCTTATCCAGATGGGTGCGCCGCCCTATCCATAATCCATTGATCATGCAAGCCACCACGATAGCTTCTTCTTCTTCTTTTTTATCCTCCAGCGACTCCAATTTGCCACGTGATATTTTAGCATTCTCGTCTCATTTATATATATTTTTTATTTGCTCATGCATGCCTTCATCTGTGAGGCAATACCATGTCACCGTTAAAAAAATAAAATAAATTAATAATCTTAATTAACCTAGTATCATGCAAATTGTTGTAATAATCCAAACCTTTTGCCATCCCAAATCAAGTCCACCAATTATATTTCACCACCTCCAATGTCCATCCATCTAAATATCGCTTTCAGAAGGGGTGAGAAAACAGTCCGGCTAATCATGGGCAGTCTACAGCTTTTACAGTTGTTTGCTACTGTGTTTTAAAATATTTTTTTTAAAAAATTATTTATTATTTATTTTAAATTATTATTTTTATATTATTTCATATATTGATATTAAAAAATAATTTTTAATAAATAAATAAAATATTATTCTAATATATTTTTAAACAAAAAATATTTTTAAAAACAATTTTTATCCCACTCCAAATCACTTACATTAGTTGGGCTCACACGCCCGTCCGTCCATCACCACCAGTCTACACCATGGATCGGCTAGCTAGCAATGCACTTGCTAAGGATGCCAGCTAGAAATTTGTGTCCTCGTAGCCTTTCATGTGGATGGTGGTGCCCCTTGCTGTTAATAGCTTTATTAAATTCGTGACTGAATAATGGTTCCTGTAACATGCCCAAATGACATTTTTTTTGAATGTCGGTGCTCGTGCAGTTTATATGGACTTTAATTAATTTTATGGTTTTTAAAGTTAATAATCAAATAAAATCTTTATTAACTTTAACTGTTATGAAATTCAAATTGGTGAATTTTAGGGAACAAACTCAAAACCTATTCAGCTAGCCACATCCCTCGGGATTCAAATGAACAATTTTAATGCTAGGAGTACTAACCATAGCGTGGACCATGGTCCCCTAACCTTTTTTACTAGCATTGTATGATACGGTAGCGTCTTGTGACCCTGGCATGGCTTCCATTGACCCATGTAGACTCGATGACAAAGGCTCTAAAGTTGCACCGACCATGACTCATCGAACCAAAAGGGTACAGTGCGCCCTGGTGCTAATCATGGAAGACAAAATCAATTGCTCATGTACCAGGGAATGTGGACCGATCTATAGTAGGCAATGTCTAGGGTGAAATCGTAGGACTCCAAGGCTAATAATTCCGACAAGGACGACCACCATTTTTTTCACTCATCTTTCTCATTTGTTGAAATAATTCCTTACTTCGAATCTGACGAGGTAAAGGTTGTTAGAATCCTGTCCTTTCCTTCGTAGAAACCAGGAAGTGTGCATATGATAAAGATACGGTGAATTTTATGGAATATTCTTTACAAATTCGATTCCTAATTTTTTTTAATTTTATATCCATGGAGAAATATAATATGTTTGGTCAGAAATATTTTGTGAATTAAATAAGTTTTTTTATGATAAGATCAAGTCTAGATTTTGATTAATTTTTTTTTTGTAGGCATCCTAGGCCAATACAACCCCAAATTAGGAATATAAGTTAATGCTCGAGATTAATCATATTTTCCCAGTTAATTTAATATTTTTTTCAGCTTTGTTTATAATGTTTTTCTAGTATATAAACAGTTTAAAAGTGCTGTAAATTTTAATTTTGATTAGAAGATGATTTTTCCAGTAGAATTAAAGTTTTTATGCGATCCCTTCTTCTAAAAATTATGCCTTCCTTCTTTTCTATTCCTATCTCTTAGGTTCTGCTTCAGTTAGTATAAGAATTGCACGGAGAATTTATGCGCTTCATCATACCTATGAAGAAATGAAAAATCGTGATAAACTATAAAATTATGAAGACTGGAATATTAGAGGACGAGCAATTTGGATATTGAACGCTGTCGTATATTCATATTGATTTTAATATATACTTGTCTATTTACAGATATGGCAAGATTGTTTTGAAGGACAGTGAAGGCAAAACTGCCCCGTCTTGAGAAGATCATCGGCTAGTGGCTGAGAGTGTTGAGAATGGAGACTCTGGTTTTCACCAACTTCCTGTAAACTCCCTCCAACTCCTCTTCTGCTTCCTGAATGCTGGACTCCAATGCCTCGAGTCCTTTCAATACATTTTGCACTTGTACAGGATTGATGTCTTTGCTTGACTTCAGGACAAGCAATTCAGCATCTATCTTTTCCAATTCTGTGGCTTCGCCTTCGCATGATACTCGTTTGGATTGAAATAGTTTTGAAACGACAGACCAGCCATGGGAGCTTGATCTTGTCTTTGGCTGAGAAGCCAAAGACAAGAGAGATTGGAAAATTTCAAGGCTTATTTCTTCGACGTCTCTTAGCATACCGACTGCGTCTACTGCTGAAGGGTTTTTCTTTTCCACGCTCTTCATATTTCTGAAGAATTTTCGGGTTGTTTTATTAATTTGTTTCCTAGAAACCATATAAGCTTCAACTTCAGTTGCCAAGCCAGATTCTCCTCCTTTTCTTCTTCTGAGAGATGATTCAAGTTGCTGCAAGCACTCCCTCATCGATGAAAAAACATCTCTGGTGGTGCTGCACACATCCAGCATGAGAAAAGATCCTTTCAGCACCTCTTCTGCCCCTTCTCTGTGTTGTTCGTTGGAGAGGGTTTGCTGGGATAGAGGCAGTTGAAGAAAATCATCAACACACTCGTACAAGACTTTGAGGCCACTCAATTTGTGGTAAGCAGAAGCAGAAGTTGTTTGTGATGATCTCAACCTTTCCAACTGATTTTCAACACTTACATTCAGAGGATGGGATCTGGAGGGCAAGCTGATAGATCGAACATGACAAGTAGTAGCCATCTTATTCTTTAGCAGATGAAACTTGGATGCTGATACAACTGATCTTGGGAGTTGTTGTTCAAGAAAACTCCTTTGAGCCTCTTATATATAGAATAGGAAACAGCAGTAGGGAATGCAATGAATCCAGACCTGCATTTGCTGTCATGTGGCAAGTTATCTGACAATACCAACTTTCTCTCACCATTGTTGCCGTTCAGGAAGCATGATGCTAATAATATAATCTCAAATGATTAAATTTTTTCAAACAATTCCTTGTAACCCACGCAGAAATATGGTCATCACACCATATGGATAATTTAGCCGGAATCTCATCATGTGAAACGCTCAGATCTCAATCTCGCAATATATTTTTTTTGGAGCTTTTCATGATGATGATATTAAAATGTCATGGCAATCAAATTATTGATAACATAATACAAGTCTGACAAAGATGCTTCCTGCTTCCTTGACATGCTGCTCCATAACAGGGGTTTCAACTTGAATAATTAACCAGTACAAACTTGATTAAAGAAGAACACGTAGAGCAAATAGGTGGATCTTGCTTGACCACTGGCCAACCATCTCGTAGCTATCACATACGTGCATCATAACAAATACATTTTATGGTTTATTGAGCCATATCACATGCACCACTGTGTCAATTATTCAGATGCAAATAATAGGCTGTCAAGATTCCAGTTGCTCCTTAGCAGTATATCAACAGGAGCTATTTCCGAGCCTCATGTGTGGAAGTTCTAGCACAATAACTGTGTGTGTGTAGACAAGGGTGCAATCCACTTGTGTGCATATATATTTTATTTGATTGATATCCTCATCAAGGGTGTCATGGCAATGGAGCAGGAAACAGTTTTGCCAGAGATTTCAATAAATGATTTATTTTTATTTATTTATTGCATATCGTCATTAAAAAGCAGTGCTGGAAGGAATGGCTATTCAAATTGCCTCTGGAACAACACTCCATTTTGAGACAATCTCTGAATTTCACAATATTCAATCTCAAAGTCAAATGTATTCTGGTGTGATGATGATTCCTGTCTGGGATTCACCGGCACATAAGCTAATTTATTAGGATTACCTGATTGGCAGTACAAAACTTGAACTCTAGCGATAAGGGTAGAGAGCCGGCTGCTGATGTAAAATGCAACACATGACAGCAATGCAAGCATGGAAGGAGTGGACTTTGAATGTCTACTCTGTATATAATGGGTGCATGTTGGGTTGGCTGGAACAACTCTGAAGTTCGAACTTATATCCCATCGGTGGAGGCTTTCTTCTGCTAATTAAAGTGGAAGGTGGATGTCTTTATTGGATCCTCTAAAGCTATTTGCCATGCTCGCTCCATCAGCTTGCCTTCAGAATCCCATCCCTAGCTCCGAGTGTGAAGTTGCAGTTGGAAAGGTTGAGATCCTCATCAACCTGTTAAAAATTGAGTGGCCTCAAAATTTTGTCCGAGTATGTCGATGGTTTGCTTCAATTTCCACTCACTCATCAAGCTCTCTCAAATGAACAGCTTCAAGAGTTGGCAGATGAGGTTTTGGATTGATCTCTCAGGTTGTTAGATGCTTGTGGAGCAACAATGAGAATGTTTTCACAGATGAAACAATGCTTAAAGGAGCTTGAATCATCTATTCTGAGAAAAAGTGGAGAATCTGCTTTTGCAAGTCATGTTGAAGAATATATGATCTCTAGAAAATAACTGAAGCCACTGATTACAAAGTCCTTAAGAAACTTGAAGACAATGGAGAAGAAGGGCATATCAGCAACCTTGGGCAAGGACACCACCTTGGAAGCTCTGACAAGAGAAGCCGAAGAAATGAGAGTCGCTGTGTTAGCATCCCTCTTATCTTCTATTTCTGTGAAACAAGATCAAAGGGGAGTGGCAGCTGGTCTATTTTTTCAAAATTACTAAAGTTCAAACGTGTAGTTGATGATGCCATTGAAGTTGAGAGGACAGATGCTGAATTACTTTCCTTGAAGTAAAGCAATGACATTACTCCTGCACAAGTCCAAAATGTATCGAAAAGTTTGGAGGCATTAAACTGGAGTATTCAAGAAGCAGAAGAGGAGCTGGAATGTGTCTACAGACTATCAGTGAAAACCAGAGTTTTTATGCTGAACATTCTCATTCACTATTACACAATTAACTTCCTCGTAGTGGGCACTGATTTGTTCTATCAGCTGTCCATTTGTACAATTTTTCTTACACAAATTCGCTAACTGTATATGTAATACACAGAATAATTGGATTGGTTTATCTCAAACAAAGCCTTCCCTCTCGTTCATATTCTAGCAGTCTCTGACCCGTGAACTCCTGGCTAACATCAGTTAGTCTCTCTCTGTGTGCGTGTAGCAGAAGAATGATGACAAGAGGTATTCCATCCTCCTCTAGAGCTTTGAACTTTTTTATCATGCGGTGAGTTGGCAGTTCTGCCAGTTTTGTGTCCCGGTCGGATCTCGAGAAGAGAAATCCCATAAAAGAAATACGTACTGAAAGAATATTTAAAGACTTGCACGAGCATGCACTTTGCCACCATGGCTCTCCGACAGTAGTTGACCATCACGGTATTAATCTGATTTGAATCTTATTGTGCAGATCGCGCTGATCTTATGTCAAGATGATATGTTATATATATAGCGTCATATTTAAAATACATGCAGGCCGTGTGTGTGATCTTGATGAATAATAATATCAAACCATCTGCGGAAGAGAATTCATCACGTCATTGATTTAACCATATGCCACCAGAAATTCAAAACTCTGATGAAATAAAAAATTGAAAATATTAAAAGAAGATGGAGATATACTACTGATTATAAAATATTACAGAAATTAAAAAACATCTCGCCCATAAACCATTTATTGTTGTACGTATCAATCAAGGCAGTCCCCGAGATGGTGGCCTAGCGGCTGGCGCTTGGGTTCTGCTTCGACAGACCTGGATTCGAGCCCGGGAAACAACCCCTCCTCGTAAGAGCATGGGACAGCCGGAGGTTTTACGCATGCCCTGGACCCACAAAGTGCGCTTTCCGGGTCATGTGGTTCCCCCGTTCCTATATGGATATCCAAAAAAAAAAAAAAGTATCAATCAAGGCAGCAATTAAGTCCTTCAAGAATTCAACCTCTCAACGCTCGTCAAACCTGAAAAATAAAAGATCAAGAACAGCAAGTAAGTTACATGGTTTAAAGAATCTGAAAGAGGGAGAGGAAAGGAATATTGGGAAAGCTTTACTAACGAGCAGTTCATTGTTTCAGAAATCGGGAAAAGAATATCTGTGTGGCACTTCTTTGGTAGCTTTTTGATTCGTGAAGGTTTTAAGTGAAAATCTTGAGGAACCATGTAGGCTTCAATGCAAAAGCAGACCACCTTTGGCCCCTTTTTGGTCTTCTTAGCTATTTCATTGAGCTTTCTGATGCTGTGACAGCATTTTTCTGGCAGGTGATGGGTTAAACCTCCCAAATACTCAGCACAGTCCGGGAAGTAACCCCATATCGGCGAGCATATTGCATCGTAAGGGTCGTCGTCAGATGCCATTATACCGGTGAATCTAGAAACCATGAGAGCAAGTACTAGACTCCTACAAATGGCAGCCATTGCTGTGTTTTTTTTTCCTCTTTCAAGAGTTAAAACGAGCGAATTTGCCCGCGCGATGCGCTGAGCTTTTTTATATGTATTGAAAACTGTTTGATTTTTTATGTGTTGTAATTTTTTATTTTAATATTTAATCAATAAAATTATAATTCATCAAATATGTTAGAAACGGGTTTTTTTTCCACCGAAAAGCGATTGAATATTGCTACTATTAAAACTCTTTTGATAAAATTTATTAGAAATATTTTTTTTCTATGTATGAAACTGGTTGTAAAATTTATTGCTCATATTATTATATCAAAAATATTAGAATACTAATAGTAAATTATTATTTTTTGAAAAATAATATATATATATATATATATATATATATATATATATATATATATATATATATAAACAATATTATCTGAATTGAAGAATAAAAAAAAGAAAAAAAAATAGACAATATTATTTTTGAAATGATCACCAACAGAAATTAAAATGTAAATATTAAAAAACTAAACCTAATAACAGTGGAAATAATAAAATTGATGAGAAAAAAATTCCATAATTTTTTTATTTTCATATTATGATATTAAAAGTATTTTAGAACAATGATATTAATTTTTTTTCAAAAAAACTTAGGCTATATATATATATATATATATATTAAGGCTCTAACATTAAATAAATATCAAAATATATAATTAGGCTGACATATTTAAAAGAAAATAAAACTTACAAATAATCATTATTATTATTTTGAATGTTTTATCTATAATAATTAGAAAATTCAATACCTAACAATATTAACAGAAAATAAATATTATTATATTTAAAGAAACTGTTGAACTTGAAGAATAAAAAAAAGAAATAATAATAAACATTATTTTTGAAATGATCACCAATACAAATTAAAATTTAAATTTTGAAAAAAATCTTAATAACAGTGGAATAAAATTTTTTTGGAAACAATAACCAAGAGTATGCACATATAAACACGGACAAAAATAAGAATTAAAAGTACATCATTAAAAGTATAAGGGATAAAATTAAAAACATATCTGTAATAAATCTAATTTAAAGGACAAAACTGAAATAAATCATAATATGGAAATTTCATAATCCGAAATGAAATGAGAAATTAAAAGAAGTGGGACCGAAATAAAACTCAAATATGTAATTTATCCGCATGGAAGGATAAAATTGAAAGAAATCAAACTTTGGCACCAAAATTATTTAGGATTTATTATTAATTTGCTTGGAAGGATAAAATTAAAATAAATCAAAACTTGGATACCAAAAATATTAAGGATTTCGAGCCAAACGCAAAATTAAAAGCCCAGGAACCGAACTGAAACTATATATTATAATTATTTTGAATCGAAGGACGCAATTGAAACAAATCAAAACTTATATAATTGCAATAAGGGTCAGAACAACAAATTCGGTCATTCAGGAACCGAAATGAATTTTTCCAAAAACACTGCTTCGCTGACGTTAGCTTGCACAGAAGGAGAGAGAAATGAGGGGGGGAAATTCAAACGACCATTGACACGTACCCGAACACCACATGGCTACACGCGCCGCCCCATGAGGAAGAGAGCATGGCGAAAATTCGTTCTAGACGACGGTCGGGCATTTTTGGGCGCCGTATGAATGTGCACGCGCCGTCCAAAATACGCGTGAGGGCGGAAACGGACGACGCGTGATGGGACGCGCTAACAGTAACCCGGCGCGAAAAAGAATTAAAAATTAGATAATTACCGTATCGCCCTTCCCACCCTGGGCGTTGTTTTGTCGTTTTGCAGGGTTAAAACGGTGATTGCACCTTTCAAATAAATATTAAAAAAAAAAAAATCGGCCAGACGGACCGGACCGAAAACACGCAATGATCGGTTAGCCCCTCAGACTAGCGTCCTTGTTTGTCGTTTTGTTAGGGACGATACCGTCATAACACTGTTTATGGGCGGAAAAATACAAAAAAAAATAAAGGTGAACGAACTTGCGCGACGCACGGACAAAAAAAGTCCAGTCCACAGTGCCAATGAGTCAGGGTGAATAGTTGAAGGCCGAGCTCTTTTAGTTCTTTTACAAATATTGATGGTTTTGAGATAGGGTTACATATATAATAGAAGTATCGTATCTATTTTTGAAATATTTTGTTGGCTTGACTGCCATTATTCTCCATGATTTTCTGACAATTAATGTTTCATCACTCCATAAAACAACTTTTCATAAATTCTAATCTTGATAAATATTTAAATGGGGTAAGTTTCCATATTTTGTTCTTTTTTAAATTCTTGGAAATTATTTTAATCTTTGAAAACTTAAGTAAGGAAATAAAAATCAAGGTATATAAATTCTATGATATATTCAAGATCGAATATTGATCGGTCAAGTCAGTCAATGAAAGAGGAGATCAAGCAACTCAATCGCAAATTCTTGAGAGAATATATAAAAAATTCCAAATTGTTTTCTTTATATTGCCCTGATCGTTTATCTCTAAAATAATTCGTCCGAGTACTATTATAAAATCTTTTAAATGAGATGAATGTACAACTTTCCAAGCCAAATGGGCTAATATTATTTCTTCTGTACCCAAATGGGCTTGGAACACTAGCCCAAAGGCGAATATTGTTTCTTCTGTGTACCCAATTGGGCTTGGAAAACTAGCCGAACGGGCGAATATTATTTCTTCTGTGTACCCAAATGGGCTTGCTATAAATAAATAAATAAATAGGTCATTTTTTTTTCATTTCATTTTATTTATGATAACTATGTATCATTTCCCCTCCACGTCTTATAATATCTCATAAGAACATTAAAAAATCATATTAAGAAAATAAAAATTTAATTTAAAAAGTAAAATATATGTTATTTGATATTGTTGTTAGACGTGATCAAAGTAGTAATTTAAAAAAATATATTATAAATCACTTAATCACCAATTCAATCGATTTTATTAAAATGATATCATTTCGTTCTAATTTCTTCTTGATTTTTGAGGTTCATTAAGTCAACTCAAATAATAAAAACATGACCGGGCCAATCAAATGAATATCTTAATCAAATCAAGTGATGGTGAAACTTTTCAAAACCAAAAGGGGTAGTATTGAAATCTTGAAACTACAGGGGGCAACAGTGAAGTATACCCTGAATTGTCGATTTTCGCTGCATATAAAGTTGGAGGAAACTTGAAGCAAGTGGATATTGTATTGAACACGTAAATACTTCTCGGACAACACCAAATTTATGGCTCTTTTTCAATCCACTGAGCTCCCAAATCAAAATTGAACAAAACTATCAAAATCAAATCAACATCTCCGTAGAACTCACACCACAATATGGAATTGTTTTTTTTTTGTTTTCCTATGGCCTGAAGGGCTAAAGGCCTGAAACCCACAGCTCCACCTAGAAAATTCCAGGAGATAAATAAAAGGCAAAGACACACCACAAAACATCGCAGAAAACCAGAGCATGGCATCATCAACTACAAACCCTTTACTCACTTCAAAATTCTTTGGCTCCCGAAGCTTGCCTTGTCCCAAAACAACCAGACCCTCCTTGTCCTTCCTTCTGCCCAAAAAGTTTCAGAAAATTGTGAATGAAAAGAATTATGAGTCTTTAAAATCCCTTCAATCACAAGCAACCATAGCAACTGCCTTAATCTTCTCTTCTTTAACCCCTCAAGCGCTAGCAATTGACAACCCCACACCGCCACCTACTGCTCCTCCTGTTATTGAGGCCCAGCCCACCCGACCATCCCCTACTTTCGCTCAAAATCTTCTCTTAACAGCTCCGAAACCCCAGTCTCAGTCAACCTCTGACCTTCCTGAAGGTACTCAATGGCGATACAGCGAGTTTCTGAATGCGGTCAAGAAAGGGAAAGTGGAAAGAGTTCGTTTCAGCAAAGATGGTTCTGCCCTACAACTCACCGCCGTAGATGGTCGTCGTGCCGCCGTTATTGTCCCTAATGACCCTGATCTGATCGACATTTTAGCGATGAACGGCGTTGATATTTCGGTGGCCGAGGGGGATTCAGGTAATGGGCTCTTCAATTTCATTGGAAACCTTCTGTTCCCTTTTCTTGCATTTGCCGGTTTGTTTCTCTTGTTTCGACGGGCTCAAGGTGGGCCAGGTGGACCCGGGGGGCTGGGTGGACCGATGGATTTTGGCCGGTCGAAGTCGAAGTTTCAGGAAGTGCCGGAAACCGGTGTGACGTTTGCCGAAGTGGCCGGAGCTGATCAGGCTAAATTGGAGTTACAAGAGGTGGTTGATTTCTTGAAAAATCCTGACAAGTACACAGCTTTAGGAGCTAAAATTCCTAAAGGGTGTTTATTAGTTGGGCCGCCAGGGACTGGGAAGACATTGTTGGCTAGAGCTGTGGCAGGAGAGGCGGGGGTGCCGTTCTTTTCGTGCGCAGCCTCGGAGTTTGTTGAGTTGTTTGTTGGAGTGGGTGCGTCGAGAGTGAGAGATTTGTTTGAGAAAGCAAAGTCAAAAGCGCCTTGCATTGTCTTTATTGATGAGATTGATGCGGTTGGGAGGCAGAGAGGGGCTGGACTTGGAGGTGGGAATGATGAGAGAGAGCAGACTATTAATCAGTTGTTGACTGAAATGGATGGATTTTCGGGTAATTCAGGTGTTATTGTGTTGGCTGCTACAAATAGACCTGATGTTCTTGATTCGGCTTTGTTGCGACCGGGAAGGTTTGATAGACAGGTTACAGTCGATAGGCCTGATGTCGCTGGCAGAGTCAAGATTCTTCAGGTAAGTTCAACATTGTCAACCAAGCTGTTATATTCCTCGTATGGATGTATTGAGTACACGGATTAGGAAAAGGAAGCAAACAGTTGAAGCAGAATGTGTTTGGGTGCATGTGTGTGTCCTGTCGTGTCTATTAAGAGGCAGTTCAGGGCAGCTAAACTCTGGATGTTAATATTGGGGTTATAAGATAAATTCTCTGCAAAATGATGGTTTTCTGTTCTAGTTATTAATTGGTCCGATACTGCATACTAAATAAATTTGCCGTATTTGATATGTCGATTTCTAGAGAAAAATGGACTGTTATGAATTGTTGTGATTATGGATACTAGATTGATTTGTCTGATAATGCATCCTATAATCAGGTTGTTTTGTAAGCCTGTCCCATTGTCTACAAATTCTGTTCTTGCTGACCTTAGAATAGTGAACAATTTTACTTTTATGAACTATAGGTGCATTCTAGAGGGAAGGCACTTGCAAAGGATGTGGATTTTGAAAAGATTGCACGGAGGACCCCAGGATTTACTGGAGCTGATTTGCAGAACCTGATGAATGAAGCAGCCATTCTTGCAGCTCGGCGTGAACTTAAGGAAATAAGCAAAGATGAGATTTCTGATGCTCTGGAGAGGATCATTGCAGGACCAGAAAAGAAAAATGCCGTTGTCTCAGATGAAAAGAAAAAATTAGTTGCCTATCACGGTAAAATTCATGATAACCTTTGGCTTTTCCTCTAGTCTCTTGTTATATCCCAGGATTCAATATTGTGAGGCTAGTTATGGGTGTTATTCTCCATTTTCAGAGGCGGGGCATGCTTTGGTTGGTGCACTTATGCCTGAATATGATCCAGTAGCCAAGATATCCATCATTCCCCGTGGCCAAGCTGGTGGTCTAACATTTTTTGCTCCCAGCGAAGAGAGGCTCGAGTCTGGATTGTACAGTAGAAGCTACCTGGAGAATCAGATGGCTGTTGCCCTGGGTGGAAGGTTAGTTCTACTCGTATTGATTGGCCTAGTTCCTGGGAAAAAAATTGTAGAAGGCATATGAGTACTTTCCTGCTCTTCAAGTTGCTATTTGAGAGTGAGCAAGCATCATCAAATCTCCCTTATTTTGGACCTTAGTTTAACTGCGAGCTTCAGTTTTTGAGTTAAAAGAGATTTTATGCACTTAAGGGAATTGCCAGTATTTTACCAAACCTACGATTTTTACTACCGTCACATCTCAAATACAGGGTTGCCGAGGAAGTGATTTTTGGTCAGGAAAATGTGACTACTGGAGCATCCAATGATTTCATGCAAGTTTCACGTGTGGCAAGGCAGATGGTTGAGAGATTTGGGTTCAGCAAAAAGATTGGACAAGTTGCCATTGGTGGACCTGGTGGAAATCCATTCTTGGGTCAACAGGTAGGGTTTGTGCTTGAAGTTTTATTGCCTTCTCCATTCACTAGCTTTCTCGTATTACCATTTCCAAGTCTTCTACAACAAGAATATTGGATTAAGACCCCTCTTGTATTCCTATCACAGATGTCATCTCAGAAAGACTACTCCATGGCGACAGCTGATGTGGTGGATGCAGAGGTAAGAGATTTGGTGGAAACAGCTTATACAAGGGCCAAGCAAATCATCACAACTCACATTGATATCCTCCACAAGCTTGCTCAACTCCTCATAGAAAAAGAATCTGTTGATGGAGAAGAGTTCATGAGCCTCTTCATTGATGGAAAAGCTGAATTATATATTTCCTGATTGCGATTTGAAGTATCTAAACCATGTTGTATTATAAGTTCAACATACACACATACACAAAAATCAATTATTCTTTATCTAAGAATTTGTAATATGAAGGCCAAGAATTTGTGTAGGCAAGATTCTGCTACTAAGTTTTCAAATCATTGCTTTACTCGTCAAGCTGAGACGTTAAAGCTAGAGGACTACCATGTTGCCTAAAGTGTGCCAACGTCCTCGAAATCACCATATATCTGATCATACCCTAAGAGCGTTCTTTGTTTCTCGCCAAACATCCTGCCAGTTTTTCCCTTCAGATTCTGCTCTCTTGGCAAACTTTCAGCCAGCATTTCCTTTCAGATTCTGTTAGTAAAACATTTTTGTTCTTGATTGCTGCTGCATTCTCTCTTAGAAAGCTTAATAGTAACAGCCATCAATGGCCTCCAAAAGAATATATGATTAATCAAACCCCATACATTTCTTTCAGGTTCTGTTCTTAGCTGTTCTTGATTTTTGTAGTATTCTTCTCCACCAAACTGAGAACCCCGCCACCACGCTATTGTACATTTGGGCAAAAATAACATTTCCAATTCCCTCTCCACATCAAACCCACATTTTTTATACAAGAACTGCAACAATCGATCTGGTTACAAAAAAATAACACGGTGTTCTCGAGATCATCTTCCACCACGTTGCTTTTTTTCTTCTAGTGCAGCAGCCTCGTTCAACATGTCAGCCGCATCCTTGTGCATGTCAAGCTTGGCAAGGGCAACGGCTTGCATGTAAAATGCAGTAGACCAATCGGGGTAGACACATTGTGCTTGCATCGCATCTCGAAGAGCAGCATCTGGTTGATCAGATAGGAGATGGCAAAGACTACGCCGTGCATAAACAGTAGGAGATACCATTGTTCCCACATCTATAAACTGCACAAATATAGTATTAGCCCAGTCGACAGGGAAAATATCAAACCCTAATGGATGAAGCACAACAATTTACAATTAATAGCTAACTTCATGGTTGAGAGATCAGAACTCCGAAACCAAAGATATAAATCAACTTGCCTACGCCTAATTATAGTAAGAATATTGAGCCATAAGTATCCAAGTAACTAGTAGCATTAAAGTCTTGTATGCAACATAAAGCCTATTACATCCTGAATATTACTACTATACAGGAAAAGGTCATTATCTCATCCACGGATAAAAGAGAGAACACACCTGAGAATAACATTCTACAGCAGTTTTAAAATCTTTGTCCCGAAATGCTACATCTCCACGCTTTCTAGCCTCCAACATATCTCTCATTAGTTGTGTCCACTCTTGGAAAGATAACTGAGCATAGCCATTTAAAACGGAAGATTTCAGCAGAGAATTACAAATGAATATCTTGAAAAATACTTTTTAATAAAATAGATATCACAGAAAGATATCATGAATAATAATATTTGTACAATTCAATTACCTCGTTGGTTCCTTCGTCATCTTTGTACTGTGTCATTACCAATATCTGATGGATAGCTGTGAGATCCATCCGTGTACAAGCATCACCCATTGGAGAAAGCGGGTGCTGTGGGGTAGGTGGTGCTGTTTCTTCATGCTTAGAAATTCCCAGCATCACATAGGATGGAACCTGGAAGCGAAGATTTATGATCCTAAAACTGTACCAGTCTTACATGAATACAACCCATCTACAATGTGAAGCTACTCAAAGCTGCCATAAATGCATCGTATTCAAAGAACAACAAACTTATAAATAGCAACAAAAAACCAACCCCTTCCTAGTGATAGAGTAAGAGAGAGAGAGAGGAAAATCTGTCGAGGAAGATAATAACTAAGGCAAAAAATACTTTATTAAAGGCAAGATATCAAGCAATAAGAAGGGCTCTGTTGTGGCAAGCAATCTAAGGTTTTAACTAGCACATGTATTCTGATCCCATGTATTATCAAATTCAAAAAATCAAAATAATTGTATGACACTGAAGGAATGAAGCAATGTCAGCAGCTTACATCAGGTTTGTTTTGCAGAGGTGAAAGTGTTGTAACAAGATCCATGGTATTTGGTCGCTCCCTTGGTTCATATTGCAAGCATCGTGAGGCAAGATCAAAAACCACAGTCGCCTCTTCGGTTGAAAAGTTTCCCTCCAAATGAGAATCCATTAAGAGAAGAATGTTCTTCCCTCGAATCATATCAAGAGCCTGCATGGAGAACAAGTCAAACTTCCAACAAAATATCTAACATTCAGCAACTGCAGCTTAGTCTGCCATGCAGGCTACTGCTTTACAGATTATTGATAATATAGCATTAAGTTTTAGCATAGCAATGAAAAGGTGTCATCATGATCAGGGATCTTAAGCATAATATTAGCAGAAACAGGTTCAAAGCTCAAACAATGGAGTATTGACATGGGCTAGATATACACTCCCAGTCATCCATCTTCCATAAAATAATATCGACTAATACACCTCATGCAACTCAATCTTACACTTCTTGTTTTCATAGGCGAGAGAGAAGCTTATGTAATGAAAAAAAGCAGTTGAGCATTGAGAACATAAATGTATTCTTAATTTCAAGATTGTGATAATAGACAGCAAGCAATACAATCCAAAGCTCCAGCTAGAATTCAGTCAAAATTATACAAACACGTTGAGCAATGATTTTGACTCCAGCTTCTACTAGACCAATCATGTATAAAACTTGAGAGTAAGCACTATCGAAATGGCCTCTCATTAAGAATCTCCATATAGGACTCCACTGTCCACCAAAAAAGAAAGATCATTTTGCTGACCCACTAAATCTAAACTGTGCAGTCAGATGTTCAGCACAGAATGACCGTTTGAATTACTTACATGACCAGGAGGGATGTGCTTTCCGCTAAGAAGATCCAAAAGGACAGTCCCAAAGCTGAAGATGACACTTTCTGGAGTGACCCTTCCTAGACATAAGAGTTAGTTATTTTTATGAAGTAATGATCAAGATAGTAGTCACTAAATACAAGCAAAAATGATGGTGGTTAAGCAATACAAAGAAATTGAGCAAGGCACTTCTTTGGAAATGAAAATGCAAGAATTTTAACAGCATGCACCAGGCATAAATCATTATATTGGTTAGTAAATTTCGAAGTTTTGTACATGCCAGATTTGGTTACACTGTGATAAACAGGGTTACTGCCAACCACTTAAGTATTCACATTAGAAAATGAAATTTTAATCAACATAAAATGCAATGCCTCAAGTATGTGAACTCGGAACATTTTATTGTATTCTGAAGGCTACTCAAAAAATAGAACAAAAGATTCGAGGCATCAGTCCTGCATGCTTGGATGATTGATTAATGAGAATAGGCGCATTATCTGAGAACATCCTTATCTCAATAAATACTGATATTGGGCAATGCTCAGGCATAATATTTGTTTTTCAATTAGATAACAAAAAATCACTACCTTTATGAGATAAAGTAAGTTGTTCAGTGTATATTCTCTTATTTTCTCTTTCAGAGGGTTGTACAAATATGATTATGTTGGACCAGGTTTTTTATCGCTCTTCGTGTAAATTCTTTTTCTGTGCTGGAAGCAGCTCCTCTGTATCTTATTTAAGAACAAACTAAATTCTTTTTCTCCTCTTTGGTACATGCATTCTCTTTGATTTTTCTCGTTTTTTTCAGAGAAACACTACATGTCCTATAAAATTCACAATAAGATTATCCTCATGATACTCACAGCTTTTTTGTTTTTTCCTAGGTGTAGCTAGTAGGATACTTTCAAACAAAATATTGTCATCACGCATTTTAAACCATTGTTTTCAAGGATTTTCAACAGCTGAGAAGACACAAATGACTTGTTGCAGCACAAAGGTGAATGAACTGACTACCGAAAAGTCACATCATCAGCAGTCAAAGTAAATTTATAACAAAGCAAAAGCATTTACCATTTCGTAGGTACTCAGGAGGCGTATAAGCAAGATTTGTACTGTAACTCTTTCCATCGCTACTATTTTTCATCAATCCAAAACATGAAAGCCGGGGATCTCCATTCTGCCAAAACCATCCACTAGATTACCACTCTCCTCTTAAAAAATCCCAATAGATCCTCCAGATGACAATATCTTAAAACAACCAAGGATGTTAAACTAATCAACCAAAATGGAGATCATAGATAGAAAAAATTTATGGAAATGTTAGACAGACAGGCTAGATTATGATAGATCATCAAGCTTACAAAAAAAGATAAACTTACTATACCTCGTCAAAAAGCACCCTGTAAGCATTCAAGTCATGATACAGAGGACGACCTTCAGAACTACAATAGACTAAAGCTTCAGAAATATATAATGCAACTCTCAAACGCATTGCCCACTCAATAGTTTGGTTTTCCCCTGTTAATATAGCACAGGAAAATTATATTCATGGACGGAAAATATGTTAATATTCTGGTAGAAAAAATTACTGATGACTATTTAATAATCGTTCAATTCAAGATAGAAGATACCAATACGTCTGCAAGCTGAATAGCATGAGACATTGTTACAGGCTGATATTAAACTTTGCAACCCTCCCAGCTCATACCTTCAAGTCAGAGTAAAACCCAATTCCATCTTTTCTCTTCTACTTGTTTTTAAACAAATTCCTTTTACACATCACGATCAATTTGAGGCATCCATACATAAAATCATCTGTATGATCAGAATGCCATCAGCCCCGTCATTGCTTAATATACCCGTACCAGTGATAGGAATGCAACATAGTCACCGGTAACATACGAAAAAGCTCAAGCACTTGGCAAAACCAAGAATGAAATCCCATTATTATTACAACAAATTGCAGCTTATTCTAAAAGTATCCAAGTTTCTTACCACATTATCCTACTCACTTCATTGTAAGAGCATAGGAATAGCTAATAGATAAAATTCTAAATTGCATTAAAATTTCAAGCAAATTCAATAGACATCGATTAAAAAAAACTAAAGCTGGATCAAATTCAACATAGAAAAAAAAATGCATATAAATACATAATGCAAGACGGTACATACAGTGAAATAAATGCTTTGCAAGGGTATCGTTTGGCAGATACTCAGCCACCAACAGCCTCTCGTCTCCGACGCAACAATAACCAATCAAATTCGCCAACCTTTTGTGCCTCAATTTCCCAACACCCCACGCTTCATCCTTCAAAAACACGAAAAAAAAGAGGAAAAGCCCATCAACAAAATCAAAACCCCAGAACGAATTTAGAAGTGAGAACAAGAAAAAACAATCTCTGTACGTACAGCGAACTGTTTGGGATCAGGCCAGGCAAATTTGGTAAATTTCTTGACAGCGATCCAACTTCTATTATTATTGTTATCATGATTCTGTAACCGTCCTTTGTAAACAACATTGGGCGCTTTTTCACCGCTTTCAGACACGATAAACTCGGGACTAAAGTTGTTCGTCGCAGCTCTCAGGTCAGCAAATGAGAACTCCGTGAAAGACAGCACCGCACCATCACCACCACCTCCAAGACCACCGCTTGTTTCCGTTCCATTTGTTGGCCGTGAAGCATTATTATTTCGTACATGCTGTGGTAGTTGCTGATGATTTTGCTGTTGATTTTTTTTACTGTCATCGGATATCGGTGCTCTAAACAAAGAAGATTGGCAACAACCCATAATATCTCACCCAGAGTTGACTCAGCACCATAAAGAAGGAAAAGGAAAAGGAATGGAAGCACTGGTTGGCTGGCTATCCGCTCGTGTGACTGAGTGAGAAAGAGAGATCTACTGAGTGAAGAGGAAGAGGAAGAAGAGCAGATGCAACAGCAGCAGCTTTCGTTTCATCTTCATTTTTTTTTCAATATATCAAAAAACAAATAAAAATTATCATTGGGTTTCTGTACTGACAAAACCTCTGTCTCTCTCTGTCTTGCTTTCTACTATTGAGTTGTCCTTTTTACGTGACGTAGGGGTATATCTGTCTTTATGAAAAACGAAAAAACAATATCGTTTGTAATTTATCGCGATATTTGTTTTTTTTATTGCTGTAAATATAAAATCCTTTGTATGTTTCCATGTTTATACTCGAGTTAAGATGGGTTTGAGTTGTCAATATTTATAATTACCCATGCCTAAATTTAATTATTCATAAATAGCAAAGGAATCTATCTGTTCGCCTTGAATGAATCCTCGAGCAATACCCATTCACTCTTTTCCTTTTTATAGCAATAACATGGTATAAATTTGATAAATTAATATTATTAAAAAAATAATATTTATATTTGATCCCAATTAAAATTTAAAGTTTTAAGTAATATCTTGATTAAATAATAAATTTTTATAATCCCAGTGATATTTACTTTACTAATTTTAGGTGTTATCAAATTTGCTTCTTAGATAGTAATGTATGTTATGAAGCTTCATTTTTTGAAAATTGTATTTTATGAGCTCAAGTAAATAAGTAAAACTCTAGTTGTTCCGCGCTCTTACAAGGAATGACTCGAGACATGTTGTGTAGATTATAAACTATATGTCATCACGTCATGTCTTTTTAGTATTATATATGGGTTTTTTGTGAATAAGAAATATTGAATTATGATTTTAAGATTTTTTTTAAGATAAAAAATAAACTTAATATTGTAGGATGGATATGTTTTATTTTCACCGTAAATATTTCCACTTAATATGTGTGTGTGTTTTATCCGCTTGTAAATTAGAATTGGGGGAATCACATGGTTTTGATCTTGCATTACTTCACCATATTTTATATAATATTTGTTAATTGCTCAATCAGCATATTCGTTAGCATGATTTACATGCTAATTAATATATTAGAATAAATCATGCTAATTAATATATTAGAATTTTTCATATTAGGTCAAGTATCGATTGAGAATTATTTTAAAAATCCTGTGTGTGGAGAGAAAATAATTTCATTCAGAATAATCTAAAAATACAAAAAAAAAAAAAATATTAAAAAAAAATGGATGAAAAACAGCCACGATAATCCTCAAAAAATCTCTCAGGCACTTGCTCCGTGTGTGTAGAGAGATTGATTAGATGCCTCACCCGTGGCTGCTTCATCATCATAATCAGCTGCCGTGGGGTAGAGGAATATTCCCATCTCTCAAAATCATTATATATATATATACTAGCCATGTCCCCGCGCCTCGTCGCGGGTGGTACCATATTTTTTTTAACATAAAAAATATTAATTGTGTTTTTTTTCTGTTATAATATAAATTTCAGTCAAAATAATAAACATATGCAGAATTCCTGTGAAATGCAAATTTTCTATAAAATATATAAATTTTAAATCAATATAAATTTATCTGTTTAGTAGGTTTCAACGAAATAACCAGCATAAAATTATCATCATCATTAAAAAAGCAAGAAGATTTGGTAATTTGAATTATTGAATTCATTGTATTAAGATTAGTTCATTTTATAATTCAATTTAAATCACATTTAAAAATAAAATATAAAGACAATGCCCCTGCGCCTTGTTGCGGGTGACACCATATTTTTTTCAATGCAAAAAAATATTAATTGTGTTTTTTTATTATAATATAAATTTAGTCAAAATAATACATTTATGCAGAATTCCTATGAAGTGCAAGTTTTCTATAAAATATTTGAATTTTAAATCGATATAAATTTATATGTTTTGTAGGTTTCAATGAAATAACCAGCATAAAATTATCATCATCATTAAAAAAGCAAGAAGATTTGGATATTTGAATTATTGAATTCATTGTATTAAGATTTGATTATTACAGGTCTTTTCACAATTTATATTTTTTCTTCTTAAATGTGATTTAAATTCAATTATAAAATAAAAATAAGTAGTTAATTTTCTATCCAAAAAAAGATAAAAATATAAATTAAAAATTCATCCGTACATTACCATTATTTTTATTACTATAACAGTTAAAATTATTATTAACATTACTGCCCAAACAATTAAAATCATTAAATTGCCCTGGAAAATAAAAATAAAATCAAAACATTTTAACAAAAAAATAAAATAAAAAAGAATCACTAAAATTATCATTATTGTTGTGCAAACAACAAAATCATAAAATTATTCTATCTAAAAAACAGATAAAATAACAGAAAACAAAATAAAGGAAAAAAATGAGCAATATTATTTTATAAAATTATCACCAAAATAAATTAAAATTTCATAAGAAAACCTAATAAAAATAAAACCTCGAAAAAAAAATGAACTGAAAAAATAAATAATCTAAAAACATAAATGAATAAATACGCACAGAAAACAAACACTATCCAAACATTGTATTTTTTAATATTTTTAGATTATTTTTATGTGTTAATGTTAAAAATATTTTTTAAAAAAAAATTATCATTTTAATATATTTTTAAACAAAAAAAATATATTTTTTAAAATAATATATTTCTAAATAAAAAAATATATTTTTTAAAATCAATCACATTTTTAAACAAAATAAAAATCTGTCGAGAGTGGGACTTGAACACACAACCTCTCGGACCAGAAATTTCATCTCCCGCCTCTCAGACCAACTCAGCCACCTCATCATCTGTCCATCTTTCATGACAATATATATTAATTCAAGTATTTGTTTCGGGTATCCAAAAATCAATGTACAAACTCGGCTCGCCTGTATTTTCTGGGAATGATTTTCAACAACCGCAAAATGACGGGCCATTAAAAAAACTTTTCCCCGATAGGGAAAAGTTAAGAAAAGGATGCAGAAAGCAGAAGAAACAAAGATCGCATCCGGTCGAGCTTCTCTTAGAAGGTATCAGCTCACTCACTGCGCAGCCTATCACCCGTGTATATGTCTCTGTGGCTGAGATATATGCATTTCTTTCAAAGCCTAAATTTGCTCCCCATCACTGACAGTCACGATCACCCTCTTTTAGATCGCCCCAAACCAACGACCCAACTCTCACCGGGGCCGAGAACATCGCCCTCACAGGGGCGAGGAGCTGCTCCAAAGCAATTAACTTCAGTTCACCCGCCCCCCAAACGACAGTGAAGAGAAAAACAAATGTGATTGAAAAACCAAAAAAAAACAATTAACTTCAGTTCACCCGCCCCCCAAATGACAGTGAAGAGAAAAACAAATGTGATTGAAAAACCAAAAAAACCCTCAAAAGAAAACAGAAGACCACGCGAGACCATGAGCAAAAAAGGCAGCACACTGCCACAGTCTACAGTGCATTTACTCACAATGCACAATGGCTTAAACAGGAAAATATCGACAACGTTTATTTTATAGTTAATATATATATATATATATATATCGGAGGATGGAAATATTTTTTGTTTAAAAATATATTATTTTTTTATATTTTAAAAGTTATTTTTGACATCAATCGATTTAAAAAACCTAAAAAATTTAATTTAAAATAAAAAAATATTTTCCAAAATCGTTCCGAAACACCCCATATTATTTAACTGCTGGTAGTATGTCTTCAAGGAAAAACAAAACATGTTATTACTGTTTCCGAGGGGGAGAGGCCTTGCCAATAGGCTAGCCAGTATTCGTGAAAAGAGTTTAGAGAGAGGACAGGTTCCTCTCACGTGTGCCAGCTCGAGATTGGTGTGTTGATGGAACCAAGATTATCTCTTTTCTTTTTAATTACTGTTTTTGTATATAAATTAAGTAATTTAAAGACAACCCATCCACTTCTAGTCGAACAGTAGATCCAACGAAAATTGAATTATAAAGCAAGTGCGGAGCCAATATATCTTGTTTTGGGGCAAATTAAAATTTATTAATTTTAGATTTTTAATTAACATTATTCAAGGAAAAGACGTGGAAAAAAAAAATATATCCCACAGGGGTCAGTACCCTCACTAGAACCCTCACTGTAGAATATGTTATGTCATGTCATGTTTGAATCTATATATTGTAATTATTTTTTTAGAAAAAAAAAAGAGTAAATTTATATTGTTACAATACAATGAGACTTCTGAAAACCATGTAAAATAAATATTTTAGCATACTTTTAAATAAAAATAATAATTTAAACCAGACCCAATGCTTCTCTTATATTAGGTAACGGTAATATATCTAGCGCCATCTTATAAGCAAAAAATCATAAATCGTGTCATTAGTGTGAAAGATGGATGGAAAAAATAATGATGGGCTCTGGGAGAAAACTCGGCGTGAAACATAAGACGCGGTTCAAGTTTCGGCGAGAAAATGCGGGGGCGTAGTTTCGTGAGATATTCGCCGAGGCCTGGATTCACACCTTGACGAGAATGGAATCTTACCCGCCCGCGAGCCTCAGGTAAGCCTGCATTTTCTAGCTCGACATCGTTCATACTTGTCGATGATGGTGGCCAAGGACAGGATACTGGTATAGCATGCTTGCTTTAAGTGTTATAAAATATTATTTAACATGAAAAGAACATCTCAGTGTGGTTATAATATAACTTTTGAGGTTGATTTGTTAAAGATCTGGGTCATGGATTATTTGTTTTTTTTTTTTGGTGTATTTTAAACGGGTATTTGATTTGAAAACAATATTAAATTCATATTTTCTAGTGAATATGAGTAATGATGTGGAAAAAAATATTTTTTAATTAAAATATATTTTTTGCAAATGATTGTTTATTTTTAGGATGCAGCCTGTCCTTACACATAAAAAAAAATCTTTTTTGATTTTTTAATGAAGTAAAACTATCAATAAACATAGCATAAGTCAATCTTATTTGGTAATTAAATGATTTTCTTTACTCGGCTCAATCCTATACTTGTGAGCCCGCTATCCTTTTTTTATTAGTTATTATCTCATATCAAGATTTTTTTTTATATAAACACTTGTTCACGATAAAAACATTTATAAATATACTATATGTTCACAACAAAAAAGTTAATTCTTTTTCCAATATAGAATAGAAATCTTTTGAAATAATTTATTTTTTTACAATAACCCCCACATATTTTAAAAGTTTTTTGAAATGATAAAAATATACTTGTTGGATTTCTATCAATTAAGTGTAATGTTTCTAATCTGGTGTCATTTGAACTATGAATCATATTATAAAAAGAGTAAGATTTAACTTGCAAAATCATTGGTGAAATCTTCAATTTATATGGACCAACTTATTTTTTATTTTAAGTTAGGTATGTCACCAATCACATTATACCCTCGTAATTTATTGTTGCTTGACTCAATTTTGTGCTTAATTGGTCATGCATGTGTCTGATTGGTCATGAGTGCTTTAAAATTTTTGTTGGTATCTTATAGGAGCGGCCCACTCCACACTTGTATAAGTAATCTCATTAAGTGTTAATTGTAATTTGAACGCTATCTATAAAAAATATAGAGCTCTGAAAGAATAATAGTAACAGTTAACTAATTCTAACATATGCCTTTATTGATTAAGCAACATCTTTCGATTTTTTTTCCCAGGAAGAAATTAATTAAAAAAAAATAATGATTGGCCTGGAACCACATGAATGATGAAACTACAAGAAATAAAGGAGAAGTACAAAGTTCAAAACCCAAAAAACATGCAAACAGGAATTGAGTCGAATTAATTAATTAATTAATAAATAAATAACAAAAGCAAACTCGAATTTAAACCAGGAAAGCAGTCGCTCTATGGATAGCTTGACAAACAAAAAGGTTTTATTGACCCTCGAAACAAATTTACAACAGGATTCCTCTGTACTGGTAAAAGGAACAACTAGTAGAATACCTAACGAGAAAGCTGA
The DNA here is from genome assembly GCA_009078335.1 of Salix brachista. Taxonomy (NCBI): domain Eukaryota; kingdom Viridiplantae; phylum Streptophyta; class Magnoliopsida; order Malpighiales; family Salicaceae; genus Salix; species Salix brachista. The sequence goes on along the minus strand of CM018573.1, from coordinate 644,693 downwards.
GAATGATCCTGACAGGTTAAGCTTCAAAATTACGATGATACTGATAAAACTGCTAAGTGTCAAACACAGCAGGGTATATTTCCCCAAAAAACATAAACAATCAAGGATACCTCAGTGGATGTACAGAAAAAATGCAATATTACACTTTCATCTGATCAAAACTGCAATCGTGACTCAGTGGAGGCTGAGCTGAGCCATAAAATATCCATTATTGAGGAGGTGAAATGAGCAAAGAGGATGGAAAGAATGGATCCATAGAGCAGCCTTGTCGACTTCAGGAAGGGAATGCACAGAATTATACCCTGGCTTTCATGTACGTTAACCAAACACAAACTGCGTCAGCAAAAAATAAATTCACAGATATATGTAAAATGCCTCATTACAAGTGAATAATAATTAAGGGGCTGCTGGATTCTCTTGACCGAGTCTACCATGTTCGATGTGCACATGAAGCTCCTCATAACCTTGCATGGCATCGGCAGAGAACTGCTCTATGGCTACAAAAACTTGTCTCAAACCAAACTGAAGACTACTGTTGTTGGTCATTTCGCTTCGATGCACGGCCCTGCCGCCTGCTTGAAACGGCCTCCCTCGAGCTTGAATCACCTTTTGCAACCTCTGCCCCTCCCTCTCCAAGATCTTCACTTTCCTCTCCATGTCCTTGTCTGTAGCCAGTCTTTGCTGCAGGTAAACACGATGTCGTTCCAAGAACTGGTTTACACTAGCGAAAAACCCATTCATTGCATAGATTACCTCCATCTCCGAGACCCTATCAATGGCAAGTGACCACTGGTTGCAGAACGCGAACACTGGAGGTGCTCCTGTCCTACCAGGGGAGAATGGTGGCCCAACATCTGGCCTCCCTTCAGGTTCAGATGGAAGACATCTCAGAAGCCATTCGTTCAATGCTCTGACATAGCCCCTTTGCGCATTGATCCAATTGGAAAAACTTAGATTCCAGTTCTGTAGCTCAATCTTGAGTTGTATTGCTGCTTCAAGATAAGCATCACTAAACTTCACGCTGGAAGCAATATCATCCAAACTCCTGGTTTCGACAACTGCCTGGGACTGACATCTGTGGCATTCTAACATAACTTTCCACATATCCAGCAACCTGTGATTAAATGAATCAATGTTAACCGGCACACACACAAGAAAAGAAAAAAAAGACAGCAAACTAAGTTACAATGTAACTACAAGAAAACAGCAAAACAAGTGAAATCCAAAACTGGGTTGTTTTAACTACAAATTAACTTGTGCAAAATTAAACAAGAACATACTTTTCAATCAAGTCACTGATTAGTGGCCACAACTCTTCATCCCTCAATTTACTGGTAGTGATTGATATGTTGTCAATAACTTGAATTGAAACTGTGATTTTCGTAGATAGCATCCGGAGCAAAGGTTGAGTGGAGTTAACTTGACTGTCATCAGTAACTTTCTCACCCAAGATGTTCATCTGCCCACAGTTCTTCGCAAGAATGAGACGCAATTTTTCCTCAGCCTGCAATATAATGAACACTTTCTTATATTGGAAAAGGAAAAGACCAAAGCAACATGACGGGATCATTCTTTATTGGAAAAGAGTAAAGCTTGCCTTGACTTCATGATAGAGTTTCTTCTCCCACAAGCACAGCTTTCTGAGAGTAGAAGACAGATTCACAGAAATTATCCCCAAATCTCCATCAAGGCCCCCGTGAATAGAACCATTCCTCTCTAACAAAGACGGAGCAACAGTATGCAACATCTTGGTAGAAACTCCTTTACACACACAAAAAAAATTTAATCTTGACAGTATTAAACAAGAAATTAAGCTGTGTTTAAGAGAAAATTAATGCCAATACCTTGATAAACAGAATTTTTGTAATAATATCTGAATTTCCCTGCATCAAATATTTTCAAGACTTCATTTCCTGACTCTGCAGCTTCGTCAAACAAAACCTCTACTCCTTTCATAACCTCCAAGACACTTTGGGTCTTAGCCTGCTGACCTAAATCTTTACTCTCTTTACTTTCCTCTTTCACAGATTCAACTCTCTTTTCTTCTACCACTTTAGCCTCCTCCTTCGGCTTCACATTATTACCTTTCTCTGCTTTCAACTTCTCTTCCCTCTTACCTTCTTCTCCATTTTTACTGCATTTACCTTCTAAACGAGTTTCATTCACAAATTCCTTATCCTTGATCGGCAACTCATATCTCTCATATGTTTCAAAGAAATTCAAGAAATCCCAGGCTGAACTGCTTGAAGCCGGAGGTGGAGGAGTTTTCCAAGCTGGGTAATCGTACTTATTATCGTCAAGATGACCATAGGAATACGGATTAAACGGACTTTTTTGGATTCTATGAAGCGAATCAAAATCTTTGTTGTCTCTGAACTCTTCATCTTCTGAATCAGAACGGAAATCAATGTGAGAAGTCTCCGAGTTCGAAGAACTTGAGGGACAGTAAATATCAGGCGACGAGGGTTTACTGAGTTTGGTAACAGCCGCAGAATCCCCATTAGATTGAGAGTCAGACTGGCTATTGATGAGGGCTTCATCAAAGAAGCGGCGAAGCGCAGGGCCGAGGGACTTTAGGGAGTGCATATAAGCAACATGAGCATCAGCGAGGGCATAGCTTTGGTAGAGAGCTTCTTCTAGGAACTTACATCGGTCATGGCATAGAGACACTGCAGGGAGCTGGTCAATTCTTGAAGTGGAGCAGCCCATGAAGAGAAGAGTTGAACCGGACAGGAAGAAGAATGACAGGTCCGGTCTCTGAGAGAAGGGGGTGAATGTTCGAGGAACGTTATACGAGGTTTAAATATTGGTAAGGGGTTGCCTTTAAAGCTGCATAAATCAGGGGGGGAGAGAGAGAGGGAGAGGAAGAAAGTGAAGTTGTAGTGTACTGAATCAGCTTTAAAGGAATGGTAGAGGAGAGGGGCTGGCGGGATTGGCGTAACGTCTCTTTGGTATTTTTGAGTTTTTGCGTTTAGATTTTTGGGTCCTTCACATTGACATTTGTGCCCAAGATTATTCTTTCGGTTGTTTTTGTTTCCAGGCTTTGATATAAAACAATGAGGTCAATTCAGTAACCCCGTTGATTCAAAATTTATATTCATTTTTATTTTTATTTATTTTTAATTAATCTGTTTACTTGAGAGTTTGGTTGAGATGTTTTCAAAAGTATTTTTTATTATAAATATATTAAAATAATATTTTTTATTTTAAAAAATTATTTTTGATATTAATACATAAAATTAATTTAAAATAAAACATAAAAATAAAAATTCTCAATTTTTTTTTAAATATTTTTAAAATGTAATATCAAACAATACTTAAGTTGTTATTAAAAAACACTGTTATAGCAAGAGTAAGAAAACTGATCGTAATTTTTAATATTAATATACAATATACTGCTAGGTTATTTGAAATTTAAAACACAAAAGCTGGGTTGATTGAAATGACAATAGAGGAGCCTCTCTTTTTTTGACAAGTCTATTTTAAGACAAGGAGCAAATAATGGAATCTTAATTATTTACATGTATCAACTATCGGATGTAGTAAAATTTAAAGAATCTCATTTTAGCCCTTGTTTTTTTTAATATTTATAATTTATCACCTTTCTTTTTAGACATTTACCTCCCACGTTTCTTGATTCGTGTCCTTCGTTTTAAACCCTTGTTTTGCTCTTGCGCTTATCATAATTTTTTTCAGAGAAAAATGTACGATCTATTGTAAAAATATATTTTATATAATAAATACAAAAAAAAAAAGAGAATTGCATTTGCTTGGAAAGTGGGCCGCGCCTGTCGGTTTTATAACCCGAGAGAAATGGTCCTTTGGTAATGAACCAAAATTATATATAAATAATCACTTCTTTGTCAAGGAAGGTAAAAAGGGGGGTGGTCCCATGATAGCATGGGTCAATGGAGGACCAATCTTCGTTCCGTACACCCTGGCCACACCATACATATGATTTGTAGATTAAGTGCTTTTTAAAAAATATATATATTAAGATAATATTTTTATTATTATTTTTAATAATAATATATCAAAGCCATAAAAACAATAATGTTTTTCCCAGAAAAAAATTAAAAATACAATTTGACTGACTGCACTCATAAATAGCGATAAACCTACTACACCCATCAAGAGGGTTTTAAAAGCCAAAGATGATCCTTTTTTTCAAATCAGCCCGTAGATTTTGACAAGTTATAAGTTCATTTTATGTTTTTTTATTAAAAAAATTATTATTATTTTAAATTAATTTTTAGATATATACTAATGTAAAAAACATTTTAATAAAATAAAAAATATATATTATTTTAATATAACTCTAAACAAAAAAAATATTTTAAAAAATAATCTATATCATATTTACAAACTTAAACTCAAAGTCAGGGGATGGGGATAGTGGAAGGGCTTGTTTTCGATTGAGGAAAACAGGTAAAAGGAAAGAATCACGTTCACGATGGGGATTCTGAATCTAATCGCATCTTAAAAGGAGGTTAGAGTGGAATTCCAACTCGAGAAGGCTTGTCCGTATTGTCTCTCCTTTTTCTTTTTTTCTAATGTGCGCCATGTTCGGGTGACGGATAGGCCGTGGTCCTCCTTCTACCCTCATTCGTAGATCCGGATGCCTGTAGCCTTTTTGCTTTTGATTAAGCCCAGTAAAATATGGAGGTTCTGATCGGCAAAATAGAGGTCGTGCCACCACATGATTCTAGGTGTGGCCACGGAAAAAAGGGCAAGGTCCCCCTCCCCAGCCCTCACTCACATTTATTAAATTCAGCACCACCTAAGGTTGACTTTTTATGGATATTGACTTGGTAAACTTGGATTATTTCACTTGTTAATTTTAATTAAATTTACTCCCAGATTATTATTTTTTCTGAGAAAACAAGTTAAAATCATTTTAAAAAAGGATAAATCTAACAACCCAGTGATGAATGAATCAGACCTTAAATCTAATTTCATGACTACTACACTCGATTAAAGCAAGCAACACAGAGTAAACATGGACTGGATCTTGCTGGACCCAGTCCGTGATTTGGATGAGATTGGATTAAGGTAATGATTTATATTTTTTTTCTAATGGTAACTAAAGATACTTTCCCGTTAGTTTTGAGAAGATTAATTATTTATTTAGAATAAATAATTATAAATGTTTTACATGTATGAGATTAGAATTCATTTTCCAGAACTACCTATCGGGTTATTCCGGCAACGGAAGAGTGGAATGTTACAAGTAAATGACAATGCTGATCACATCTCTGTCTCGGAGACCTGACCGAAGCTTATCAAGAATCACGGGCAGTGGCCCCTGCTCGACGGGCAACTGCCCTTTTAATGACGAGACAAGTCGTACCCTACAACTATTTTCTACCTGCAACAAAAACAAAAACAATAAGTTCTCTTGTTTAACAAAGGTTAAAAAAAACGAGCTTGTTGCCTGAACAAGACAATTGTTGTGACAAACCTTCATGATAATATTGTAACGGTCTAATGTGAAAGGGGTCCAGTTGCTTGTACGGATAGTGATTCAATTAGAATCAATGCATACCGAGCCGCCGATCTAAAGAGTATATATTTTTTTATAACCATATCTTAGGTGGTCTATTCATATAAGTTCTCTATTGTTACTAATATGATAATCATTCATTACATAGTTGTTAATTTTAATGTCTATATGATTAGTCAATGTACATATAAGTTGACATGAATATGCATATTAATAATTAAAAAAAAAAGGTTGATTCAGCTTCTACTCTAGATCCTTTTAATGAATCCTTGGTTTAAAAAAAATTTGTTTTTTTTTGTTTTAAATTGTTTTTTTTTTTGATATTTTTAAATTATTTTGGTATGTTAATGTCAAAAATAATTATTTTTAAAAAATATATATTATTTTAATATATTTCTAAACAAAAAAATATTTTAAAAATCAACTTTAACTAACTTTTCAAACAATTTTATTTGTGTTGGTCTACTATTGATCGAACCAAATTTGTTTCTCTTATAAAGCTTAGCCATTAGCAATATTAGACAGCGGGCCCATATGTTAGTATTTTGTAGGCCCATATGATTTTAGCCTGGGCTGGGAAGTGTAATAGATTTGTTTGTAATTGATTCAATTAAGTGCAAATAGATGTCATTAATATGATGATAAACAACAAAATTTATCTACAAAAAATCAGAGAAACCACCACCAAGACAGCACGATCCACCAATGAAATTCAATTATTTGGAGATTGCAAAATCAATATCTACAAGTGCTCGAGCGTGCATCATATAGACCTTTTTGTTCATTATTCTCCCCTCTAGCTAGATGGGATGCCAAAGCAATTCAAGTTCTGAGCTGAATTCAGCTGTCAATGGCGGTGGAGGCCATTGAGCTTCGAGAAGAAAGTGAAGCAATGCCAATGATAGGAAGCGTTATGCATGGTCTTCAATTATCACGAAACAAAGGTCATCTATAATTAAGGAATGATTGTATTTAATTATAAATTAGCTTTCCAGCAACACCACAATTATTAAAACTAATAAAATCACCTAAAAATCGGTCTAGTATTATTTATTACGAAATAAAAAAAGAAGAAAATCACAGTTCATGTATCCTAGAAATTGAGAAATCAATTAATTTTAATGAATTAAAGTGCAAATCCTCACATCTTATAGCCCTGGCCGACAGACTCCATCATTTGATCACATAAATAATCATATCCCTCCAATTATTTATTTAAAATAACAAAGTCTACGCCGCCATCATTTTTTCTGCTCGCAGAGGTCTCTTTTAACTTTTAATTAAGGATTTTATTTATGAAAACAATGTCTAAAGACAAGGCAGGATAGGTGGCAGGATCAGGCTATACTCCATTCCATCTCTAAGCAAATATTAACACTAAATTTGACAGTTCTCATTTGATTTTACTGGAGAAAAGGGGAAAAAGAGAAAATAAAAACTAAATTACATGATCCTCTCTCCCTCTCTCCCTCCCTCCCTCTCTCTCTCTATTGCGTGAGACTATTGAGTAATGAAACCCTAGTGTTGATCAAACTCCTAAACACTCTTTCAACGCTGGTTTCAATATCACCAATACACCCCTCAAACTCTTGCATCCTTTTCAAAACCATCCTCACTTCTCCATCTCTCTTTTCTCTCAATCCCCGCAAACTCTCAACTCCAATTTGCTGAAATTCTTGAATTCCTTCATCAATCTTAACCTTCTTCCGCAACCTCATGAGTCCAATCCAGGATGATTTTCTTGACGCGAGAGACAACGAGATTCCATTAAAAAGTGCAAACGAAACCAGCGCACTAACTTCGATAACATCTATAATAACACCGACCAACTCAGCATCGCCAGCAGAGGGACCCGAGTCCGATCCGGGAAACGGGCACCGTGCGATGCATCGAACTGTGGAAACAAGTTTAACCATTTCTCTAGCCATTTTCTTGCGAGACCTCATGTATAAAGCAATCTTTGAGTCGTCTTTCTTTCGTATAGCTACCTGTGCAGCAGCTTGGTCATCCTTAACAGCCATGACTAATGTGCGGAAGATTCCATAAACATCAATAAAACGAAGAAAGTCTTCAAGAAGCTTCTCCACCCATTTAGGCTGTCGGCGAAGAGATTCTCGTGTTTGGGGTAGCTGAAGGATATCATCTAGAGAATGTTGAACATCTTTGAGACGAATCAAGGCATCACAAAGCCAGGAACAAGTTCGGTTTTCGAACTTCGATGACCAGGTTTTAAGCTCGTTGATCTCGTTTTTGAGCTGGGAAATCAAGGGATGTGATCTGCATGGAAGACTAATGGATCTATTGTGGTATGAGATGGATGGTTCGGATGGAGTACAGGCAGGAGTTTTGTGAGGAAATGAAAGGGAGCGCTTGAATACGCCTACCATTTTCAAGTGGCAATGTTTTTTGGAGTTGTGATACTGATATCTTTGTTTGGTGAGAAGAAAGGAAAGAGGAAGAGCGGTATATAAAGGAAGGACAACGAAGGTGCACGAGGGGATTAAGGATGGACTGGGACTGGATCGGCGAAGAAACCCAGCTGTTTATTTTAATCTAGTTTTATTTTGAAACAAGTGGGCTAGCTACTTAGGGTTTGCAAACCGAGGCAAGGAGGCAATGGTTATGGATACCATTTCAGGTTTCAACTGGAGAGGAGACACAGATGGTTTTGACATGCTGGCTTTCTTGGACTGCAGCCCCAGCTTACTTTGCTCCAAGTTTTTCTTTCCCAAATTGGAAAGATTCTGGAGGTTAACCATCCATCTTACTTGTGAATTATTTTTCAGCTATTTCTCTACGTCCAAATGTGAATCCTTTTGGAGTCAATTAAAGTTAAATTTAAATATAAAAGAGAATATATTCCTTTAACCATTTTACTCCTCTACGTTGAATAATGTTTTCATTATCTGTTAACTCTGGCTTATATAAATATACATATATATAAATATAGATGGATTGTGAGAGAACAATACATGAATTGGAAGTAATGAAACCACATGCGATGTAAAATATGATTTTACCTTTTATTCAACCCAATTTACTTCAGAACTTTGTATTGATTAATATTCTAATAATTAAAAGACTATAAAATTGCAATGAATACAATGCCAGGGAGCTTGGCAGGCAACAGCAGGTCATGGTGCACCAGGATGGCTGTAGGCAGGCATGCCTGGATCACCATGTGAGGGTTCAGTGAAGAAGCTATGGGTTTCATAGACAACAAGTTTTAAAAACGCGCTGGCTCTGAGAACTGCTCAGGAATCTAATATGTAATGTACAGTTCTTGCATGAATTCGTCCCAGCCCTCTATTAATTCCCTTGTCTGTCTTCCTTACCACCAATCATAACGAGCTTTTTGCTGCCATGAAACATTAAATTTTTCTGTTTGCTGTAATGTATAGTATTTTCAGAGTAGTTCTCCTAAAATAAAAAATAATATCCATATTTTTTTTGTGTTTTGTTGTATTTGGTTAGTATTGTAGAATAACGGGGACACATTTCAAAGAAACTTAAATATGTTTTCTTTAAAAAAACAAAAACAAAATGAATGTAAATAAATATATTCATATAAAGAATTTAAAATATTTTTTTATATATCTTCAAAATAAAATATATACATGCTACAATTCGAAGCTACGGCATGTGGGTCGAACTAACGTGGATCGTTAAAAGGCAAATCTTTTTGGAAATTAAAGCAGCAACTTATAATCATTTTAGGGGCTCGATGAAGAAACACAGGATTCGCAATTATTCCGTGCCGAACTTGGGACTTGAAAAGGATCACACAGAGCTTAAGAATCTTCGATAACATTACTCAAATCTTTGGAGTACAGATAATTGAAGCCATATGCTTGAGTTAACCAGATCCAGTTATAAATTGAAGTCAATCAGCCATGTTTGAAGGCTTCAAGAAGGTATTTTTTTTTATATATATAATAAATTATTCATTCCTCTTTCGCTTCCTTTTTTTTTTTTTCTGGTGATTCAATTTTACACACGATAATAAATTTGAATATAAAATTGATCATGGTTTTTTTTTTATATAATTAGGGTATACGGGCAGCTTACACGCACCACAACTAATTCTCGGACTCACTGAACATCCTGCAAACCTAGTGAGCATGTAAGGCACCGCGGGGGTGACAAGCGTGCACGGTGGGATTTGAATCCTAATGTAGAAGAAGGAAACAAGTCCCTTCAATCGCTAGGCCAAGATCCCACTTGTATTATGGGTTTTTCTTTATTGTACTAATTGTGTGTAAAAATATAGGGAAACTACAACTCGAAGTCTAACTAGAGTCCTCTAAATCTTTAATGTCAATTTGTTTAACAAAAGTTTAGAGCTTGGAATTGAACTTACAAGGTTCCAATCTAACCACGTCGTGTTCTGACTCGTCAAGGGCCTCTCTCTCTCTCTAACTCCTTAAAATTACGAGACATATTCCATCAACTAACTAAAATTCCACCATTGTTGGACTTACGAGACACTGATAGAAGTGGAGGCAGACATGACAGGTAAGCTCGGAGGAACTTGTCCTCGACCATCTCTGCCTCTTGCATCATGGGTTACGCTAAGAGATAAAGACATGAATTATCTATCAATCACGAGATTCTCTCGCATAACGGTGATAATGTGCATGCAGCTGAACGGTGCAGGGAATTTTGTGCACAAAAAGTGTGGAGATGATTAGAAGGCATCTTACCCCAGATCTTCAAAAAAATAGAAAAATAAATAGAGATAAGTTTCCACGTTTTTGTCACGGCTGAATCCCAGGTTCATCACCCGCAACGCTAGACACTCATAACATGTATCATAAGACAAATATATATAATTAGGCATAATATTCTCGTAAACTTTTAAACATTTTTCAAAACCAAAAAACAATTCATAATTTTAAACACTTATTTTGTGTTTAAATAGTTGATCTTGATATTATAGGTTCATCTAATATTCAATAGTTTTTTTTTGGTTGAAATCTTTATTATTGGCACTTTTATCAATTTTTAATTGGTTTTTAATTTCATCACCCAAATTTGGTGGTATTTTTTTTTACTTTTTTTGTTCATTGATGTTTTTTGCCCTAATTTTATGTTTCATTGTTTTATTTTCCAGAGATTGATGATCAATAATTTTTATGTTCTCTTTCTATAATGCTTAATCATCAACCAGGTCGGCCAGTAGAAAAGCAGGTCAAACGATCTAATATAAATCAGTCAATTATTTTAAGTAATATGCTAAAAAATCTCACATTAAAAGATATACGGAAAGTTTAATGTAATATCGAACGGATTGAGAAGAAAATTTAATCGTGATTATTTTATATGTTGATTTAACTTACATAATCTTGATTTAAAAGAAAAACATATCTTAAATTATTCCATGGAAGCATATATAATTGGGCTCCCTTGACATTTGCAAGCGCAGGCTTCGGCCTAATTGATTGAAACATTCAATAGCCCGTCTGCTTTGCGAAATATCTCGGCAAAGCCCAACACATTTAACTTTACGAGCCCTGCGCTTACTCTGAGATGCTCTTTCGAGGCCTCCTCCTTGAATGCTGGGAATTCTGAATATGGGAAAGATTTATTTACGTGGTATTTAAATAAGGTAAATATATATATTTCCATCTAGTAAACATATAGTAAATATATATATATATATATAATGGTAATAATAATATACAATATCAATTCCTTAATATATTATATGTTTTCTATGAGACCTATGTCTCTCATATTAGAGAAGGACAACGCACATCAGGTTTAGTTAGTTGCGAGAAAAATAATTTTATACATGTCTGGCCTTTGTTGTGCTTGTTGTATTGTGCCATGGAAGGATTGATAATGAGTGCTTTGTTGTTAGTAAAATTATTTAAATTTAACTTATCTTTAAGCCCCCCGCCCCCCCAGATTATCAACACCCAAATATCATTTTTGGAAGGGAAAGTAAATCTTTTAATCCTCAATTATGCTCTCCGGTTTAATATTAATTGATTTAATGGATAATTTACATATTCTTTTAGCATAAATTAAATATATTGTCCCATGAATATTTTATCGTTGATTTAATGGATACCACCCAGGCTATGCCATGGCCAGCTACTATCCGAAGAGACCACCCCCTTACTCTGGCTATGGCTATGGCTATGATCCTCGTGCCTACGAGTTTCCTACCTGGGCTTAGTTTCTCTTTATAGATATAGAAAATCAATGCTCACTGGGACTCCCCTGTTTTTATCCAGTCTCCTTGTAGTAGTAGTAGTACATAAATACATCCACGTCAATTTTAGCTGTAATTGCAGCTTTATTCCCACGCTGTTCTATCCAATATCGAAAATGATATTATCCCCGGTGGATGCCACCCCCCCGTCAACATATTTATGGTGTTTCAATTCACCAGGAATTAAATTAAGTTCAAATCGAGACCGCTAAGAAATATTATTAAGCTGTCATGAATAAAATACAATAGCCAAACGAGCCACATAAAAACCATGGGCATCCATTCGAGCCGCTACGGAAGACAAGACCATCTGGGCCCATGCGCACGCATCAACCTGATCATTGTCAGATAGACTCCGTCATTTACTCACATAAATAATTATATCCCTCCAATTATTTATTTAAAATAACAAAGTCTACGCCGCCATCATCTTTTCTGCTCGCAGAGGTCTCTTTTAACTTTTAATTAAGGATTTTATTTATGAAAACAATGTCTAAGGATAAGGCAGGATCAGGCTGGACACCATTCCATCTCTATGCAAATATAACACTAAATTTGACAATTCTCATTTGATTTTACTGGAGAAAAGGGGAAAAAGAGAAAATAAAAACTAAATTACATGATCTTCCCTCCCTCCCTCCCTCCCTCCCTCTATTGCGTGAGACTATTGAGTAATGAAACCCTAGTGTTAATCAAACTCCTAAACACTCTTTCAACGCTGGTTTCAATATCACCAATACACCCCTCAAACTCTTGCATCCTTTTCAAAACCATCCTCACTTCTCCATCTCTCTTTTCTCTCAATCCCCGCAAACTCTCAACTCCAATTTGCTGAAATTCTTGAATTCCTTCATCAATCTCAACCTTCTTCGGCAACCTGAGTCCAATCCAGGATGATTTTCTTGACGCGAAAGACAACGAGATTCCATTAAAAAGTGCTAACGAAACCAGCGCACTAACTTCGATAACATCTATAATAACACCAACCAACTCAGCATCGCCAGCAGAGGGGCCTGAATCCGATCCGGGAAACGGGCACCGTGCGATGCATCGAACTGTGGAAACAAGTTTAGCCATTTCTCTAGCCATTTTCTTGCGAGACCTCATGTATAAAGCAATCTTTGAGTCATCTTTCTTTCTTATAGCTACCTGTGCAGCAACTTGGTCATCTTTAACACCCATCACTAATGTTCGAAAGATTCCATAAACATCAATAAAACGAAGAAAGTCTTCAAGAAGCTTCTCCACCCATTTAGGCTGTCGACGAAGAGATTCTTGTGTTTGAGGTAGCTGAAGGATATCATCTAAAGATTGTTGAATATCTTTCAGACTACTCAAGGCATCACAAAGCCAGGAACAAGTACGGTTTTCGACCTTCGATGACCAAAGTTTAAGCTCGTTGATCTCGTTTTTGAGCTGGGGAATCAAGGGATGTGGTCTGCATGGAAGACTAATGGATCTATTGTTGTAAGAGATGGGTGGTTTTGATGGAATACGGCCAGGAGTTTTGTTAGGAAATGAAAAGGAGCGCTTGAATACGCCTACCATTTTCAAGTGGTAGTGAATTTTGGTAGTGTTTTTTGGAGTTGTAATATCTTTTTTTGGTGAGAAGAAAAGAAAGAGGGAGAGAGGTATATAAAGGAAGGACAACGAAGGTGCACGAGGGGATTAAGGATGGACAGGGACTGGATCGGCGAAGAGATCCAGCTGTTTATTTAATCTAGTTTTATTTTTAAACAAGGGGGCTAGCTAGCTTAGGGTTTGCAAACCGACGCAAGGAGGTTGTTTGTTACTATGTGTTTTTGAAAAAAAATGTTTTTTTTTTATTTTAAATTAATTTTTTTTTTATTTTTATACGATGTTAAAAATAATTTTTTTAAAAAATAAAAAAATATTATTTTAATATATTTTTAAATAAAAAATATTTTTATAAACAATATTAGAAACAATGTCAAACCTTTACAGGAGGCAATGGTTATGGATACCATTTCAGGTTTCAACTGGAGAATGAGACAAAGATGGTTTTGACATGCTGGCTTTCTTGGACTGTAGCCCCAGCTTAGTTTGCTCCAAGTTTTTCTTTCCTAAATTGGAAAGATTCTGGAGGTTAACCATGCATCTTACCTGTGAATTATTTTACAGCTATTTCTCTACGTCCAAATGTGAATCCTGTTTGGATTCAATTAAAGTTAAATTTAAATATATAGTTTGTTTTAATTTTTTTTATTGTGTATGCTATTTTTCATTTCAATCCTTATTCTTTTAATTTTTTTAATAAAATTACAGTGTATTTTTTTAACAAATATAATTATTTGTTTCGGTCCCAAAGTTTTTATTTGTTTTAATTTTTTTCTTATATTGGAATTAATTATATATTTTATTTATTTATTTTTCTCCTTATTCTTTGAATTTTTTACTTGCTATTAATTTCTTTTGTTTTTTCTGTCATTCTTTGACAATATTTATTTTTATTCATATTTATGCATCTATGCTTTTAGTTTTTGTTTTTAATTTTTGTCGTTTTATTTTTTATTAGGGATTTATTTTTATTTGGTTTAGTCATGAAATTTTAATTTATGATGGTGATCATTTTAAAATTAATATTGCTCCCTTTTCATCCTTTTTTTTTTGTATTTTTTGTTATATTTATCTGTTCTTTGGATCAAATGATTTTTTGATTTTATTGTTTGCGCCATAATAATGATAATTTTAGTGATAATATTTTTATAATTTTTTTTGTAAAAATGTTTTTCTTTTTTATTTTGTTTGTTTGTGCAATTTAATAAAGATTTTAATTGTTTGGACAATAATGTTGATAATAATTTTAACTGTTATAATAATGATAATGATGGTAAAGTAGTGATGGATTTTTAATTTATGTTTTCTTCTTTTTGTAAATAGAAAATTAACTACTTATTTTTGTTATTTGATTATTGCAGGTGTTTTCACAATTTATATTTTGTTTTTATGTTGAATTTAAATTGAATTATAAAATGAACTAATCTTAATACAGTGAATTTAATAATTCAGATATCCCAATCTTCTTGCTTTTATAATGATGATGATAATTTTATGTTGGTTATTTTGTTGAAATCTACTAAATAAATAAATTTATATCGATTTAAAATTCATATATTTTTATAGAAAACTGGCGTTTAACAGGAATTCTGCACATATTTATTATTTTGCATAAATTTCTATTATAATAAAAAAATTCACACAATTAATATTTTTTGCGTTGAAAAAAATATGGTGCCACATATGATGTGGCGCGTGGGCATTACCTAGTATATATATATAACACGTAAGAGTTTTAAATACCATTTGCTTTTTGTTTTTTAGTATTTTTTAAGAGAATTTTTTATTTGAAAAATATTCAGTTGACTTATTAGGATCTTGGAAGGTTTTAACGTGTAAATATAAAAAAGTAAAAAGCATAACGTATCACAATTGTAAACATCCACGTAGATGTCAACTGTCCCACCTCTTTCTCTAAGCCTGCAGGCTTGCATCAATTTTAATTTTTTTTATTAGTTTTAAAATATTGAAACTTGGGGTTGATGCTTCGTATTATAAATGAACTGAGGTCGTAACTGGTTGCAGGATCATGTGGAAGGCAAATTGCTAGTAGCTGACTCCCACTGCCTTTTCTTTTAATGATGGTAATTTCCAAAATATCTTCCATGTGCATGCGATTGTTCAACGACCATTCGGCCTTTTTTTTTATATTGTAGAGGTGTTTAAAATTTCATTTTTTTTGTTTAAATTATTTTTATATGTGTTTTTAGATTATTTTTATATGTGTTTTTAGATTATTTTGATATTTAAAATAATTTTTAATAAATAAAAATATTATTTTAGTCAATTTTTAAATTAAAAAAACTTAAAAATACAATCATCATTATACTTATAAACATCCCCTTCATCACAATTATCTTGTGATTTTTTTAAAAAGCTAATATATTATTAACAAAATCTGACAAACTAGCAAAGGTATAAATGTTTTTTTTTTAAAAAAAAACATAAAAATAAAAACAGCAAAGCTAGGAAAAAACTGTATTTAAAAAAAACATAAAAATAAAAAATATACAAGTCATTTGCCTTATGTTTCACCGCAACCGGAACTAATTTTTTTAATATGTGAAAAAAAAATATTAAAGGTCCTATATTTTTTTATGATGTTATAAATAGCGAAATAATCAACCTATATAACTTTTTTTATTTAATTTTTTCATAAATTTATTTTATCATGGATAAGGCATTTAAAATAATAATAACAATTGCTTTTAATGTATTGTTTTTCTTAAAAATATACGAGGCTAATTATATATTTTGATACTTGTTTAATATTAACGCCTTAATATATATATATATATATATATATATATATATATATTTGAACTATGTGTTTTGTTTCAAAAAAATCTCAAATTAATTTAATCTTAGTGTTCTAAAATACTTTTAATATAATAATATGAAAAATAAATCTTAAAAAAAATAATTTCTTTTTATAACAATAATGATGGTGGAAACAATTTTTTTGCCAATAATAATTAGAATATTAATTATTTACAATAATGATTATAATGACAGTTAGTATAATTATGACAATTTAACAATTATGATAATAACAATGAGAATAATAATCAAAATAATTCATCAGTCGATATTGTTTTTGTGAAAAATTGACCCCTGAATCTTTTTTGTGTATGATATTTCAGATCTAATATCGCGTAAACAGAAAATATATGAAGCCACACATAGAAAAAACAGGTGGAAAAATTAGGTCAAATTATCTACAATGAAAAAATATATGAGCCACTTGCCCTATGTTTTGCCGGAGTCATAACCAAATATTGTAACATGTAGAGAAAAAATTAATGGTTCTAGATTTTGTTTAGAAAAATCATTTTATTGTGTCTTTTTTTAGATTAAAATTTGTTCAATACCATTATTCAACACCAAAATTATCACGAATTGAACTTCATAATTTGCTTTGATTTGCTTTATTTAAGGTTATCATGGTCTTATAACAAAAGTCACATATTTGAAAGGTTAACCTAGGTTGACTCGAGTTGATCTAATATATCATCGTTTCAAAAAAAATTTAATATGTCAACTGCTTTTTTTAGTTAAACTATATTTTTATTAATTTTTGATGTTATATTTAAACTCATCAAGTCGATCGAATTATATTAGTTCAACTCTTATTTATTTTACTTATATATGAAATTTAAATTGCACAATTCTAAATAATTTTATTTTTGGATTTGAATTATTTTTAAAAAATAAAAATTAATATATATATATATATATATATAACCTTGAAACAGAATGCCAAAAAACTTCAGAAATAAAATATTTTGTTCTAATTGAAAAAACAAAACACCAAACAAATCAGAATTATTATACTCGACATGAAGTGTGTGATCGTATATATATTTTTTTAAAAAGAGAAAATCCGTACCAAAAATCCCACTTAATTCCTTTACTTTAGCAACAAATTAACCCCTGAAAAAACAAGTCCAAGATTCTGCCTCTCTAATTCTTCTGTCCAAGGCCTAATCTACATATCTCCTCCACCGGAGGACTATCCCACTTGAAAGCCCTTCTCTTCATTTCATTAAAATCATCCAAACATTGCTTCTCTTTCAGACCCGAAACCATCTTCCTTCCGGTGGCAAGTTCCTTCCCGGCGACTCTATCAAAAATCTGTTCCCACCCTCTCCCCCACCCACCACGAGCATCACATAGCTTAAGTGTCCCGTGTCCCCAAGGAGTCCATCTCCAACCCTTAAAAAGCGATTTCATAACATTACCTCCACAAGATCCTTCACAAACAGGATTACAAGGCCTGCATTTCGCACCACTTAACGGGCCGCGACTCGACAATGCAGCCACCGGCACCCCGAACCGTTTAGGAGGAAACTCGTATCTCCGATCAGTAACGATACAAAAGGGCAATCTTTTTGTAACAAAAGGAACACCTTGTGTAGTGAGCTGGGCTTTAAAAGCAGTTTCCGAGTTGAGTTGATGAAATCCGGCGGCGTCAAGTTGGGGAACCAGCGACAGACGTGAAAGGGCTACTGTTGAGGTTTTAAGATCACCGATGCCAAGCCGGTCGTTAAGGCCGCCGTAAGTAGATCCTGGTGGGACCAGGTAGTGACCCGGGATGAAATTTTCAGGCCCCAATGGAGCATTCCAGTACCCATCAACCCGGGTACGGATTATCCAATCATACTTAAATCCATTTAGGGTTTGGAATTCCTGGATCATTGTCAGACATCCTTCCACGAGATTAAAATATTGAAGCAGGCCCTGAAACAATTAAAAACAGCACGGCACACATGAATTCACCTTCGTCTTGTCCGTTATTCGAGTACCGAAACGACAGGTACTGTATTTCAACAAGTTGATGATGACTGGACTTTACTAACACGTTTTCAGTAGTAGTTCATGCTTTATATGGATAGATATGAACTGTTCCTGAAAATTTATATATAGGGTGATGGACGTATTCGGAATTTGTTTCTTTCCCTGAAATCTCAGCGATAACAACAATCCAAAGGCTATGGAACTATTTATAAAAATTAAAATTGATATAAAAGTCAGAAAATTCTCTCAACTTCATCAGAATTTTGAAGAGAACATAAGAAGAGACGAAGAAATTTTTCATGCATTGTAATTAATGAAAAATAAATTAGATATATAATGTTACTATACGGAAAAAAGAGAGTTCGTCCATCATTAACATACAGAAAATGAATTAAAAAAAAGGTTGAAAATGGAATTCAAAGCAAAATATAAAACAAATCAAAGAAAGTAAAGCGGGAAGCAGACCTGTATGCCATTAGGAGAGTTAGCAGCAGTGAGGACACGGAGCTGAGGCAAGGTCTGAGGCAGAAGTTTAGGATGGAGGATCCGGACAGAGGCAAGCCTAGAAACAGATTTCAAGAGAGAAAATTTGAAAGCTTTGTCGTCAAAATTGCTGTGTAAAAAGAGGTCTGAATTTGGATAGACTTGGAGAATATTCTTGACAATGGAGGGTCCAGTCAGTTCAAACCTCCTGGCTCCACCAACCAAACACACCGCCATTCTCGACCGCCGCAACTCATCGTTCAACGGATTTGACGCACTGCCATTCACGGGCGCCAAACTCGGGGGAGCAATTGAGGAATTCCTAGATGTTGATGTTGTGGTGGTGGCGGCGGCGGAGGGGAGGGTGATCAGGGACGCGGTTTTGTTGAGGAAGTGGGAAGCGAGGGGGGGGAAAGAGGAAAAAGGGTTGATGGGTGTCAAAGAGACGGTGAGGAAAAGGAGGAGAGTAAGAGGAGGGATGGTGAAGTGGAGAGGTTTCCAATATAGATTAGAGAACCATCTGGACATGAAAGGAGTTTTGGTCATTTTTTGTGGGGATGTTTTGCAGACGAAGAAGAAGGGTTGGGTCCTGGTTTTGGCTGCACCCATCAAGGGGGAAATGGCTGAAAAACTTGGAGGAATTTCGGGTGTTATGGTCTGGTTTTGTAATGGTGGTTTCTGGTTAGGAGACGAGTGGCCTTCTGGGGTGGTAAAAAGCAAGATGCTAACGATACGCGGGGTTTTATTCAGGGGAGGATGCTTTTGGAGTTCTTGGGGGGATTTTTGAGATTTTATGTTTATATATATATATAAAATATTATTAATCACGACAAACTAGACCATGCATATGATTCACTGGCTTATTCTTGTATAGCTAATGAAATCAAGTTTGTTTATTTATGATCTCATTCTCGAAAAAAATCAAAAAATAATATATTTACAATTTAATTATAAAACCTAAATTAACATTTAAATAAAAAAATTGATTATCAATAATTTTTATTTTTTAACATCTAAACCATAAGTCCCGCTCCAAATATATTATTCATTAATTGCAAGTTTATTCTATTAGGCGAAATTATTTTATGTTTTTTTTTTCAAGAAACAATTACTATAAAAAAAAGGGGTCATTAGCAATGAAATTTTGCAACCGAAAATTTTTGAATTTTTCAAATGACATAAATGTTATTTGTTACTAGCAGGCATTGCTTTTAACTTTAATAGTATCATCATTCACGGAAAATTGATGAGAAGATTACGGCAGACTCATATGAAGAAGCAGACACAGTTCAGGAGCAATTGGGAAAGGAATTAGTTGGTTCTCCTTCAGCCGCCTGAGTATCTCATGATTATTCAAACCAGCGGATTATTGCAGATCCAGATGAAGAAGCACACATGGTTAAGGAGAAAAACAGAGAGGAATCAATTGATTCTCCTTCAGGGAGAATTGACGAACAAAATATTGCATCTACCGGGGTATCTCATGATTATTCAAACAAGCAGATTACTGCAGATCCAAATGAAGAAGCAGACATAGTTATTGAGAAAAAAGGAGAGGAATCATCTGATTCTATTTCAGGGAGAATAGACGAGCAGATTATTGCAGTTGCCGGGGTATCTCATGATTATTCAAACCAGCAGATTACTGCAGATCTAGATGAAGAAACGGGCATAATGAAGGAGAAAAGCAGTGAGGAATCATTTGATTCTCCTTCACGGAGAATTGTATATGTTGATTTACTTAGACATTTAAATATAACTGAATCTATGTTATATTATAAATTTTTATTTCAACCATATTTATTTTGTTTTCAATATTAATGGTATTTCAATATGTTCTACTAGTTTTAAAATATTTATTCATAATTAATTAAACAATAAATAAATTTAAAGTTAATTAAAAAAATTAATTATCATTTGCAACGGAATTTCCGTTGCAAATTCTACCTTTGCAACGGAATTTCCATTGCAAATTCTACCTTTGCAACGGAATTTCCATTGCAATTTGCAATGACAATTCCATAGCAAATTAATTTGCAATGGACAATTCGTTGCAAAGGTAGAATTTGCAACCGCAGGAATGTAACAAATTACTTCCGTTGTAAATTCCGATGCTAATTAATATTAGCAACAAATTCCTTTCTCATTTGCAATGGATCAATCCGTTGCTAATGATTCTTTTTTTTAGTAGTAAATTAGGTGTTGAGTTAAATTTCAAGAAATGAGATTATTAAAAAAATTATGATTTAATTAAACTCAAAACTATTTTATTAGGATTTTTCAAAGTATTCTTTTAAGGAAATATATAAAAATATTTTTTTATAAATAATAATTATAAAACACAGTTTAAACTGAAAAACCAAATAACTTTGGCATCGGCCACGTTTGATCCTCTCTCTCTCTCTCTCTCTCTCTCTAAAGGTACAAGTGTCAATGTCCATGGACCTATTTTTAGCACAAATTATCATGTAAAAGTTCACAGCTATTTTTATTTGATAAATTCTTTGGTTTCATAGTAAGAGAATGACACCGTTTTTTATTCAACCCGTCAGAGTATTATTATTTTTAATTAAATCCCTTGACTTGAGATTCAATTCAAACCAAGGAAATGTAATGACACGTGTTGTGGAGAACGAGGAGGGCGATTCGAAAATAGACAAGAGTAAAAAATGAGAGCCAATTCAATGATTTTTCCTTGTGGACCCCACACCTGGCTTTGAATTAATTTCATGTACTTTGCATTAGTAAAACTTTTTTTTTGAAATTTTTTAGTTTTTGACGATATTAAAGATTAATTTTAAAAAATATTATTCGAATATATTTTCAAAAAACACTTTACACCTTGAAAACCATTTCAACCACATTTCTACAAATCACTAAAGGGTATTTGGCGATGTGTTTTAAAATTTTTTTTGAAAAAAATAAAATAAAATAAAATATTTTATTTTTTATTTTAAATTAAAAAAATTGGTGTTTTTAGATCATTTTCATGTCATGATATCAAAAATAATTTTTAAAAAATAAAATAAAAATCATTTTAATACATTTCTGATAAAAAAAAATTTTAAAAAATAAACTCAATCACACTCCTTAACTGGTACCAAATTAGCTTGGCTTGACTTTTCAATTAAAAAACCTCGAGAGCCTAATCATAGTTACAAGACCGACAAAAGGCTTAGATTCTGTTTCTCACTAGATATCAAAAGTGTTTTTGAAAAATAAATTATTTTTTACTTTAAAATAAATTTTTTAGTGATTTAAAATTATTTTCATATACTAATATCAAAAATATTTTTTAAAATAAATAAATAAATAATATTAATTTGATATATTTATAAATTATTATTTTAAAAAAATGATTCAAGGCGTGGACAGCAAATTAGTTGGATTATTCTATAGATTGAGAGGGTTAGCTTCTTTTTTTTTTAATCAATGAGTTATTGAATTAAGTAGCCTCATTAAGTCAGGTTTTATAACATTCGGTTACGCATATATCAAGAGGCTAGCCTGACTTAATGAGGCTACTTAATTCAATAAATACATATAGTATAGAAACTCTAATTTATGATTTTGTTATTGAACATTATTTTCAAGTGTTTTGTTTTTCTAAAAAAATTACAGCTCTTTAAATAAATTTAAAAAGTAACCTAAATCAACTATAAAATATAAAATTATCAGTATTCAATTTCCTAAACTAAATAAAAAAAGATGAAAATATGAAAAAACTCAAAACCCCACATCATAAAAATGAAGTGTGATCCGTGTCTGCCTTCACATCTGATATGCACCTTGCCTGGAGGACATTGAATTTTTTGAACGAGATGAGGGTTAGATTTCAAGAAATAGCGAAGGAGTTAGGGTTTTGACACAGGAGGGCTGCATCAAGGGTTCGAGTCCTCCCAGTGTACCAGCCCCCAAGGTGTGTGGTGTAGCGGGAGGGACCTGTGCGGGGCCATCCCCGGGTTCGAGCCCCTGCAAACCACTTGTAAGAACACTGGGGCAGCCGGAGGTTTTAACCACTCCTTGGTCCCACAAAGTGCGCTTTCCGGGAAGTGGGGTTTCCTTCGTAAGAATCGATTCAAAAAAAAAAAAAAAAAAGAGTTAGGGTTTTGCAATGGTGACCACCTGATATTTGAGGCCGTAGCCAACGCCTGTTGAGCCTCCTTGCATTTTTTTTGCTTACGGTGATGAGAGGAGAGCAGACCTATCAACGTTTCTGCATGCAATCTGTTGATTTTTCTGTCTGTTTTCTCCCGGGTGGTCTTGCAGGCCCGTTAAGAAACGATGTTGTCTAGAAAGGGTGGGCTCAATGAGGCCCACTTATTGTGGATCGGTTTGAGATAAGCCCAAGAGAAGGCTAGATATGCAGTGAAGAAAATTTAATCGTGATTATTTTATATGTTGATTTAACTTACATAATCTTGATTTAAAAGAAAAACATATCTTAATTTATTCCATGGAAGCATATATAATTGGGCTCCCTTGGCATTTGCAAGCGCGGGCTTCGGCCTAATTGATTGAAACATTCAATAGCCCGTCTCCTTTGCGAAATATCTCGGCAAAGCCCAACACATTTAACTTTACGAGGCCCTGCGCTTACTCTGAGATGCTCTTTCGAGACCTCCTCCTTGAATGCTGGGAATTCTGAATATGGGAAAGATTTATTTACGTGGTATTTAAATAAGGTAAATATATATATTTCCATATAATAAATATATATAATTAATTATCTTGTTTATTTTTTTCAATAGTTTTGAAAATAGGATTCTATGATTTAAATGAGGTTTACTATTCAAAGTTATATTTCATTTCAAACAAGGCAAGAACAATCCACTCGAATTTCAAATTTGATTAATAAGTTGATTTCATAGAAGTTGTGATTGGATAAATTATACTTAACTAGAAATCCGATGAGGCAATCAAATCCGTATCGATTACAACCTTAATTATAAAGGATACTATGCACACTGTTTTTTATTTTATTTTATTATATATATATATATAATATAATAAAATACTCTGTGAATTCTTATAATATATTCTATGTTTTCTATGAGACCTATGCGTATCTCATATATAATCCTAATTCTTATAATATATAATCATTTTTGTAAGGGAAAGTAAATCTTTTAATCGTCAATTATATTCTCCGGTTTAATATGAATATGAAGATTTTGTCGTTGCTTAACTAATTTATTTCATTTTCAATCGGTTGATTGGCCTTATAAATACCTATATTATCCAAAAACCCTAGCATATCTTTCAGCAATCCACTATCATTTTATACTCCATAGCAAAGTCCAGTCAACTCGAGAGCATCATGGCTTCCCATCTCAACTCGAACATGGTTAGCCCTTGTTTATACTTGTCATTAACTTCCATCCATTGTCATTTTCTCACAGCTTTTAATGGCTTGTTCTCTTGCAGTCCAAAGGTACTTTTAGTGGTTTGAAAGTGGAGACCAAAGACCCAGAATGGCACAGGACATTAACCAAAGTACTGAAAAGAATCAAAGGTACTTTTATTTCTTGTTTCGTTCGAGATTTTTAATATTATTTCTAACCTGCGACGGTTTTTCTTCAGGGGTTAGTTACGCCATCGATGTTGAGCAGGGCATGGCATACATCAGAGGTAGAGTGGATCCAAACAAGCTGCTTAAAAAGCTATCAAAAGGAGGAAAACACGCAGACATTTGCTGGGTCGAGACAGGAAATATGAATCCTTACATGAGCAACGGCTACCAGTATCCCCCCCCGGATGGAGGATATCCCCAGCCAGGGCCAGGATATCACCCGGGCTACCACCCGGGCTATGCCATGGCCAGCTACTATCCGAAGAGACCACCCCCCTACTCTGGCTATGGCTATGGCTATGGCTATGATCCTCGTGGCTACGAGTTTCCTACCTGGGCTTAGTTTGTCTTCATAGATATAGAAAATCGATGCTCACTGGGACTCCCTGTTTTTAGCCAGTCTCCTTAGTAGCAGGTCGATGCGTGCGCATGGGCCCAGATGGTCTTGTCTTCCGTTGCGGCTCGAATGGATGGCCCATGGTTTTTATGTGGCTCGTTCAGCTATTGTATTTTCCTTTAATAATTCTTGTTTTCGACTCTAAAACCAGTTTTTTTTTTTTTTTTTGTTGATGTCAAAATAAGACAAAAATATCATGTTTGTTGTGTCCTTTTCTTTCGATCAAGGGTTATATTAGCTCTGTATTTTTTATTTTAGAAATATCTTATTTAATAACTTAAACTTAAACTTAAATTTTTATTATATAATTTTTATTATTCTTTAATATATGCTCTTGAATAAAAAAATAGACTTGGAACTTGTACATGTTTAAAATAATTTATGTTTTATTTTTACCAAATTGAATAAAAATAGTGACATTCGAACTCATTGTTACTATATCAATACAACACTGATACAATATCATAGAATTATCTCATTTAAAAATTTAAATTGCTAGTATATGATTTATGTGGATTAATTAATGTTAAAAGAGAGGTTGGTAAAATACGGTAGAATCTTGTTTTTTTAGTATTTTCTTACTTTTTGTTTTTTAGTATTTTTTAAAAGAATTTTTTATTTGAAAAATATATAATTGACTTATGAGGATGGCTTTAACGTGTTAATATAAAAAAGTAAAATTGGTTTGCGTATCACAATTGAAAACATCTACGTAGATGTCAATTGTGCCACCTCTTTCTTTAAGGGGCATCTACCCTCTGTAGCCTTCCATCAATTTTAATTCTTTTTATTAGTTTTAAAATATTGAAACTTGGGGCTGATGCTTCGTATTATAGCTGAGCTGAGCTGGTAACACGGTGGAGGCTCATGCGGGGAAGGCAAATTGCTGGTAACTGATTTCCACTGCCTTTTCTTTTAATGACGGCAATTGCCAGAATATCTTTTTGATTTTTTTTTGTTTAAAATTATTTTTATATATGTTTTTAGATTATTTTGATATCAGAAATAGTTTTTAATAAATAAAAATACTATTTTAATTAATTTATAAATAAAAAACACAATTTACAAACATCCCCTTCATTACAATTTTTTTCCCCAACACTTATTGTTAGCTTGGAAGAATACCCTCGATTTGCTTAATGGTTTCTTTGTGTTAACTATTGATGATGTAAAGAAGCCATTAAGTAAAGTAATCATGCTTAATTCACTATATAAGATAGTTTGCTTAATTTAATATGTTTTCTGGACGTCGCTTTCGCGAGGAGTATGTCCCCGTCTTCTATCATACGAGCACTTTATATTCTGAAATTTTAATATATTCTGCTGAAATTAAAGCTAAATATCTTTATTGATATTATCCAAGATCTATCTTGAAAAGAATCCCACAATCAATAGTTATTGAATTATTTTAGGGATCTTAAAACTAAAATAAAACACAATTACTGAGCTAGAAAGATATTAAATGGCAGTCCTTATGAGCTGTGTTTATGAAAAATCTGCTTTTGGCAACGAAGATGCCGTCAACAAAGAAAAAATTCAGCACCCCAAATCTCGATTTTACTTGATGATGATTAGCGCGTGGCAGCAGCATATCAGATTTGTCTTGACTGCCTTTTTATATTTAGTTTGGATTTGGTGGACTGTTCTCGCCGGAAAAGTGGACTGTTCTCGCCGGAAAAATCAAATAATAACACAACATTATGAAACGACTCCTCTAGTCCTGTAACTATAACTTTTAGGGAACATTCAAAAATCACTATGAAGTGTGTGTATGATCCGATGTGCTATATTTGTTTTTATAAAAATATATATATATATATCCCTACCAAAAAACCCTCTTAATTCCTTTACTTGAACAAGAAATTAACCCCTAAAAAAAAACAAGATTCTGCGTCTCTAATTCTTCTGTCCAAGGCCTAATCTACATATCTCCTCCACCGGAGGACTATCCCACTTGAAAGCCCTTTTCTTCATTTCATTAAAATCATCCAAGCATTGCTTCTCTTTCAGACCCGAAATCATCTTCCTTCCGGTGGCAAGTTCCTTCCCGGCGACTCTATCAAAAATCTTTTCCCACCCTCTCCCCCACTCGCCATGAGCATCACATAGCTTAAGCGTCCCGTTTTCCCAAGCAGTCCAGCTCCAACCCTTATAAAGCGATTCCATAACATTACCTGCACAAGATCCTTCACAAACAGGGTTACAAGGCCTGCATTTCGCACCACTTAACGGGCCGGGACTCGACAATGCAGCCACCGGCACTCCGAACCGTTTAGGAGGAAACTCGTATCTCCGATCAGTAACGATACAAAAGGGCAATCTTTTTGTAACAAAAGGAACACCT
Organism: Salix brachista; assembly: GCA_009078335.1. Lineage (NCBI taxonomy): Eukaryota > Viridiplantae > Streptophyta > Magnoliopsida > Malpighiales > Salicaceae > Salix > Salix brachista. The sequence goes on along the minus strand of CM018573.1, from coordinate 617,799 downwards.
TGTGTAGTGAGCTGGGCTTTAAAAGCAGTTTCCGAGTTGAGTTGATGAAATCCGGCGGCGTCAAGTTGGGGAACCAGCGAAAGACGTGAAAGGGCTACTGTTGAGGTGTTCAGATCACCGATGCCAAGCCGGTCGTTAAGGCCACCATAAGTAGATCCTGGTGGGACCAGGTAGTGACCCGGGATGAAATTTTCAGGCCCCAATGGAGCATTCCAGTACCCATCAACTCGGGTACGGATTATCCAATCATACTTAAATCCATTTAGGGTTTGGAATTCCTGGATCATTGTCAGACATCCTTCCACGAGATTAAAATATTGAAGCAGGCCCTGAAACAATTAAAAACAGCACGGCACACATGAATTCACCTTCGTCTTGTCCGTTATTCGAATACCTAAACGACAGGTACTGTATTTCAACAAGTTGATGATTGGACTTTACTAAAATGTTTTCAGTAATAGTTCAGCTTTATATGGATAGATATGAACTGTTCCTGTTTTTTTATATATAGGGTGATGGACGTATTCGGAAATTGGTTTCTTTCCTTGAAATCTCAGCGATAACAACGATCCAAGGGCTATGGAACTATTTATAAAAATAAAAGTCAGAAAAAATTCTCTCAACTTTATCAAAATTTTGAAGAGAACCGAAGAAGAGACCAAGAAAAATTTCATAAATTGTAATTTATGAAAAACAAATTAGATAAATAATGTAATTACATGGACAAAAGAGAGTTTTTCCATTATTAACATACAGAAAATGAATTAAAAAGTTTGAAAATGGAATTCAAAGCAAAATATAAAACAAATCAAGAAAGGTAAAGGGGGAAGCAGACCTGTATGCCATTAGGAGAGTTAGCAGCAGTGAGGACACGGAGCTGAGGCAAGGTCTCAGGCAGAAGTTTAGGATGGATGATCCGGACAGAGGCAAGCCTAGAAACAGATTTCAAGAGAGAAAATTTGAAAGCTTTGTCGTCAAAATTGCTGTGTAAAAAGAGGTCTGAATTCGGATAGACTTCGAGAATATTCTTGACAATGGAGGGTCCAGTCAGTTCAAACCTCCTGGCTCCACCAACCAAACACACCGCCATTCTCGACCGCCGCAACTCATCGTTCAACGGATTTGACCCACTGCGATTCACGGGCGCCAAACTCGGGGGAGCAATTGAGGAATTACTCGATGTTGATGTTGTGGTGGCGGCGGCGGAGGGGCGGGTGATCAGGGACGCGGTTTTGTTGAGGAATTGCGAAGCGAGGGGGGGGAAAGAGGAAAAAGGGTTGATGGGTGTCAACGAGACGGTGAGGAGAAGGAGGAGAGTAAGAGGAGGGATGGTGAAGAGGAGAGGTTTCCAATATAGATCAGAGAACCATCTGGACATGAAAGGAGGTATGGTCATTTTTTGTGGGGATTGGACTATCATGTTTTGCAGATGAAGAAGAAGGGCTGGATCCTGGTTATGGCTGCAACCATCAAAGGGGAAATGGCTGAAACACTTGAAGGATTTTTGGGCGTTATGGTCTGGTTTTGTTAATGGTGGTTTCTGGTTAGGAGACGAGTGGCCTTCTGGGGTGATAAAAAGCAAGATGCTCACGATACACGGGGTTTAATCAAGGGAGGATGCTTTTGGAGTTCTTGGGGGTATTTTGGAGATTCTATTTTATTTTATATATATAATATAATAATATAAATAATGACAAAACTAGACCATGCATATGATTCATTTGCTTATTCCTGCATCGCTAATGAAATCAAGTTTGTTTATTTATGATTTCATTCTCGAAAAAAATCAAAAAAATAATTTAGTTAAAATTTAATTATAGAACCTAAATTAACAGTTAAAATTAAAAAAAAAATATTTTTTAACATTTAGACCATAAGTTCCGCTCCAAATATATTATTTAATAAATGAGATTATTAAACTAATTATGATTTAATTAAACTTAAAATTATTTTATTATGATGTTTGGAATTATAATTATATTGTTTTTTAAAAATATTTATTTAAAAATAATAATTATAAAACAGTTAACCGAAAAACCAAATAACTTTGTCATCCGTCACGTTTGACCTTTTTTATTTCTATATAAAGGTACAAGTATCAATGTCCATGGACCTATTTTTAGCACAAATTATCATGTAAGAGTTCACAGCTATTTTTTTATTTGATAAATTCTTCGTCGGTTTCATTGTAAGAGAATGATCCAGTTTTTTATTTACCGGAGAATAAATGTATGAATTCAACCCGTCAGAGTATTGTTTTTTTTAATTAAATCCCTTGACTTGAGATTCAAACCATTGAAGGAGGTGGAGAGGCGCACAAAAGGTAATGAAATTCGGCCTCACCTTGAGGGCCCCAGCTGGATTTCGGGCAGGAGTGGGGAAAGGCAACGAAAAGCAAGTGAATGGGGCCGGTGCGTGGCGAACGGAACAGTTCATCAAGCCATTTCTCGTCGTGACCCCCAAAATAGGAAGAGAGGTACTTTACAAATAGGGGCTAAACGAAAGGAGGGCGATTCGAAAATAGACAAGAGTTGTTTTCCTTGTGGACCCCACACCTAGCTTTGCATTAGCAAAACTTGTTTCCAAGGAGTTGGCCTCACGGATGAGGTCTGGGATCTGCCGGGGTACTCTCGTAATGTCTTGGGTTCGAATCCCGCTGGTGTAAATAATTTTTTTGGAGCCATCAGACTTGAGCTAACTTCATGATAACTGGTCCATATGCCTTGCCGAGGATTTATGGGCCATGGGATTAGTCGGGCCCCAGCGGATCCGGATAACCTTAAAAAAAAAAAAACTTGTTTTTGAAAATTTGTAATTTTTTACGATATTAAAGATTAATTTTTAAAAAATATTACTGGAATATATTTTCAAAAAAAACTTTACACCTTAAAAACCATTTCCACCACATTTCTACAGAACACTAAATTAGCTTAACTTGATTTTTCAATTCAAATACCTTGAGCCTAATCATATTTACGAAGATCGGTAAAAAGTTTTGTTTAGGTACTGTTTGTCATTGTATTTCAAAATTATTTTTGAAAAATATTATATTTTTTCTTATATTTTTAGATCATTTTCATGTGCTAATATTAAAAATATATTTTTTTAAAATATCATTTTAATATATTCTTTAACAAAAAAACTTTTTTAAAAACAACCTCAACCACACTCATAAACAGAAAACAAATTACTTGGATTATTCTATAGATTGACAGGTTAGATTTTTATTTTTTTATTATATTGGAATTAATTCTATATTTTTTTTTATTTCTCTCCTTATTCTTTGAATTTTTTACTTGCTATTAATTTCTTTTGTTTTTTCTGTCATTCTTTGACAATATTTATTTTTATTCATATTTATGCATCTATGCTTTTAGTTTTTGTTTTTAATTTTTGTCGTTTTATTTTTTTATTAGGGATTTATTTTTATTTGGTTTAGTCATGAAATTTTAATTTATGATGGTGGTCATTTTAAAATTAATATTGCTCCATTTTCATCCTTTTTTTTTGTATTTTTTGTTATATTTATCTGTTCTTTGGATCAAATAATTTTTTGATTTTATTGTTTGCGCCATAATAGTGATAATTTTAGTGATAATTTTTTTATTATTTTTTTTGTAAAAATGTTTTGCTTTTTTATTTTGTTTGTTTGTGCAATTTAATAAAGATTTTAATTGTTTGGACAATAATGTTGATAATAATTTTAACTGTTATAATAATGATAATGATGGTAAAGTAGTGATGGATTTTTAATTTATGTTTTCTTCTTTTTGTAAATAGAAAATTAACTACTTATTTTTGTTATTTGATTATTGCAGGTGTTTTCACAATTTATATTTTGTTTTTATGTTGAATTTAAATTGAATTATAAAATGAACTAATCTTAATACAGTGAATTTAATAATTCAGATATCCCAATCTTCTTGCTTTTATAATGATGATGATAATTTTATGTTGGTTATTTTGTTGAAATCTACTAAATAAATAAATTTATATCGATTTAAAATTCATATATTTTTATAGAAAACTGGCGTTTAACAGGAATTCTGCACATATTTATTATTTTGCATAAATTTCTATTATAATAAAAAAATTCACACAATTAATATTTTTTGCGTTGAAAAAAATATGGTGCCACTTATGATGTGGCGCGTGGGCATTACCTAGTATATATATATAACACGTAAGAGTTTTAAATACCATTTGCTTTTTGTTTTTTAGTATTTTTTAAGAGAATTTTTTATTTGAAAAATATTCAGTTGACTTATTAGGATCTTGGAAGGTTTTAACGTGTAAATATAAAAAAGTAAAAAGCATAACGTATCACAATTGTAAACATCCACGTAGATGTCAACTGTCCCACCTCTTTCTCTAAGCCTGCAGGCTTGCATCAATTTTAATTTTTTTTATTAGTTTTAAAATATTGAAACTTGGGGTTGATGCTTCGTATTATAAATGAACTGAGGTCGTAACTGGTTGCAGGATCATGTGGAAGGCAAATTGCTAGTAGCTGACTCCCACTGCCTTTTCTTTTAATGATGGTAATTTCCAAAATATCTTCCATGTGCATGCGATTGTTCAACGACCATTCGGCCTTTTTTTTTATATTGTAGAGGTGTTTAAAATTTCATTTTTTTTGTTTAAATTATTTTTATATGTGTTTTTAGATTATTTTTATATGTGTTTTTAGATTATTTTGATATTTAAAATAATTTTTAATAAATAAAAATATTATTTTAGTCAATTTTTAAATTAAAAAAACTTAAAAATACAATCATCATTATACTTATAAACATCCCCTTCATCACAATTATCTTGTGATTTTTTTAAAAAGCTAATATATTATTAACAAAATCTGACAAACTAGCAAAGGTATAAATGTTTTTTTTTTAAAAAAAAACATAAAAATAAAAACAGCAAAGCTAGGAAAAAACTGTATTTAAAAAAAACATAAAAATAAAAAATATACAAGTCATTTGCCTTATGTTTCACCGCAACCGGAACTAATTTTTTTAATATGTGAAAAAAAAATATTAAAGGTCCTATATTTTTTTATGATGTTATAAATAGCGAAATAATCAACCTATATAACTTTTTTTATTTAATTTTTTCATAAATTTATTTTATCATGGATAAGGCATTTAAAATAATAATAACAATTGCTTTTAATGTATTGTTTTTCTTAAAAATATACGAGGCTAATTATATATTTTGAAACTTGTTTAATATTAACGCCTTAATATATATATATATATATATATATATATATATATATATATATATATATATATATATATATATATATATATATATGAACTATGTGTTTTGTTTCAAAAAAATCTCAAATTAATTTAATCTTAGTGTTCTAAAATACTTTTAATATAATAATATGAAAAATAAATCTTAAAAAAAATAATTTCTTTTTATAACAATAATGATGGTGGAAACGATTTTTTCACCAATAATAATTAGAATATTAATTATTTACAATAATGATTATAATGACAGTTAGTATAATTATGACAATTTAACAATTATGATAATAACAATGAGAATAATAATCAAAATAATTCATCAGTCGATATTGTTTTTGTGAAAAATTGACCCCTGAATCTTTTTTGTGTATGATATTTCAGATCTAATATCGTGTAAACAGAAAATATACGAAGCCACACATAGAAAAAAAAAGTGGAAAAATTAGGTCAAATTATCTACAATGAAAAAATATATGAGTCACTTGCCCTATGTTTTGCCGGAGTCATAACCAAATTTTGTAACATGTAAAGAAAAAATTAATGGTTCTAGATTTTGTTTAGAAAAATCATTTTATTGTATCTTTTTTTAGATTAAAATTTGTTCAATACCATTATTCAACACCAAAATTATCACGAATTGAACTTCATGATTTGCTTTGATTTGCTTTATTTAAGGTTATCATGGTCTTATAACAAAAGTCACATATTTGAAAGGTTAACCTAGGTTGACTCGAGTTGATCTAATATATCATCGTTTCAATATTTTTTTTAATATGTCAACTGCTTTTTTTAGTTAAACTATATTTTTATTAATTTTTGATGTTATATTTACACTCATCAAGTCGATCGAATTATATTAGTTCAACTCTTATTTATTTTACTTATATATGAAATTTAAATTGCACAATTCTAAATAATTTTATTTTTGGATTTGAATTATTTTTAAAAAATAAAAATTAATATATATATATATAACCTTGAATCAGAATGCCAAAAAACTTCAGAAATAGAATATTTTGTTATAATTGAAAAAACAAAACACCAACCAAAACAGAATTATTAAACTCGACATGAAGTGTGTGATCGTATATATTTTTTTTAAAAAGAGAAAATCCGTACCAAAAAAACCCACTTAATTCCTTTACTTTAGCAACAAATTAACCCCTGAAAAAACAAGTCCAAGATTCTGCCTCTCTAATTCTTCTGTCCAAGGCCTAATCTACATATCTCCTCCACCGGAGGACTATCCCACTTGAAAGCCCTTCTCTTCATTTCATTAAAATCATCCAAGCATTGCTTCTCTTTCAGACCCGAAACCATCTTCCTTCCGGTGGCAAGTTCCTTCCCGGCGACTCTATCAAAAATCTGTTCCCACCCTCTCCCCCACCCACCACGAGCATCACATAGCTTAAGCGTCCCGTTTTCCCAAGCAGTCCAGCTCCAACCTTATAAAGCGATTCCATAACATTACCTGCACAAGATCCTTCACAAACAGGGTTACAAGGCCTGCATTTCGCACCACTTAACGGGCCGGGACTCGACAATGCAGCCACCGGCACCCCGAACCGTTTAGGAGGAAACTCGTATCTCCGATCAGTAACGATACAAAAGGGCAATCTTTTTGTAACAAAAGGAACACCTTGTGTAGTGAGCTGGGCTTTAAAAGCAGTTTCCGAGTTGAGTTGATGAAATCCGGCGGCGTCAAGTTGGGGAACCAGCGACAGACGTGAAAGGGCTACTGTTGAGGTTTTAAGATCACCGATGCCAAGCCGGTCGTTAAGGCCGCCGTAAGTAGATCCTGGTGGGACCAGGTAGTGACCCGGGATGAAATTTTCAGGCCCCAATGGAGCATTCCAGTACCCATCAACCCGGGTACGGATTATCCAATCATACTTAAATCCATTTAGGGTTTGGAATTCCTGGATCATTGTCAGACATCCTTCCACGAGATTAAAATATTGAAGCAGGCCCTGAAACAATTAAAAACAGCACGGCACACATGATTTCACCTTCGTCTTGTCCGTTATTCGAGTACCGAAACGACAGGTACTGTATTTCAACAAGTTGATGATGACTGGACTTTACTAACACGTTTTCAGTAGTAGTTCATGCTTTATATGGATAGATATGAACTGTTCCTGAAAATTTATATATAGGGTGATGGACGTATTCGGAAATTTGTTTCTTTCCTTGAAATCTCAGCAATAACAACAATCCAAAGGCTATGGAACTATTTATAAAAATTAAAATTAAAATAAAAGTCAGAAAATTCTCTCAACTTCATCAGAATTTTGAAGAGAACATAAGAAGAGACGATGAAAATTTTCATGAATTGTAATTAATGAAAAACAAATTAGATAAATAATGTTACTATACGGAAAAAAGAGAGTTCGTCCATCATTAACATACCGAAAATGAATTAAAAAAAAGGTTGAAAATGGAATTCAAAGCAAAATATAAAACAAATCAAAGAAAGTAAAACTGGAAAGCAGACCTGTATGCCATTAGGAGAGTTAGCAGCAGTGAGGACACGACGCTGAGGCAAGGTCTCACGCAGAAGTTTAGGATGGAGGATCCGGACAGAGGCAAGCCTAGAAACAGATTTCAAGAGAGAAAATTTGAAAGCTTTGTCGTCAAAATTGCTGTGTAAAAAGAGGTCTGAATTTGGATAGACTTGGATAATATTCTTGACAATGGAGGGTCCAGTGAGTTCAAACCTCCTGGCTCCACCAACCAAACACACTGCCATTCTCGACCGCCGCAACTCATCGTTCAACGGATTTGACGCACTGCCATTCACGGGCGCCAAACTCGGGGGAGCAATTGAGGAATTCCTCGATGTTGATGTTGTGGTGGTGGCGGCGGCGGAGGGGAGGGTGATCAGGGACGCGGTTTTGTTGAGGAAGTGGGAAGCGAAGGGGGGGAAAGAGGAAAAAGGGTTGATGGGTGTCAAAGAGACGGTGAGGAAAAGGAGGAGAGTAAGAGGAGGGATGGTGAAGTGGAGAGGTTTCCAATATTGATTAGAGAACCATCTGGACATGAATGGAGTTTTGGTCATTTTTTGTGGGGATGTTTTGCAGATGAAGAAGAAGGGTTGGATCCTGGTTTTGGCTGCACCCATCAAGGGGGAAATGGCTGAAAAACTTGGACGAATTTCGGGCGTTATGGTCTGGTTTTGTAATGGTGGTTTCCGGTTAGGAGACGAGTGGCCTTCTGGGGTGGTAAAAAGCAAGATGCTAACGATACGCGGGGTTTTATTCAGGGGAGGATGCTTTTGGAGTTCTTGGGGGGATTTTTGAGATTTTATGTTTATATATATATAATTCATTAATTGCAAATATATTATTCATTAATTGCAAGTTTATTTATCTATTAGGCGAAATTATTTTATGTTTTTTTTTTCAAGAAACAATTACTATAAAAAAAGGGGTCATTAGCAACGAAATTTTGCAACCGAATTTTTTTGAATTTTTCAAATGACATAAATGGTATTTGTCACTAGCCGGCATTGCTTTTAACTTTAATAGTATCATCATTTACGGAAAATTGATGAGAAGATTACGGCAGACTCATATGAAGAAGCAGACACAGTTCAGGAGCAATTGGGAAAGGAATAAGTTGGTTCTCCTTCAGCTGCCTGAGTATCTCATGATTATTCAAACCAGCGGATTATTGCAGATCCAGATGAAGAAGCACACATGGTTAAGGAGAAAAACAGAGAGGAATCAATTGATTCTCCTTCAGGGAGAATTGACGAACAGAATATTGCAGCTACCGGGGTATCTCATGATTATTCAAACAAGCAGATTACTGCAGATCCAAATGAAGAAGCAGTCATAGTTATTGAGAAAAAAGAGAGGAATCACCTGATTCTACTTCAGGGAGAATAAACGAGCATATTATTGCAGTTGCCGGGGTATCTCATGATTATTCAAACCAGCAGATTAATGCAGATCTAGATGAAGAAACGGGCATAATGAAGGAGAAAAGCAGTGAGGAATCATTTGATTCTCCTTCACGGAGAATTGTAAATGTTGATTTACTTAGACATTTAAATGCAACTGAATCTCTGTTATATTATAAATTTTAATTACTAGATTTTTATTTCAACCATATTTATTTAGTTTTCAATATTAATGATATTTCAATATGTTCTACTAGTTTTAAAATATTTATTCATAATTAATTAAACAATAAATAAATTTAAAATTAATTATTATTTGCAACGGAATTTCCGTTGCAAATTCTACCTTTGCAACGGAATTTCCATTGCAATTTGCATTGGATTTGCAATGGTAATTCCGTAGCAAATTAATTTACAATGGACAATCCGTTGCAAAGATAGAATTTGCAACCGCAGGAATGTAACAAATTACTTCGGTTGCAAATTCCGATGCTAATTAATATTAGCAATAAATTTCTTTATCATTTGAAACGGATCAATCCGTTGCTAATGATTTCTTTTTTTAGTAGTAAATTAGGTGTTGAGTTAAATTTCAAGAAATGAGATTATTAAACAAATTATGATTTAATTAAACTCAAAACTCTTTTATTAGGATTTTTCAAAGTATTCTTTTAAGGAAATATATAAAAATATTTTTTTATAAATAATAATTATAAAACACAGTTTAAACTGAAAAACCAAATAACTTTGGCATCGGCCACGTTTGATCCCCTCTCTCTCTCTCTCTCTCTCTCTCTCTAAAGGTACAAGTGTCAATGTCCATGGACCTATTTTTAGCACAAATTATCATGTAAAAGTTCACAGCTATTTTTATTTGATAAATTCTTTGGTTTCATAGTAAGAGAATGACACCGTTTTTTATTCAACCCGTCAGAGTATTATTATTTTTAATTAAATCCCTTGACTTGAGATTCAATTCAAACCATGGAAATGTAATGACACGTGTTGTGGAGAACGAGGAGGGCGATTCGAAAATAGACAAGAGTAAAAAATGAGAGCCAATTCAATGATTTTTCCTTGTGGACCCCACACCTGGCTTTGAATTAATTTCATGTACTTTGCATTAGTAAAACTTGTTTTTGAAATTTTTTAGTTTTTGACGATATTAAAGATTAATTTTAAAAAATATTATTCGAATATATTTTCAAAAAACACTTTACACCTTGAAAACCATTTCAACCACATTTCTACAAATCACTAAAGAGTATTTTGCGCTGTGTTTTAAAAACTTTTTTGAAAAAAATAAAATAAAATAAAATATTTTATGTTTTATTTTAAATTAAAAAAATTGATGTTTTTAGATCATTTTCATGTCATGATATCAAAAATAATTTTTAAAAAATAAAATAAAAATCATTTTAATATATTTCTGATAAAAAAACACCTTAAAAAATAAACTCAATCACACTCCTTAACTGATACCAAATTAGCTTGACTTGACTTTTCAATTAAAAAACCTTGAGAGCCTAATCATAGTTACAAGATCGACAAAAGGTTTAGATTTTGTTTCTCACTCCATTTCAAAGTGTTTTTGAAAAAAAAATTATTTTTGACTTTAAAATAATATTTTTGATGTTTTAAAATTATTTTCATATACTAATAGCAAAAATATTTTTTAAAATAAATAAATAATATTAATTTGATATATTTATAAATTATTTAAAAAAAACAATCTTAATTACATTCCTAAATCGTCACTTACTAGGCGTGGACAGCAAATTAGTTGGATTATTCTATAGATTGAGAGGGTTAGCTTCTTCTTTTTTTAATCAATGAGTTATTGAATTAAGCAGCCTCATTAAGTCAGGTTTTATAACATTCGGTTACGCATATATCAAGAGGCTAGCCTGACTTAATGAGGCTACTTAATTCAATAAATACATATAGTATAGAAACTCTAATTTATGATTTTGTTATTGAACATTATTTTCAGGTGTTTTGTTTTTCTAAAAAAATTACAGCTCTTTAAATAAATTTAAAAACTAACCTAAATCAACTATAAAATATAAAATTATCAGTATTCAATTTCCTAAACTAAATAAAAAAAGATGAAAATATGAAAAAACTCAAAACCCACACCATAAAAATGAAGTGTGATCCGTGTCTGCCTTCACATCTGATATGCACCTTGCCTGGAGGACATTGAATTTTTTGAACGAGATGAGGGTTAGATTTCAAGAAATAGCGAAGGAGTTAGGTTTTGCAATGGTGACCACCTGATATTTGAGGCCGTAGCCAACGCCTGTTGATTGATCCTCCTTGCATTTTTTTTGCTTGCGGTGATGAGAGGAGAGCAGACCTATCAACGTTTCTGCATGCAATCTGTTGATTTTTCTGTCTGTTTTCTCCCGGGTGGTCTTGCAGGCCCGTTAAGAAACGATGTTGTCTAGAAAGGGTGGGCTCAATGAGGCCCACTTATTGTGGATCGGTTTGAGATAAGCCCAAGAGAAGGCTAGATATGCAGTGAAGAAAATTTAATCGTGATTATTTTATATGTTGATTTAACTTACATAATCTTGATTTAAAAGAAAAACATATCTTAATTTATTCCATGGAAGCATATAAAATTGGGCTCCCTTGCCATTTGCAAGCGCGGGCTTCGGCCTAATTGATTGAAACATTCAATAGCCCGTCTGCTTTGCGAAATATCTCGGCAAAGCCCAACACATTTAACTTTACGAGCCCTGCGCTTACTCTGAGATGCTCTTTCGAGGCCTCCTCCTTGAATGCTGGGAATTCTGAATATGGGAAAGATTTATTTACGTGGTATTTAAATAAGGTAAATATATATATTTCCATATAATAAATATATAATTAATTATCTTGTTTATTTTTTTCAATAGTTTTGAAAATAGGATTCTGTGATTTAAATGAGGTTTACTATACAAAGTTATATTTCATTTCAAACAAGGCAAGAACAATCCACTCGAATTTCAAATTTGATTAATAAGTTGATTTCATGCAAGTTGTGATTGGATGAATTATACTCAACTAGAAATCCGATGAGGCAATCAAATCTGTATCGATTACAGCCTTAATTATAAAGGATACTATGCACACTGTTTTTTATTTTATTTTATTATATATATATATATATATAATATAATAAAATACACTATGAATTCTTATAATATATTCTATGTTTTCTATGAGACCTATGCGTATCTCATATATAATCCTAATTCTTATAATATATAATCATTTTTGTAAGGGAAAGTAAATCTTTTAATCGTCAATTATATTCTCCGGTTTAATATTAATATGAAGATTTTGTCGTTGCTTGACTAATTTATTTCATTTTAAATCGGTTGATTGCCCTTATAAATACCTATATTATCCAAAAACCCTAGCATATCTTTCAGCAATCCACTGTCATTTTATACTCCATAGCAAAGTCCAGTCAACTCGAGAGCATCATGGCTTCCCATCTCAACTCGAACATGGTTAGCCCTTGTTTATACCTGTCATTAACTTCCATCCATTGTCATTTTCTCACAGCTTTTAATGGCTTGTTCTCTTGCAGTCTTGTGGTTTGAAAGTGGAGACCAAAGACCCAGAATGGCACAGGACATTAACCAAAGTACTGAAAAGAATCAAAGGTACTTTTATTTCTTGTTTTGTTCGAGATTTTTAATATTATTTCTAACCCGCGACCGTTTTTCTTCAGGGGTTAGTTACGCCATCGATGTTGAGCAGGGCATGGCATACATCAGAGGTAGAGTGGATCCAAACAAGCTGCTTAAAAAGCTATCAAAAGGAGGAAAACACGCAGACATTTGCTGGGTCGAGACAGGAAATATGAATCCTTACATGAACAACGGCTACCAGTATCCCCCCCCAGGTGCAGGATATCCCCAGCCAGGGCCAGGATATCACCCGGGCTACCACCCGGGCTATGCCCTGGCCAGCTACTATCCGAAGAGACCACCCCCTTACTCTGGCTATGGCTATGGCTATGGCTATGATCCTCGTGGCTACGAGTTTCCTACCTGGGCTTAGTTTGTCTTCATAGATATAGAAAATCGATGCTCACTGGGACTCCCTGTTTTTAGCCAGTCTCCTTAGTAGCAGGTCGATGCGTGCGCATGGGCCCAGATGGTCTTGTCTTCCGTAGCGGCTCGAATGGATGGCGCATGGTTTTTATGTGGCTCGTTTGGCTATTGTATTTTATTCACGACAATTTGATATTTCTGATCTTGATCTTAATTTAATTTCTGGTGGGATGCAATTTATGGACCATGTATTTCCTATAGCTTCAAGCAAGCATAAATTTTTAGTATTTTTTACTTTTTGTTTTTTAGTATTTTCTAAAAGAATTTTTTATTTGAAAAATATATAATTGACTTATGAGGATGGCTTTAACGTGTTAATATAAAAAAGTAGAATTGGTTTGAAAAGCATAGCGTATCACAATTGAAAACATCTACGTAGATGTCAATTGTGTTTGTGCCACCTCTTTCTTTAAGAGACATCTACCCTCTGTAGCCTGACATCAATTTTAATTCTTTTTATTAGTTTTAAAATATTGAAACTTGGGGCTGATGCTTCGTATTGTAGATGAGCTGAGCTGGTAACGCGGTGGAGGCTCATGCGAGGAAGGCCAATTGCTGGCAACTGATTTCCACTGCCTTTTCTTTTAATGACGGCAATTGCCAGAATATCTTTTTGAATTTTTTTTTGTTTAAATTATTTTTATATATGTTTTTAGATTATTTTGATATCAGAAATAGTTTTTAACTAGTTTGAGTTTTATGTGTCTGTTTGAGAGTATAGTGGAGAATGTTTTCAAAAATATTTTTCATTCAAAAATATATTAAAATAATATTTTTTATTTTTAAAAAAAATATTTTTGATATCAGCACATGAAAATGATCTAAAAACTAAATTTTTTTTATCTTAAAGTCAAAAATAAAATATTTTTTTTTCTTCCAAAAACACTTTTAAAATATAATGTAAAACATCATCTATAACTAAAATAAAGGATAGTTGTTGCTCCCTTGTTTACAACATGAAATTGATTGTGCGTGAAAAGTATTCATATTCATGATATGGTGAAGTCTTCTTTTGGTTAATTTAATTATCAAGATTTTATATTTTCAGCTTAAGGGTTTTAATTAATTTTCCATTCTTATATAAAAAAAATTGATTCAAATCAATTTAAAAGATTCAAGTTATTTAAAAAAAATATTGGATAATGCTCACCCTTAATTAATATAAAAGTGGTTTGAAATATAAAAATTGAAAACCTCCTAAATGGAGCTTCAAAAAAAAATTTGCTGGTTTTTGACATGGAATCCATGGAGCTTCAAAATCTCCATCCATGCTGACAGAATCATATCTTTAATTCCTAGAATGATTCGAGTAATATAAAAACTTAATAAAATGTATCAAATTATTTAAAAAAAAACAAATTACTCAACCATGAAATTTAAAAATAAGATTATATTCTTGTGAATCTCAATATCATTTTCAGAATAAAAAATATACTTATGCTTATTTATTTAAATGGTAAGATCTCATTGAAATTATACACTACCAAAATTAATTTTTCTACTAATGGAAATTTATGTTGATACTGTAATGTAATTTCTAGTGTAATTGTTTTTCTGACAAACACACGAACATGAACCATTCATTGATAATTTCTTTTCTATTTGTGATTTCATTTGCATTGAATCTAGAGACAGAAACATTAGTATAGCCATTGATAATAGTGACATTAGTATATTATGTTGGTGGGGCCGTCAAAATATATCATGGTTACTACGAAAACATTTAGAAATGTCGTGAATGTCTTCCGGTAACCGATTCTCTTGTTCGTTTTGTTTCTTGTAGCAAGAGAAATGCAAGTCAACTCAGCATGCAGAGGGTTTAAAAATGATATAGAAACCAGATTGGTCCGATATAAGTAGCGAGCAATATCATATCCGTATCTATAAAAGATTTTTGGAAACCAAAATAATTACAAAATGCATGTCAGAAGTGGGTCAAATAAGATGATGTGAACCAAACAAAGATGCGATGGTAACCACTACGACGTCCTTCTCTCGCACACATGCACCAGACTGCTAAATGTCACATAAGAAGGAGAGGTTAAAAATCTCATCAGGGAGAAAGATTTATGCTTTTGGTAAGCAGAGATAGCATGTTACGAGACCGGATTACGAGGAGAAAGTTTGTCAGGATCTTCTCTGTACTCTTCTGGTTTTAATAAGAAAACTCTCACATGGGAGTTGGAAGGAGGTGAGAATCATTCACCAACCAGGAAAAAAACAGACTTCTCTCACCCATCTAATATATGATGAAATGTGGTGTGGGCCCACAATCGAATATGGGATGTTGAATGAAAGAAACCCCATACCTTGTGATGATGCTAGAATCGATCTCGCCTCCACCAACACCGATTTGTTTTTAATTTGTCGTGGTTTTGTGGGAGCCAAAATGGACTCGCAGCTGCCATGCCAATCATAAGTACATTTTGCCAATGGAATGTACTTTTGCACACCCAAATCCTCCCAAAAACTATATTGACGAAATCTCAGGAGCAGAGGCCTGACACCTGCCATATAGCTGTAGTTTACAGTGTTGTTATCCAATAATGGAGAATCACCAAAGGTGCCCTTTTTTAGCATCGTCCAGATTGGTTGACGAAGACCATCTAGCAACTAGCAACTAGAAAGTGAAGGCCGGTCACCGCAGCCCAAACCACCCACACTAGTTCTAATTTTTGGGACAATGCGTGATCACTCGACCCAGTGAGCCTAGCCTAGGCTATCTTAGCACACACTGTAACATGTTAAAAGTACTTGGAGTCTAAAACACCACTTCTACGAGGCGCATATGCATGAATCTTGAACAGTAAATATACTATTTATATATTATTTCATAGAAAGAGACAAAGAAAGAGCTGTAGCCTATTGGTAAAGACAAAAACCTATCATGAGAGCGGAGGCGCCAGGCAGGGGTTCGACCCCTTCCTGGCGCATTTGTTTTTCGCAAATCTTGCTTTTTTTTTTTCTTTTCCAGTTATGTTTTTTTTTTTTTTTTTCTTTTTTATTTATTTAATTTGACGTTTTTTTATTTTTTCTTTTTTTTTAACTTTGTTTTTAAAAAAACAATTTATTGACATTTTTTTTCTTTGATTGAATTTTTTCCAATTATTAACTCAATAAGAATAATAATATTAGTTTTTTTTCTTGCTTTTTTTTTATGTTTTTTATTTTTTTTCATCGTAATAATTTAATATTTTTTATTGTTTTAGTTGTAATGGTAATAATATTCTTAGATTTTAAGACTTTGATGTTTTCATTTAGGCCCTTATACTTTTAATTTTCGATTTTAATCCCTTTATATTTAATATTCATTTCAGCCCTATTACTTTTAATTTTTCATTTTAATCCCTTTATTTATTTTAATTTCAAGAATAATCCTTACTTTGGTCCATATATATATATAAGTGTGCTTAGCTTTGATTTTTATTTTTTTTTATTTTCATATTTGTTGGGCTGGTATATTTTTTTCAAAAAAAAAAATAGTTCTTAAATTTTATTTTATATCTATGATCATTTGGAAATTGATATTTGTATTTTTTTTGTTATTTCTTTTAGTTTTTTTTCCTTTTTCCTTTTTTATTTTTACGTCATATGACTTTTTTTACCTGATAATTTTATTTTTTTTTTGATCTTTTATTAAAGTTTTTATGATTTTTTTAGTCTTTTATTTTTTTTCATTATAATAATAATAATAATAATAATAATAATAATAATAATAATAATAATAATAATAATAATAATAATTTAATGTTTTTCTCTTACTTCCTCTTTTGTTAATGTTTTTTAGGTTTTTTTTTCTCTCGGGATAATTTGATAATTTTTATTCTTTTAATAGTTATACAAACTTTTTACTCAGCCCTCAAAGTAGTGTAATATTTTTTTATAAATTTTCAGGTCAAATAATTTTTTTTCGAGTCAATAATTTTTATTGTTTTTTTCATTTATTTTATTTTTTCATTTGCTTTTTTGTTAATGTTTTTAGGGTTTTTTTTAAGCCTTTGATTTAATTTTGTTTTCTTCCCGTTATTAAAACAATAATAATATAAATATTAAGAATAATAATAGTAATTTTAGGTTTTTGTTCTGACGTGCTTTTTTATTATTTTTTTTGGTTTTTCTATGAGATTTGTTAAATAATGTTTATTGTTTTGACAGTGATGGTGATGATAATTTAAGAAATTAAGACTTTGATTTACTATTATTATAATAAAGGATGTTGATCTTTTTTATCATATCAAATTTTATATACTGGGATATTATATTTTAATCTCAACAGTTGTGAAGATTATTTGTTCTGTCCGCACTATGCCCGCAACGTAGTGCAGGCAATCCAGCTAGTTTTAAAACTATATAGCTAACCTTTTTCATTTAACCCGTGTTTTTTTTTTTTTTTTTTGGTTATTAAAGTCTTGTCTGGCTCCCTTTTGCACTCTTTCTCTCCCCCGCAACCTTCCACGTTCAAACACAAAAAAGCAACACGTTCATGAATCATGATCATTAATAATATAGAGTCGTGATAATTTATATGATGTTCTAAGAAAATAAGTTAGAACTTGTCGGTCACATGCAGAAATCTACTCTTCTTTTTTTTCTTTTTTTTTTTCTGCTAAAAGGGTTCGAGCAGGAAGCCCTAAATATTTGTTTAATAAATAATAATTATAATTTGAGAAATTAAGAATAAAATACGACTTGTCAAATAAATTTATCATATTGTTCAATTTTCCTTAGCTTTTCCACATACCAAAACATTTTCACAGTTGATTGCAAAAACATTTTTTAGATTTTTTTTAAAATTGTTATTTTAAAATTGATGTGAGATGTATTTTTGCATTCAAAATAAATAAATAATAAATTATTTTATTTTCTTACGAAACCATGATTCAAAATGCAATTATATATGGAGCTCAATGCATAGAGTGAGATTTTTTAGCTTTGTTGTTATGTTTTATTTTTTAAATAAATTTTAGAAAAATATATTTAGTTATAGTCTTAGAAATATAAATTTTCAAAAATATATATTTAAAAACTGATAAAAAATGAATTTTTATATCTAAAATAAAAAAAAATAGATTTTCTTAGCTTTAATAAAATCAAGATATGAAATAGAATTGTATAAACTAGTATAAAAACATTCAATTTTTGGAATACATCAAAATGATATTATTGGGATACATCAAAAAATATTTTTGATATTAATACATCAAAATAATATTTTTAAAATATATCTTTTGAATGTTTTTATATCATTTTGATGTATTAATATCCAAAATATTTTTTGTAAAAAAATATTATTTTAATGATTTATAAAAGAAAATACTTTGTGCAAGGTTTACCATAAAGGCCAAGGATTTCGGTTCATTGGAACAGCAAATGTTTTTTACTTGGAAATATATTATAATAATATTTTTATTATTTTTATATAAAAAATTGACATCAACGAATTTGTTTTAAACGATTTTTTTATATTTATCTGGTAACCAAATGATTTGCTTAAAAACTTATTTTTGAAAAATTAAAATCTAATTTAAGGTTTTAAATAAGATAAAAAAGTATATTTATCTAGTAAAATTTCATAGACCGGACTAAATTAACTCTTTGTTTTTTTATATATAAAACATTTTTTTATTAATATTATAATTGAGTAACCCGCCCCGTCCGTGTGTAGTCACTACATTGTCCAAGGCCTTGTTTGTTTCAAGGAAAGTGGTTTCCGGGAAACCACTTTCCAAACTTTCTTGTGTTTGTTTGCCTTCCGGAAAGTTAGTCAACGAAAAACACTTTCCAGTCAAAGAAAAATTTGGCTTGGTTTTCAGGAAACTGTTTTCTGGAAAATTTGGGCGGAAAACATTTTCCGGAAGTTGTGAAAAAATTAGAAATGTCATTATTTGCTGATTATATCAAATTTGATCATCAAACTTTTGATTGCTATATATAATTTGTTTTGAATATTTATTTTTCAATTCCATCTCTTAAAATTTAATTTTTATATTAATTTTGGTCCTTATTTTTATAATTGCTATTTGCTTTTTTCTTATCATTTTTTTATTGAAATTTTTTATCTATCAAATTTGGTCCTCATTTTTTTTATTGTTACTTATTATTATTTTAATTTATTCACCTTTCATTTTTTTTTTAATTTTTTAGATTTGATCTCTATTATTTTGATTATTATTTATTTTATTTGAGATAATTTATGAAATTATATTTTTTTTCAATTTCATTCTCATTCAACTTTTTAATTTGTATGATTTGTTCCTCATTATTTTAATAAACTTGAAAAAAAAATTAATTTATTAATAAATTATTTTCCAGTTCATTTTCCATAACACAAACAAACACTGGAAAGTGTTTTCCAGTTCATTTTTCATAACACTGCCAAACATCGGAATTCACTTTCCCCGGAATTCACTTTTCAAAAGGAAACCACTTTTCAGCAAACAAACGGGGCCCAAGTTAAAAGAAACTCGGAGAGAAATGAGGTAGTCTATTGAGTTAGTGGGCCCACGAAAGTCTATTGAGTTAGTGGGCCCATAATAAAAGTTGACTAAAAAGGCAACCCATTTTCAAGAAGAAGAGGTGCCGGGCCAACAGGGGCGGTGAGTTTTGGGAACGCGTCAATCTCCACTTCTATAAGCGTCAAACTCATACGCCACCCAAAGTACACATAAAAAAGAAGAAGAAGAAAAAAAAAAGGCTTTGTTTTCCCAGGGCCCCACTTTTTGGTCACGTGGGTCCCGCTTTTTGGTCACCCAAAGTACACAAATGATCCCGCTTACACCTGTCTATTCTCTGACCAGGCCGTACCTTCACCACTCTAATAGAGGTTACGAGCGCCCGCGCGATGCGCTGAATTTGTTTTATCTATATAGAACTTTAATTGATTTTATGCGTGTTGTATTTTATTATTTTAATATTCAATGAGTAAAATTATAATTGATAAAATCTATTAGAAACGGCTTTTTTCCACCAAAAAATGATTGAATATTGCTACTACTAAAACTCTTTTGATAAAATCCGTTAGAAATGATTTTTTTTTATATGTAGGAAATTGATTGTAAAATTTATTGCTCATATTATTATATTACAAATATTTTAGAATAATAATAAATAGGTCTCACATATTTATAAGAAAAAAAATAATCATTATCATTATTTTGAATGTATTATCTATAATAATAAGAAATTTTAACACCTAACAGTATCAAAAAAAATTAAAAAACTAAATAAATGGAAAAAAAAAATATTATTAGATTTAAAAAAATAAAAAAGAAGAATAAAAAAAAAAGAGTAGAAATAATCATTTTTGAAATGACTACCAACAAAAATTAAAATGTAAACATAAAAGAAAATAACCTTAATAACAGTAGAAATAATAAAAATTGGTGAGACCATAATTATTGTTAGAGAAAAAATTTCCATAATTTTTTTTTATATAATATTATATTAAAAGCATTTCAAAACAATGATATTAATTTTTTTTCCAAAAAAGCTTAAGTCTCATATATATATAATTAGTCTAACATATTTAAAAGAAAATAAAACTTACAAATAATCATTATTATTATTTTGAATATTTTATCTATAATAATTAAAAAATTCAATACCTAACAATATTAACAAAAAATAAATATGATTATATTTAAAGAAATTATTTAACTTGAAGAATAAAAAAAAAGAAATTATAACAAATATTGTTTTTGAAATGATTACCAACACAGATTAAAATTAAAAAATTATAAAAATCTTAATAAGAGAGGAATACAAAAATTGAAACAAAAACTAAGGGCATGTATATATATGCACAGAAATAAGAATTATGTAAGAAATATAAAAAAAGGAATTTTTTTCAAATGGTAATGAACAACGAAAACCACAATTGAAATAAATGTTCATTAGTGTTTGAAATTGCAATCTTCTTTAGCTATTTTATAAAATAATAGTAGTGGTTCCCGTAAGCTGACCCGGACACCCTGTTTATAAAAGAAAAAATTATAAGTGGGAAAAAAACAGAAAAAATTAAAAAAGATGGGTCTGGGGATTATTCTTGGCACGCGTAAGTTGTCTCAGGCATCACAATTAAAAAAAAAAACGTATACGTAGGGAAAAAATCAGGGGAAAAATGTTAGAAAAAAATGGATTCGGAGATTAGTTGTGGTGCACGTAAGTTGTCACAGATACTTTGGTTAAAAAAACACAAAAAAAGAAATCCAATTAAAAAAGATATTAAAAAAAAAAAGCTAACCAGGACACCCCGATTATAAAAAAAAAAAAATGTGTAATTGGAAAAAAAAGGAAAAAAAATGTTAAAAAAAGATGGGTACGAAGATTAGTCATGGTGCGTGTAAGCTGTCCCGACCACCTCGTTTTTTTTTTAAAAAAGGAAGTCCGGTTATAGAAAAAAAGTGCAAGGGGAAAGCACATTTTTAAACAGTAATGAGAGAAAAAATTATGGCGCACATAAACTAACCCGGACATCCTGGTCATGGAAAAAAAATGTATAAGTAGGAAAAAAAACAAGGGAAAAAATGCAAAAAAAAAAAGTGGATCTGGAGATTAGTCGTGGTGTGCGTAAGCTGACATGGATACTCCGACTTTTATTAAAAAATGAAGCCTAGTTAAAAAAAAAACTTTTCAAATAGTAATGAAAAGTGAAAATCATTGTTCATCAGTGTTTAAAAACATTAGCAGCCGGAGAGATTTGAACTCTCGCTCTCGTGGTGCGGCAGCAAACGCGTTAACCACTCGACTTAGTTGTTCATCCTAGCATACATATAATACTTATCTTACATTTTTGTGTTTTTTTGGATTTATTTTATATATATGTGACATGATATAATTTTAGTTTAAAGTGATTTTTATTTAAAAAAATTGATTTTTATTTTATTTTTTAAGATTTATTCTTCATATTATTATATTAAAAGTATTTCAGAACACTTAGATTAAATCAATTTGAGATTTTAAAAAAACTTAGTTCATTTTTTTATATATATTTTCAGGCGTTGATACTTAACAAATATCAGAATATTTAAGCGAAAAAAACTTAAAAATAATCGTTCTCATTATTTTAAATTCCTTATCCATAACAAAATGAATATAAAAAAATAATAATCAAAAGGATTGTAGGTTGATTATTTCTCTCAAATGTATAGCATCATAAATATTTTTTAAGACCATTAACATATTTTTACATGTAAAAAAAATTGGTTTTGGCTACGGCGAAACACAGGGCAAGTAACTCGTATATTTTTTTACTATAGATAATTCGACCTAAATTTTTCACTTGTTCTGTCTACGTGTGACTTTGTATATTTTTTATTTACGTGATATTAGTTTTGAAATATCATACATAAAAAGCCGCAAAAGTTAATTATTAACAAAAACAACATCGATTGATGAATTATTTAGATTATTATTCTCACTGTTATTACCATGATTGTTAAATTGTCACTGTTATTATAGTTGTCGTTATAATCATTACTGTAAAGAATTAATATTCTAATTATTATTAGCAATATTATCGTTGCCACCATCATTATTATTATAAAAGAAATTTAATTTTTATTTAATTTTTTAAGATTTATTATTTATATTATTATATTAAAAGTATTTCAAAACACCGAGATGAAATTAATTTGAGATTTTTTCAAAAAAACTTAGCTTATTTTTTTATATATATTTATTTTAAGGCATTAATATTAAACAAATATCAACATATATAATTAGCCTCATATATTTTAAAGAAAAAAATACCTTTAAAATAATTGTTATTATTATTTTAAACACCTTATCCATAATAAAATGAATATATAAAATTATTATTATTATTGGGTAAATAATGGAAATAACAAAATTACCTCGAATAATAAAAGAACCTAAAAATTTTAACCAAAAAGCAAACAAAAAACATAAAATAAATGAAAAAAACAAAAATAAATATTATTAGTTGATTTTTTTTTTGACTTGAAGAATAAATAAAAAAAATAAAAAAATAACAATGGTTAAAAATAAGGAATATGAATTTTTGAATAATCATCGACACAAATTAAAATTTAAGGACTAAATTAAAAAAATATAACCTAAACAATATAGAAGATTTTATTTGCAGAGAATAAATAGTATATATATATATATATATATATATATAAAGACGTTAATATTAAACAAATATAAAAATATATACCTAGCCTATAGTGAACAAACAATAAATGTGAAAATTTGGCAATTAAATAGAAAAAATTAATGATATTGGAAATAAAGTAAAATTGGAAAGAAAAACGAAAAGCATATATATATAAACATGGACAGAAATAAATGAACCAAAATAAAATAAAACATTAAAAGTATAAGGGATAAAATAAAAAAATATATGTAATAAATTTAATTCAAAGGACAAAATTGAAGTAAATCCTAATATTGAAATTCCTTAATTCGAAATAAAACTAGAAATTAAAAGAATTGGGATCGAAATGAAACTCATATATGTAATTTATTTGCATGGAAGGATAAAATTGAAAGAAATCAAACTTTGACACCAAAATTATTAAGGATTTATGATTAATTTGATTGGAAGGATACAATTGAAATAAATCAAAACTTTGATACCAACAATATTAAGGATTTCAGGCCAAAACGCAAAATTAAAAGCACAGGGACAGAACTAAAACTACATTATATAAGTACTTTGAATTAAAGGACGAAATTGAAACCAATCAAAACTTATATAATTGCAATAAGGGACAAGAAAACAAATTCGAACATTCGTGTTTTTTTTATTAGTCATGGTGCGTGTAAGTTGGCCCAGACACCTCAATTATTAAAAAAAAAACCCGGTTTTTGTTTTATAAAAAAAACAGTTCTTAAAAAAAAAAAACCAAATCAATTTTGCTGTCTATGCGGTTCAAACTCTCGCGCGCTGATGCTGGCAGCGTGCGGACAACCACTCGGTCACAACCACTCATTCGTCATTTCCATCATTAAAATTACAAAAAGAAGGCCTGTAAAAAAAAAGAAAAAAAAAAGGAGCACATACGCGCGCGAAGCAAGGAAGAAAATGGCCAGTCCACAGTGCACATGAGTGTGCGTGAACAGTGGCTGACCGAGTTACTTTAGGTTATTTGTAATAAATAAAAATACTATTTTAATTAATTTATAAATAAAAAACACTTTAAAAACACAATTTACAAACATCCCCTTCATTGCAATTTTTTTTTCCATGCACAATTATTTTGTGATTTTTTTAAAAAGCTAATATATTTTTAACCAAATCGGGTAAACTAGTAAAGGTAGATTTAAAAAAAAAAACATAAAAATAAAAAAACAACAAAGCTAGAAAACTTGAGGCGTAATTGAACACTATCAGCTGCTGCGGATTCTTATATACAATTTGTTTAAATGCTGAATCATTTCCCATTTGTGGTGTTTATAAAACATCATGGATGTCAACCGTGATTGTTTTGTCGAAAACTTTCTTCTAACACTTATTGTTAGCTTGGAAGAATACCCTCGATTTGCTTAATGGTTTCTTTGTGTTAGCTATTGATGATATAAAGAGGCCATCAAGTAAAGTAATTATGCTTAATTCACTATATAAGATAGTTTGCTTAATTTAATATGTTTTTTGGACGTCGCTTTCGCGAGGAGTATGTCCCCATCTATTCTTCCATCATACGAGCACTTTATATTTTTATATTTTTTTAGACATGAAATTTTAATATATTCTGCTGAAATTAAAGCTAAATATCTTTATTTATATTATCCAAGATCTATCTTGAAAAGAATCCCAATCAATAGTTATAGAATTATTTTAGGGTTCTTAAATCTAAAATAAAACACAATTACTAATATCGGGAACAAAGGCTAGAAGGATACTAAATGGCAGTGCTGTGTTTATGAAAAATCTGCTTTTGGCAACGAAGATGCCGTCACCAAAGAAAAAATTCAGCACCCCAAATCTCGATTTTACTTGATGATGATTAGCGGGTGGCAGCAGCATATCAGATTTGTCTTGATTGCCTTTTTATATTTAGTTTGGATTTGGTGGACAGTTCTCGCCGGAAAAGTGGACTGTTCTCGCCGGAAAAATCAAATAATAACACAACATTATGAAACTACTCCTCTAGTCCTGTAACTATAACTTTTAGGGAACATTCGAAAATCACTATGAAGTGTGTGTATGATCCGATGTACTATATTTGTTTTTATAAAAAAAAAATATATATATCCCTACCAAAAAACCCTCTTAATTCCTTTACTTGAACAAGAAATTAACCCCTCAAAAAAAAAAAAAATCAAGATTCTGCCTCTCTAATTCTTCTGTCCAAGGCCTAATCTACATATCTCCTCCACTGGAGGACTATCCCACTTGAAAGCCCTTTTCTTCATTTCATTAAAATCATCCAAACATTGCTTCTCTTTCAGACCCGAAATCATCTTCCTTCCGGTGGCAAGTTCCTTCCCGGCGACTCTATCAAAAATCTTTTCCCACCCTCTCCCCCACTCATCATGAGCATCACATAGCTTAAGCGTCCCGTTATCCCAAGCAGTCCAGCTCCAACCCTTATGAAGCGATTCCATAACATTACCTGCACAAGATCCTTCACAAACAGGGTTACAAGGCCTGCATTTCGCACCACTTAACGGGCCGGGACTCGACAATGCAGCAACCGGCACTCCGAACCGTTTAGGAGGAAACTCGTATCTACGATCAGTAACGATACAAAAGGGCAATCTTTTTGTAACAAAAGGAACACCTTGTGTAGTGAGCTGGGCTTTAAAAGCAGTTTCCGAGTTGAGTTGATGAAATCCGGCGGCGTCAAGTTGGGGAACCAGCGAAAGACGTGAAAGGGCTACTGTTGAGGTGTTCAGATCACCGATGCCAAGCCGGTCGTTAAGGCCACCATAAGTAGATCCTGGTGGGACCAGGTAGTGACCCGGGATGAAATTTTCAGGCCCCAATGGAGCATTCCAGTACCCATCAACTCGGGTACGGATTATCCAATCATACTTAAATCCATTTAGGGTTTGGAATTCCTGGATCATTGTCAGACATCCTTCGACGAGATTAAAATATTGAAGCAGGCCCTGAAACAATTAAAAACAGCACGGCACACATGAATTCACCTTCGTCTTGTCCGTTATTCGAATACCTAAACGACAGGTACTGTATTTCAACAAGTTGATGATGATTGGACTTTACTAACACGTTTTCAGTAGTAGTTCAGCTTTATATGGATAGATATGAACTGTTCCTGAAAATTTATATATAGGGTGATGGACGTATTCGGAAATTGGTTTCTTTCCTTGAAATCTCAGCGATAACAACAATCCAAGGGCTATGGAACTATTTATAAAAATAAAAGTCAGAAAAAATTCTCTCAACTTTATCATAATTGAAGAGAACCGAAGAAGAGACCGAGAAAAATTTCATAAATTGTAATTTATGAAAAACAAATTAGATAAATAATGTAATTACATGGAAAAAAGAGAGTTCGTCCATCATTAACATACAGAAAATGAATTAAAAAGTTTGAAAATGGAATTCAAAGCAAAATATAAAACAAATCAAGAAAGGTAAAGGGGGAAGCAGACCTGTATGCCATTAGGAGAGTTAGCAGCAGTGAGGACACGGAGCTGAGGCAAGGTCTCAGGCAGAAGTTTAGGATGGATGATCCGGACAGAGGCAAGCCTAGAAACAGATTTCAAGAGAGAAAATTTGAAAGCTTTGTCGTCAAAATTGCTGTGTAAAAAAAGGTCTGAATTCGGATAGACTTCGAGAATATTCTTGACAATGGAGGGTCCAGTCAGTTCAAACCTCCTGGCTCCACCAACCAAACACACCGCCATTCTCGACCGCCGCAACTCATCGTTCAACGGATTTGACCCACTGCGATTCACGGGCGCCAAACTCGGGGGAGCAATTGAGGAATTACTCGATGTTGATGTTGTGGTGGCGGCGGCGGCGGAGGGGCGGGTGATCAGGGACGCGGTTTTGTTGAGGAATTGCGAAGCGAGGGGGGGGAAAGAGGAAAAAGGGTTGATGGGTGTCAAAGAGACGGTGAGGAGAAGGAGGAGAGTAAGAGGAGGGATGGTGAAGAGGAGAGGTTTCCAATATAGATCAGAGAACCATCTGGACATGAAAGGAGGTATGGTCATTTTTTGTGGGGATTGGACTATCATGTTTTGCAGATGAAGAAGAAGGGTTGGATCCTGGTTATGGCTGCAACCATCAAGGGGGAAATGGCTGTAAAACTTGAAGGATTTTTGGGAGAGCATCCGCAGCAAGAGGCATATGGAAAGCTAAGAATAAAAAATGAATTGTTTGCCTGTTTTGTTTAGTTTTTGACACTCCAGCGGGAGTGCCAAAAGGGGAGGTAAAAATATCTCCCCCTGCATGAGCTGCTATTCATGCAGCTCATGCAAAACATAAAAATATATATATATATATGTATATATATATATATATATATATATATATATATTAGAAAAGCTCGCGGGAGCAAAATGTAAAATATATTATAAATAATGCAATATATATATATTAGAAAATAATATAAAAATATATTATAAATAATGCAATATATATATTAGAAAATAATGTAACTATATCAAAAATATTTATTTTTATTTTTATTTAAAAATATCTCAACAAGAATAAAAAATTATATACAAAATTAATAATTATATTGTTGGAGGGTTTTAAAAAATGATTATTTAATTATATAACTTATTTCTATTAATTGTAGAATTAAACTACATATAAAATAATTGTACTATATTTAAAATAATATAAAAATAAATGGCTCTTCAAAATGGCTTTTACCACTGGAACACACATCAACAAAAATATCATTTTTACACTATTCAAATTACCATTTTGGAGATTTGCCTCTCCAAAATGGCACTCCCCGACTATGGTTTGGTTTTGTTAATGGTGGTTTCTGTATAGGAGACGAGTGGCCTTCTGGGGTGATAAAAAGCAAGATGCTCACGATACACGGGGTTTATTCAAGGGAGGATGCTTTTGGAGTTCTTGGGGGTATTTTGGAGATTTTAATTTATATATATAATATAATAATATTAATAATGACAAACTAGTTACTAGACCATGCATATGATTCATTTTATTCCTGCATAGCTAATGAAATCAAGTTTGTTTATTTATGATTTCATTCTCGAAAAAATAATTTAGTTACAATTTAATTATAGAACCTAAATTAACAGTTAAAATTAAAAAAAATGATTATCAATAATTTTTATTTTTTAACATCTAGACCATAAGTTCCGCTCCAAATATATTATTTAATAAATGAGATTATTAAACTAATTATGATTTAATTAAACTTAAAATTATTTTATTATGATGTTTGGAAGTATAATTATATTGTTTTTTAAAGTATTTTTTAAAAAAATAATAATTATAAAACAGTTAAACCGAAAAACCAAATAACTTTGTCATCCGTCACGTTTGACCTTTTTTTTCTCTATATAAAGGTACATGTATCAATGTCGATGGACCTATTTTTAGCACACAAAAGTTCACAACTATTTTTTAATTTGATAAATTCTTCCTCGGTTTCATTGTAAGAGAATGAAAAAACTTTTTCAAAAACAACCTCGACCATAATTATAAACAGAAAACAAATTAGCTGGATTATTCTATAGATTGACAGGTTAGCTTTTTATTTTTTTTAATCAATGAATTATTGAATTAAGTAGCCTCATTAAGTCAGAATGTGGCAATACTATAGTATCAAGAGGCTAACCTGACTTAACTAGGCTACTTAATTCAATAAATACATATAGTATAGAAACTCTAATTTATAATTTTGTTATTGGATATATTTTTTTCAAGTGTTTTGTTTTTCTAAAAAAATGACAACTCTTTGAATAAATTTAAAAACTAACCTAAATCAACTATAAAATAAAAAAATTATCAGTATTCACTTGTAAGAACTTTGACGCGGTGAACTACTTTCACCTAGGATAAGGAACAGTAAGAGCAGCATCTGAAATCCTAGTTTTCAAGCCATCAATTTCATAAACTAACAAAATTTTATATAATATAGTTTTTACACCAAATTCTCGGACTTTCACTAATGACAAACCTCAAAAGAAAATATGTAAAAATAACAATCGGCAAGCAATGTACACGCATGTCGCTGCTTAACAGCCTCTGGCAAAACAGCTTTGGGGGACAGTAGTCTCACTTTTAAAACACTAAAACAGACCCGTTTCCTGAATTTCACCGCAAAGAGGAAGAACTCTTAAGGCTCATGAAAGATTTGATGTCGAACTCGAGATCACACCTCGAGGGGCTGAGTGTAGTGTCTTGATATTGTTGCCATGTTCTGAGGGGCTTGGGGTCTCAATCCTGGAAGTTTTATATACAGCAGGCTGGGCATATGCAGCATGATCTTTTTGACCATTCAACAAAAGAATTGTTTAAGCACGGCAAGGAACCCAATGCAGCCCTGTCTAGTCTGAAAGAATTTCTTCCAACTCGGGTTCTTCATTGGTGATCCCATCGTAATCCATACCTGTTCCATTGAACTGATCTTTCTCTTGAGGGCCATTTTGGTATCCATCATCACCAGGATCAGACAATTCTGGCTCATCTTCGCCCAATACATCATCTCCCACTGCATCATACCCCTTTCCATATTTTCTAGGTCCTGAATCTTTCTTTGCTTTGGCTTCAGAATCTTCACAGATGCAGGTGTGCGGGTTCTCATGAAACTCTCCCCTACCCGGCCTCACCTCCTTTGGCTCCCCCATGAAGCCCCTCTGATAAGTACGCATTTTAGAGGCGAATGCCTCCCATGACATGGTTGTCTGGTTCAAGAACAATCTATATAGCTTTTTAGCATTTGGACGAATGGTAGGTTTGTGTCCAAAATATCTCCTGCAATTTAAGGAATTTTAAAAATTACTCCCTAATGACAGCCGAAAAGAGAGTCTAAGAGGAATGAAGAAAAGAGATGGAGAAGTCAAAGTACCTTCTTCCAGCTAATATTCTAGCCATGTTACCATTGTTGTTGGTAACAAATACATCACTTTCATCGCAAACAATGAAGTCAAGTGCAGCCATCCTTGAAGAAAATGAAGAAAACGGTTCCAGCTCCTCCTTGCTGGCTAAAGTCTCTTTTGTATAGAAGTTTGGGAAGAGTGCTTTTAGGGGTGCCAATGTCTCTTCCCCTCCGTACACTTCTCCAGATGCCACATAAATATGAACATCATTGCTATAACCCAGAGCTCTCAACATAAGGCCAACTTCTCTTGGAGTCAGCGGGCATTTTCCATGCCTCCTTTCCTTATCAGGGTTACTTACCTGCAAATGTATGAAGATAAGACTCATAAACACATTAGATGCTTCAGATTCCGAGTACAAACACACATAACAGAAGCAAAATAATTCACTTGGGGAAGTAAAATTCACTTAGGTTTAGATTCCACACTAAGGTAGCATTTTATATTGTGGCAGCGGTTGTCTTTTAAAGTGCTTTTCGCTTGAAAATGCATCAAAAAAATGTTTTTTTTCTTATTATTTTTTTGAAAGAATTTTTAACATCAGCATATAAAATCATTCAAAAACTCAAAAAAATTAATAATTTGAAGCAAAATAATAATCAAAATTTGGCAAAAGCACGGCCAAGCCACGCTGCCAAACACGCTCTCAATCAAATTTCCAAATGCTTTGGAATTAAACAATTTCAATGAAAACTGAACTTCAGGTTGTCAATATCCTGATGATGAGAGCATGATACTTATTTGTTTTAAATAGATGGTGGAAGAGTACATCAGTTGAGCCTTACATGTAAAGTTTTCCACCTCTTCCTTATTGCACCGAGTTCCTTCCTTTCCTTATCACCTCCACCGTAATAGCATCCAGAGAATGCCAGCATATCAGGCTCAAACCTAAGCAAGAATAATTTGGCTGCTTGAGAAAAACTAATTGTGTTTGTCCCAAGTAAATTAAACTTCTTGAATTTAGAATTCATCAGTTGGAATCATAAATCCACTAAAAACAGGCTTCTCATTATGCATGCATAACCTCCAATCCAGAAATTGGGTTTCGTGGCCTGGCAAAAAAACACTTGCTCTTAGGCTAGTCACCTGATCATTAAAATCTAATGCTCTCAAGCAGTCATGTTTTCATTGACTATTTAACTAGAGCAAACAGCGTAGATGTATTTTGATTTTGGACTTGTAATTTTAGGTATCACACAGCAATCTGTAAGCACTAACAAGCACAGTAGTGACTGCATGTGGGTAAAAATTTACAGGCCACAAAACATGTACAAACAAAGGGGCAGCCTTTGATCAGTTCAGGTGATGAGATTCAGGCGCATGGTTTCAGCTGTGAGGTCAAAATATGCATGCAAACAAATAAATCCGGGAAATAGAAAGTGAAAAGATCATTTTATTGTAATATGTATTGTGAGTAAACGATTCATAATTCAATTAAATAATGCAGAGAAAACCAGAATGCCGAAGCTAAACTGTACAGTTAAGATGGTTTCCCTACTATAACCATAGATATCACATTGGTGTGGGGCTCACATAGATCATATATAGAGTCCATTGGCTCCCCTTATCAGGCAAAAGGAGAAACTCTTCATATAGCAGGTTAATAATTAGAAATACAGCCAGTTTTAGCAGAAAATGAATTAGAATACCTCAGATGCAAGGCAATGAAATGCTTGCTTTTCATCCTCATTCGATGGACCAATTTCCCACCCATTTGAAGAATAGAATCAGTAAACTTTAAAGCATGGTAGTTGACTCTACACCTCAACTTTTGCAATTGGGTATCCAACCTATTTGCAACTCTATAATCAAACTTGGTGAGCTGAATTGCCTGTCATAAAATTAAGTCCAGTAAGTCAAGTCATTCTTAAATAAACAAAAAACTTGCCAGGAAACAGAGCGCATAAAATTAAGGTATGCATACTAATCAACATAGCACAGAAAACGTAATAGATCCATTTGGAGTCTTGTGAGTGTATTCTATTTAAAACAAACAATTTTTTTTGTTCAAAATAGGATCGAGGAAAGGTTTGCCAAATTTTGTGCTATCAAACTTCCTCCATAATATCCAAATAATTTAACTCAACATTTGAGTATTTGCATGTCCCCTTTAATTAATAATGATTCATATGACTTGACAAACACAATTTTTATCCCGCGCCTCCTCAAGGCAAGCAATTAGGGTGTTATTACCTATTAAACATGACTTATTTGACAAACTATTGGTGTAGTTGCAAGACCAGAGAAGCAAGGATGCAAACATAAAAAAACAGAACTCTGCAACTTAATATTGCATGGTAAAAATTGTAAAAAATAAAAGCAATAAGAAGAAGGTTGCAGAGAAAGGAGGACTTACATGCCTTTTCAAAAGAACAGGTAAGATACGGTTTTGATAACATCTCTCACTACACTTCCTTGGAACGCGCATGCTGCGTGGAATCCAAGTTTTCCCTCCCCTCTTAGGAAGAGATTTAATGATTTTGACATCCTTTGACAGAGAAGAAATATACCAATCAACATCAAAAATCTCTGAAAAATCACTGCAAAAGACAAAGAAACACAGCAGTCATCTAATATTACAACAGAAATGCCTACCAATAATTGCAAAGAAGATTCCAAGTAAAGGTTTCGGTTATGCTCATTCAATAACGAACCTTGAATCTTTCCAAAAAGACTTCTGGTCTAGCCGTGGAACAACAAGAGTGGCATTCAAAATACGAGCAGCAACAACAGCATCTGTAATCTGCATAGGTGTTCAGTGATCATCAATGCCAACATCAAATTACTAATCACATGATATACAATCATTATGAATGGAAGCAACAGGAAAACATGAGCTGAAAGCCAGGTAAAGTAAAAAAAAACAAGCGTAAGAGCATCATTTGATCCCAATATTACAGCCAACATGAGGTAAAATGAATGCCTTGCAGAGAATAGGCAACTCAAACTGTTTCTCTCATTCTGTATTAGCACAAACATGTTTAAGCTCAAAACTCACCCCAGTCCTTTGTTGATTTAAACCTCCGCTAGTAACAATCAGCAAGTACCGATTGGGTTGTGTAACCGCGTCGGCATCTACAAAATGAATTAAAAAAAACTCAGTATAAAAGATTTACAAGTAAACAAGAAACTCTTAATGAAGCCACATTTTACAACTCAACAAAAAACAAATAAAAACGAGCAACAACTCATCCAATGCTAGTAGCTCAATTTGTTGTTTTGAGTGGTGGTGGTAAGGGAAATTTCTCTGCTCAATAAACTTACTTGCAAACTTGATGCTAGCATTACTGCATCCATAGTAGTATTTCGAGTTTCTCGAGCTCCAGATATCACGATCCGTCCTTCCTTTTTTCTATTATGCAAAAAAACAATTAAGCAAAAAAACAAACAAATAATAGGGTCAGTAATAGAAAATAAAAAAGCAAAGCCCTGACCGGTATGTGAAGAACAGATTCTCCAATCGTATCTTCAACAACACCATTCCGAGCGTACAGCTGAATACAAAAGAAGACGGAACAGGTAAGAAAATTTCGTGATCGTATATTTATACGCGTGCGTATACGTCTAGAGAAATGCACGATACTGTACGATACAATACCGAGTTCATATGTTGTGGATTATTGGAAGCAATCGGAGTAGGAGCGAGAAATGAGAGGAGGGCGAAGAGAATGAGAAGAGCTCCAGAAATAGTGCATATTACAGGAAGAATAGAACGGAAACGGTTGTGATAGTGGTTGCGCCGCCGGTGAAACGCCATTATTACGGAAGTGACTTTTTTCCCTCTCTTAAAAATGTCTTGTGGAGTGAGGAAAAGCGAAAACGGGATCTGGTTGCTAAGACTCCAGCATTTCCTGAGGTAGGAGCCAGGGTTTATAGGAATAAATCGGTTTAAAATGGGATAAGGACAAGAATGATTGACTGAGTTGCATGATGTGTCGTTCGGTGTCTAGGGAGAAGGATTTTGATGGTGGAGCAGCACCGCTGGAAAACACGAAGAGGTATTTTGAGAGAGAGAGAGAGAGAGAGAGATGTGAGCTACATTGTTCAGCTTTGCAGTCTTATTTGGCAAACCTTGTAAAGGTCCTCAATTTATAAAGATAATCTTGACTAGATCTTGAGCCTATTTTTTATTTCACTTTTGTCCCTGTTCTATTTTTTATTGATCAAATTCTTTCTTTGGTATCGGTTAATTGAACTATTGGGTATTCGTGTTATTTTTATTTTCAAGAAAACTTTCGAGTTTCTTGGGATTCTCAATTTGCATCGAGTGACAAAACAAATATACTAATGAAAATAGATTCTTTCTTTAGTTTTATTTGCATTTCAAATATATATATATATATATTAAAAAAATCTTGCTTCAAATTACAACGATGTTAAAAATATTTTAAAAAAATAAATATATATTATTTTAAAACAAAATATATCTTTAAAAAATAATTGTTTTCCGCGAATTTACCATCCCAGCCACCCCATGTACAGTCTAGTTTTGCTAATTTTAACCGGGTAAATGATTCAATTGAGAATGTTTAGATACATCAGGATCTAAACTAGCTTGTCGTTATAAGTTGGGGACTTTTTTTAAGGAATGTCTTTTTTCTTCTTTATTTTGTTGATGTAATGACGTAATAAGAGATTTATTTTTATCCTGCAACGAGTCTACTCCACGTAGATGCCAGAGCAGGGCTTAAGCTGTATCCAATCGGCGAAGAGCGAAAAGAATATGGTGACTGCCAGTCTGCCCAGTGGTCAGTGAGATTCTAGACTTGACAGGTCCACAGCACGTGAGATGCGGAGGGCTTGTTGGATTGCTGCTATGTAATGTATGGGCAAGTTTTAGCTGGATCTGACCAGTGTTTGTTTACGTTTTTATTTATACATTACACTGATGAATTGCCAGCGGAGCGTCTCATCACCACTGCCTTCTCTCTCTCTTTTTTCCATCCCATATTTTCTTCTAGCTGTTTAATTATTATTTTTATTCAATGGTCATGGGGTTTTACTGGTAACGCGAGTTATATTCGCTGGTTCAGGTGGGTTGTGCAGGTGAGATTTTATTTTTTGAGAATAGGCCGAGTGTGCGAGGAAGGGGACCTCTTAGAGCAAGTTAAATGGTAGAAGGTATTTTTAAGAGGCAAATGATAGAAATGACTCTTTGAATAGTGTATAAATGGCTCTTGAGGTAATGTGGTCTCCAATGGTAAGAACCATTTTTAAGAGTCATTTTTTGAAATTTATTTTAAATAAAATTTAATTATTTTGTATATAGTGTAATTATACAATTCATTATACAATTAATATAAGTAAGTTATATAATTAAATAATTATTTTTGAGAAACCCGCTAACAATAAAATTATTGTTTTTAAAAAAAATTGAATTTAATTATAATTAATGTTATTGTATCTTTTTTTGTATTTGAAATTAATTAATGTTACTTATTATCTTTGAGTGTAAGAAAAAGTACAAATAAAAGTTAACACATTAACAAATAATCAATAAGTTCTTACATAATTAATTAAAAGACATTCCATTACACATAATTAAATGAAATTAAGTACATAATTAACTGGACCTCCTTTTTGCCAGAATTTCCATCATTTTTTCTTCAAAATATTCTGCAACCATTGGATTCATTGTAGAAGTATCCATCTTCAGAATCTCCATTTCTTGTTTCTCTTGCTTTTGTTTAAGTAATAAAGCATTTTGCTCCAACATAATTTTTCTGTCTTTGTCTTTTTTTTCCTCAATGTCAACAAAGGTTTCATTCAATTGCTGTAACCTAGTTGATACACTTGTCTCCCCAACTTTCTCTTTTCCTTGTCTGCGTCTAAGTTGTTCCTTTGCAGCTTTCTGACCAATTGGTCTATTTTGGTAAACAAATGTATCACTGTCTTCTCCTAAAAAAACAGAATCAGCGGATGATGGAGTTGAAGTAGCTGGACTTGCGTTTCCATGATTTTTTTGTTTCTTGTTTGACTTCTGATGAAGACTTGCACGTTCAAATTGCCATTTGGGTTCTTTTTTCAAGATAACCCAACAATGTTCCAGATGAAATCGTTTGCCAACGACTGAAGCATACATTTGTCGAGCATCATTAAGCTGGAAAAACAAATTCAATAAATGAAACTCTGTTACATAATAAATATGTTAAACAACTTATTTAATATGTAAATGTTGAAAATAAAACATTACCCTTGATTCTTCAGTCGTTCCACTTTGTTGACGGTTTTCAATTTGAGTAACAGACCCAACAAATTTTGCAACTTCTCTATTTATTTCTTGCCATCTATTTGAGATACTTATTTGGGAACGATTATTCAGGTTCCCTCCATTCTCTATAAAGCACGCATGTACTCGAGCCCAAAATTGTCTAGTTTGTTGATCAACTCCCGTGATTGGATCTTTGCTAGTATTTAACCACGCAGATACAAGTAAACAATCTTCTTCCGGTGAGAAGTTTTTACTTCTTTGTGATTTTCTAGTTATATAAACATTAAAATCACTTTGTTGAGAATCAAATTGTTCAGACGCACATATAGGAGAGTTAGTGAATGAATTTCGCACATTTGAGTCCATCTGCATAAAAAATACATTGTCTTGTTGCTCTTGTCGATCTAACTGAAATTTTATTACAGTATTAATAAAACTAATAAAAATATCTATTTACGAATAAATGCACACCATTTCTAAACACAAAATTTACACAGTTTAAACATCTAACAGTAAATTTAAAACATGTAACTAAGTTAATTGATTCACAAATTCGTAATTTATCAATTTCGCATAATTATTTTTTTACTACATATTATTATTAATGACCTCATTTTATTTTCTTAAATATTATTATTAATTACCTCCACAACAATTCTAAATACAAAATTTACACAATATTTAAATCTAACAATACATTTAAAACATGTAATTAATCTAATTGATCAAAAAATTCATAATTTATTAATTTTATAATTAATCAAAAATATTATTTTTTTTACTAAATATTATTACCCATATTTTCCCTAATATACCCCCCCCACACGAAACCCTACCTATTTCTACCCATTTCATTTCATGCGTCGCTCACTATCATCCCTTCATCCCTGTCACTCGTCCCTCTCCCTCTCGGCATTTCATTTCCAGGCGCCACATAAAAAAAGCCATCGTCCCTCGTCCCTCTCCCCCTCATCCCTCGGCCATCATCCCTCTCGGCCATCGTCCCTCGTCCCTCTCCCTCTCGGCCATGTCCCTCTCCCATGGCCATCTCGCCTCCGTCCCTCTCCCTCTCGGCCATCTGGCCTCTGTCCCTCTCCCTCTCACTCTACTCTTTCCCCCCCTCTCCCTCGGCTCCCTCTCAAATAAAACCAACTTGAACAAAAACAAATAGATTAAGTTAGAAAACAAACTGATGAGATGCAGTGGGCAGAAGATTTGACACGAAGTGAAGATGCAGCTCGTTGGATTTGTGGTATTTTTTTTTTATTTTCCTTGTTTGAGTTTTCTATACAGTAATTGTTTTTGCAATTTTTCAATTAATTCAATTGCTGTGGGTATGTTGGTTTGCTGTGTTGATTTTGCTTGGTTATGTTGATTTTGCTTGGCTGTGTTCTGAGCACTTTTTATTGGCAAAATACCAACGGTCACAAACTTCCCCAACGGTAACATTTTGGGTTTTGGCTCCCCGACCAAAACCTGTGGGGATGGCTCCCGAAATTGAAAGAGGCATTTTGCCTCTTCATTTGCCTCTCCCCGTTGGAGTGACAAATTTAACAAAAAAAAGCAAATTTTGCCTTTGCCTCCTCTGATGGCTCCTCCGTTGGACTTGCCTTACGAGATATTAGGAAATGATAACGAGGTGGTCTTTGCCACCTGAACGCGACAGTCTGCCAGTCAATAAATAGAGTGTACAAAAACCAGCGATGCTTCCCTCGACAACTTTCCCGGGCCGGAGCTCATTCGTGCATCATATTTTATGCTCCTCGGCCATAGATTGCCCCGAGGTTTTGTCATTGACGACGCAGAAGGCCCAGACCTGGAGCGAGCAGAAATTTGAAAAAAGGACACCTGAGAAGATTTGGACCCACTGGCATCTTAGAGGCTTAGAACATTCAGCTAGACCTTCTTGATGTTTAAGGCATGCCAAGTTATTTGATATATGTTAATGGATCATGTGTAGCAATGCTCCGATCACACGAGATAACCACTGTTAGAGTTGGTAAAAAAACAAGGGATATTGCAAAACTTTGTAAAAAAAATAAAAAATAAATTGAATTGCTTACGTGGCTCATGTCAAGGACCCAAAAGGCATGGAAGGCTCACGTCTTAAGCCAAGGAGCCAGAAGGCATGGAGTCGCCTGAATCATGCAAAGGCGCCTACAAGGAATTGGTTAGAGGGTTGAGAGTATTTTGTGATAATTTATGTGTTTGTGGTTGAAAAAAATAGATTTATAAAAAAACTTTTTTAATTGTGGTTTTTAAAATGTATTTTTCAAAATATATATATATTTGTGTGTTTGATAAGTGCTTGCTTGAGAATAGCAGAAATTACATTTCAAAGTATTTATTTATTTGAAATACACTAAAATTAATATATTTTTTATTAGCATATTAAAACAGTATAATAACATAAGAATTAATTTAAAATAAAATAAAATTTAAAACAGCAAAACAACAGTGTAACTCCATATCAAACAAGCCGAAAGGATTCTTGAGCTGAATTTTTAATATCAAATGAAATAAAATGACAGCTGTGGGATTTGAACCCACGCCCTTTCGGACCAGAGCCTAAATCTGGCGCCTTAGACCACTCGGCCAAACTGTCTTGATGGTCATCGTGTCGTACAGAAAATACATATCATAAAAGTATTTCTATTATTGTAATTCAATAAAAAATTGTATTTCCAATCTCCCGATCAATTTTAATTTTAGTACCTTTTCTTTCACGTGGAAAATTCGCTCGTAGAGAATAAAAAAAGGAAAATCATGAGTATAAAAACAATTCGCCTTAGAACTTGTATGAAAAAACATCATATTTACATTTTATTAACTTTAACAAAATCTTAATAGATAATTTTTCAAACATCATACGAAAAAAAAAGTATCTGAAATATATATCATAATTTCAGGTGATACACAAAATCTTATTTTTTTTTTTAACAGTAAAGTAAATATATTTATGCATTAATTGAAATTAATTTTGTTTTTGGATATTATTTATAAAAAAAAACAAATAAAAAAACATGAGATTCTGTGCCTTAGGTTTATGACTTAATCCAAAACAAGGGCCCTGATTCGTTGACCAACCTGCTCCGACAACCTTTTCAAGTCATAAGAGTCATCAAATCAACGGCTTTAAATAGAACAGAAAAATACGTGAAGCAACACCAACCACTGATACTCCACCACACCAATCCCCTACAAACCACCTCACTTTTCCACAGTGCAACCGCTCTCCCCTTCTCCCCACAAAACAAACCCTCATCTCTGAAAACCTCCTCCTCCTCCTCCACTCCTGTGCACACCACCTTCCTTGATGGATAAACTGTAAAAAAAATTCCAGGAACAGCCCATTTCAGTAAACAAATAACCGGGTTCGAGTCACCGAGTTGGCCATGGATTCGTTGACAGTGAAGGGCTCCTTCTTTGTATCTAAGTTATCTTCTTCTTCGAACAGTTCAACAGTTCTCATCTCGACTCGGCCTCGACTATGTTCAGTTTGTTTTCCAGGAAACAGGGGGAACTACTGTAGCAAAGTGAGGTTTGGTTTTCGAGTCAAGGCTTACGATTCTTCCAAGAATGACTCTTCTTCTAATACCAATAACTCTGGTGACGCCAAGCCGCCTAATGGTACTATGGTAATTTTATCAATCTCCTGCAGTTCTTGGATGAATTGCTTTACTTTTTAGTGGAAATTGACTGAAATGGAATTTTGGGTACTCTTTTTTGAAATCAACAGCCGAAGACCAGGAGGGAAATTCTCTTGGAATATGTCAAAAATGTTCAGCCCGAGTTCATGGAGCTTTTTGTAAAACGAGCACCCCAGCAGGTTTTGCTAATTTTTTTATTATTCTTGGTATCATTTCATTAGCTCTTAGGCATTGCTTCAGTATTTTTAGCATTGTTTGTAGTGGAAATATGGATATGAAGCATCCTTGTCATTTTGTAGGTAGTTGATGCGATGAGACAGACAGTGACTAATATGATTGGGACGCTGCCTCCGCAGTTTTTCGCTGTAACAGTTACAACTGTGAGTATATTGTGTTTGAGTGGGATTGCGCATTTGGAAACTCATGGTTAAAGTGTTGAAAACTGCAAGCATTTTGGTATTGAGAGAGTTCGGTTTGGGCCTTTTTGTTTCAGGTGGCTGAAAATCTTGCGCAACTAATGTATAGTGTTATGATGACGGGCTATATGTTCAAGAATGCACAGTACCGGTTGGATTTGCAACAAAGTTTGGAGCAGGCTGCACTTCCTGATGCACAAGAAGAAAAGGTTGTTGGTTTGTTGAAATATGAAGAAATAATTCACTGCTAGAGGTTCAATGGGTCTATAACTCTTAACATTATCTTTGTCTTAAAGGGGCATATAACTTTATCTTTGTTTTGACATAAAAAATCATCATAATTTCTCCAGTACATAAGTAGATGTTGATATGACTGTTCAGGATGGGCCAGATTACGCACCTGGTACACAGAAAAATGTGTCTGGTGAAGTTATTCGGTGGAATAAGTTTTCCGGCCCTGAAAGAATTGATGCTAAAAAATACATCGAGTTACTTGAAGCGGAGATTGAAGAGCTAAATAGTCAAGTTGGCAGAAAATCTGCAAATGGACAGAATGAATTATTGGAATATCTCAAGTCTCTTGAGCCCCTGAATTTGAAGGTAAATACATTTTCTGCTTTTTTATGTATCTTAGCTGGGTGCCTCATTCAATTAAAACAGTTAACAGTTACTTTCAGGTTTCTGCTTGGTCAGATGCACCCAAGCTTGCATACCAGTGCCCATTATTTTGAATGCCATCTAAAGAACACTTGTTTTTTGCCTTGTCATTTTTGAAAGGTTCAACATTTTACACTTGGAATGTTTTTTTCCCCATAAATCTGAGTAACGAAAGACTAGAAGTGTATAGAAAATATACCCCCGTAACCTCCTTGCTTCCCACTTCCAGACTGACAGGCTGTATGGAGTAACTTCGATCTTATCTCCACATTTTCACTTCAAATTGATTGTTTATGATTTTGCAGGATTTGACAAGCAGTGCTGGAGAGGATGCTGTTCTTGCAATGAACACGTTCATCAAGCGTCTTTTGGCTGTTTCAGGTCCCGACCAAATGAAGGTTTCCCTGCGAACCGAATCAAATTTCTTGATTTACTGCCATGAATGGATTCACGTTAGTAAAAGGAAAACATGCTCGTTTTTCAAAAAGAGTGTTTAGGTAAATAGAGCTGTTAAAGGTTCTATATCTGATTATGAACCAATCAATTTGGATGAATAGTTAAATCATTTCTTCAACCCTGGCAAATAAATATTTTATTTATTTGCATTTTAGTGATAGTTGCTTATTTTCTAAAAGGGCATAACCATATTTACATGAAGAAAGGGGATAATTTAAAGCTATTCGTGCTAGAGACAGACGTATCCAGTTGAATATCTGGCAGTCGCATTTTAATCCCTGGATTTTATTTGATATCAAGCAAGCATTGAACATATAGTCTATGAATTCACTACCAATCTTGGATATCTCTTGAGCAAGTGGAGGGCATCAAACCTTTCAAGAGAAGGCTGATGAGAGGAATTAGTTTTAGATGCAGATACGTAGGGACAATTATAATGTTACTGGGTTTCTTGAATAATCATTTGATTTTTCTGAGCAAACTTGAAGAGTTATGCATTCTTGACTTTGATTCCAATTGCAGACATCTGTAACAGAGACTAGTGCACCAGAGCTTGCCAAGCTGCTTTGTTGGCTGATGGTGGTTGGGTACAGCATTCGCAACATCGAAGTCCGTTTTGACATGGAGCGAGTACTTGGCGCACCTCCAAAGCTTGCAGAGTTACCACCTGGAGAAAATGTTTAACCTGTTGCCCAGGCGTGCTGATGACTTTTATTGACCAAGCAGGAGCATGGTGATCCTTCATACTGGATTTGATCACGTGGCGGATATTGCTGTTGAGTTCATATCTTGAAGCAGGCTTAATGCCAGCACGATTCCTTTCCCTTGCCACGGAGAGTGGATTTCTAAAATTATTGATAATCCTTTGATCAAATAATTGTTGCAGATTTTGAGTTAAAGATGCTTTTCAGAAGCGGTCATTTTTGAAGAAGTTAAATGATAAGATTGTCAGCAAAATCATTCTCAATATCTTCAATATCATTATGCATCTTGAAACACCTCTCACATGAAATGAAATACTGCAGTCCCACATGGAGGATCAAAGATAACTATCGCAGGAATGCAAGAAGAAGAAGACGAAGAAGAATTATTATTGTGTCACATCATTTCCTCAGCCGCAAAAAGAAATAGAAAATAATAAAAAGTAATGATGGTGCCTTCAATGAAATGAATTTCTTACCAGCTGATAAAATGAGAGACTGTGAGCAACAGCCCAGCCCAATCGAGCCATTCTCATGCAGACGGGGAAAAAATACATCAAGCAAGACCTTACGCGAATGAATACAGCAGTGTTTGGCAGGCCATGATGCCTAAACAGTAACACAGACCAAGAATGGCTTCCAAATGAATCAACACAGACAAACAATGATGTAATTTAACATGATACTCATTATCACAGGGGGAACACTTGTGGATGAACTGGAAACACGAGGCTTGTCCGGTTTTTTAAAACAATGGCTTCAATTTGCAGCTACGACTACAACTTTTCATTTAAAAAATGAAGTTGTCATGCCCAAAACTAAAATACAGGGGTTAATTTAATTAATCTCTAAAACTACAGGGACCATACAATGAAAATCCGTCTTCGTCCTCTTTCACCACCAAAAGGCTTAAAAGCATATCCAAACCGGATAAACCAACACCTCTCGCTTCCCGTTAAGCCACCACCTCTACCCTCAGCCTCTCTCTCGCTCTCTCCCGGGAAAGAGAAACCTACAATGCTTCTGTTACCGCAACCTCTCCCAAATCGATTCCCCTCAATTCCCATAACTTCTTCAATCTTCCTCCACCAAAACCACCTTATCCTCCAATCACATCTCTCCTCCACTCGCACCACCACTGCCCTCACCGCCACAAATCTCACGGCCTCCTCCCTCCCTTACTCAAAAGGACATCACGGAACTTCACAAAACGACGTCGAAGACAACTACTACTACTACGCAGACGACAACGACGACGACGACATTCTCCCTCTCCAAAGCAGCCGTTACGACTTTACTCCACTCATCAACTACCTCTCCAACAAAATTTCCATTTCCTCCGAATCGGACTCCGACTCAGCCTCTCCTACTGCATTAGACTCCACCGAGTTCCAACTCGCCGAGTCATACAGTGTAGTCCCTGGTCCACTCTGGCACTCCCTATTAAAATCTCTCTGCACTTCCTCTTCCTCTATTCCTCTCGCTTACGCTGTCGTTTTTTGGCTTCAAAAGCATAACCTCTGTTTCTCTTTCGAGCTGCTCTACTCTATTTTGATCCACACACTTGGTCAGTCAGAGAAACTACACGAGGCGTTTTTGCTCTCTCAAAAGCAAAATTTGACTCCATTAACTTTTAATGCCTTGATTAGCGCCTGTGCACGGAATAATGATCTTGAAAAAGCGCTTAATATGATATCCAGAATGAGGGAGGACGGTTATCCTT
The DNA here is from genome assembly GCA_009078335.1 of Salix brachista. Classification (NCBI taxonomy): domain Eukaryota; kingdom Viridiplantae; phylum Streptophyta; class Magnoliopsida; order Malpighiales; family Salicaceae; genus Salix; species Salix brachista. The sequence continues at coordinate 573,689 of CM018573.1, read as the reverse complement.
CGAATTGTGTTGATTATAGTTTGATAATTAGGTCATTAATGAGGAATAACAGAGCAGATTCTGTGATTTTGCGAAAGCTTTACGTGGAAATTGATCGTGATAAGCTTGAAGTTGACGTGCAGTTATGGAATGATATTATTGTTGGGTTTGCGAAAGCTGGGGATTTAGATAAAGCGTTGGAGTTTTTGGGCGTGGTGCAAGGAAGTGGATTGAGTGTGAAAACTGCCACGCTTGTGACAGTGATTTGGGGTTTGGGGAATTGTTGTAGGACAGAGGAAGCGGAGGCAATTTTTGAGGAAATGAGAGATAACGGATTGCAACCGAGGACCAGGGCGTATAATGCACTTCTTAGAGGGTATGTGAAGGCGGGTTTGTTGAGAGACGCTGAGTTTGTTGTTTTGGAGATGGAGAGGAGTGGTGTTTTGCCGAATGAACAGACTTATAGTTTGTTGATTGATGCGTATGGGAACGAAGAGAGATGGGAGAGTGCGAGGGTTGTGTTGAAAGAAATGGAAGCGAGTAATGTGCAGCCTAATGCATATGTTTTTAGTCGGATTTTGGCGAGTTATAGGGATAAAGGGGAGTGGCAGAAAACTTTTCAGGTATTAAGGGAAATGGAGAACAGTGGGGTGCGTCCTGATAGGATATTTTATAATGTTATGATTGATACTTTTGGCAAGTTCAGTTGTCTTGACCATGCCATGGCTACCTTTGATAGGATGTTATCGGAAGGGATAGAGCCTGACACAATTACTTGGAATTCACTTATAGACTGTCATTGTAAGGCAGGGAAGCATGATAGAGCGGAGGAGTTGTTTGAGGAAATGATGGAAAAAGGCTACATGCCTTGTAATACTACATTTAACATTATGATTAATTCATTTGGGGACCAGGAGAGATGGGACGATGTGAAGAATTTGTTGACAAATATGCGGAGTCAGGGTTTATTGCCTAATGCTGTGACATATACTACCCTTATTGATATATACGGGAAATCAGGTAGGTTTGATGATGCAATTGAGTGCTTGGATGATATGAAGGCTGCAGGACTGAAACCGTCCTCTACTATGTACAATGCTTTGCTAAATGCCTATGCACAGAGGGTATGTTAACAGCCTCGGCACTGACATCAACTCCATTATATGATTATTTTCATGTGATCTTGCGAAGTGCCTTATTCATATGGTTACTGATAGTCAGATGATGGTATCTTATATTCATAGTCTCGGCCACATGGACTATTTTTGTTGCGGGTTTTCAATAAACTTGTGCATCAAAATATAAGATCTTTACCGGAAAGAAACTATATATAAATTATCCTGTGCCTAGATGTTCCACTTGTAATTTTCGTGCATGCTGTTTGGGCAGGACATAGGAGAGCATGACTAATATTTTAGATAATTACTGATGAACTTCTCCATTACATTTGCTGTGCACTTGAGATCACTGACACTCATCTTTTTTATGTTTAGTAAGATGACACTGTCAACTTAACCAAAACACATAGTTCTGATGCAATTGGGAAGGCTGCATGGTTGATCACTTGTTTTATAATTGTACTATCTTTGATTCACCGGTGGCTTTTAAACTCAGAAGATCAAGCTCAGATCTTGGTATGCACAAATTAGACAGTAAGGAGGTTCAAATGAATGCGTTCTATACCCTTGCAAACGGGAACTCTGATATACTTAGGATCTACTGTTCTGACCTCTTGATGATCTTGCATTCCATTTTCTCGCAGGGTTTGTCTGGTAAAGCTGTAAGTGCATTTTGGGCAATGAGGGATGATGGCCTAAAGCCTAGTCTCTTAGCTCTCAATTCGTTGATCAATGCATTTGGAAGGGATAGGAGGGATGTTGAAGCTTTTGTAGTGCTGCAGTACATGAAGGAAAATGTAAGTTGTAGTTAATAGTTACTCCCAGAGTATCTATTTTCCTTGTTGAAACTGCTATCGTCTTGCCTTCTTATAAAATGTCCATTGGTCCTCTAACTGCAGGATTTGAAGCCAGATGTGGTTACTTACACAACACTTATGAAATCTCTGATTCTCGTTGAGAAGTTTGATAAGGTATAATATTCCTTAAGACTCACGAGAGCTCGCAGACAATGTTTGGAAAATTTGATGTGCTGCCTTTTCTTTCTTGTGTCATGTTTGGACAATGATACTCCACCCTTTGCATTTTGTTCCCCTTGTATATCCATCTCAACTGTTAATCTCCTTTTTTTAAGGTGTTGCTGACATGAGAAGCTGAACCTTGCATATTTCATTGGTTGATAAATTGTTTGCAGCAACCCATATATCAAAAATAGATGTCTCAGCTTTTACTATCAATCGTACTTTACCTGCCTTAAAAGTAATCTAATTGAATGAATGCATAATTTCTCTTTGCTTGTACCTTTTAAAATTAAGCATTATACCAATACCTGATGCATAGTTTATATTAGCTTGAAACTGCATAATTATAGCTTGGTGTGGGTCACGCCCCATTTCTGCTTGCATTTCTTCTTCTTTGTTTGCTTATACTCTATATCTGTATCCGTGCTGGAAGCACAGAGCTTTTGAAAGTCGATTAGCAACTAGGTGGTTCACTTTAACATTATAGTGCATCTACTAATTTTGAGCTTGGATTGTAGGATATAATTGAAAGGTCAACCTTTGGGTATGCCATCTGAGATTGTTTTTTTTTGTCTAACAAACATCTTCAATGCCCTAGCTGTACTGTTATAATGACCTAATATATACCTATCGATCACCCTTTGGTTCTATAACTATGTGCTTAGATAATTGGTTCTGGCACCTATAATTCTATGCTACATGTGACATGAAGATAATCTATCTACCTGCATGCTTCAGGTGCCATCTGTGTATGAAGAAATGATTTTGTCTGGGTGCACTCCAGATAGGAAAGCCAGAGCAATGTTACGCTCTGCTCTGAAATACATGAAGCAAACACTATAATTGTAGATGGGAAGCCCAAGCTATCCAGCCATACAAAATACGAGATCGTTATTGCATTCAAAGTTACCTCCTCCCTGTTCAAGGTTTGTGCCGGCAGCCCCTTGTGCTGCCGTCATTTTATCATATGATTAACAAGTTATCCTCCATTGCATGAATTATTCTCATTTCTCTAGACTCTATGGTTTTGCAGGAATTGCTTCATATGTACATCCCGACATAACTTGGAAAGGGTTTCTGCTTCAGGATTGTCTGCATCCATGAAGAGTCGTATACTTAATATCAAAACACAGGATTTGAGGAAACCTCACCCCCTCCTCCCATCTAATACAGTTCTTAACATTTTGGTCACACCTACTGAGTTGTATTCTATAATTGCATCAGTTCTAACCATTCTTTTATCCTAATGAAATTACAGGTACTGCCATTCAATTAAACATCATCCTCCCATGCTGCAAAGATTCGACCAAACAAAAACCACTAGATGATAACTGTGATGTGATCTCCGTCGATGATATGATCATGGGGGGGGGGGGCGGGGGGTCAGACCGTGTGTGACTTTGTCAGGTTTTCTAAATCCATGTTTTCACACGGCCACTAAACATTGTGTTAATCATAGTTATTACGAGGGATTATAATTTAATTTTAACTCAATAAATATTGATTTTTTAACTTGATAAATAATAAATAGAATATAAATATTATTAAATTTACTTAAATCTCACGTAAAATAAGTAATATAAATAATAAATACTTATTGAATACTCAAAATTCAATAAATATTTTATGAATATCTAATTTTTTAACTTGATAAAATATAAATATAAAAAGAAATCTAACCCGTAATTACTCATTTCTATTTAATCATAATTTAATAAAGATTTATTAATTTAAAAAAAATATAAAATGATATAATTTTATAGATATATTTTTTAAAATCAAAATCATGTTTTGATTAAATGACTAGTTGATCAATGATCAAATCAAACATGTCAATAAACTATTTTTTTTAAATACAAGGTATAAGGTTAGGAGAGAGTCTAGTTGTAGCCAAACCATATTAAATAACAATGATGTTAATGTTGTGTCGGTCCATATTTTTGTATTTTATCCTATATATTAAAAACGGCAATATCTTACTTTATAATATATTTGTTATATCAAATACTATAATTAAAAATTCCCAAAATAGTTTCAAATAATGGAGAGAGATTCAATAAATTCGTCAATTTAAGTTTCAGTGTCACTGTGTGTGTAAAATACATATTGTACTTCTGAAATCAGCCATTTTCATGTTAATTTTAATTAAATTTATGGACTGACCTGACAAGTCAGCTAAGTATTTTTTTTCTAAAGATTAATTGAGATATGAATCAAGACCAAGAACTTACACATCGCATGGTTATCCATTGTTTGACACTATACTTCAATTTTTTTTATTTTTTTTTAATATTTTTATATCATTTTCATATGCTAATATTTTTTTTTTTTAAATACATTATTTTAATATATTTTTTTAAAGATAAACACTTTTAAATCTTATTTGGTGAACAAAATCATAATCAATTTTTGAAATTCATCCCTCACTTCAGTCACCAAGTCATTTACTTCAGGCTTGAACTCAGCCACGTATCGTGCAGCTGCTGCTATCCAAAAGAGATTTCCCATGGAATTCTCCGACGAGGGTGGTGTCATCCCTGAGCCCGCTACTTGGGCCTTCCGGTCGGCAATGGCCGAGGCATCAAACACCTGTAGGCCGGTGGAAGTTTCCAACAACTCTCATGCAGTCTGCACTGATTTATCGATGTCCAGAGGACTCGGGTTCAAAGATGCAAATTTGAGGAGCTCTGGATTCCCTTCTAAAATAGCCATCTCTTTTTCATTCAAGCTCACGAAAGCTTCTATGCCATCACACCTTGTGTCAGCCAAAATGACAAGGTTCATGGTAGGTGAACCTGACACGGCGAAACTGCTAATCCAAACAGGCTTGCCCCATCCAAAATCAGCTTCATAGAAGCCAGATCTACACCAGCTAGAAAAACCAAGGTAGTCCACTCCATCCCTGGACCCAAACTCGCCTATTTCTCTGAGTGTTTGCTCCGCCATGGAATTGCGTTTATCACCTTTTATCTGCTCAACAAAGTCAGCATCAATTTTTGATATCGCTCTCCTCACCTCGCCAACCAGGTCATTTAATTCGACCCTGGACTTGTCCATGCATTTCGCAGCTGCTAACCACAGGAAATTTCCCGTGGAATTCTCTGGCAACTTCGGTTCCATTTTTCTTCGCAGATTCACCAGGTGGGTTAGTAAAGAAGGCCTCCGGGATCCTCTCCATTCTTCTGAGGCTGCCATGAAGCACTTCCACAGGAAAGATGAGACCACCTCGACGCGAGTGGGGCATTCCACTCCTACTGCTCGGGCTCTGAGGCTAGAAATCGCCGAGGCATCAAACACAAATCTCTTAGTGATGCCGTTGCCCTTTTTGAACAAGGAACCAAACATAACAACTGCCGAGTCTCTGAGCCACAAATCATTTGCAGGGAAGAGAGAAGTGGGGATGAACTCAGGATATATAATTACTTCCTTGCTTCCTTTGGCTATGGCGGACCAGGCCTTGAGAAAGGTGCTCAGTGCAGCACCATCTAGGGCAAGGTGAGATATGCATATGCCAATAGCAACTCCACCACATTCGAAAACATTCACTTGAAAATTAGCAACATGTGTGACAGCTTTCGGAAGGAGTTCACATGGAAAGAATTGATGTGCTTGGAGGAGGTCAGGCTGCCTAAGGAATTCGCTGAGATGACAGTTGACCTGCGCCTCCACATAACAGGCTCCTTCATCATCGCAATCAATGGAAAGCTCATCTCTGATCTTTCCAGCGAGTGGATAAAAGTGAGTCAAGGTCTCTGATAGAGATTTTTTAAGAACTTGTAGTCTTTTGAGGACATCAAGATTGCTAGCACCAGAATTGTCATTCATCGGATAGTACAGGAGAATCGGTGCGTATGGAACTGGAATGAGCTGGTCCAAAAGGGACAGCTTGAAATTTCTTAGGTGTGGAGGTGTTGGAGAAGATGGTCTTACATTTTGTTTGGAAATGATTTGCACTTCCATTTTTTCTGGTTTTAGCTTCCTTCCACGTTGTTTGAGAAATCTAGCAAAGCTTCAACATGTGTTTTTATAACTGAAAACACAAAGATGAATCCAGACTAAGCATACTGAACTGGCAAAAGAGCTGATATGTCCAAGATTCTTTTCCTGTCATTGTCCCAGCACTATGCGAGTCAAATTTGGAAAGCATCATTACAAAATATATTAAAATGATATTTTTTTTAAAATATATTTTACATCAATATATTAAAATAATCTAAAAATTTTAATTAAAAAAAAAATTCCTAATTTTTTTAAAATCATTTTTAAAACATAGTCTCAAAAAAACATAAATACAAATCATAAAAGCTATTTTAAAATAAAATAAATATTTTTTTGTGTTTTTTTTATATAAAAAATATTTTATAAAATAACAACTCATCTCAAAATATGGAATAAAGTGGGTTGTTTTTTTTAAAAAAATTAATTAAAAACATATAAGAAGATGTTTATTAAAATTTATCAACACATTAGAAATACTAAAAAATATTAATTTAATATTTTTTAAATAAAATTAATTTTTGAAAACTAAGTTTCCCCCCTCGTGAATTTTCTTTAATCTCTAGCCGATCGATATTGACCAGAATTATAGTCTATGCTTAAAAGTCAACCACATGTTTTTATTTATTGATAAAGCATCGTGGAAAACAATGTGAGTTGTCACTTTCTACATTTACTGTAAGATCAGTACGTACCCATGACTCAGTTGACAGTTAGCTATCATTTCCGTAAGAGCAGTGCAACTTGTCCTCCACTCCTCTAGGGCTTGTATGTATTTTAAAATAAGAAAAATTTATTTTTTCTTATTTTTTAAAATTAATTATTCATATTTGTAAGTTATTTTGATATATTAATATTACAGAATATATATTATTTCAAGTTATTTTAAAATTTATCAACACATTAGAAATACTAAAAAATATTAATTTAATATTTATTAAATAAAATTAATTTTTGAAAACTAAGTTTCCCCCTCCAGAATTTTCTTTAATCTCTAGCCGATCGATATTGATCAGAATTAGGTTGTGTTTGGCACAGCTTTTGTGGTTGAGGTTTTAAAAAACAGTTTCATAAAAAGCATTTTAGCTGCGGTTCAAAATAAGTTTTAAAGTGTTTGGTTAAAATTGTGGTTGAGTTTGAAATTTAATATAGAATAAGGATAAAAAATAATTTCCTTTAAATAGAAAATTAAAAATATAATATGAAAAATAAAAATAATAAAATCTCTAAACTAAAAAAATAGTTAGGATTTTTTTTTGATTTATTATTATTTTAATATAAAAAATAAATTATAAAAAATAAAAATAAATTATTTTAATAAATTTTAAAATAAATAAAATAAAATAAAAATAATTAACCTCTACCGACATAACCATTCCACACACCCAAAATCCAACTCTCACTCTGCTTCCCAACCATCTCCTGACCCTCTCTTCTCTTTCAATCTCCTCTCCGATCTCCCAAGGCACGCCTTCATATCTGCCCACCTTTTTGAATTCTAACCGTGACCAGCCATGACAAGGCTAATCTGCGACATGTTGATTTTTCAGGTAATAGTCTTAAAGGAAAGATACCCAGTTCCATTACACTTCTTGAAAATCTTGGAAGTCTCAATCTTTACTCAAATGCACTTACTGAGGCAATCCCCGATAATTTTGGTGACTTGATTTCACTAAAGAATGTGTCTTTAGGGTCTAACTCTTTATCTGGGGCGATCCCGGATTCAATGTCAGCAATTCTTGATTTAGCTTATGTTGATATGAGTTCAAATCAGTTGAATGGGACAGTGCCAAAGTTTTTTGCAGAAATGAAGAAATTGAAGTACCTGAATCTTGAGAACAATGAGTTTCCTGGTGTTTTGCCTTTCAATCTTACTTTTATGAAGAGATTAGATGTGCTAAAGTCGGTGGAAACAGCAATTTGTGTTACAATAGATTTCAGGTTAAGAAAACTGGTTGCAGAGGGATTTTTTTGTATTTATGCTATATTTTTATATATATTAAAAACCTTTTTCAGTTCTTCAATCTTATAGAGGGATTTTAGGTGACAATGGATTAAATCAGAATTAATATTCCAACAGTATTTTTTCTGATAAATCACAATGAAAAGCAGGCGAGACACAAGAAATTTCTTGCACCGGTGTTTGGAGGAAAATTGGACGTAGAACCCACACAGCTTTCAAGTCACTTTTTTCAAACCAGAGGTGTGAAAAAGCTGTCAAACGGTCATTATAGTCTATGCTTAAAAGTCAACATCATGTTTTTATTTATTGATAAAGCATCGTGGAAAACAATGTGAGTTGTCACTTTCTACATTTGCCGTAAGATCAGTACTTTTTTTTTTTTTGATAACGTGTCCGGAAAGTGTATTTTGTGGGCCCAGGACATGTGTAAACCTCCGACTGTCCCAGGCTTTTACAGGTTTGGGATAGAGAAGCCGGGCAGGCTCGAACCCCTGCTCTCAAGAGTGAGAGAGGGGCCTGTTGCCGCTCAGCCGCCCCCCTGGGGACGTAAGATCAGTACGTGCCCATGACTCAGTTGACAGTTACCTATCATTTTCGTAAGTGCAGTGCAACTTGTCCTCCACTCCTCTAGGGATTGTATGTATTTTAAAATAAGAAAATTTTATTTTTTCTTATTTTTAAAAATTAATTATTCATATTTGTAAGTTATTTTGATATATTAATATTACAGAATATATATTATTTCAAGATATTTTAAAATACAAAACATTTCAAAAAGTATTTTTTATTACAAAACCATAGAAACTCTTATAAGTTTTATAAAGAAACATTTTTAGCATTGAACTGATCAAAAAGATATTGAAGTGTTGGCCTAGAAATGTTTCCCCTTCTTTGTATTTGGCGAAAATGATTTTATAAAAGATTAAAAACAAAGTTTGTATTTAGGGGTATTTTTGTGCTTTCACATGTATTTTTTTAATTACTAGGATCATAGAGGTATTTTTATATTTTTTTATTCAATCCTATAAATTGAAAAATCTTATAATACTCGAGATGTAAATGGTGATGTCGATGAATTATAGCTTAATCTCCTTAAATAATATGTCACGTCAACATTGAATCAGAAACTCTCTTTTCTTTTCTCATCTCTTGATTTCTTAAGAAAATAAATAAAAAATCACAGCCCACTAAAAAACCCTTGTCCCATCACCGTCAAGCATAGGTTACTGTAAGATTTCAAAGTGAAAAACGATTCACACCCACCACTTTGTTCCAATATTTGTCAAGATCATGGCCTAATTTTTTGAAGATCTTAGAGATGTGGAGAAGAAAAGAAAAAAAAACGAAGAACATAATTGGTGATGTAAGTATAAGAAGATGATGATGATTATGATGATGATGTTTATATGGTTGAAGTTGTTTTTTAAAGTAATTTTCATTCAGAAATACATTAAAATCTTATTTTTTATTTTTAAAAAATTACTTTTAATATCAGCACATCAAAATAATCTAAAAACATAAAAAATAATCTAAAATAAAAAACAAATTTTTTTAAATTTTTTTTTTTAAAATGCAGTGTTAAACACTTCTTAAGGTATTAAAAAACATAGTAATTTTACTATCTTGGAATAAAATACTCGGAATTAGTGTAACTTAGAAGACTTGTTTTTTTATATTTTAAAAATATAATTCAAAATTATTACAAAGACATTTATTGTATGTTAATGCTAATTTTTTTAACTAAATATTTTTTGTTATTCATTAACAAAAGAGCTAAAAGAGCTCGGTTTTGTTCCTGTAGCCCGTGACCCATTCGCACTGTGGACTGGTCTTTTATCCTCCGTGCGTCGCGCGAGTTCGTCCACTTTTTTTTTTTCCGCCTATGAACAGTGTAGTGGCGATGTTAGCCCTGGTAATAGGACAAAATAACGTTTCAGCTGAGGGGTGCGGGCGTAATTGCACGTGTACGGACCGGTCCGGTCCGCCGCACCCCTTTTTTATTTTTAATATTTTTTAAATGGCTAAAGACGGTTATAGCCCCTAATAAGACAAAATCGATTAATTAAGGGCAGGGACATAACGGTAACTGACAATTATTATTTATATATTTTTCGAAATCTGTCAGGCACGTGCGGTTCACGCGGACGACGGTGTCCCCCCTGACGCCCCTTTCAAGTGGCGCGTGCAGTATTCTACGGTGGCCGGAAATGAGCTACCGGCGTCTAATCCGGTGCGCCTCCGCTTGGTCTTCCTCCCGGTGCGGCGCGTTTTTCCACACGGTGGTCGTGGACGTGGCGGTGGCCGGTTAAAGCCGGTTGTACCGTTTCTCTCTCTCCTGCACGTAAAAGTGCAGAAGAGCCCCCCGGGTTTTGTATACTTTCATTTCGGTCCCTTGACTTTTAATTGCGTATATGAGCCTGATTTCAGTTATCTAAGTTTTGATTTTGTTCGATTGAGTCCTTCGATTGCAATTAATTAAATGTTAATGTTTCACTTCGGTCCTCCAGCTTTTAATTTCCGGATTGGGTTGAAAAGGATGAATATATTCGGTACAAAAGTTTCAATTTTTGCAAATTTGTCCTTTAATTGAAAATGTTAATAAATCTGATTTTCATTTCAGCCCTTCAACTTTTAATTTTTGATTTTAATCCCTTTATATTTGATTTTCATTTCAGCCCTTATACTTTTATTTTTTAAAATTTCTAATATAACCCCTACTTTTGTCCATGTTATATAAGTGTGTTTAACACAATAATAATAATAATAATAATAATAATAATAATAATAATAATTTAATTGTTTTTCTTACTTGCTTCTTTGATAAAAAAAATTTCTCTTCGGATAATTTGATAATTTTTATTTTTTTGGCAGTAATAGCAATGATAATTTTTATTGTTATTTGTATTTTATTTCTTTGTTTTATCTTTTGTTCAAGTTTCTAACAATTTTTTTAGTCTTTCATTTATTTTTATTTCTTTCATAATAATAAAAATAAAAATAAAAATAATAATCATAATAACAATAATAATATTTTAATTGTTTCTCTTACTTACTCTTTTGTTAATGTTTTTGAGTGTTTTTTTTCAGGATAATTTGATAATTTTTATTATTTTAATAGTAAGAGCAATGATAATTTTAGATTTTCAAACTTTGATTTTGCTATTGTTATACCAGGGGGTGTTGAGCTCTTTTATTATATTAAATTTTGCATAAATAAATATTATATTTTTATTTTTATCCAGCAAATCCTATAAAAATTGTTTACTGAGCCCGCAACGTAGAAAATATATTTTTTAAAATTTTCACATTAAATGATTTTTTCTTTGATCATCTATTATATTTTTTTATGTGCTCTTTCTTTTATTTTTTTGATTGGTTTAATTGTTATTATTTTCAAGTTAGATGAAATTTTTTTCCTGATAATTATGATTTTTTCTTCTTTTGTTAAAGTTATTATGATTTTTTTTCTTTTATTTATTTTTGTTCTTTATTCATCATTAACACAATAATAATAATCATAATAATAATAATAATATAATAATAATAATAATAATAATATATTCTTTTTCTTGCTTACTCTTTTGTTAATGTTTTTGAGTGTTTTTTCTTTCGTGAAAATTTTATAATTTTAATAGTTTTTGCAATAATAGCAATAGTCATTTTGTATCTAATATTACTGGGGATAAAAGACAACTCAAGAACAAAAAATAGATAAATTTACCTAGGTTATCTACAATTAAAAAACGATACAAGTCACTTTTGTCTCGATTACACTGTTCATTTTAAACGGCAAACAAGTCATTATTATATGTTTTAATATTTATTGCATATTATCGCCTAAAAATATATAAAGAGATAAAAAAAAATGACCTCGGATTTTTTGCAAGAAAAAAATTAATATCAGCATTCTTAAATACATTTAATATAATAATATGATGAATAAATCTTATAAAATAAAATAAAAATTTGGCTTTGAATTTTAATTGTGTGCTCTTTTGTTCAAGTTTATTTCTTAAAAAAAATAAAAAAAAAGGATTTTTAATATTTAAGATCTAATATTACCCGGGAAAAAATACAACTCAAAAAAACAAAAGGTAAACAAATTTGCCTAGATTATCTACAATTAAAAAATATACGAGGCACTTTCCGTTTCGACTACACTGTTCTTTTTAGACAACAAATAAGTAATTATAGCACGCAAAAAAATTATATTTCTTTTTAAATAAAAATTTGCAATATTTTTATTTATAATGTGTCAGATCTAATATTACTGGGGAAAAAAGGCAACTCATATTTTTTTTTTACAAATTTACCTAGGTTATCTATAATTAAAAAATATAAAAATCACTTCCCATTTCGATCACACTATATAGTATATGAGACTAAGTATATGTGTTTAATATTTATTTAATATTATCGCCTAAAAATATATATAGAGAGAAAAAAAATGACCTACGATTTCTTGCAAAAAAAATTAATATCGGTATTCTTAAATATATTTAATATAATAATATGATGAATAAATCTTATAAAAAAAACTTTGTCTTTGAATTTAAATTTATATTTTAGACCCTTTTTTTTTCCTTTTAAGAAACGGTGACGTTTTTTTCACATGTATTTTTGATTTTTTAGTGTCCAAGTCAGTTGTTCTTTTTTAACCGGGTTTTTTTTTTTGTTTTTTTTTTTAACCAGAGTATCCGTGACAACAAATTTCTTATAAATCATTTCACCTTCTTAACAAATTTTCTAACAAATTTTATCAAATTTTTTTTAGCAATAGCAATATTCAATCACATTTTGGTTGAAAAAAACTATTTTTAACAGATTTTATCAATTACAATTATACTAATTAAATATTAAAATAACAAAATACAACATTTATAAAATCAATCAATTTTTTACATAGATAAAAAAGCCCAGCGAAGCAGGCAAATCTGCTCATTTCCTTCTATAAACACTAACTAAACATAGTCTTAGGAATAGTTAAGGTTCAAAAGCATCATAGAATTTCTTGAAAGTGGTTCTGGAAAGAATCACTTGAACGTAAGATTAGCATCATTCTTGATTTTAATTTCTTAATTAAATATACTTGGACATCCATTATAACATTTATTATATATATATATATATATATATATAGAGAGAGAGAGAGAGAGAGAGCGCTAGGTTGATGGCAACCAACAGAGGCATCTGATACTCTTGGTTTTTACTCATGTAAATGGCATCTTCAGCTTTCTTCATTATTAAGCAGCTAAATTACAAGGGCAGAAGAGCTTATCAAATATTGGATTTCAAAAATCTAATAGTTTAAGTTTCTAGATGAGATTATTCTGTAACATGGTATTAAAAATTTATTGACCAGCAGTCACGAGTTCGAATCTTACCACTTCACTCTATATGATGAAAAACTAAACACAAAGTAATGTAAGTCTGTGCAAGTTTAAAATCCAAAGAATTTTCACTTAAGGAAGTGTATTAGAGAATAATATAAATCATATTCTAACATATCACCTAATTAAATTTTTAAATGAGATAGTTATTTAACAATTAGAAATTTTTAGACAGTAGCACATACACAAGGTGCGTAGAATAAGTTAGGCCGAGTCATCTATGCTGTCTGCGAACAAGGAAACTTAAGATTTCTTACACCTTTTCAGTTTTTATAATCTATTTTGATGCTGAACTGTGACAAAAAAACACAGCACTAACCTTGGCAGATCCAGCAGTATAGATCCCATGATCTAGTGGTCAAGGAGTTAGTTTCACCATTAATATTAAACTCGGCATGGCCTGTTAACATAATGAAAACGTGCTTGGACTGAATTATGGGACAGGCAGGGTTTCATTTCTTGACTTGATGGGTTCAAATAGCTTGATAAAATCTCCTGAATTCGAGATAATTATTGATGCCGTGTTTCTCCAGAGAAGAGTTAAATAAATTTACAACTCACAGCGTCCTGCTGCTGTGTTCTGCAAAGATTTTAAGTCTGATTCCGTTAGATTTGATCAGCTTTTCTAATAAGGATCTGATTGATATTTTTTATTTTGCAGAACAGTACAGAAGATGGAAACAACCTTACTCGGGGCTCGTTACAGAACATGCCAGTAGACATAGAGCCACAATTATCCTAGAATTCAGAGTGGATCTAGAAACAGATCTACCATTCGAGAAGAAGCAAATGGTGTTGCAACAAGTTTAGCATGAGCACACCTACCTTTGTCATCACCAGAGTATTCTACTTCTGCCAGAATAGGTATTTGTAATCATCAGGATAACAGGGAGCAAATAGCTCAGCTAGAAACCACTTTCTCCTTCCTGGATTACAAATCCCATGTCCTTCTTGCACAGCTGATCGTTGCAATAGATTTGCAGCAAAACACGAACGCAAGATCTTTGGTTAGCTCTCATTCGCATAATACCTCATGCATCTTTCCCATGTTTACTCGTCAGCTTCCATCTCTCTTATGGTTGGTAACTTCAATTTTCCAGCAATAAAATGTAGAGACAGTTAGAGAATAATATAAATTATATTCTGGGGTCTCATCTAATAGCTTATGTTTCTAGTTGAAATGGTTCCTTAACATGGTATTAGAGTCTTGTCGACCCAACGGTCATGAGTTCGAATCTCATTACCCTCCTTCTATTTGATGAAAAATCAAGCACAAGATAATATTGGTTTATGCAAGTTTGAAGCCCAAAGAGTTTTTATTTGAGGGGGTGTGTTAAGAAATAATATAAATCATATTCTAGGATCTCATCTAATAGTTTAAACTTTTAGATAGAACACTTAAGCTTCTCATTTCTGATGTATACAAGATTGCAGGACTGTCTGCGTGTCCAGGCATTGCAAGATTATGTGCAAACCCCACCAATGCCATTCCTTGCTTCAAACACAGTAGGGTTAAAACCCTCCTCCATTATGTGTTTGCATGAAGTTTGCCACTGATTCAGGCAGAGATGATGGCAATCCTTTTCTCCATTTTCTGATGTGGTAAAAAAATTATGGAATTGATCTTTTTTAAATATTTTTCCATGATTCTGGCATCAGAATATCAAAATCATGGGAAATAAAAAAAAAATAATAATAATAATTGATGAGACTTTTCTTTTCGATATTGGAGGCGGGAATGGAAGTTTCTAAATCATCCTGATAAAACAGAAAGGAAACCCATTTACTACCTCATTAGCCAGCACTTGAGAAGGAGCCAGCTTTCCATGTCCGCGAAGCGCTGATGGTCAAAGCAGCGGCAGTCTGGCATCTTAGAGCTGCCATGGTGTTTAGCAATTAAGCTTTTCCAAGTAACTTCTTAGCAGAGCCTAAGGAATTTATTGAATTGGATTGGACCACAAGAAAAAAAAACCTGCAGTCCGGCATCAAGCTCAAAGACGAACTCTTGCCGTTATAGTTGTAAGAACTGACTCGAATTTCAACACAGGACAAGGTCAGGGTCATGTGTGAAGAGAATCGGATTCATAAGTTTTTTTCTTAAGAAAAAAGATAAAAACAACATCACTTTCACAAATATATTTTTCCCATGAAAAAATTAATGAATTAAGAGCTATTTTTTTACCAGCCACTAATTTTTGACCAAGTCATCAAGATTTTTTTCTTTTATTTTTCTTTAATTCAGACCAGTTATTATCTAAGTTTCAAATCGACCACTAAGCCAATTTGGATTTTACAACCATGCTTGATTTAAAAGAAAAAAACCTCGTAGTTCAGAAATTCCTAATATTACCCCTTACTGTTCTCAGACAAATTCAATTTTGCCCTTTTACAACAAATAAGTAACAAAAACCTAACTTTTTTAACATTTTTTCTGTTTTTCTTGCTTTTTCCTTTTTTTCTTCCCATACCATAGCAAACTAGAAAAATAACATGGGCAATTTTAAATTTTAGGGGTAGATATGTAACGTAGGCAAATCTACATTGGCAAAGAAGTGCTCATCCAACATTACAGTTTCATCAACTGTTCATAATGGAGGCAGAAAATTTATGTAGATTGACAAAATTACAGCACAATCAATCAACAAACCATGTTCAATGTTATTCGATATACTAACAGGAACTGGTTGTTACCTTCCAATCAACATTGATTTACAGTTTACTGATGTTTCCCTTTGGAATGCTTCCCATGGCCTTGGCCTTCTCTTTCAGGACAAATTTTTGTACCTTTCCAGTTGAAGTCTTTGGCAATTCCTGAAACACAACAGTTCGAGGTGCCATGTAATGGGGCAAGTGATCTCTACAAAATTTGATAAGTTCTTCAGAATCCTCATTACAGCCATCCTTCAACTTCACAAATGCACAAGGTGTTTCTCCCCAGTAATCATCAGGTCGTCCTACTATAGCTGCTTCCAGAACTGCAGGATGACTAAAGAGTACAGACTCTACCTCAATTGAGCTGATATTTTCACCACCTGAAATTATAATGTCTTTCGATCGGTCCTTTAGCTCTATGTATCCATCAGGATGTTTCACCCCTAAGTCCCCACTCCTAAACCATCCACCACTGAATGCATCTTTTGTTGCCTTCAAATTTTTTAGATATCCATTCATCACAGTATTGCCTCTAAACATAACCTCGCCCATGGTTTTTGCATCTGCTGGTACAGTCTTCATAGTTACGGGATCTTTAATATCAAGTTCCTCCAACCCAAGATGTTGCACCCCTTGACGAGCCTTGATCTTTGCTTGACTTTCTCGAGGTAAAGATGCCCATTCAGGTTTCCATGTGCAAACTGTACCAGGACCATAAGTTTCTGTCAAGCCATACGCGTGAATCACGTGAAATCCTAATTCTTCCATCTTGAACAGCACATGAGATGGTGGGGGCGCACCTCCTGTCATGACTGACACTTTTCCTGGAAGAGGCTTTCTATCTCTAGCTGATGCGTTTATTATCATGTTCAAAACTGTCGGTGCACCACCCAAGTGAGTAACCTTGTGCTGAGCAATATTTTCAAATATATCTTTTGCAGTGACATTTCTCTGACAAACATTAGTGCCACCTTGTGCAGCCACTGCCCAAGTAAGACACCAACCATTGCAATGAAACATGGGGACACACCATAGATATACAGGCATTGAGCTCATCTCATTTAGAAGAATAGCAGCAAAAGAATTAAGATAAGCTCCTCTGTGGCTATAAATAACACCTTTTGGACTTGATGTAGTGCCTGAAGTATAATTAAGCGAAATGGGATCCCATTCGTCTTTCGGCCATCTGACTTCAAAGTCCAGTTTTCCGGTTGCCAAGAGACTCTCATATTCCAAGATTCCAGGAGAGGAAATGGGAGCCGGCTGACCACACTCAGAGATTAAGACAAGAAGCGGCAGCTTGGTTTTTGTCTCCTGGAGAATCTCAAGTGCACCTTGAGCAATTGAGAGAAATTGGTAGTCTACAAAAACAAGTTTAGCCTCCGAATGTTTCAGCAAGACAGAAACCATTGAAGAATCATGGCGGACATTAAGAGTACACAAAACTGCCCCGGCCATTGGAACACCAAAATGTAGTTCATACATTGCTGGAATATTTGGGGCCAATGCAGCAACCTGTTCAAATTAACTAGAAGTCAAAGCTTGGCAAAAAAATAAATTATTTACAATTTATATGCAAAAATTGAAGAAAATTAATAAACCCGTGATAGATTAAGAAGCAAATTTACAATAGCAAGTAGTGTGATTTCTTTTGCAGAAACCACATCATTTTTTAACCATTTGTGAGGGTAAATTTATTTCAAGACAATATCCCCTTCTTTTTTTTATCTAAGAAAAATCCATAACTAAAGTATCAAGCGGTGTATTGTTATTTGTATTTTAGACCAAACACTAGCAGTATGATTAAAAGCAGCAAGTCTGGTTTGGCACTACATTTCAAATGCACTTTTGAAAAACAATTAAAATATTTTTTTATTTTTTTGTATGTGTTTTTAGATCATTTTCATGTAGTAATATCAAAAAGCAAATCATTTTACGAATATCATTTTCTATATTCATTCAATCAAAAGCTACCCACCTTATGGGGGGGTGGGGGGGTGGGGGGGGGGGGGACCAATCATAGTAAGGGCATTTCAAACAAGCCACGACCATTTGGTAAGAAAAAAACCTAAATTGGCTTTACTTCGTGGCAGCTTCTTGCATCCAAGTGAACTCTGGCATTTTACATACGTCTACAATTATTTATGTAACATTCGTCAAATTACATGTTGAAACAAAAAAATTCCGTCCTGTATTCTCTCCTTATCTTTTATGATCTCTGGCATTTTGTTAGTAAGGTGATAGACACTGTGTGCCCAACCACAAATCACAAAATAGACAAACAAATACTACTAGATTTTTCCATTATCTCCATTGAATCAACATGAAATTCAACGAGAAGCCAAACTCGTGCAGTGAATTTCCATTTCAAAAACAAAAGATCAAACCCCTAAAATGTTTTGAGATGCAGAAGCCAAAGATTATCATAACTTGTCAGCAAATCAGCACAAAAACGCATTAAAACGAGAGAAGGAGAGAAGTAGTTACAACATCACCAGGGGAAATCCCGAGATGGGCAAGAGCAGAAGCGAGTCTGATGCACCTCTCATGAGTCTCCTTCCAAGTGTACTTAACATCACCATAGATAACAGAGACTCTGTCTCTGTAAACAATCGCTGACCGTTCAAGAAAGCTGATTGGAGTCAAAGGAACGTAGTTAGCTGAGCATTTGATCATGCCCTCCATTTCTTACATAGAAATCACCACTTCCTTCCTTTTTTGTGTGTTTTTATCTTCTTAGAACCGGACCAAAACCTATCAGTAGATTAATGAATGTCTGCAAGCATAAATATTTTCTTCTCCACAGACACCTAGAATATTGCGGCTGAAAAGCACAAAGGGGTGTCTGAACAAGGGACGGGTTGAAGAGATATCATAAGACTTCTGATGTGGGCCCAATTCATTGATTGGAGTAAAATTTTATTTTGTCCCTGTAGATTAACAAATGTTCAACTTCTGCCCATATATTTTTAAAGTTCCAATACTAGCCATAACCATGAAAAAGCCTGTTTTTTGGATGTCCTTTGCATTTTATTTTAGGCTATCATGTGTTTTTTATAAAATCAAAACTTTTAAAATGGGGATATGAGAGGAAAACATGAGATAAATCTAAGAAAAAAAAGGGCCAAAAGCATATGTCCAAAATCTTATTAATTTATTTAAATTATGCATATTAGGTGTTTAAAAGATAATTATTTGCTTGTACTGCAGTCAGTGCATCAAATATAGAGATACCTATTTTTTAATGCAAATGTTTTACTTTTAATTATAAAGAAAATATCCAAAGAGAGATCTCAAGGATAAGGAGGAGATGGTGGTCATTTTTACCCTTTAAAGTTCAATATCAACAATGCCACTGAACTCGACTCACTAGAATTATATAAAAAAATTACTAGAGAAATAAAAACTTGGATTAGCTCATATAAATCAGATTGATTTAGATTAAATTTAATATAAAAAACCATCAACTTTTTTAAATATATTTTAATAATATTATTTTGAATTATATATATAAAATAAATTAATTTGCCTGGCCCATAACTCAAATTTTACCCCAAGTTTAATAATCATGATGATATCAATGCCCCTTGAAGTTTTCTTATTTATTTCATATCAACCATTGTGTATCAAAATTAAGTTCCATCTAAATGATGAATAATAATTGCAATCACTAATACACCTTCATGTGCATTTATTTAATTTATCCAACACATCTATTGCATGGAAATGGTTTTTTTTATTCATAGAAAAAAAATGACTCCTTTAAAAAATCTTTTATCGGTAGAGTATTTTTTTCCTGGATAAATAATAGGTCTTTTCGTGCCTTTATTGTTATTGTTGTTGTTAATATTTTTATTTTTAATGACATGTGTTATGTTTCTAGACTATCATATATGGTCAAAATTAACAAAATGAATTATTTGTCAAAAAAACTAAGTTCAAGCTATTTTTCATAGTTTAATACTACTTTTTCAGTTGAATAATGAATATTTTTTGTTATATTTTGGTTCAATTTTTTAGTCTCATCACTTTGTAAAATGATAATGCTTCTAATGACAACAAACCATATGAGACATCAATTTGCTTCTCATCTTCCAGCTTGAACGAATTATTTGAAATTATAGTTGGTTTTATTTTTGAAAATAATTTTTATTTAAAAATATATTAAAATAATATTGTTTTTTTATTTTTTAAAAATTAATTTTGTCATTAAATCGTAAATATGATCTAAAATCAAAATATAAAAATATAAAAATACTAAAAAATAATATAAAAAAACTATTGAAACGTCCATCACCGATGCAACTTGTAGAAGGACACGAGTTTCCACGAGGAAAAAAATGGAGGTCGGTGACTACATGTGCCGTGTAACATTGCAGAATCATTTTTTAACTACCAGAGAATGTTGTCTGAATTTATCCTTAAACTTTTGAAAATTTAAATCCAAAGATTAATTATACTGCAACAATAAAAGTTAAATGTCCAAAAAACCCTTAATCATTATTAAATGGTTTTTTTCTTATAAAAATAGCGGAATCATTTTGGCATGCAAAAACATGATGAAAAAACAAAACACCACTAAACAATTCTCGACAAATAGACAAGAAAAATATATTATTTTAACCCTAAAATGACAACAATATAGTAGTACTAGATGGTCCAACCTCTGATAATTCCAAAAAAAAAATTTGATAATCGGGGTGTCCGGGTCAGCTTGCGCGCACCACAACTAATCCCCGGGCTCACTGAATATCCTGCAAGCCCAATGAGCATGTAAGGCACCGCGGGAGTGACAGGCGTGCCAAGGTTGTCAAAATCGTGATTTTGACACGAAATGGAAAGGGTTTCTGAAACTCGGATCGTAAAATCGTACCTGAATTTGTCCGTACAAAAATCATAAAATCGTAAGTAAAATATTTCTGAATACAATACATTATAACTATGGACATAAAACTTCATTAGTTAAAGTTCATTCATGATTTAAAATAACTTCAAAATACATTACAAAATAATTATGTCCATAAAATTTCATATGAACTTGGTCATGAATTTTAGTTATATCAGGTCAATTTGTCGTTTCAATATTTTTTTATAAAGATGTTGTCTTCTAGTATTCTTTAGTCAAATTATGTTTTTTTGTTGTTTTAAATTGTTTTTAAACTGACTAAATTAATCAGTTACACCAAATCATTCTCTAAACAATTTAAATTTTATTTTCTATATAAAACATTTTAGTAATATTTAAATATATATTTTTTAAAAATATTAATAATTACACACACAATGCGATAAACACAGTTTTTTAATCATCATCCCTGTAAACAAAACCAAAATCCAAGTGCCCTCCTTATTCCCATCCACAATAATCCACATCTTCCTATTATTTTAATATCTAATGAAAAGGAATATAAACAGCCATTAGATTCCTCTCCATGTGTACGTTCTAGATCTCTCCTTGTACACGTCACCAATCTCCTAGCACCCAAATGGACCAATCAAAACCCACTCTTTTTCTTGTTTCTTTGCTCTAAACGTCTTCCAAAGATTACAAGGCAAGATCATATCAGCAATATTTACCTCTCTTCAATCGTTTTTTTTTCCTGTTTTCTACTATGCCTAATCGCCATGACAGCCACCGAAGAAGCTGATACTGAGGCTCCGGTCGGGGAGCAACCAACTGCCACGGAGGAGCCTAAGGTGGAGGAGAATCCTGTTAAGGGAAAGAAGCCAAGGACTCCCAAAGAAAAGAAGCCTAGACGATTTGGGGAGGAGATCGGGTGTGAACTGAGAAGAGAAGAAACGATTTGGGGAAGAGAACGGGGTGTCCGGGCCAGCTTACGCGCACCACAACTAATCCCCGGACTCACTGAACATCCTGCAAACCCAGTGAGCATGTAAAGCACCGCGGGGGTGACAGGCGTGCATGGTGGGACTTGAACCCTGATGCAGAGGAAGGAAACAAGTCCCTTCAATCGCTAGGTCAAGACCCCACTTGCTAATAATTCCTATTTTGTTCTCATTGGAAGTGGACAAGCCACATAAAGGATAAAATTTTTGAAATTATAATTATAAGATCATACATATCTCATCGGATTAACTTGGTGATCCGTGTTTAATTCTGATCAATAAAAAAATATTATATAAAATAACTTAAATTTATCAATTCGACTCATGATATAAACTTTAAATGAGGAATGCGTTTTAATTCATTGGAAATAAAATCAACCAGTTAAGAGTAGATTAAAAATCAGATTACTCTCAAAAAATATATATTCTGTAGTAATCTATTCTAATGATTGAAGTTGTAGTTATAAAAAACAAAGTCCGAGTTAACATATTAATCATATAATCGTTGATCACTAGATTTCATTTTGAATTATTTTTTAAAATAGCAATTTGAGTTAATTCACTCACAGTCTAAATCTTGTATCAAGTCGACCTCCACAATCCAAGCTTTTTGCGAAAGCTTTTTGATTCCATCCCTTTTTTTCTGGGACAGTTACAGCTAAGAGTTTCGAAAGGGTACCAAGGGACAGTTACAGTTACTATCAAAAGTATATTTTGCGACATCCGAACATTTTAAGGAAAGAAATCACTGCCGTACCTTGATCAAATAAAACCTGCTAACCATAACCGCCAGCTCAAGAATTTGACCGTTGAGCCGCTCCCCGACATCAATTCAAACACACAGTCCATTGCCTCTCAATAAAACCCTAAAAACAGCAGAAAAAAGAACCCGAAATGAAGCAGACAAAAAGAGGAGCCTCACCTTTACACATTTCAAATCAGTAGGTAAACCATATTACATCTCTTTCTTTAATTTTCTGTAATCTCTTTAACCCTCTTTCTCTATACACAGTTTTCTTTGAAGAAAATGTCAAGGATGAAAACCGTTGGCAAGCCTCCACTTGCTAAATCGCCCAGCAGGTTGCGTCCACGCCGCTTTCTTCGATCTGAATCCACCACTTCACAGGCTCCTGGTGGGTTTTTCGTTTATCATAGTTGTTCTTGCTTACTGTTATTGTTTGTTGGGTTTGAAGGTTTTTTAACAACGTTTTTTGGGTGTGTCAGGTTCTATGGCTAAATCTCAGAGACCAAACCGGAAATGGGACACGGAAGAATCTGATCCCCGCCCTGAATACCAATCAGTATCCTGGGAGTCACGTGCTCTAGCGAAGATGGCTGGCGGTGAATTTGGAGATGGGGAGTCAAGAAATGGTGGGGCTGGTAGAAGTTTGAGTGCAAATTCTAGTCCATTGTTTGAGAGAGGCAGGTTCTACGAGGAGTATTCTGCTAGGAGAAATGAGAGATTGAAGAGAAAGAAAGGAGACAAAGGAGATGAGGTGAAGACTCCTTGTAATCTTGGAGTAACTGTTGAGTCTTCAAAGAGGAGGGATTCAAAAAGGCTTGAGAGCTTGAGGAAATCTGTTTCTGCTGCTTACTCTCTGGAGAGAAATGAGAATCCAAGGTACATGTTGAGGAGCATGAATAAAGAGAACAAGAAGCCTCCTTTACCTGTTTACAATTATGAGAAATCTGCGCTTGCAGGTGAAAGGAAAGTTACTGCTCGGAAGGTCAGGAAGTTCTGAGTGTTAGAATTGGGTCTTAAAGATCGATAGTTTTATTGATTTTGAATTTTCTTTTGGGAATTTGCTTTCTTACTGGATCTTACTTCATACATTTATGAAGTATTATTATTGTTTCAAGTAATTGTTTTTTGCTTTCTCGCATCTCTGTTTTCTCGTTTGATGCATGAGGTGTGATAGGGATATCAGCTGGCTTTATGTCATTGGTTGGAGGCAAGGGTGTTTTTTGGAAATTTAGAGTCCTTGGCATCCCAGTAAATAATTTGCCTAACTTGATGAACTGTGTTTAAAATGGTCCAAGAGAAGAACAAAGCCGAAACTAATTTTTCCATGTTGAGAGAAGATAAATCTGTGAAGAACGGTCTCATTTAATCTCTCCCAGCTTGGCTTCTGCTTTCATTTTTTCCAACAAGTCAGCAGCAACTGCCTCAATACTCTCAAGACTGTGACATGGATTTTGGGGATAACTACAGTAGCTGAGAGATTTTAGCAACCATGCATGGAACATTCATAAAAGGGGTCGCCAAAATTCTTGCAATAAATCTGTTCAATGCTGATGATTTTGCCTTGAATTTTGATAAAAATCATCAAACAAGAGGTAATGTGATACTTATTCTAATTTGAATCCAAAACCTATTACATTACAGTTCGAGTAAGAATTCAACAAACTAACAAAGGATCAAGATTTTTGCAAGTATAAAAAATGATGATTGAGGCTATAAAAAACTGTTAGGAGGAGCAGAAGTGCACAGAGAGTACAAAACTGATCGTGTTTGTAAACAGCGTTATATCTTATGTTGTAACCAGAAGATATGCAAGGCCTTTCAAATATTCAACAATTTCTGATCCTCCTAGTTTTGAACTCCCAAATACTCTATCAACGAAGGTAATTGGGACCTGAGCCAAATTCAAAACCAAAATCAACCAAGGTCAAGGATCAATGGACAATACTATCAAGTAGTCTACAGTATAAATTTCAACACGCAATAAACAGCATGGCCATATATGAAAGAGAAATGGGGTAAGATACATAACCACATACATAGAGTTGTTGTGGACTATATCACTTTCAGAATTATCTAGAGTTTATCCAGCCATATCTTAGCTATTCAGAATTCAATTGGATTTGTAATGCTCAACAAATATTATTAACCAACAGGCATGATGACAAGAATATAGTATAACTAAATGAACAGGGCATTGAAACGTTTATGGAACAGAGTAAGTTATTGGCATGCCCTGTGCTATGTAGTTGTTCAAGCACAGCAAAGAAGAAAGCATAAATCAAGATGCATGGTCACACATGCATGAAATGTGTAATCTCAACTCAGGACAATCAAGTTGGAAAGAACAGTCACAATATTGTATGAAGTAAAATGAACCGAAACACACAATAACAGTCCACGCATATTGATTTTAATGACAAACCAGAATAACGTGAAATAAAACACTACCTCCTCAATATGGTAGCCTTTTCTGGAAGCCCGGACAATCATCTCCATTTGGAAGACATATCCCTTGCTAACCACAGAACTGATAATATCTTCAAGCACTGATTTCTTATAAAGCCTTCAAGAAAGAATTTATTTCATTTCTAAATCACCAAGTATCAGGCAATAAATGAATGAAAACCATACAAAAATCCATACCTGAAAGATCCTGTAAGATCAGACACACCAGGCCAAAGAAGGGTTTGAGCAAGAACATTAGCTCCCCTACTAGTTAGCTTGCGCATGAGATTCCACCCATGTACGCCTCCACCTTTAACATATCGAGTCCCAGTAACTATGCTTGCACCAGTCTCCAACTGTTTCCTAGTGGCATATCATGGGAAAAGGCCAGAAAACTTTAGGACACCGGCACCTTTTAATAAAAGAGCAAATAAGTGTATAGAGCATATACATGCAAATTGGAAAAGGTTGCTTACTTGATAAAGCTTGGCAAGTACTTTGGCTGAAAAATATAAAGCACACAGATCAGGTTAACAAAACAAGGCACTATTGTCATTTCCAATTCCAATCATAAGCATGCTCGGAAAAGTTATATAATCATCTAAAGCTCATATAGCCCATCATGCTTGCAAACAATTGAGTAATACTTACATGGTGAGATAGATCAGCATCCATGATGACAACAAAATTCCCAGACACATGCTTCAGCCCATGAATGTAAGCCGTACCTAGCAACATAAACAAACATCAAGAACCAGTTTTTTTTGTTATTTTTATTATATTTATCAAACACAACAACAATGCTACCTACCCAGTCCAAGCTTCTTCGCTCTAGGTCTTAACAACTGCATCATCAAAACCAAAAGGAGATAATTAATTACACACTATCATCTCAAGCAAACCCAAAAACGAAAGATTGATCAACCCCGTTAAAAGGGTCTAAAAGAGTCAACTTTTGATTGCCATGATACACTTACAATGCGATCTTCACCATATACTTGATGTAACTGTTTAACAACTTCTTGAGTGCCATCAGGACTACCATCGTCCACAATAATAATTTCAAAGTCAACATCCCTAATCCAATCATGACAACACGAATTGCATTAATTAACCTTCCACTTAACAGATGATCACGATCATCTAATCATTTCTATGGTAAAATAAGCAGAATTGGAAGCAGAAAATTTCCGAAAGAAGTAAAATCTGAATCCATCAAATCATGATGATAAGGCAAAAGAGACAATTAGAGAGTGGAATTACCGGAGGTGTTTGAAGATGAGATAAACGATGAGTGCAATGTTGAGACGCTCGTTGTAAGTTGGGACTATTATGCTGTATTTGTTCTTCTTATCCTTCACCATTTTTGTTTTAATTGTAAACCCTAATTTTGGAGCAGAGCTGAGATTTACAAGAAGGCGCAAAATTTTACAGAGGGAGAAAAGTCCTCCGGTACGAATCCAAGGTCGTTGGTGATCGAGGAACGGAGGGATGGTGTGGGTTTGTGGGCCGGTTTATTATATATGGGCCGAAGCTTAGTCTTTTGGGCCAACCTTGGATGGGCTAACACGGTAAAGAAGGAAGGGAGCATTAACTAGAAACCACGGTTAAAAAAAAATTCAAAAATTAATTGTACCCCTTCGTCTTAAGAAATAGAGAGGACAATGAAAGTTATGGATCATCTGATTTTACCTTTGAAAGAAGCCTCTAACCTAACCTCTAATTTTACCTAAAAGAAAAGGTTTATGTATGTTCACATGATATTTTTATATTTAATTTTTATTAAATAAAATACATACACTATGAAAAACAAAATATTTTATAATTTTCAGAAAATAATAATAATAATTAAGGAAATATTAAAAAAAAACACAATTGAATTATTTTCTTTTCTTTATATTAATGCCAATTCTTTACTTTTGTAATTACTTTATTGAATCCGAGTTACTTTTAAATTATTGAATTATATCATAATAGTTTCTGATTTATTTTTTATTTTGACACATATCTTGGTGACTAAGGGTAACTTAGACTTTTAATATAATGAATATTATATTTTAAAAATAAATATCCTAAATAAAAGTAAATAAGACATGCATGTATAAAAGCATGTTTGTGTGTTTTAAATTATTTTTGAAAAAAAATGATTTTTTTAACTCGATTATTTTTTAATCATTTTATATGCCAATATAAAAAATATATTTTAATATATTTTAAAACAAAAAAAAACTTTAAAACAAAAATTAAACTAACTACTGCAAAAAAATATAATGAAATCACAATATGCCACCAAATATCATTTCTTTGAAATACTATTTAAGTCAGACTTCTTTCAATGAATAAATAATTGCAGTTTTTCCGCATCGTCTTCTTCATTATACTAAGCAAAGCTTCCGTAGCTTTCAGTTTCTATCACTTCTTCCACGGCCGTTTGCTTTTATGATGACTACAGCCGTTTACATGTAGTTTTCTTAGCATGCCACGTCAAGAACCGTGAAAGAGTTGGTGCAGCCGTTTGTTCTTGCAATCGCTAACCTGCTGACTTTGACGTAGACATTTCCCTTTCTAGTGGCCGTTAGGTACTGCGGTGGAAGAGTTTGTTTTAAGGGAAAGCAGTTTTATAATCGTTTAATTATGGCAAAATTATAGTTTTAATTGCCATAAGATCCATAAACAAATTGCCGAACCACCGTTTACAAGAATCAGAATTTTTGAGCTTTGCCTGCGTTTCATTTCCCCACCAAAACGCAGAACTGAAATCATCAGTCCATTTGTCACTGAACCACGACCTTCTCCATGCTTGAGCTAAACAACCCTTCACTGAACCATGACCGTCTGGCCACAGAGCAGGTCCACCGTCAGCCACAACACAGCCAGTCTCTCTCTCTTGTCGGCGGTCTGTGGAGAGAGATTTATAAAGAATAAGAACAAAAAACAAGAAAAGCAACGAGAACCCATTACTCAAAAAGACAAGAAAAGTAGTGTGGAGTCGGAAATAACCTGGAGGCCCGATGAAGGTGGAGATCCAATGGTAAAGATTATCGCCTTTGGGTCCAGCAGAGCAATCAGGAGGTGGGTCCAAGTTAGCCTTTAACATCATGCCACATCAGGACTTAATCTCTGCTATTACGCAACAGTCCCTGTACTCATTAAAATGGCAAATGTACCCTTACGTGCTATAAATAAAACGCAGGATTAGACAGGGAAAGAACTAGATTGTTTCTCTTGGGGTTAATTAGGGTTTTGCATAGAGAGAGAGGTGTAGCGATGAGCAGAAGCTTAGGGATTCCGGTGAAGCTACTACACGAGGCTTCCGGTCACATAGTGACTGTGGAGCTGAAGAGCGGAGAGCTTTATAGAGGAAGCATGTTAGAGTGCGAGGATAACTGGAATTGCCAGCTCGAGAGCATCACTTACACTGCTAAGGTACCGCTCCTTACTTTGTTTTTTTATCTATGCTTATGGAACCTTAGCTTTTGCGATTGTAGAGTGAAATTACGAGTTCGAAGCGTTTTCGTTTTCTGTTTTGTGAACCCCCAGGATCTGGTGCGTGAGATTGGGAAAAGTTTCGCGAGCATTTTGAAAATTTGTTAACCAATGTTAATGTTTTGTTGGGGAGGAGAGGGAAAGGAAGTTGTGACCTTGAAACCCTAAATTGAGAAGGTTTTTCTTTTCGGGCTTTTTAGGTTCTTTTTATAAGCAATGATGTGGGGTGTTTTCTAAGTCATGCATTGGCACGCTATGCTCTCCGTGAATTTTGAATGTATTTTCTTTTAACTATTTTAAATTGTGAAATGGTTATGATATGATGTTAAATATCGTTGCTGTTGCTGTTGCAATGGAATGTGAAATAAATTTAGCTTAAAGTGAAGTTAATCGGTCATAAAGATATA
Organism: Salix brachista; assembly: GCA_009078335.1. NCBI lineage: Eukaryota > Viridiplantae > Streptophyta > Magnoliopsida > Malpighiales > Salicaceae > Salix > Salix brachista. The sequence goes on along the minus strand of CM018573.1, from coordinate 544,642 downwards.
AATGAAAACTTTCAGTTTCGAGTTGGATGGATGCAGATGTGGTAATGCCTAAAGATTTTAGAGAGCTGATTTTAATTACTTGCCATTTGGTTTTTATATTGTATGTAACAATCAATATTTTGATTTTCGATCAAGTTAATCAATTTGAATTGTTGTGTCTAGCTATGCTAATCTCTTGAGATTGGATGCTATGGCTGTTGTATCTGGGTTTTTATCGGTTTTTTGTTTTGGTCTTCCACGTGACAGGATGGGAAGGTCTCACAGCTTGAGCATGTTTTCATTCGTGGCAGTAAAGTCAGGTAGCTAATAATATCCTTAGTGAAGCTCATGTAGTTATTGAGACAGTTTGATGGATTTTAACAAATTGACTGTAATTAGTTGATGATAATGTGAAATTTAAACAGATTCATGGTCATACCTGATATGCTAAAGAATGCTCCCATGTTCAAGCGTTTGGATGCTAGAATCAAGGTATGCTCCCACTTTGCTAGCCCCTTGTATTCTTTTGAACGAGTCATTTTTTATGGCAATCTCTAATTAACCATTTCTTATGTGCTTGAAGGGTAAGAGTGCATCACTTGGAGTTGGCAGGGGAAGATCTGTTGCGATGCGGTCCAAAGTAAAGCATTTTGCTCTCATCAATATCTTAAATTTAATTCCATATGTGGTTTTTTGAGCCTAAAACACGACAACAGCTTTGTGTTTCAGTTTTTATTTGTGGTCAGCAGCATGTAAGGACTAACTTGCGGTTCTACTCTTCCTGCAGGCTCAAGCTACTGGTCGTGGAGCAGCCCCTGGCAGGGGTGTTGTCCCACCTGTCAGACGGTAATCGATGGTTTGAATGGCAATGGCTAGAGTAATTAGGATCCCTGTTCTTCAATCAAATTTGGTGTATAAGGCTGACTTTTGTAGTGCTTTCTGAGATAACAAAAAATGAATCCTGGATTAATGAGTAACATCTCTTGCGTGTATTCAATTTTGGTATTGGATAGTTTCTTCAAGTGATGTGATGGCCAGTCAACTTCATCAAGCATGTCTCCTCGAATGTGTGTTGTGCATTGTAGATGCTTATGTTCTTATTTTTACCCATCTTGTTGATTCTAGCATTTTGGCATCAAAATCACGATTTGCTCCACAGAAAGACCATTTTGGTCTTTCGTTGAAAAATCGAATGCATCCTGTAAATACAGTTGACTGCTGGGTGTGAGGAGCTAAACCACTCTTCCTGTCGTCATTTCACACATGTGGCGCTGCTTAAAATACCAGAGTCTTCATCTCCCGACTCCTGCAGAAGAGAATCTTCACTCTTGCTGATAGATCTTGAATCTTCAAATCTAGCAAACCAACCACCCCCTTTCAAGCTCTCACATGACACAATCCACACCCAGCCTCCATATCTAGCAAACCAGCCACCTGTCTCTCCCACACTGACCTTGAACATTGTCACACCAAGTGTAATCATTTAATGGCAAAAATTAATAAACACAAAATTAATACTAGCAATTTAATATAAATAAACATTTAATGGCATATATATATATGTGTATATTGGAATCTTGTAAAAATACTAAACAACATTAACATCAATTACAAGCTCATCTAAAAACCCAAAAAAAAACAACATAGATGTTTTTAGTTTATATAACTGAACCAAACCAAAACTGGGTAGTTATGACCGGTTTCAGTATAATTTTTTCTTATGAAATTTCAGTTTAGTTATTTTTAAAAATCAAAACCAAACCAAACTGAAAATGATCAGCCGTAACTTGGACAGTGAGTTGCAAGCACTTAAATTTTATTATCGGTATGCAGGAACTGTACAAGGTGCAGCAATGAGTAATTTTTTCTTCTCGTTTGGTTACAGCAATGGATGCATTTTATTGGACGGGAAGGAGCATATATAAATACCATAAAAATAAAAGGAAAAACAGCACGGAGGCGTGCAATCCCGTCATGATCAAACTAGTGGAAGTAACCATAGAGTTCCAAGAAGCAAATGCACAAATTGTGAGGGTTCGAGGCATCTGTCGTGGGACCTGTAAGAACAACCCTGAAGAATCTAAATGGAAGTAGAGCTTGTGGCCCGGTTATGGGCCATGAAGCAAACTGGCCAGCCTTGCAAATTGTCTGGTCGTTCTCGTGCACTCTCAGGTTTGTCCAGGTCTTCCCATCCAGTGAACCCTGGAAAGCAACAAGGAACGACAGTAACAATGGTAAATTATTGGCATTAATCCATTTAATATGATTTAAGATAGGGTAACCCTTTTGGAGAACTGAACACGGATGACTTTACTTTTACCTGCAAATTCCAAGATCTTATGAAGGCTCTTGACCCATCTTGTCTCAAAGTGTAGTGATTGCACATAAGCTGCATCAATCACAGCAGGGGGGGTGGACAGGGGGCTGAGAACTCTGATTGAAAACTAAGTTGGATGTTGAACGTTTCATGATTGTTACAATATTTCTCTGTTTGCTAAGATTTTTAGAAATGTAGCCAATTAAAAGAGGATTTTGAAAAGGTTGCAATGAGTATAGGACAAACCTGGTGATCTTGACCGATGTCAATCATCCACCATGCATGTATATGTCCGCCTTCCATACGAGGCCCAGCAAAAGACGTTCCCTGATGCAAGAAAGGCAACTCAATTAACAAAGAAACACAATTTACATAATATATGTTGCAGACATATCATTCATACTAACCTGATAAGTTCGTGACACTAAAGCCTTGGGGTCAGTGTATCTTGAAGGGGGGCTGCTGGCAGTGATCGTGATTCTCTGGAACATTCAGTTAGAGGATAAGCAGCGGCTTATTGAATATGTTTCACTGCTCTACCTAGAGATACTTGCAAGATATAAAAAATAAAAGAAAACCACAAAATTCACCTTCGTCAAAATGGGATTAATCCACTGATGTTTCCCATAAGATGTACCAGCAAAGTAGAGTACGCCATTGCTGTCACCATCAGATATGTACTGAAGCTCCTTGTAGCTAGATCGCCTATGTTGAAACCTTAGGCTACAAAAATAAGACACTTGGCTACTATTTTATTATGCCATGGCTGATCCACAAAGCATCACCTCAGAAACATGGAATTAAAAAGTAACCACCTTGCATAAGCAAGTAACATGACTAGATAGACGTTCACTTTCACCTAGCCTTGGAAAGAAATCCTTAATGAAGTTGACGCAATATTAAGGAATTTAAAGTTTTAGTAGCAGTTCATCTGACTTTGAATAGCCCCCTTTTCTTTTTTTTGTGTGCGTGAGTCAATTAGGCAAACAAGCCCCTATGGAAAAAATCAAATTTACCATATATTTATCACACTTTTTCAATTCAACCCTACCCAACCCAATTGGACTAAATTATAAACAAACTACGACAAACTTACCCTATAGAACAGTCTTTATAGTTTACAACTCACTCCAAATGGGTTGAATTGAAAAAAATGCGGCCATTGATGATTTTTTTTTTTGCAGGGGCTCGTTTGCCAAATTGATACAAACATAGGGGCTAAATTGGGGGCTTTTAATAGTAATTAAGATCAAAAGGTTAGGCCACTCTTACAACCAAGATCAAGACACATGAACGTGAAAAGTGAAACTAGCATCTTATACTTACTTTTGTTCATTCCCAGGCCTTAGGGATTCAAACTCTACATAACCGATGCCCTCTCTCACCTGTGAAATTAGCATGCGTGAAATCTAGATGGTGAAAATCAAAAACAGCATTATTTCTAAAAAATCTTACTCTTTTCAAAGATGATAACTTACAAGATCGTGAAAAATGGGATAATGCCTGCCTAGGTTGCTCTGTCCCAGCTGCAAGGTGATAGCAGGAGTTCAGGGCATGATTCTCAATAGATTAGCTAGTTGTTCTTTCCATATTCAAAGCTTACACACCTTCTTAAGCAAGTCGTGTGGCATCAATGGAAATCGCACAAATGGCAAGAAGTCATTCAGGGATTGAAACCTGTCCTTGAAAAGGAGGTCAGGAGTTGAAAGTGCAAGAAGCTCAGACACCTTCTCCCATCCACAAAATTCTTTAGCTCTCATACCCCACAAGAATATTGCGTTTAGGACTCTTTCTTCAGATGTTACAGTTAGATCTTGATGCTGCAAAACCCATTCTTTGTTATAGAGAATGTTTATGATTATATTATTTGCCAACATTCACAAATTGCTTTCAATGAAGAACTTATCAGAGTAATGTATTTCACATGTTATCTTCGGTCCATTTTAAATTTAAAACTAAAGCACGACTTTGAAATTCCATCTCCAACCTGTCAATTGATGTCAGATAGGTCCAAAATCCTCTTTTATCCCATGTACTGAGTTATCTAATCCATGCATTCCTTTGCAACTAGTGAACAACATAGCAGCAAACCACTACCATATCATGGACCTACTTACACTGTCAAAAAGGAAACAGTACTCTACATGCAAAGAACTTGCTCTTCCTAAAATATTTGGACCATTCAATCCTGGATTCTATTGGCAGAGTATGCTTGTATTGACACAGCCTATAAATACTCTAATCAACCCTCAATTTTAAAGTTCAATTTGAAGAATGGGAACCAACCTGAATGATATTGCTAAAATTTGTCTCATCTAATAAGATGAAGTCAAGGCTTGAGGTGGTACAATAATCAAAGTGCATAGCAAATTTCCTCTCGCATGTTTCTTCAATGAGTTTACATGATGGAATTGATGACACCGCTTGAAGGATTGGACATACTGAGTCCTGCAACAAAGTTCAATAGTTAGCTTCATCAGCAATAGCCAACAACGTTCCCAAATTTGTCTGCTTCCTCGTCCATTAAACTTGTGCATAATAGAAAACACTTGTTGTATGACCTTCCACTAGGAGAACTCCATCCCTGCATATAATATCGACATGAAATGTATCAATATCTTTTAATTCAATGTCATAAAGGGGTCGCTTCTTTTGTTTTCAGAAGTCTGAGACCGCAAGTCACTTCTCCTTCTTTTAATTCTAGTCAACAAGAAGCATACCGTAACAACAAAACACAGATATGATTCTACAAAAAAATTCTGGATTGAATTATTAGTAATATAAGGCTTAGCTACCTCAGAGAGACACTCTAAAAGTGTTTTGCAGCATTCTTGGTAAAGGTGAGTGACCCCAAATTGATCAGCTAACAAAAGAACCTGGAGTAGCAAGGTTCCAAATTCCACAGAATCTTCCAGACTGAGTACCCCGCTATACAAGAATTTAAGCATGACCTTGAAGGCTTCAGGTGACACATCGCTTAAGAAAACCTCTGAGGAACTACTCTCACTCATTCCATTTGTAAACATCTGCCAATGCAACTATTTCCTTTAGTAATAATCCATCTAATTTGGAAAATCAATAGACCAGAGCTTTGATAAAGAAAATCCAGGATAAAACCTCAGTAGCAATGAACACAAATGGCATATATAGACCATCACATATTTGGTCAGCCACTATACGAAATGTTTCAAAGGTTTGCTTTAGGAGCATATGAAGTTTCTATTCTATGTGTCATAAGAGACCATCGCATCCAATTTGTCAATACCAATGACATGTAAATGTTTCAGCTAGATAATTATTAAATATCATCACCAACCAATTCTGAGCTGAAAAATTGAAAATTTGTATCGTAGTTTAAAATCATCAAAAGGCCTTTACAGAAATATCCTTGCATCATTTTATTTAAAATATTGCAACATCTATATTCTATAATTTCTTGGATATCAGTGCACACTAGTCAAATTCATTTAATCAGGCACTGCTGAATCATTAGTCCCTTTGACCATGAAATACACTTTCACAACCATTTCCAAAACATGCTACACAGATGACATGGAGACACAATAGAAGCTAGATGAAGATGGCTCACCTTTGAAAATGGAACACTCCATAAGCTTAGAATGACTTTGTGAAGTTGAGCAACAAGACCATGACCCTCAATGTAAATGTTTGTGTCACTATAGTCTCCAGTCAACTGCAACTGCTTGAGCCTTTTCACATTTATAGGTAGTTGAGAAGGAAAGGCCATACAGCAATGGGGCTGGAAGCTTGGATATGATAATTCCACACTCCTACCGGAGTCAAATAACTTTTTATTCAGTTTAAATCTTTCTGCAGTTTCCTCACACTGCTTCACCAGTGGCATCACTTCAAATTGTAAGCTCAGAGCCCGCAAAGATCCGAGTTGCGCCTCTGAAATCTATATCAAAGAGGGAACACCAGTGAGATTAAACAGACCCAGAGTAACTAGAAGTGATGCGGGAAGCTAGAGTCATTCTTAAAAGAAATGAACATGACAATAAAACAAAAGGCAGAATCATCCTCAATGAAGATGCATAAAATCTGGAAATGTGGAGCAGTGATGATACCTGTGTCTGGCCAGTGTATATATATAGAAGAAGTGCATGAAGAATTGGATATGATATTTTCTGGAGCTGAATAACATCTTCATTTGACAAACTCAAAGGAAAATTACCAGATGCTTGTAAGACAACCTTATGAGCTGGGACAAGTCTTTCGTCCTTGCCAACAATGAATAATACATCAGATAATTCCCAACTCTCAAGAAAATTTTCAAGTCCCCATTTCTCATAGTTCATCTGTTCACCTTCTAACTCCTGTTCTCCATCATCCTTCCCCTCAAATTCTCCGGAATCGACTTGCTTCCATAGCAACATATGATTATTTGGTAATGGCAACACATTGACATTTCTATACCCGACATGTTTATCCCAACAGCTAAGACCAACATACCGAACACTACAGTTTGGTTTCGAATCTAACCACTGAAACACAAGATTCTGAAAAGGGTATCTCCCTTTGCCAATACTAATCAACCCATCATAAATACTGATCCAATAACTTTGAAAAGTGGAGGAGCAGCAAAGTGCAACTCCCTCCTCATCAACAACTGTTTTGCCATCAACCTCAATCTTCAATCGGCGATTCCTATGACTCCCAAGAATCACAGTATAATGAGGACTATTATCCCTCTTATAATGGTAGTGTTGGCTTCCTACTTTCTCCCTAAACACCACTGTAACATCATTTTGAGCAAAAGCATCAAAAGCCACACAGCCTCTTCCTGCTTCCCTAAATTTCAGGTCTTTTCTCCACGCACACTGAAATGGTGCTACTGTGAGAAACTTCTTCTCTTCTATCATCTCTTCCTTACTATTAAAAAAACACTAGCCCAAACTCAACTGACACAATTCCATTATAGAATAAGCAATACTTATCGGAGCTTCAAGATACCAAGCAAAGGGGGCCCACCTTATCTATCTGTAAAAGAAGACACGAATAATTGTGTTAGATTTAAAGACAAGTAACTGGCTCAAAAATTTTCATAGGTCAAATAAAGAAAACCCATCAGACTCAATTGATCAAATCATGACATATTTATCAAAAGAGAAAGCTGGGATCTGCCAGAGAAACAACCGACCAACTTGACAAAAAATCTGAATCCATCATCAATCCTACACCACATTCTTATTTCAAAGACAATAATATACATTCAAACTTTAAAAAAAAAATTATCCCTCCCCTCAAAAAAACAAATCATGCCCAAAAAAGACCAATGCCCATGAACATGTATGATGATAACTAACAGCAAAATATCAGATTCAATGTAAAGGTGGTTTCTTTTTTTCTCAATTTTTACCTGCTAGAACATTCAAAGAACCATCTTTGTCAGCAACTTGTATAGGAAATGTACCCAGAACCAGACAAAAGGAAAAGATATTTTGATCAACTTGAAAAGGATTTAAATCTTATGAAAGAGTGATGTGGTGGAGAGGAGATTTTTGTTTCGTTTTTGCAAGGATCGGGCTGCCACTTGGATTATAGGTAAATGGCGGCTGTGTAGATTGTTTGAATGCGAGACGTGGCACTGAGTGCTCGGCAGCTGGGTGCACATGCTTGGACAAGGATGCTTCTCTCGAATTTGCTACCTCCGTTCTGACAACGCCAGCTAGTGTTCACTGTTCAGGGATGAGAATTGAAACTGCCTCCATCAAAAGTCACGTAAGAATAGGTATGGAGAATTTTTTATGTGAAAATGAATAAAAATACTAATATGGAGATAATCTTAGTATCCCTATAATTCTATACTCGAATTTATATATATAAATAATTTACTATATTTATAGTTTTTAAATATATATCTAAAATAACTTATTATTTTAATTTTGTTTGTTTGATAAATATAAAATACTTAATTTTATTCTATATAATTTATATACCTTATTTAATAACAATTGATTGTAAAAAATATATAAATTTTAATGCATTTGGTCGTGTATTTTAAAAAAATAATAATCTCATATAATATGTATATTGGTATAAAAATTGAATGGAATTTTTTTTAAAAAAAAAAGAGTTTGTTGACTGGCTTTTTTTGTGTAAGAAAATAAATTTAAAAATGGTTTTGTGCATAGGAGGGTTAAAAATCCTGAGCGGGATATGTCTCAACACTTGAAAGTTGTAACCGATTCCAGTTAAAAAAAAATTAATGCGAATAAATACTATTTTTTAGAATTATATTTTATAAGTTTAAGTAAACGAGTAAAATTTTAAGTTTTTATAAAAGATATATATTTTAACTTAAACTCGAGATTTGTTATGCAAATTACAAACCCTCTATCATTATAAATGATTCGAATTATCATTTAGCTGTAAAATAGAAATAAAAAGAAAAACTAATGTTACACCAAATGAGGTTAATGATAGTGGAATGTCAATGAACTATTCTGAATTTCTGATATGTGTGCATGGGATGATAATACATATTAGTTCTAATAATATTTTTTGTTTAAAAATATATTAAAATAATATATATTTTTTAATTTTAATATCAACATATCAAAATTATTAAAAAGTAATTTCACCTCAATTTGTTTTTCAACTAGGCATCAACAACGCTCACAAGTGTTGACAATTTTCACCTCAATTTGTTGGTGGTTTAGTTTTTTAGACTTCTTTCTGATAAACTGTTTTTTATATAAAAAGATCGAGTTTATATCATTTTTAAAAATAAAGAAAAATAATCATAGCATGAATTCTACTTAATTTCTTAAAACAAACTTCACTCGTCCTAAGTCACGAATCAACTCGCCATTTTACTTTCTGTTAGGTCATCATATTTATTTTTATTTTTAGATTTTTGCTAGTCTTTTTTTTAACAACTGATTTTTATCCTTATATATCTAGATTTTTGGGATGACCATCAATATTTTGTTTGATTTAAATCCTTTATTTTTTTTTTCAATATTAGTAGTTGTTTTCCTTAATTGTTTTCTTGTTTGCTCTTTTGTAAAAAAGGCAATTTAATATTTTTATGATGATAAGAATTTTAATCGTTGTGGTCATGATAATAATAGTGACATAACAATGGAGTTTCAATGATGTTTTCTTTTTCTTTTTACAGGTAGAAAATCAATTATTTATTTTTATTGTTTGGTTAGGTGTTACACCTACAATTTATATTATTATTATTATTATCGGTTCATTAAATTATTAAATGAACCGATAATACAATGATTCGTATTCAGCTTATATTAAAACAAATAGATTCATATTGCTCGTCAAAAATATTATACATAAATTTATTATTTTGTCTAAATTTTTAATATTAAAAAAAAAAAAAATATTTCTTTGCGTTGAAAAAAATATAATACATTAGCGCTCATCTTGAATCGCTAATTTCAAATGCGAATGATTCAGCAGGAAACATACATACAAGGAAAATAAAGCTTCAAAGCTAACATTATTTTACTTTGGAGAAAGGAGAATGAAAAATCCCCCTGTTATGTTCACAGCATAAAAAAGAAAGAATATCAAAAGTCCAAGCCTGATTCCTCGTCCAGGGGCAACTTCAGTTGCTCTGTTATAACCCCAACCCCCACAATTTTACTTGAATAAGGTTAGTCTTTTCATGTCAAATCATCTTACGCCTGTCAGTCCTGCTAAGATTTAGCTAGCTTCCAGGAGAAAGGTAGCAGGCTCGTTCTTCACAGCATAACCAAATTTAGAGGTGCTGTACTTCCGGTGTACTCCTGTTAGCTTCCCAGTCCCAGAATTCCTATGAAAATTAACCATCAGCCTCGAACATTCCCTGTATAGGACAGAAAACACAAACGATGAGTTCAAACAAATGTCGATCCTGACATGAACATGGAAACACGGGCAAAGAGACACTCACCCGAGCTGCTCTTCTGAGTAACTCGTATAAAACTCATTAGTCTTGCTCCATTGTTTTGTTCCACTAATAGTACATTGAGCAGTATATATTGCAGCAGCAGCTAACAATGAGGGTGGATACTTGAGCATCATGTCATATTCAACGAGGCAAAGCTCAACAATGAAGAATGACAGAAGTTCAAGCTGCTTAAAAAAATAGCAACAATCAGTATCGTTCACACTAAAAAAACCAATGAGTGCAGTTAAATTGTTCATTAAATAGATCTTTTATACAAACCTTCGTGTCACACTGTGAAGCCTTTAGGAATCTCCTCATAAAAACATATGGGGTGGGAACAGATAGATTAAACTGTAAGGTCTTTACCATGAGCTTCTCCTGTAGGAATTAAAAACCATATCATATTTCATCCACATTCTAATCATAATTGCAATGGCATAAACATTGGATGATAAAATATCAATATATACCATGTCAAGCACTTCTTTTCTGCTGTATGCTTTATCAGAAATCAGGATTAGATCCTCAACAACCGGAACAGATACTTCTTCATATTTGCATGCAAGTAGCATGGCGGTCACTCCAACGAGCTGGAGTTTCTTTCTAGCTACTGGCTGAACTGCTAGAAATCTATCGATGAGATTGACAGTAAGGTACAAGGTCTCCTCCATCAATTCAAACTTGTAGTGTACCTGTTAATTCCGTCAAATTTGTAAGCTGTTCAGATGAAACCAGATAACTAACTTCAATCTTAAAGCATTATTTAAGTAATAAAAACTGCATCTGCAAACCTCAATCAACCAATCAATGAGAATGCCTCTCATTCTCTCGTTGATGTCAAATTGCTGAGCCATGTAGTTTGGTGGGGGACAGCCAGATATCTGCAATTAGTTTTTCCAGAAAAAGAGTAATGAAAAGGCAAATAATTCAAACGGAAAACCATAACTATAACATCAGCAGAGCTATTTTCCATCAACCAGTTCCAAATGATTAGGCACAATAGACCTTCTAATATGTTTTGCAACATAAAGCTCCACCATTTGTTTATTTAAAATTTCAAAATAAATTTATAACAGCCCTTTTTGCCTAATAATGTGAAGGCCTTTGTTTATTTTTCTCAAATTGTATACGAAGATAGATTTCTGTGTCACCTCTGCTTTCTTGTAGAAATTGTATAAATCATCAATGTATTCAACTACAGCAAGTGGATTCTTCTTGTCACAGCCGTCTATGTCCATGACCGGCTCTTCTTCAACATCTTCCATTTCAACTTCATCCTGTAGGAAACCAAGAATTCAATGGGCACCCTAACCAGAGTTACAACAGCAATACAAACAAATTATAAAAAAAGTTATATTTTAAAATACCATCCGGTCAATCTCCTCCAACATTGCCTCTGTATGTTGCACATACATTGGCACAGCAAAGTCATTACTGCTCTTGTAATCCTCCACATCTACGATGTTACAATCTTCTGACTCACTAGAAATTGGTTCCGATCGAACTGCTTTTTTGATTTCCTGTTAACAAAAATTACTTTCAGTCCCATCTCATAATTTACCCCCACATACCACCCTAAAAGTTAACAACAAATTCAATCCTTTTAAAAGGTACCTCTGGTATATGTTGTTGCTGCTGCTTGTTAGCAAGCTGGGCAGCGAACTTCCTAAACAAACAAGAAGATTCAGTTAAAAAAACCAGTTCATTGGCATAAAAAACAGCACCTTCAACACCAAACAAAAGGTCAATTAGTTACTGACCTAGTGATAGGTCGATGCACTGGAATTGGTGGGTTCTTAATACAAATACCTTCTCTTCTAAATTGAAAAACAGACAAAACATTTTCAAAAGTAAGTAATCAAAGACAAGACACGATCAAAAAAGAAAGTCCAAACTTTTCATCATTCAAGACCCAGGAAAATCAATTAAAAATAAAGAAAGAAAACTCCACACCACCAAGTGCCTACTTTCTTTACTTTTTCATTCATTTTCTCAGGAACCAAACAAGAGATTAAGATACTAGTAAGGATTTAAGATGAATTACTCCGATAACCCTCTTTTGTTGACAGCACAGGGGTACGGTGGACCTCCAATGATGTTCCGATTAATGTTGCTCAACGCCCGGCGATTAGTACCTGTCGCCACCGGAAACTTCCCTACTCCGCCACGTAAACCCCCTTCAAAATTGAGAAGAACTAATTGCATAAAAAAGTATCCATTTTTTAAACTGGACAGATGATAAAATTTAAATACAACTTTTGGGGGGTTTGTTATTACCATGAACATTTCCGGGGCCGATCACACCCGGGTAGTTCTCATCGGATCCAGCCATTGTTATCTACCAATAAAGAAAACCCCATTAATGGGGTTTTGTCAAAACAGCTAAATATCTATAAAGAAAGTTAATAAAAGTAAAAACTTTGATTTTTTCAGAAAGAAATTAAAAGAAAAGAGAAAGACCTAATCAAGAATTAAGATAAAAACGCAAAAACCAGATCGTAAAATCAAGCAATTCACCTTCAAACTCAAGTATTCTTTTAAGATTCGTCTTCGATTTCGAACAAAAAAATTTCAAATTGAATCCAACCCTGCTTCCCTTAAAGCCCGTGCCTTGATCTTAGAGAGAGACTAATCAAAAGAACCCCATGAATGGAGCACGATCTCTCTCTCTCTTCCTCTAATCAAATGTTTTTGTGGGTTCTAGAGAAGAAATGCAAAGGAAGGAGGGAGGAGGGAGAAGGGAGAAAAAAAATATAAGGACGAACTGTAAGCGAAATTGAGACGCAAATATCGGACTTGTGTCTGTGCCCTCTTCTATATATTTTTAAAACCAACGGCTAGTAAATCCTGACCGTCTGATCTCTTATTATCGAAAAGTCGCGTTCTCCTGCGTGCTGCTCAACGGCTACCTTGCCATGTGCCCCCTTTTAAATACTTTCCACACACCTCACTCACTCCATTACTCTACTGTCTTCTACTACTATTATTTTTTTGTTCCCTATCCTTTGTTGCTACACCGCATTTTTAAGGGTCGCTTGCCTTTAAAGCAGAGGGCTTATTTACCTTTTAGCTCTTCATGATATAGCCCCCACCCTGGAAATTTTGAATCTCAAAAAAATTATGCCATGCTCCAAAACCTGGCTTCCCAAATCAACTTGGAACTTTGATCACGTTTAAAAATATGTATGAAAATTGTTCTGTTAAATTTTGATGATGTAGTTTGAATTGTTTTATTATAAATAAAACAACATTTTATTTAAAAAAATGTTGAAACCATGGGTTCATAATTACTGAGAATCCCATCCTGAATTAATTCAAGATTAAAATGTTAATATTAATTAAATAATTAGTACGGGTTGCAGTCATATTTTTGAGAGAGAGAAAAAGGGCTAGTCTCATGATTGAGGTGTGTGTTCTCTCCTTAATTATTACCTCTCATTTGAAATAAATAAATAAATAAATTATGAGAAGTATAATTATTATAGATTTTTAGCATTGATGGCCTAATTTTAATATATTTCCCTCCATAGAATAATTTAATACGAGAAAACTATTATGAAACCATTTACTATAAAAATATAAGAAAAGGATAATTGTTGGCTCAGAGAAGAAAATCTTAATTATGTGACAAGGCTAGTTTCTTACGCGTGCTTATCGTGCATTTATTAGGTTTCGAATTTGTTTGGTGACAGGCTTGTGATTTTATCATTGTTGAATGAATACCTTCTTCTCTCTCTCTTTTTAAGCTCATACGCTCTTCTGCGCTAGGGACCATAGGACGACATGTTCTTTTAAGCGGGTGGTCGGTAGTGGTGTAATTTTTGTTTTATATGCGCTTTAAAATTATAATATTTTATTTTAAAAAATATCAAATCAAACATTTTTAATATTCTTTTGATGATTTTATTATATTAATAATAAAATCTAGGATTAATAATAAAATCTAGGACGAGGTCTTGCGATGACGACAGAAATTGACCACGCGAGCAACCCAAAGACAATGAATGTTAATTGAATCTTGATTGATAGTTTATAGATATATAAATTTTTTATTTGATGAATAATAAATATGATATAAATATAAAAAAAATAACGAGTATTGTTTTTATTTTTCTAAATATTTTATACACTATGTTATTATGTATATATATATAAAAAAACTCTTTCGTCTATCCTTCATTGATGGGACATTCTATACCACGATCAGAGGAGAGTCAGGAGACCACATCCACATCATCGATGTGTGATAAGCATGATCTTGATAGGATTTCTATCCTGGTGACCATTGAGATCAGGCGGATGAGAGACCACCACCATCAGTTTTATGATGGAGTTGCAACGCAGAGTGGCAACCTCTAATAATACAGTTTGTCCGGACAACAGCAGGCTGGCAGCATGTCACAGGCAACGTTTGCAGTGATTAAGTTAAGAGTTTTGGAGTAGACTATAACTTGGTCATTTTAGTTTTACAAAATTATAATATAGTCCTTACAGTATCATTTTGTATGAAATAATATTTATTTTTATAAGATATCATCAAATAATATCCTGACAAGCTCCCTAATTCATTGTCTATTTACAAGAGATACATGTTAATCAAAGAGGTGAGAAGATGGTTACTGGGTTATAATGGTTAAGGGACCCACCTGTGACTTGTACAACTATAAGGATTAAATTATTAGTTACTTAAATAGGGAATACTTCATTGCTTTATTCGAGAATTTTAACAGATTAGTTTTATAAGAATTATTGAAAAATACCATTCCTTTTCTAGAAAAATGTTCTGGTCGTTATAGGAGCATCTTGACCTGATTCAAACTAGTACACGATTTTATTTTATTTTATTTTTTTATGCTGAAGTCGGGAGTTATTAATCCTGCCCTCTAGTTTTCGATTTTCGAAGCAAGTTCAAACCATGTTCCTTTGAACTGAGCATTGATTTAATTAATGTTTCATACAATATGTTTTACAGTTCAATGGTTAGAAAAAGAGCTCTCAGAAACCTGCGATTCAAGTAAAAAAAAAAAAGATGTTTTTTTTATTTGGCCTGGAACACAGCCAACAACGTAGATAAAACACAGATTATATTTATCCTGTTATGACTATGGAAAGTATCGATCTTAGACATGTTTGTCTCCTGGCATGAAGGAAGGAGCTCATATGTAGCTGTAAAATTCAAACTGTCTAGACTGTTATCTGACAGCTAAAATTTGGTGTCCATGATGAAAATCAAGGTCAATCCAATTCAATACCGTCTTGCAAGATGCCGGTTTGATAGGGTTTTCATATCATCTTTAGAAATTTGAATGCTAACGGTCAAAATGATGATCTGTTTTGCTCCACAGAAAAGGGAAGAAAACCAATGATGATCAGCACAAGATTAAGCTATCAAAAGGAAAGGTAAATGGTAACCAAAAAACTCGAGAAGAAAACATCCTTTCGAGCAATGCGAGGCTCTTTATTGATTAAATCTTAAAATGGTTTATTTATATTGATGTTAAATTAATAACCTTGATCAAATAATACTATTATAAATCTAAAGTTTAAATGATATTTTGATTAAGTAATGATTTCGATAATATTAGTTTATCGAAGTTTAACTTTATAAACATATATGTATATATGGTGGATGCACACAGAAATGAATAGATAAAACCGAATACAATTTGACTGAAAAGACTTGACAGACAAGGCGAAGGTGTCTTCCAAAATCCTTTTGTCCGTACTAACTAACTTTCAAATTCTATTTTGAGAACCAAACCGCCGGAAAGCCCGCGAAGAGGCTTACATCCATCGAAGAAACTAGCCACAGCACAATATTCATCAAGAATATTTAGGGTTAGGGTTTCGTTCCCTCCAGTTTCTCATCCCTTACAAACATTTTTTTCTCATGCAAAACGACCAGGGCTGGTTACATGTCGAAAACCCAGCTGGAATCCACGAGTTTTCCCGGGGAAGATTGCAAGCAGCAGATGGTAATGGATGGAGAAGGAGACCAGGAAAGTACTGGATCAAATGAATCAAGCCCACGAGAGGAAATCGATATTGCTCAAGAGATCTTGAGCGTGATTGAATCTGTTGCCAGACTTGGAGATTACAGAAGAAGTCACAAGAAAGAATGTTATGGCCTCGTTAGACGGATGAAACTTTTGTTGCCGTTCCTAGAGGAGATCAAGGATTTTGATGGGCCGATTTCTGATGCGGGTATGGCTTCTTTGAGTAGTTTGAAGAAGGCACTTGTTTTGGCCAAGAAGCTGTTAACAACTTGCAATGAAGGAAGCAAAATTTATCTGGTCATGATTTTAGAATTAATTCTCAATTGATTATTAATTCTTTGATTTTTGTAATTAATTCGTATTTACTAACTTGTTTGCGGTTCAGGTTGTCGAGAACGAGGCGGTTATGATGAGATTCCATAATGTTCATGATAAATTATGGAAAGCTCTTGAAGCTGTGCCTCTCGATGAATTTGAGATCTCTGATGAGGTGAAAGAACAGGTATGTTAATCAAACATTTTAGTTTTGGTAATCTTAATGAACATTGAAGGGTTCTTTCTTTCATTTTTTTTCCTGCTATGCACTTCATGAATTCTGAGATCATGTGAAGGTGAACTTGTCCTCCTTGTCACCTTGGTTTGGATTGTTTTCTTGAAGAAATGATATGGGAGAAGGAAAGTTACCCTTTAATTAATTAATTAATTAATTTTGTGCACTTCATGTTATTGAAGTATCTGTAGCCTGTTTGGAGGTTTATGATTGGTAGTTTTGGAACCAAAATGATTGTTACAAGCACATGAATGTTGCTGGGCTGGGATTCCAAATGAACTCGCACGAGCAGTGTAGATTCGATAAGAAAAACTTACTTGTGAGATTCTGTTTTCTTATCCCTGGATCAATTATTTCAAGATCACTTCAATTACTGGAGTCAAAGTGATGTTCCACAGTACGAATATCTTTGCACATCTTAACAAGTTTAATGCAGAAAATTAAGATGGAAGAAAAGAGAAACTATCTTCTTCAATTATATTAAACCATATACTTTCATAGGAAGTTATGTCCATATTTATATTATTAGAGGAGTAGCTATCAATTAATAACTTCTCTAGATAAATAGATCAGGTTCATCCCTCGTGGACGAACCGGACCAAACCCAATAACCAACAAGCAGTTTGATAGCTGTTTATTCTGTAGTGGTTTCATTCTCTGAGGCAATTCTACGTGGTTGTTCAGGTTGAGCTGATGAAAGTGCAGCTCAGACGAGCAAAGAGGAGAACGGATACGCAAGATATAGAGCTCGCAATGGATATGATGGTGGTTCTGACAAAAAAGGATGACCGGAATGCTGACAGAGCCATAATAGAAAGGCTAGCGAAAAAGCTAGAGCTGCTTAGCGTTGAAGACCTGGAGATTGAAACAGTAGCTATGAGGAATCTTGTTGAAGAGAGAGGGAACCAAATAACTGAGAGCACCCAGCAAATGATTGATCTTCTCAACAAATTTAAGCAAATTGTAGGCATGGAAGTGACCGATGTGCTCGATGACCCTGCTGTGCCTAAAATGCTGAAGAAGAGCCCGTCTCTGATAATCCCGCATGAATTCCTCTGTCCAATCACACTAGAAATAATGTCAGATCCTGTTATTGTTGCAAGCGGTCAGGTAATCAGTCATATCCAGGTGAAAAACCTTTTTTTATAATTCCTCAGGATTCTAATTTGCGATCTTCTTTCTTTTCCTTGGTGATCCCCTACAGACGTATGAAAGAGAGAGCATACAGAAGTGGATTGATTCCAGTCACCGGACCTGTCCAAAGACTCGAGAAACACTGGCTCACCTGTCACTGGCACCAAACTATGCGCTCAAAAACTTGATCTTGCAATGGTGTGTGAATAATAATTTCGAGCTTCCCGAAAAACATGTTCCTGCAAGCTCAGACCCCGAGACCTCCTCCTCCTCCGAGCACCAAGAGAAAGTCTCTTCTTTGGTCAAGGACCTATCTTCTAGTCAGCTGGAAACGCAGAGAAAGGCCGTGAAGAAGATTCGCATGCTCTCCAAAGAGAATCCTGAGAACAGAATCTTGATTGCCAGCAATGGAGGAATCCCACCAATAGTTCAACTCCTGTCCTATCCGGATTCTAAAATTCTAGAGCACGCCGTGACAGCTTTGCTGAATCTATCTATTGATGAGAACAACAAGGGGCTCATAACCAAGGAGGGAGCCGTTCCAGCTATAATAGAAGTTTTGAACAGTGGAACCACTGAGGCCAGAGAGAACTCTGCAGCAGCTTTATTTAGCTTATCAATGCTTGATGAGAACAAGGTGACGATAGGGTTGTCTGATGGCATCCCGCCATTAGTAGAGCTGCTACAGAATGGAACTGTCAGAGGGAAAAAAGATGCTGCCACCGCGCTCTTTAACCTATCCCTCAACCATTCAAATAAAGGTAGGGCTATAGATGCTGGGATCGTCACGCCATTACTGCAACTGATCAAGGACAGGAATCTCGGCATGGTCGATGAGGCCCTGTCGATCTGTCTGCTCCTTGCATCGCATCCTGAAGGGCGAAACGAGATCGGACAGCTCTCATTCATTGAAACTCTGGTAGAACTCATGAAAGATGGCACCCCCAAAAACAAAGAATGCGCAACATCAGTTCTTCTAGAGTTGGGGTCAACCAACTCTTCTTTCATGCTTGCAGCACTTCAATTCGGCGTGTATGAACATTTAGTCGAGATCTTGAAGAGTGGAACCAATAGAGCTCAGAGGAAGGCAAATTCTCTGTTACAGCTTATGAGCAAAGCTGAGCACATTTGAGATGCTTCTCTTGAGTTGAGCATACTATAATTTATAATGTTGATGTCCATATTAAACTGCTGTAATTATAAAATATATCATCCATTAATTCTGTATTCACTTGTTTGTTCACTGTCATCTCAATTCGGCATTTGAAAATTTTAATTGGAATAGGTGAGGTGGTGAACACATAAATTCCAGGATCCGAGGCTAATTGCACGTTGACTTGCGAAATTTCAAGGAAAATTTCGCCAGGTCTAGACCCCGTAGTTATTAAACCCGGCATGGCGGGTTTGCTCGGATCATGATGACTCAGTTTGACCTGTTTAAAACCTGTTTTATTTATTTTAACTTTTTTTAAAAAAAATTGATTAACTTGGGTCATCATGAGTTAACAATTTAACTCGTGATCTAAGTTAGAGAACGCTTAATAGCTTGGTTAAGTCTAACTCAAACCTGGTATGTATTTGACAATGTGATTAGAAATATTTTTTTTAAAGAAAGATATCATAAAACTCATAAAAATACTTTTTTTAAAAAAACTGTTAATTTGATTATTATTTATTTAAAATTTAATTTGAAACATCATTTTAAATCATAAAGCATGGCTGTGAAATCCGATCCCAATATTGACTTAGAGCAACTTAACCCAAAAAAATAGTTTTAAAAAATTAATGACATCATTTTAACTTTTTTTTTAAAAAAATCAGCAGATTAAAAATTCGAACCAGACCGGCTAGATTAACATATCAACAATAATCTTTGACCAGACAAATAAATTGTTTTCTTTTATTTTTTTCTTCAACCAAATAATTAGCTACGGACAATTACTCCAGCCAAAAACAAGGCATGTTGCCATAATAATTCTTTTTTCTCTGCGCTGGATAAATGATATTATGTTTGAGTTTGTTTTTGAAAATATTTTTTATTAAAAAAAATATTAAAATATATTTTTTAAAAAATTTAATTTTGTTATTAATATATGAAAATAATAAAAAAATATCAAAATTTTTAATTTAAAATAAAATATCAAAATTATTTTATTTTTAAAAAAATATTTTTAAAACACAATACTAAACAAGATAAAAGATTTTTTTTAAATATTAATTTTGATATCAGCATATATGAAAATAATATAAAAACACTATTTTTTTTAATTTCAAGTAAAATATAATATTTTTTTTATATTTTTTTTCAATTTCTGTTTTAGAAAACAATACTAAACAAGATAAAAGATTGTTTCTAGATGTCTTGCGTTGGAAGAAAAAAAAAACCATAAGCAGTTGATGGCCACACAAAAGTCGGGGTGGTAACGCCTCATCACCTTATCATCAGCCTTGTGGGCTGAAACGGGACGGGGGTTAAGGTGACGTCTCATCCTGTAACCGGGCCTGGCCCGTTTATTGTTCCATTTCTATTCGTTGCTAGATTACTTGCTAGTGTAATAACAAAATAGACAAAAAAAATATCTTTCATGCAGAAGAAAATTATTTTTTTTATCATTTCTTATCACCTGGATATGAATTTTTTTATATCCAACTCTTTTTTATACTATAAATACCGGTAATTACAGGTCACCGTATATTTTTTTCTGTGCTCCAGTATTTATAAAGTACAAAATTTCTTGATCACCGGAGCATATTTTTTTATAGATATTTTGATCTTAGTTTAATTTTATAACCGGTTTAAAAATAAAAAAATAAAGTTTTGATCAGAATGAAAAAAAAAAAAATACAAGTGAGAACGGAATCAAAGAGATTTAATCCATGGTGGGGCAGGGAGCATCCCTTGTGGCTAAGCCCATACCTCATGCCACATTAAAATCTTCTCGGCGAAACGTGTTTCAAGTATTTTCTGAAGACGTGTCGAAGAAAGAGTGGTCCATGTCACCTACTGCATGCGTGGATACGAATTGGTTTTAGCAAAACACCAAAACTTGGATAAGGAACCGTGAATCGATGACGTACTCAATTATTATTTTAAGAAAATAAAAAATCTGCCACTCCCATCCTGCCTTTTCTCGCCACAAATATACCGCGATATTCATTATGTGGGTCCTACTTTCTTCTTTCTCTTACCATGGTGTATATAAATATCAGCAGTCTCCAATTTATCACGAATACTCTATGATAAAATGAGGCCCATTGTCTATGGTCCAACTAATCCATATGGAAATTATGATTTTTTTTCAAGATTAAAACTAAAAAAATATAAAAGAAAAATAACCAGTCAATCCCGCTAAAAAACTTGCTCCACTCCTATTTCAAAAGTGATAACCTCGCCAGCTCATAAGCTAGCTTTCAATTCATGAAGGTGAACAACCATTCAACCCCAGAATCACAGAAATACCCTTGATGGGCGAGGGCGAGTGACCAATTTATCACGATAATATAAGTATTAAAACAGCAGGAGAATATAGACGCGAAATTACGAAGGATGTGTTTTATATATATGGCAGGAGCATCTCCAATTCCAAAATTTGTTTAGAATAACTAATATGATTTTTTAATAGATAATGTGCGTTTTAATATAAAAAACAATTTTAAAATTATTTTTGTATCTTAATATATTAAATATACCATTATTAAAAATAAAAACAAAAACTTAAAAACAGTTTTATATATATATAAAAAAAAACACTTTTACAAAATAACGAGAACCGCATTACCCAACAGACAAAGATAAAAAGAAAAGGGACGTACAAGGCTCAGCACAGCTATAAATATATTTCCCATTAAACGAGCACCGCTTTGATTGACCTGTGATTACCACACTTCTCTCCCGGTCTCTCTCTCCTCAACCACCACTGTTTTCTCTCTTTCCTCCTCGTAGTCCTCTCCTCTCTTCTCCATGGATCCCTACAAGGTACCGATTCTTCCTCACCCATCTTGTTTCTTGATTGAAAACATGTTTTTTTATATGGATTAAATTACTCGACGAACGAGCTTGTAGCTTGACTGTCACCCATCCTTGGGATTAGAGCCCAAGAAAAAGATTAGATTAGTGATGCTGTCAATTTGTTTTTTTGCATTTGATCATCGTTTTGACTAATTTGATGGTGGTGGTGATGGCAGCACCGTCCGTCAAGCGCTTTCAACACTCCATACTGGACTACAAATTCTGGAGCTCCGGTTTGGAACAACAACTCGTCTCTGACCGTTGGATCTAGAGGTATTTTTTGTTCCTTAAATCTATGGTTGCTTAGCTAGACAATTAATTGCTAGGTTAAGGTGTACGTGTGCTTGTCTGGTCTGGATATTGTTTTGATATGTTGATGTTTTTTTAAGATTGTTGCCGTGTTTATGTTGATGAAGATTGACTTTTCAGTGCAGTAATTTGCTTCCCATTTTGGAAGAATTATTATCAGTTTTCTTTTTTTCGCTGTCTTTGTGATTGGTCATTTGATGCTTCCTATGTTTCCGCTGAATTTTAAATGTTACGGATGAATTAAGTAGCATATTAGAGAGTTATGGTTAAGATTGATGTAAGAAAAAGGTAGGAGTTATTGTACTGTTGTCGAAATCATTATGCCGTGGCAAGCTTATAGCAGAATATGAAGTTTCCGATCAGATGCAAAATGATTTGAGGATTAGGGCCATTTTGGGTCGGGTTAATGTTTTTATTGGAGGCTGGATATTGCGATACAAGTCAAGCTTATTCATAGAATACAAAGTCAGCTGAACCGTGAGCCGGGGCAGACCTCATGCCGAAAGGTCAAGCATGTTGTTTTCAGTTAGAATCAGTGTTATGAATGTCTATGCATTGGAGAGTGAATTTTTAGAAGCCTTACAATGATTGTAGTGGTCGTAACTTTGAGTTTTTGGGAATTTATTTTCGCCTGTCTTGTAGAGCAAGGATTAAGACTGAGGTTTGATCTGCATATACTATTTTCTCTGACAGGTCCAATCCTCCTCGAGGATTACCATCTGGTGGAGAAGATTGCCAATTTTGACAGGGAGAGGATTCCAGAGCGTGTCGTCCATGCTAGGGGAGCCAGTGCAAAGGGTTTCTTTGAGGTTACCCATGATATCTCTGGTCTCACATGTGCTGATTTTCTCCGGGCCCCTGGAGTTCAGACACCTGTCATTGTCCGCTTCTCCACAGTTATCCATGAGCGTGGCAGCCCTGAAACCCTGAGGGATCCACGTGGATTTGCAGTGAAGTTTTACACCAGAGAGGTGAGGTCTTATTTGATGTCTTATTACTGTTAGTGTGATATGGTCGAGGAAAGCAAATGTGCTGAGGCACCAATGATGATGTAGACAATCATTTGTGTAGACTGATTCAACAGACATATCATATCCATAGGGATTGATGAATTAAAATTTAACATGATTATCACACAAAGTCTTAGATGTTCATTAATGTGTTTGCAAAAAAAAAATCAGCTTGCTTTGATGAAGGTTTGACCGGCATGAATATGACCTTAGAAAAGAGAGAACTTAATTTCCCCTTCTATTTGTGAGTCTCAATTCACCATCATGAATGTTGTTTTTCTATACTCAGCAACAAGGTGTAACCTTTTACATGCTTCATATTCGTGCATTATCCCTTCACATAAGAATAATTAATTCCAGTTGATTATATGATGTTTATTGCTTTAGCTTTCCAAGGTTCCAGTTTTCTTATTCTCCATGTCCCTCCTTTACTTGTTAACTCAGGGTAACTTTGATCTTGTGGGAAACAATTTCCCTGTCTTCTTCATCCGTGATGGGATGAAATTCCCAGACATGGTGCATGCCCTTAAGCCCAACCCCAAGTCTCATATTCAGGAGAACTGGAGGATTCTTGACTTCTTCTCCCACCATCCTGAAAGTTTGCACATGTTCTCCTTCCTATTTGATGATGTGGGTGTGCCACAAGATTATAGACATATGGAAGGCTCTGGTGTTAACACCTACACGTTGATCAACAAGGCTGGAAAAGCCCATTATGTGAAATTTCATTGGAAACCTACTTGTGGTGTGAAATGTTTGTTGGAGGAAGAGGCAATTAAAGTAGGAGGCACAAATCACAGTCATGCTACTCAGGATCTATACGACTCCATTGCAGCTGGCAACTATCCTGAGTGGAAACTTTTCATTCAGACAATTGATCCTGACCATGAAGCCAGGTTTGATTTTGACCCACTTGATGTAACGAAGACCTGGCCTGAGGATATCTTGCCCCTGCAGCCAGTTGGTCGCTTGGTCTTGAATAAGAACATCGACAACTTCTTTGCTGAAAATGAGCAGCTTGCTTTCTGCCCTGCTATTGTGGTTCCTGGTATTTACTATTCAGATGACAAGCTACTCCAGACTCGAATCTTCTCCTATGCTGATACCCAGAGGCACCGTCTTGGACCAAACTATCTGCAGCTCCCTGCTAATGCTCCCAAGTGTGCTCATCATAACAATCACCATGAAGGTTTCATGAATTTCATGCATAGGGACGAGGAGGTACTCTCTCTACAAACTACTTTAATCAGAAGCTCAGCTACTTCACCCTCTGTTTAAATTAATCATTTCGCTCTTCTTCATCTATGTTGGGGTTATTTCTGTGTCCTCTTGCCTTTGCTTTTAATTTTTGTATTCTTCAGGTCAACTATTTCCCATCAAGGTACGATCCTGTTCGCCATGCTGAGAGTTTCCCCATTCCTCCTGCTGTCTTCAGTGGAAAGCGTGAGAAGGCAAGTTTTTTTCCCTCTTCATTGTATTATTTTTTGGGTCCACTGCTAAAACAAATTTGCCTAGTACTCTTGTGTGTGTTTTCCTGTTTCGGTTTTCAGAGCAATAATAGGACCAGTTAGATTAGAAAGCTATTGTATGATCATAGAGCTGTGGGTTAAATGGATGGGCTGTTAATATGATCGGAGATACATTTATTAGCACATAATTTATCAGCTTTGCTGGTTAATGCAGTGCATCATTGAGAAGGAGAACAACTTCAAGCAACCTGGAGAGAGATACCGATCCTGGGCACCAGACAGGTAAACCATAGTTCTGCTATTACTTTTTGATGATTAAATTATGTACATGACTGATCTTCCATGCTCTTTCCTTGTCTTTTTCTTCCCTCTTTTTCTACAGGCAAGAACGATTTATTTGCCGCTGGGTTGATGCCTTATCTGACCCACGCGCCACATATGAGATTCGCAGCATCTGGATCTCATACTGGTCTCAGGTAAGACTCCCTTTAGAATTTTGCAGTGTCATGTTCATGCTGGATGACATATAAATGTTTTGATTCTAAATCCGTCACCGGCAATGCAGGCTGATAAATCCTTGGGTCAGAAGCTAGCATCTCGTCTCAGCGTGAGACCAAGCATTTGAAGATGACACCGAAGCTCAATGTTTCAAATTGCAGAAAGTGAGTAAACGAAAGGGGATTGCCGGATTGCAAGCAGAATATCAAATGCTAATATTTACTAGCTTTGCTGTGCCATAATAGTGAATCAAACTCGCATGTTTATGTGACTTCTACTCTTGAACAGACATTCTTCTCTAATAAATGCAAGCTCTGTGCCCTCAGGCTTAATGTAAAATTCTAATCTGCTGTGTGGTTTGCAGTTCCCTTTTTTTCATGCTTTTTTCGTACTGTTTACCAAATTTTTTTGTTGCAGTTGACAACTTGCTTTGAGATGTTTGTAAATGTATGGAAAATGTTTTTGAAAAAAATTGAAATTTTTTTATTTTTATTTTTTATTTTAAATTAAATTTTTATATATATTTTTAGATGTAATGTGAAAAATATTTTTTAAAAAATAAAAAAAAATATTTTTTTAATATAATTTAAACAAAAAAAATATTTTTAAAAATATTCTCATACTAATTCTTTTCTTTCCCTCGAGCTGCAAAGTGGCGTAGAAATCTTTGTTGCCGCCTAGTACAATCTCCATTGTTTTGTCGTCCACTCCACTCCCAAGGGCTGAGCTCTAAAGCCGAGCCCACTATGCAATTCTCGTCCTTTTCTTTTTGAGTTGCAACTTGCTTTTAGGTGAAATCTACTTTTCAAGGAGTAAATTGCAAATTGATTTTTGCTAAATTGATATTTTTAGATGTTTTTGAATGATTTTGAGTGGTTAAAAAATGTTTTTTTAATAGATTTTCAATTAAAAAAAATACTTTTAAAAAGTATTATGCATCACAATAACATACATAAATGTCAGTTTATTTTTTACTAGAAAAAAAATGAAAATTCAGATTTTTTTTATAGTTTCGATGTGCTGATGTTTTTTTTAAAAAAAATTAATACAATTTCAATTAAAAAATATAATGCATAATATTACCAAACACATACTTAATATTTGTTTTGAAGTGGTAATATCGCATTTTAAATTCTGTATAAACAACCATAAAAAACAATTTAATCATTATATATCTCTTAGGAAAATAAATTTGAATTTTCAGTGGCTATAATTTATTTGATTAATAAGTGATAGAATAGGGTTATCTCCTGATAAAAAAAGAAAAACTTCCATTCCTTTTGTCTGTTACAGAGACTGAGATTGTTCAGGGAGACGAAGATGGAAAAGGAAAGCGAATCGAGCGGAGCTGATCATCGAGACTGGACGCCGTTAGTCTTAATTGGTTATTTAGTGGTCCTTCCTTATCTCGTCTGAACTCTGACCTGTAAAAAAACATTAAAAAAAAGTTATTGCGTTCTTACTATAAAGATTATATGTTGTTATTGAACCCTTTATCAGGTTGACGTATGATTGAGTTCGAATCCATACCTTTTCGGGCAGGGTTTTAAAAATATCAAATTACATTTGATTTGTTGGATTAAAATTAGATCAAAGCTTAGTTTTCATTTTAATTATATAACAAATTATTATTATTATTATTATTAAATTTAGTTTATTTGATAAATTAATCCAAGAACTAGTATGACCCATTTTTAAAATAGTAAAATGAAAGTTCATCAAGCCAAATCTGAATGTACCGGTTAAAAAACAATTTTAATTTTAATTTTATTGAAGCAAAATTATTTTGTTTTATTTTAAAAAATCATTTTAATTTACCTAAAATAACTTATTTAGCTCATACCCAATTCACACTTGAATATAAAAGGTTGTCAGTTTCGTTTTGTTTCGACTAAAATGGCAACCAACTAAAAAATAAAACAAAACGATGTTGTTTTTATCTAGGTTTAAATTCCAATTCATTCCGGAGTTTTTGGCCAAATACCGGCCGAAATGTTCTGGTTTTGTTCTGTCCGTTCCGTTTTGGCCAAATAGTGTTTTTTTAAATAATAAATAATTTTACAATATCAATCATATCTCTTAATCCGACTGTTAGATTGCGATGAAATTTTACGAGGAGTCTCTTGATATATTTATATATATTATGTTAAAATTTCAGAGCAATCAGAGAATGTAATGAACTTACAAGATTGATGATGACATTCTCGTAATGTTATATATGTTCATAATTTTGTTCAAAAATATTATTTTATTGAGTCTTTTTGGATTAAATTGTACAATTCTAAATAATTTATTTTTGGATTTGAACTAATTTTTTTTGAATTAATATATTTAATTATATATATATACATGCATAAACAATAAAACCCCGAAACGGCAAGCCAAAATATTCTGAAACCGAAACATTTCATTCTAATTGAAAATACAAAGTACCAACCGAAACGGAATTGATAACCTATTATAAACATGAATTTAGAGGGTTTTGAAAATACATTTTAAAAGTATTTTTTTATTTTTATTTTTATTTTTATTTTGAATAGTTTGTTTTGTTTAAATAGTATACTAATAATATAAAAATAAAATTATTTTAAAATAATTAAAAATACATTTTTTTTAAATATTATTTTAAATTAGATATAAAACATTATAAAAAATAATGTCCGGCGGAACACAAGAAGCGTTCAAGTCACTTATATTGAAAGGTTCAAATCAATTATCATTGCGGGAGCACTTAGCTGATGAACGTTGACAGTTGAACGTAAAACAAAAAGCCAAAGGGTCATACAGCTCCAAGTCCCCACTTGCAACACTAGCAGTTCCTTGATTATTACATCCGTGAATAAATATTTGAGAAATAATTTTAGCGAAGGTGGAATACCCATTCAAGCAACTTTGAAGATCTCAGATTCCGGTTTCATTAAACTATTTATATACTTTTTTACTTAAAAAATACGACAGCATCAACTGAAGATGACCTGTAGATCGGTTTTTGATTCTGGCTTTCTTTATCCGCTGTAGTTCGATGACATAACATTAACCAGCTGACTTTTTGCTCTATCTTCGAGAGTTTCAAGGCCCCAATATGACGAGTTTGGTGATGCGGGGTCACTCATGTAGAGCGGCAGAATCTTGAAGTACAATAATAAGGAATCATACGAGGCTAAAATGTCACAGATACTTACCGTGAGAGAAAGAGAGGGACGGGCTGTGTGATTTTCTTGTGGAGGAGATTCCATGAGGGGCAAGCTTTTGTGAATGTTTCTTGCTTCACAGACATAAAAGAGAGTATAATAGAAAAGGAAAGTACCCTTTGAGGGTATATTCAAGAATCTTTGATAGCGAGTGAGCTATAAATCCTTTGATTTTTTTTCCCTTCCATTTCTGCTCTTGGTTTTTTTGGAGGTGATTACTGAATTAGTTTGAGATTGTGAATTACTATTACTGTTTCCTTAATCTCTTGTGGGTAAATTGAGGATCTTGAATCAAAAGTGAGAAAGCTGTTATTCTATCATATAGGAGGAATATGTGGAAAGTGGGTTTGTATTTTTTGGTCTCTTTGGAATTCAAATCAAGAATATAATGCTGCTTCTATGGATATGGTGGTTTTCGAATTGGGTTTTATTCTTTGGTTGACCTCGATGTTAGTTGCTTGCAAGTATTGATCTATTATCTTTTTGATTTTTCCTTCTTTGACCAACTTTAGATTGCAAAAAGGAAATGAGAAACCTCTAGTGCTTTTCTAGAAACCTTTTTTCCATCCTCCAGACAAAGTAAAATAGGATAGAGATTCCCTGCATCCAGTTTCTCTGGCATTTGTTGTTTTTATGTTGGTTGCTGTGTTCTATTATGCTGATTGTGTTTCAGTAATTCGGACAGGTTGTTGGCTTTCGAAGACTGCAATACTTGAATTGTTCCTGGAGATTCCTATCATTTGATGCAAAAAGCTGAGCCTTTTCAGTACTTCTGGTTTTGATTTTGAGAAAAGATCGTGATGGAAGATGATGGTTTATCAACGGGTACGATGCTGGGTGCAACGGTTGATTCGGGCTCTTTTATGGATTTCGACTACATGGATGAATTGTTGTTTGAAGGATGCTGGTTAGAAACAACAGATGGATCTGTGTTTCTTAATCCTAATCAGTCCAATTCTTCTGCCTTTTTTGATTCTTCAATTATGTGGCCCAGTCCAGAGATTAACCATGGTGATTCAGTCTCTAGTCCATCTCAAAAGAGCAATCAAGAAGATAACCAGATATCAATGTTGCCAGGGAATTCTCCTCTGAGTGATATCCAAGCCAGAAGTCTTGTTGGCGAGTCTGCTGTTTATTTAGCTGGATGGGATGAGAATGCAACTGATGGTTCTGAACTTGGAGCAAGATGGTGGATAGGGCCCACTCCGAATCCAAGCCCTGAAACTTCTGTGAAGAGGAGATTAATTATGGCATTGGAGTGCATTAAAGACTTGACGAAAAATAAAGATGTCCTTATACAAATATGGGTCCCTGTTAATAGAGGAGGTAGACGTGTTCTTACAACCCATGATCAACCTTTTTCACTCGATCCCAACAGTGAGAGACTGGCGAGTTACAGAGACATATCCGTTAAGTATCAATTTTCTGCCGAGGAGGATTCCAAGGACTCAGTTGGCTTGCCTGGTCGGGTTTTCTTGGGTAGAGTTCCTGAGTGGACTCCTGATGTTCGATTCTTTAGAAGTGATGAATACCCACGAGTGAATCACGCTCAGCTGTATGATGTACGGGGAACTCTTGCCCTTCCTGTTTTTGAACAAGGTAGCCGGACTTGCTTGGGTGTTATTGAGGTGGTGACCACTTCACAAAAGATCAAGTACCGTCCCGAGCTTGAAAGTGTTTGCAAGGCTCTTGAGGTTTGTTTTCCATTTTCAGAACGATTCTCTCTTCTGCATCTCAGTGTTTACAAGTTCAGGTATTTCAGCATTGAAAAGCAAGTCATTGAGGAGTGTTAATAAACTAATACCAGGATCAATGTTAAATTGATTGACGAAAGCCCTCACATTTTGATTCATAAGCTATCTAAAATCTTGATGTCCAGTCACTGGAATCTGGCATTCATATGTCCTGCATATATGCACATACTGGCACATATCTGAAGCTCAATGGAAAAGATATACGTAAAAGATACAGTATAACACCCCAAAATTTGCATAGACCATAATTGATGATTACTTCAGAAAAATGTAACATTAGAGAAAATCAGGAGCCAAAAGCCAAAGAACAAAAGAAAATTCAAAATGCAATTACACACTTAAGTAGATGAAGTAGGATAGATTTTGCATGATTAAGTAGGTGAAGTTGAAAAGTGACCAAGTTGGTGAAGTATGACAATTTTGCAGTCATATAAGTGACATGGGACAAGTTTTGGCATGTCTTGCTTGTGCGGTGTCAAAAGGAAGGAAGAGATGTGCTTGCATTCAAAGTTTTCAGTAGTAACTACATCTTTTCCATCTTTTTCTTCCATTTCTTGAACCTTAGAGAGAGCAAAACACCATCCTAAAGACTAACACTACCGAACCATATAATCCAAAAGGAAATTGTGGAGTATTAGAGCTCAAATTCAATAGAATTGTTAGATAGAATATCGAAGATAGATTGTGAGGTTAGAAAAGAAAATAAAGAAAGAGAGAAAGTAAAGGAAAAAGGGCTAAAGCTGTGTGTGTGTGTGTGTGTGTGTTAAAGCTGTGTGTGTGTGTGTGCGCGCGCGCGCGTGTTAAAGCTCTGTGTGTGTGTGTGCGTGCGCGTGTGTGTGTTAAGGCTGTGTGTGTTAAAGCTGTGTGTCTGTGTGTGTGTGTTAAAGCTGTGTGCTGTGTGTCTGTGTGTGTAACTGTGTCTGTGAGTGTAGCTGTGTGTCTGTGTGTGTGTGTTAAAGCTGTGTGTCTGTGTGTGTAGCTGTGTCTGTGAGTGTAGCTGTGTGTCTGTGTGTGTAGCTGTGTCTGTGAGTGTAGCTGTGTGTCTGTGTGTGTAGCTGTGTGTGTGTGTGTGTTAAAGCTGTGTGTGTGTGTAGCTGTGTGTCTGTGTAGGATTAAAATGAGAATAAAGGAAGAGGGCTGTGTGTGTGTGTGTGTGTGTGACTATTTTCAGAGGATTAAAATGAGAATAAAGAGGAAGAGGGCTTGGGTGGTAGGCCACCAACTGAAGTTGAATCATAGCATGAAGTGTAACTTAAGTAGTGCTATTGTATCTTTCTCGGGTCTCGACTCTTTATTTTTCTCTGCCAGAAAATGTGAAGGTGGTGCCCTTCAGGATGCTTGCATATTTTTTTTTTTATCAAACCATGTGCAATGTCCAAATTCAGCAGTGTGTTGGCAGTGCAATCAAACTTGTGTTTATAATAAGCTTTTTAACTTGCAGACTGTTGATCTTAGGAGTTCTGAAGTTCCAACCATACAGAACTTGAAGGTAAAACAAGAAAGATAGCATAAGAAAATTGTTACTCCTTAAGTTTCCCGTGTATTTTTTTGAGGTCATCATAATGGGATTTTTTTGCTTTCATCAGGCATGTAATATGTCTTACCAAGCTGCATTACCTGAGATTCAAAAGCTTCTGAGAGCTGCCTGTGAGACACACAGATTGCCCTTAGCTCAAACTTGGGTCCCATGTACCCAACAAGGCAAGGGAGGTTGCCGGCATTCCAATGAGAATTACCATCGATGTGTTTCTACCGTGGATGATGCTTGCTGTGTAGCTGATTTCTCAATCCAAGGTTTTCAAGAGGCTTGCTCGGAGCATCACTTGCTAAAGGGTCAAGGAGTTGCTGGTCAAGCCTTTATGACTAACAAACCCTGCTTCTCAAGTGACGTAACTTCATATGGCAAGACTGAGTATCCTCTTTCTCACCATGCAAGGATGTTTGGGCTGTGTGCTGCTGTTGCAATTCGCTTGCGAAGCATGCACACCGGTACAATAGACTATGTCCTGGAGTTCTTCCTGCCTATCAATTGCAGGGATCCTCAAGAGCAGAAGACGATGCTTACTTCGCTGTCCGCCATTATACAGCATGTTAGCCAGACCTTACGGGTAGTGACAGACGAAGAACTGCTGGAGGAAACTGATTTGCCAGTTAGTGATGTGTTAGTACCTTCGGATGGTAGATCTAGTGGAGAAGAGACATCAACAGTTAAAGAGTCTTGTTCAGAAAGGCATGGTAGAGATAATTCACCCTGCACTGCCTGTTTCTCAGAGGTCCAACCAAGTGGAAGTAACATCTCTTTATCTCAAAAAGAAAAACAAAAGGTAATGTTGCGGGAAAAATCCTCTGAGGACAGGAAAAATCAAGAAGATTATAGCCTTAGAGAGAGTATTAAATGTAGCAGAAATTCTACTTCTGCTGAAGGTAGCTTTTCAAGTGCTGACACGACTAAAACAGGAGAAAAAAGACGTGCCAAAGCAGAAAAAACAATCACCTTGCAAGTTCTTCGCCAATATTTTGCTGGTAGCTTAAAGGATGCTGCGAAGAGTATTGGTGGTAAGCTTTATTCCATTATAGAATATTTTGTTTTCTTATTTTTAGTAAATGTCTGTTAGTTTTCACATTTTGGGTGACTGGTGTGCCACCAAGTAATTTGCATTTGCCCACCCTTCATTTGCAGTACTGTGGAATAAATTCCATTATAGCTTTGCAGAGTTGAATTTGTCTTTGTTTTGACATCCTATCTGCTTTTTCCACAAATTTCAGTTTGCCCCACTACGTTGAAAAGAATATGCAGGCAACATGGAATTAACCGCTGGCCTTCTCGAAAAATCAAGAAGGTTGATCACTCCTTGAAGAAACTTCAACGTGTTATCAACTCAGTTGAAGTTGCCTCTGGCTCTGTTCAGATTGATTCCTTTTATAAAAATTTCCCTGAGCTTGCCTCGCCAGCCTTTTCCAGAACAAGTCCACTGTCAACTCTAAAGCCAAGCAGTCATCCAGAACCGTCGGGCATGCAGCCTGAAGGAAGTACTTTCAGCCCCCAAGCTACTGCACCAAAATCACATTCACCCTCGTGTAGTCTGAGTTCCAGTTCAAGCCATAGCTGCTCCAGTGGGGCAATTGCTGCTAGTGAAGATCCTATGCCTGGAGAAAACTCAGGCAATGGTGTTTTGAAGATGGTCCAGAGCAATGCGGAGCTCCATGCATCGATTCCAGGAGAGCAGGAGATAATGCCAAGATCCCAGAGTCACAAAACTCTTGCAGAACTGGGGAGCATTCGGCCCTCACCTAAAGATAGTAGCCGGCTATCTCAAGAAACGGATGGTCACAGATTGAAAGTCAGGTATGGAAATGAGATAATTCGGCTCCGCATGCCAGACAAATGGGGATTCAGAGATCTGTTGCAGGAGATCATAAGACGGTTTAACATAGATGACATTCATAGATTTGATCTGAAGTACTTGGATGATGATTCCGAGTGGGTCTTATTGACATGTGATGATGATTTGGAGGAGTGTATTGATATATGCGGTTCATCTGATAACCAGATAATTAAACTCTTGCTCGAAGTGTCTCCTCGGCCTTTAGGGAGGTCTTCGCACAGCAGTGGGTTGACTTGATCTTTGCATTCCTCCATATGTATATCCGATGGAAATGCCATTTGAAATTAAATATATCCGATGGACATGGGATTTGAGCATGATAGATCAGAAAGATTCCACAGACAGGAATTCGAAGCTCACCATCGTGATCTGTAGAGAAGAAGCCTATGTTTTTGCTGGAGTTTTTGGAATCCTTTAAAATCACGAGTAAGAAAAAACATCATGCATGACCTGGTTGAGAGCCTCTGTTAGAGAAGTTAATGCACTAGCGTCTGTTTTCAGGTACTCCCTGCTCCTCGTCATAAATGTACTATTCTTCCTTCTCACCAGAACTACAATCTCCGGGGGATGTTATGGAAAAAATTCCTTGTGTTTCTTATCATGATCATTATTTCCAGGTCATCTTGGACCTGCCTGATCCAAGGCTGGATCAATCCGGACCAGGGAAGAAAAACCCTATTGATCAGGTTAACATCAACCAAATAATTTTTTTTTTAAATAAAACAATTAATTTATTTATTTTAATTAATCTGGATAAACTCTCCCGATACAAGGTCCAAGCGCAATCCAAGGGAGGCCTACCTCTCTCTCTCTCTTCTTTTTATTTACTTTCAACCCAGAAACTTGGTTTTTATTCGAAGGCCAAGAAAAGGCTTTAGCCCAAATGAAGTACAAGCCATTGGAATCAACAGCCGAAGGGTGCTTGAAAAGAATACGGGCAAATCTGACAAGCTTGCAGCTGAATGATTTTCTTCCTTTTCTTCTTGGAGAAACACACTGTACTTTACATATTTCAGGATTGCCAATTCTGAGCATCTTTGCTTCACTAAATCTATGCTTAACTTAGTATCTCGAAGAGACGAAAAAAGAAAATATTGATCGACCTACCACAAAGAACTATGATACAGGAACACAGCTTCTCAAGGCCTCAAGGAAACCGATGGCCGGTCTTCTTGCTTCTCGACAAGTTCACACCTTGAAGGTGGGCCGAACATGCTCAGCACAACCTGCAAACAGTTCATCCGTACGATGTTTTCAATCTGGTGAGATGAGAAATCGGGATGAAAATTTACAAATTTATTGATGGGGGGGGACTCAGCTTCCCCTGAAGTTTTACTGATTGATGGATTTGTTTTCCGTCTACATATGAAGATTGCTACTAAACCACTAAATCCATATATGATGATGTGTTTGCTACGTACCACCAGCAGCAATTTCATGATTGATCCAGAATAGAAGCTAAATGGTAACGTTCAAGTGGAAGGGGAGATTTTGGAAAGCTCGATAAACTTACCGGTAAGAACACCAACCCATGTAAGAAACCAAGGAGGACCAGTGCAAGGTACATTTGGAAGTAATAAACCTGCAGAGCACGAGAGGAAGACGGTAAATAAACAGAAAAAAAATATTGTCTCATTCGATGGGTATTCGAGTGGAGAAACTCTAACCACAAAAACTTCTGTTCTTGAGAAGCAAAGAACAACCACGCCAACTAGTTTTGTTAATGTGATGCCACTGCAAAATTACATTACAGACAATTTTCAAACGAGATAATTGCGATTAATACAGAATTTCACAAGGAAGTAAAGGTACGTGATTTGAGCTCAAAATCACATCTGACGCATTGATGGGGTGAAAAAGACAGGTGTTGTTTTTATATTTCCTTCCTTTCTATTGTTAATTGAGTTTTTTCATGGTGTACGTCATGGGAAAAGGGTGACTGCATCAAATTTATATAAAATAATATGTGAATTACGTGTTTTCTTATAAAATCAAAAGATCATAAAAAATTGATAAAAAAAAAAACAACCACGCCAATATTACAGCCATGATATCATTTACAGTATGATAGAATTTATCAAAAATCAAGTCTTTTTTTAAAAAAAACTTTATGACGATTTTTTGGTGATATTTCATGAAAAAAAGTGACTTCCATGTGGTAATTAATAGCTAAGATGGACAGAGTCTGATTTTAAGGGGGTGTGAATCAAAATATCCTATAATTTGTATCAATAGAGCTAGATGCTCAGAGGTCTCAGCAAACTAGTTCATGACATGAGCCACGGAAAAAAAAAAAAACCTGAAGACAGAAGCTCCCATTGTACCCAAAGCATCCCTGACTCGTTGGTCTCGGTCGCCACTACTCACCTGTTTAAGAAAGAATAAGAACATGCAGCCAAAGTAAAAAGTATAAGATTGCACCAATGATAACCTTAACATGCAGCCAAAGGAAGAAGTATAGTCTTGCACCAATAATAACCTTAGAGCTGAAAGATTAAAGTTCCCAGATTCATAAGGAAAACTATTTCTCTAGTTGCATCACTAATCAACTATTAGTAAATAAATCAAAGTATCTGAATCCAGAAAAATATTGAGTTGCATTATAATATGGGACCGAACTTGCATCTGGAAAAATATATCTTTTAACTGAATGGAATAGAAGAGAAGGAATTTGAAGTTCCATTGGAGGGTCAGAATTGGCAGTGACTTATCATAAGAAAGTAGAGAAGATATAAAGAAAATAGAGAATGATGAGATGCTAACCGAGAAAGCATGTGTTAAATGTACACAGAACTCGACACCAATTCCCACTGACATGATAAGGTTGACAACAGAGACTGCGTTCAGTTGAATGTTCAGAATTGCCATCACGCCCTGTGGGGTTTAATCTTGTTAGCAGAGAGATTATAGTCTGGGCAGAACAGGTTAATTGTTACAAATAAAATGAAAAATACATGGATATTGATAAAGGAAGCAGAGTTACCATGAGATCCACGACTATCATTGCCAACACCAGCAAAATGATAGCAGAACTCCATAAACTACATTTTAAAGAAAGTTAAGAAACAAAATAATCATGAAGTCATTCTCCAATACAGCAGTTCAGTTCATTTGGAATGAACCTAACACTGAAGCCAGCATTTTTTGGTGAAGGAAAAGGTGAATATTGGCAAATAGAACACCTACCTGCAAGTGATGACCAAGCAAACAACAAATACCGCTCCTGGTACATGACCAAATAAAACCAACCAGTTAAGGCTTTATGGAAAGGAAAATGACAGATGTTAAACCAAATAGTTCATTTGGAGAACAGTTAACAAGAAAGGTTGACGGAGCAAAATTGCATCCACGATTGTTTTACCCATACCACAGTGAGATATAATTAAATGATTGATGATATAGACATAAGCAGTACAAAAATAACAAAATGATCTTCAGTTTTGTAAGGCCTGTTATTTTGCTGATTACAGGTATTGAAGAACATATTAACAAAAGCTTAGCTTCTCAGTGAAAAAAACAAAAAGAGCAACCTGTGAGAAAAAGAAAAGACAGCTTTATCATCAAATAAAGCTGAAGGGTTACTGACCAATTGCAATAGCGAGGTTGATCAATGCAGTCCTCCATATATCAAGGTATTGTTCAAAAAACATATAAAATACAGAGTATGGGAAGATCTCCATCTGCGCCAGATAACAAACATCATTTAAGAGGCAACCTTTCTAGCATGCAGTACGGGTCATGCCGTCTGCAAACAACAATGAACATAGATGAACAGGTAAAACTATTCTTCTTTAATGTTAAGGCTAGGAGGTCATAAATAAATTCATAAAAAAATCAGTCCTTTGATGAGCAGGGCTAGTATCATACTAAAATAGCAACAAGAGTTGGCTTCCTAGCATAGGGGAAAAACAAGACTAGAAAATCTGACCAGGATAATTTATTTTAAAAATATAGCATCAGTCAGATCATACAGTAATCACTATTGCTGATTTTTTACCTTCAAAGAATCAGAAGCCCTTGAACTGAACTCTCGAGCAGCCCTCATTGAATTGACATAGTCAATCTAA
Organism: Salix brachista; assembly: GCA_009078335.1. Classification (NCBI taxonomy): domain Eukaryota; kingdom Viridiplantae; phylum Streptophyta; class Magnoliopsida; order Malpighiales; family Salicaceae; genus Salix; species Salix brachista. The sequence goes on along the minus strand of CM018573.1, from coordinate 507,058 downwards.
AATAGATGTTAATGTTCATACAGAAACAAGAAACATATCACATTGAGCAAATTTTAACATTGAAAAATTCTGCCTACCTGCTTGTTAAGAGGTGTATGATACGTGCGGAAGGATGATGCTTGAATAACACCATTCTCATAGCCTGAAAAGGAGAGAAAGGGGTTGAGGAGTTTATATGCATTCAGAAACAAGCCACCAAATGGCATGCAGACAAACTATTTTAAAGCATGCATATGTGAGCGTGACTTTCCTTAAAATTTATCAAACTGGATTGAAAGAGCAAATGTCCAACTCAGCAAACCTTGCAGATCTATACTGTTGGTGTAAGCACCATGGCCACCTTTGGCACAGTCAGCAGAGGGCAAAGCATTGAGGAACCATGGGAGTTTCTCCTTGAACTGGGATGTAGATGGACGATCACTATTCAAATCTGAGTGAAGGAAGCACTGAAAAATCCCAAATGTTAGTAATTGATCCAGCTACAAATAAGAAATGATAGATGCTACTGCCTTGATATAAATGACAGTCAAGCACAGAACATTTCAAAGGATAATGGGCAGCAAATTGTTTCATAAAATTTCAAGAAGAAAAGAATGAGGATTACCGTAGTACAATCTTTGCATATCCCACCAAGACCACATGAACCTGTATCAGATGAACAACAAGGAGACTGGGCAAAACAGGAAAAAAGGAGGTCAGGTTCAGCATTATTAATGAGAATAAAAATGACACCAATGGGAAGCAATAAAAATAAGAGCCAAAAATGATAAGGTAGGTTATCATCACAATATCCCCATAATGACCATGGTAGCACCAGCTGATAATCAATTGCTATAATCACCAAAAGGCACTTGCAATTGGTCTCATATTGAACTCTTGGGGTGCCATCACCAGTTTAATTAATCCACAGTTTTCATTTGATCCACCATTTACTAGACATTCAATTTAATTTGAAGCAATTGCATAGGGAGAATATTACACAATGATCATATGAATTGCAGAGGCAGGAGCAGCCATGTGACTATAATATTAAGGACAAATAGCACTAAATTCTATGTCAGAATAAAAGCCAGCTTTTGTTAAAGAGTAGAAAACGACCTGATCATCAGGGGGGCAAAAGGTCCCATTTGTGAACTTCCTACAGCAGCCGAAAGCTTCTGGAGATATCCATACAAGAAAATCATCAAGCCATGAAGCAGCTGGCATAGCTATATAGCTAGATTCTGGTGTTAAGGATGATCTTGCAATCTGCAGAAGCAAGGCAGCAAAAGATTCTAGTCAAAGGAAAAACAACCATTCCAATAATTAACGCCCATAAGGAGTAAATAACAGAGTGATGCTCATTAGATTAGAAAGATTTGCCTCATTTAAAAGAGAGTTTGAGTCGCATTGGCTAATGGAGCACAGCTGATTTGTCTGACTTGATTCTGAGCTGTGGAGTGCAGTAGCATCAGTTGAAGATCTAAGCAATAGAAGGAATATGAAAAAAAGAAGCACTGGAATTACCTATAGTTGTAGTTCTTAACTACAAAATATAGTGGAGGACCAATTCTGAGATACTCTGAAACATTATTAAAATATCCCTGCAGAAAACAAAACTTGCATGATAAACTCCCCAGCCAATAGAACACCATATCCAAATATACAAAGCAAGTTATAAACCGGTATCAAGAAATTGAACCTGAAGATACGAGTCCCGAGGGAGAACAATTTTTTGTTCTAGACCAGGTTGAACTCGAGTGGATAATGCCTATATGATCCATATATATGACAAGTTAGAATAAAACACGTAACATGAACCTACAGAAGTATGAATATGTAAGAGTAATATCGAGCATCTCACTATGCTGGACAGTGTGAAAGCAGCAAAGATGGCAATGACCGCTATCTTAACTCCCCAAAGACTGAGTATGGGCGCGTGGATCTCCTAACAATGACAAGAATGTCGATTTGATTAGTGAATAATGCTCAGCATAATGCTCAGCAGAAACACGTTCTTTCTTCTATAAAGAAAAGCACCTCATCAGGCATAAAACTCTCAAGAATCTTAAACCAGAGTACCATGAATCTAAATTAGAATTACAGGTGCATATGATGCAGTTGCAAACATATAGTATAACCATATTATTTCTATGGATACAATTTCTAAATTTGAAAGTATATAATTTCTATGAAAATTTCATCAAGACAAATGAGCACCTTCATATAGCGAGCCAGCAATCCAGGTCTTCTCCCACCAATTCCTAAACATTCACATTGCATTTTTCAATAAGAAACCACCAGAAGTTTACATTTAAAAACAAAATAAAGCAGATGACAAAACCGGGTGGCAAATGAGGTAATGCATCAAGTCAAATGAGTTATAAACAACCTCCTAACACTACCTTTATCAGAGTCTGCAGATGATGATGAAATTTTCCGACATGGAATGCAATCAATTCTCTTATCCTCAGCTCGCAAAAAATCATAAACTATGAATGCTACAAAAGCAGTAACTTGCAGAAGAAAGTCCAAAAGAACAGCGAGTGCTGCAAAAGAGGCATGGCATAAAATGGTGTTACGGTCTTGAAAAGAAGAGTTGAAGTAAAAAAATAATCTTGTGTATAAGAAAAGGGATTAAAATATCTGACCAGCGAACATAGAGAACACACGGCATGCTGGCATAGGAATGAAACTTCCAACTGCAAATGCTAGAACCTCAGATAGACTAGCAAGAGTGATGGATGGTCCAACTTCCACAAGAGCATTGCTTATCCGTCCTTCTATTGGCAACTCCATTGGTTGCCTCTTAACAGCATGCACCAATATGCACATGTTATCCACCCCAACCTGATATGACAGAGTTCAGTTAATTAAGCTATAGCAATACTTTATGAAACAATTGGTCAAAAATAGCTTCGGAAATTAACCTAGATTAAATAGAAGAATAGTCAATCTAATACTAGCATTCAAATTAAGTAAGTTTTTTTAAATGAATAAATATAATATTTACTAAGAGTTTCAAGACTAGTACAATGGTCAGTCAGCATGCAAGAGGTTATATGCATGAGACAGTTGAAGAATTCTCAAAGAGTTATGCTAAATCTCAAGAAATAAATTTATGCAACAGTGACACAAATAGAGTCAATCAATAGATAACTATGTAGTTTCATGTTATTACAAATCATGTCATTGCATTTGCAAGCATTTGTGTCACTTGGTGTAAAGCTTTTCATGGCATTCTCCTAATAACCCTGAATGTATTGTGTCAAACTCCAGCTCTAGGTGGCCCAGGTCAAATGCCGAGTTGAGCAGGTGGAGTGGCAACTAGTCCTTTCTTTTTTAGCCAAGAACATTTTCAACAAAAGATATGGCACAATAGCTAGTCAGAATTGAAGTAGGCATAGGAATGAAACTCGTCCTCGACAAATTAATGTAGGCAAAATGACCAATACCAAATGCAATCTAAGATAAGAAGAAAGAAACTTACAGCTAATACAAGAAAAGGAATGACTTCCATGATGATTAGTGTAGACTTTACTCCAATGGCACTAAAAAATCCTACAGATCCAAGAACAGATAGCATGACAAGCATAACGCCAGAAAGACCAAGCAATACCTGGAAGTCAACCAATCACGAAAACTGAATGATGGAAAGGGGAAAGTTGAAAGATTATATGAAAATTTCATGTGGAAAACCTAGCATTCATGGAATACAATAAGTAGTTTGGAATGGAATAGAGGTTCTACCCAGGGAGAGGACAAAGTTCAAGCCACTAAAAGGACATACCTTAGATGAAATGTAAAATGAAGATAAACGAGGAGTATCACCCAGAGTAAGAGATATGTAGGCAAACATCACAAGATAGCTAATCTGAAATGTTAGAAGCGTCAACAATTAATAAAATAAGTGACATCCAGCACATTCCTGAAAAATTACATCAAGTGGCTCACTCAGGCTTGAATTGACATCCTGTTGCTTGCAAACCCCAGGTCTTTATCATTGCCCTAAACAGTACATTTTCCATAACTTTAAAATGGAAGTCTTTTTTTTCTTCAACAAGAAAAAAGCTCACCAATATAGTTATGACATCAGCAGTGCTTTCCCTTTTTAGTTCCTCCTCAATGGAGCTTTCCGAAGAAAAAGAAAGTGTGAGATTCTTAGATTGCACCATTGGCAATAATTCATTCTGTCCCATTAAACACATGAAATGATTTAGATAAAACGAAGCAGTAAACCTCCATCGCTTAACAACAGAAATGATGATGCAGATATATGTTATTAAGCAGTCAAGCATTCAGGATTGCACTTGCTGTTTGCAGCAGATCCAATTTGAAGAAAAAGTCACAAACAGTTTGGATCAGATCTAAAATCTTTCACTCATTTTGATATCTGCAGCTATTTTGTTTTCTTTAATGTTTGATAGTGGATTCCTACATCTTAGCTCTGATTCATTAGCTTAATTAAATACAAGAGATTTGGATTCCTACTTTTAACAAATGGAGTCTGGGTACTCCGGAGGATGGTCTGTTGCTCCAACAGCGCAGCCGCTTCTGTGTTCTCTTATTTCTCCCTTCTCTTCATATTGTTCATGTCAACAAATTTTAACAACCATGAAAAACATTTCGGTAAAGCAATGAAAAGAACCAAGTCAGGTCTGAATTTGGTTTTAAAATGTTTACTGTCCAATTTTCTGAGATCAAGCATATCTTTTAACCATTCATCGGATCCCGCTGAAATTTTGCAGGGAGATACTAGACACATGGAATTATATTGTGGTGTATTTTCAGGTCAAATGGAGTTTGGTAACATATTATTTTAGAGGGTCGAAGTTACTAGAAGAATATTGTCAAATCTGCTAAACTAGGCCTTCGTGTACTGGTTGGGACAATCTGGACTACAGGTGGAATTTTGTTACAATTCAAGTTATGCTGGAAACTAGACATCTCAAGTTTTCCAACCATATATGGTAGGCCTATGATACTTCATCCAAACAAAGAAAGAGTGATGTGTTTGAAGTCAGGATTGAAATCTGCCAAAAATATGCCAAAACTAGAGATTTGGGCTACAAGAAGTTTTAGCATGAACTTGAAAACTTTGTTTTTATCATCTTATTTTATTTATATATTTATTTAAGAATAATTATTTATAATTTGAATTTGTTTTGGTCCATTAGACATTGTGTAGGGGTTTATTTTATTGTTGAACTTATGTTAGTTGATCTGGTCTAGGTCCATTAGCTTGCAGCTGCAAAAAGGTTCATAAAGATTAGTGAGAGAAGACTACATTGTGTTTTTTTAGCTGAAAATTTCAGTTACTAGTTAAAGAATAATCGTGAGTTTTTCTTTTGTTTGTTTGTGGCAAAACAACCTTTTTTTGCAGTGACAAAGATCATACACTGACTTATTGAAGATTAACGGACTTTATGGTGCCATTCACATACTTGGATTCTTATATACAAGGTTATCTCTGGGTCCAAGTTTTTTTCCAATACTTTTGGTTCTTAGATACAGGGTTACCTCTGGATTAGGGTTCTAACAAATCTAATTTTTAGCTTTCTGGGTTGCTATCTACTTTATTGAGAGTTGCTTGATCATGTGATCAAATGATCCACATCAAACATGTTATCTAAAATAGGAAATACATGTTTGTTCTAGACATCATATACACAATCACTGGACTGAGACAAAGAACAAACCTTCACTAACTGAATAAAAGCCTTCTCCCAAGCGACCACCTTATCAATTTCATTGCCTTTTGTATCAATCACATTGTTTACTGGATAAGTTACAATAAATGCAGATGCCTGTCACAGATAAGTGGTTGGAGGATTATTATAGAATTATGATCCAATTGTATTTGCTATTTATGAGGAAAGAAAAAATACCTCCGAATAATTGTTCCCAGAGAAACCTCCCAAGGCTGTGCTTGGATCGAGGGGAGCTTTGAAGGCACTCCGACATGTGTCTGCAGAGGTATAATGCTGATATAACATGGTATGATCATAATAATCAGGCAAAATTATTGGATCTGGGATAGGGGGTGGAAGAGAAAGACATGATTTTGAGAATTATTAAAACCTGAGACTGAGATGATATACCTGGAGACAATAGTTCACATGTTCAACTCCTCCATAATTATCAAGATTTTGAGGATCCATTTGGAAATACTGATGGGAAGGGGGGAGATGGGGTGAGAAAGCAAGAGAGAGTTAGTGACTGATCAAAATCAAAATACGTACACCTAGATTCATCTTCCATTACTGCAAACACATGCAACTGTAACAGTGGCAAGTCTTATAAGAAACTCCTAGAGTCCTATTAAAATTGTTACCACTAACTTGGAATGGAACAAATTCGTTTTTACATAATTTTAAGCATTTTGTTGCAAATTTAAACAAAGATCGTCAATCAAAAAAAAAACCTGCAGTACACTCTGAGTGGCACAATCTTTGTCCAGTGGCTTCAAGCAAATATCAGTCAGAGATACCATTGTTCCAGAATAATTTGCATGGATTCCATCAACCTGTCAGAGCTGAATGCTATTAATCTATGACATTTCAGATCACCCTTTTCCCGTAAGAAAATGGAAAAAATAATATAATAGTCTGGTGATGCATGCAACAAACTGTTCCCCAAAAAGTCTGGGAAGTGGCACCAGACAAATGAATACCTTTTTTTGTATTTCAAAAAGTAATTTGATGTTGTTTTCTGTCACGATACTTGGTCCTTTCTGTGCCCCAGCTTCTGGTACAGTCGCTAGAATTAGCTGGAAAACATGTCACCGTTAGTTCTTTCCAGGATTAGAAAAGGAATATAAATCCTGCAGCTATGAAGATTCAAAGGTATTTCAAATCAAGCAAACAATACGCTGTGCATGTTTTTTTTTATCATCAGAAAACATGAATCAAGAACGCAGTAAGAATAATGCATAGTGGTCTTTCTGTGCTCAAACTTTAGAAAGAAAAGGGCAACGATCACATAGCACAGGTATGACAATACACATGCATGCAAATTAAAATGATAAACACAGCATTTAGTGGCGTGATGATTGATTCTGTCAACCTGTTTGCAGTCACTTTCATGGCTAATTTTTGTGATGAAAAAGAAAAGCATAGCAAGAAGCTAATGTAAGTTGATTCGCTTGATACAGAGAAGAAAAGGAGAGAACATTTGTTCTACTGGTGATAACAAACAGGAAACTAGTTTTCAATCTCTAGAACCAGCATCTAAAAGAGTATATTTGTGAAGACCAAAATAAAAGCACAGAGAAACAAGACATATGGGAGTCAAAAATAAAAAATAAAAACATGAGTAGAATACTGCCAGGACCTGCTCAATTCTGTAAAAAGGGGCTAGATGGGTGTCAAAAAAACTTTTCTCTTCCGCAACTTTACTCCCCGGGCCTACCCATAGCTGAAATAGTACAAGTATTAGCAGTTAGATGACATATGGAGAAATATAGCACTAATAAGTGTATAATAATGAATACTCTATGAGACCAATTGCCCAGAATTTGAAGCATGGTCAACTAAGCAACTAAATGTATAATAGATATTTTTTCGTGACCTCTCCAGGAAAAAATGTCCAATCTCCCAAAACAGAAGGCCTCCCAATTTCTCCCTTCCAAATGCACATTAGTTTCTCAAATTCATTTTGATGTATTCCTCAATGTCTTCTAATTCTTTCCACAAATATACATCAATTTTGCTAATTCTAGCATCAAGACTTTGTTGAGACAATATCAGTAGTAACAACTGCAGAATGGTTAAACAGCAAAAACACCCCTTTCTCTAGGATCTAAACAAAGAAGATTAAAGAAGCGATTTGTATGTTCAATTCTACCTTCTCAGGCCTTGTCTCCACCTTGAAATGGATGAGACCTAGACAAAGTACAAGAATTGCAGCCAATGACAAGCTCAACACAAGCATTGGGTTTCTAGCAACCCATGTTCCATAACACCTGAAATATAAACAAACTGAAAAGGTCAAAAATAATTCAGTTACTCTGATAGCATTAATGGCAAAGTTAATGGACCTGTAGAACTTCGACATGTATCCTTGAACAATTGAAAGCTGAACCCTGCTTCCAGTTTGAGAAGAATCTTCAAGCATCTTATATAAGTAGTTAAAAGAATTCAGCAACATTGGCCAATGAATTAAAGAGTAGACCTTTTCACTGGTCAGATTAAGACCAAAAAGAAAGAACTACAGAACCACTAAATAAGAACGGATAGGAAACTGGAGGCACCTGCGTGGGAAGGTTCTCATCCTTCTTCCCAGTAGCTTCACCACTATCCTTGATATTCGACACTGGATTCATTCTAGAACTCTGGTCCCTTTCTCTTTTTCGATTAAACAAGCCCCATCCCAAAAACATTGAAACCAATATAACATAGAGGATTGTTAGAATAAAGTCAACGCATTTGGCCTGCAGAAGTAGAACAGTGAAACTGAATTAGCGAGACATATAAATACTTTACGCAACAAAATCGAGGAACATCAAATGGTATTCATCAGCAAATTACTCTGCATCCAAACCAAACAAGTAAATCAGTGCAAAAGGCTGAATTCAAAAGTTATCTTTTGCATGATACCTCACCTTGAAAGATCCAATTCTCACAGCACAAGAAGCCCCCGCTTGATGTGGAGGAGGATCAGTATTTGCACAAACAGGAGATTGAGGGCAATCACCACAAGAACAACCCAGTGAAATATCACCACATGAATATGTAGAAACATTCATAGGTTTCATTCCAGATGACTCGGGAGCAGAAGGCTTGAATGTCATAGCATATGGTGAGCCTGGCAAATTAAGGTGTGCTCGTCTACCAATAAATGCATACCACTCTGCCAGAAATAATTCATGGCATGAGCACTATAAGTCATACAAAAAACACAGAAAGTCATGCATAAAACACAAGCAATGAGTCAAGGAACTACAGCTCTGAAACTTCCTGGGAACAGGTAATCCTTCAGAATTTCAGAGTTGTCTGTCAATTGTGCATGGTATGGTGAAAACACTCAGCCATAAGATTTTCTTCCTCGGATAGAAATTCATTCTGAGATAGGCCCCCACTTCTCCACTTCCAGCAAAGTCTTCAAACCCAAAATCATCATCTACTTTAAGACCATGGGTACAATAGAAATATCGAGTTCACGGTTTGTACAACGACGCCCTCATCATGTGTGGGAGATAGAGAGACAAAGAGAGAAGAGACTAGAGAGATGAGAGAGAAGAATCTTGAGCTACAGCTTTAAAGTACTACAATCACCTGTGAAATTTTTTGCACCAGCACCAATAAAATTTAGAGCCCGGCTATTCATGGTCCCAAACTTTACATCCTTGCAAGACTCATACAGTCCTTCACCAAAAGCATCATATACATAAAATTCAATGCCACTCACGGTCAAATTGCCTTTAATCTGAAAAGATAACACGACACCTTAAATAAAATTACTCACTTCAGCAAAAAGAATTATGTGTCAAGCTCCAAGAAGAATTCCAACAGCATCAAAAACACAATACTCAAAGAATAAGCAATAGCAATTTTGCATTTCCTTATATAAAATTTATGACATTTTATTAAGTGATGAGCAATAGAACTAAGCTTCAAGACATTGATTTATTGGCTTATTCGCATAACAAATTCAACACAATAGAATTTTACTTGCTCGTGATAATACGAGAACACTAAGATCTCTTTGTGAATCCAACCAAAACAGTAGGAATTGCAAACCTTATCCGTAGAAGTCACGTTAATAAACATGCTCTGATGCGGGGAACAGATAAGCTCACAGAACAAATTCAAAAAGTTTCTCAAACATGCTGGACAGCCGACCAGAAATGGAATTGCCTGCAAAACATAAACCAAACACTTAAAAAGCTTCTCAAACATGTGCACATGTACTCAATCTTGTTGCCTGAAAGTCTTCTTACTTGCTGGACTTGTGACCGTAAAGTTTCAAACTGAGCTTCTGAACAACAAACATTGCCAGTAATTGTAGGGCATAAGCTTTGAATCTTTTGTGAAAGCAAGTCGTCTGGCTGATAAAAAAAAAAAACGTACTGGCATGTTCAGGAAATATAGCAAAATGCAGCATCCAAATTATTAAAATTAAAAAGAAAAGGAAAGAAAAAAGAAAAGAAAACCCAGATACCTTCACAGATGGGGAGCCAAAGGGACAGTTCACGACTTTCCCATCTTCACGTGCACCACAAATATCATACATTGCACAATATTCCTCTGAATGTCTCTCCCTGCAAATCATTTCAAAAATAAATAATTAATTAATACAAGAAAATCCAAGCTATTTTACTTTAATTACAAGGAAAAAAAAAACAGAGAGAGAGAGAGAGAAATCTCGCCCTGATACTGCATTTCTTGTCTTAAGCGACCGTGCATCAGACCTCTCCGCCCTAACTATAGATACTGTATATAGCACCTGCATATACATAAAATTCAAATTCAGTACTAAAACTCATCAAAAAGTGCAACTCGGTCCATTAGCTCTTAGAAACTGGAGACGCAGCAGAAATGTTAGTCCTCACACACACTACACGTAATGTGAAAATTAAAAGCAGAAAAAAATATAAACAAATTAAAGTAATTTTAATTTTCTAAAAAAAACAGAGGAAAAGAAAAAAAATCCTCATAAAACAAAAATTGAACTCTGAAGTTCTTCAAAAACAAAATCTTCTTCAAACGGAAACGTTAAAGAGGAAGGGAAAAAAACAAGAAAAATGTGAGGAGGGGGGGAAGGAAAAAAAAAACAAAATCCTCGCCTGAAAGAGAAAAATCGAAAGCAGAAAAAGTTTCATCATCCTGCTTGAGAGCTCCATTGCAACCAGCGCGATGAACTCTGCCGCTAATTGCAGTATCTGTACATGTAGACAGAGAGAGAGAAGAGAGTCGTGAATTGATACGTTTGTAAAGGAGAAAAGTGTGAAAGAGAGAGTGAGGAGTCAAAAGTTTCGGAATTTATAGTTGTTGTCTGCGGAGGGAGAGTAGCATAGTGGTAGTTCTTTGTTCACTGGGTGCTGGCAACAATCACTTTGCTGAAGGTTTGTTTTTGTATTTTAAAAAACAAATAATTAATTAATATTTTTAAATTATTTTGATGTAATGTATTAAAATAAATATTATTTGAATATATAAAATTTAAAAAAAAATAACTGCTATTATAATATCAAACAAACTCAAAAAAAATATTTATTTTAGCATTTAAAAAATATGAAGATTTTAATTCTTTTATTTTAAAATTATTTTGATTCGATTTAATTTATTAATGTTAAAAATAAATTTAAAATATGTGTATTATTTTATTATATTATTAAATAAAAAATATTATAAAAAATAACTACTATCCTAAACACAATCACTAATTAAAAGAAAGAGGTTAGACAGGTATGTGGTTTGTTTTTATCTACGTAAATGCCGCTTCTTTTCGGCTACTTTATGCACTAAACCACTTTTCTAATATTTTTAAATATATATTTTAGTAACGGTGACGGCTTACCAATTGAATTTTCTTAAAAACTAGTTTTGTCGCTAAAAAAACATTATTGATGAATGGTTTTTTATTTTTTTAGTTAGAAATAAATATTTAATGTTACACATAATATGTTTTAATTAATCGTCTATAAATTATGTGTGTATACTAAATTTTTATTGTAAAATTAAAAAAAAATATTTAAAAACACTATTCACTAACTAAAAAAATTCAGCGTGATATCGATAATTAATTAAAAACACTTTGTATGTTATAATTTCTGGTAGGTTTAAAATTTTAAACCATCTCAATTAACTTTATCGTCTTATTATTGCTCGTTTGAGATTATAATTAAGGTTATTTTTGAAAAAAAATATTTATTCAGAAATGCATCAAAATAAAAAAAAATATTTTTGATATCATCATATAAAAATGATCTAAAAATATTAATTTAATATAAAAAAATAACTTTTTTCAAAAATACTTTTAAAATAACAATGTCAAGGTAAAAAAATTGTTGTTCAAAAGTTCTATCTCTGCTCGCCCTTCTCAACGAGTTTTTCTTAATTGTTCCGGGATGAAAATGTTAAAAAAAAACAAAATGAAGGTTTATAATCAAAATTTAAACATCAAGAACTACAAGGACCAGGGCGTGCTTCTTAACACCTGGCTATTTCAAAAAAATATATAATTTCATTGATCATGAATAGTGTATAATGAGAGAAAAATCTTTATTAATAGGGAAATATGATTTTATTTTGCAAGGATATAAGGCTGGGCTTGAGTAAAGAAGATTAGACCACCAGACGGAATTAAGATTCAAAGCAGAAGAACCGAAAAAACTAATTTATTAGAGTTCAAATTAAACGATATAATAGTAGAAATAAAAACATATTTGGTTTTAAAAAATAAAATAAATACATAAAAAATATTTAAAATAATTTCAAAAATAAAAAACATACATTTACACTCTTTTTCTATTATTTACCCTTTTCTCTGGTACATTAGGAAATGTTGATACGAGTGATATTAAATTAATGAGGTGGCACTAGTCTGCCAGGACGTCACTTAACTATCGACATGGAATTTGGATTCCCTGCCAAAATTTAAATTGACAGGAGATATTTTCTTTAATTTTAATTGGAGGGAGTTTCTCGTGCCAGAAAAATGTTCACTCCCTCCGTTTTCCTATCCTCTTTGTTTTATTTTAGTAATTTCGACCGTTCATATGAAGGCGGAGGGATGGTTGCCGTGTGAACCGAGGCTGATTTTCTGACAGGCGAAAATGTGGTTCAATGGACAGAAAGAGAAGTGCACAATTGTCTCTTTCTGCACTTTCTATATTTCATCGCACTCTATGTGAACCACTTCCCGCTTGAAATTGAGTGCTGGGAAGATAGTAGGTGAGAGGGACACGTGGCGACTGCCAAACTCCGGAACTCGATAATTGGAGATATTCCGATAACCACCGCGTGTTTATCTTTTACAAACCAATTGTGGAACGCCTCAAATTCAGACCATAGCTGTCAATAAAGTTTTGGTTTTCGTTCCGGTTTTTTTATTGGCACGGAACGTTCTGATTTTGGAGCATTCTGGTGTGCTGTTTCGAGGTTGTACTGTTGATATATAATTAATTATATATATATGTGAAAAAAATAAAAAAACAAAATATAATTTTTATTTTTTATAAAATCAAAGTTGACGCAACAATTTTTTTTTATAATATATATATTTTTTATTTTTTATTTATATATATATAAATATAAATATAAATATATATATATATATATATATATATATATATATATATATATATATAAAAGCTTACGGTTACAACTTACAAAGTTAAAGTTACAATTGATTTGTCCAGCGGACAAATCGCTGGATTGATTTGTCCAGCTGGACAAATCAATTCTATCCCACATCGCTAGATTGTGCAATAGCCTTAGAATCTGTGGCTTTAAATTTTCAAATCTATCCCACATCGGCTAAATAGGATTCCAGGCAAAGGGTTTTCTCTATAAATATAAATCAGGAAGTCAATATTAAACATGCTCACCGGATCTGTTCTTAGGCTCCGTGAATTTTATGTATAAATAAATAAAATTAAAATATTAATTTAATAAATATAATTAAAATTATGGAGAAGGATTTTTTGGCCGAAACGGAACGCTCGGAATGATTCCGAGGCGTTCCGGCCGGAATTTGGCCGGAATTTCCGGAACGGACCGGAATTAAAACCGAGACGAAAACGACGCCGTTTTGTCTCGGTTTTTTGAACGGAACGGAACGGAATTAACAACTTTAATTCAACACCTTAGCCACTAGATTTTTGCAATATATATATTTTTTTAATATAACACTAGATTTTAATGAAACTTAAACTATATTTGATATTTTTGCAATTCAGGGATTTTATAATATTTTTGCAATTCAGTTGATTTGCGAAACACTTAAAAAGTGTTTTTTAAATAAAAAATATTTTAAAAAACAACCACAGCATGCTTTATATGTCCACTCCTCCTTGACTCGGGTAATAGAGTCATATTTTCTTAGGTGGAAAAGAATTCCCCTCCCCCTCTCACTGGGAAATCGAACCCTCGATCTCTTTTTTTGGAGTTGTGATAATCGAATTCGCGGCCTCTATTTTTTGAGTTGCGACACTAAACACAGGTAATTTTTAAAAGTTTTTTATTTTGAAATATATTAAAAATAATATTTTTTTAAAATATTATTTTTGATACTAATACATCAAATCAAAATAATGTTAAAAAACAAAAATAAATCTTTAAAAGATCATTTTTTAAAACACAAAAACAAATAAATTATAGAAGTATAGCATTTCTTGCTTGTTGATGCATCCAAGTTTTTTAAAAGTTTTTTATTTTGAAATATATTAAAATATTATTTTTTAAAAATATTATTTTTGATACTAATACATCAAATCAAAATAATGTTAAAAAACAAAAATAAATCTTTAAAAGATCATTTTTTAAAACACAAAAACAAATAAATTATAGAAGTATAGCATTTCTTGCTTGTTGACGCATCCAAGTTTTTTAAAAGTTTTTTATTTTGAAATATATTAAAATATTATTTTTTTAGAATATTATTTTTGATACTAATACATCAAATCAAAATAATGTTAAAAAACAAAAATAAATCTTTAAAAGATCATTTTTTAAAACACAAAAACAAATAAATTATAGAAGTATAGCATTTCTTGCTTGTTGATGCATCCAAGTTTTTTTTTCATTAAGGCAACATGGTTAAAAAAATCTTAGTGCAGTTAAAAATTAATATAATTTAACAAGTTGCGATTGATATTTACGTTTTGCAAGTCACCTGTAAAGCTTGATATTGTGTGTTTAATTATATCTGAGTGAGTTTGTTTAAAAAAAAAATGAATTGATTTTTTTTAATAATTTTAGTATATTGATGTTGAAAATATATATTTATATTTTCAAGTAAAAAATATTATTAAAAACACCAACACTGTAATACCAAACTCGCACGGGACATCCAGAACACACACGTGAACATTGTTAATTGTGTTATTTTTTTAGAAAAAATTTAAACTGTTTTATTTCTCCTAATTTTTAGATAAGTTTTAACTCGTGCACTTAGATTTTTCTAATATGCTACTTTTTTACATATAACAAAACCAGTAAGTGTGCTTTACTTAAAAATATATTAAATTAATATATTTTTTAATAATTTAAATATATTGTTGTTTAAAAATAAAAAAAATAGCTAAAAAAATTACTTTAATATATTTTTAAGTGAAAATCATTTTGCATTATAATATTAAACTCAAAATGTAAATTTCTTTTCAATTAAAAATATATCAAAATAATATTTTTTTAAATATTAAAATCATCAAAATAAATATAAAACAATAGTTAAAAAACAAAAGTTATTGTTGAGATTGTAAAATTATTCATTATTTAAAAAATATATATTATTTGGCCAAAACGGAACAAGCAGAACAAAACTGAAACGTTTCGGTCGGTATTTGGCCGAAAAATCTAGAATGAACTGAAATTCAACCGAGATAAAAATGATGTCATTTTGTCTCGTTTTGTTAACTGGTATAAAATGTTTCGGTCGTTTCAATTGAAATAAAACAAAATTGGCAATCCACGGTAGACAACACTATGTGCCTGTGGTTGTTTTAGAGCCTGTGTGAGATTGTTTTTTAAAGTTTTTTTTTGTTTGAAATATATTAAATTATATATATATTATTTTTTAATATATAAAAATAATTTAAAACACAAAAAAAACTTGTGGCTTTTTTATGTGGTGTCGTGGTTGGGTCTTTTTTATTCAACTACTATCATTGTTTTAGTGCCGTTTTATGCTCTCTCTTTTTTCATTAATGGTATTGTAAATTTTTTTACAATATTCATTCAGAAAAATATATATAGTTCTTGGATGGATACTTGACTCGAATCCTTTTTTAAAAAGAAAGAAAGAAAAAGAAGAAGCAAACGTAACTAGTTGCCCACTCCTCTATCTATCTCTTAAATTTGTAAATTATGCTAGCATGAGGTTATACAATTAGACAAGCCGTCCCAGTCATGCCAGCAAGACCTTAATCTCCACTTATATTAAAGATAATAAAATTTTAAAAAGTATTTAAAATAAATATAATTTAATCTATATGTATATATAAATCAATTTTTATAGATAAGAAAATTAAGAATAACAATGCAGAGAAATCAAAGTAAATATAAAAATCAAATTAAAAGTTAACAAATATAAACAAAATATACAATAATGATAAAAAAAAAAATTAATCAATAAATAATATAATAAAATCAGTTGTGATATCAGCGGGTGGGATTAATGATGTGAGGGTCCACCAAACACTGGTTCTAGGGGGGGGGGGACAACACGCTGGGTGGAGTTTGCTAGCAGTACTTGCCTTGCCTGTTGTTGGCTTTTTATTTGGTTTGGTGTGAGCTTTTTCACACACTTCTCTCTTAAATGTCAGAATACAAAGACCCATTTAAGGTCATGATTGCTACTCATCTGACGTAATTATAGCTGGTGAAGCCCGAGCCACGCCTCGATCATGCAAAACTGCCACGCGTTATTCGTATGTATACGTGTGTGTGTGTACTGAAACCTCAAACTTTTTTAATCTTTAATGTATTGGCTCGTTATCAATCAAGCCCTAAATCTTTTGATTCTATCAATTTTATTTTAAATAAAATCGATGAAGACGGTATCAATTAAGAGCTATAATTTGAAGTATCAAAACAAAATTTATTCATTCCTAAAAAAGTTATTGCCAAGTTATGAATGACAGTGTTGGAGTTTGTGATAATACTTGTATTTTTTTTGTTTATAAATACATTAAAAAAATATATTTTTAATTTTTAAAATTTATTTTTGATATCACTACATCAAAATAAACTAAAAATTTAATTGAAGACAAATAAATAAATTTCAATGAAAAGTAAGTCCAACATTGATTTCAAATAATTCCGACATATTCTACTTAGTGTTTTGCACTGTGGTGTAAAGTGCTTTTTAAAAAATCAAAAATTTGAGAATATATTGAAATGTTTTTTTATTCTTTTCTTACACCAACACATTAAACTAGTAAAAAAACACTACAAAAGTCATCAAATTGTTATATTTTCTTGAAGAAAATTATATTTGAAAAGCAGTTAAAAATATAAGCAAACTTACTTCCAAACACGCCATTAAACTTATTAGTTTGTATAAAAATAAAAAAAAAAAGAGAAAAACTTAATGTAAATCCATACTGAAATGTCTTTTAAAATAAATTGGAGTTTATTTTCTGCATCGAATGGAAGCTCCTGAAAATTACGTGCAAATTGAAAAACATTTGAACTGTCGTTAACCTTACTGCATGGATGAAATTGAATTAATTGCTCATTGAATTTGGAGCAAAGTAGATGAAATCGAAAATAATGTTTGGGGCTCAAATGTAATAAATCTGATATATCAGGGGCTGAATTGATGTTTTCGTTGCTGTCTCCCACGGAGAAAGTTTTGGCCTAAAGCAGATTCTCCATGTGTGTAACGATGGAGCTTTCTCATGAGAAAGTCAAGAGCGTCAAATATCCAGATTTATCAAGCTGACTTTTTGGTGCAAAACCCGACCAATTTAACCTCGGAAGCTAGCTAGTAGAATTTGATAAGATCCGAGACCCCATTTCGTTTCACATTAGTCGTTGTCAAGGCTAGTTATTGCACTGGTGGGTGTGCACGTGGTGATTTATTAATATTACGAGACTGGTGAGCGGATTTTAGAGCCAATATGCTCTTAGATTTTCTTATCTTCAAATTAATTTTTAAATATATATTATATAATGATATTTATACATATACATATATTATAATCACTCTCCAGATGACATGTGGCATCGAGTTTTTCTTTTCCTTTTAAGGTGGCATTGATGATTGATAGCGATTTGTACTTGGGGATAGTATTCTAGTTGCCCATCCTTTTCTTTCTTTTGACACGTTGCTAGCTCCCTAATCTACCCAATGGAAATACTGGGCACATCACAGATCACACTGCACAATTTTGTCCTTAAATCAAATAACCCGATCAAAACTTCAAATGTTCAAACTGAATAATGAACTCCAGTAGGCTTAGTAGTATTTTTTTTATAAACTATAGTTTATTTAATCATTGTAACAAACTATGCTGATGGGTGCGGAGAAACAATATTTTCCTATATCTTTTAAATTTAAATATAAAATAAAATTTTCAAATAAATTTTAAGGAACAACCTTCCCTTAAAAAAAAAAGAAACTAGTGGACTTTGTATTTCAACATAAGCTGGAAACCCACTTGCATTGATAATAAATGAAGACCGGTGGGTGGGTGTAACTTGTTCTTGCTCCCTTCAAAGAGCAAACATCAGGAGAGTCGATGAATTTTCAAAGTGAATTAAATACGCAAGCTAATGACCATCGTTTTCAGTAACTGTCAAGAGGTAGGATTCCGAGATCTTACCGCCGGGCAGGGAAGTGGACGGGAAAAGAAAAGAATCTCGGCTTACCATTCCGAAGGAGTAGAAGTTTTTGTGGACCCGTTCTTTCATTATATATGTAGAATTATTATTATTAATATTATTAAATAAAGATAGATTATTCCTGAAACAGCACGACGAAAAATCTACGGTGTACACAATAAATAATCGTTTATTCAAGAGTGCTGCAAATTTATAACATGGGGTTCTCAGACCATCATTGCAGAGAGAGGACCATCATTACAGAGAGAGGGTGTTTAAAATTAATAGAACTAGAGACTAATTTGCAGAGGTGAAGAGTAGCCCAACATAATGTTCTTTGGTGGAGAGATTAGGCTCATCCAAGCTCACGTTACTATATTTATTTATCTTTATTATTGTACTTTAATCTATGTTGTTTTACTAGAGTTTTATTATTTGGTGGGTCTTAGACTCAAATTTGATTCAAATTAGGGTTTTAATATTTACATGTAATTTTATTGACATTACAGTTTTAATTTTGATGAATTGAGCAACAAATGCAAAGTTGCTGACTTGTTCATCATTCTTTTTTCTCCTCTACTCCTTTTCTTTCTTATTAAGCTTTAAATCATTTTTAGCCCGCATTTAGATCAATATTAATTAAAATAAAAATATATAAAGCAAAAACTCAATGTCTATAATAAAGTTATTAAACTGGCTGGGTCCAAGACTTGGGTCAGGGTTAAGAAGGTTAAACCCGTGTTAATTCAAGAAGCATTATTTCAAGATTTTTTGAAAATAAGCTAGAACAACTATTATTTTGACTGTAATAAAATAATTTAACAGAGTCCAGGTCAAGTCAATCGAGTTATTTATAGTCAATTTTTACTCAATTTAACGTTAAATTGAAATACAATGAAATATAATCAAATTTGGTTTAATAGCATCGGTTAGGGAAAAGGAAAATACAATGAAAAATGTGTTTTTCTTTCCATCATGAAGTTATAATTAACATGGAATGACACTGGTGAAAAGGGTCCACGACAGTCACCACCCCACTAGGAAAAAGAGATTTATAAAGATCCCTTTTATACATACCAGACATTGTAAGAAAACGAGCATTGCTCTGTTAGATAAGGAAAGGCTGGTCAGCAATGGAGAGCATGCCACATGGGGAATCATTGATTTTAAACTCTCTCTGTTTTTTTTGCGATGAACTCTTTTTAATATTAGTCACTCAAAACTAATATATAACACAATAGTTTTAAATCATTGATTGTAATTAACTAAGATTACATAACACAATACCACATCAACTGAATTGGAAACACGAGTGCAACTAACAACTTCTACATTTATCAGCAAGGTTGCCTCTAGGAAATGAGTTTCCCTAGATTATAATTTCAAATTTTAAAATTAAGAGGTCAAGAGTGCAAGCAAACATCATTAACCATAATCAAGAGTGTCAGCAAACAAAAATTATTACCCGCTTGGCTGGGGTTACCCGTAGCTGAAAATGCCTTGACGGGAGCTTGAAAGCAACACTAGCATCAGGATTTTCACGGGGCAAGCTGCAGGCACCAACTATCCTGATAAAAGGGTCGGGTTCAAAAAAGATGACAAGTTATTTGTTTTTATTTCGGTTCGGTTTAAAAAACGAACTAACCGAACTGAATCTCGAGTCATTTCGGTTCGGTCTAAAGAGCCCACCTCAAATAAAAAAAGTAGCAGAAATCAAAACAGTAAGGCACTTGGGCCGAGTGAATAAATTTTATACAAGTTTGGACCTCTACAACACGGTTAATAAACAGGCATGGGATGGAGGCGTTGCACCTTCAGAGTCCTATAATAAAAGAGCAAAATTATTCGCGAGTAACGAAATGTATTTGATTGCCAGAGCGCACCATCCATTACATGAACCGATAAACGCTGGGGAGACTGTTCGTCCCACTGTAACCAGTGCCGCCATGTCTGTACTGAAATGGAGAATGATGACGGAAACTTTCTTCTTGTCTCTTTGCATAACTTCCATTGGAACAACTACTTTTGCTCTTCCTGGGCTTCTCCTTCATATCCTTTATCTTTATTAAGGTCTCCGAAACTTCTTCCATGGATGGTCGATTTTTCAGGTCAGATTCCAAACAACGCAGTATCAGTTCAGCTGCTTCCATTGCAGCTTCTAGAGGGTACTGCTCTGCGATTCTCGGATCCATTATTTTTTTGAGTTTTCTTTTGTCTGAAAGAGAAGGCTTTGCAAACTCTACCAAATTGTGTTGCCTGCTCGGCCGATTGGTGTCGAGGGCCTTTAGGCCCGTCAGCAATTCTAGTAGCACGACACCAAATCCGTACACATCACTCTTGACATACAAATGACCTGTCATTTTTTATTTCTTGTTATACATTGGTACTATTTTTGTCAAATATTTTATTAATAGAATAAATCATAAATTAATCTCTTGTGAAAACGAATTAAATAATCCCCTAATTTTAAAAACAATACTTTTCAATTATTTTATTAAGAAATAGAAAAGAAAAACTAGAAAAGATGGGTAAGAGAAGAAGATATTCTTTAAAATAAAAAAAATATATTAAGTATGAACAATATTGATAAATAAATTTATATTTAAAAAATAAATAAATTAAGGAACTACTTAATTTAAAAACCAAAAATGGGAGTGATTTATAATTTACCATTGATTAATATTAGGAGGGGGAAAGGGTTAGCTACCTGTGGCAAGGTATTCTGGAGCTGCATAACCATACGTGCCCACGATCCTTGTGGTGACGTGGGAGTCGCCATTCAATGGGCCTAATTTTGCCAGCCCAAAGTCTGAAAGTTTTGCGTTGTAGGCCTGGAAATTGAAAGGACAGGAAAAAAAGAAAGAGAGTGAAGTCAAGATGGGGCCATGGTTAGTTGCGTGGTGCCTATTTCTGAAAAATGCATAGAAATTTACCCCATCCAATAAGATGTTAGATGTCTTGAAGTCTCGATAGATGATACTCTTTTCAGCTGTGTGCAGGAACGCAAGACCTTTAGCTGCTCCAATTGCTATTTTGAGCCTGGTTTCCCATGAAAGCGGTTCTGCGCCCTCTGCAATAACCAGGGTTTTTCATGTCATTAACTCGTGAAACTAATTCCGAAAAATAATAAACTCCAATCCCGACTCCCGAGATAGAAACTAAAAAAATAAATATTAAAATTAATAAAAATATCGTGTGCGGAATTCTTACTTCTGAAAAGGTGCTTTTCCAAGCTCCCCTTCTGCATGTATTCATAGACAAGGAGAAACTGTTCTTCCTCCCAGCAGTAACCCAGGAGTCTGACAAGGTTTGGATGATGAAGCTCTCCCAAGAACTTCACCTCGGACTGCAACCACAAACTCAACATAATCAATAAATTTCGAGAAAGAGATATATAGCAGAATAAGGGTACTGTATTAGCTTCATTATTGTAAACAATTATTCCTTCTTTCATTTTTTATTTTTTTTAACTAGAACATGAAAAAATTAATGCATGATTAGCAAACGAAGATCCTTAATTCTATCTAAAATCATTGCAGTTTGTTTAAAGAAAATAAACATTAATTAATATTCTCTCTTCAGAAATTAACCATTGTTTTATTGCATAATATTGTAGTTACATCATGGACGTGGGACACGTTAATCCAAAGTTCCTAATAAATTAGGGATCCGAGTAAAATATAAATTAGCTGGTAACGTAATTGAGAGTTGGTGTATGGATATAAACCATGGATCTAGCAGCTATACGAGTTTTTCCTGAAAGAATATTTCAATGAGTGTTCGGGAAACTAATTAAGATAAATCAAAACAAAGACTCGTGTGAAGATTTGGGATGTCAGCATGGACGTCATATGAAGATCAATGGAAAGGCAACATGATGTTTGAACGCGGACAAGTATGGACTTTTCAAAGCAAGTCAAGTTAGGGTTTCCGTGCTTGTCCAGCCATGGCAGAAAACAGCTTTAATTAGTAGATGGCAGGAGCGCGAAAACAAAAGAAAAAAAGGGGGGGGGGGGGGGGGAATACCTGCCACTCCTCCAGGCCTTGAGAGCTCTCCGGGTTTGATTTCTTGACTGCTACAGCCATTCCAACACCGACTTTAGCTGGTGCATAAGTCTTCTCATCGACCCAGCCTTTAAAAACTCTGCCGAACCCACCTTCCCCTAGCACAGTATGAGGTTTAAAATTTCTGGTAGCACTTTTCAACTCTGCTAGAGTGAACAGTTTTGGTGCCGATATTGCTCTAATCTGCTCACTCGGAGGAGCCATTGCCGTTTCATCCTTTTCCATACGCGTACGAGTCTTGTCATCTTCTTTTTGTTTACGTTGGCTGCTGCTTCTGCTCCCCGGTCGATTTCCTTTGCCGCGGTTCCCTGTCGTCTCTGCATTAACGTGTTCATAATTAAAAAAACAAAACTAACAAGAAACCCCCCTTAAATGTCAAAGAATCCAGGAAAGAAAGCAGTGATCAATGAAATATTACCTGGAGCAGAAGGCTTTGTAGGCGCGGGGCAATTATGGTTAGTGACAGGAGTGGTTCCCCAACAATTTCCCATGTGGATGGAGATTCTTGATATCGTCTGGATTGGAGCTTCTGGCAGGCCAGCCGGCCTTGGAAATGATATACTGATTACGTTGGTTCCTCGAAAGGTAGAAGAAAGAGTCAAGAAGTTACAGAGATAGGGAAATTAATATCCCGTGATGGCGACTTCGTTGCTAGCTAGAATCTGGACCTTTTCTTCTTGCACTCTCCAATAGTTGTTTTCTTAATTTTTCGACTGGTTGAGATTATATTTGAGATTAGTTTGAAAGTGTTTTTTATTTATAAATATAATAAAATTTTAAAAAAAAGGAGAGAAATGAATAAAAGAAACGAATTCCATATAATGTAATTTTCGAATAAAAGAAAAGAGAAATGAATTCCATATAATGTAAATGAGATGTTTTTGTTTGTTTGTTTGTTTATAATGTAATGTTTTTTATCTAAAAAATATATGAAAAAGATTTTATTAAAGTTATAATAATAAAATAAAATAAATAGATTTTCAGCGACTAAGTCAATGGTACTTAATTGGATCACTCCAACCAATCACCTGGAGGCAATTGGACCACTACCAATAGATAGGTCGACACATTAATTTGTTTTGTATTGCGTTAATTTTTAAGATTTTGTGCAAGCATTTTTTTGTTATCAGTGTCAGATATTGCACGACCTAGTTTTAAAACGATACTATTTTAATTTAATATAATTTTTTATTTATTTATAAACATAACATGGATTGATGACTGGCTTGTACGTGAGAAAGAATTCAGTCTTGCACTGGAAACACGAACGACAGGATGAGGGATGATTCTTAATTTTTGTCCTGATTCACGACCGTGAGAATTGTGTGGACCCAGGAAGTAACTTTTCACATCCTTGCACCCAGATTTAATTAGCATTGAAAATAATCACTATTATTAATTATTTAACTTGGGTTTGGTTGGGATATTAACATAAATAAATAATTATAAAACAGATAGGAATATGTATGATTAAATAAATAAATTGTCCCGTGATATTTTCAGAACCTGTATATTTGGAGAGAGAAAAATCTGTTTAAGAAGAAAAATTGGAACCACGGATCCAAAAGAAATTTGATCAGAAAAAATAATTTGGTCCCTTAATTATTTCTGGGTCATAAATATGGAGATTGAGGGGCTAAATTGAGTAACTTGAAAATACATGCATTTCTTTTTAGGATCATGCCCTCATGTTTCAGGAGCAAAAAAAAAACTATACGTGCTCCAATAAAATCTAGTAGAATAAATAAATAAATAACTCCTGTGGATACCATATAGAAATGCAAATAGAGTGGATGATGACAAATTAAAAGTTGATTATAGGTTTGACATTTGCAAAGTCCATGTAACCTATCTGTGTTAGCCTAACACTAAGTGACTTATAATTATGATTATTTTTTAAAGTATTTTTTGTTTAGAAATGTATTAAAATAAACTTTTATTTTTATTTTTTACAAATTATTTTTGACATCATCACATCAAAATGATTTTAAAATATTAATTTTTTAATTTAAATTGAAAATTATAAATAATTTATATTTTTCAAAAATATTTTTGAATCGCAGTGCCAAAAATGACCTAAGATTAACATTAAACATTTGAAAAGTGTTTATTCAAAAAAGTTGATTTAAAAAAAAAAAAAAATATATTTTTATATTATTTTGATTTGTTAATATTAAAAATAATTTTTTTTAAAATATAAATATTATATTGATGTATTTTTAAATAAAAAATACTTTAAAAAATAAACAAAACTATATTTTAAAAATATTGGATAGTCTTAATGATACCTTAAGCCGAAGGTTGTTCAAATGATGACACTATCGTGTTCTAATTAAAGGGTTAGGGTAGGTAAAATTCTACTATCCATAAAGAAATATCATCATAGAATTGTATTTATAAGACCTTATTTGGGGTAAGCTATGGTTCACTAGTGAATGAGTGAATTTAAGATAAAATTCTATGTTATGAATTGCAAAAGTTAATTATTTTAAAAAATAAATAAAAAATAAACCATTTGACCCATTCTTTTTATAAAAAACACCTAGAGAATTGAGTCTTGACTTGAGATGGGAGTCAAACCGAGTTTTAAACTTGGTCTAGCTGAACCAATTATTTTTTTATATATATTTTTAATCTTAGACTAATTTAAACACCAAGTTGGCCACATCTCATATCTAAATTTAATAATAAATGAAATTAAAGAAATAACAATTTTAAACCCAAAACATTGTAGAAAAGGTGAAGCAACTAACTCTTTATTTATTATAATTCATGGACTTTATTGTTCCATAGGTTGGCCCAAAATATATTTCAAAGAGAAAATTCGACAAAACTTCTCAAAAGAAGGAGACACTATTCCTTGTTCTATGCATCACCTCTATTCTCATTGTTTTTGTTTAAAAGGACCCGAGAATTATTGACGATGACAAGATTTTCCTCCCTCCTTCATGGCCGAGGAAAAAAAAGTCTTCTTCTTGCGTTCATATTTAGGTTAAGAAAGTGTCATGAACAGCGTTCAACTATGAATAGTTGGAGGTTGCATGGAATCTAAAATGGTAATATATTCCAACGAGTATTTGTATTGCAATCATCCTCCTATAGTCCTATATGAATTGGAAAAAAAAAAACTTAGATTGACTCGAGGACTCGGTCAACCCGAGCTTGACCCAATTAAAACCGAATCATCAAACCGTTAACATTTATAAAAAAAAAAAAAAAAACAATGGGTCGAAACCATAGGATCAACCCTTCTGCATCGAGTCAGGTTTTATCAATAGATTCCTACTTCAAGAAAATCCGGTTATTTTGTCCAAAGAATAATGATATACCAGAATGTTTCCAAAATCCACATTTGCATGTGTCCTTGGATTTCTGGTAGAGCAGAAGATCCAATGCTAATTCTTTATAATTAATAACTGCCACAAGAATATGATTCTCGATGATCGGGAGGTCTCCTCAGGGATCACTTGCAGGTTACAGCTAGAATTATCCATTATAAAACACAAGCTACTCTCTAAGACTTGCTAGCCTATATAGGAGAGGGTGTTTAAAGGAAGCGTCGCCCTTTCCTGTGGAGCTAGAGATGCCCGGTAGACCTAAGGAACTGGAGCAAAAATGCTAAAAAATCCAGATTTATGATCCATACTACATGCTTTATTCATTCCCTAATTTAAGTTTAGTGACACAAAAGGGTGGAGGAGAAAGAAAATAAGTGATAGCATAAACATATCTAAGAAAATCCCAAATCACTTTCAAGAATGCTAAACACAATTCTGATGGCCTGCTGCTTAATGCCATTTGGAAAGAAATCACTTCAATGCAAGTAAAAGCCTCAGAAGGCATAAAGGAAACATGAGTTTATCATGATTTCATAAACAAAAAAATCACTACTCCAAACCCCAAATGTCTGTCTATACATACATGTTAACAAACATATTTACTCACTGTATTGATGAACATATACATGGTATGAAATGTAACAGGCTTCCCCTCTAAGTTCAATGAGTCACCTGCAAGCACAGAGAAACAGGAGCTGTGACTACAGCAGGAACCAATCTAGCAAGCATCATTTATGGAAATATAAACCAAACGTAGCAAGTGCAGCTAAAAATCGAATCCCTAACATGCACTCAACAGAATATATGAACCACAAAATGCTATGTCACAATGAGTTTTGGTTCTGGCAAGGATGGAAACAAATCGGCAGGATTGTGCAAGAAAATGGTAATAGTTCAAGACAATGGGAATTGGTTACTTACAGTGCAGAAATAAAGGGGCTTTAGCTTCTGTTCCGCATCATTTTAAATAGAAGCTCTACTCCTAGAATCTGGTTCTTGAGAAATGGCTTTCCTGTCAGAATATGGCAATGATGGATTGGTACCTCGTACTCGGCCGGTACTGGATTCTGAGAGACGGGACTGTGAATCCAAATATTCCAGGGCAACAAGTATATCACTAATAAGAGGGCGAAAATTGGCTTCCTCGTTGAGGCACATTGCAGTTATAGCAATCGCATAGTTCAAACAACGACGAGGATAACACCCTTCCAACAGAGGATCGGCCAACAGATAATATTTCTTTTGCTCTCTCAAAAATGGGCGAGACTGCAGAGGAGATGGAGAAGGAAAAACAAATCAGCACATTATCATTAGTTATAATTATCTGGGGTCTGAAATTTTTCTGAAGAAGGGTAATCAAATTACTCCAGAGAACTAACTATTTGGAAATTAAGTTGCTCTAGATGGGGATAGAAGGCGCGTGAAGTGCTCACTCGTCACAACAAATAATATGATTAAACTCTCAGATAAGTTGATTGCTTGCATGAGCTAATGGAGCTGCGCAAAAATAAATAGGAAAAAAGATCAAGTTTTTAACCCACCCAAGCAACTAAGTTCTGCTCCCCTGGCTTCTTCGAATGATCTATAGCCTTTCTCCCAGTAATTAACTCCAGCAAAACAACACCAAAACTGTAAATATCGGATTTCACAGTCAACTTGCCGCTCATGGCATACTCTGGGGCACAGTAACCATATGTACCCATAACTCTGGTTGAAACATGTGTATTTTCACCAACAGGTCCCAATTTTGCAAGTCCAAAATCTGACAGTTTAGGATTAAAATCATTGTCCAGCAAGATATTTGCAGATTTCAGGTCTCGATAAATAACAGGTGGGTCTGCTTTACAGTGAAGGTACTCAAGTCCCCGAGCAGCACCAACAGCAATCTTCATCCGAGTGCTCCAAGTTAATGGCTCTTTATCAGGTTCCAGATCTGAGAAACAATTGTAGTATCAATTATCAGATCACATGCCAGCTAAAACATCACATTATAATGAATCATGACCAACAATCATGAGGGAACATATATCTATCAAGAAAAGGAGAATCGTGCAGATAAATGAAATTCCACATAGTAATCATTCCACAACATAATTCTAGGGGTTATCATGATAGGATTTGACACGCAACAGAACAATCAACAGAACAAACTTGTTATACCAGAATAACTTGCTCAATCTTCTGTTTAGTTTTATAGCCAAATTTTCAATATCAAGGGATAGATAGAGGGTGAAAAGGTGGGACAGGAAGTTCGGTGCCGCCAAAAATAATTGTAATGGAGCATATGACATGAAAATAAATCACAAACTAAACAAATGTAGACCCTTGGATAAAAGATTACATGATGTTAAAAAATCTGTGGGGGATGCTAAAGAAATTTACCAAAAAGATGATCTTCCAAGCTACCCATCGGCATGTACTCATAAACCAACAGTCTCTGATCACCGGAAGTACAGTAGCCAATCAAGGTAACAAGATTGGAATGGTGTAACAGGCTCAACATAAGAACCTCCACGATAAATTCTTGATGCCCCTGAAGACCATCCTGATTAAGTTGTTTCACCGCGACAATCTAATCATCAAAAACCAAACCGCACATAAAAATTATTACAGCTTGACCACGGAACTATAATAAACAACAGATTTACAACCCAAAAAGGAACCTGCATTCATAAATTAATTGACACAATCAACATAAATTTCTTAACTTTTAACGGCCACTTACCTCTCCTGTTTCTAACCTGCCTTTATAAACCCTGCCAAAACCTCCTTCACCAATCAAATTAATCTCCCTAAAATTTCTTGTTGCTGCTGCAAGCTCACGAAATGTGAAACTACGAGCCCCTTCATCAGCACCCTGACCCTTCCCATTTTCTGTTCCCCCTTATTAAAATTAAAAAACCAAACAACAGATTAAAAACAAAACACAGCTTATAAAACCCAAATCACATCCTAAATGAGTTCGGAATCCGACAATCACCATTTACATCAAACTTCGCTGTCTGGCTACCTACGAACTCTACACATTTTATTCACCAAAAAAAACAAGAAGAAAACGCAAACAAACCCAAGAACAAATGGGAGATCAAAGAAAACAAACCCAAGAACAAATGGGAGATCAAAGAAAAACCTGAATACCCAGAAGAATATCGAGAACTAGATCTTGGGGCGTGCTCGATGTCGATCTTAATATCCTTTCGATGTGGGTTTATGCAAGAAAAGCAGCTCATCCTCCTTACTCCAAAAAACACGCACTCACGAAGAAGAGATAGTAGTTAAAATTATTTCCTTGTTCTTATTATGTTTCTAGATAACAGAAACCAAACAACATTATCGGGAAGAAAAAAACTCTGTTACAAAGACAAGGCACGAACAAGTCCCGTTCTTTCTCCCCTCCCCCTCCCCCTCCTCCTAGACAGGAGAGAAAAAACAACGGAACCCTGAATGCCAATGCTGTCTGTGTCTCTTAAGATCCTAAATTTCAGAAAAACACTTGTGAAAAATCAGATCTTTAGAGGGCAAATTTGAGAAACTCTCGTGAACTTCTAAAATTAGTAATGCTAGTCGAGGAAAAGCAAATAGAGGAACATATAAAGCGGCAGATTTAACGGCAGTTAATAATAATAAATTGTTAATTTTGTTGTGTTGTCACTGTTGCTATTGCTGTTGCTAGTATAATTTACACAAAAATTATGACTAAATTTTATTGCTAAATAATCTCAAAATGATGCTTTATATTGGATGGTGTAATCATAGGAATATTTTTTTAAAAAATGACTTTGTTTTAACGGTTTATATTTTAGTTTGAACTAATTTTATTTATAAATGATTTCAAAAGGTTTTTTTATATAAAATAAATTATTTAATCTTGAGATTTCAATTCACAAAGTTAAAAAAACTCTTAAAAAATATTTCATTGAGGTTGTGTTTGGTTAATATTATATGTCAAAAATTAATTTTAAAAATATAAAATGAATGATTTTGAAATGCATTTATATATTTTCAATTCAAAGAATATAAAAACATATATCCTTTTTATTTTCACTATATTTATATTTTCCATAGCAAGACAATAAGCAAATGTCATCCAAGATATAAGTGACATTGTATTTCAAAAGCATTTTAAAAAAAGAAATGATTATTTTTATTTTTATTTTAAATGAATTTTTTTTTATGTTTTTATATATTTTTATATAATAATATTAAAAATAATTTTTAAAAAATAAAAAATATAATTTTAAACAAAATACACTTTCAAAAAAACAACTTAGCAAACATACACTTAATAAAATGGAATCGTTGCATTGGTTAGGATGCGACGTGGGCTTTTTTTTTGTTTTTAATTTATTATTTACTTTTTTTTGTTTTATTTTATTGAATAAAGTGCATCGACGCCAGTCGCTCTCCATGCTTCTTCACACACCACTGGATTTTTCATATTTATCTCTGTTTCTCTTCCCGCATTTAAACGTTCCGGTGTGGTTATGCCGTTGCTTTTACGCTTTTGACCTTGCCGCCCCTCTCTATCTTCCACTTTGACACTGAGCTGTTAACTCCGTTGCTTCCAATCTTCGGCTTATACGCGTTAAGCACTTTTTGTTTAAGCTCGAAATCACGGCCTCTATTTCTCACATCTAGCCAGATCAAGCCCCTGTATTTTAAACCGTGTCAAACCAACCTCTTTACGCCTGGATGATGCTAATCTTTGACCCTCCATTGGGTTGTTTTGTGACACGTGTCATTCATCTTGCTGTTTAGTTAGTAGCATAGTATAAGAAGGGGATAGGGTCAACTTTGCTTGGATAAAAAGGGGTTGGACTTTTCTAATTGAAAATGGATGGTCTAGCTTAACCAGATATCAAAACTAGAGGGACTAAATGGGATTAATGGCCCTTTTTGTCCTGCCCCGTGTTATAAGTTGTCTCCATCTAATCTTCTTTGGTTTCTCCTGTTTGTCATGTGCAAGACAAAATCACCGAGAATTTTGCGTGTAATCTATCACCATGAGAAGAAAAAAAAAGTTAACCTAAATTAAACCATATGATTGTCTTGCACTGTCTGGATGTCAAATTTGTTTGGTAAGAGACAGATGATCATGTTGGAGGGCGTGATTGAGTTATTTTTTAAAATATTTTTTGTTCAGAAATGCATTTCAATAATATTTTTTTATTTTTTAAAAATTATTATGATATCAGCACATGAAAATAATTTAAAAACATTAAAAAAATCAATTTAAAGTGAACAATAAAAATAAAATAAAAAATGTTTTTTTTCAAAAAAAAAATTAAAATATAGTTTCAAACAATAATGATGTCAAGCAGAATAAGCTCCTTTTGAGTCTGGCATCTATGAATGGTATCTCTAGGACAATGACTCTTTGAAGCTCGTAGATTTTCCACAACAAAGACTTCTTCTATGCGTGGCCATGGAGAGTTTTGAACAAGCAATGCCAGTGTTCTTAAAAGAACATACTTTTGGCAAGAACATTGTTGTGAAGACTGGCTATATTTTGTCGACACTGGCAGGTAAGATCTTTGAAAATAACTAAAAATCATCGAGTAAACATTTTCAAGAAATATCATCCAGCGTGTAAGTTAGCTATGCAGCGGCGCTATGTGGGAGAGCTTTGCCGCCCTTAAGGATTTCACCCGGCTCGAATCCGGATTAGTCGGCAGTGGCAGGACGCCGGATGGTTATAAAAAAAATATTTTAAAGAAATATATATTTTTAAAATTAATTAAAAAAGAAGAACCGTTGCGCTATAAAATATTCGCTTTTTTGAGAAATAATACTTTATATCTGGGAAAGTATTTTTTGTTTTTGTTTCTGGGGATACGAGTGAAAGCTGGTCATTTTGGAATGCTGGTTGGGACGGGGACCAATCCACTGCATCCGCCAGTACGCCTGCCTTGGACTGACCAGTTAACTTTTCGGTCGGCTAATGATTAATTCTCTGAAAGTTAGTTTGATCTTACTTTTATCCTTTTGACCGTCCTCCTCGGACACACACAAAGAGGCGCCTCGTTCCTGCATGCCCTTTCGGTGCCAATTCTACAAAAGAAAAACAAAATAAACCCCCACCACTTTATTTATTTTTTAATAAATCTTGCCGGGAAATTAGTGTTTGTTTGTAATCATAAATATATGGAAATAATATAGCGATTTTTCCTTCTTTTTTCTTTCTTTCTTCTCCTCGACTACAAAACAGGCAATAAATCACCATCAAATGAAAAAACTAGCCCATATCACTGCGATGGTTCATGACCAACTGACTTGCACGGGTCCAGTATTTATCTAGAGTTAATGCTGACCACATACCATCCTCAGAAGGACCACATTGAAAATGATTCTTCACTGCATAGCCTTGGCCACGAGTAGTAGAAGGTTGTAGCAGCCCATCGCATTATCGCAGTCACTGTAGACCCAGCTTGTGCCCATGGCAGAGAAGTTCAATTTCCCCAGGACCCACTAAAGATATTTAGTTGCTTTTTATTTATTTTTTTCCTTCAATTTACTTTTTGATATTAGCATATTAAAATAATTAAAAAATAATTTGTCCAGATCAAGCTGTCAAAACATGAAGCTTTAGTGGGTGTTTGGGGCCGCGGTCCAACCTGCGTTGCGTTGAACCGCAGCCCCAAACGCAGGTATTACCAAATAGACGGCAGATTTTTCCTGTGGGTCCCACTGATTTTTTCTGTGGGTCTCACTCAAATTTCAGCCGCGCGATCTCGTTTTGAAAAGCATATTTTTTATGCTTTTCAAACAAACGTAGATTGGCTTAAACGCTGAGTTCACCCATGCATGCTTACAGTAGTTCATTTCTACTTCTATGTTCAACAAACGAATACAGAAACAAGAAATTCTGGGGAAGTTTACAGACATTTTAGCAAAGAAAAACAAGTAAAAAACAAGGAAATATCACAAAAAAAGCACATCATCATCCCTCATTCCCCTTGGCAACCAGCTCCTTCTCTCTCTCTCGGTGTGCAGGTGCTCTCTCTCTCTAAAATCAGCTCTGTCGAGCTCTCTCTCTCTCTCCACCGTTAGAGGCAACCCAACCAGCCAACATCACCCTTATAACCACCTTGAACTTCCCCTACACACTAGCAGTCTAACCACACTCTCCGGCGAGGCAACAGCCACGGTTGCAGCAGCTGCAACGTGAGCCCGTCACCTTTGGAAGCCTCCTTCGGCCACCACAGACAGCCATTTTTAACGCCACCACGACAGGGAGAACCACCTCGACCTCCTCTACCCGTCGGTACCGTTCGTTTACCCTCTAGTCACAGTCGGCCATGTTACTGTTCACGTGAACAGTACGTGAACAGTAACATTGCAAAATTAATTCATGCAGAACAAAAGGGAAAACGCACCGTTTTGTGCCTGTTTTTTGAACCATTAGGCTGCGCTACGCTGGGCTTTTGGCCCACCTTGGCTGGGCCGGCCCATTTTGTTTGGGACAGGCCCAGTCCAATATTTTTTTAAAAATATATAGAAATTATATTTAAAAAAATAAAAAATTATGTAAATAGAGATCAACTCTAATAAAAGTGGTGTAGAACAAGTGGCAGAGGCATAATTGCAAGTAATTTGATGGGAGAATAAAAATGAGTGTCTAATTTACTTTAATTATTAATTACATTTCATTATTATGATAATTAAATCTACAATATTTAAAAAATATATATGTGTGTATTTTTAATTAATTTCATAAGTTGACAGCAATTTGAAAAGCATGGTAACCAAACACACAAAACTGCTTTTCATTAAACTCAACATCAACCACAATTTTAACCAAACACAAATTTCAGTTATGAACCGCAGCTAAAAACGCTTTTCAGAAACCAGCTTTTTTTCAACCTCAACCACAACAGCAACAGTTGTGCCAAACATGCCCTTAGTCCGCACAGGTCTCGTAACTTCGGTGGGAATTGATATTTTGTCTCTCGAGAATGGTACATGGACATCATTTCTGTAACGTGCTGTTAATGGGCCCTGGTTATACGTGTCGAGGCCCATATTCTCTGTCAAAGGCTACTAGGCTGGTGTCCACCTTTGAAAGATATACAAATGCGACGTGTTTGGAGTGCTTTTAAAAAGTATTTTTGAAAAAAATTGAAAAATTTTTATTTTTAAGTTTAAGTTAGTAAAATTTGGTGTTTTTAGATCATTTTGATGTGCTGATGTCAAAAATGATTTTTAAAAAATAAAAAAACATAATTTTAATGTATTTTTGAACAAAAAATATTTTCAAAAGCAACCTCAACCACACAGGTAATTAAGCTTCGACAATGGTCACATATTTAAGAAACCGCTCGAACTCGGGTTTAATACTTGCCATTTTGAGAAGAATATGACGCAATTAAAGGATGGGATGCAAGTATATAAATGCAGTGCCGATATTCGGAGCATAAAGTCGAGGGATGGACTTTTTGTGCAGTGGAATCAAACAATTAATCTTATTTTAAATCACGACTTTAAATCGATTTTATTAATCTTATTTTATTCTCTAGACTTCTTGATTTTTATCCATTTATAAAAAAGTAATTTGAAGACATATTCATGTACTAGTTAAACTCGGCCACCCTAAGCAAATTAACTATGAAGATTTAGGACCTGAAATCTGATTCAGATCAAACAATATAGTTTTAATCAAATTTAATTATTTTCTAAAATTAATTATTTTATATGATGGATATATATTAGTCAAATTTGAAAGCGCTTCTGGGGTAAGTGTTTACTTTCCCAACATTTTAGAAATTTAAATGTTTGATTAAGATTATGTAATTCAATCCAAGTAAGAAAAAAAATATCCAAACAACTAATCAAGAAGGCAAGTGCTCGGCATTGTTCAGGCTTATTAGAGGAAGACCTTTCTAGTCCACAACAGTAAGCGGGTTAAAAATATGTTTGTAATTGTGATAGATATTATTTTTTAAAATATTATTTATTTAAAATTACATTAAAATTATTTTAAATATTAGTAGATCTAAACAATCCAAAAATATTATGAATGTTTTTTAAAATAAATCAAATAAATTTAAGAGTGGTTAAACAACAAAAACAAACATCTGATCGTTTTTATAATCGACTGAATTTAAGCAAACAATTGGGTGCAGCTTGGTATCAATCAATAATCATCTCAAAAATGCACTGTTCATATCATTTTCTTTTCCTTTTCCTTTTTTTTTTTTTTTTTTTTTAAAGAATTAAGCTTCAAGTTTTTTAGGAATAGGTACAGGAAAGCTATATTCAGGGGTAATTGAGAAGCTATATCGAAATTTAAATATAAAATTTTACCGTGTAAACATCACCAAGACAACACCATAACCTACAAATATTCAACCCTGACGATGCATGGTGGGGGCTCAATTGAGAAAATATTTTGTTCAGGGGCAATTTGAGAATGAATACATAGCTGCGAGACCAATTTAAAAATTGAATTTGTATGGATCTTCAGGATGTCAAGTACCAAAATTTGACGAGTTTCGGGGACAAACTGCTACATAAGAGAAGAGTTGACAGCAACCTTTTTACAAACACACACTGAATCAAGAAGGTGGCAATACTTTGAAAAGCTAGACCGAGAAATGAAAGGAAAAGCCTCTCATCTAGAGTAAGAACACCACTGTTACGTACACAACTACCTGAAGTAGCATATCAATGCTGTCATTTTCAATGAGAACATCTTGAAAATATCTAGAAATTAAGAATTCAATTGTTCCATACTTGTATAAAACTGTGGTTTAAACCTAAAAAAATGATACATTAATCTGTACAAAATTCCTCCCCTACGCAATTTGATGTTATGAATCATTCCAGTAATGAGTTGCAAGCCAGCCTTGGTTAAAAGATGACTTCTCACTTCACCAATTTCTTATTCTTTGTTTTTTTTTTACTGGAAATTGTTCAAACCTAGTACTACATTACCCACTTCGGTCTGATTAGAAGGAAAATGATCCAATCCAATCCACCTCAGAGCTGCAATGCTAAATCTGGTTGCCGTGGTGAACCGATGGGCACGCTAGAAGTAGGTGAACCAGGTGCCAAGAATCCAACATTCAGATCTGGTGGAAATGGAACAGTACCTTGTTGCTGATATGGTAAAAATCCCTGCCAAGATGATTTGCCACCAAACCCCACATTGCCAAATGTACGAGATTCAGAGCTGGAGCCTACAGCTGGAGAAATTCCAGGCTGCAATAATCCACTTGAAGTTTCTGACAGAATAGCTTTATTTGAATTAAAATCATTCCCAGGCACTGAAACGAAGGCACTGTTGCTAGTTGGAACCACACCAAACATATGGGAAGGCACTGCAGTCTGCTCCAAATTGAACTTTCCTGTAGGTGCCACAGTTCGTGCCATCCCTGGTTGGGGTGAAGAATTGTATCCAAATCCTCCACTGAAACCATTCATATCAGGATGAATTATTCGTTTCTGCTGAATCTGGAAAGAAGGCACGGATTTCATCCCACCAGCACCACTGTTCATTGTAGCTAACTCATTTTGAGGATTTAACCCGCCAACAGTTTCTAGCACATCTTCTCTATTCCATGCTGCCTCTCTACTTGAAGAAGTAGCAGGTTGAAATCTGCTTAAATGGTTATCAGATACAAGGTTGTTTAAAATCTTTTGCTTCTCCATTGCTTTATTTTCTCCTACCCACCCAGGGCCAAACTCGACTCCTGTTGGCAAAACACTTTCAATTTTCTTCGATGCGATTCTCCAAACAACAGGGCCAAGATCAGCCGCAAATCGTGCCAGACTTCTTGCATAACCATGCTCAGAACTTAAACCTACCTGATGCATAGACAAAACCATCAATTGCCTATAAACTGAAAAGTGGGAAAAAACAAGACACAGGCAGGTAGCTGGATAAGTCTGGGTTGAGATTAAAGCAAACAACAGTATGGGTAAAGGCCACATGCAGCAGGGTGTGTCCATTCCTAAACAAATGGCTGTGAAAAGGTTTGTTAAGCCATATTGTCAGAGACCAACAGATGTCAAATCAGCTTTCCATCTGGGAAAACCAAAACAAAGTACTAAAAGTTTCTTTGCACGTACCACCACTAGCTGCTTTATTTCTCCTTCAAAGGTCGATAAGATGGATGGCTCATGGGAACCCAATGGATGCTTATATGTGTCACGCTTGTTCTCATCTAGCACAAATGGTTTCTTTCCATACTTCATCACAGCCTTTACAACAGAAGCTGCAACAAGGGCAAATACCTTAATAGCTATTGGAAAGAGACAGCCAATTAAAAATGAAGGTTCAAATTGGCATGCAATCTGATGGAATATAAAGCAAGAAGCAGAGTCGAGCAGTCCCATACCTGGAAATTCATTTTCCCATTCAGATAACCAGGTAGAGTAATTTTCATTGCTGTAAGAGGCTCGGACAAATGCATCACCAGGCTGGTACTTGTATGAAGAACTTTTCCTGAGATTGTAACCATTGGACAAGTTACTATGATCTCCTCCGGTGGCGAGAGTTGCATCAGAGGAAACTTCAGGACCAACACGGTCAATTGGAGACCTCTCAAGTGCTTTTT
Organism: Salix brachista; assembly: GCA_009078335.1. NCBI lineage: Eukaryota > Viridiplantae > Streptophyta > Magnoliopsida > Malpighiales > Salicaceae > Salix > Salix brachista. The sequence continues at coordinate 469,627 of CM018573.1, read as the reverse complement.
TCAGCTTGCCTAGGGCTGGTGGCCTCCCTCTCCTCACAACCTTGGGTTGTGGTTCACTATCATCACTATCTTGCCTAAGATTCTCAAAGTCCTTCTTTGCAAGCTCTTGCATGGCCCTTGCCTAAGTAAAGAATGATGGCTTTCAAAAATAACACCAACAGAACTATATAGAATTATTGCACAGTTGAGAAGAAGCCAAACCTGTCGGAAGTAAATAGTATCGGGTGGGTTGTACAGCATTGCATTTGAGCATATCAGAATAACATCTTTCTGCACAAAAGAATTGGCACAAGTTTCAAGTGCCAGTGAGATTGACATCAAACATAATTTCCACAGCAAGCATGCCGAGGGTGCAGGAAATTGACTTCAAGGCAAACAGCTATTTGGCAGGTAAGTAAAATATGTCCTTTCTTTTATATCCATCCTCATGCAGTTTCATTTTGTCCACGGTAGTTTCATAATCTATCATCATCTTTTGCCTCTTGGTAATTGCTAACTAGGAAGCAATCAAGACAAAAGTACCAAACTGGGCTTTGTAGGTTACAAAGATTGAGACAGGGCAGTCTGGGCATATCACAGGGAATACTTAAACACCGACATTACCTATTCAAGGGCAAATAAAAAACTTTTTCCTTTGTAAATGGCAACAAGCAATCAAAGAAATGCAACTAAAAGCCTTCAAGGGTAGGGTGTTGGTGTAACAGCTCTAATTGCAATTAACAAAATTACAAGCACAAATACTTTTGACCATCAAAAACGGGCTTCAAGGAAACACTGTTCTAAGGAATAGAAGTCCTTAGTGTCTTTATCCAGTTAGATTCCAGCCCAGTGCATTGGTAGTTTCAGAATCAAACATATCTTACTTACAACATCCATTTTCTATTCAAACAAATATCCTTCCAATTTAAGTACGAATTTGCTGTCAGGTTCCAAACATATCACAAGATCTAAACAACCACGGGATTAAGAAAAGTTGAAGCAACCAAGTAGATCTTCAGATTGTCTATCCCCGATGCAAAGACTCAAATGTCATTGATGCAACTCCACTAACAGAAAGTTACATGCAAATCCAAGTTAGCAAAGAATATAATCTTAAACCAACCTCAAATTGTTCCAAGTAGGCGTAGGCTCCCTCATCTAACTTTTTCTTCACTGTAGAAAAATCCATGGGATTCTCAACGATGTCAAAGTAATCAGGAAGCTGTAACAAAATCAAATCAGTACCAACTAATATTCAATTATCTTTCAAACAAACACAACACTGCAAAGTAAAACAAAACGCACCTCTTCTGGATCCACTGGCTCAGAGAAAACCCCATAAGTGTCCTTCCTGTAATCAATAAATTAAAACCAAACCAATTAAAACCCAATTGAAAGCAACTACTTAACTCAACAATTGAAAGACGAAGACTACAAAAAGAAAAGTAAAAATCTAAGCAGCTAAAAACAAGACCCACTTTTGAAGTCTGTCAAGAATGAAGACTAGCAACTTTTTGTCTGGCAAAGGTGTAGTGGGACCAGGCTCCACAGATGACCCTGCACACACACACAAACATGTACATACATGCACACACATATATATGACAGTTTTAATTAATTACTTCCCAGCACACTTTTTAAAGAACTCCCAGAAAACCCTTTTCATCAAATTTTGAGTTTGAATTGATACCATGAATAGTGTCTGTCCCTTTCAGAACCTTTTCACCCTGCAAGAAAAAATAATTCATTTCAATACAAACTACACCCAAAATCAGTGATTTAAACTATTATTGAAGAAACAATCAAGGAAAGTCACTAAAAGGCAGAGCAAGTACAGAAAATTAAAGCTTAAAATTATTATAGAAAAGACAAATTAAGCTTTTCAGGCAACTAGGTCTTTTGCTTCTATAATATTGGGCAGACAACAGAAGATTAAATACAACAAACAGCTAAATAATAAAATATTTATGGTAAATATTCGCATTTAGCAAATAAAGAAAATAAATAAATAAAACTTAAACCACCAGTACCAAGATTTCCCAGGAAATAAAATACTAGAAAAATATAAATCTTTTAATAAATCAGATTCCTGAAAAACATGACCGAGTCAAACACAACAACTCACTCCGATCCAACTTGCCCATGCAGCGAATAACGCGCGAAATCCAAAAGGGTATCATTCAAAATCTCTTTAAATGGAAGACAAAAAAAAAACCAAAACGCTGTAAGAAAAATAAAGAATAATTCTGTTATTTTATAATAAAATGAAAAATTAAATTAAATTCTCGGTGAGATAATCACCAAATCATCAGATCCAAGACGGACGGCGCTGATCTTGCGCCTTCTAATTCCATCCTCTTGATTACCGCCACCAGCATTCGAATCAGAGCCCTTAAAGCTCGAAGGGCTCAGCGAATTGGAATTCTGGTTGTTATTTTTCTGAGAATTCAATCCGCGCAAGAGCTTATGCTTCTTCTCTTTACGCTCGTCGTCTTCGTCGTCGTCTTCATCGTCGTCTCCGTCAATCCACTCCGGTGCATAGGAATTGGAGCTCCGGCGACTGGATCGACGGTTAGGTAGGGCAGGATTGGAATTGGGAGAATTAGGGTTTTTGAGAGAAATAGGGGTTGTTTGCTGTAACTGCTGTTGTTTGAGGGAGCGTTTTTGAAGCTCTAGAAGAGAAGGACGACCCTTTTTCTTCTTCTTCTTCATTGTTGGGTCTGCTACCTCGCCCATTCTTCCTCTTGCTTCTCTCTCCTTCTTTCTCTCCCTATCTTTCTCTCTCTCCAAACAGGCGTTTTTTTTTCTGTTTTTCTGTTTTTTTTTTCTTTTTGAGGAGAAGTATTTTTTAGCGTGTGGGGGTTGTTGGTACGTGTGAAACATACGGAACGCCGAAGAAGAGATTCACACGTGATGTGGAGGGCGAGAGACACGTGATTGCGTGGATTTTGGTGTTCCTTTTAGGTACAGCTATGGAGAATGTTTTAAATATAAGGAAATTTGTGTTGTTATTATTTTTACAAAATTGAGTTTGTTTTAAGAATAATTCATAAATTTTATTTTTTATATGAAACTAGTAATGCTTATAAAAAAGAAATAAATTCAAAAAATATGGGAAGACTTGTCTAAAAAGAGTATGTTAGGCATGTATTTATCTAGATACCATGTGGTTCTTTTATATATAGAATAGACAAAAGCAGTAAAAAATATATGTTTTGATTATATATAAAAAAATATAAAATAAATACGCTTTTTAATGAATTTATGTAATTTTAAAATAAGAAATATATAGGAGAGACATGTTCTTGTTGTTTAATATAGTTTAAAAACAATTTTTTGAAGTTTTACAGTATAAAATATTCTCATTCTTTGTTCTATCTTCATTCCTTGTATTTCAAAATAATGATCAAGAATTATATTTATAATACATTAATAAAATGATTGTATTTGTAGGATGAAATCAACTTGACAAACTCAAAAACAATAATAACATTCAATAAAGATACAATTTGACTTAGATAAAACAATATTTTTTTTTTAAAATGTTAAAACTATAACATGTTAAACTGATTTTGATCAACATCAGTTAAGTGTCGAGCTCACTAACCAAGTCATGATGATAAATCAATGGAACGCAAATAAAAAAAATCACTAATGTTAATTCTTAATCAACGCGGTATTAAAAGATTAAATTTAAAATAATATTCAACAAAAAATTAAGGTGAGTTAATTTGATTTGACTTGTTAGATATAGTCATAAGATCAAGATAACCTCATATAAAACAAGGTGAAAGTAATTTATAAAACTTAATTTTCAATCAACCCAACATTGAAAGATTATTTTAAAAAGAAAAATCAATTAAAAATGATATAAAAGCTATTTTGCCAACCAAACTTGTAACTTAGATCACGAGATCGGAATAACCTTGTAGAGTATAGATTTAAAAAATACACGGTTTGGTTCTTAATTAATTTGATACTCAAAGATGATTTTTTTAATGAAAAAAAGGAAAAACAACAAGAAAACACGAGTCAACTAGCTAACACGTGAAACAAAGTATAAGATTGTGATAACCACGTAGAAAAGTAATAATAAAGTATATAAATCTTAACTCTTAATTAATCTAATTTAAATTGATTAAATTGAAAAACAAAAAGAATATAAAACAACTCAAATCAATCAAGGTTAACATGTCAAACCCGAATCAAAAGCTTATGATAATTCAATCAAAAGCTTATGATAATTCAATCAAAAGCGATTCAAATAAAATATAGAACTTGATTCGTTAATCAACCCGGTGTTGAGGGATAAAATAAAAAAATAAAAACCAAATCAGCACTTGTAACTTGTAAAATTTATGATGAAGTCATGTGACCATAACATCTATACATTAAAAAAATTGAAGTAAATAGTGAAACTTTATTCTTGTTAAACCCAATATTGTAAGGTGAAGTTGAAAAAAATATAAAGAGGACTAAAATGAAAAAAAATGGTTTTTCCACATTCTATTGTTATAATGAAAAGTCAATTTCTTTTAATAGTCAACTAGTGCATGCCCTGACGCTAACTGGACCATTTATTTTTTTAATGTAAAAAGGAACATCAAACGTGTGCAAAGTTTTTGGCATTGCTGTTGAGTATAAAGGGAGAAGTAAATTTTAAGATTCCTTAACTTGATTTCTTACATGACATGAGTTCTTAGCCAAACATCGTAAGAGCTAGCTCGATGCAAGTTGGTTGATTCAATATGTCTAAGAGAAATATGGATGGCCGATAAAAGCATTAATCAACTTATAAAAAAATCAATAAGATTTTTTTTTGAAAAAAATATTAAAATAATAACATATTAGATGACCTTATTCACACACGACTCCATTCATGAATTGAAAAAGATATTGAGATAATGACATATTTTTTCAAGATAATTTTTATCTTGTTACATGATAAATACCATGCTTAAATAATCAAACATCAATTATAAAATAGATGTTTGTTTAGCACAGCGATAAACCTAAACAAACCATGAAAAAAACTATCCACAAAATTTATTTCACAACCAATCAAACATTAATGGGTCAAATCCAGTAAAATTAGTTTTTTAATTATTATCGATGTCAAGTAAAATATCAAATTGCACTTGAAATGTTGATTAAGCCCTGGAGTCAACCTTTAAAAGTTTTTTTAATAAAAAAACACTTAGGGCCAAACTAACTGATGTTTTGCATCTATAAACATTATAGGAATTTGATTATACAAAAAAAGAGACAACAATAGTTTAGATTGATAAAAAAAAGAAGACCAATCTATGATAATTGAAAGAGGACGAGCACGAAAGTCATTGTGCGTGAAAACAATAAACTCACTATGTAAAACTATACTATTTAATCTATATGAATCTTATAAACCTGAATTAATATTTTAAATTCACTGCTCATGTTCAATTAAAAAATCGATCTATCAATCATTTTAATGCTAGGTGATAAAATTAAAAAACTAACTAGAGCAAAACAAAAAAAATAATAAGTATCAAATATAAAAGGATAAAATTGAAAAAGAAAATAATTTTAAAAACTATTTTAAATAAATAAAATCAAAAGAATAAGGACCAAACATGATAGCAAAAAAACCATTATTCAATTGAAAAAAATAATGAAAAAAAAACAAAACAAAACAAAACAAATAAATATAAAAAATCAGGGATAAAATAATCTTCGAGGGCTTATATGAAAATCTAAGAGGGCCAAACATGAATTTTCGGTAAGAAAAAGATAGGGGAAAAAAACGCATCACCCGAAGACATGGACTGGATGACATGTACACTGCACGTGCCAGTAACTCTGCATGTTTTTCTTTCGAATAAACCATCTTACCCGCGTAATTATTACATGAACAATCACTTTGAAATTATGGATTGGCCCTCAGGTAAAGATTTTAAAAACTTGAATCTAGAAGTAATAAAATGATCTCGGCACGGTGAAAAACATGAAATGCCACAAAAAAGCTTAAACCATAGTTAATTGATTATTTGTTTTTAATGGTAACAGTGACATTTAAAACGAGCAAAAGAATAGTGAAAAAACCATGACGCGCCATTCAAAAATAACAAATGACAGTCAGGCGAGGGGTTTTTCAAAGGTAAAACCATCGATTCACTGTTGCAACCCCACGATAAACAAGGACATGTGCACAATGATTTCCCCACATGTCTTCAATTTTATCTCTAATCTTTAATAAAACAACAATCAATAAAAAAAATTATAAATTTTTAAAAATGAAATCAGAGGCGGTCCTTTTTTTCCCCCTCCAAGTGAACGCGTTCCCAAAGTTCTAAACAAAAAAAGGCAACGCTTCGTTACTCCATTACCAGATTTCTACTACTAGTATGACTGAAAAAATATAATTATTAAGGTGGTTTGGTCATGTCAGTCCATGAATCAAGAAGTTAATTCAATTATGTCCCTGGCAATGAAATATCATCTTGCTACCATACAGATAATTATTAAAAAAAACTGTAATTACTTTTTTGTTTTTCTCTTCGTGGAGTTTTTGAATGATATTTTTCAAGAGATTCATAAGTTATTTGTAAATTAATCGGCAACAATTTAGTAGCTTATATTTTTCCTGTACAGTTGAATTATGATTCATTTTCTTTTGATTAGTCTTTCTTGATTATTTTTTCAATTTCATTCCTTTATATATATTTTTTACTTTGTATTGAATATGGTATTCATTCTCTTGATTATTATTATTTTTTATTTCAATCTTGTCTTTTCATATTTTATTTTATTCCTCTGTTTTTTTTTTAACATTCTCTTAGTTTATTTTTTTCTTTCAATTAGTACCTCCACATTTTGTTTTATTTTATTTGTTTAATTTTGACCCTCGCATTTTTAATTATTTTTTTTTTATCTTTTTCTTGATTTGTGTTTTTCATTTAATTTGTTTCCCTTAATGCTCTGTTTTTTTTTGTTTTTTTTTTTTTATCAAGCTTTGATTCTTATTTTTTCAATTGTTTTTTTCAATTGTAATTATTTTTCAACATTTCATCCCGTTTATTTTTGCATCCAATTTTGGTCCTTGTCATTTCAATTATCATTATTTTTTATTTTTTCTTGATTTATTTAGTAATTCATTTCCCCCCTAACATTTTATTTTAATTGTTTTTTTTTATCAAATCTTGGTCATTGTTCTTTTTTCCATTTAACTTTCTATACAATATTTTTTTCACCTAGATATCATGTCGTTGGTGGTGGGCTAGCAAAGTGAACGCAGTCAGGCGGACTCGATTTATTTTTATATTTGTGTTTTTTTTTTTAATTTTAATTTAGTTTTGTTCGAATTTAAGTTTTATATTCCCCTTGTTTTCCTCGTATGAGGTTATTCAATGTCACAAGTTAGTCAGGTTCATTCAAATTTTTATTATTTGAATATTGTTTTTATATTAATACAATTTAATTCGACTTGGGCGGAAAAAAATTAGTAATGAGAATAAGAAAATTCTAAGTTGGGCAGTGGGCCAGATCATCTCAGTAATCAAAGTTGATTCATGGGCCGGCTCATTTCGGCATTCAAAGCGGGGCCTGAGATCCCTGGAATCCAACCAACCTTACATTATCACAAATCACTACTTATGTGAGAGCAAAGAAGCACAAAGAGAAGCACAAAGAGGAAAGGCAAATATCAAAGGGCAAGGCGTCCAAAGCTTAAGACCCACGCAACCAATAGATTAAAAGCGCATAGATCGATGACGTGTCATAAATTTCCAAATCCCGCCTAAACCCCTTCCACCTCTCTAATTTTCATTTCACCCGCAATTGAATTTCAATTTCCTTCACTACGCTTAATATCTCCGCCTCTCCCTCAACTATCTTCTCATTCTCACACACAATATCCTCTCACTTCCTCTCTCTTTCAAACCCTAACCCACGATACCGGTAAGTCGCGATTCTCATCCTTTGATCAGTTCTCGTTGATTCAGTTCGTGTTTTCAACTGATCTAGCGTTAAAACTGCAGGTCTCGCCATGAAAGGAGGTAGATCAAAGTCAGATACCAAGAGCGCCAAGTAAGTTTCTAAAATCTCGTTTTCTCTATTTTTTCCTCAATTGTCACGTGTGAAACGTGTTTTCCGGTCTCGTAGATCTTAGATCTAGAAATTTCGGTTCTCAAGTTTTTGGTTGTCGTTTTGTGATCTTATGCTCATGTCGTTTTCTGTTTTGGTTCATCAGGCTCTCTGTGAACAAGAAACCAGCCAAAGGAGGAGGAGCAGCAGCAGCAGCAGCGAAGAAGTCAGGAAAGGCAGTTAAGGATCCAAACAAGCCTAAGAGACCTGCTAGTGCATTTTTCGTCTTCATGTAATTTTCTTACGCTCGATTAATATTTATTGTTGCTAATTTATAGCCAGTTGTGGAAAACATTGAGAAGCTATAAACAAAATCACGTTGACTTTGACTGTAGGGAGGACTTTAGAGAGACGTACAAGAAGGAACACCCAAAAAACAAATCAGTTGCTGCTGTGAGCTTTCAGTTATTGCTAATTTAATTATTGACTACAGGTTATAATCAATATTTTGTTGGTTTTAATGTGATGAATAAATTTTTATCTAGGTTGGAAAAGCTGGAGGAGATAAATGGAAGTCGTTGTCAGCCGCTGTGAGCATTTTTTTCTTAATTGAATTTAATATCCGGGTGAATTTTACAAATTAATATTGGTTTTGTTGAAATTGTTTGTTTGATTGCTAACACAGGAGAAAACACCCTTCGTTGCCAAGGCTGACAAAAGGAAAGTCGAGTACGAGAAGAAGATGAAAGCCTACAACAAGGAGCAGGTGACTGGGTTGACTCTGTTGTTTTAGTGTCAAGCTGTAATCGTGCTCGTGGTTTGAAATTGATTTGTGTTATGGGTGGGTGTTAGGCTGAAGGACCCAAGGAAGAAGAGGAATCCGAGAAGTCTGTATCGGAAGTCAACGATGAAGACGAGGACGAAGAGGAGGAGGGCAGTGCAGAGGTTAGTGAATGCCTGCTGGTTTTTGTTATTTCTAGTAGATTGTCTCGAATAACAGAGACTTATTCTGGAACTGGCGCAGGAGGAGGAGGACGACGAGTAGGATCTGGACCCGCGGAAAATAGCATAGTCATCATGTAGGTCGTGACAGTATATGTTAATGGCTGGGTATTGGGATGTTAATTTTTTGTTTTTCAATTACTGTCTTCTACGGGAAGGATATGCGAGAGCTGCTACCCTTGTTATTTTGTCCTCCCCCTCCTCCTTCCAAGGGGAAAAAAACAAAGCTCAATGAATTAGACAGTCGTTATATCTTCTGTAGACTATGAGTTCAATTCCTTATCCCATGCTTTGTTTGTGACTGAATATGGGGGCATGTGAATCCTTCTCGCGCACTGCATTTCTGCTCTCCCACATTTTGAAGGGCGGTAGGATAAAATGGTTTTGCTGCTTATTAGGTTGCCATTTTGTCTGGATTCTGTGTTTGCAAGGGGGGATATTCTTATTGCAGCAGCCTGGACTACCGCTTTTGAATTTATTCTCAGTTGTGTGGGGAAAATGTGAACATGAAAAGGCTTGGAAGGGGAGAATCTTTTGGGTCCTTTTTATTTATGGTAGACTAATGAACTCGGTTATATTAGTAGAAGAGCTGCCTGCTTGAACAAGGTCAATAGTAAACATATATATATCTATCTATATATATATATATGGTCAATATCGTTTTCTAATATTATTTACAAGTTTGGTTTTTCAATAATGACTGCGTTAGTCTTATATACAAGCGTGTGCATGTCGCAAGAAAATTAAACAATAATTAATCTTCGAATTTTTTCTATCTTGCGTCAGTGAGAGATACAAGGGGGGCTGGGGGAGGGAGGTCTTCAAAGCGTTTTCTGGGTGTAGGCAAATATTTCTTGAGCTATAAGGGGGACTGCGGGAGGGAGATCTCCAAAACGATTTCTGGGTGTCGGCAAATATTGCCTGCGCTGGGTTGGGATTTGAAGCACCAAATTCAACCATCTGCTCTCAAATTCAACTGGAGTGTCATTGATCTTATTTTTTATTTAGAAATCCTTTAATATTATATATATATATATATCTTTAAAAAGAAAAAATAGCTTCCGAATTTCCGATAAAGGATAAAGGTTAGGGGGTCGAAGTGAAGCCAATTTATCCAGGATCTGGGATTGGGTCAAGCAAATAAAGAAAACTGTCTTGCTAGCTTCGATGGGTTTAGGTTGGGCAAGTTAAGTCCAACATTAAAAATCCATAGCTGATTCGATGGTTAAAACCCAACTTCTTCACGTTCCGAAACTAATAATGTTATACCAAGTATTAAGTGCAAAGCTAAAAGGCTGTACCCACACCTCTTAACAATTTGGATTACAATAATAATACATATGGTTTGGTTTCTTACCTTTTTTTCGAATTAGTTTTATTAAAACTAAGTCTGTTTATTGGAATTTAAAGTTGATAGTTTTATTAAAACCTTTTTCCCATCATGTAGCAAATTGAATTTTCTTTTTAATTTATCCTTTATTATTAAACTAGTTAAGAATAAAATTTCATGATTTATTTTAGTTTATATGATTTGACACTCAATTTAATGATTGTTTATTTTTGTTATCGTATAGTCAAATACACATTAGTTTTTTTTTTTTTAAATAGTTATCATCCCAATGGAATCTATTAGCTAGTTTGCAAGCTTAACTTGACTGATGACAGAGTATCCCAATTCAATTCACATGTTTACAAGTTTGGTGAGGTAGTCATGGTTTTCATGGCTGAAAGGTTTAACGAGATACATACTTTCATATATATATATATATATATATATATATATATATATATAATTGAATTGGATTATGTTATCCTGTTTTTTTTAAATCATATAGTGAAAAAAATAGATTGTTTATAAAAACAAATTATTAAATTTTAGAAAGTCCACAAGTCTTGCAGGTTTGGCAAATTGAACTTTTTTTTTTTTTTTTTTTAATATTATTGGATTAATTAAGTTTGGCGAGGTAACCCTGGTTATCTCGATTCATGACTTTAGCGCAATATCTTTTTTTTTCTAATTGAACTCAATTATGTGATTTTCTATTTTTTTCTTATCTTGTTATAAAAGTAGTTTAATAAAAAGTCATGTTATTAAAATCTAGAAAGTCTATGGGCTTGTTTGTGGGTTTGATGTTTTTTTTTTTAATTTCATCATTTTTTTATACGAGGCTGATTTTTTTTCATTTCGATTCATATGCTTTGAAGCTCGATTTTGCAATCATCTATTTTTATTATCAAATAAATAATAGTTTAGACAAAGCAAATTATTAATCCCAATAAAATCCATTACTTGGTTTGTAGGTTTAATGTGTTGATTTGGGTTACCTGGTTCATAGGTTTAAAGAGATTACCTGTCAAAATTGACTTTTTTGTTTTTGTTTTTGATCCTTTATTTTTTTTAATTTCACTTTTCTTCAATAATGGATTGGTTGAGAAAAAAGGTGTCATGATTTATTTTCATCTATTTTCTGATAGAGTTTATCATGATCTTTAATAAATATTTTTTTCAAGGCTGGTGCTTGATTTTACAAGCATATATTTTTACCGTAAAAGCAATTTATAAAAATAACAAAGTTAGTAAACTCATTGAAGTTCATGGTCCGAGTTGTAGGGTGATTGTGGTCAATCCAATTTGGTATTGTGTCAATGGTTTTTTTTTAATATAATCTTAATATTTTTTTTAAAGTCATGTTATGTTTTTACTAGCCATTAAAGTTATTTTTAAACCTATTAAATTAATCAATTCATTCTAGGCCAGCTCTCACTTGATTTATTTGCGAACTCAAGCCAGGCATGGAGTCAAGTTAGCAAGTTTCAAGATCAAACCGCCTGTTTGGATTCAATGATACCACCATATATTTTTTCACACTTCTATATTTTTTTTAGATTTAGAAATAGATCAGTCCAACTTGCATTGGAGCATGAGGAACTTCAGCAGTTGACCTTATTATATGTATTGTAATAATTCTTCTTCATGTAGTGTCTTTAAATTAGTCAGTCGGACTTTCCCTTGAAGGTTTCTTCAAGCTTTGATGAAGATTCTGACTTGTATATTATAAATATTCAAAGCTAACATGTGATATGATTTGTTCGATCAAGCTTGATAGATATCAATGATCTAAGATCAATCCTGGACAAGATTTTATAAATATACAAAAGAAAAAAAACCCATAAATACAAGTTAACATGTGATTTGATTGATTCAATCAAACTTGGTATGGACCGGCGGTCAAATAAATTACAATTTTTTTAAGAGGAATAATTAGGGGAATCCATACTAGGTCTGATAAATATAATGAAAAAAAAGAGAAGAAAACACCATGATACAAGTTACATGGGCCTTGTAAAATTGGATGGGCTGCCAAGATCAAACCCTAAAGCTGGATTAAATCCAGAAAAACAGGCTGCCATGAAATAAAACCGTTGGCTGCTCAACGTCCTTCTCCTCCTTCTCAAGAAAGAATAAAATAAAAAATAAAAAATATTCGTACACAGCACACAGTGGCTATAAAAAGTAAGAACACAGAAAGTGGAAGAGCAGATGACCGAGAGGGCCCCACTGGAAGATCTTCGATGGAGAGGGGGGCTCTACAAAATCTATTGTTCCGAGGCCCACCACCATCCATCTCCGAATTCGCGAGCTAGTTTGATATTTTAAGCTTCCCTCGGTGGTGCAGACAAGACATGCTGCTCTAATCTCTCATCTTATTCGCCAGGACGCCCCAAAATCCCTCGAGCTTGCTGCGCCTGTTAGGTACACCAAATTTCCTAATTCCATGGCAAGAATCAAGAGCTGTGCTAGGCCATAGGCCACATGTTTTTCTTGCTCCTCTTTCAATTAAACTACCTCATAAGGGACCCTTGTCTATCTTGTAGTGATTGCCTTCTTACACACACACACACACTTATTGCTTTTAATTCTTGCTCTGGAGTGGAAAGAGATCGGTGATGGTCAAGTGATCTCGAGTCGTCACATTTTTTTGACAAAAAAAAAAAAGATTATCAAAGCAGAGTTTAGCGTAATAAAGAAAAGAAGGGTTAAAACACAAGCACACCTGTAGCAGCAATAACTTCAAGAGAGCAAGTGGGTCTTGGCCTAGCGGTTGAAGGGATTTGTTTTATTTCTCTGTATCAGGGTTCAAGTTCCACCATGTATGCCTGTCATCCTCGCGGTGCCTTACATGCTCATTGGGTTTGCAGGATGTTCAGTAAGTCCGGGGATTAGTTGTGGTGCGCGTAAGCTGGCCCGGACACTCCAGTTATCAAAAAAAAAAAAAAAACTTCAAGAGACGAGCGTTAGTGATTTGTCCATTGAATTTTAAGTTACACTAGATTTAAGTTAATTTGATAAATTATAAATCGAATCATGTTCAATAATTTTGGTATGGAAGTGTTAGATAGATTATACTAATAATTTTGTTATGGATTGAGACTTGTGTTAATTATTACTAATTAAACATGAGCCTATCCTATCCTAGGCACCATGACAAGGAGGGCATGTAAATATGTCCATAATTTCACCAACACACCTATTTTTATTTTTATTTTTATTTTATCAACGCGAGTGTCTAGGCTAATTTATGCATACCTTGACTAATCACACGAGCTCTAAAGTTAACGATCATGTAAATTTCTAGTGACTATCATATTAGCAACCACACAAATGAGATCACATGAGGAGCAAATCCTTGAATTCTAAACTTGTATCATTGAGTCATCTATTAGATACTTAAACACCCATTTTCTACTCAAGTATTATCCTTGAAGTTAATATTTATTTGATATATCGATTATTATTAGTTTAATTTTTTAAGATGGGTTTTTCTCACAAAATAAATAAATAAATAATAAAATTAGAGAGAATGGAATTTGAATTATGAGGAGAGAAAAATAAGATAAATGGGATTTACCGTTATTTATAACATTTATGATTTTTATGAAGAGCAAGATTTGGACGCAAGAAATGTATCCTCCCTTTATACACAGTGGCGCGCGAAACCCGCTCAATCAATGCTAAAATGCGCACCCTGTCAGCATCCCAACTCTAAAATACGCCAACCCTTCCTTCCTTCCTTTTCCATCACTTTATACAGAGACCTCAAGCCCTCTTCCTGTTGTAGTCTTGTGATTACTTCAATTCTACTTCCACGGCTAAACTGTTTCTAAAGTTACGACCATGTGTCATAGAAAGTGAAATATTATTAGGTAAAGAAAAGGGGCTAACATATATACTAGTGTCCGTCAAGAGGGAGGCAGAGTCAAGAGGAAGCGGAGACTGATGGAAGAGGGGAAATTTCAGAATGGTGGAGGGTTAGGTGTGAAAGTGATGACTGATGAGCAAATGGAGATGTTGAGGAAGCAAATCGCTGTTTATGCCACCATTTGTGAGCAGCTTGTTGAGATGCACAAGGATCTCTCTGCCCAACAGGAATTTGCTGGTTTCTTTCTCTCCTTTAATTGGTTTCTGTGTATTTTTTAACTGAATCAAGGGGGGAAGTCAGCAGGGTTTGAGAATTCTTGGATATGGAGAAATCATGTACTTTACTTTTGTGGGCTGGGATGCAATTTCCTCTCTTTAAAGCACTCTTGGTCATTTCTGTCTCTGAAAGTTGTGCGGGGGCAAGTTTTGCTGAGATAATTCTTTGTCTAGCCATTAATTGTCTAATTAACTTCCATGATGAATTGTCCTATAAATCTCTTTGGAAGTGTACGTTTTACATGGTTTTGTGGAGGTAAATTGTCTATGTTTTGTTTTTGATTTAGGCATGCGGCTCGGGAATCCATACTGTGATCCATTACTGTCATCTGCAGTCCACAAAATAGGGTCGAGGCAGCGGTGGACACCGAAACCAGCGCAACTTCAAATCCTTGAGCAGATTTTCGAACAGTGCAATGCGACTCCAGGAAGGCAGAAGATCAAAGATATAACCAGGGAACTTGCACAACATGGCCAAATTTCTGAAACAAATGTCTATAATTGGTTCCAGAACAGGAGAGCTCGTTCAAAAAGAAAGCAATCAGCCGTAGTGCCAAACAATGGAGAATCTGAAATGGAGACAGAAAATGAGTCTTTCAAAGAGAAGAAGACCAGGCCAGAAGACAGCCAACCTGACGAAAACACCACACCGATGGCTGACCAAATGTACTTCAACAGTCCAGACATAGGTACTCCCATATGCTTGCCCTCATTTTCCCACAAGATTCATGCATTGAGAGTTCTTTTCCACACTTTCAATCCAGTTTCGATCAGGCCTCTGTTCTTAAAGACACGTATATGGTCAGAGATAAAACACACGAGCATGCGATCTCCGAGCAAATGAATGTTCTTAATGTCACTGGTTTATGCGTGCAGGATTTGACCAGCTGGTGGGGAAAATGGAATCCCCAGGGAGCTGTATTCCTTACTGGCAGATGGAGCAATATGACTTGCTTGGATGATGTCCCTTCCAGATCAGCAGAGATGCTCCGGTAGAAGCTTGCTGAGTTCGAGGCCGCTGATTGACAGTAATGTAACAGAGCATTTATGCAGCTAAAGATAAATTGATCGTAGGTCCATCATTGTGCTATACATTTTACTGATCGCCTAATCCAACCATCTGGGTTATTTTAGATGAGTGAAATACCATAGTATTAGTGGGAGTAAATTTTTTGTTTCTGATTATATCAAGCTCTGTATTTCATCCATTATAATTCTTCTGTGCCTGGATTATATGCATTGTGTAAAAATTGACTGGTTTGATAGAAACTGTGCATCTTGCCAGCTGCTATCGTAAATCTGAATTTACAATAGCATCTTCTATAGCAAAGTTTAGTGCGAGAAATTGCATTCTATCTGCAGATAAAAATCCTAGGCTTGTATTATATATAAATAAATTATATACTGCCGCATACATCTACAATTAACTCTTGCCGAGGGGATTGAGACTTGTAATAATCAGGAGACATGAAGACTTAGCAAGCTACCAGCTTCTCTTTTTCATAGCTAAAAGCTTCAAAGACCAGGCCAACTTATACATATCTATTCACGCACCAAAAATATACAAATCCTGATCACGAGCAATTAATCCCACTATGGATAAGCTCTCTACAACTAAAATATCAATTACTTTGGATTCCGACGTCCACTTCCCCGATAGACTGGATGCTGAGGTGATAAAATTATTCATCAAGAGTTTGCATGATCAATGCAGCAGCTGGGAAGCCAAACTCGCGCACTTAGTTTAAGATGATCCATAATTGTCCCAAGATATAAATTTCCAGAAAAAAGCTAGATTCCGCACTAGTCTGTAATGATTTTCAAGGCGTTATAAACATGTAAAGGAGTGTTCAAGGTGGAAATCAGAATGTCCAACCCTGGCTCATTGTTAACCTTGCGTATTAGAAAGCATGCCTCTCTTCGGTAGCCTCAACTGCAGACAACGGAAATGGGATTCAGATATGGAAGTTTTCCGCGTGTAAAATGCCCTGCGCCCAAAAAGTTTCTAAATCACAAACCTTTGACTTTGTAGTCCTCCACCCTCCAGCATTAGGTTGTTGGGAATATGAGAATCTATCAAGGGAGTTCAACAAGGCAGTTTTATCCATGTCTAAGCAGGTAACTGGCGACAAATCCTGCTGCCATGTTAAGAAACATTATTCAACCACTACCAGAAAAATGAATGAAATGAACACCTATCATCTTTTTAGTGATATTAACGTTTTCGTTCTGTTGCACCATTTGCACCAAAGGTGCACCATCGCACCCCTTTCATCGCCTGAGCTGAAAGTAATATTTATTTTTTTCAAACACAACCTACCTCTTTTTTTACTTTGCAGTTCTACTATTGTTTCCTTTAACCAAGTCAGACAAATTCATGGATTACCTTGCCATCTCTCCTATATCCAGTTCAGTATTACAAAAAGCAACGAGCCAACTGCATAATGACAAAATGGAAAAAAACATATGGTACAAGAATACCTTATCCTTAGGTTCCAAGTCCTTGGATGCTTCAAGATTCTGAAATTCCAGACGATCAGCATAGAATAATATCTGCAAGTAAAACAGTATTCAGAATAACAAAAGATAAGAGTAGTTGCCAAAGCAGGACTGCCCACATATAAAGACAAGCTATTCGTAGTTGGAAGCATCAAATAAAAACAGGATCCTATTAATACCTACTTTGTTAAGTAACTGAACATTTGATGCATCTGTTGCCATGATCTTCACTCCAAGGCAGTTAGACATACTGCAAAAGGGACAAAAAACTGAGTTGAAAACACAGCCATCTTCTTCACTCCAGACTCCTTTTTGCCGGGCATCTTGAAGAGTAACATTGCAGAGACGCTGATCAACTGATGAGATATCAGTCACAAGAACTGGCACACATGTTGACTTGTTCTTGATACAACGCTCCATTCTTTCTTTCACAAGAGACGCTAGGTGAACCTTTGATGAAGAAGTCAACGAGCACTCAACATACAGGTTGTTCTCAGGACGACCCAATGGGCTTTTGCAGAGGGTGCAAGAAATTTGCAATCTCTTGTCCATGAGAGAATCAGAAGATACACATGAAGTGGCGCAAGAATTAGGCAGCAATCGAGAAGCATGCTTGGTAGATTGACGTCCTCTACAGTTTGTCTCCATACCAAATTCAATCCTGCGAATTGTGTCTCCACTAGTAATTGAGCTTCTAGTGAAACTAACACAGCCAGGAGTTTCAGCATAGGAGGTATCAGATTCTTCTCCTTGAAGGCTTATTAATGATAAGCCCATGGACTTCCTCCGTTTCTGTGTATGAGAATTAACACTTAGATTCAAAGATGACTCTACTTCTGGTCTCAGGTTGCAGGTAGTTATAGTTAACTCTTTTTCAGGAGTAACCAACATTGAGCACTGAGATTTGTCTGGAGCAGCACTTTGGTTTGTCACAGACACCAAAGAGACTGGCCCATGATCTGCAAGCTCAGTAGGGGCCCGCATCATGGTTGAGCTATAGTTGCCATCCTTTGAGAAGAGTCCTGGACTAGATGCAGCTCCACACTCACCCATGCCAGGGGTTTCCTCGACAAGGGTTATTTCTGGATCTTCATGGGAAGATGCCTCAGAGCACCTGAAAAGGGGAATCCAATATGTTCCATCAGACCATCTTTTTTGCAAGGGAATTCAAGCAATTGGTTTCTTTCTTGACTGAATGAGGATAGGTCATTTGTATTATTCTATCTGCTGGATGTAGTTTTTAAAATGCAATCCACTAGCTGATGTTCATGATTTTATTTTTCATATCTTTTTTCTGGAGCTTGTTGACACTTGCATGATAATACTATGTTCATGGGCGATAAACCTGGTTAATGCTTGTAATCAATACTATCGGTTGCAATATGAATACCTAACTTGCCAGTACAGCACAATAATTGGAACTGAAATTTTCTAAATAATGCATGAGACCATAGTGACTGCTAGTAGCTAATTAAATTACTTGCAAAGATAGCAAAAACATGACAAAATAACAGGGCTTGTCATTTACCTTGAACTTGTATGGGAATCACATTCTTGGTCAATGATTTCTTGAGAACTTTCCAACTCATTGTTTATTTGTATAGAAGCTTGCACTTCAACATCGTCTTGGGACTTCAGTTTTGAAAAAGCAGCTTCACACTTTGTCAAAGAGACTGTTTTCTCTCCATACTGATCAGACTTGCTCAGTTTCTGACTTTTGTTTCTTGTGTGCCCTACGATTTGATCCATACAAGGGGTATTTGTCTCCTTAGCATCAGAACTCAGCAAGTGTTCTGCCATATTCTTGCCAACCTTCTCCTGCAAATAAGTTGAAGCGGAGACCACAATACATTATTATCACTCACCCGCTGATTAGACCATGGGAGGAAGATGATATTCTTCAATTTAATGCAAAACACATGAAGACCAACAGAAGACCTTGGCATTCCTGAAAAAGGATCTTAATCCTTCTAGAGACATGTCAAAGTTGTTGAACTGTTGAATCGATTTCCTTAGCCATTTTGAGATGTATACTCTATTCCGTTCTTCCTTGTATCGCTCATCTGCTTGCCATTGAAATAAAAGCCACATCAAAAAACATTGAGACAACATAAAAGTGCAGTCAAATTATAAAGATGTTTTCAGTACCAGGGAGAAAAATAAAATCATTGATCAATAGTCAATCAAATGAAATACCTAATAGGATGATGGATCCATAGTCAAACTTATGCCGTATACAGCGTCCTGCATGAGTTCAAATGAAGAAATATGCCCAAATTCATTAATCATATTTTGCAACTATCAGATAATGCTTGAATTTTAGACAAGAAAATGAGGGAGCTAGAGAAAACAATGAGTATCCAACTGTAGAAACAAAAAAGGAGTTCCTGGTTGGAAAGAAGAAAAAGAGGAGATAGCTAGTACGTATAGTCAAAGAGGAGAAATTGGAGAAAGAGAAAAGGCTTGTGGATTATATGTATGTTTTATGTCATGCCAAATGGAAAGCATTAATTGTAAAATTAATCAAATGGCATACCAACAGCTTGATTGAGAGCTCGAAAGGCTTGTTGACAGTACCACTCATTTCCACCAAGAAGGTTTTTGGACGTTTTGTGTGTGTCATTATATTTCTTCTTCAAACCAACTTGAATATCATTTCTGATAAAAAAAAAATGTCAATATCAATAAGCAAATCTGAAAAAAAATAAAATTGTTGTTTTTAAAAGCTTTGAGAGCTTGTAAGGATTCTTACATGTTTGGAAATGGAATGCCAACTACTATCTGAGGCATTCACAATTAAAGATAAAACAACCATCCAGGTTGCAAAGCAATAGTGCTTCAAATTCAATTAAATGCTCTTACCAAGAAAAATAAGGAGAAGATATTCAAAATGACACTCATAAACCAACTATAAGGATCCATTATCATCCCTATAACCAAATTCACTTAAACTTTTGACAATCCCACAAGAACAACTATCTGCACACGGTAGAGATTCCATTAACTCAAGTAGCACCAAGAACCCAACTCAGATTAAAGAAAAGTAGAGAAATGCGGGTAATTATATTCAAACACAAAAGGATACAACCACCCGAGCATAATCATCAGAAAAGTCTATTCCTTCTGAAACCTGAGAGAACAACACAGCAATTTAGTATATGCATGGGGAGAAAGGTGGTGTGAATTTGAAAGAGCTTAACAGCAACATAACAGCATAATGACTCCCATGAACTTGAAAATAATGCACTATTTAGAATTGTGGACAATGGAATTCCAGTAATTTTGAATAACTTAATGTGCTAAAATATCATTTGCAGGTTGTTTAACCATGCTCACAAAAATTCCACCAATACAAACATTAAAGCTCAGGCTACAAATCCTTTAATCCAAAGATAAAACAAAATTTGGTCAGTATTATAGAAATGTTCTTCCCAGCTAATGCCACCAAAAATGGACTTAGCTCCTAACTCTTCACCAATACTCCAACTGGCTGATTACAGGTGTCCTCAGCATAAAAGTTGGCATACCTTTCCTCGACAAACAGCAAGAAATGCAGCTCCTCCTTTCCCAGAATTTTCAGCCAATTGATTTCCATCTAAGTGATTGACATCCACTTTTTTTACTTTTCTCTTTCTCCCAAGAGCAGGTCTATTGTCTTGGCGAATGCAGTCATAATAACCCTTCAAAATTGAGTCAAAATCTTCCTGTTTTCCTCCTCTGGGCTCTGCAATAATCAGGATAAACTTGTAATTTGCAAGCCAGCCAAAGGTATTCCAGTGAGACAGCCAGGAAAACAGAGCTCAAGCACAGATGCCAAATAATGAGGTGTCTCTAACACAATACAAGATGGTAACTGAAAGTGCACAATGTTTTTTTATGCAATCATTAAATGTGTTACCAACAAAGAGGGGCTTTCTTGAATTTAATCGTGACCATTGGCCTGTTTCACGCCATCGATTGCTCAGCTTTTCCATCATTTTATAGCTAGGAAAGAACACAAGAGCACCTGCAGGAACAATCTTGCAGATTTCCTCCAATGATTTGCCAAGGGCATCCTGCACAACCAATTATCATGGCAACTTATTAATATATGGAAAGGAATTCACTCTGGATCATCAAAGATCAATGATAAAATGCATAAGGTACCTGGAAGGTATAGCAATCTGCAGTTTTGTAACTCGCATTCAATGGATAGTTATCAGGACTGGTTGATATTACAGAAACACACACCTGCAGTAAAAAAATTGATAACTTGTACCTGAAAATGGAACCAACTAAAACAGCAAAATATAAAAGGACGGGGTAATCAAACCTGAGATTCAACATCAACTACATGCGGAGCTTCCAGACAGGTTCCAAACTGAACCCCAAGTTCAGATGAGAAAGAATTCATCGGTGACAAAGTCCTGAAAAACAGAAACCATAGACGAGTATTTGCCTTAGTAATACTAGTTTGATTAATTGATTTATATAAACTGCAGGCACAAAACATGGTTTAATATCTCCAGCTTACCCCGATGTTAAAATGACTGACAAAGAAAGATCAGCTATATCTTTGAACACTACAGCTGGATTCAAGCACCACAAACTTAAAGTATAAGTCCAGTCACCAGCCTTTTCTGCATGCACAATTAGAACAATAGCAAAATGATCTCATTGCCTATAAAAAGAACATGAGAGCATGAGTTTGTTTTCTAGCAAAACCAGCAATAATTGCAACAGTATTATCATTGGATTCTTTTAATGCAGCATCTGGAAGTGTGGTTCACACAACAGAATTTTTCAAGCAGTCTCATTGAGTTTACTAAACAGAGTTTAAAACAGAAAGCTTTCAGGGAGTGCAAAGTACTTGATTCCGTATAACCTGCAAATATAATCTCTCCAAATAAATTTAACCTGCTAAGTCTTCTTCCTGTTCCTTCCAATTTTCAAATATTATAAACAGGAAATTTAGCATGCTAATCTTCATTCAGCTAATGAATATCCTACTATGTCATAAATTGATAAGCGAACATATTATGCATTGTGTACTAACCAACAAAAAATTGACAAAACCTGCTGATCACTTACTTCCATCTCTTTTAACGTATCGCCGCAAAGCAAGCTGAAAATCAGCTACGTGACATCCATTTCTTGAGAAGAAATAAGTGAGTGAAGAGAATGACCCTGTTTGGCATTTTAAAAGGTAGTTAAGTACGATATCAAGTTTTTTGAGCAGGTAAAATAAGCATAGAGTATGAAGCTCGACCTTCCAATAATACCACTGACATGCCACTTAAATGAGAGCCCTCTGCTTCTGTATCTGTTGCAGCTTTGATAGCCTGCAGCAAATTAGATTGATCAACAATGTAAATGGTGAGAAGAAAGTGAACGGTGAGTGTCAAACTCGAAATGCATTATAAAATTAGAAGAGGAAAAAAAACCTGTTTAGCACAATCCAGCAAGATCGGGAAGCACTGCTGTGAAATATTGGCTTCTTGTAACTCCCTCAGAGCCTTATCACCAGCCCAACTATAACACATGGAAGCATGAAAAACTAGTAAGTTCCAAAGGCCTCCATCACCATAACAAATCTGAATAGAACTTCAGAAAGATGAAGATATCATGAATATATAAAATTGAATGTAGAAAAGTACAGATAGTAGTAAGTATAAAACATTAGACAAAACTACTTGCCAAGAGCAGTAGTGCTGAAATTCACGCTTCTCCAGCTTATTTTTTCTCCCTTCAATCCAACTTAACAAGTCCTATGCATTCATAGCAAATATCAATGGCAATAAAAATGACTATTAAGACTGCAGAAACAGAATCGCAAATTATAATAACTCCAACAATTACCTGTGCCAACTCATATAATGGTTGGTAAATCATGGGATCAACTGAACAGAGTTCCTGCAATTCAGTCTGCAATTCTTTGGCAAAACAACAATAATAAGCAACAGAATGATAAAAAAAATCAGATGTTTGCGAGTCAATGACCTACTTTGCAAGACATCTTCTTCAACATCCACACTACCAGCATCACGAGCAATGTCTTCTATGTTGCTGCATGTCCAGAAACATTCAGGGTATCATGTAGTGCCTATACAGAAATAAAACTGGAGAAACTCACTTGAACAAAGAAACCGAGCCCCAAATTAGCCATTCAGGATCACATGGCAGATTATGTTTAATATTTCAGCAATTGAAGAGAAAACTGCAATACATACTGGGCTTCATCAAGAACAAGAATGGCTCCTATAATGTCTACTTCCATTGCTCCTCGAATGACTGGATTAATTATGTAATTGTACGGACAGAAAACCAACTGTGCATCATCTGCCATGGAGCGAGCTGCATAGTATGAACAACCTAAAATAGAGATGAAAAGAAATAATTAAGCTTCAGAGATGTTGAGATTGAACCAAGCAAGTTAACAAGCCACATGCCAAAATTTTAAACAGGCCCAGTCTTATGTGAAATTACAATATACTGAACATAAACCTTTAACAGCTTGTCCAACTTTAACAAGATCTTCAATGTCATGCACGTCATGGCAACCTCCTTTTTGAAGCGAAGGATGACCTCTGACTTTATTTGCATTTCTGTTCGTGAAAAATAATTTTGTTGTGAGAGACAAAAAAATCCAATTCCTAAAATTATGATTGGTTAATTTATCAGAATAGAAGAAATATATATATATATATATATATATCCACATACTGCAAGAACAGTAACTCACTTGAATTGTAGGCATCCAGCCTCCTTGTCCTTCAAAAGCAACTTACTGAAAATTTCCACGACATGTTTCAAATAAAGATGCGAGTAAGATTTTGCAAAGAAAAAAAAAATGCCCCCAGAGCTCAACACTGTACCATTCTTCATCAATATTCTCTTTCCCATTTACGTGTACATTTGTGCAGTAATGTTTCCTTGAAGCCTGGCAAGTATAAAACCAGTAAGCCCTAAAAAATAACTAAAACAACATGAATCGAAGCACCAGATCACAATTATTATCAAATCAATAGCCATAATTAAAAGAAAGATACAAAGCCTACCAACACTGCCATTGGCACCCTATACTTAGTTTTACGAAATTCGCTAACCACTTGAGAAATTTGGGAATGCGTCCTCCTTCAAATTAACAGAAAACAGCAAAGTAATTACCCGTTTCTCCCTTCACGTTGTAAGTCATCATGCATTTGTCACCATATTAGAAAAACCCATTACTATAACTGCTAATTCAAAACAACAAACTTACGAAGCGTAGTATATTTTTGGCACAGTTTTTTTCTTTTTGTTACTTGTCACCTGTTGAGCCAGCTCCACGACCGCCGTAGGTTCAGTACCTACAACAATTCACGAAGACACAAAATTCTTTAACAAACTCGAAAAAATCGATTCAGGGTTGAAAAAGTTAGGGTTTTCACGGCCCCGAACTTACTTGAAGGTGTTGATTCTGGAACAAATCCACCTCCGTGAGCGAGAGGATCGGTGATTGCATCTGGATTCGGAGTGGAGTGGGTGAGATTAGCGTGCTGGTTCTTTAATTTGTAGTTCTGTTGCCAGGCGAGAGTGGAGCAAAGAAGCGAGAGCGATTTTCCAGTACCGGTAGGTGATTCGAGTAAAGCGTGACAGTGGCCGTCTCTTTGGGCTCGATCGAGCGTGGAAATGACTCTGCCCATGAATGCGAGCTGCGTTCCATATGGTTTGTATGGGAATTCCACTTGAATTCCTCCTATGTGGTAGGAATTTTTAGGGTTAGGGTTTGTGGATTTTACTAGTGTTGGTTTCACCATTTTTTTGTGTGATGATTTTGAGGGGAGGGACAGGGATTCGTTAGGGTAAATCGTGGCGTTTTGGCGGGAGTTTTGGTTTGTTTATTTGGGTTTAGGCGGTAGCTTTTTCTTTCCACGTCCCTGTGATTAATCGTTAGTTTTAAAAATGTTTTTTTAAAATTAAAATTTTTTATTTTTATTTTTCATTTAAAACTATTTTTTTATATTTAAATGATTTTGATGTTGATATTAAAAAATATGTATATATATTTTTAATATAATAAAAAACAACCTCGATTCAATTATATTTCATGACAT
This sequence comes from Salix brachista, assembly GCA_009078335.1. Classification (NCBI taxonomy): domain Eukaryota; kingdom Viridiplantae; phylum Streptophyta; class Magnoliopsida; order Malpighiales; family Salicaceae; genus Salix; species Salix brachista. Next base: position 444,535 of record CM018573.1, on the reverse strand, counting down.
TTTAAGCCCAACCGGGCAAGATCCATATTCCTTGCAAACAAGTTAATTAAGAATGGCCAGTATTGATATAAAAATATTAAAATAAAAACTTAAAATAATGTTATTTTATATTTCTTATAAATTCGTTTTTTACTCGTTGAATTAATCAAGTTAAACTAAATCAATTTATATTTTATTCATGATAGACAGGTCAATCGAGTTACGAGTTTACATAAGTTTCAAAACCATGAATATTTGTGAAGTTCAATTTATTTTTTTCTAATCAATCATTTCACTGTCCAGGCTTCATTTTTATAATTAAATTAATCTTGTGTTTGATAAACATTTAACATATCAAAACAGCACATTGTGATGACAATGACCTCATATTTTGTCTGCTGTTTGAAACGTGCACTTTAACAAAGATATTTGTCACTAAATTTTAAAATTGTTTTTGAAAAAAGTTAAAAAAAAAATATTTTTCATTTTAAATTAATTTTTTTAGTGTTTATAAATTATTTTTATATATTAATATCAAAAATAATTTTTTAAAAATAAAAATATATCATTTGAATGTATTTCTGAATAAAAAATATTTTCAAAAACAACTGCGATCACACTCACAAACAAGTGCATATATTATTTTGTAGATCAAAGTTAAAAAAAAACATTTGAATATATAAGCAAGGTATATATATTCGAGTGAAATTAATATTATCATAGTAATTCTAATTGTGAGACTTTGACTATGCTGGATGATTGAACTTGGACTGGAAAAACTTTTTTTCTTTATCCTGTTTGGCATTGTATTTTAAGAATATTTAAAAAAAAATTACATCTTTTTTATTTTTTTTACTTTAAATCAGAAAAATCAGTATTTTATATCATTTTAATATGTAGATGTCAAAAATAATTTTTAAAAAATAAAGAATATTATTCTAATACTTATTTATATGAAAAATATTTTGAAAAACAACTTCAATCCCATTCTAAAATAAATACTTGGACCAATATTTGATTTCTTTAAAAAAAAACAAGGAGATGATCGATCAAGCTTGAACTAGATAAAAAAACCAAGTTGCCCCATGACTTGATCAACTCAAGATATAACATGAGCATAAAATTAGTTGACATTTATTTTTTTCTTCTTGGCAGAGACAAATTTGATTTGAATATTCAAAACAAAATAAAAATGGTCAACTGGGGTTGACCATTCTAGTTCATGATACGGGGGCAACCCCCGAGGTGAGTTTTTAAACTATATTAATAATTATTTTTATCATTATCTTGACTTGGGTTAACCTTTTTAATTCATAACTCGGGTCCTGACTTAGATTGACCCCTTGCCTTGATTTAAAAACTATAATAATAATGTTTTATATTATTGTATCGATTTAGAAAAACCCAAGTTTACCTTCCTGACCTACAACTCAAGTCCCATCCAAGGTTGCCCCCTAAGTTTTGTGTTTATAACTATAATAATAATTATTTTTATTTTTATATTGATCTGACTTAACCTATGTCGATCCTCTGAACGTATCTTATATATTGTTTAGGGTTGACCCCATGTTGGAATTACAATCTAAAATAATAATTGTTGTTATTTTTGCATCTACTCGAATCAATAATCAACATAACCTGTGATCCCAAACTCTATTCCAAGACAATTTCATATCAAGTTTTTAAGCCACTGTAATAATAAAATTTACTTGTAAGATATCTAAAAAAACCCCGGTTCATACTTTTGATCCGTGATCCGAGCCATGTCCTCGATCAACTCCCGAGTCAAGTTACCATTTATAAATCAAATTATCACGCTAGCAAAATAACTTTGAGATTTTAAAAAATAAAGAAAGATTTAACTTGATTTGACCCGTAAAAAGATTAGTTAACTCGGGTAAAACCCGTTGATTTTTTTTCTATCCATGCTTGTAATAGCTAGTCCAGGAAAATTTCAAGGGAGGGATCAACAGTAGCTAGTTAAGCATATAATTAGAGCAACAATTATATATATAGGTAATTTTCATACTAATCAAAATCAACTACATGTCTAGGTAATGTGATTAGAACTCAAAGTTTTTTATTTTATTTTAAATAATGATTCTTAAGATGATTTTTGATCATTTTAATTATGAAAACCATTTTAAAACACTTGAATCACGACAACGGATGAAATTTAAATCCTCTTGTAAGATATTTAAAAGAGTTACTCCTATATCATCTCAACTAGGCTTTATGTTTGTACACAAGCTTAGTTTAAATTAATATTTTTTAATGTTTTATAATAACTTTAATATTACAATATAAAAATATTTGTTTTAAAATATTTTTATATAAAAAGTATTTAAAAAGTAACTTACACAACAATACAAGCGTGCTTAAAAATATACTGAAAATTATTTTTTACTTTTTAAATTTCTTTTCACAATCAATATATCACAACAATTAAAAAAAAATCTTCAATTAAAAATATAATATATATTTTTTTAAAAAGTGACAACCCAAAAAATCTACTCCGTTGTCTGAAACTGTATTCCAAACGATGTTTTAACCATTTTTTTATTTTATTTTAATGTTTTTTAAAATAAAAATTATTTTAAAAACAGAATTATCCCCGTAAGATTACAATCACGAGTCACCCGACTCGAAAACCAGAAGGGGGCTAAATTGAAAATATAAATCCTCGATAGCGATACGTTTTTATTCTTAACAAGGAGATTGAAGCTAATCCATAAATTCCAGCAAATAAGTTTTTTTTTACACCAAACACGAACAACTGAAATCAGTCTCCTTCTGCTAAGATTTCCTTTTAATCAATTAGCCCCCCCCCCGAAATCCAAACTCGAGTAAAATCCCAATCATTTTCCCACCTCGATCTAACCACCAAAATCCCATTTCCCTTTGATTCCACAAAATCAAATTCTCAGATTTGTAATTTTCCTCACCAAACTCAATCCATATTCATGTGATCTTCTAAATTGGAGGAGGAAGAAGAAATGGCGGCGCCAAACATGGATCAATTCGAAGCGTACTTTAAGAGAGCTGATTTAGACGGAGATGGAAGAATCAGTGGAGCCGAAGCTGTCTCTTTCTTTCAAGGATCCAATTTGCCCAAACAAGTCCTTGCTCAGGTCACCCCTCATTCCTTTTCACACGCTGTTGAATCCACATTTCGATCCAAATTAGGTCAAAATTATCGTTAATTAGATGCTTGATGGTGAAACAATCGATCTCGTTAATCAATTTGAAAATAATTTTGAAATTTAGATTTTATTAAATTAGGTCATAGTTGTCTATTTTTCTTTTTGGAATATATGATGCGAGGATTCGTGATATTTAATTCGAGGTTTTTTTAAAACGTGGATGCAGATATGGATGCATGCTGATCAGAGTCGAACTGGCTTCCTTGGCCGGCCGGAGTTTTTTAATGCCTTAAGACTTGTAACTGTTGCACAGAGTAAGCGAGATCTGACACCAGACATTGTCAAGGCAGCGTTATATGGACCGGCTGCAGCTAAAATCCCCCCACCGCAAATTAATCTTCAAGCCACAGCTGCTGCGCCTCAAATGGCGGCGGCTTCATCTGCGACGCAGATGGGTTCTGTTGCCCCAACAGCATCTCAAGGTTTTGGCTTTAGAGGACCAGGAGTTCCAACGGCTGCGACTCAAATGGTTGCTTCATCTGCTACGCAGATAGGTGCTGTTGCTCCGACAGCATCTCAAGGTTTCGGCTTTAGAGGACCCGGAGTTCCAAATGCTACTATGAACCAGCAGTACTTTCCCCAGCATGGTCAGACGATGAGGCCACTTCAGGGTGTCCTTCCGGGAACTGCTTCCCGTCCACCTCAGGGTATGACTGCCAGTAGTCTGGGGGGTCCATCACCAGTAATGCCTACTGGAACTGCTTCCCGACCACCTCAGGGTATGCCTTCCAGTAGTCTGGGGGGTCCATCACCGGTAATGCCTACTGGAACTGCTCCCCGTCCACCTCAATTCATGTCTGGTGGTCCTGCTCCCAGTGTCTCAAACCCGAACACATCAAGTGATTGGCTTGGTGGAAGAACTGTTGGAGCTCCAACTAGCCCTGCAGGGGTCCAGCCATCTATACCCACCACTGCTTCTCAGCTGCGACCTCTAAGCTCAGTTTCCTCTCAGCCCATTGCTAATGATTCAACAGTTGTTTCTGGAAATGGGCTCACCTCTGACTCATTTTTCGGTGATGATGTGTTTTCTGCAACCCATACTGCAACAAAACAAGAACCCTCTCTGCCTACTTATTCAGCTACCAGTGGCATACAAGCTCCCATCAAGTCCGGCTCTCTTGATTCACTGTTGAAAGCTGTTAACACTCCGACCTCATCTTCCATTGTCTCGGGGTCTAGTGGTGCCCAAGCCCGAGGTCCAGTCAAGTCCAGCTCACTTAATTCACTTCAGAGTGCTTTTACTATGCAACCTCTAGGTGGCCAGCCTCAGCAAACCCAATCATTACAGAGCTCGGGCCCACAAGTTTCATCTTCAAGTTCTGCCTCACTTGTGTCGCATGGCATTTCAGTTGGAGTTGGAAAATCTTCTGATAACACACAACTGTCATGGCCAAAGATGAAACCGACAGACATTCAGAAGTACAATAAAGTTTTTATGGAAGTAGATACTGACAGAGATGGAAGAATCACTGGTGAGCAGGCACGGAATCTTTTTTTGAGCTGGAGGCTACCAAGAGGTAATGGATTTTCTTTTTTTCCACATGGCTATGGATTCTCTGCGAATTAAGCATTATAAAAGGTTCATGGCAAAGTATCCATATTGTGCAGGTTCCTTCCAATTGTGTGTGGGTGTGGGGGGGTGGTCAACTGCTAATTGGACATTGATTTAGGATTTAGTTTTTCTAGATTTATAATTTGATTTAGGTTTTTAGACTGTATTGTTTGTTTTTGGATATGAAGAGATGAATCTCCATTGATGTATGTGTAATGCTTTGCAAGCTATTGCCTTAGCCTTGTCTGATATTATTTTGGGATGATGGTTTCTCTAGACTGTAAATTGATTTTGGATATTATTGAGATGAATCTTCTTTTATACCTGTGTGCTGCATAAAAACTGCAGATCTGCTTTTCTTTTCTGATTGCCTATCCTTATTAAGTCCTTATTTGCCTTTTCCAGAGATTTTAAAGCAGGTCTGGGATTTATCTGATCAGGATAGTGATAGCATGCTTTCTTTGAGGGAATTCTGCTTTGCCCTTTATTTGATGGAGCGATACAGGGAAGGCCATCCTCTTCCAGCAACTCTTCCAAGTAATGTTATGTACGATGATATCTTGTTGTCCATGACGGGTCAACCCAAAGTTGCTTATGGAAATGCTGCATGGGGTTCTGGTATGGATTACAATTTCTTTGAAAGGTCTTTTATTTCTTATTCTTTCCTTTGTAGCGGATGAGATTTTCTTGACATTCCCATCCTCGTAATTAGGTTTTGGACAGCAGCCTACTCTACCCATGGCCCCTGTCCCTGGTATGAGGATTCCAGCAACTGCCTCCCAGCCTGATGGTGCCATGGTAAACAATCAGCATAATTCAGGAGCTCCAGTGATGGAGGATTCCTTTTTGAACCAACATGATGGTGGAGAGCAGAGTTCAGCTAACTCAATGACCCAAGATGGACCAGTCTCAGAGAAAAAGGCATCATGCTCTGCCCTTTTGGCTCACATGCCAAACTATAGCTGAATTGGATACTTTATTTCTTTTGACTTTTGGTTGAACTTTTTTAACTTCCCTAACCATAGAAAAAATGAATTTCCTTTGCTTTTAATCCAACTTCCAAATTGTCTGGTCATAGTTTTTCATCCAATTCCAACTTTTTTGCTGTCATTTTTATCTCCAATTTTATTTTGCTCGCCATATTCTTTTTACTTAAGGAGACACATGTATAGTTCTGAAAGTCATTCCTGAAGTTCAATGAAATTGTTATATTTGGTGCAGAGTGATGAAACAGAGAAGCTGATTTTGGACTCCAAAGAGAAGATTGAGTTTTACCGCAATAAAATGCAGGATCTTGTGAGTAGCTGCTTTTGTCTATCCCCTCCCCTCCTTTTTTTTCCCCGGTTTTCTTTTCACTGATACCCAACTGTTTTGCCAATATTTGATGCATGAAAATCAAATTTACACTATGAAGTCCTGAGTCTTAAGAAAAATGATGGTTTCAGACCTTGACCGATGCTTGTTTACCTTATGAGTGGTGGTTGGTGATACTATAACGTGGTGGTTTGAATGGCAGTCAACAAGATCTGGGTTGAATATCAACAAGAATCTGGTGCTGCTTGTTTGTTTCGATGACCATTTAGAATCATCATTTATCATTAGAGGATGTAGAGCAACAACAGAAAAGTTCAAGTAGATGCTTTTTATGGAAAAATTGTCTTCTATGAATGTTATTCATTAGGATATTTCTGTTCATGTTATTTTCTTCCCCTTGATCATCAACTAGGCATATTAAGATATCCACTTTGCAGTAATTCTGTTGATATTGATCATCAACTAGGCATATTAAGATATCCACTTTGCAGTAATTCTGTTGATATTGATCATCAACTAGGCATATTAAGATATCCACTTTGCAGTAATTCTGTTGATGAAGAGACCCTCGGTATTCAATCAGTATGTCAACCTTTAGAACAGCATAACATCCAAATGGACGTGTTCTCAACTCACCCTTCTCATTTTCTGTCTTTTTTGGCGTGTATATCAGGTTCTGTATAAAAGTAGATGTGATAATAGGCTAAATGAAATCACAGAAAGGGCTTTGGCAGATAAACGTGAGGTATGCTCTGAAAATATGCTCTCTATTATTTATAATAATTGGACTTCTATAGGGTTCCATGTCAACAAATTACATAACAGGCGGAGTTGCTGGGTAAGAAATATGAAGAAAAGTACAAGCAAGTTGCAGAAGTGGCGTCTAAATTAACAATCGAAGAGGCAACTTTTCGTGATATTCAGGTAAGAACTGTACTTCTACTGAGTAGTGATAGTCTGGTGATTTCCCACTATGTAAACCTTTTGGAATGTCCAAGCTTCACTGACAAGTCCTCCCCCATCTCTCTTCGTATACATGAAGTAAATAGTTCTACAAACAGAACATACACACATGTATACATGAGTTGCTGAACTGAATTCATCAAAGCTAATTAAGTGGATGCCAGATCTTCCTACCTCATTACTTAACCAAAGTGGACAGCTCATGGTTTCCTATTCTAACATGGATACTCATTCTTTTCTTCCACAAAGTTTTTCCATATGAGATGCATCATGGTTCCAGGTCCTTGACTTGTGTTTATAACATGTTTAAGCATACAAGTGCGAACTAATGCTAATTCTGAATATGTGAAATTTCTTTCCCCTGTCACAACAATTGCCCTTCCTTCTCTTTTAGGGGAGAAAGCTGGAGTTGCGTCAAGCAATAACTAACATGGAACACGGTGGCAGTGCAGATGGTATTCTTCAGGTAAATAGTAACAGTTTAACCGTGGTGAGTCATTGGATATTTTATCCAACACTCATCCTTTGGTGTCACTTATAGGTTCGTGCTGATCGTATACAATCAGACCTTGATGAGCTATTGAAGGGTTTAGCTGAACGCTGCAAGAAACATGGACTGGATGTTAAGTCAACTGCAGTGATTGAGCTTCCTTTTGGTACTCTCAATCCTCTATATTTTGTTCCAGAGTGTGTGCTTTTTGCTTCTGATCTCTTAAAATAGCAGTTGTGCTTTATTTTACATTTGAGCAAGCCCTTCCCAGATCAAAGAAAGAATCTGCTGCCTGATGTTTTTTTTTAATAAGCTAAAGTAGTGTTGCACATTCTTAGATAATGTAATAACTGATGCGTATTGAAATCGATTCCTTAATAACATGATGTTTGGATCTAATTCTTTGACAGAATTGAATTTGATTCAATTAGCAAAATTCAATTCAATTAACAGCATAAATGATGCGCTTTTATGATTTGCGGCACGTTCTGGAATTTTTTTGGTTTATTGTTCAGTGTGGATATTTTGTTTGAATTTGATTAAGTCCATTGACTCCTGAATGAATTAATAAATGTTATGGTTCCTGTCATAATTGATTTACATTTGTGATTCTCAAGGCTGGCAACCAGGAATCCAAGAGGGTGCTGCTACTTGGGATGAAGATTGGGATAAGTTTGAAGATGAAGGTATGGTCTACCTTCCCTACATTGAACCATTTATCACACCTCATGCTTTCTTTCGCCTTTCCAATCTCCAATAAATGCCATGAATTGAATGGATTTTTCTCATGAATATTGCACAAATACTAGCTGGAATTTATCTATGCAACATATCATTTCCGCTTTCAGGGTTTTCCAATGAGCTCACTGTTGATGTGAAAAGAGCTCCTGGTCAAAAGGAGAGAGCACCTGCAGATGGTAGTTTAACCCCTGATTCGTTGTCAAATGGAGATATGAGGTCTGGGATTTTTACTGGAGAACATGTGAGGTCTGAGAGTGAATCTGCATATATTCACAGTGAAGATGAAATTGCAAGAAGCCCTCAAGGCAGTCCAGCTGGAAGATCTGCTTCAGAAAGTCCATCTCAAGACTTTTCTGATGTTTTTACTAAGAATACCGAAGCAGATATAGATACCCACAGGTACAGCAATCAATCTGTTTCCATGTCTTTACCTACTTGTCTCCTACTGCAGTACTGATTGTTGGCCTACTTCATGATGATAATGAACTTAATATTTTTGGCAATAGAAATTTTGATGAATCGACTTGGGGTGCCTTTGACACAAATGATGATGTGGACTCAGTCTGGGGATTTAACCCTGCAGGCAACAAGGTGAGTCCAAAATTCCTGAAGCACTCATTTTTCTTCTGCAATTGAGCATGGATACATGTTGGTCATCTAAATTGTAGCTTGCTGAAGCACATTCTATCCAGTGATTGCTTTATATATCACTTTATTAAGGAACTGTACCTGATATATTGATTTAACCCACACATCATGATTGCTGGAATGTTTTTACAATGTTAGGCATATTCTTGTTATTGTCATCATATTTGCAGCATGCAACTACTCTCTAGATTTCCATGTTTTCACACATAGGCGCTCTGATCGAAGCAAACCTATTGGTCATCTAGCAGGACTATACTTGTGCTATTAGAGAGGTTAAACAGTGCTAAGGATATAAATGTTTTTCACATACCTTGAAAACCATGGTTTCACATTCCTTGTGAAATATACATCTGTGCAGTTCTCTGGTGTTAGCCTCCAATGAGATGTGATGATATAGTGAGTTGAGCTTTGTGATATATGCCACGTTCTATTAGAGAGCTTAAACAGTGCAAAAGATACAAAATTATTTTATGGATCGGCATTGCTGCTATAATGGGTGTTGTAGTGATCAATTAAATGGTACAAATCTGAGTTATCTCTTAAAATTACCCTCAAATTACTTCGTTGTGTCATCTAGCAGGACTCTTCTGAGAACGAGAGAGATTTCTTTGGATCTGACGATTTTGGTCTAAAGCCAATTAGAACAGAATCCACGTCAACGGCAAATACTTTCCAGAAAAAGAGTATATTTTTTGAAGAATCTGTCGCAGGCTCCCCAATGTCAAGATTTGGCAACTCTCCAAGGTACAGCGAAGCAGGGGACCATTTTGACAATTACTCGAGATTTGATTCCTTCAGCATGAATGAAGGAGGCTTTTCACCACGAGAAAAGCTTACAAGGTTCGACTCCATAAACAGTTCCAAAGATTTTGGCCACAGTCGTGCATTCTCTTCGTTTGATGATGGAGATCCATTTGGCACCAGTGCCCCCTTCAAGGTTTCATCAGAAGATCAAACTCCCAAAAAGAGTTCTGGCAATTGGAGTTCTTTCTAGCAGCAATCTGGTTTTCCTCTCTCGCTTCATCTCTTTCTTTTTTACGTTTGCCAATTTTTGTGTGTGCTGTATAGATTGTTTGTGTTGAAATGCTGTATTGTTGTAAAGTTATTCATCATGGCCCTGCTTAATTTTTTTTTGCTGAGGTAAAAAACTTGTTCTTTTTAGGGGGCGTCCAGATAAAAAATAGAATGCTTTTTCTTTTGAGTGGCAAATTCTTGAGACCAATAAAAACAGAGACGTTTGAGAAAACAAAGACTGTTGGCATTCCCTTTCTTCTTTTTAATTTTTGGTGCTATGAACTTTGTAACAATGCAAAGCTAGGCAATAAACACCGGTTTTGGAGGCGCGTGACCTTCCTTAGGGTCGAAATGATCACGCGCTTCCTTGTATATTTCTATTATCCAGATGATCTCAGCTACCAGGCTATGTCTGAACGAGATCATAGGCTTGTTAGCTGGGCCTGTTCCATATAGGCAAGTTTCACTCTTATTGGGCATTCTTATGTTGAATTTGGCTCCGATTTGATGATTTTTTTCTCTCGAGAAGTATTGGTGAATGTATTTTATCTGTAAGTGAAAAGCTATTCCTGGAATAGTAAAGGAATGTCGAAGTCGATTCGGCTTTTTCCGAGGAAAAGAAAAGAAAAGATCATTCCTTCTTTATTTTGGAATGTTAAATATAGGTATGGTGCTAATCAAATCCAATGAATTTTGGAAATTAAACTAAAGTATTATATGATATTACTAGAGGACTACGGGGCTGCTAATCCTGTTTGTTTTGTGGAAATTTTTTTTCTTCTAGATTTTTGCTGTGTTTATTTTTTGAATTTCTTTTGAAATATGTTATGTTTTTCATAAAATGTTTTCCAGAAAAATTGATTAATATCAAATATTTTACAATCAATCTTTAAACTTAGTTTATTTGCTTAAAAATATATTTTAGTTCATGAAGTTATGTAAATAGTAATTCATTTATAATATTATTAAATTATTTTAATCAAGACCATTTTTTTCACGACTATCTTTTTCACTACCACTAATATTTTTTCACCATCACCTCCTTCATCTCACCGCTATCTATCCTTTATAGTCATTGTCATCTTAAAAACATCTTGTCGTCACCAGCACTATTTCATCACAACCATCTCCATCATCATTATGTTACCACCACTATCATCTTATCACCTCCTCCATTGTTACTACTATCTTGCTACTATTATCATTTAAAAATATTTACATGTATATATTTATGTAAAAATATTGAAAGTATATTTCATGTAAAAAGATTTTTCAAGTCATATATTTAAAAATATTTTACATGCACAATATTTTATAGTTGAACAATTTAAATGTAAAATATTTCCCATTTATAGAATATTTAATAAATAAATGGATATTAAAAACATGATAAACAATGCCAAAAAAATGGCCCTTCCCACATGACCATTTAGGACCAGTTAATGTCACATGCATTAATTGTTTTTTATATATATATATATATATATATGGTAACTAATTATGTAAAAAATCCAATATGTTTTACATGAGAATCTACATTGTTTATTTGTTTGATGTGAACTGATATCTTATTGTCTTTTTTAATCGGTGATCAATCTAAGAATTAAGAAAAAACCTTTCTAAATAAAGAGATTCTTATTTTATCAGATTAAAAACTTAAACTCTTCAAAAAAAGAAGAAGCATATTTACTTATAAGCTTCTAATCCCACATATTAAAAAGAAATAAAATAATTTTTTTTTGCTATTTTTTAAATATCAAAAATATATCTTACGTTTAGGTTTATAATCCCATATATTAAAAAGGAACATAATAAAATCTTTTCGGTGTTTTTTTTTTATATATTTTATAATGGGAAACACATCTCACGTTTAAGTCCATAATCTCACATAATAAAGTTAAAAATAATTTTTGATATTTTTGAAATGTAGCCCAAAGGCTTTTAGGCCAAAGAAAACAAAGAACACTAAGAACATAGAATGCAAACCGAGCAACCTGGGTTCCAACACAAATCAGATTTAGTAAAAACAAAAGCACATAGATGTTGTTGCAAATCATTTAAGGAACAATTATATAGCATCCATTTACTTTGATTTTAACTTTTGTTTTTGTCAAAATAGGTTTATGTTTAAGACCAAAACCCTTTGGATATCAATTAAGAAGATTTCAATTAAGAAATCATATGTAGTAAAAGAAGAATTTCAATTAGTCAACAGAAAATAGAAAATTTCAATTGATATTCAAAAGAAAGCAGGCATTAGGAGGGCACTGTAACACATCACGCCTTGATGAAACGTTCCTTCGTAGCACATTCGATCTGGGCCTGTGATAGTTTTCCCCTTTTCCTACTAAATATGAGTTTAAGGAGAGTGATTATTCCTTCGAGAATCACTATATATGTATATATTGAGTTAAAATGATTTCAATGGCTACTACGGTGTCTAGTTCCGTTCTGCTGCGCGTAATTAGTTTCTCTAACTGTAGGTGCCTTTGATTTTAGAAATAACATAAAAATAGAAAAAAGGGATATCATTTGCTTTTGGAAACGTTATCACGTCCCGAGCGAGGTTTTTCCCGTACAAAAGAGATAAAATAAAAACAAATTATTCCTCACAAAGCAATCTCCATTTTATCAGTTACATAACAGAAGATGAGCCTGGCCAGGCGAGACTCAGATTTTCAAAGCAAAACACTATAAAAAACAAGATCCAGTCCGTACTAGATGATCATCGCATTGATTCCCTTCTTTAAGAACATTATCCCCGAATAATGTTTTTTCTTTTTATGAAACCAAGGGCCTACAAGATGGCGGCAAAACGGATTGGCAAAGAATCAAAACCACAAATCAATGGCAACAGGGTCAAAACACCTTTTCTACTCGTCTCTTTCCATGAAATCAGATGGAAAATACTTTTCTCCCCTGTGGAAAACTATATAGAGTGTCCATAGGGGGGCGGTATTTGGAATGCTAGAAATAACATAATTTTCAAGGGTAGGATGCCAGAAACACACACGTCTCCTTCTCTTTCGAGCGACAAATTCTTGAAACAGATAATTGTTTTTTTATTGAAACAGAAATAGGGTGTCCTGGAAAAATAGTATAGGGTGCCCTGCTCGCCCGATACTGATAGACAATCTTGACTCCACGAAAGTCTGCCAATGGCATGTTCTTGGAAGCTACCGGGATGATCTACTCTTATTCCATGAAGCTAAGGGCCTACAAGACGTGTAATGAGTCCATGCACTTCATTCATAAATTTAGTATTATCAATGAAAACCACAAATTAATGGCGCGAGGATCATAATACCTGGGTTTGCATTATTTTCCACACGCACGGTCTCTTTCCATGAAAGTCAGGGAGAATGGATTAAGTGATTGGCCTACCCGTGATGAAGAATGGAATGCCTCGATCTTCTTTTGAGTGACAAATTGTCGAGACTTTACGATCCAAAGCAGCAAGATTTAGGCCTTGTTTGTTTCAAGGAAAGTGGTTAATGCAAACTTTCCTGTTTTTGTTTACCTTCCGGAAAGTTGGTCAACGGAAAACACTTTTCAGTTAAAGAAAAATTTGGCTTGGTTTTCAGGAAAGTATTTTCTGGAAAATTTGGGCGGAAAACACTTTCCAGAAGTTGTGAAAAATTTAGAAATGTCATTATTTGCTGATTATATCAAATTTGATCCTCAAACTTTTGATTGCTATATATAATTTGTTTTGAATATTTATTTTTCAATTCCATCTCTTAAAATTTAATTTTTATATTAATTTTGGTCCTTATTTTTATAATTGCTATTTGCTTTTTTCTTATCATTTTTTTATTGAAATTTTTTATCTATCAAATTTGGTCCTCATTTTTTTTATTGTTACTTATTTTATTTGAAGTAATTTATGAAATGTTATTATTTTAATTTATTCACCTTTCATTTTTTTTTAATTTTTTAGATTTGATCTCTATTATTTTGATTATTATTTATTTTATTTGAGATAATTTATGAAATTATATTTTTTTTCAATTTCATTCTCATTCAACTTTTTAATTTGTAAGATTTGTTCCTCATTATTTTAATAAACTTGAAAAAAAATTAATTTATTAATAAATTATTTTCCAGTTCATTTTCCATAACACAAACAAACACTGGAAAGTGTTTTCCAGTTCCTTTTCCATAACACTGCCAAACATCAGAATTCACTTTCCAGGAATTCACTTTCCCCGGAATTCACTTTCCAAAAGGAAACCACTTTCCAGCAAACAAACGGGCCTTAATTGAAAGACAGGAGGATGAAAAATACATCTTCTGTCATTTTCATTCCATTAAATCATTGCCTTTAACCGTGACTTTTCTAGATTAAGATAACTTTTGAATGAGATAATGTGCTCTTTAACGGGACTTTTCTATATTGACCAATTCTAGACATGCTGTGAGGCAAAATCAAAATTGCCACCAAGTTAGTATTTGTTGGTGGATCTTAATATTTACTTTGCTTTACTCACTTCTCATTTTAAAAAGAAACTCTTTTTGTTTTTTAAACAAAACAAAGCACCTCAAGTTTTAAATAAAAAACATAACTTCTTATTTTGAGGATTAATTTTCTCATAACCTTTTCCATTAATCATTTCAAGAAACTATAGGCTATAATTCAATTTCAAAACTGTTTTTTCTTTATTGTTGATTCTATTAATATTTTTTTATTAAAATGACGTGCGTGTACAATAATTACCTAGCTATTTGACATGTGATTTGTCGCGGTTCTGATAGCTTTTTTTTGACAAAAATAGATAAACACACAAGCTTTTCAAATATTTTTTCTTTACAAAAACAATCCTAATTATAAATCAATAAGTTTATACATGCATTTGATTAAATAAATTGAGAAATATTTGTTCTAATAACTATAAAAACTGCTAAAGTATCAATTCGACTCGCCTAATTGCTATTTTTTCTTGACACAAAACAATTACATGTAGATGTTATTAACCTATTTTTTGACATCAAGTAAAAAATATAACTATGAATTAAAAAGTCAATAACTATTTATAATAAAATATAATGAATATTACCTGTAAGATCTCAAGATAATTTTTATTATAGTAAGAAAATAGAACAATGTTGTCATTGCTACAATGAAACACTATTTTCTTAGTCTTTGTATAATAATTTTTCAAAATAAATGTGTTAAGAAGTTTTTTAAAAAAAGTAAAGAGCAAAAATTTCACTTAATGATGTATTTTAGAGAATAATATAAATTATACTCTCAGACCTTACCTCACAATTTAAATTTACAAGACTCTATAATATGATTTATATTATTTTTTAACAGATTATACATGAATAATTGAGTACGTAAATAACCACTATCTGTAATCAGAATCTAAGACTCTCGCTCAACCTCATAAAACGAGTCAAGGAATTTTGCCCATTTCCACCCCGGCATAAAAAAATATTACATCACGATAGAAACACACGCTGAAATTATGTTTGGTTAAAATTTTAATTTTAAAAAAATAAAATATTTTTTGTTTAAAAGATGAAAATTAAAAGATGAAATAATTTTTTTTTTGAACAATATAAGGGTTTCGATAATTAAGTATTTATTTTTCATCATAGTATGTGTTTCGTAAAGAGGTATAAGTTGTTTTTTTTTTTTTTTTGCAAAAATACTTTCAATAAAAAATCATATCAAAATAATGTTTTTTAAAATATTTTTTAATAACAACACATCAAAAATATTAAAAATATCCAAAAAAATCAAATCAAAGCTTGCGTGTTTGATGGATAATATGATGCAAAATACATTTTAAAAATACATTTTTTTTATATTTTACAATTAGAAAAATATTAATTAAATATTTTTGAAATAAAATATATTTTTCTAAAAATATATAAAAACAAAAACTACTATACTGTTAATATTATAGAGTGATAAATATTCCAACTGTGAAGAATAAAAAATATTAATTTTTTTCCAAACAAAAGTGTAAAGAAAAAGGAGAGGAAAAACTAAACAAAAAAATAAAGAGAAGATAAAAAATGATATATAGTCCAAGTGTAAAATAATAAAAATAACAAGCATAAATGAAAAAAAAAAGCATATAAGAACTTGTTCTCCTTAGAAGTGATTCTGCTGATAAAGATCATTTTTCACCTTCCATCATGCATTTAAACTTTCTGACTTGTATATACGGAGATTACAATTTGAGGTTGTCCTTCAGATAGCACACGATCTCTTGCTGTAACATTTGAAGAAGGAAGAAATGGAAAACAATAAAGCAGCCATTAACTACCAACAAATAACTATTTAGGAATCAATACACCTGCTAATATTCCAGCATGTTTAGTGAAAGAAAAACCCACAGATACTTTCACTATCAGCGTATTAATTTACCAAAAATATTTGCATCGACAAATTGATTCGTGATAAGAAATACTGACAGAAAATGCCTCTAACAGGACCAAGATCTCCACTCTCGGCCTATTTTGAAATCTTCAAACCAAGGCATGGTATTTCAGTGCAAGCGTTTTTCAAACTAAGGTGAAGAGATGACAGTTTTCTATCTCAGAAGAAGCGTGGCTGTAAGAGCAATTGCAGCATTTTTCAAATACCCTTCTTTCAAAGATGTGGTGGGAATTCAATCCATGCTCTTGTAACTGATTATGATGATGCTATTGTCTTAATCAATGGAATTGATAGAATTAAAAGCTTTGTTGTGAACATATGGACCCATGCACCATCTTTGAACAGTTGAGAAGACACATGAAAGACCAGGCGAACTTGACTTGGAACGAGTCCACGAGAATGCGATGCACTTCACTCTTATGTATAGCATTATCATTGAAGGGAAGCATTACACACAAACATGG
Source organism: Salix brachista (assembly GCA_009078335.1). NCBI lineage: Eukaryota > Viridiplantae > Streptophyta > Magnoliopsida > Malpighiales > Salicaceae > Salix > Salix brachista. The sequence continues at coordinate 427,773 of CM018573.1, read as the reverse complement.
CATCCATTCATTATGAGCCGAAACTTCTTGCAATTTTAAGCATCCCGTTTTTCTTGTCCTGTATTTTTGTATCTAGTACTGGTCTGGTGGCTGCGCTTCGCTCAGCCCTTCTAGAATCGGAAGGAAAGGCTTTGCTTGAGAGTGGATGGTGGAGTGACTACAGCAACCTCACCTCAAATCGTTGCGAGATGGCCTGGCATAGTTTGTGATCGGGCTGGAAGCATCACCGAGATTTCTCCGCCTCCAGAGTTCCTCAAGGTGGGAAATAAGTTTGGAAAGATGAACTTTTCTTGCTTCCCAAACCTTGTCCGTCTCGACCTGGCCAACCAAGAGCTCAATTGGAACATCGCACCTCAAATTTCTATCCTTCCACAACTCAGATACCTCAACCTGTCCTCAAATAACCTACCAGGTGAGTTACCGTCTTCACTTGGAAATCTCAGCCAGCTTGTTGAGCTTGATATCTCTTCCAATAATTTCACCATTACCATCCCTCCAGAGCTAGGCAATCTTAAGAATCTTGTTACCTTGAACTTGTCTTATAACAGCTTCAGTGGCCCGATTCCCTCGGCACTTTGTCATTTGGACAATTTAACGCATTTACATATGGATCACAATGCTCTCGAAGGTGCCCTCCCTGGAGAAATAGGGAACATGAAAAATCTAGAGAGTTTGGACGTGAGTTACAATAGACTTAATGATCCAATCCCTCCAACAGTGGGTAGTTCAGCCAAGTTGAGGTCTTTGATCTTTCGTCAGAACAAAATCAATGGATCCATTCCTTTGGAAATAGGAAATTTAAAGAATCTAGAGGTTTTAGATCTTAGCTCTAATATCATAGCTGGTTCAATTCCTTCAACGCTGGGTCTTTTACCTAACTTGATTTCTCTATCTCTTGATGACAACCAGATCAATGGCTGCATCCCTTTGCAAATAGGAAATCTGACTAATCTACAAGTTCTAGATCTTAGCTCTAATATCATAGCTGGTTCAATTCCTTCAACTTTGGGCCTTCTATCCAATTTGATCACTGTAGATTTTTCTGGCAACCAAATCAATGCACCCATCCCTTTAGAAATAGGAAATTTGACAAATCTACAATATTTAGATCTTAGTGGCAATAAGATCACTGGTTTGATTCCTTTTTCATTAGGCAATTTAACAAAGTTGACAACTCTACGAATTTCTGGCAACCAAATTAACGGATCCATCCCTTTGGAAATACAGAACTTGAAAAACTTGCAAGAATTATATATGAGTTCAAACAATATTAGTGGTTCAATTCCTCCTAAAATGGGCAGTTTGAGAAACTTGGCATCTCTAGACCTTTCTAACAACCAAATCGCCGGATCCATCCCATTGGAAATACAGAAGTTGGAAAATTTGAAAGAATTATATCTGAGTTCAAACAATATCAGTGGTTCAATTCCTCCTACAATGTACATTTTGAGAAACTTGGCATCTGTAGACCTTTCTAATAACCAATTCAGTGGACCCATCCCTTCATCTTTTAAGTATTGTGAACAATTGACCTTTCTAGATTTGAGCTACAATAATTTAAGTGAAGGGATACCCTCTCAGCTCTATACCTTGTCCTCTATATTGTCTGTGAATTTTAGTTACAATAATCTCTCAGGCTGTGTTCCCTTGAATTTGCCATCACCCTTTGATTTTTATTTCCCATGTGATTTTCTTCTTCATGGTCATATTACCAACGATTCTGCAACTTTTAAGGCTACTGTATTTGAGGGCAACAAATATTTACACCCGGATGTCTCAAACTGTCCGTTACCTCCAAAAACTAACAGAAAGATCAATTCCATCAAAATATTTCTTCATATCACCACCATTTCACTATTTCTCCTGTGTCTCGGATGTTGTTATCTGTCTCGATGCAAGGCTACCCAACTTGAGCCAACATCATTAAAGAATGGAGATTTGCTTTCCATTTGGAATTATGATGGGAGGATTGCATACGAAGACATCATTGCATCGACCGAGAACTTTGACCTCAGATACTGTATCGGATCCGGTGGTTACGGGAGCGTCTACCGAGCACACCTTCCGAGTGGGAAATTAGTTGCCTTGAAGAAACTTCATCATCAAGAGGCCGAGGAGCCGACTTTTGACAAGAGTTTCAAGAATGAGGTGAAATTGCTCGCACACATACGTCACCGGAGCATTGTAAGGCTTTATGGATTCTGTTTGCACCGGCGTTGCATGTTTCTAGTTTACGAGTACATGGAAAAGGGAAGCTTGTTTTGTGCCTTGAGAAATGATGCTGAGGCTGTGGAATTGAACTGGATGAAAAGAGCACACATCATCAAAGACATTGCTCACGCCTTATCTTACTTGCATCATGACTGCAACCCACCAATTGTTCATCGAGACATATCAAGCAGCAATGTCCTGTTGAATTCGGAATCCAGGTCTTTTGTTGCTGATTTTGGCGTGGGCAGACCCCTAGATCCTGATTCGTCCAACATTACTGTACTTGCCGGTACCTATGGATACATTGCCCCAGGTAAACATATTTCTTCTTAACATATATATATATATATATATATATATATTTGCCACTCATGCACTGCCAAACTAAAGCAAACTGTCCTCAAGAGTCGTGGCGTGATGACAAAAAGCTTGAGATCTGCACAACAGTTCCCAAGTTCGAGTCAGGGTGTGAACCTCTTGTAAGAGCCTAGGACAACCGGGATTTTACTCGCTTACCTGAGCTCACAAAGTACACTTTCCGGAGATGGGGTTGTAGACACAATTTTGTTCACCTGAAATTAAACAAGCATACGTGTACAAATATATGATTTTATTAAATATATGAATGGGTACAATCTCTATGTAATATATTCTATCAAAAGAATATGGCAATCCTTTGATTCTTCCCTTGGATTTGATGTGTGGTGACTTGATTTATTTGAGTAATCAAGCTAAGATTTGTGCTTTGCAAGAACGCGAATTTGGGCGTGTATTGCGAAGCAAGATGTTGTGATTTGATGCTTTGAAGAATACCTTGATTTGTCTTCAAAGTGTTGTTGAAGAACTCTTATGGGGCGTTTTGGCTTGATCCAATAGAGTTTCGTTCTTTGTAGACTTCAAGCGTAGATGAAGGAGGCTTGAGAACTCTTTGAGAGAGAGAGCTTCCTTGCTTGAAGAGCTTATCTTGAAGAAAATTTGTATCTCCAAGAATCCAACCCCTTGCCTTTAGGTTGAGGCCCTCTATTTATAGAGATCTGTAGGGGCTCTCAGGTCTTTTTCCAATGCCACGTGGCGTAATTTTATTGGTTGGTCTTTATTGACAGGATCTTGCATTTATGTCCGTCTTTATTGACGAAATCTTGCCTTTATGTCTGTCTTTATTGACGAAATCTTGCCTTCATGACGAAATATCTTGAATATCTCATTTCAAATGTCAACTTTTCATTGGCCAAGAAATATTTGAAGGCTTATTTGTTTTCCATGTCATTTATTTCAATTTTATTTTATTCTTTAAAATAAAGAATAAAATAACACATGGTGAAATTTGATTGGCGGAAAATTTGTGTTTCTACAGATGCCCCCTCGAGACAAGTTCACTTACTTTTGGAACAAGTGGGCATGTCTCGAAAATATGGCTGTGAGGGTTTTATATTTCCGACTAAAATTTGACTTGATCATATTAGATTTTTACAACAAGCAGATAAATCTTATTGTGAAAATAAAATATGATAATCAAAAATTGAAAATTTATGGATCGATCTTGATTGAGATTTATCAAATCAAATGATAGAATATTCAGGTCCAATTGTTCATTTGAGACTGCTGCATATGCATGACCAAACAAAATTTATCTTTATGCCCGAATAACAACCCACACTTTGACCGGGCTGCGTGAAATTTTTTTTTTTCACTGAAAATGGTCACTGTAATATCTTGTTTTAAAGATCTCGTTATTCTGAATCCCATAACGCAATCTGTTTGTGATTCCGAGTAGCGGTCAACAAGTTATGAACTATGAAAGTTGCAACTCCCTTTTCCCATTGCCTTGGTAACCGTGCCCTCTCTTCTTAATTAATCTTGATCTTTCCCTGGAAGAATGTTCAAAGAACAAAATAACATTTCACGTAAATTGCTCTTGAATTGACTTTCTTTTCTAAATGAATTGCTTAAAGTGAATTAGCTGCTAAAAGTAACCAGAAGATCCTCCCCAACTGATAGCCTGACTTAGCTTAATTGAACCCTTTTTTTTCGAGACTGAATGAATTGTCCAGCGTGAATAAAAAAGGAGCAACTCAATTTCCTGTACTGTAAGCCGATTTTGCTCTCACAGAATAAGAAAAGATTTGTTTTAGATTAGGAAGGAGTCTTTCAGGAGGCTATAAAAGAACATTATATTGCCCTTTTTTTTTTTGTTACCCACCACGCAGCCTTCATGTTGCTCATCACTGAAGGTTTTGAAGCAAAGGAGTCTTCCTCGTGACCAGACGTGAGATTGGTGATAGCCTGGTAAGTGACCCCTTTTTTTTTTTTACTGTTTTTGTTATGCTCTTAATAGCTGAAGTTTTTTTTTTTTTTTTTTTTTTTTTCCCGACTGTAGGAAGAATTCCTCGCAAAGGCAACTTCAAATAAGGGACTCATAAGAGTGATGATGTGCATGGGAGAGGCCTTACGGACCATTGTCTTCAAAGTCAGGACTGCTTCTTGTGGAGGAATAGCTTGCCGTGGACATGCTTGCCAACAATCTTCTTTTTAAGGTTTCGTTTGAAACTTTTAATGACTATTTACTTGATTTTGCTAGATAGCTTATTTATCTTGCCAGAATCTTTTCAAATCGAAGACAAGGATAAATTATGCAGATTCCATTTATTGCTTTTCCTTACTGTTACCCGCATTGCCAAAACTTTCAATCTTGGATGTCCATTGTGTTTACAAACCCGTGGAAGCAGAATTTCATCTTTGTTGTTTTGGCTTGTGAACTGGTTCCTCTCATGTAGTTTCTCAAACTTCACGTGTGAATTTGCATGATCTTCAAACCAGTGGTCCAGAACCGCAAATTTCTTGCTCATCAGGTTTATTCATGGCCGAAGTTGTTGCAAGAGATTTAACATCCTTGTTGCCAGTGTTTTCTAAACATTGCTGCCATAAATCATGATATATCCTCAGTCCCGAATTGATTCTTGTGGTGCTCTCTCAACTCTGGTTAATTTCTGCCAACGTCGTGAGTTCTCCCATTGCTCCAGAATTTGCCGGACATTAGCGCTAAAGCAATTCTACCATAGTTCTCCCATTGCTCCAGAATTTGCCAGACATCAGCGCTAAAGCAATTCTACCATCTCAGACTTATAATAACCTTCTGGCCGTGAATGAAGATGCATACGGTCCTCATATCATCTCCATCGGACTTCTTCATCATGGAAAGCAGAGCGTGGTGGTTATGGAAGTTCACAGATTGCACTACACGCTGTCTCTCTTTGCTCATCATTCACGTTTTTTTTTTTTTATCTTTTTTTTTTTTTTTTTTTTTTTTTTTCATCAGCAATCAATATGTCTAGCTTTGTAAAGTCTTCCTGGAGCTTGTTGACATGTGCGTGTTAATCCAAAAGCAACCTTTCATGCTTCTGAAATTACATGATCGATGGTGCGAGATTGAGTTATTGGTGAGCCCACTTGTTTCCATTAATTAACATCTATTTTTATTGCAGGCCGCAGGTTTCTTTGGGTGATTTGAATTCTCTTGCCATAATACTTCACGAGTCTTGCCGAGTTGTTTCTTAAGGGTCACGGTTCTGACTTTCCCGCAACATCAATTTTAAAACATTAGAGCCTTACTGTTCTTTGGCTCTTCATCAAGGTAAGTTCTTATTCCCTCATTAGATTTTTTTTAGGACATATAAATATCATGGGATTTATAATCTTGTCCCCCCCTCTTCTTTCAAATATGCATCTAATTCATGCATTTTTTTCTTATATGTCTTCCTTGTCTTTTTTTTTTAGATGGTGCTTTTCAAGAATTCTTCTTCTTCCACTAAAAGATTCTTAGTAATTGAGGAGAAGTATCGTCGGACAAGCCTTCGCGTATATGAACCCGCCATTGGTCCCTTTGCTAAGAAGCTGCCTTCCGAAAGCATCAAGCATTTGACTTCCTGGTCATCAGAGGCTTCCTATGAACTTCATGGTCACAGTGGTTCGCCTCAATCAGTTTTACAACTTCAATCCTCCTTTCCACATTCAACAACTTTTCTAGCTGATCTGCCATCATTAGACTATCATAAACGTGAAGGAAATGCTACTTGCAAAGACTATTTCCCAATTTCCGATGCGCTTGAGTACACTCCCAAGTATTGGGAATGGACAGAAGATATTTTGAAACATTACGAGCCAATCTTCGAGCGGGCACATATCCAAGACACTGTTTTTGCATCCCTTTTTACATATGACTGGCAGATGAATGTCATCCTTTCTTTTTATAATCATTGGAATCCTGCTACCAATACGCTATCTACTCCGAATGGCGAGGAGTCTATATCTCTTTGGGAGCTAAAATCATGTAGCGGCCTCCCTATTTTTGGCACTTTTTATGATGAAGTCATCCCTTCTGCTGATGAACTTAATGAAGCTGACAAGAAAGGACGTTCTTTTCTTCCAAAGAGCTGCAAGTACCTATTCATCGCCTTTCATAAAGAATGTCAGACTATTGATGATGACCATGTAATGACCCTTCAAGATTGGGTAGATTTCTGGTTCCGAGATGACTTGAGATACAAGGTACCTTTTTGTGTGGGCAAGTCCAGCGGCTCCAACAAGACTAACTATCCTTCTGGCTCAATTGATAAGTCTCGTGTTCGCTCCAGCAGATTCATTCATCCTTTTAAGGAGCTTAATGTCCCTTCTCATATTCAGGATGAAGTTTATTTAGCGGCTTTTCTTTCATGTTGGATATGCAAATTTGTATTTCCTAGCAAGGATGTTGGTTTCATTCGTCCTAGCACTTTCAAAGTAGCATCCATGATGGCAGCTGGAAGGCAATTCTCCCTTGCGATACCAGTTCTAGCAAGTATCTTCAAAGGTCTAAAGGAAGTTCAATCTGCATTAAGTGTGGCAGTACGAGACATCCCTTTTCCTATTCATTTTCTTAGCGGTTGGCTTGCAGAAAAATTTGGCACTCATCAAACGACAATTAGCCCTACCAAGTTAGCTGGGATGACAAAATATGCCGGCGTGGGGTTAGCAAAACATTTCACTGAATCTCAAGCTCATGCTCTTTTCAAAGATCCTAAGAGAGTCATATTTCCTGCGTTACTTCCCCTGACTAAAGTTGGGGTCTTATATGATGATGGCAACTTGTCAGTCCTCGAGAGTGACTACTTTATGTGTATTCGATCCGGCTATTTGACTCTTCGTTATGATGATACTTATATAATTGAATCTTACTGTCCTGATAGATTCAGTAGACAATTTGGGTTTTGCCAACATATTCCCCGTGACTTTGGAGGGAGGACTGGAGTCCCAACCTTGGAGGATGTATTACAGCTTTGGCTCAGCTTTACCAAACTCAAAACTCATTCCCGGTGCGAGCTTCCGTTGCCCCCAAATGATAAGCTTCCTTTGGTAACTAAACGTTACATGGATTGGTGGACTCCGAGGTGGTCCAAAGTTTGCTCTCTACAGATAAAGATCATTCTTAAAAGTCCTGCTAATGTTGCCATAGTATCACGAAGGCCAAAAGAAAAGAAGAATGACCCTCTCTTAACCAAAAGGAAACGCTCTTCTCCTACCTATAAAGGAGACAAGCGGGTAGTTGATGTTGATTCAGGCAAGGAAGATAGTACTCGAACATCTGCCCACATAAATAGGACACCACTTGTGATTCCTAGTGTAAAGAGAGTGAGTACTTCAAAAGATCATCTTAATAAGAAATCTTCTAACTCCTCAGGGGCAAAGGAAAGGAGTGCGCAATCCTTTTCTCCACAATCGGTAAATAAGTACTCGTCTCCCTTTTTTTATGTACCTTATTAATTTCCCTTTTTTTATTGAGATGGTCATAAGGATATGCATGTAGCAGGAGGAGGAAGATGATGTTGAAGCAATCTTAAATGTGGAAGACAGTGAGCACGAAAATAGTGATCATCATTGGAAACGTTTAAAACGTACCAAGAAAAAATTCAATCCTTGCAACTCAGGTTTTCTTCATGGAGTCCCTAGTGCATCCATCATGCCAGACAATATTGATGAACTGGTTTGACACTTTCCTTCTTTTTTTTTTTTTTTTTTTATTTGTCATATATTAACCTTTTTTTTTTTTTTTTTTTTTTTTAGCTTGGTCAACAAGATTTGGGGAATGACTTTGATATGTATATTGGGCCAGAAATGAGTGTTGCTTCTGTTGCTAGCCCAAACCCTTTCAATATTTTAGTTGCTGGGATTGGAAACTCTCAACCTTCATTCAGTTTACCACATGAGCAGCCTAATCCACCTCAACCGATCTTTAATGTAGCGACCAACTTGCATAATCTTGGACCTACTACTGCCTTTGAGCCTTCAGGAATCACTAGGTATTGTGCTGATGACATAATAGGAGAGATAAGATCTGAATTTGCTATCAAGTGTTGGGAGAGCGTCAGAAATAAGATTGCTCGCACACCGATCCATTATATTCCTGATCTGGCTGGTGAAGTTGAGAAGATCTTCCTCTCCATTGAAGATATAAAGGTTGATTGCTCTTCTATCAGAAGAATGGTGACCGAGGTGATTGAGGATGCTAAAAAGTTTATTCACTTAGAGTCTTCATTATCTCCTATGATGACATCAAAGCAACGAGCCTTAGATGTTGAAAAGCTTGAAGTGCAACTTAAAAATTTAGAAGCTTTTGAAGAGGAGGCGTCTACATCCATTTCTACTACTCATGCTGAGATAACAAAAATAACAGGACAATTGATGGAGTTGAAGAGCAAGAAGGCTGAGTTAGAGTCATCTCTCAAGGCGTGTGATGAAAAGCTTTCTGAGAGAAAGATCATCACCTCTGGCATTCGAGCAGAAATCACCACACTATCCTCTTCCCCTGTGATAAGTGAAGCTGACGCAGGCATTCTTCAAAAATTAAAAGGATTGTTGGAGACCAAACAAAAGGAGATGGAAGGACATAATTGGAAACCGTGATATGATAATGGTTTATTATGCTTTGGAATTTTTTTTTTGTTTTGGTAACATCGGCTTATGACTTTCTGTTGAGGCTACATACTTTATGTAATAGAACTCTTCTTTCTATTAATAAAGTTTATATTTTGCCTTCGCTTGTGTCTTGTTACCTAGATTTCCATGTTACGATCTGTCTTGAGGTTTATTTGTCTCTCCTCTCTACGTGAACGATCATATTGGTTCAAACAACTTTAAAGGATGGTGTGACTGTACTTAGAATAATTTCTAAGTTGCCTACGTACCTTTATGGATAAAGGATCAAGTCACAACGTAGTTTAAAAGATTTTTTTTTTTGCATGACTGTACTTGGAATGAATTCCAAGTTGCCTACGTACCTTTGTGGATAAAAGGATCAAGTCATAACGTAGTTCACATTTTTTTTTTTTTTTTTTTGTGCCTTTCACAGTTTTAGCTCGTGCGGGCCAGGAGCTACATCATATTTCAAGCATAGTATCTTTTTAAGAATTTGCCATTGATAGGCCCAATCCTCAATCCATTCTCATCAACAATCTTGTAAGCTCCATTGGTGTAGACTTCTTGAACCACATAAGGGCCGTCCCATTTGGAGAGGAACTTGCTACCCATGCGTTTTGACATGATTATCGGTCGTCTTACTGCCAAGACAAGATCCCCTTCTTGAAAGGAGCGTGGTCGCACCTTCTTGTTGAAAGCTCTACAAAGTCGTGCTTGATAACATTCTAGTCGTTGTTGTGCCTCAAGATGTTTTTCGTCTAAAGCTTCAAGCTCTTCAAGGCGTAGGCGAACATTGTCTTCATTGGAAAGCCCTTCTTGGATCGCAATTCTTAAAGATGGAATTTGACATTCTAGTGGAAGAACAGCTTCAACCCCATATACCAGGGAGTATGGAGTAGCTTGAGTTGGTGTTCGGAATGTAGTACGATAAGCCCATAGCGCCTCACCAATTCTCTCATGCCAGTCCTTCTTCGAGCGATTCACCACCTTCTTGAGAATATTGCATAAAGTCTTGTTGAAAGCTTCTGCCAAACCATTAGCCGGAGCATTGTACATAGAAGAGTTATGTTGTTTGAAACTGAACTGTGCACACAACTTGTTCATGGCTGTATTATAGAATTCCCTTCCATTATCGGTTATGATGTATCTTGGTACCCCATAACGATAAATGATGTTTGTTCGAATGAAGCTTACAACTGTCTCTTTCTTGACCTCTCTTAATGCTGCAGCTTCTGCCCACTTGGAGAAGTAATCTGTTGCAGCCAATATGTAAAGATGCCCCCCGGAGCTTTTCGGCAATGGTCCTACCACATCAAGTCCCCAAGCATCAAAGGGCCAAGAGGCAACTGTTGGATGTAAAGGTTCGGGTGGCTGGTGGATCAAATTAGCATGCAATTGACAACTTTGACATTTTCTAGCATAGTCTATGCAATCCTTCACCATTGTTGGCCAGTAATATCCCATTCTTTTGATCCGGAAGTGAAGTTTAGGGCCTGATTGGTGTGCTCCACAAATCCCTGAATGAGTTTCTTCTAGTGCTTTTGTTGCTTCTTCTTCTCCTAGACAGCGCAAAAAGATTCCCTCAAAAGAGCGCCGATAAAGAGTGCCTTGGAAGTATATGAAGCGAGAAGCTCGTCGCCTCACCTCTGTCTTATGGCGTAAGTCGTTAGGTAGTTTTCCATGTCTCAAATAATCGATAAGCGGCTGACGCCAGTCTTCTTTTTCAATCTCGTAGACAGAAACTACGCCCACTTGTTCTTTCTCTTTTATGTCGTGGCTTAGTGGTGGAACAACCCATCTTTGACATACAGGGACATTTATCTCTTCACTGCATGATGCTAGTGTTGATGCCAAATTTGCCAAGGCATCGGCTTGCTTATTCTCTTTTCGTGGTACATGTTCTAAAGTGACACAATCAAGTGATGTTATCAGTTTAAGTGCGTACTTGTGATATGGGATGAATTCTGGCTTCTTGACTTCATATAGTGAGAGGAGTTGTCTGATGACTAGTTGAGAATCACCAAAAACTTTAAGGCGAGACATTTTTATATTCATTGCCATTTCCAACCCAAGAATCAAAGCTTGATATTCAGCCATGTTATTAGAACAACAATTGGTAAGTGAAAAGGAGAAAGGCAAGACCTCCCCTTCTGGTGTGATGAATATAACCCCAGCACCGGCTCCATCTTGTCGTGCTGCGCCATCAAAGAACATTTTCCATGGTTCTGACAGTTCAATAAACAGAACATCCTCATCAGGTAGGTCTTCAGAGAACTTCCATTCATCGGGAATAGGATGATCAGCTAGAAAATCAGCTAGTGCTTGCCCTTTGATAGCTTTTTGTGAGACGTAGACAATTTCAAATTCTTGAAGCAATAAAGCCCATTTTGCCAATCTTCCTGATAATACTGGTCTTGAGATGATGTACTTGAGGGGGTCGGCCCGGGAGATTAATCTTACTGAATGCGCTTGGAGGTAATGCCTTAACTTCTTGATTGCAAACATCAATGCTAGACATGTCTTCTCTATTAGGGAATAATTCAGTTCAGCCCCATTTAATGTCCTACTAAGGTAGTAGAGAGCACTTTCCTTGCCTTCCTCATTTTGTTGTGCCAACAATACTCCTAAGGAACGTATTTGAGCTGCAATATAGAGGATAAGTGGGCGTCCCTGTACCGGTGCTCGAAGGACAGGTGGGTTCAACAAGTATTCTTTTATCTTGTTGAAGGCATTAGTGCAAGCTTTATCCCAATAGAATGATGTATCCTTCTTCATTAAGTGGGTGAATGGTTGACATCGGCCTGATAAGTTAGAAATAAATCTCCGTATGTAGGCCAATTTTCCTTGGAGACTCTTCAACTCATGGATGTTTCTTGGCTCCGGCATTTTTAGAATGGCCTCGATCTTAGACTGATCAATCTCAATTCCTCGATGTCGAACTATAAACCCTAGGAATTTGCCTGAGGACACACCAAATGCACATTTTAATGGGTTCATTTTTAGTTGGAATCGACGTAACCGTTTAAACACCAAACGAAGATCCTGCAAATGATTTTCTTTTTCTTTTGATTTCACCACGAGATCATCAACATAGCATTCAACATGTTGGTGAAGCATATCGTCAAAAATCTTCTGCATCGCCCTTTGATAAGTGGCACCTGCATTCTTTAAACCAAACGGCATAACTTTATAACAATATATCCCTTTTGGAGTTCGGAAAGCCGTCTTCTCCTCATCTGCGGGTGCCATTCGAATTTGATTATAGCCAGATGAACCGTCCATGAAGGTTAATCTCCCATGACCCGTGGTAGCATCTACCATGATCTCAGTAATAGGAAGTGGAAAATCATCTTTGGGACAAGCATTGTTAAGGTCTCGAAAATCCACACAAACACGCATTTGGCCATTCTTCTTTTTTACTGGCACAATATTTGAAATCCACGTAGGATACTTGACCTCACGAATGAAACCTGCTTGGATAAGTTTATTGACTTCAGCCTCAATTTCTGACACGAGTTCAGGACGAAAGCGACGCTGAGTTTGTTTTATAGGTCTAGCCCCATGTTTCACTGCTAGTTGGTGGACAGCAACTCTTGGGTCTAAACCTGGCATTTCATCATAGGACCAAGCAAAGATATCTCGATATTCCATCAGGAGTTCCATGTAATTCGCTTCCTCTTCAGGTGATAAGTTTGTGTTGATGAAGGTTGGTCGTGGGTTTTCATCAGTTCCTAAGTTAACCTCTTTAAGTTCATCCATTGTAGGCTTATTTTCTGATTCAAGGTTAGATGGAGCTTCCTCAACATCTTCTTCGACAACAAACTTATCATTATCATCTTCTTCAATAGTGATGTGATTTGAAGTGAGACATGTTATTTCATCTTCTTCTTCTTCATTAGAGGGGTTTGTTATCACTATTGTGCGTGTTTTTCCTTTCAATGTCTCTTCAGCACTCACCACCCATTCATATTGCCTCTTCATGCGTGAAGGTATTTTGCTACGAAGAACCTTTGAATCACCCATCAAACCTGTCTCTTTTGACGTGGATTGTCCAAGTCTTGCAAAAACTGATGCGCGTTTTAGCACCTTTTTATTTTGGGTTTCAATCCTAGTAAAAACAGGAGCACGATTTGTAGTTCCACCAAGACGATCCCAGACTGAAACTCTAAGAGGTGTCGGCTGACTTTGTTGTTTGTCCTTCACTTCTTCCACATTTATGTATCGTGAGGCTTCTTTATTAATATGAAAATACAGTGGTGTGGAAGACTCATATCCAAGACCAGCCCTCAAAGTTTTGCCAGAAGTTTTCTTCTCTCTCCATGCCTTGCTAGTCCTTGCAAAAACTTGTTTACCTTCAAGTTGAGTCGTATCACCATCCTTTGATATCTCGTTGATGTCTTCCTGACTATAGCCAGCCCTGGCTAAAAGCTTGTAAGCATTGGGATCAAAGCCATTTGACCGTTTATCAGGGAGTCCTTTAAGATTTATCACCACCGACTTAGTTTGATGAACAAATCCTTTTAGTAAAGGTTTTGAAACCTTGTTCAAGGTGAGATTAGTAGTTGGCAAGGTCAAGTTTTCAAGCTCTTTACTGATCTTTTCTTCATCTTTTGCAAAAGAAGACTGGCCCCCTTTTCTTGCTGATACTGGAATATATCGGAGTGCCGCGGCTTTATGTGGTGGTTTATTGTCAACAAAATTTTCTACCACCTTTTCTTTTCCTTTATTCTTTGTTGGCTGAGACACCCCTTCATTTGTAGATGACTTATGCCCTTTTGAGCTCTTAGAGTCAATTATTCCTTCTCCTAAGTGGTCAGGTGATGGCAGAGGTGATGATCGTAGTTCTTCCATCATATTTGACTTGAAATAGAATTTTGCGTCTGCAAAATGAGCTTCAGCTATGGTGAAGGGATCGGTGTCTGCCATTATCTTTCTTACTTGTCCATTTCGGCAATACTTAAAACATTGGTGGAGTGTTGAGGAGATGATACCATTTTCATGTATCCATGGTCGCCCAAGCAACATATTGTAGGTAGTTTTGGCATCTATGACATGGAAAAGAGCATTGGATTCCATATCTTCTATGTGCATCGCAAGCCTTATCTTTCCTATAGCATTTTGCCCTCCTTGATTGAAACCTTGAATCATCAGATGACTTGGGAAGAGTTCATCCATAGGAATCCCTAGCTCTCTCATGGTCTTAAGAGGTAGTATATTGACCGCCGAGCCATCATCCACCAAGATGCGATTCACTACCTTTTCATCAACATATCCTTTAATGAAAAGAGGTCGGTTATGGAGTTTTGATCCAAGCAACAAGTCCTCATCGTTGAAGGATATCTCTGTTGTGCATACACCGTGAGATAAGTTCGAAGAGTCATCATGATCAATAGAGGTTTTCTCTTCATCAACCTGATAGCAAGCAACAGGTACATTTTCAATTCTTTTCATTTCTGTTGGCATGTACTCATTCAGTGTAACAGGCTTTCTTATACTTTGAGCTGAAAAACCCTCCTTTCTAACTGGTGTGGATTTTTGTTGAGTCTTTCGGCGTATCGGCTCACTAAGTGGCTTCCTCACCATTGAGATCCTCATTCTTGTTGGCTTTGTCATTTGTATGTGCTTCCTCCTTCCTCTTCTACGCGTGACTAAAGTCCATCCTTCATCATCATAATTTTCAGACCATTCAGGCTTCAAGTCGTCAACTTGAGGTGTGAGGGTTATACATGGAGTTTGACTTGAGGACACAGTGAAACTCATCGGGAAAATGGCATCAAGTCTTATAGGTTCACAGGAGCCGAAATTTATTGTAGAGAGTGATTGACATGGTCCTGACTTGACCGTGGTTGTGATATTAGAGGCTGCTACTTCATCATCAAAAATGATATCTCCATTCTCGTGTAGCCTCATGATCTTGTCTTTCAGCACAAAACACTTCTCTATGGGATGACTGATTAAGCGATGATATTTGCAATAATTCGGATTATCTACTTGGTTTGCTTCTTCAGGGCGTTTCACCTCCGGCAACTCAATGATATTTGCCTCAAGTAGATCATCCAGCATCCTAGATATGTCTGAGTCAGGGAATGGATACACTTTTTCCTGTCGCTCTTTCAATGATGGTTTCTTTCTTTCACCCCTTTGAAAGGTAGTCGGCGTTGCATGATCATTCCTCTTAACTCCAGTTGGTACTCTTACAGCAGTCGAGTTAACTACTAGCGATTGCTTTCCCTCGACCTTCAGAGTGCTCTTTCCGAATCTACGACCTTCAGGCTTATTTCTTTTAGGCTCTTGCATAGGTAACGATGAACTTTCAGCCGCCGCAATGCTAAGTTCCATATCATGTGCACGAGTAGCCAATTCTTCAAAAGACTTTGGTTTGATGCCTTGTAGGATATATCGTAGTCCCCAATGCATCCCTTGAATACACATGTCCAGCGCAGAAGTCTCGGTGAGTCGATCTCTACAGTTGAGGCTGAGGTTTCTCCATCGATGAATGTAGTCAATGACAGGCTCTTCCTTCCACTGACGTGCATTAGTGAGTTCAATCATGCTAACCACACGACGAGTGCTGTAAAAGCGGTTAAGAAACTCACGCTCCAACTGCTCCCAAGTATCAATCGAGCAAGACTCCAAGTCAGTGTACCAGTCAAAGGCATTACCTTTCAAGGAACGAACAAACTGTTTTACCATGAGATCACCATTAGTCCCGGCATTGTTGCAAGTCTCCACAAAGTGAGCTATATGTTGTCGAGGATTTCCCTTGCCATCGAACTGCTGAAACTTTGGTGGTTGGTAACTTAGAGGCATCTTTAATAGGTCGATTCTTTGGGTGTACGGCTTCACATATGAATATGAGGGTTGAATCGAGCTTTCCACCTGGTCTGTGATGGCTTCCTTGATGAGTTCTTTTAGTTGATTTGTGGTGAAGATGCCATCAGTAATACCACGTATATTCTCCACAGCTCCGATTGCAGACTCCTCAATGACATCTAGTTGATCTACTTGAAAAGCCTTGTTAGTGGAGGTTTGGCCTCTTTCGTTCATGCTCTCAAGTTTGTTCATCAACTTTGCTATCTCGCGGTCTTTCGTCTTGAGTGAAGTCGAAAGCCCCTCGACGAGTTTTGTCAAGTTAGCCACTTGATCTTCTAAAGATGTTGTCTCGGTCATCATCACTGACATGGTGCTAGAACCCGAAGCCTTATTTGGTGATTGACACGGAGAAGTTTTCATAGGTGAATCGTCAAAGTCGCCTTGAGTGCTGAAGACCATTTCGCGCGCCTCACTTGACTTTTGTAGTGGAGTTGCTTGTGGCTTCATCTTTGAGGCGACATCTTGTGCCCCCCTTGCATTCGAAGTTGATGTCATCTTGAGGATCGGCCTAGTTTGGGCATACAACTCGACGATGGATTTTGTTTTCAATGGCGGAGTTGAAGAATCTTCAATAGTATGTTGGGGACTTGAATCAATGGCCTTGTTGCTTTTCGAAGCGACAATGGTGATCATGTTCCTCCTAGTTGCCATTGAGATTTTGTTGAAAATTCTTTCTTGAAGGGAAGAGATGAAAGGTAGAGATTTCCCCAGCGGAGTCGCCAGAAATTTGTAGACACAATTTTGTTCACCTGAAATTAAACAAGCATACGTGTACAAATATATGATTTTATTAAATATATGAATGGGTACAATCTCTATGTAATATATTCTATCAAAAGAATATGGCAATCCTTTGATTCTTCCCTTGGATTTGATGTGTGGTGACTTGATTTATTTGAGTAATCAAGCTAAGATTTGTGCTTTGCAAGAACGCGAATTTGGGCGTGTATTGCGAAGCAAGATGTTGTGATTTGATGCTTTGAAGAATACCTTGATTTGTCTTCAAAGTGTTGTTGAAGAACTCTTATGGGGCGTTTTGGCTTGATCCAATAGAGTTTCGTTCTTTGTAGACTTCAAGCGTAGATGAAGGAGGCTTGAGAACTCTTTGAGAGAGAGAGCTTCCTTGCTTGAAGAGCTTATCTTGAAGAAAATTTGTATCTCCAAGAATCCAACCCCTTGCCTTTAGGTTGAGGCCCTCTATTTATAGAGATCTGTAGGGGCTCTCAGGTCTTTTTCCAATGCCACGTGGCGTAATTTTATTGGTTGGTCTTTATTGACAGGATCTTGCATTTATGTCCGTCTTTATTGACGAAATCTTGCCTTTATGTCTGTCTTTATTGACGAAATCTTGCCTTCATGACGAAATATCTTGAATATCTCATTTCAAATGTCAACTTTTCATTGGCCAAGAAATATTTGAAGGCTTATTTGTTTTCCATGTCATTTATTTCAATTTTATTTTATTCTTTAAAATAAAGAATAAAATAACACATGGTGAAATTTGATTGGCGGAAAATTTGTGTTTCTACAGGGGTTTCCTCAAATCCAAAAAAAATAAAATTCTCTTCTATATATATGTGTGTGTGTGTTTGTGTTTTTTTAATTTCATTTTGTTTATGTACAGAGTTGGCTTATATGGTGGTGACAGAGAAATGTGATGCTTACAGCTTCGGAGTTGTGGCCCTTGAAACTTTGATGGGAAGGCATCCGAGAGATATCCTGTCATCATCTGATCAGGCTATTACACTGAAAGAAATGTTAGATCGTCGTTTGCCACCTCCAACGAATGAAATTGTCATACATAATATATGTACTGTTGCAACTCTTGCATTCTGCTGCTTACATCCGAATCCAAAATCTCGACCTTCGATGAAACTCGTGTCTCAAGAATTTCTATCTCCGAGGAGATCATTGGTAGGTCTTGAGATTTCCTTGCTGAAGCTGCGACATCCTAGCATGCACACAAATGTAGGTGACATCACAGTTCCTAGTTGAAAATGTGAACTTTGAGCTCACACTGAAGTTTATAATATTTCTTAATTTTGGATGAACTTTTTTTTCAATCATCTTTCAAAGGAAGACCACTTGAAGATTTATGTCTCATGTTTGGCACCAAGCTTTGACTTCAAGAGATGGTGAATAATTGCGATGTACTCCCTCCATTTTATATCTGGACTTTTATACTGTTTAGCATTGTGTTTTAAAAATATTTTTGAAAAAAAATGAATTTTTTTTATTTTTACTTTCAATTAAATTTTTTTGATGTTTTTATATCATTTTGATATGCTAATGTTAAAAATAATTTTAAAAAAAAATATTATTCTTATATTTTTCTAAACAAAAAACGTTTTGAAAAACAATCTCAACTACAATGTCAAATATACTCTTTGTAGTGATGAAATCCCGTCACAACATATCATCAGTTTTATGTATATAGTTCTATATAGTTCATAAATCGTATATGCTAAAACTCTTACAAGGTATAATTATAACAGATGATTACGTGACAATTCATATTCTATAGGATCTCCTACATCGAAGCTCTCTACACCAGTGTTGTTAATTTCATTTTGTTTCAATTGAACCTGTCAAAATATTTTGTATCAATTAAAAAATGAGATAAAACGACACAATTTTTGTCTTGTTTAAAATTTCGGTCTATTCTGTAAATTTTGACCAAATTTTGGTCGGAACATTCCGGTTTTGTTCTGCCCGTTCTGTTTTGTCCAAATAATATTTTTTTTAAAATAATGAATAATTTTACAATATCAATCATATCTCTTAATCTGACCATTACATTGAGATAAAATTTTATGAGGAGTCTTTTGACATATTTACATATATTATGTTAAAATTTCATAGCGATCAGAGAATGTAATGACCTTGCGAGATTGATGATGATATTCTCGTAATATTATACATGTTCATAATATTGTTCAGAAAAATTATTTTATTGTCTTTTTTATATTAAATTGCATAATTCTAAATAATTTTATTTTTGAATTTGAACTATTTTTTTTAATATATATATATATATATATATATATATATATATATATAAAAACAGTATAACCTGAAAACAACATATCAAAATACTCCAAAACTGAAATATTACATTTCAATTAAAAAAACAATTCATATTCTTGGTGACAGTTTACAAGTAACGGATACAAGACAAATTAGCAAGGTATTTCAAATTCTTGCAAGAATCGTACAGGACTGGTCGGGAAGATCACTGAAATTACCAGAAACCCACAAACGTGGGGGCAACTCGAGGACCTCGTCATCCAAAACCAGAAGGTCAGCACTCCCCGACTTGAGAACCAGAAATAACTACTGGTTAAACCCTAAATTTATTCCCCATACAGGGAGCAAGCCCATGGTACTCACACATTACAAGACTGAAAGGCTCGACAGTTCTACTTCTACAATCAATTGGCAGGTCCTCCAACTATTACATAATTCTTAATCAAGTCCTCAACCGAAAAGGATTTTCAACTGAAGATACATCTATCACGCATTATCCAATTCACCCGACACCATAAAAAGTAATAGTAAATAAAATGGAAATAAATACTTTGTTTAAGATGGATGGTTCTGATTTAAAATTTTTGAGATGAAAGTTGGAATGCTAAAATCTTTATTTTAAAATAAATAAATCATCTCTTTTGAGATTAAAAGCTACTCAACTAGTAATAATATACTAAGTATTTGTTTGAGATTGTAATTGCGGTTGCTTTTGAAAGTAATTTTTCGTTTAGAAATGTATCAAAATGATGTTTTTTTTTTAAAAAAAAAAAATTATTAATAATTTTATCACATAAAAATAATCTAAAAATACCAAAAAATATAATTTAAAAAAAAATATTTTTTTTAAAACGCTTTTGAAATGCAGTGTCAAATACCTCGTAAACCAATTATCCATTTCTGACATCATAACCCGGTTGAAATAAATAGTCAGGTTTAGTCTTATGATTTTAAAAAAAATATTAAACGAGTAATTCAATCTTAATTATACGGAACCGAAATTCTCTTTTCATGGAACCATTAATTATTAAAATCTATATCCTCCCTCAAATTTCAAAGAAATTCAGAAATGCGAGAAAGTTGATCAGATTAGGCTGACATAAAAAAAGAAACCAACGATTTTTCAATTTTCCCGTTTATCACTGCTTAATCAAGCAGATAAGGTGGTTAATTTTTCTCCTCCAATTATAGTTTATTGTTCAGTGTCAACTATAAACAGGCGAGACTCGCTCCAAGTCCAGGCTGGTTTCGGACACCAATTAAGTGGGACCCACTTCATGCAAAACACTTAAACCCTGTAAGGGGAAAGAATTTCACTCTCTCTTTCGTCAACTGAAGGGTTAAGAAAAGAAAAAAACTGCATGACGACTATTTTGTTTTGGTCAACCTTTTCTACTTTATGCCCTGCTGCTGATCTTTCACTCTCCTTTCCTGTTTGCTTCTTCTTGTTGGCTTCTCTTGTATTTTTCTATTTAACTACAAAATAACTCTTTTAGTATTAGAAATAATAATAATTAAAGCACCCTTTCCCCCCTCCCCTACTTCTCCTTCCTCTCGGTTTCCTACTGATATTAGTTTCCCATTTCGAATAAGGGAAATAAACCCTAATAACTGAAGTCTAATCGGCCTCATGGATGGTTCAATTCTTCAGGGCCTACTTGTTGAGTTGTCAAACCAGAAGTAGCGAAGAGGGTTTTTGGAATCTCTGTAAATTATAGACCTTTTGATAGTCCAAGGAGGATACAGGTATGGCTGTTTTCATGGGATTTTGCATTTCAATGTTTTTGAAATATATGGAGTTTCTTTCTCTTGCTTGTGATCTTTGCTGTTTCCTAATTCGCTCGCAGAGCAGTAAGAAGAAAAGGGTATTTGAGTTTAAGTTTGATTTGCGGTGTTAATGGGGGAATTCGGTTAATTTGTTTGGATAATTGATTAAAAGTGTTGGTGAGTTTGTGGGGCATCGTTGATTTTGAACGCACTTCTCGATGTACCCTCTGTTTCGAATAGGTAATTTACCACACGATTTTTCACTGAATTGGAAGGGAAAGGTTTGCTATTGCTTTGCGCAACTCCTCAGTGCTTGCTTGTGCACTTCCTTTTCTCCACATTTTCTTTCATTGCTACAGTTGAACTTGTTATCTGCTAGGCTGGATGATTGAGCTTGCGAAATGGCAATTTAAGATTCAGATTGCCAATTCGGTATTGTTACTAGATTAGCAAGGCAACGTTGCTTCTGCATATATGCTTGCTTTCTTTAACTGTGATTAATCTCTTTTTTCTTAAACTTGGGCCAATTTAATCTCCTCCTTGTGCTGTTATTACTGCCTCATCAAAAAGACCATATGATAATGGGCAAAACTAAGTTTATAGTTTTCTGACTGCACACTGCTTTATTGCAGCTGGTTTCTTTAGATCAAATGGCTGAAAGCTGGGATGGAAGTTATGATCCTGGTAGCCAATCGGATGACAGTCATCACTTTGAAAGACTCCGTGTAGAGCCTATTTACGATGCATTTGTCTGCCCTTTAACAAAGCAGGTCATGCGTGATCCTGTCGCCTTAGAAAATGGTCAAACTTTTGAACGCGAAGCAATAGAGAAGTGGTTCAGGGAATGCAAGGAGAGTGGAAGGAACTTGGTTTGCCCCTTGACAGAAAAAGAGTTGAAAAGCACAGACCTAAACCCCAGCATAGCTTTGCGGAACACCATTGAAGAGTGGACTGCTAGGAATGAAGCTGTTCAAATTGATATGGCATGCAGATCTCTAAACCTGGGCAGTCCAGAAAGTGATGTTATGCATACTTTGAAGTATATTCAATACATGTGCCATAAAAGCCGATCGAATAAGCATGTTGTGCGCAATGCTGATTTAATACCTATGATCATTGAAATGTTGAAGAGTACCAGTCGTAGAGTCCGGTGTAAAGCTTTGGAAACCCTTCAAACTGTGGTCGAGGATGATGCTGATAATAAGGTCGTGCCAGGTTTGCTTGTAATTGCTGTATATCTTCCATGACATCATTATTGTAATGCGTTTATGTGCAGCTTCCGTGACATCAACAGAGTTATACATTGCCTGTCCCCTGTTAACTGATCTTCCTTGTTTCGCAGGCAATACTGGCTGAGGGTGACACTGTGCGGACCATAGTTAAGTTTTTGTCTCATGAGCCATCCATAGAAAGGGAAGAAGCTGTCTCCTTGCTGCTTGAGCTCTCAAAATCCGAAGCCTTGTGTGAGAAGATTGGTTCAATCAATGGAGCAATTCTCATATTGGTTGGAATGACAAGCAGCAAATCAGAAAATCTTTCAACTGTTGAGAAGGCTGATAAAACTCTGGAAAATCTGGAGAAGTGTGAGAACAATGTACGGCAGATGGCTGAAAATGGTAGGCTGCAACCTCTTCTTAATCAAATCCTTGAAGGTACCTCCTTTGAGCTCAACGTTTCTATTATTTTTGAATTTCATGCAAACATTAGGGTGGTCCTTTGCTAATGCCCCTGTACTAATTATGTTGAATTTTTTGATTTGGAGGTAGGTAGTGGAAGCCATTTAAATTGCAACTTTTGCTGCCTTTACCCTTTCTTTTTTTTACACATCATGATTGCTAGTTGCTATTTTGTAGATCTAATGATGCTGCTATTTTAAGTATTTGCTTAATTTGGTCCTCCAATTCTATTTTTTTCCAAAATTCAGCTTAGTGTTTAAAAAAAGTTTGTTTCATGTGTCCCCCCCAAAAAAATTATAGTTTCCTGTTAGAGAATAATGTGAGTCATATCTTAAGGTCTCATGTAACAGTCTAAGCTTTGGGGTTGAAATGGTTCTTTGACATTATATCAAAACCTTGTGGGTTTGTGTAAGTTTCAAGTTCAAATAACTTTTTACTTCAGGGGTCGTGACCTTATCTAACATGATATCAAAGCATTAGTGATCAAACGATCATAAATTCAATTCTCATTTTCTCTTCTAATTAAAATTAATTTAGCACAAGGTAATGTGAGTTTATTCAAGTTTCAAGCCTAAAGGGTTTTCAATTGAGAGTGTGTTAGAGAACAATATAACTAAAATCTTGGTGTTTCACCTAATAGCTTAAGTTTTTAAGTTGAGATGGTTCTTTGATATACTTGATTTTAGTCTCAAATGCATGCATCTGATGATCATACTCATGCCATATTCCTCTGAATAATGTAACCAAATTGAAAATTTTACAGGCCCACCAGAAACTAAACTGTCTATGGCTTCATATCTGGGTGAGCTGGTCTTGAACAATGATGTGGAAGTCCATGTTGCTAGAACTGTTGGCACATCTCTGATCGATATAATGAGAAGTGGTACTGTGCAGTCAAGAGAAGCTGCTTTGAAAGCTTTGAATCAAATTTCTTCTTATGAGGCAAGTGCCAAGGTTTTGATTGAGGCTGGAATTCTTCCTCCTCTTGTCAAAGACCTCTTCACTGTTGGCACCCTTCCCATGCGTCTCAAAGAGGTCTCTGCCACAATTCTCGCCAATGTTGTAAACTCGGGCAATGACTTTGATTTGATTCCTGTAGGACCTGACCATCAGACTCTTGTTTCAGAAGACATAGTCCATAACCTACTCTATCTAATTAGCAACACTGGTCCAGCTATTGAATGCAAGCTTCTGCAGGTTCTTGTTGGACTGACTAGTTCTCCATCTACTGTTTTAAATGTTGTTGCTGCCATTAAAAGCTCAGGTGCTATTATCAGTTTGGTTCAGTTTATCGAGGCCCCCCAGAGGGATTTGCGTGTAGCTTCCATAAAACTTCTCCACAATGTCTCTCCACACATGGGGGAGGAATTAGCTGATGCTCTCCGTGGCACAGTTGGCCAGCTTGGAAGCCTTTTTAAGGTTGTAGCAGAAAACGTAGGAATCACAGAAGAGCAAGCAGCTGCTGTTGGCCTTTTAGCTGAGCTCCCAGAGAGGGATTTGGGTCTCACTAGGCAGATGCTAGATGAAAGCGCCTTTCCCCTAATCATCTCCAGAGTGGTAAAGATCCGTCAGGGGGAGATTAGGGGTGCCCGCTTTATGACACCTTTTTTAGAAGGACTTGTACGGGTTCTTGCAAGAGTTACTTTTGTGTTGGCTGAAGAGCCAGATGCCATTAAGCTCTCCCGTGAGCACAATCTTGCTGCTCTTTTCATTGAACTGCTTCAGTCAAATGGGCTCGACAATGTACAGATGGTCTCTGCAATGGCACTAGAGAACTTATCTCAAGAGTCCAAAAATTTAACAAGATTGCCTGAGTTGCCGCCTCCTACTTTCTGTGCCTCAATCTTTCCTTGTCTTAGCAAACAGCCTGTCTTAAGTGGATTGTGTCGGCTCCACCGAGGAACATGTTCCCTAAAAGATTCATTCTGTCTTCTGGAAGGACAGGCTGTTGAGAAGCTGGTAGCTCTTTTAGACCACACGAATGAGAAAGTGGTTGAGGCAGCTCTTGCAGCAATTTCTACTTTGTTGGATGATGGGGTTGACATTGAACAAGGGGTTGCAGTGTTGTGTGTGGCAGAGGGAGTTAGACCTATATTCGAAGTGTTACTGGAGAAACGAACAGATAATCTGAGAAGGAGAGCGGTTTGGGCTGTTGAGAGACTTTTACGGAATGAAGACATAGCATATGATGTTTCTGGAGATCCAAATGTGGGTACTGCACTTGTTGATGCCTTCCAGCATGCTGACTATCGAACACGGCAGGTTGCTGAGCGTGCCCTGAAACATATTGATAAGATACCCAATTTCTCTGGTATCTTTCCAATTATGGGTTAGGCCACTTACTGATCCTGGAGCTGTGTAATTCATCGTGTGCCCCAAGCCATTCACGGTTATGCTAGCGTTAAGCTGCAGGTATATATTACTGCAAACAGATTTTTCATCTGTAAAGGTTTTGAAAGTGCTCATTGTTTTTCTAATCATGCTGCCTTTGGCTTTCCATTTTGTTTCTTTCTCCATTTTGTTTCTTCCACGATTACATGTGTTGTACTAGTATTGAGAGTTGGATATTGGTTATGGTTCCTTTCCAGCTTCCAAGATTAACCATTCTTAAACTTTTATATTTTCTGAGATCAATCAACAATTTATTGAAATACCCAGTGTTGTAACCTTTAAGAATAGGAGCAGCTTATGTCAGTGATGGCTTTGCGGGTTTTGAACCACGTCCTAAAGGGAAAGCTGTTGAGTTTAACCAGGGTACCTTAACCTTCTTTTTATGACAAAATTCTAATCAAAGCACAGAAAAAAGGTTTTGATGCAATCGCAAGGATCCAAAGTCTTTGGTCTCGAGGCTGGATTGATTCGGACAGTCTTCAATCTTTCATATCGTGGTCATAAAATTCACCAAAATAGAGTCTGCTTCATGGTGTAGGATCTACAAATCAACTGCCCATATTGCTAGCATCAAGGCCTTCCCTGCAATTGCCACCATAAAAAATCATTGTTAACGCAAGGATCCAGACTTTGGTCTTGAGGCTGAATCTTCAAAATTGTGGTGACAAACGTTACCAAACGCAGTCTGCTTCATGGAGTAGGATCCACAAATCAATTGTCCAACTGCAAGCATCAAGGCCTTCCCTGCAATTGGCACCATAAACATTCATTGTTCAAGCATGAAATCAGTTTACAGAAGAGATATAAAATGAAGGATAAAAAGGGCATCATCAACAAACATCTCCTATCTGGAGTACTGGATGAACAAGAGAACAAATTCATTATTATTGAACATAAAAAAGATCAGGACAGGATGAATGATATAAACAGTGGAGAGGAAAATACACAGATGAAATTGCCGACAAGCAAATTGATCACGTCCAAGGAATTCGATATGAAATTTGGTGGTTCCAGATCACAATCTGTGCTCAAAATCTAGCGTGGGTAGATAAATGTCTAAAATTCTCATCACATATCAGCATTCACCAAGGACTTCAGAGATGTAAGACAGCCAATGATTTAGTCATGCAAGAGGAAGCGTCCAATTCGTGAGTCATGTGATTCCTAGCAAGGTGGCTCCAGTTTGTCCCCGTGTTAGACACATCACATACAGTAAGGAAGTCCAAGACTTGACCAAATATTTTGAACATTTCAACACCAAATATTAGGTTTTTATCAGCAACAAATGCAGCGTTCCAATCCATTGGCGCATCGGGATGGACTGACACTTCAGTCCAGGTAAGATACATGAGATCTAGCTCCCACAATTTTCTAACAGCCTTGTTTCTCTGGCCTATTTGACCTTCCCCTTCACACCAGGAGACTGAAAGCATAAATAGTTGACCATTACAAGATACAAGTTTAGGGTAATACTCGTGAACACGGGGAGGGAACGGAGATGTTTGGATTGCCATCCAAAAGCCCCTTTGAATGTCATATCCCATGAGCTTGTCTGTCTCGGAGTAAACATAAAAAATCCCATTACAAATAACACCGGAACAAACCACCCCAAAATCCATTGGCAACCTCTGGATTTCTGTCCATTTATTTGATGCAGGGTCGTAAATTTCTCCAGAATCCAGTGGCTCATCCCAGGACCCAAGACCTCCTACAGCAATCAATACAAACCTCTTACAGTGCTTTGTATTTGATTGATCATTTTTTTGTCTGATGAACCTGTGTGACTTTCTATTTGGTAGCAATGAAGGCTCATATTCATCAAAAGCCTTTCTATATTGTCGTCTTAGTGAAAGCCTGTGTGGGTCCTCATATACATCCGATACCCCACCAACACGTGACCTAGGAAAACGTCTTTCTTGTCGATGTTGATGACTGTGAACCACTGTACAGTCCGAATGAATCTCGGAAATTCCTAAAACAGGCATTGATCTTGCGTTCCTCATGGATGCAGTTTTACGCCAAGATTTTGTTACAGGGCTAAAAACCCACACCCCCTTGTGTGTCCGAAATGAGCTCCTATCCACCCTCCCAAAGTGTGTCAAGCTAGAACAGCCTCCAACAACATAAATATCATCTTGAATACTGGCAACAGAAAACATGAACCTTCCTTTTAGAATGTCAGAATCAATCCTATGCCACTGATCCTGAGAAACATCCAATGCATATATATCCCCGGAACAATATCCATCTTTAACAGAACCAAACAAAAACAACCACGGCTTCAGGTATGCACCTTCCCGTCTCATCTGCAGGAACCGAGGGGTGGTGGTCAGGTATCTCCATTTCTTGCATA
Organism: Salix brachista; assembly: GCA_009078335.1. Lineage (NCBI taxonomy): Eukaryota > Viridiplantae > Streptophyta > Magnoliopsida > Malpighiales > Salicaceae > Salix > Salix brachista. The sequence goes on along the minus strand of CM018573.1, from coordinate 400,527 downwards.
CAAGGCGGGCATTCATGAGACTGGTCAATGGGAGTCTCACCAAGCATAATTCCAGTACATCATCTGGAAGAAACATATGCAACCTGCTATTTTGAATCGAATCTTCAAGCTCTAAATCCTTTCTGATATTTTTCTTCCAGAACTTCTCTCTCACCCCATATGAGAAACAATCAAACCCTGTCTCCTCATTCCCACATACTGGTTTATAACCCTTTCCTTCTTCACTAGCACTGCAAGACCTCCTCCTACCACTTGGATCTCCAAATTCCTCACTTGTTTCAGCACCAACTTTGCATCCCCCACCCATGCCATACAAAGTAAGACATTTCAGAGAAACTCCCCTTGAATCATCCTCTTCCTCTCCTTCACCTCTAAGATTCTTCTTCCTCAGCTTCTGGCTAACACTTCTCACTAGCCGTTGCGACACACTCAGAGCCTCCAATTCCCGGTGAAGAGATGCCTCTCCAGTTAATCTCTCAGAAAACATTCCGTTCTCTCCTAGTTTCCACACGACAAATTACATCCCATAACCATATTGTGAGCAGCATTACTCACCTTCTATCATATACAAAAAAGAAACCAGAAAAAAACACAACAAAGATTACCCCCAAGCACATCTTCATATAACAAAAGGAGCACCAAAAACTAAAAATATAAAAAGAAATTGACTTTACATTCAATTATCAGATCCATAACATAGTTTTTCAATAAACCAGATCCTACATCACAAAAATCACAACCATAAACGAACAAAAATATTTGATTTCAACCAAAATCCACAACAATCATTTTTTTTTTTTAAAAAAAAAAAGGAAAACACAGGATCCCCCTTGTTATCTATCCAAACCAGCAAGACCAATCATAGAAAACACAACCCTGAAATAAAGGACCGCAACCCATTTCAAGTATAAAACAGGAAATCTTAAAACAACCATTTTTAGCATAAATCTAACTCGAAATCTACAATTTCTTACCCTCATACCAGTCAACCACGAAATCCTAGGCCAGGAAACAGATAAAAATAACATAGACAGGGAGAGAGTTACTTACATTACAAAGATTATAGTAGGAAGAAATAAATCTGACAATGCGAAGTGAAGCAAAAAGTTTCAATCTTGATGAACAAGGACTTGAGAGAGTTGAAGCTTGGATCTAGTTTTAGATTTAGTTTTTTTTTTTGTTAATTAAGGTGGTCGGTCTGTATTTAGTAAAGCGACATGGCACTCGATGACTATACTTGTAATATTAATATTATAAAAGCGACGCGTAAGCGCTTTTCTTTTCCATTTGTCATTCTCCCTTTTGTTTTTTCACCTTTTTTTTCCTGCAGAGTTTGGACATGGTAGAAAACTTGAGCTCAGTGGAGATTAGATGTTAGCACTTAGCAGAGCCGTTGATGGATGCTAGGATCTCGAGGTGGAGCTGTGTTAATTGGTTTCGAGGGGTAAGTGGGGCTCGGGGCTCTATGAAGGTGGGGAAAACGACGTCGTGGAGGGACTGTGGCGTGTGACAAATTTTCAGGGGGAGGTTGAGTGAGTGGCCCACTTGAGGTGTCTCGTAAGTCAAAGACTCAAAACCCACTTCCACCCTCTTGCCGATAATAATAAGAGATTGATTTGATTATTGAAACAAATAATGAGTGATTAACTTAGATTAATTAAATTTAAAGGGATTAATTTAGTTACTAAAAATATATACGTTTTCAATTAATTTAAGTTGTATCAGTATCTACAAAAATTTAAGAACGATATAAGAGTTATGTTTTTTAAATTGTTAAATTGTAATTTAATTGATAAATAAATTGTAAAAATACTAGAGAGAGAGAGAAAACATATTAGCTGGAAGGATGGTTACTGCTAATTGTGTTTTTGTTTGTGCGGGAATGATGAGCAATAGTGTTTTTTAGTGACAGGTGTTTTTATAAAAATATTTTTAATTAATAATATATTAAAATTATTAAAAAAGTATTGTTTAAAAAAATGTAATACTTTTTCAAAAACAATCAAATACATTTTGAAAGAAAAAAATAGTCAACCATGCAGCTTGTCTTGTCGCACAAAGAAACAAATCGTAAATTGATATTCTATTTCAAGTGCAAAATTATTGATTAAATAAATATTTTAAAAATAAATTAAGTTGAAAGAAAAAATATTACTGTGTGTTTTTTAATAGCGATATCTGTTAAGATTGGGATTGAGGTTGCTTTTTAATTTTTTTTTAAAATTGTATTAAAATAATATTTTTTATTTTTTAAAAATAATTTTTGAAACCAACATATTCTAAACCATAAAAAAAAAATATTTTTAATTTGTTTCAAAGATACTTAAAAAAAATGAACATATTGCTATATTAAAGCTGTATTGTCTTTAATGATGTTTGTCCGACACTGATATCTCTTGCAATAAAAATAAACTATGTTATTAATTGGTAAAGAAGTGCCCTTGGATTAATATCCATGTGCACGATTTTAACATATTTTTTTATTTTAAAATAATATTTTAAAATTAAAAAATATATTAATTTAAAATAAATAAAAAATTTATTTTCGAAAAATGTATATAAAACATAAAGACAAATAAACTCGCAAATGTTTTCATGGAATGATGGAGACTGGAGAAAGAAAAGGAGGGAGAATATCAATTTATAAAAGAGAATAATATAAAGTGGAGACAAGTATTTAAATGTATCATAAAAAAAATAAAAATGGTGAGCAACTTGCTTTTTTGGACCACATGGGGATGGAGTTTCCCTTGTTTACGAACAAGGGCCATTGCATAAAACAATACTAAATTTAATAGGTGCAGAAAAGCTTACTAAAATATTTTAGATGTGAGCTCTAAATTTAAGTTTTTAAAAATAATTAAATAATCGTGTATTTTCAACCATAAATTTGATTCTTATCTAATTTTCAACCTGCTCGTCGAATGAATTTAAAATAGCTCTAAAATTTTAAAAAATAAATGAAAGGAAAAGAAAACGGAAAGGGGGAGACATATAATGGGCCAAGATATCTTATTTACTAGAATTAGCCCAGTTCTCTCTAACCCAAGAGCAGTCCATCTAGGCCTTGTCAGTATCCTGGGCCTGGACTTCCCAATTTGACGTTGGATGTTGTTTAAGACGAGCTTTCTTTATTTAAATCACACCCCGCGGAGAGAGAGTGTGAGGTGGAATCGGAAGAGACGGAGACGGCGAAGACGAAAACGAGAACAGATAAGATGGCGGAATCCACGGCGTTGTGGCTTCTTATGATACTCGTCGTTTTAACATTCACTGTCGTGTCAAGCATCGATGACAAATGTGCGGCTTGCAATGCCGTTGCGGTACTTTCGATTTCTCCATTTTTTTCTCATTTTTATAGATCCTCTAATTCTCTCTGTAATAAATTGTTACCTTTTGATGATTATTAGTGTTTGATTCTTCACTAATCACCTTTCTGAGGTTAATTGAGCTTAATCGATCATTGTTTCGTAATTTCTCTGTAGGAGGAGATAGAGTATGGCCTTTCCAATGTAAGGATTTTTATTTTATTTTAAGCAGTGGTTCAACTATTTTCAATATTATAAATTGGTTCGGAAAGTATGGTGTAGGAAAAACCGCGGAATCATTTGGACATGAGACATAGATTGGATTCTAAAGGTCAACGTAAAGGAGAGGTTATTGACTACAGGTAAAGCTTCAATATTTCCTTTCAGTTTTATGTTATCTATTGCGTACCACTCCTCTCCGTGGAGATTAGTGTCTTATTAATATTGCTGGGTTTTTATGATTGCCTAACGTGTTTTTTAACAAAAAACAGAGTCAGTGAGCTTAGGGTTGTTGAATTATTAGATGGGCTTTGTGATAAAATGCAAGATTACACCCTTGAGAAGGTATTTATCAGTCAAATTGAGCTATTCATTGATTGTGCTCTTTGCTCTTGTCGCGTGTTTGATATATTACTTTTTTTGTAGCTGGAGATATTTGTGCCCGGCATTTCGTAGTTTCAGTTAGGATCAATATGTAGTATTTTCTTCCTTAAGTACGTTCCCAGTACAGGATGTAGTTTCAGCTGTGTGTGTGTGGCAATTTTTTATCCTCCTGCGAGCACATTCAATATCTCATTCAATATATTTTGTAGGTAGAGACGAAAAGATATGAATGGGTTAGAGTGGATAGCTGGGACAATCTTTCAGTTAGTAAGTATTTGTTCCTGTCAGTCTTTTTCTTGGTTTGGTTATTGTGCTGTAAACAATTTGTCCCTGGCAGTATGTTCCTCCCTTTTCTTACATTGAATGTCTGACTTGAATAATTCATGCTTTTATTGTTCATTTAATTTCAAATGGTAGATTGATTGGTGTTTTCGTGTTTGATGTAAGACAATCTGAATGATGGTAGGACTAGGACCACTTGCTTACTCTTGTAAAAGGAGTGGTAGCTCAGTTGTGATGTCTACTAGCCTCATGTGAGTTCATGTGAGCTTAAATTTTGATGGAAAGCTGGAAATGAAGATCTTGATGCCCCTGTAATGGCAAAGGAATTCTATTTGAGCAGAAGTTGTATCCGGTCTTCAGGGAGTCTGTTTCAAGTTCTATATCCTTTCTTCAATGATTTTGTTTTCTTTCTTATAGAGAATGGGATCGGAATACCAAAAGACTTTCCTATCCTTTCTTTTCTAGGATTTGGAATTCCTCCCTTAACCCTGGTGAACTGGCTCACACTATTAGTTGTGATTTTGATGGTTGGTTCTAACTCGGCATTTTTCCATACATTCTTCAGCATGTCTGTCACACATTCTGCATCTCTTGCTCATTGAACTTTTACGTTCAACTAAACTACTACAAATTTTTAAGCCGGTTTCCATTTGTTTTTGTTGATAGACAAGCAAGAGGCTAAGGCATATTCAAAAGATATATCATCTTATTGTGGAAGGTGAGATGGCAAGTGGTTTGGTCATCTGTCTCTTTTTCGCTCATTGCAAAATACACTTCAATGGCGTTGTGATTTGCACTCATATTCCAAGGATGTTTATGTCAGCTAGTTTATGGTTTTACCAAGTCTAACCTGTATGTTTAAAATGGGACAGGTTATTGGAGGAAACAGAAGATGAGGTGAGTTTTCATATCCTGTTTTGCCATATCTAACTTAACGGTTTTTCTTTAACCTATGCAAACAACTCAGGCCACTAAGAACGGTTACTCTTGCAGTTGGCAGAACTGATAAAGAAAGGATCCGTGAAAGTAGGAGGTGTGAGCAAGATTCTATGCCAGAATTTGAGCAAGCACTGTAAGCAGTCACGGTAATGCTGAATCCAAATCCAAGTATACCTGTTTTAGGCAAACTAGGTGGTTATAAGGATAGTTACTACCGTTAGAGGTGTGGTGTGCCTTGCTTGGTGCTTGAGTTGATGAGGTCAGTGCTAGCAGTCTCTATTTACCTTGAGTCTTGGCTTTGAAGGACCGACTATTTATGTTGTGACCTAACTTGGAAGAATCAATAACCATTCACTGACCTGAGCATCATTCGCACTACACAACTCATTGGGCTTATGCCCTACTATAAACTAGAAAATACAATTTGCGCCTTGGTTTTTCCTCAATATTGTTTTGTTTCTAGGTTTGTAAAGTACCTGGTGGTTAAGAAAAAATTATTTACATATGGGCATTTCCCCAATATTTTTCTGTTTGTAGATTGTAAATTACCTGATAACAGTTTAATCATACATAAATACAGGTTGTCAATCATGCTCTCATTTATTTTTTAACACGAGCTTCATCTATTTATGCAGTGATTCCAATGAGGTGGATGCTGACGATGATGGACCAGATGGAGAACTGTGAGAAACTCCAATAATTTCTGGAATCAATCCCTCGTGGGAATTTTTTTCTCAAAATCGACGGCCTTTTCACAGTACTGAATTATGCACGAGTCTTAGCCCACAATGTTCTGCTCCAATTGTATCAGTTTTTCAACTTAAAACATAGCAATAACAGTCATGAAAACAAACTTGCAAATTTATTTCGATTGCTATTTTCCTTGTCAAATATAAGACTTGTTAACTAAACTTTGTTCCTCTTTTGAATAAATGCCCCTGGATCAAGATAGGCATCAGCACCGTTGAGTTAGGTGTCACACAAGATGTTACATTTTCATGTTTGATGGGACAGATTTGGACATATGGTATCTCACGTTAACATATCTGTGTGTGAAAATTATGCCATGTTCCAAGTGATTTTGTTGATCACAAATGAATTTAAGCACTGTTGAATTAGGTCATGATTGGAGCTGTTGTTGCATCGTTTTTTCATGAAATTTGAAAAAAAATATATTCTTATATCAGATATATTTTAAAGAAAAAAAGATTTTACTATATCTCTAAATATAAAATTAATGCTCCTCAAGATACTACCTTCGGTATCATATAATCTCACCAAAAACCTGAAAATTATTCCGCTTCTTGGTTTGTTTCAAGTGATTTCATTGCTTACAAATGAATTTATATCGAAGAAGTATGGAAGTTCGAAAACCTGGGAAAGTTGGTATCGAATGGCACAACGCCTGGCACCTCTGTCAAACTCATAATTGTAGTGGATTCTAGCACGAATTCCTTATTCAATATCGTCCAAAAGGGACTCAGTGAGTCTCAACTCGTTTCCACTATTTATTTCGACAGCTATTTTCTTTCAGGCGAGCGGCATCCTAAAACTAACTCACCATCAAAAAGCACAAACATAGCTCACAGAATTGACGGCATAAGCTTACGGGAGCGGAGGCTACTTATTATAAAACCACAGTAATAACCAGAACGACCCAGGGAACAAGCAAGGCATCCATGGCAATCCCTCGCAATCAATCATTCATTGAATGACAAAACATAGAGATAAACTATTTAGAAGAAAAGTGTTAGATCTCACCTCTCAATTTGCCCCCAAATTATGTACATCGGATAAGTAAAGAATGAGAGGGAGATCCATGCAACTAAGAAGTTGAACAATGAACTCCCAATGGTACAACATAAATTAAATAAAGTGTAAAGGGTTTTGAAACTCAAAGAATCACACTCTATGCCATATTTATTCCCTGAATAAAGCTGAATGGCAGCCATGGCCTTGTGGATATCAGGAGCAGCTTGGAGGAAAAGATGTTCTTGCTGATTCCACCCTAGAATGTATTTGTACAAATGTGATCGCTCATAACTTTTTTCAAGAGTTTCTATCTAGAATACCCTTCAGTAAGTTCAGATCTTCAGCAGATATATTCCCCCGAACTCGGGGTAGTGGGATTTCTATCTGATGGGGTGGATCCTGGGAGAAACAAATAACAATCACTGTTAAATTATCACATGCATTGCGTCTGAGTGCCTCTCGGACCAGTGCTCTTGAGCATCTTTCAGGATCATTATGGAGCATCAGTTCTTTCCTAGCAATTGTCACCGCCCACTGGCTGCTCATTACATCCCACAAGCCATCACAGCCCATGATCAAGAACTCGTCATCCTCAGTCAAATTTGTCACCTGCAATTCAGGCTCAGCACTTAAAGGGCAGGGAGAACCTTTAGGGCCCTTCATGTGCCAGTCTCCAAGGGCTCGTGCAACAGACAATTGGCCATTGAGGTAGCCATCATAAATGACACCACCAAGTTTCTCAATTCTAAGTCTTTCTGATGAGCAATTAGGTTTGTGGTCTTTGGACATCTCAATTGCTCTACCTCGCCTCCCCAGCACTGCTCGACAATCCCCAGCATTGGCAACTACTAATGTCCTGTAAAAGAGAAATTATTTTAGAGAAATGAAACCTCAAAACCTAAACGAAAAGCAATTAAGGAAAAAAACAAAGTGTTTCTCGCATTCTGGACTTGCCAGGAAGACATGTTTGCACATAGGCATCCCTAAAAAGGACGGCACGGTACTAAAAGAGGACAAAAACAACTAAAGGCCCTTGATCCAGCACTTAACTCTCTCAATTTATAAAGGAAATTTATTTGTATTGCATACTAATGAACCCGGTTCAACCTATAAAGGAAATTTATTTGTATTGCATACTAATGAACCCAGTTCAACTTATAAAGGAATTTTTTTTGCATTGCATACTAATGAACCCAGTTCAACTTAATCTAAAAGTTTGGACAGATCTGATGTACATCACTCCCATTTTTATCATCATCCTCTACTTTCTCGCTTTTAACTCACTCTCCAACTTTCTCATTACTTTACGGGAACAAATCAAAAAACAATTAATCCGCCCTACAATCAAGTACATTTAAAGGTCAATGGCAACTGATGGATACAGAGAAGCTTTAAAAGCTACTTCACCCCAGGTAAGAACATCCTCCTCAATATTCCAAATCTAACCGAAAAACACATCTCACTTACCTTCCAAATATAAGAGCAGTTAGTGCAGTGGTGCCAGAAGAGATATCAAGTGCACTATCATCTGCAAAAGCATAATCAGCTTTCACAAACGCACTCTCAATCGCCTTCTCTACACAAATCGGAAAATGGGAGTCCTCGACTATAAACCTCAGAATGTTATTTTTCACAAATGAAGCCGCATCCGTACCTCCATGCCCATCAAACACCTGGCCACAAACATCAACAAAAATCAATCCAAACCCATTTCCATCTACTAACAACTTGTCCATGATCCCACAGACACAGATCAAACGTTTCAAATATACTCACCCCATAAAAAGCTCCAGGAGAAGGGCAATTGGCGCTGGTGGTAGCACTTAGATGATCAACAAGATTATCTATACAAACATGCTCATCTTCCATATACTGTTTCGGCCCTCCTTCAGCACAACTTCCCGATCGAAACACCGCCGGGAAGAACTCTGATTCCTCTATATCCAGTGAATTACCGATCACAATTCCAACCCCAACTTCAAGGGCCTAAACAGAAACCAATCAATTCATAATCTTTTCATCAAAAGCACATCCAATCATCAATTTCCTTCTTACTTACCAGATCAGCAGCGTTGAGAAACCGGACGGAGTCCATACTTTGACGGAGATGACACGGAGGTTTACCATTGGTGGATTGTTTGAGATTCTCTAAATTTTCTGACACATTATTGTTGTAAACGCCTTCTAGTAGTGTAAATGGAGGTGAAAATTCCAAGCTTGCTGCCATATCTTTCATAACAAAAAAAAAACGGTGGGGATGGAGGTTAGAGAAACCCTAGGAAAAAAGGGGACAGGAATATGGGGAGAAAGGAGGATGGAGATTAAGAGAGGGGAAATGGTGTGGGTATTTGGTTGGGTACTGGCGATTCCAGGTGATCTTGTGTTGGATCTAGCTGGAGATGGGAATGATGACACGTGGTTTGTCTTGGTTGGTGGGCTTTTTGTTTGTTTTGATCGTTATTTTGGTTATTAATGGATTGGCACTGCCATTGTGTCCCAGCCGTTGGATCTTCTAACTGTTTAATGGACGGTCCGATTCTCTGTTATCTGATTGTTTTTTTCAAGGCTTGATTTTTTCAAAATGTACTAAATGCGCCGTATTTAGTTGTGAAAATTGTTATCAAGCATTGATTATTAGAAGGAGCTTTCTAGAAAACAAATTACTATTTTGCATCATTATTGTAAGATAAAATTAACTTTCAAATTTGTGACAATATTAACATTTTCATAAATAAGAAAAATTATATAATTAAATGGATAAATCTGGTAATTTATGATTTGGTTAGAGAAAAAAATATTATTTTCTTCAAAACCATATCATTTTATAGTTTTTTTTTTAAATAAATCAATCTAGATCTACCCATCTAGCTTGCTAAGTATTATATGATGTATTTTATTTTCAATCTTATTTCTTTCTTTTATTATCTTTTTTGAAAAAATAATCAAATTGATATTCTTCTACATTAACAAACACATCAACCAAAAACTATTGATATAAATGACCACATTTCATAATGGTGTTTTCAATTCCTACCTTTTCATTGATAAGATAAACACAATATTAGGACTCGTGAGCATTTTCTTCGTGGTTGGTGATCTTGGTCAGAAAACATTATATTACATCGAAATTCATCATTGTCATGAGGAAAAGGCAAAAGATATTGCAAATACATAATTTTTTGGTGTATCTTGGAAATTCTTTGTAAAGAACAAGAACTGTGTTCAATGATAATATCATATTCAGAGTAAAAGTAGCTAATATCTTTGATAATCAAACCACCAATATTGTTTGACGATGGATCATTATATTGTTGTGAGTCATTATCTCTTTTACCAATTAGTCGCAATTTATAATTTTCCTAGTTATCGTCAGAAAGTCATTGTTTATCACATCTAAAGACTTTGACCAATTCATTAATATTATTTAACATATGCATCATATTAGCATCCAAATAAGATGAACCGTCATCCATTGTGAGCACATCCATTCGAGAGCCAATTGTATTTGTTATGTCGTAGAATAGAGTCTTGCAAATTTAGGTGTATCGTCTTCAATTAGTAAAAGTGAACCCACTAAATAACGAGCATGTCTATTAATCTTAAAGACATATGGATTATGTTCTTCATTAATAAAGTGGTCAAGCTTCGTTCTCATTGATGTGAAAACAAACATAGAGTTATATGCTCTTATATCATCTCGAAACTTTTTTAACACAAGTCATTTGCTGGATTAAAAAGATGATTAAGAAGTTATGGGGTTGGATGCATATTCTCCGATTAAACCTTACCACCAAGACAACACAGCAAGAAAGTTGTGACAACCTTACCCCGTAGCTTCATCCTAAAAGAGACAACATGCAAGGAGTACAAATCTGTATAAAAATCAATCATAAACCAAATTCTTAAAACAAAAAAAATAATCTGGCTCAAAAAAGAAAAACCAAGGTGTTAGTTGGAAAAAAAAAAAAACTTTAAACAATCGTTTTTGTCAACTATTCTGGCTCAAAATCAAGGTGCGAGTTGTAAGAATAAAACTTAAACGAACCAAGTGGCAGCAAGTGGAAAAATGAGATAAAAAAAAAAGAACATGGGGGCAGAGAAGCCATCACGACAATATAGATTAACTCACTGTTCAAGTTGAAAACGAACGGGCTATGTTCCATGTCAATTGTCAAATACTACTGTGCTGTTTCCTACTGCGTTTCAAAAATATTTTTAAAAAAGATTAAAAAAATATATTTTTATTTTATTTTTTTGAGTTTTTTATATCATTTTAATGTGCTGATATCAAAAATAATTTTTTAAAAATAAAACAAATATTATTTTAATATATTCTTGGATAAAAAACACTTTAAAAAACAATCTCAATAACACTCTCAAATAATCACGTAATGATTTTTCCTGCAGAATGCCTGTGGGCCATATAAGAGTACAGATTAATTTCAAGTTTTGCAGGTTAGGTGCAATCTTTACAGAATTTCAAATCTTAATGTTACATTTTAATTTTAAAAATATCTTTTGTGTTTTAAAATTATTTGGACGGGCCAATATTAATATTTTTAAATTAAAAAGGCCGGATTTTTGTGAGATTCTCACCCTGTAGACTTTATCAATTTGGAAATGGCTACAAAATCAAAGACAATCATTCATTGGTGGGGTTGGAGTAGAATATCATTGAAATGACCCGACAACAAGCTAGTCAACTCGCATTCATGAAGCCTCACTTGCACGCACAGCTATTAAATCGGCCGGCGAGGTGGGTTCTCGGTCCGGCCCTGGCTTCAGACGAGGATAAAACAAACTCGATTTAAAGCTTACCTGGTGATTTTGATAAATCAACTCACAACTAATTAACAAATAAAAAACTGATTAAAAAAAAAAAAAATACTATTTTAATTAGTCTGAATCAATCTAAATAATTTATAAAATTAAAGCTTTAACCATGTAATATACAATAAAAGTATTTGTGATGAACCATATTAGACGAAGGATCAATCTAGCAAAGCCAGAGAAAGCTGGTCGACAATAAAATTAGATGCTTTTCATAGATCTCCTCTGTGCATATCTTTTATCATCTCGGTACGGAACCTTGTCAGCATTTAAGGTCCTATCCATCGAGATTATTCTCTAGGGTTTCAAACTTGCTTAATTACATTAGATATTAAAACTTGTAAGTGTGTCCTGTGGTGTCAAAAGTAATTGAATTCTTTACAAATTTCAAGTTTGAGTCAGGATATGTATTTTTTTTTGTAAGAATTTAGAATAATTAAAATTTTATTCACTCACCTAGACCCATAAAATACATTTTTCAGGATACATGATTTCCTCGAATAAAAAAAAACCAATATCTTACCTTTTTTTTTTATACCACTAGTTTCCTGGTTTCTTCAAATAAAAAAAAAAAATCAATATCTTACTTTTTTTTATACCATTAGTTTCCTATCCATAACTTGGTTTAAAAAAATAATGGGCTAGGTTGATACGCTAAAGTAAACCTATATCTATTTATAATATTATTCTTTTATTTTTAAAAAATCAAATTAAATTTTATAGATTAATTTAGTAAATTAACAGAGTTTAATTAAATCAGTTTTTACATAATTTAATATAGAATTTTATCCAGATTAAGTTGAAGATTGACATGTAATCGCGTTAATACAATACAACAAATACAAAACAAGCCAAGTTTCATTACAATGCCTGGATCATCCCAAGCTAGATTTTAATAAAATTTGTAATATATATAATTATTATTTTTATACAAATCTTACTTCCAATCATATATATGACATGAAATGTGTATTTGATACCATCATGTATCCGATGAATAACCGGAGTCTAAGCATAGATAAGTGGGAATCCAATTACAAGCAACCGGTTATTTGTCGAAGAACAAAACTGCCACCAACATGGGAATCTCATCTTATGTTAATCTCGAATTTCAAACATGAACTAGTAAAACAAAAAACGAGGCTATCTGTCTCTCACACCCATCCCGAATAAACTCCAAAAATGATGCTTTCTGCTGTCCATTCACACAATGGCGTACTTCTTTCGTTATGAGGATATAATTCCCATTGAATTCTAAAGAGGCTAGTGACCAAAGAGGAAAAGGTTTGGTGACTGGTCCACCTCTCAAGTATCACAGGTGAAAGAACTGTTCCTGGCTTCATTATGGGGTTCTTTCCTAGTAATTTCTTTACATGGGCTTTTTTGAAATTTTCTAGTTTAATTGAACATAGAATCTGGTTCTTGTTTCTACTTGCTAGCAGTCGTTTTATAGCTCATTGTTGTATCAAATGAAGCAAATTTGCTATGGCTGAGTTCATGCTTTTATCTGGATTCTAAAGCTTGTTTTTTCTCAGCAGAGAACTGTGTAATTTAGTGCTTGACGAGTTTTCTTAAAAGTCTAGTTTTTGCAGAAATCTCTTATTGCATTTATGCATGAAGAGACCATTGCATACTTCCTCAGCCAATTAACTGCTGTTTTTGAAATTGCGGATGTTAATAATTCTGATTAAGGTCTGGTTTTTTTACAGAGCCCTTCACAATCAATTCTGTGCTGGCAGATTCGTTTTGGAGGAGAAGATAATTGTGTTATTGAATTGAAATGGATTCTATTAGGTTTGGTTGTTGGGTATTTCTCTTCTGTTTACTGCTTTCAACAACTGGATATAGTAGGAATCTGACCTCAAGGCCTGCTGTTGTGAATATTGGAGCTCTCTTTACATTCGAATCTTCGATTGGAAGAGTTGCCAAGATTGCTATTCAGGAAGCTGTCAAAGATGTAAATGCGAATTCTAGCATTCTGCGCGGCACCAAACTTAATGTTGATATGAGAAACTCTAACTGCAGTGGGTTTATAGGCATGGTTGAAGGTAATTTACTGCTACATCTTCAATTCCCTTTTGCTTTCAATGTTAGTTGCTGACTACACCTAGTGTGTTTAGCTACTTATCATGGAGGATATTAGGTTTTTAATCATGTACTCTAATCATAATGTTTGTGGCAGCTATGCGATTTATGGAGACTGATGTTGTCGCCATTATCGGCCCGCAATCTTCTGTTGTTGCTCATATCATATCCCATGTTGCGAATCAGCTTCAGGTTCCTCTATTGTCATTTGCAGCAACAGACCCCAGTCTTAACTCTCTGCAGTTTCCCTTTTTTGTTCAGACCACCCAGAGCGATCTGCACCAAATGGCAGCAGTATCAGACGTTGTTGATTATTATGGTTGGAAGCAGGTAACTGCCATTTACATTGACGATGATTATGGACGAAATGGCATATCAGCTCTGGGTGATAAACTTGCAGAGAGACGTTGTAGAATATCTTACAAGGTGGGGATTCCCCCGGATTCTGGAGTTAACAGGACCGACATCTTAGATATTCTTATTAAGGTTGCGTTAATGGAATCTCGAGTTATAATTCTCCATGTAAATCCTGATGTGGGCTTCGAGGTCTTTTCTGTGGCAAACCGTCTTCAAATGATGGGTAATGGGTGGGCATGGATTACTACAAGTTGGCTCTCGTCTGTTTTGGATTCTGCTTCTCCTATCCCATCAGAGACCATGGACTCAATTCAAGGAGTTCTCTTTTTGCGTCAACATACACCAGATTCAGATCGAAAGAGAGGGTTTTACTCTAGGTGGCGCAAATTGACTAGTGGTTCTTTGGGGCTGAATTCTTATGGCCTTTATGCTTATGATTCTGTCTGGCTAATTGCACATGCTATTGATGCATTTTTTAACCAGGGTGGTATTATCTCATTTTCTAATGATTCCAGGTTACGTTCTGTGAAAGATAGTGGTCTCCACCTTGAGGCAATGAGCATCTTTGATGATGGAAAACTTTTGCTGAATAACATATTGCAGAGTGATCTTGTTGGTTTGACAGGCCGTATCAAGTTTGATAAAGACAGATCTCTTATTCTTCCTGCATATGATGTTAATAATGTGTTCGGAACTGGGTTCAAACGGATTGGTTACTGGTCCAATTACTCTGGTTTGACTGTCGTACCTCCAGAGATACTTTACACAAATCCACCAAATCGTTCAAGTGCAAACCAGCAACTGTACAAAGTCATTTGGCCTGGGGATACACTGATCACGCCACGGGGATGGGCTTTTGCTAACAACGGGAAGCAACTGAGAATTGGCGTGCCGATTCGGGTCAGCTTCCGGGAGTTTGTATCACAAGCACGAGAGACAGACACATTCAAGGGTTTCTGCATAGATGTGTTTACAACTGCAATAACTTTATTACCATACCCTGTTCAATATCAGTTTATCCCCTTTGGAGATGGTGAAAACAATCCAAGCTACACAGAGCTGGTGAATAAAATCACGACAGGTGTGAGTGCATAGTAAAGTTGTTTGCAACTTCAAGTTCGAGTCTATATATTCCAGTGTCTGATTCGCTCATATTCTTGTTGCAGTTCTTTGATGCTGTTGTTGGTGACATTGCCATTGTCACCAACAGGACAAAAATCCTAGATTTTACACAGCCATATGTCGCATCTGGATTGGTTGTTGTGGCCCCTTTTAGGGAGTCGAACTCTATAGCCTGGACTTTCCTGCGACCATTTAGTGCCCGTTTGTGGATTGTCACCGGTTGTTTCTTCTTTGTTGTTGGCTTAGTTGTGTGGATTCTGGAGCATAGGATAAATGATGAGTTCAGGGGCCCACCTAAAACACAAATCATAACTGTTATATGGTGAGATTTCAAGTCACATGGACATTCTTCAAAATTTTCAGCAAAAGAGAAATATTTCCTCATACATGTCTTAATGTTACCATTCTTGCATCTGTGCCTGTTGTTTCTCAGTTACCGCTATAAAACGTTTCCCTTCTGTTTTTTGATCGGGGAAGCAATTTTCTTTCTGTACCATGATGCCTGGCTATAATTATGTACTTGTATTCTTGCAATTCAAGCACCATTTTGTAAAGCTGAGTGTATCATATGAGGGCAAGACATCAGAAAATATAACCCCAAATAACAACATCCTGCAAGTACTCGAAACAATCAGTGCTGACATACTTCTTTCTTAACCCATGCAGGTTCAGTCTCTCGACTCTATTTTTCGCTCATAGTAAGTGAAAATCAGATTCTTGCCAAGATTTTATGCTTATCTTGGACCATAAGCATCATATTTATTTGATTGAGGTGATTTCCTAAAACTTTTGCAGGAGAAAACACTATGAGCACCCTTGCGCGTTTTGTGCTACTTATATGGCTCTTTGTGGTCTTAATAATCAACTCAAACTACACTGCAAGCTTGACGTCAATTCTCACAGTTCATCAACTATCTTCTCCTATTAAAGGGATTGAAAGCTTGAAGGAAAGTGATGAGCCAGTAGGGTACCAGGTGGGTTCTTTTGCTGAATATTACTTGAGTGAGGAAGTTGGAATATCAAAATCTAGGCTTGTTGCCCTGGGATCACCAGAAGAATATGCTAAATCGCTCCAACTCGGTCCTGGAAAAGGGGGTGTCGCTGCCATTGTTGATGAACGTCCTTATGTGGAACTTTTCCTCGCAGGGCAGTGCACGTTCAGGATCGTGGGTAGAGAATTTACGAGAAGTGGCTGGGGTTTTGTGAGTACCTGCTTTCTGATCCATCTTTTCTTTCTCACGCTTAATGCAGAGCATTACAGCATTAGATCTAAATAAAGAACATGGAACTGATAGGAATGAACAGTTCTCGATTCAGAGTGGATTCACTAAAACGGATAAGATTTCCATGAAACATCTGTCTAAAAGTGCACTAACATTTTAAAAGGCTTATTTCACAAGATTATTTGCCCGAAACTATGTTTTCAAGGGAGTGGTTAGTTTCCATTGCTGATTCTTTCCATTCCGAATCCCTGGACATACATGCAGTGCACGCTACCATTATACAGGAACATATTTTCACGGGAATGGTTGTTTCCATCGCTGATTCTTTCCTCATCTCATCTGTTTGCTGCAAACCAGGCATTTCCAAAAGACTCTCCCTTAGCTGTGGATATGTCAACTGCAATTCTAGCACTATCAGAGAATGGCGATCTACAACGGATCCATGACAAGTGGCTGATGCAAAACACATGCAGTTCGGATACCTCTGAGCTTGAAGCAGATAAACTTCACCTCAGGAGCTTTTGGGGCCTCTTTCTCTTTTGTGGTATAGCTTGCTTGATTTCACTCCTCATATACGTCTTGCAGATTACACGATTGTTTTGTCGTGCTGCGCCTGCAGAATCTGCTTCTCCTGATCAATGTCCCTCACGTCCTGGGAATATCCGTAGACTATTGACATTAATGGATCAGAAGGAAGACCGAACAAAGAATGAGAGTAAAAGAAGGAAGTTGGAAAGATCATTCTCCAGGAAAGATCAGGACGGCGAGTCACTGAGGAATCCCAAGAGGAAAGAGACAGAAAGTACGATTGGAGCGACATCAGCATAAGCAAGCAAGCTTATGAAGGAACATTTTTATCCTTTTACAGTACTTTATACCTTGAAAGCTGCTGCTGCTGCTGCTTCTTGTTTTTTTTTTAAAACTCTTTCAGATGACATTGTGAAAATATTGGAGATAGTATAAGAGTAAGTTTATTATCTATCTTGTTTAGGAGATCATCTCTTCAAGAAGATAAGTAGCGAGTATAACGCTAATTCTTGTTCCCGATGGAGAGCAAAACCTATGAATTAGCTTCTCGGAAAATTCCCGTTTCTCTTGTAAATATAGAGGTGCCCACTGATAAACTTGATTGATTTGAGATTGTTCAATATTTATCTATAGCTCTACAGATTCTTGTTCCATGAGCATTAATGCACAATGCTTCAGTTGTTTGACCTTAACTCAGAATGTTATCTATCTTTCCATCTACTTCAGTTCAACATCAATGCATGGATCAGTTTCACTGAAATTTGCAGCAGCCACTACATTGCTGATATAGATCTATCCCAGAATCATGTATCAGATCAATAACAACATGTTGGCTGAGTTCTCTCTACACTCAAGTTAACTTTGCCTTCCAATTTCATAGAAACTAACTTGACTGTTACGAATCCAATCCGCAGACTGCTCTTCAGGTTCTTGACATTCAGCAAAATGAGTTTTGCTAGAAGGAAGAAGAAAAAAAATGGGAGGGGGAGGGAATCTGACAAGGGGTGGGGCCTATAATTGATAACTGTACTCTTAAATGGTCTTGTTGATATGCAACAACACGAATATCGATATTTTTGCAGCATTTTCTAAGTGACAGCCGACCTGCCTCACTAAGCAACCCTCAAATTCAAGAGGCCACACGAAATCTCTTGCTACAAGCGACGGCATTTGTATCGAGCCATGAACATTCGAGGTTTTAAAACAATGGAGAGTAGTGAAGACTATTAAAAATAAGAAAATAAAAAGATATTTCCAAACAATTAAAAGAAGCTTGTATTTATGGCATTCTTTTCTTAACATTTACAGCCTTAAACTCGTCTTGTTCTGTCTGGTCTTCTAAATTTTCAATATCCAAAGCAGTAGACGATGGATTCGACGGGGCTTTTCAAATGACCCAGTTACTCGTATCACTTTTCTGATGCCCTCCACGATTTTTTTTTTGTTACATTTTTTAAAAAACAATTATAAAAAACATTTTTAGTTACTTTTTTTTAAAAAAAAAGATTAATTAAAATAATATAAAATAAATTTTCACATGTAGAACATTTTATTTGAACTTCAATAAAATTAGAATTCTAAACAGAAAGAAGCAGCTAACTCGATAGCACACAGTTTTCGAAACAAAGAGAAGTGAGCCCTACAAGGGCCCCGATTTTCGAAAGCAGGGCATAGGCAAAGATACTTTCCCGAAGAAAGAGAGACAGCTTTTTGACCACGAAGGCCGAGGCAGAAAGAAAAGCCTTAGATCATGGAGACACTACACCCTGCCTGCCACCATCTGCTCACTCCACTCCATTCTCTTCAGAGAGAAAAAGATACTTTTCATGCCTTTAATTTCATCAGACAGACCACCAAAATATCCTGACAAATCCATTAATACCAACAAATTGATTGAATAAAGTTTGCAGTCACCAAGGCAAGGTGTATTTCGTCACATTACTTTTACATCAAATAATCACATTACACAAAAAGAGTTGCCGAAAGCCTCTTCAAGGCTCCTCCCATTTCTTGCTAATTAGTCATTGTTGTGAATACTTGCATGTACCATAACCTGATCGAGTCATTCACAGAAAAACAAAATGATTAACAATGGAACCATGACAGATACCCTTTTTTTAATTTTGTATGGAAAACTTTTTTACATATATATTAAAAATTTAAACAATATTATTCAACTTGACCCGGCCCATAATTAAACAATTTTAGGACTCGAAGGAGATGGTTTTGAAAAAAAAAAATTTTTTAAAAAGTAATGAGAAAAGGAGAAGGAATTCTTACTTGGATCGGAGAAAGTAACAAGTCCGGTGCCCTTGAAGTCACAGTTCCAGTAGTTTCTCCCGTGGATTTGATAATAAACATTCATGGCATAGGATGCATGTGCATGGAGCTTATCTGGTGCAAAACAATCGCCACTTTCATAAATCTCTCTGCAGTCCACACCACCTGGTCCGCAGCAAAAATCCAGCACAGCTTGAAGCACCTTCTCATCAGCATGAGGTTTAGCCACACACCAAACTGAAGGACCTCGTACTCCACTTGACATTTTCTCACCAAACCCTAATGTCCCTACGCTGCTACTGCAAAACTGGCAGCTCAAATCCACTTCATACACCTTAGATCCATCCCCATTAAACATCCCAAAATTCCTCTCACTAACACCACCCTCTTTTTTATTCTCATTAAACAAAGCAAACACAAATATCTCGATGTTCTTTTTTGGACTCATTGGTGTCCCTTTATTAGACTGTGCACGCTCAATCAACCTGCTATTGTAAGTCTTTGCGTTATCTGGTGTGGCAGCTTTATCACCTGATTCACCCTTTGATGGCCACCCGGATTCCGATATGGTCATCTCAACTGTCCGATTACCAAACCCTAATGCAATAATAGCTGACCTTACAGCATCAACTTGTGCATCTAACATATTGCTGTACTCATACCCTTTAGGGTCACGAACCCCGCTAGCATTTCCTAGTAAGGCATATTCCAGGTCAACCATACCAGGGTTGTCCCTGTAAGCAAAATAAGGGTAAGCATTGACCATAAAAGGGGAACCTGTGTCAGCCAAAAACCCTACAATTGAGGTCATAACAGGCATGAGTGTAGTTGCAAAAGTTGAAGCTGAAGGAGGGAACGAGGAAGCAAGAACTGCCATGCTATGTGGAGTTGTGACCTTAATTTTTCGGTCAAGTCCTCGTTGTACTAAAACAGAATGCAAGTTTTGCATGGCCTGGAAAAGTGCATTTGGCTTCAGGTGATCAGGATCTGTCGTTAAATACTCGTTACCGACGGCAATGGCAACAATGGAAGTGGCAGGAATAAAGGGCATCACGCGATTGGTGAACCATTCATCGGCAGCTGATGTGTCAGAGCTGATGTTTGCCACGTGGTAGTTTTCGACTGCTACGATGAGGTCAATTCCGGTGTTGGAAAACGCCCCGATGATTTCAGGGTTTGTGTCATATATTTTCACCTTGTCAATGAGGGTGGATTGAAGAAGCTGAGCTACTTTCCTTGGTGATGGCAAGTTGTTTCCAAGAGTGCCGTAGTTCACACCAACAGCAGAAACGTTTGGAAATGGGCTGAGAATTGCCAGGAAGAGAAGGACAAGGACAGAGGCAGGAGCCATTTTGGTTCAATTGGGGGTACTGGGCTGCTACTAGTGAGAGAATCTTGCATGGATAGAGGATTTATATACCAATATCTCTGAAGGAAAATGACACTGGCGTTTGCTAGAATTACTTGTCTAACCTAAGCACTATACGGATCAACTATTCTTGGTGCCAAAATTTGGGGAAATCCTGGACTGGGAAACAGTGCGATGCAAAAATTTCAAACTCCAAATCTAAAAGTGATGGCGAGTGGGCCACTTGTGTAGGGTAGCAAACGGTGGAGATAAAGTTTGTGGGGTTAAACTGGGATCCAACTGTAATTTTGTTCTGAAGGGATCTTGGATTATTTGGCTGACATATACGATAGGCCAGCATATCACACGTACTGGTTGGGATAGCGTTTAGTTCTCCCATGTATAATATAATCAACTAAAGTATCAAATAATGGTGGGTTTTCAACCTGTAAAGTGTAGAGCCTTTCAATAAACACACGTGAATGGTTAGATTTCTGTACCCTAATTTGGCTTTGTTAGTGCAGGAGTAAAATTTGAGTCCTGCAGTTGCATGATACTCCTAGTTGAAAAATGTGGTAGCCTATTGTTGCCAGAGTGAGGATAGAAAAGACATCGGGAGTTTGAAAAACTGCCCCCAACAATGTGAAAGAAACCAGTGCAGTCTCAGCTTGGACCCTACAGCAGTGAGTTTTCAAAATTTTGACAGAAAGGCAAATAATTGCACCTGCATGCATGATGACCACTCATAAAGTTATTGAAATCTGGACAAACCTACCTGGAATCCTCAAACCCAAACACAAATACTATCATGGATCCGGCTCAATATTCAACTCAAAAATCTTCAAGTATGGTGAAATGTAACATTTCTTTTAAGTTGTGCCTCTTCGGTGGTAAAAGAAATGTAACTAAAAGATGTTACCATTGGGTGGGTTACAATCGGCGTTTACAAGATGTGATATGATACAGTTTCTATGTACAAAACCTATAACTATTCTGTTCAGAGTAACCTATAACCATGCTAGATTATATTGCTGACTGTGTATTTACAAATAAATTCCTCCTCTTTCCAATGCATGTAGACCACTTTGTAAGCTTCAATCAAGAGTTTTGGAAATCGACGTCAAATATAACTCTCAAATCCTTCTGGACGTGACCCTAATAATTCTGTAATCTCTCGAGGGAGTTCCCTATAGTGATGTGACTTGTTGCGTATGGCCCGCAATAGCTCACGAGCGCTATCAAACGTATAACGCCTGCAGCGGCCAATGTTGTTAATGAATGCAGCTTCCATCTTTTCATCCCATTTTGCGTTGCGTGCCGGTGTTGCGGTACTTTCAAATGCATTTAAGAGTTCTGATTCATTCTCCCCAGTTCCACTCGATCACCAACATCTGGAGAAACGAGAGCCTTCTCTCAGAAGTCCAAAACAGGGGAAAATTCAAAACCTCCCGGGCTTTTGGCCTACAGCATATACAGGGAACACTTTATCACATGAAAAATAATACTAACAGAAGGTGTTATAATATAGGTCTCTTTTCAAATTACAGTAAAGGAGCATAAAAAAATCTTTTCAGATTGGAAGTGTAGGACAGTCTTACCTCTTCTCTGGGTTAGGATCCAAGGGACAAGATGAAAGATCCAAAGCTTCTGGTACATTCTCTACTAAGAATAGGTCCTTCCGGTCATTGACAATATTTACTTCAGGTCCAATATTATCACCGAAAGGGTGCATACCCCCTGATACAGAAAAGTAGAGCACAGCCTAAACTAAACACATCATCTAATGCACGTGTTTGGTGTCCACGGAGTAGTTGTTCAAATGCTTGCCAGCTTGAGCTTCCATAACCTGTTAGCCAGCTTCATTAGAAATCACAAGCAAAAAGAGGGGTGGATGAAAGCAGCAACAAGTCTCATGAAATGTGATCATTATTCGGATAATTGGACTGACAAATTTTTTTACATGATTACCGATTGGATGTTGGGTCAAGGAAGCCATGTCCCCACGAAGGCGCTTGCTAATGCCCATATATCTGAAAGCTTTGCACAGAAAGATTTCTCACTGACAATCAATACATTCTGAGGCTTTAAGTCCCTATGTATAATTCTAAGTTCATGCAAATGGGCAATCCCAGAAACCACATCCCTGCAGAAATATAGAGTTCATCAACTTTTGTCCAGTTTCTTAGGTAATCTACTTGATTGGTGTAGTTGATTCAAGAGCAGGGACCATCTTAATGACATGAATTCTGATCTGACTGAATTTAAAATGTCTAAAACAAAACATTATCATAGTGCTGATTACGATTTTTCTATAAGACCTTAAAAGAAGTATTCTGCATATAATAAAGAAGCACATGCACTATCCAAGGCAAAACCTTCATTCTTTAATTACTGTTCTAGAATGTACAGACCTATGCATGAATTGCTAGGAAAAAAGAAGAGAAATATTAACTCGTGTCATTAAGTTTAAGTTTTAACAATTGTGTTGACGGATAGCCATTGGCCTTCCACAATTCAACATTCTTGTTATGTTCTGGCATTGAATGTAGTCGAACCATATACTCAGGCAAGTGGTTGGAAGCTATATCATTGGATGGTATTTGAGTTTGCAAAGATTTGGGGTTATCATAAACGAAGTCATTCAAGCTGCAAGTGCAGCGTTCAAATGAAAGATAAACAGAGTCTTGATCATATTCCACCCCATACCATCTAACAATATTTGGATGTTGATCCGAGGCAATAAGTTTCTGAATCTCTTTCAAAGCCAAAACGTGATGGGTTTGCACCAAGCGCTTCACAGCCACATGAGACCCATCATACACTCCATCATAAACTCCCTCAAGCACCATTACTCCCCTCAGCAATTTCTTTGTTGGAAACTAACAACTTGCCAATTCTACAACCATCAACATGATCAGTAAAATTCAATAACAAATTCCTTTCATTTCCTTCAACAGGGAAAGTTCCATTGGTTTCTCTGACCATGCTCTGAAGTCAGACATGTTTCTGCACTCTCATTATTGGAATTATTCTTGTTGTTTCCTGACCTCCGATTTTTCTTCTTTTCTGGCATCCCAGATTGGGTTTGAAGTTCCTCAATAGGTTTATTCAATTTGCCCTGTTTTCTGGATGCTAAATATTTGTAAAAGATGAACCCTATAATTGACAAAACAGCTGTCATAATAGGCCACACGTGAGACTTTGCTATCATTTCAGAAGTTGGGATTATCGCATTCACCGTGCCACTGTTTCCACTGAAAGGCGCCAATATCCCAGGGATTTTGGCCTCAGAAGCGGGAAACGCAAGCAGAGGTATGTCTCCCCTCGTGGAAAGAGCCGGCTGAAATCTAGGAACGTGTCCGAAAGGAGGTTATTGGGTGTGTTTGACATTGCTTTTGCTTTTGCGATTGAGGTTGAAAAAAATCAGTTTCAAAAAAAGCACTTTTACTGTGGTTCAAAATAAGCAGTGAAGTGTTTGGTTAAAACTGTGGTTGAGTTGGAGGTTGAAAAAAAAAGCAGTTTTGGGTGTATGGTTACCAAGCTTTTCATATTGCTTTTAACTTGTGAAATTACTTTAAAGGGTATATATATATATATATAATTTTTTTTTAAATATTGTAAATTTAATAAATATAATAATATAATGTAATTAATAATTCATGAAAAAACAAATATTAATTTTTATTCTCTCATCAATCAAAAAATAACAGGGTTGTGGAGTGCAACGAAGTCACGCGTCATTTTTTTTCATCAGAAAAATACATTTTTTTTTGTTATTTTTAAAATATATATATTTTTAAATTCGAACTAGGCCTCACCCAGCTAAATGGGCCGGCCCAGCTTGGGCTGGGCCGAGAGCAGCCCAGCCCAGTTTCACGCAGAAGAGTGAAACGGTGCGCTGCACTGTGCACGTCTTCTTCGCGTGACAGTGCAGCGCACCTGTGCACGTGAAATAGAGGTTTCCGACCGACCACGACGAGAGCTTCAACGGAGGATACCGACGGGTAGAGGAGGCCGAGGTGGTTCTTCCTGTGGTGGTGGAGTCTGAAATGGTGGCCTGTGGTGGCCGGAGGCAGCGTTGGAAGGTGGCGGTACTGTTCACCGACCACGACGAGAGCTTCAACGGAGGATACCGACGGGTAGAGGAGGCCGAGGTGGTTCTTCCTGTGGTGGTTTCATCGTAAATGGTGGCCTGTGCTGGCCGGAGTTAGCGTTGGAAGCTCTCAGCTTCCATGGCTGTTTTGGGCAGAGAGAGAGAGAGAGAGAGCCATGCACAACCATTTCTAGTCATTTTTCATATTACGATGATCAAAACAGCCATGTTTTCCTTCATTTTTCTAGTCATTTTTCTTCATCAGACATGGCGAGGAGGCTTCGGGTGTGTTTCATTTTTCTTCTCTTCATCACGCGGGGTAGACATGCAAAATATAAATTAAACACATTGATGCAAGAAAAGCCGTTTCAATCTCGCACTGGCGATGCAAAAAAAGCATCAATTTCCAGCTTTTTTTGAATCGGCGTTTTGAACACAATTTGGTGTGGGTCCCACACAAAAAAAGTGCTTTTTTTTGTTAACCAAACACCAAATTGTGGTGCGATCTGCGATTCAAACACCTTCATTATCTGGAACTAGAAGAAAGGTGCCACTCGATCACATCTGTGTCCTCATTTGCATCCAGAGACAGCCCACCAAAAGAACTCTGAATAGTGAATACCCTGACATTGAAATTCAGCTTCAATATCCGCAAATGTCACATTCCATAAAATCTCAGTGGAGTTTGGAGAATAGTGTTGAAGCACATAATCTGTCCTCGTGATATAAACCAGATGCTTAAAAGTTCCCAAATCAACATCACCAGATTGTTCCAATTCTCCAGCATGTTTCGATAACATAACAGCATTCCCTTCAAATGCTTGAACCCCCAGCTTTGAAGCAGCATAATCAAACTTATATGTGCGAATCACTCTCCCCGTCTTGGGATCAACAAGAAAAGCAGTAGTCTTTTTTAATCCCTAAATAATTTCTCCATCCTCAGATATATGCGGCATCATTCTTATATATTCAACTGCACTCAGTGACAGTTTCCGCTGCACAAAAATCAGTGACAACAAAGTACTCGTTCTCCAATTAAACAACAGACCATCCAACAAACATACATATATTTTCTTTAAAAAAACCATGTCATTATCAATAATTAACCATCTAAGCGCCTGTGATTTTGCAAACGAAAAAACATTAAATTTGATACTTCTTTATGGGTTTTTCAACCATTTTTACATCTTCAAATCAGAAGCATCTAAAAGAACCTAAAAAAAGTCCTAACGCATTTTGAAAAAAGCTTTCAACCACACCGGCTGAAATCCTCAAAAATTAAAGCCCAAAGCATCAAACAAATACAACAAGTAGTTTCGCATTACCAATTTTCAGAAACGCTGGCTAATCAGGTAATGCTCCCAGTCATCTCCACAGTCTATATAAAATAGATCCTTACTAAGTTCAGAAACAATGTGCCTATCATCATCATTGCTAACTGTAGCCTGATAAGAAGAAGAATAAGAGACGATCCCGCCGGAAACGACCACCGGATTTTCCTTAAATTAGGATCCACCAAAATACACTGTCCCATCCAAACCAGCCACTACAACCACATCTTGTTGATTACTGCATCAATATGAATTGTGATTGATTAAACAAAAATTGATGTAAAATCTATAAAACTCAATCAAAAAAACCTTGACTAGTGCATAAGAAAGTATTAAATTTAATGAAAAAAAATTATAATCGGTTTAATTTAATTAAAAACCTTGACTAGGCTCTATATAGTTGTTCTGATCACTTCCCCTGTGCTTTGATGCACACTACAGTGGTTTCAAAAACGTCAAAAGAAGGCCTTGAGTGAAGCCTTGGAGAAAATTAAAGC
The DNA here is from genome assembly GCA_009078335.1 of Salix brachista. Taxonomy (NCBI): domain Eukaryota; kingdom Viridiplantae; phylum Streptophyta; class Magnoliopsida; order Malpighiales; family Salicaceae; genus Salix; species Salix brachista. Next base: position 373,949 of record CM018573.1, on the reverse strand, counting down.
TGGTAAGTCTGTTTAGTCGCTGCTAGAAACAACATTTTTGATGACGAATGTTTAGCTGCGTCTACAATTATATAAAACTACACCGTGCTGGGTTCCTTAGTTTAATGCTACTAGGCTTCATATCGTTGCTGATTACTGTGGGTACGAGAGCTATATTCAAGATACGCATCCCTGAGAAATACGAGAACCTTATGCTTCCCTGCAAAAATGATTACGCTGGAGACAGCTATGAGGATAAAAATGGTGGTAAAGGAGGTGACGGCGATGATGGAGGTGATAATAAGAGGAAACTACTTTCATTTGCCGGAAACGTAGCCGTCCACAGAGTTTTGGCGGCAGCTGCTGGTGGTGACGACTATTGCTCCGATGTGATTTTCAAAGCTAGCTTCTTTTGATTGGCAAGAATTGAAGAATATGGTAGCTAGAGATGGAAATCTGATAAATCCCTCTTCTCTTTATTTGGTTGCAGGGTAAAGCGTCATTGATTTCGCAAACAGGACTGCACCAACTGCACATATTTATATCTGTTCTTGCCATTTTTCATGTTCTTTACAGTGTCGTTACTATGGCACTCGCGCAGGCAAAAGTGAGTTCCAATTCTATAATTAGCTTAAAATTCTAGCGATGCATCTAGAATTCATGCTAGACGTCTCCAATGACTTCGTTACGAACAGATGAAGAAATGGAAGGCTTGGGAAGAGGAGACTTCGTCACTAGAGTACCAATTTACGAACGGTATTATTTTTTTTCTACATTTTATTTTCATAAGTAGTTTTTATGGTGTTCTTACATTTAAAATATATATTGATTTTTATTTTTTTTGAAAAAAGTTTCCACTTTTTATCGATGTATTTTATCTATCCAGAGTTAATAATTTTATATTAACCGATTATATACACATTTATAATAAGATTTATTTATTTTTAGATATTTAAATTTTAAAATAAACATATTCATGACATAGCCATTAATAGCAATAGCATCCGTTACGTTCTGCTGCATTAAAACCATGATTTAAGGAGTTGTTTGCCTTTAAGCTCTTTTCAAAATCATTTTGAGAATGTTAAAATTGTAAGAACATCACTTCTTTTTTTTAAATAACAATTTCAACACCAGAAACACAATAAATAATAAATGTGAATATGACATTGGATCTCTTGCGAGCCCATTTAGAAATTAATGGGCCTTCTTATCAATTTTTCAGATCCAACAAGATTCAGACTTGCTCGTCAGACCTCCTTCGTGAGGCGTCACTCTGGCATCTCCGCAGGGATCAAATGGATTGTAAGCTTATTTATGCCATTTATGTTCTCTATTACCCCAACTTGAAAACCAGCTCTGCATGGAAGATAACTATGCAAAAATCTAGATCCTGACCGGGCCAAACAATACCCAACATGTTATTTGACAGGTTGCGTTCTTCAGGCAGTTCACTGGTTCAGTGACGAAGGTGGATTACATGACTATGCGACATGGATTTATTAACGTAAGTTGCCATCGTCATCTTGATTGTAGATTTGAAGGCTGAATATGTTTCTAGTCCAGCTGCGAACTAGCCAGTGGATTGCTGATATATATAGCATTGATTGGAGGCACATTTCGCTCCAAATAGCAAGTTTGATTTCCACAGGTACATCAAAAGATGCATGGAAGATGACTTCAAGCAGGTTGTGGGCATTAGGTATCTTCTTCGACACATATTTAGTGCTTAAGCTCAAAGAAGTGGTTTGAGGCTACTGCTGTTTTACTGTGTAGCCTGGCCTCGATGTTAATTTATTATGATTTTTACAGCATGCCACTCTGGGTTTTTGCCATCCTATTTCTGCTGTTGAATGTCTACAGTGAGCCTCTCTTACTCTATTTTTTTTTTTTTTTATCTTTTTATGAACTTGGTGGTATTGATCGGTCATGGCTTGGCTCATTAATGGTGCAGGATGGTACACGTTCACCTGGTTGGCGGTTGTGCCCCTTGTTGTAAGAAATGCACATAAATATTCATTAAATTCTTTCCTCGCGGAACATTAACTTGTTCCTTGTATCTATCTTCTTGATATGCCCTCAATGTGCAGATACTTCTTCTGGTGGGAACTAAGCTTGAACTGGTTATCATGGAAATGGCTCAAGAAATCCAAGACAGAAGTCATGTTGTTAGAGGAGTTCCAGTGGTTCAGCCTAACAACAAGTTCTTCTGGTTTAATCGACCCCATTGGATTCTCTTCTTGATACATTACACGCTGTTACAGGTATACATATGCATCCCCATTGCTGATCAGATTTCAAACCCGATAATTACCAACTAATTACTCAAAATATACGGAATGTTTACTACCTACTAATGCTGATCCATTTTTACAGAATGCGTTTCAAATGGCCTTTTTCCTGTGGACATGGGTAAGAGCTCGTATTTGATTTTTTCCCTATAATTTCCTGCAATTTCACTTGAGAAAGCACATGCCAGGTCAACCGGATGTCGAGAGTGTCATAGCTCGGCGATGTCTTACGCGTCCGACACCGAACTCTCGGAGCTTGAAGGTTCCCCTCGAGATAGGCTCGAGTCAAGAAAACCAGATCACCATCAAGAACAAAGTGAAGCCCACAGTGCTGATTTTTCCTTTGTGAAACTTTGATGGATCCCTCTCCTTTTTCCCTTCATGAACTCTTGTTGTTTGTATAGTTAACACTAGTTTAATGGCCCGCACTTCGTTGCGGGTGGAACAAATAATTTTTACAACTGTTCAGATTAAAATATAATATTTATACATGTAAAGTTTGATATAATGAAACAAATCAAAATACTCTGTTATAACAACAGTAACATCGAAGTGTTAACTTCTAAAATTATCATCACTCTTACTGTCAAAACAATAAAAATTATCAAAATACCTCGAGAGAAAAAAAAACTTAAATTATTATTATTATTCTTAATATTAATATTATTATTCCGTAATAACCAAACAAAATTAGATCAAAGACTAAAAGAAGTCTAAAAACATTAACAAAAGAACAAATAAAAAAATAAAATAAATGATAAAACAAAAATAAAAATTATTACCTGAAAAAATATCATTTCACTTGAAAATTAAAAAAATTGACCGCACTATGTCGCGGGCTGAGAAATATTTTTTTATGATTGCTGGGATTAAAGAAATTAATAGGATTTGTTGGTCTAAAATTAAAATATAATATCTATATATACAAAATATAATATAATAAAACAAATTACCACGCCCTATCATCAAAATAGCAAAATCAAAGTTTTAACATAAAAAATTATCATTGCCATTACTGTCAAAACAATTAAAATTATCAAATTATCATGAGAGAAAAAACATTCAAAAACATTCACAAAAGAGTAAGTAAGAAAAATAATTAAATTTATTATTATTATTATTATTATTGTGTTAATAAAGAATAAAAAACCAGAAATAAATGAAAGACAAAAAACATTGTAATAACTTTAACAAAAGATGAGACAAAAAAATAAAATCAAAATTATTAGGCAAAAAAATTAATCTAACTTGAAAATATAAAAAAAAAACCAATAAAAAACTAAAAGATAGAGCAAATAAAAAAATATAATAGATGATAAAACAAAAATAAAAATTATTAGCTGAAAAAAATCATTAGCGGCTATAACCGTATTTAGCCATTTAAAAAAATATTAAAAAAAAAGGTTGCGCCAGACCGGACCGAACCGGACTTGTCGTACGCGCGTAATTACATCCGTGACCCTCAGCCGAAACTTTTTTTTGTCCTATTATCAGGGTTAAAATCGTTGAAACACTGTTAAAAAAACGGGAAAAAAATCAATCAAAGAAAAAAAAATCAATAACTTTAACAAAAAATAACCAACCAAAAAATGAAAAACAAATATAAGAAAAAAAAATAATTTGACGTCAAAATAAATAAATAAAAATAAAAAAAAAACAATCAAAAGAAATAAAAGTAATAAAAAACAATCAAAAGAAATAAAAATGAAAAAAAAAAAAACATAAGTGAAAAAAAAATAAAAAAAGCAAACAAAAAATAAAAAGAAAACTAAAAGCAAAAAACAAATTGTAACTCGCGCTAGTAATAAAAAACAATCAAAAGAAAAAAAAAACATAAGCGAAAAAAAAAAAAGCAAAAAAAAGAAAAGAAAATTAAAAGCAAAAATCAGTTGTAACTCGCGCTAGGCAGGGATCGAACCCTACCCTCCTTGCACAGGTGCGCCTGTTTTCCAGTAGGCCACTGGATTTTCTTTGTTATCTCTGTTAAAAAATATATAAGTATCATAAAAATAGCGAATCAAACCGACAGTTCACAGTGATTACTGTTCAAAAACGAAAAAAAAAAAAAACTATTGAAATCTACAGTGTTTTCACTCACAAGCTACAGTGTTTTCCTGAGCTCTTTTAGTTTATTGTATAATTTAGTCCAATTTATTATTTCCACCCCCGAATTTTTAATATTTCAAATCCGTAGACTGACTCATTGCAGGGAAAAAATAATAGAGATAGAGAGATTTATGTATCAGATTGAACAGGAGATCGTCGGTAATACCACGTAACATGAACATAATGAGGAATCATTTACTTGTCTCGAGAAATCATTTTAACTCGCGAACTTAGACTTTAAGCTATAGTTTATCCAATATAATATAATGAGGACTTACAATATAATTTATGAAATATAAAATAAAGCATGGTTGATGTATTAAAGGGAGTTAAATTAACATTTGATAATTGAAGGGTCCAGCAAAGATTTAAACAAATTACAAAGATCCAAATGATCTGAGATTGGTGAGACGGTGGATGAATATAGTATACAGAAATCGAAAGTGCATGCACCCACCAGATTAAAAAAATAATTAGAATACTTGTCATGAAAGCATTTGCAATTAAACAATCTCGGGCAAAAATCTCAGTCATGGTGAATAAAACAGTAGGCATAAATTAGTTTAATAATTATTAATTGCCTTAGGAACAGCTCAATTAGGCTAAGCATCTAACTCTCTCTCCCTCTCTCTCTCTCTCTCTCTCTCTCTCTCTCTCTCTCTCTATATATATATATATATATATAATTTCAATGAAAAATGAAATAAAAAAATGTTATTTTGTGCATTCCATTAGGAGAAAGAGTTTCCCATGTAGCAAAAAAAGTTATAAAAAATATAACTTTAATTATATTCTAAAATTTCATGTTTTTTTATGATAGTATATCAAAATTATATTTAGCTAGTGTTGAGAATAAAAAATTAGAAACATGTCTAATTAAAAATAAATACATAAAATAAATTGAAAAATATTTTAAAAAAACAAAGTAGGTGCATGAAACCATAGCCAAACATTATTTATTTTTTTGTCTGAAACAATAACCAAATAGTATTTAAAAATTATTATTATTTAGTTACTTTTAAATAATTTGGTGGGTTTATCTCTAAAAATCTTAAATCGTATTTTTACCAGGAAAACCTATGGTATATACGGCTTAATATATATAAAATTAAAATGACATTTTTTTTGTATTAGAGTTGTTCTCAAAACAAAATTTATAAAAATAAAAGGAGTTTATATAAAAAGCAATATTTTTAAAAAAATGAATACATTTAATTATTCATTAAATAGATTAACGTTTATCTCCGTGTTATCATCGTAAAAATCGATAAAATACGAACATAGCTATCGAATTGATAGAGATCAGAAGATTGCTAATTTTGGTAAAAATAAAAACATTAACGAAATTTTGGTAAAAAAAATAAAAAGAGGAGAAAAAAATGTAAATAGTTGCTGCAAATTAGGGATTTTAATGACCCAAAGTGCAAAACAAACATTAACAAGCCGGTAAAAACACTATTTATTAAAATCAAGCCGTTGCCCAAAAAACAGTGTTGAAAATTGAAATAACAATAATAAATAAATAAAAAAACGCATTTTTCAGTCTCAAAGTGTGGTCTAATTCAGTCTTTTTCCTTAAAAAATAATTCCCCTCCTCCTGTTCCACCAAGTTTCTCTCGCTCTCTCTGATTGATGACCACTTTGAACCCAATTTTACTTCACTAAACCACTGCAGAATACAAAGAAATGCAACAATTTTTTTTCCACATAGATTTACATAATGTGTTAGTCACAGGGCTTAGAGGGTAGTTGGATTTAATTGAAAATTTTGAACTTTTTTTTAATTTTTTTTCTCTCTAAATAATGGCTAGGCGACATGGATGGCAACTCCCTGTCCATACTTTTCAGGTACATTTCTTTCTTTCTTTTTGCTTGATATGTGTTTTTTTTTTCAGATTATGAGTAAAGATTTAGGCTTTATTTTGGTTTTTTTTTTTCCCTTTTGCATTAAATTAGTGCAGTGGAATTATCTTGCTCTAATATGAGAGAAACACAACAAAAATTTGTGTTTGTCTCCATGTAGGGGTGTCCAAATTTGAAGGTAAATTTTTTGTTAGCAATGGCTTGGTTTATGAGATAAATGGGTTGTTGAAGTTTGGATTTCTAAGTCAAATGGTTGTCGAGATGGCTTGATGTGACCTCTCTTTACAGTAATTTGCATAATCTTGTTCTATTTACGCTGCCCACTTTCTAAGAAAAACAAGGTGAGTCTAGTCAGGGAGGGAGGGACCTGCTTGTGTTGTTGAGGTAAGAAAACAAAAGTCAAAAGTTAATGGTTAAAGATCATATGAGTGGATATTGTTTAGTAGTGTTTTGCAAAATGTTGATGTTATAGATGGTTTATGCATGATGGTGTTCGGTCAAATGAGTTTTGATGGTTCTGTATCTTGGGGAAGTTTGTGAATAAGCTTTGTTGTTTGTTGTTAAATTTAAGTACTGATGCTGAACGTTTCCGGTGCACAGCTCGTGGCTATCACAGTTTTCTTCGTGCTATCTGTTGCATTCTATGCCTTTTTTGCTCCCTTTCTTGGGAAGGTCATTTATGAATATGTGGCTATTGGTGTTTATTCTGTACTGGTAAGCACAATGATGCTCTTCCCTGCCTTTTTTATAGTGATTGATTTCTTCTTTGGGTTTTTTTTTGCTGCCTTATTGCATTTTCCCTCTTTTCTGATTAATTCTCAGGCGCTCTCTGTATTTATTCTATATGTCCGATGCACTGCAATTGATCCGGCCGATCCTGGAATTCTAATAGAAGCTGATGAGACAGCTGGCCATAAATCTGAAAATGGCACAGATCTTCCTGGTTAGTCTACTTTCCATGCAGTTCTCTCTCCAGAAAATCAATGAATTGCAGATTTAGATTGGTGTCAACATTTGATTGGGATGTATAACATGGATAATGAAAACACTCAAGTAGCAGCATGTGCCTCTCGGACCCTTAGAAAGGAAACTTGAAGCATTCTGAAACTTTGTTTAGAAATGATGATAATCATGCTATTGTGGTGTCTAAAGCCTAAACTGGGTGTCTTAAGTGTTTTTGGTTTGTATCAGTTTTTCTCCGTTGCATGACAGGTGTAGGTGGGCAATTGCTCAACCTTTTTATTGAAATGAGCATATTGTCGACTGTGGAGATATGAAACTTCTGTCAAGGATATAAGCTTTTTCGTAATCTTTTTTTTTTTCCTTTTTTGAAACAAAATTATAAGAGCTTCATGGTCTTTGATCAGGAAATTCTGCTGAAGAACCTAGCAAGATAAGGTTAAAAAATGGAGGGAAATCCTATAAATATGGTTCAAGTTGGTGTTCAAGACTTGGAGGTTTCTTTTGCTGTTTTCTTGTGAAACACGATTGCCGTAAAGATGAAGATATTCTACAGGAAGAATCTGGAGAGGATGCTTTGTTCTGCACACTGTGCAATGCTGAGGTGCAGATTTATTCCATAAGGATTTATTTTGATTGCCTGGGATAGATTTCCTTTTAATGTGGAATCACCTGCCCACAAACAATGCACACACAAAAATGCTGGAAAGTGAAAAATAAGGTAAAAGGTAGAAGGGGAGATTAAACAAAAAGGAGAAACAGCAGGTCAGCCTGTCAAGGAAGTCTTATTTTATCAATTGAGTTAGTTACCCATAGTTGAAGAATTATTACCTTAATGGCAGGGAAGAATAACATTCTGTAGGAGAGTGCGTGTTCCTTTTCCTTCCACGCTTTTCTTTTTGAATAAAGCTCGCATATTATATTGTGTTGCTGATTTTTCTCTCTCTTAGGTACGCAAGTTCAGCAAACATTGCAGAAGTTGTGATAAATGTGTTGATGGATTTGATCATCACTGTCGGGTTAGTTTTAGATGTTTATCCTTGTTGTTTCTTATCCCTTCCGCAATATTGGGCCTTATGAAATATATGTTCGATGGTGCAGTGGTTGAACAATTGTGTAGGGAGGAGAAACTATATCACATTTGTTTCCCTAATGGCAACAAGCCTTGTCTGGGTAAAATTTCCGATTTAGTTTGTTATTCGTTTCTTATTTTTCTTGCTTCATAAATTTCTTGCACCAGATATCTTCCCCAGATCCAAACAAAATATGCTTTCTCATCTTTGTCTACCTTTGTGTCTGGCTGGTAGCTTGTTGTTGAATTTGGAGTTGGTGTTGCTGTCCTTGTTCGATGCTTTGTAGATAGAAAGGGCATGGACCATCAAATAGTGGATAAACTTGGCATTGGATTCTCACGCCCCCCTTTTGCAACAGTAGTGGTATGCTTCCCAATTTCTCTGTCGATTTATACAAGATGTCTACATAAACATAGTATTTTGATCATGTTGATCGGAAAAAGGTACTTCAAGTTTTATAAACAAGTGTTGTCTGGTTGTTGTTACTTTATGATCAACACATTAGGTGAGAGACAAATGTGCATTTCTTATTGTTATTATTTATAACAGGAAACAGGATGCAGAAAATTATCATCACTGTGCTATTATTAGAAAACTTAACCTATTGGTGTTGTTGAAGAAATGATAAATTCATCCTTACAGATGCTAGTTTCATACCGCTACTCTAGTATATTATGCATGAAAACTTTACAGTGATCTTAATTGTGGAATTTTTGTTTTGGTAACATTGAGTTTTTTTGCTGTTGTTTTGCATATTTCTTTAGATATACATATGATGTGGCTGGAACTGGAGTATGCCGTGTCTTTTACCACAATAAAGTTTCCCTTTGTTAATGCTATACAATTGTATTCTACAATGTTAACTTGACAATGGTTTCAGGCTCTGTGCACATTCCTATCTTTGCTTGCCACTGTGCCTCTGGGGGAACTATTTTTTTTCCACTTGATTCTGATTCGAAAGGTGTGGTCATAAATAGCCTTGCCTCCTCTCTTACCATGTTTGTCACCACTGTAGGATGCAATTAGTGATGTTTTTTTTTTATCGTTGCAGGGTATCACAACATATGAGTATGTAGTTGCCATGAGAACTCAGAGTGAACCACCTGGACCATCTGTAGATGGAGGAGAGCAGCAAAGTCTGCCATCTTCACCAACCAGTTCAGCTGTTACTGCAGTGAGCGGAAGAAGCTCTATAGGAATGAGTTTGCAATATAAAGGTGCCTGGTGTACCCCTCCAAGAATCTTCATGGACCACCAGGTACCACTTCCATATAAATTAAGTTGTTATAAAAAGTTGGTGTTGCCTATGTTGGACTTAAGACGTAAGCATAGCTTGATTCTTCTCTGTTCTTGATCTACTGCTATGACTGCAAAACTTTTCTTTGAAAAGGAAGAATTCAACTACAATTAGTATTCATTATTTTATTCCATAATTAAATTTTTTTAACAGAATAAGGGTAAAATTTGCTCCTTTTTTTTTGTTACAATTTGCTATGCACTGCTTTATACCCTTTGGCATTTCATGTTCCCTTTTCTTAACCTTTTATAATGTGGTTGGAGTATTATTAAATTTTGGGCTGTTAATGATCAGGATGAAATTATTCCACATTTAGAGAGAGGACGCTTGCCATCCACAGTTGATCCAGATGCAATACAAGAAGCTGACAAAGCCAAAAAGTTACCACAGCGTCCAGTTCGAATCAGCGCATGGAAACTTGCAAAATTGGATTCCAATGAGGCTATTAAAGCAGCTGCAAAGGCTAGAGCATCATCATCCGTTCTACGTCCCATAGGTTCTCGATATAACCCATATGATGCTGATCATTTATCCAGTAGCAATTTTAGTGGAAGGAGCAGCCCGATTAGTACTGATCAAGGGTTTCAAAGTAAAAATGCTAGAGCAGTGATGCCAGGTCTATCTCCATCCTGGACCAACTCATATCCAGCCAGCAATGCTAGTCATGCTAGCAGGGATGACACTGGATCATGCCATCAGAGTCTTGGCAATTTTAGCAGTGCTAATGTCTCAAACCTTGCCACTTCTCCAGTACAGCAGCAAACTTCAAGCAGAGACCACTTCAACCCCATTTATCAAACCTCAGCAGATGAATCTCCTTGGTCAGTAAGACAAAGTGAAGTAAATGGGAATCCTCTTCATGAGAATGTGGCCCAGATTCCTATGAGAAGAAACTTGGGTGCAGCGGAGAATATGAGAACAACTGTTTACTGGGATCCAGAAGCTGGACGCTTTGTCTCTTCTACAAGAGGTGCTGGCTCTTCATCCCAGGTTCGGGGAACTGAGCTTCTGTACACAGATCAATCTATATTTTTTGGAGGTCCCCTTGTCAAAGAACAGCTAAGCAGAGGGGGGAGGACTGGTGGTTCATTGGGTCCGAGTCAGGATAGAGGACCCGCCTCAAGTCATTATCAGCAAAGCAGATCACAGAGGGGTGGCCAACTTCCTGTGTTTGTCCCAAGCGATTCCCAACAAAACCTATATTCATCTAGGTCTCCTTAGAGCACTAAAATGAGAGAACTGTAATTTGTTTTTCCAGATGCATCGAGTTAGGTTCTATACAATAACATTCCCACTTTCATTTCCTGTGCAGTTTTTTTTTTTATATATATATATATATATATATATATATATATATATATATATATATATATATATAATCCTGTTCTTGCTAACAACCTCTATAATCAGTGCAATCGCCAAAGGACATGGGGTTTACAGCAACACATACATTGATTGCTGAGAACTTGTGTCGACTTTATAATATGGTATTCAAGTCAAGCATTCCTGCTTTGGATGTAAATGGGCAAGGCCAAGGCTAATGGAGGTAAACCAAGTCAATCTCTGCCAGGCTACGTTTTCCAAGATGCAAAATTAGGATAAAAAGATAAAGAAGAAGCTAAAACGCCGTTGCCGGGGATCGAACCCGGGTCACCCGCGTGACAGGCGGGAATACTTACCACTATACTACAACGACTTCGTTGGAATCAGGCTATTCATTGTTTTACAAACTTAAAATAGCTATACAAAACATTCAATTATTTCTCACCTGGTGTAACTGTATAGATATCTGAAGAGAAAATGAATAGTTATCAAGCCTGACCTGGTCTTGAGGTGTAGCCCAAAACAAAACAAAAAAACATTGTTTGGAGAGTCAACTCGGTTAAAACTTATATCTATATTTTGAGCATTTGGCAGTGTTGTTGATGAGAAATATGGTAGGGATCGAAGTGATATAAACACTAAACTTTCCATGATTGGGGCTGGAAACTTATCTTAACCGGGATATAAACACTAAAGTTTCCCATATCTGGGACCCATTTTTAACCAGCAATCATATGGAGGATCGGGGCTGGAAACCTGTCTTTGTGGGCGATTGCTGGTTAAAAATGGGTACTCTTGCTAACCCGGTTATTGTAGTGCATATCTCAGATGTGGAGTTAAAGGTGAAGGACTCATGGGAGAATGGAGTATGTGTCTTCGATAAACTAAGGATTGTTATTCCAGGTGATCTGAAGCAGAGGATAATGGCGATTCCCATCCCTACAGTTTCTGATCTGCAGAGTTTCCTGGCTTGGATTGCTGTAAACCAGCACAACGAAGAACAAAAAAAAGAAGAATTGAGGTGTGCTTAGCAGTTCTGTAATTAAATATATTTTCTCAGCACAATCCAACAAGTACTTGGAATTGAGGGTAAAGACCAAAAAAACAAGAGAAACACTACCGGTTGACTCTGCTTGGTTGTAAGAATGCACGATATTTATAAGCTGCTATCATGTATCAATTAGATGGAAAATAATTAAAGAATTAAAAAGTTATTATAATACGATGATTAATTAAAAAATAAAAATTATGATTATTTTTTCAAATAAAAAACAAATTACTACTAGAAACAAGAATTTTAAGAAACAAAGTGTTGACTCGGGTGTAATGAAGGGGTAATTAAAGATTTTTTTTCTCATTATTTTTTTTATTGCTTACTATTTCATATCAAGATTTCCTCTGTTGACTTATGAGTACTTGATGAATGTGGGATAAAAAACTCAAAAGGCCTACTACTGGCTGCTAAAAAAAATAATCCAGCCGAAGATAACAAGTGGTGCCGGCTTACTATACTTCATGCTCCGGAGAAGATCAAGAGCCTGATTTGGTTGTTGTTCCATGGTAGCCTTCCTATTAACTCACTTCGATATCAACGGGGGCTGGCATTAAATCCTACCTTACTGAAGAAACCTATTTCCACTGCTTTATGGCCTGACAAATCTGGTCCAAGCTGGGATTTACTTCGGCTATTTCGTTTTGAACGTGGTGTGTTGCTTCTCATCACTCCTGCTTCAGCTGGCGATGGCCTTCTATTCTTGTCAGGGATTTGGTGGATGTAATATGCATATTTCTGGGACTCCTGCAGATCATTTTGTTGTGGGGTTTACTGGATTTGAGACCAATCTTCTTCCCAAGTTATTGGCTTTCAAGTCTAGTCTTCAGCTTGCCACCCAGCTAATCTGTTTTGAGTCTTCTGTAATCCTGTTCTGCAGAGGCTACCCACCCAGCTAATCTCTAAAATCGAGTTTCACAAGTACAAAGCCCTTGTCTGCGAGATCAAGTGTAGGTTATCTAGGGAGTGGGCTTTGCCATACTTACAGGGAAGGCAACGCCTGTGCTAATTTCATGGCGAAACTTGGAGCTACAAAATCTACGCACCTGAAGATCTGGGACTCTTCTCCTCCTCCTGGAATGAGTCACCTCTCGTTAGCTAATTCCATGGATCATTTTTACTCTTGATCTGCTTAGTTGTTTTTTGTCTTCCTTTGTTCACAAAAGAAAAAAAAAATCTGATACTATGAAGAGGGTTTGGATCAAGGTTGTCAATACCGTTTTGGTCACCGTTTCGATCGCCGTTCCGGTTTTTCTATTGGTATGATGTTTCGGTTTCGGAGCATTTCGGCGTACCGTTTTGGGGTTGTACTGTTCTTATATATATATATATATATGAAAAAATTAAAATATTAATGTAACAAGCATAATTAAAATTTAAGATAAATTAACTTTAAATTATACAATATAAACACAAAGTCAAACAAACATAATCTCAAAATTAGAAACACAATCACAAGTTAATCAAAATAAAAAGGATTTTAAGGCCGGAACGGTATCGAGACGTTCCGGCCGGAATCTGGCCGGTATTTCCGAAACAAGCTGGAATTAAAACCGAGACGAAAACGACGTCGTTTTGTCTTGGTTTTTTTAAAGGCACGGAACGTTCCGGCCGGAACGAAACAGTATTGACAACCCTGGTTTGGTTTTTTTATTGAATTTTGATATAAAAGAGAACATATCTATTTTTATCAGCTCTTAAAAGAAAATAATTCAAAAATGGTCGTTGTTTTCTTGGGAAAAGTATAAATTATTAAAATTAAAAAACATTATTTTTATGAATGTTAATACAATGCAGCACACAAATTCCAAAATAATTTATAATATTATCGCTCGTGAAGAAAATTCATCCAGTAATCTATAGTTCATAATTATATAGTTTAGAAAAAAATAAATTGATGAATAGCTGCCTTGTTGTCTCCACGGAACTGATTTTCATGCTGTGGATGTAAATGGGCTATGGCCCGCAAGGCCTTGCTTTTCGAATTGCAAAATGAGACGCCGTTGCCGGGGATCGAACCCGGGTCACCCGCGTGACAGGCGGGAATACTTACCACTATACTACAACGACACAATTGATTTTCTTTCCTCGTTTAATGTATATATATGCATTTACTTAATGTGTTTTATTTAAATTTAAGCTGAAAAAATCTCTTAACATTGTGCATATAGAGAGATACATAGAAGATCAAGAAACACCATAATTATTCTTACTGAATCGAAGAAATAGAAAGTTTGAAATTCAAAACGTTAGCACATTGAAGTATGATTTCTGTACCATAAAATATATATGAACTGGGTCACGGCAGTTCTTACATCTGCTTCTATTTCCTGTCTAGTTTTCTTTTCTCACGCTTACTGTTCATCGGCATCGTAGCTAGAAAGATTTGTAGTCCGTCACTAGAAGGATTGCTGCTTCTGAGAGGAGCAGGTGTTATGAACTGGGATAACATAAATCTTTTCAAGTACAGTCCTAAAAGTAGACATTAAAATTGGCTCAGGATTAGAAAGATGGAAACCATGTTGGAAATCTTAAATCTATAAAATCTGAAATTGATAAAAATTGAAGAACAAAAATAAATTCATAAATATTGGAATGAATCTCACTCAATTTATTCAATTGAAACTTGCCTATTTATAGGCTTACAAGAACTAGAAATTGAAATAAACTAGAACTCTCAATAGATAGGAGAGATTATTGGATAAGGATAGGATTTATGATAAATCCTATCAAAGATAATTATAAAAACTATTTAGAATTCTATAGCTAAAAAGAGAGTTAATCTCTTTAGAATCCTACAGCTAAAACAAAGCTAATCTCATTAGAATTCTAACACTCCTCCTTGAGATTTGCTTTGGACAATCCCAACTTCATCTTCAGGAATTCCAGACTTGCTACTGGAATTATCTTGGTCTTCAAGTCATGATGAACTAGACTTATATCAGCCCTGTTTTGGCCTAAATCACCATCAGGATTTCCTTCAAATGTTGCTCCTCCTGTCTTCATGTAACATTCTCTAACATAACTTTTCTCAGCATCAATTTCTTTCCCATTCAAACTCTTGACAGTTTCGGCAGCATCCTCAGATTTTTCAAAGTTCACAAATTCAAAGCATTTTGATTTTTCATCAGCAGCCCTCATCATCACAGCACTAGTAATTGCTCCATGTTCATTAAAAACATCTTTCATGTCTTCATGTGTTGTAGATTCAGCTGAATTCTTCACATAAACATTGTTGGATTTCATGCTAAATAGATTACCATCTCTGATTTTCCCATCTTTGTCACATATTTGCAGCCTTTTGCAAACTTGATCACTAGTATGAATTTCAGGCATACCCTTTACCATATCACCATTATGCAACATGTTCAAACACTCAAGGTTGTAGTGCTCAGGTTTCTTGTCCCAATCAACACTCATTTCAGATTTCACACTCAAAGCATTTCCTTCTACTACATTCAAATATAAGTAGAAGCTACTGCCTTCCATTTTAATTTTTGCTATTGCTGAATCATTTGCATCAGTAATAAAGCAGAAATTCTCCTTAAAAGCTACCTCATATCCATTCCTAAGCATTTGTGCAACACTCAATAAATTTTGATTCAATTCTGGAATATACAGAACATCTTTGATAACTTTAGTACCTTTGGTTGTGCTGACTTTGACAGCACCTCTTCCCTTTGCTTGCACAATGTCTCCATTCCCCAACTTGATTTTTGGCCTAATTGTATGATCAATTGAAGAGAAAATCGACAAGTACTTTGTCATGTGGCTGGTGCAGCCACTGTCAATCAGCCATGAATTCTTTTGGGAGTTGTTGCTGGTCTGCAAGGCCATAAACAAATGCTCCTCAGCTTCCTCATGTTCCTTACCTTCTTCAGAAAAGTTGGCTTGCTGTTGTAGCTGCGATTTGTTCTTCTTCAGCCTGCAAAATTTCTCATTGTGGCCAAACTTCTTGCAATAATCACAATGACTAAGAGTCCTTTCTTTAAACCAGCACTCGCTCTCACCATGATTTGTTCTCTTGCAATAAGAACATGGTGGAAACATTTGACTGTTTGCAGGTACAATAGACTTATTTTCCGAGAAAAATTTCTTACCATTGTTGAAATCTTTCTTCTGGAAATTTTCAGTCTTTCTTCCTTTCCAGTTTGCTTGAAATGCATTTTCCATAACTTCATCATCCCTCATCTGCACTCTTTGCTCCTGGATGTGCAGTTTGCTTATTAACTCAGCAATGGGAAGATTTTGCAAATCGCAAGACTCTTCTATTGCTGAGATTTTTGCTTCGAATTTTTCAGGGACGGACATCATAAGCTTTTCTACAATCTTATGATCTTCAAATGTCTCCCCAAGGAGTCTCATCTGGTTCACTACATTCATCAATCTGCCAGAATACACTTTGACAGATTCATGGTCTTTCATCTTCATCAATTCGAACTCTCTCTTGAATGCTAGCAACTTTACAGTTTTATCTCTGCTGCTGCCTTCAAATTCGACCTGGAGCTTGTCCCAAATTTGTTTTGGTGTTTCCAAGTTCATGATTTTCGTAAAGATGTGGTCTGCAATTCCAAAATGCAGACATGTAATTGCTTTGTCTTTCTTCAATTTTTCTTCTTCATGAGCCCTTATCTGTGCCAACGTTGGATTCGTACGTAGTGGATTTGGATCAGCATCCGTCACCACAATGTTCCATAATCCTTGGGATCGCAAGAAAAACTTCATCTTGACAGCCCAGATGTGATAATTTTCTCCAGAAAAAACTGGAATAGCAGCAGCATTGTTGTTGGAGGTTGACATGATTTTTGAAAGTAAAAACTCACTTTGTGTTTGTCTCTCAAAAAAAAACCCCACAGTCCCGCAAGAAGATGTGCTCTGATACCAATTGTTGGAAAACTTGAATCTATAAAATCTGAAATTGACAGAAATTGAAGAACAAAAATAAAATCATAAATATTGGAATGAATCACATTCATTCATTCCATAAAATCATAAATATTGGAATGAGACATTCATTCATTCCATAAAATCATAAATATTGGAATGAGACATTCATTCATTCAATTTATTCAATTTAAACTTTGCCTATTTATAGGCTTACAAGAACTAGAAATTGAAATAAACTAGAACTCTCAATAGATAGGAGAGATTATTGGATAAGGATAGGATTTATGATAAATCCTATCAAAGATAATTATAAAAACTATTTAGAATTCTATAGCTAAAAAGAGAGTTAATCTCTTTAGAATCCTACAGCTAAAACAAAGCTAATCTCATTAGAATTCTAACAAACCAGAGAGAATACGAAGTGTTTCCGTACTGCAAATAACCTTTTTCAGGAGATGGCCCTGTACTTCCTGTGGAATTGTCAAGGCTTGAATATCTTATGTACTTTTGGTCGTGAAACAGAGCAGTAGTAAACCTTGCAAGGATCGAGAACTGGGAGAAAGAAAGCCATGTAGCTCAGGAAAGAAGAGTATGATTTGTATCAAACCTAGGATCTGACACAAGTTGATTCTAGCACTTGCTACGACATTAAATCGGACAACAGATTTGTCTAAAAAACAAAAAAAGGATTTCAGTCACTACATCCTCACAAAGCCTCCATATGATGATCTTGGCGTCTCTGACCAAGCACTAATTTTTAGACCAAACGAACACTACCTCTGCTTGGGAAACAATGATGGGAGGGATGTTTATTTATAGAATTTTCTCAGTCTATTCGTGCAAAGATTTCCCTTTTAAATAAGCAATATAGTCCATGAAAATACTCATTGCTTTTCCTATTTTCTTTTTATATTATACTATTTTTACACCCTCATGGTATTCGTGGGATAACCAAAGGCCGGGCAGAGAAAAGAGGAGTGCAAGCAAAGAAATATTGAGCAATAATAAACATCACAAACTCCCCATTCAAGAAAAAAAGAAAAAAAAAACAGAGAAATGGCCAATGAATTATTATTATTATTATTTTTATTAATCTAGGAAACTCTCAGAAAACCATAGAATTTTTCTTACAGGTTAATGTTCACAGGTTATAATCAAGAGGGATCCTTAATTTTCGTGCATTTTGTATTTGTTTTTGAGTTTTGTTTCTTTCAAGATTACGATTTACGAAAATGGCTGGTGGAGAAGCCCCGGGTGCAAGAGACCTCGAGCAGACACCGACATGGGCCGTCTCTGCAGTTTGTGCTGCCATGATTATCGTCTCTATTATATTGGATAAGGTTCTTCACAGAACTGGACAGGTAAGTAAATTATTATTTAAAAAAAAAAATTCGATGCCTGCCATCTTCATTTCGATTGCATTCCATAACATAATGTAAATCAATTTGTGGTTTGCATTTATTTTCTGATTTCTGTGATAGAAAATACGCATTTCATTTATTTTTCCTCCATGATTGATCCATTTTTGTTGGCAAAATAATAATCTATTTATTTATTTATTTCAGTGGTTTCAGAAAAAACACAACACTGCTTTATTTGATGCTCTTGAGAAAGTGAAAGGGGGTATGGTGATATTTTTTCATCAGTTCTTTGTAATATCTTTTGTTTTTCTAGTTGATTACTACCAAAAAAAAGGGAATTACAAGGGACCATTAATATTTTCTTCTGTTTTTTCTGGTAAATATTGCAGAGCTTATGATTTTAGGATTCATATCTCTAACCCTGACATTCTCCCAAAGCTATATTGCTGGTATCTGTATTCCTTTGAGGTACGCAAATACAATGTTACCATGCCCACCGAAGGGTCATGAAGAAAATGTTGGCAGTGGAGGGGAGCCTCATCGCAGGCTTTTATGGTCTCAGCGTAGAATTTTAGCTGGAGAGAGTAAAAGTAAAGAGTGTAAAGATGTAAGTATGCCTTGTTTCCAAGGAAACATCAAATAGTTGAACCTTGTTAATTAGGTAGCGATTTTGTCTCCATCTCCGTACCTATAACTAAACATGTTTCTGTCCCTTTTGTCGTGAGACACAAACTAAACGCAACTTTAGAATAATACAAAGTTGTTTAGAAACTACAACTCATGAAGTGACCCTATGCTGGCCTTTTCTTATCCTAATCCGTAACTCATTGTTGCCAATTTGTGTTTTTAGGGGTCGGTGCCACTCATATCTGTCGAAGGACTGCATCAGTTGCACATCTTCATATTCTTTTTAGCAGTATTTCATGTGGTATACAGTGCCATAACAATGATGCTTGGAAAATTGAAGGTGGGGGTACATTTTGGGTTTCTGTAATGGTTCCTCCTCCTCCTCTTCTTCTTTTTTGTCCCTTGAAGCTTGATTTGACAATGATTAGCTGATGCAAGGGACATGGTGAGAATGAGAAGTTCAGAAAATTCTTACCGATCTCCGAAAAGTGAACAGCAACTTGTTTGGATTTTGATGCTTTTCCATTCCATGATGGAGATAACCTCGTTTCTTTTCCATTCCATGACCTTAAGCTATAATAGTCCCTCGTATGCAGATACGCAATTGGAAGGATTGGGAACGCGAGAGTTGGAATGAGCATGATGCCATGAATGGTATTCTAGATGCTAATAAACTGTTCTATATTCCTCGTTTCGAGGCACGCATTGTTATTTTTTCAAGAATCTGGTGATATTAAGCTGTGTATTTAGTGAGGTTAGTGCTGATTGTTCAGATCCTGCAAGATTCAGGCTCACTCATGAGACATCATTCGTAAGAGGACACACAAGTTTCTGGACAAAAACGCCAATCCTCTTTTATTCGGTAAGAAAGAAGTCACTGTTTTCACCTCAGATTCTTTTATGATTCATGTCCAATTACATAAATTGTTGGTGTTTTAGCGTCAGTTCTGAATTTTGAACTCCATGCTTGCATTTTCATAGACCTGTCCATAATAGAGTTTGAATCAATGTAGTCTTTTAACTTTGAAAAGTTTGAAGTTAATTTCAGTTCTTCTTAGCTTTTTAATTGACAACTGTGCTTGAATTTTTAATCCTTCCAGCTATGCTTTTATCGACAATTCTTCAGATCCGTTCGAAAGTCTGATTACTTGACAATGCGACACGGATTCATTTCTGTGAGTCTCTAACAGGTGCAAAAGTTCTAACCATCATTCTGAATTAGTATGATAGGCAAGTAAATTTTGTTCTTCTTACAGGTCCATCTAGCTCCTGGAAGCAAGTTTAACTTTCAAAAGTATATCAAAAAAACATTAGAAGACGATTTCAAGGTAGTTGTTGGAATCAGGTATAACAACTATATTCAACTTGATTGCATATGAAATTTGGTTGTCGAGATAGCAGTGTGTATTACTTCATCTATCCGTTGTCTTTCTGTAAGTTTCCAATTCACTATGTATACATTCCTGGCAGTCCACTACTATGGGCCTCTGCAATTCTCAATCTGCTCTCGAACGTTCATGGTCAGTCCTTCCTGTTTCTTTTCTAATTTTAGCCTTTTCATACTCTTCATCAAATTTGGACCAAGGCTTCCTATAAGTTAGTGGTTTTGTACTTTTCAGGATGGAAGGCTCAGTTCTGTGTTTCCTTTCTTCCTTTATTTGTAAGAAATTTGTCCACAAAAGACTTGTCTTCTCGTGTTGTTTTACTTCAACTAGGCAAAGATTTAATATTTCCATGGGTTTTTCTGAAGGTTACCTTAGCAGTTGGAACAAAACTTCAAGCAATTATAGCAAAAATGGCTATTGAAATTAAAGAAAGACATGCTGTGGTTCAAGGGATACCACTTGTGCAAGTGTCTGACAGGAATTTCTGGTTTTCCTGGCCTGAATTAGTCCTTTATCTCATCCACTTTGTCCTCTTTCAGGTATCACACGGAACCTTCTTTTCTTCGCTTGACAGACTAGAGAAGTTCTCTCTTCCAGACAGATAGTATAGTTCTGTCAGCAAATTTTACTTCTCTTTTCCCCTTCGTGTCTCTTTTGAAGAGAAAATAGTAATATTTGAGAAAAACTCTCTGTGGTCCAGTATCTTTATCTTACGATTCCCTGGATTTTTCTAATGAGCCTTTTGCTTATCTTCCTGTCCAGAATGCATTTGAGCTAACATATTTCCTTTGGGCATGGGTAATGGCCTGTCTCTCCTCTTCTCGTGGTAATTTGTCCTTGATCACAGAAGGGTTTTTATGATTAATTTTCCTGCCTCTGCAGTATGAGTTCGGGAAGGAATCTTGTGTGAATCAAGATACAGTTCTCATAATCGTCAGAGTTGCTTTCGGGTAAGACATGTTGAAGCACCTGGGCAGATTCTTTTGCATCATCCTGAACACGATGCTAAAGTAGAAATGCTTGACTCTAACGTTATGAACTTAGAATCTGTATTAATTTGTTGAAGATATGACCTCATAAAAGTTTCAAAATTCTCAGAGTGGGAGCCCAAGTCATGTGCAGCTATGCCACACTTCCACTCTATGCCCTTGTTACACAGGTATAACTCATTTTTTACTTTTTCTTTCCAAATTTCATGTTAGGTTAAACCCTCTACAAATGTGGAAGCAAATCGAAAGAAATACTAAAAAGAAGTGAAACAAAACATAGCAATATGCTCCATCTGCAACTACTGGGTCCTGTCAGGATATTATTATGTACTCTGCGCCAGCATGAAAGCATTGAATATCAGTTTTCCTGCCTGAAATTTTCAGATGGGATCAACCATGAAGCGCTCAATCTTTGATCAACAAACTTCAAAGGCCCTAAAGAGTTGGCATCAGAAGGCTGTAAAGAAAACGAATGAAGTGAAACCGGATCAGCTCCCGACAAGGACTCTGGGTGGAAGTCCGGATGTCTCTTCAGTGCATTCCCCATCCCCCACACGTTCTCCACCTAATAAATTTGGCATTGGAAGTCCACGTTTCTCTGATGTTGAAGCAGAAGCAGCATCCCGTGACCAACACACAGCTAACATAACGGCAACTGTGGATGTGGAACTCAATCATCTGCATCGCCCCGGTGACAACAGCTCCCCATTTGTCCAACGGGATCTACTGAGTTAAGCATAGTTATGGGTTATGTTAGTCGCAAGACAAGATTTGTCTCAAGGGCCCTACACCCACGCTGTAGCAGTGGAAATACCAGACAATTCTGCTGTTACGTTCCTGACAAGGTCACTTTTAGGCGTGGCAATATATGATTTTTTTTCTCCTTTTATTTTCGCATGACCATTGCTGTGGTCTACGCAGGAATGATAGCTGGTTCCGGATTACTGTTGCTGCTACACATTTGAAGCAACAAAAATTTGTACCCAGAACCTCTTACGGCATGTAGATGAAATCAAAAACATTATCAACGTTTTGTTTGTATAGCAAGTTGTAATAATACAAATATTTCAGTCCTATATTTGGTAAACCTTGTTGAAGACAATTCTCGCAAACCCATCATTGAATTTCATCATAGTTGTTCTTTTGCAGCTAGTTGTTTTCAAGATAGTTATAAGACGAAGGCCCCGACGCAACTGGTTGGACGGGTCAATTCACGAGTAAGTATTTTAAGTGCATCCAACAAGAACAAGGTTGACATTCGATTTAAAAAGGCAGTAGAGTCGGCTAATAAAAAGAATGTAGCGACCAAAAACCAAGTGGGGGCAGAATGGTGGTTCCAGTGACAGGAGATGATAGAGAGATGTGGATTTTGCCGTAGTTTTGTAATTGTAAGCCATTTTTGGATTCCAACTGCCATCATCACCGTGGCTTCAATACAAAGCTTTAGACAAATGGACAGTTAATCATTATCAAGATTTTGCAAAATCCAGACCAAAACATGTCTTCCTCTCCAAACCCACTTCAAGAAGATGAGCATTCATGATATCTGTCTTCTCTTTTTGCCTCATTTCCTTACCCCCAATCATCAGAGGCTAGAGAGAGACGCAACAAGAAGACCATCCCTCTTGAAAACTATCTCACTACCCGTTAGTTACTCCAAACTTCCTTTACTTTTTTAATGTTTCATCTAATTATGTATTACATTTTTTCCAATTTTTTACTGGTTTGGTTATTCCCTTCTTGTTGATTTTATTGGTAAATTTGCCACCGTCTTTGTCAGTCTGATGGGAACATGTACAAAGGGAAATGGATTTTTTTACCTTTGTAGGTGCATTTGGACTGCCGATGTAGGGGGGTAACAGCCGTATCGAGCTGGAAATCGAATAATTACACAGGTTGAGCGTTTTCCTACTGAAATACAAGTTAAATGTGTTTCTTGTCCTGGCCTTTTGCTGATCTGACCTGGGTCTAGCTGGTAAGGCTAATTCTTCATGCCAGCTGAAGGAAAGTAACATGATTGTGGTCACATTAATCTCAGGTAAAGGATATTTTTGCTTGTGACTGAGAGAAGCCAGTACGGCGGTATGATTCTTCTGATAGGAGAAACGTTACTTCTGAAAGGATAGACGCATTTCCCAGAGTTGGATGCTGCCAATTTCCACTGAGCATTTTTAGTTCTATTATTGTAAATTTTTCCTAGTTATTTATAAAACATGATGCTCTCTCTCACACACACAAACTAACAGGTAACCTGTGATCAAATCACTAGAGATTCAGCAAATAAGGATGATGAAACGCATTCCCTTCATTTTCAGATAAATCCAGAGTAGCAAAAGCAGGCTGGTTGTCGGGATGAAGATCGTACATTTTAGCTCGGTTTCTCAAGGATTTTCCACCTATCTGTACTGGTTTTTTAAAAAACAAAATGTATTGGAATGGATGCGCGATTTGATTTCTTTTCCTTCTTCCAAGAATACAAGAAAAATATCAATTATATTATGGCCTATTGGGTGCATAAGCTGATGAGCATCGTCAATAGATAGCAATGCATTACCAGGGGTCAAAAATTACAACTTAAGGTACGATTTTGGCATTTTTAATGTGCCTAAAAAACTTTATTTTTGAAGGCCTGAGAGAATTTGAATGATTTCTGCCTGATAACCGTACCTGACCCTAGTGCCAGACTAAGAATTCAACATGCAAGGCTGATCAGGATTAGATCATATAAGCTCAAAGTTTTGAATATCACTATCATGTATAAGTTATACCTGGTGAACTATTGCTGTAGAAAATTGCAGTTAGCTCATCAAGTATTAAGTTAGATAACCAAACTCTGACCCCAATACTCAGTCTACCTAAACCTTGAACTATATCTCTTCAATGTAATCATGAAGATCTTCAACCTCCTGCTTCAAAACTATAACTTTCTGCTGCTGCGAAGCAACCCGATTCTCAAGTTCCCTTCCTCCAATCTTCTTCTCATAGCAGTCCACTATGGTTGAATGCTTTGTTATCAGCCTCTCTTGCAACTCCCTCTCCTTTGCCACCAGCTCCTCCACCTACATAACAAGTAGCATTGATTACATTCAGGAATGTGGAAGCACAATGAAACAGAAGGTGAGCATGGTTACGGAACATTATAATGGTATATCGTTCAAGTTTTGACATGTGTAACAATTCATGTCCTCAGTGAATGGTTAAATGCTGTTAAGTTCTTGGAATAAATTCCACAAACTTATCCTCTATTTGGTGATAAAGGATAAGGAGTAGATAGACAAACCTTAGGTAATATTTGAGTAGCCTGAGGAGAAGATTGCAAGAATGAAAGCAAGGGCTTTAACTCTTTGGAATACTCTTTCAACAAACTGTCAGCTGCCTTTCGAGCAGATTTACTAGCTTGAACATCACCAGTCCTAGAAAGATCACGTAGTGATGCTTCTAGCTTTTCATGCGTAGATAGGCATTGGTTGATGATACTTTGGACTTCCTGAATTGTTGCCCTCACCTGAGATCAGAAATAGCAAATTTTATTATGTGTTGGTTTTCTCAGTTGCAAACAATTAAGTCAGACTGAATTAAAAAAGGTACATCATATGGCATCCTACGTACCTCATCCCACTGCATTTTTGCCAAATAAGAAGCAGACGACTTCGAGATTGACAAGTCTACATGTACGTATACAATGCAAGCAACAAAAAGGAAGAAGAATCCAGAAATCAATATAAATGGCTCCATAAGCATCGAAAGGCTGTTGAACTTGTAATAGACCTGCAATAGAAAGGGTTTTTTCTCAAAATCATCTTCATTACATCTAAGAGATCTACCATGTAATTCTGCGAGACACCAAAATCAGAAGCTACTTTTCATCTAATGTTTCTTGGATCCACAGAAGGATACAATCAATTGTTGAGTATATCAAATACAAGGAAAACCCAGTTCAATCATGAAGAGATCTAAGAAATCTAGGCCATGCATTTCAGCATGATGGAAACTTAGAAACTTAGTCAGTCTTAAAAGATGAGCTCTTCAAATCTCAAAGGATGGGAAACCCAGATGTTTCCCCTCCCACATGCACCGCATTACACACAAGAAAGCAGTTATGGCTGCAATTTCTTGCCACGTTAAAGACCATCACTTTCCTATCCCATAACTTCTCCAAAACAAATAGCAAAACAACTGTAAGGGATGACATATCAATGAATCTGTTAAATCCATTAATACACAGAAGGCCTTCCACTACAAGTAGGCTATTGTTTAATTACAGCAAGATTAACTTATTACATGCTTTATCTAAAATGGTGAAACATGTCTGAATAATTGGAGCACAAGCACATGTTTCGAACATAAACAATGCCACGACTGTACAAGAATTAATTAGCACCTTCAAAACCAAGTCCAAATTATGAACAGCAAAAACACTCCTCCATGCCTTTTAATACACTATAGAAGGACCAATACCCCTCTCATTACCATTATTTGTTGAATTTTGTCTTCAGCTAGTCTCTAGTTTGATATTTTATAATTAGCACAATAAAGTTAAGTCTTGTAGACTGTAATAACAATGGCCTTAGTTCACATTTTAGCACTTCAATGCAGTTCATACATATTGAAAGAGTCCATAGAAGTACCTGGAAATACTGATTATGTTCAGGAACAACATTGGTCTTTTCCAGCAAAACAACTGGTCTACCAACAAAATCTAAGTGGGAAATTTTGGTCTGCATTAAATCACAAAGACAATCAAATAAAGGTACATAGCCTCGGTATTTTGACGTAGAGAAGAAAACATGCCCAAGGAAAAAGAAAACAGCTATAAGTGACAAGAAGACAAGACTATATAAATCTTATCTTTATAATACCTCTTGTCCTTGTTTTACAGGAAAAGGGGTAGAAATAAATATATCATTGGATCCCTCTGGCAAAACAACCTGCAACAAGAAAACCAAGTCAAGACCACCTATAGAAAACATTCTTGTAGGAAACGTTTTCCACTGAACTAACCTTCACGATAAGATTATCAATGACCAAATCGTTTATGGGGGAACCAAAAGAGAAGTCAAGGAAACGTTTCCCCTCTGACTCAAATAAAAAATCTTGAAGTGGCAAACCATATCCAATAGTAAAAGTAGTTCTCCAACCTCCAAACAATGGATATCTAGGTTCAATCAATAGCTCTGTCTGCAATTAAAGAGAAGACTTGGATTAGAGACAGAAGCAGTTATTCAAATTGTCATTTTGTTCTGTGTCAATCAAAATGTCTACCTTCTTAGGATCATCCCAAACATTAGATGTTGATATATTTCCAATCTCATCCCTATAATAAATGGAATGAGACCTTGGTGGCAATTTTGCAACAAGATTCCTGAAGGCTGACGCACCTCGAAGGTGGGGTCTAGCCTGAAAGTCAAGCCTGCAAGACTTGAAGAATTCAAATTTGAATATGATAGCAGTCACGACCACAATACTAACACAAAAAGAATAAAGCAACTGACCTGGAAAATTCACCCTTGCTTTTGGCACCTCCATGGACAATGTTATAATGTTCAGTAACTTGCACATTGCCCCAGTGGGAAATTTCTATCTCTCTCACCAACTCTTGAGCAACAGCAAAGGGTTGATTGGTTTCAAAGTGAACAACTACAGGTGCATACGAAAAGGAAGGAAGGTTTTCATATGGACCATATTTGATATCAGAGCCATGGATATTTGTGTTGTCCAACTTTGTATAAGACTCAATTCTAGACTTGGGCAATTTAACAGTAAGGGACTGAATGTTAACCGCATAAGGGGAAAGGTAGTGAGCAGTATCTTGGAACAAAACTAGTTGAATATCAGCTTGCGTAATTTCCTCAGGAAAAGCCCGTAATGCATGAGTAAATACTGCTAAGACATCTATAGTCAAACTATCCCCTTCACCCAAAGCCGTAGGTAATGATACTGAATGAAAAATCAGAGATGGGGGCATTCCCTCTGGATTGACAGCCTTTATAGGGAGACTAATCCCTGAGTTTTTCACCTTCCCTTTACCCTCATTAAGTGCCGCCATCAAATATGCCAAATCTTTGGCCTGAACCTCAGGAAAAGTGATCAAAATCTCAGAAACTGGACCAGGACCAGCATTCTCCACCTAAAAGAGTAGTGTAAAAGAGTAAGAAAAATGCAAGATTCGGGTTTACAGGTCAATGCCCATTTCCAAACAATCCAATCTTAAAAGGGGTTCATCAAAACAAATCAACAAGCTTATTTCCAGTTGAAAACACCATCATAAGACATCAAAATCCTTAAGAAAAACAAGAGGAAGCAAATCAGTGAAGCACCTTTAATGTAGAAGTAACGCGCGCAATCTGTGAAGTCAAATCAATCTGCAAGAACGGGATCACATCAGCATAATTTCGAAACTGCAAAAACAACAATCCATGAAATGAGATGTCTCGGAAACTGCGAGCTTACACGGCGATCTACTCTGGAGAGAATGACATCGGAAAGAACAGTAGTTGTTGTTGAGAGTAGAGCAAGTGTCGTAAACAGCGAAAGTAAATCGAATCGTAACCCCATGACTAATCGATCAGTACGGAGTTTCTCTGCAGGCAACTGCTTGAACATCGAGAGATGGATCCCTCCTCAGCTCAACGTTTGATTTCATCTCATTCATAAACTGGATGGAGCACGACTTCTTCGCCGGGTCGGGCCAGCCCATTTTGATTTCGCACTTTCACTAGTATAATACGGCCCACCATGCACTCGTATTTGTTTTTTTTTAATATTATTATTAGTTATGGTGGCTGTTATTTTTTAAAATAATATTTTTAAAAAAAAGTATTTTTCAAATCAACAAATTACTTGAAAACATAAAAAAATAGTTGAAAATAAAAATAAAAAAATTTTAAAAAAGGAAAAATAAATAGGCCTGAATGAAAATAATTCAATGTGGGGTTGGTCAAAGTTTTAATAAATTAAAAAAGAATTTAATCTGATATTTTATTATTTATGGGCTGGACATCGTGAGATTAATCGATTGCGACCCTATTTATGGCCCAAAAATATAAAAGAAAAGAAAAGATACACAAGGCATCCTTGTTCAGCTAGCTTGTCTAAATTTTCCCGCCACCTAACTACCGTAACTAACTCTCCTAATTACGAACTAGCCATCGATAGAATAGGCCATGAGATAAACAAGAATTCCCGCCAAGCCTTCCTCGCTCAATCCAAGTCTGTATGTGATAACTGTAACAATTGCTGTAATGCTAACACGAAGAGAAAAACAGGTAAATTTTAAAGCTCATACAGAATATATCTTCAATAGTAAAGTATTCTTTAGATCCAATAAGCTCTTTTCAATGAAAAAAAACAGTAAAAACAGTCTGAACAAAAAAGACATAACTAGTGCATAGAAAAAATTAGTACGAGTTGTTTCTTTGTATTTATCTATGAGTTTAGCGATATGAAAATATAGCAAGCAGGTCTTGGCCTAGCGGTCTAGAAGGGACTTGTCCTTTCTTTCATCCTAGATTTAAGTTCTGTCATGCATGTTTGTCATTCTCGCAATATTTTTAGTTGTTCATTGAGCTTGTAGGATGTTTAATGGACCTAGATATTAGTTGTGAAGCCTGCAAGTTGACCTAGATACCCTGGTTATCAAAAAAAAATGAAAATACTGATATTTTTCTCCGTTTTTGTGTGTTTGTAAATTTGATTGTTTGTTTTTAGTCATTTGGGCTTCGATAGCTTGGTTTCAATTGGATATATCCAACCCTTTGTCATCCTTTCAATGTGCCTGAGTGATGGTTAATAAAATCCAGGATGCAGATACAAGGAAATTACTGATACTGTGGGAGCAGAGAAGAAGGAAGCAATAAGAATAAGGTTGGGTGAGTTTTGAGGGGAAAAGCTAGCCAGCCATTCACACGACCCTTGCCTCGGTGTTAGCTGTCTACCACAGAAATCACATCTCACGAGTCAAAAGCACAACAAGTGTGTCGCACGAAGTCTTTTTATCTACTTGCCCAACGCATGAGGTGGGCTCACAGTTTTCACACCTTCTTTGTCTAAATCAAAATATCACGACGGTTGGTGTTTTATTTTTTAAATTGTAATGTTTTGGTTTTGGAGTATTTCAATGAGTTATTTTGAGATTATATTATTTATATATATATATAAAAATTAGTTTAGATTCAAAAATAAAATTGTGCAATTTAATCTAAAAAAAACATAATAAAATAATTTTTCTGAACAAAATTATGAGCATTATAATATTATGAGAATATCATCATCAATCTTGCAAGGTTATTACATTCTATGATTGCCCTGAAATTTTAACATAATATATATAAATATATCAAGAGATTCCTCATAAAAATTTATCTCAATATAATGGTCGAATTAAGAGATATAATTGATACTGTAAAATTATTTATTATTTAAAAAAATACTATTTAACTTAAATGGAACGGTCGGAACGAATCCAGAACTTTCTAGCTGAAATTTGGATGGAATTTCCGGAACATACCAAAATTTTAAACTAGATAAAAATTGCGATACTTTATTTTATTTTTGTAATTGGTACGAAACATTTTAAACAGAAACAAAATAAAATTAACAACGTTGAAATTATATATATATATATATATATATATATATATATATATATATATATATATATAAGAAGGTATAAAATAAGAAGGTATAAAATTGTCATAAATTATGGTTTATTGAGACAGGGAACGTCATTTTGACCTCCATTCCCTGACTGCTTCTGTGAAAGCAAGAATTCCTTTATGTTTGTTTTCCCCTGTCAGCGCGGTGCTCGACGTGGCAGTATACAAGACTGAGATTCTTTAAATTAAATTGGAATCTCATTATTTTTCTTTAAAAATGACATTGGAATCTTTCTGAAGTTGCGTCTTTGCCTTTTATACGATTACATGTTTTAACTGCGTTTTAAAAATATTTTTAAGAAAATAAAATTGTATTTTATTTTTTATTTTAAATTATTATTTTTTGTTATTTTTATATTATTTTCATATGCTAATATCAAAAATAATTTTTAAAAAATAAAAAATATTATTTTGATATATTTCTGAACGAAAAACACTTTAAAAATTTAACTACACTTTCAAACAATCACTAAAATATCTTTAACATTTTATTTCAAAAATGTTTTTTTTATTTTTTAATATATTTAAATCATTTTAATATATTAATATAAAAAATTATTTTAATATATTTTTTAATAAAAATCACTTTGTAAAACATAAAACTATTTCAGTCAATAGCGTGTTGATACCTCGACAAGAAAGAAAGGAAATGGTTCTTGGCTGTTAAGGAAAGCATCATACATAATTATTATTTTAATTTTTTTATGGTTCACTTGATTTTACGTCATCAGTATTGGTTACCAGCATATTCATTCATCCAATCAAATTCCAGTCACCTGAACTCAGAATCTTGCTTGATTCCCTGCTCTTTCCTCCCCCTCGGTCAACAAATCAAACCCTACTCCTTTTTCTCTCACTCCGTCCCCATTTTTTCTCTTTTATGAAATACTAAAGTTTTTCCCATTTGCATTTCTTGTTTCATGATTTTTTTTAAAATACAAAAAACATAATCTGTAAATGTGAAGAAAACCCCCTGTGATGATTATGATTTTATAAAAAAAATTAAGAATATTTTCACATGCTCAAAAACTATTTTTTAATCTCCTCTTCTCTGTCCTTTTCATGTTTATTTTGCTCCTATATTGTAAATATTAAAAAAAATGGTTTCATATTATACTCTAGATTTTTATTTTTCCTCAAAAATATATTATTATTTTATTATTCTTGATATCTGTATATTAAAATAATCCAAAAACACTAAAAAAACAAATATTATGAAATTTTAACCAAAAAAACATATTAAAAATCAATTTCAAACACCCCTAGTAGCATTAAGCTTAGGTTAGCTTTGCAAAAAGATAAGAAATTAAAAAGAGATTCCAGAGATCCCTCTAACTCTTTCCATATATAAATTTAAATTCTCTATACCTGAATGCTTCGGTTTCAATCTTTTTAGTTTTCTTACTAATTTTATAATTTTTCATATCTATTTTTTCTGATAAGCACACTCTTGAATTTAGAAGAACAAAAAAATCAGAGGTTTCGTTCTTATTCACCGACAATTCAGAAAATGTTTCGACCAATGACCCCATCGGTGGCAAAGGTACGAAATGTCGTAACGTTCACGAAACCACCTGCTTCCCCCGTCTTTGACCTCAAATTCCACACATGGGACCGTACACCCCCACCACGAACAAAGGATCCTTGGACTGCCATAGGCCATGGTCTGGAATTTGAGGACGTCATATGTTTAGATATTTCTCTTTAGATCACGGGGGGTTGTCTTGTTCTTATATTTAAGTTCTATAATTATTAATATAATAATTATTAGAGATTCATATAACTATTAATTTTAGAGTTTATAAAATTAGTTAAAATTTTGTAATCTTACACAGATATCCATAATAAAAAAATAAATTAAGGATAATGTTTGGCATGAAACTCTTTTTTTTAAATATATTTTTATATAAATACTATGGAAGACTCTGTTCTAAAATCTTAATTACAAAAAAAAATGTTTTTAAATATAAAAACTGTAATGAAGAATCTACCGCAATACCGAACCAAAATTAACTAACGTTACTGTGTAGTTAATCGAGAACCGGGAAAAATTGGAAATTTAATGCCAAGGTTACTCGGAGCTCACCGAATTAAACGGGGCAGCATGACCGGAACAAAAAAATCACTTATTAATTTCATTTTTTTTGGATTCTAAAGAAATCACATTTATGAAAAGTATATAAGTAAATAAAACTTTAATTATTCTAAATTTATATAAAAAATATATACTCAAACTCAAACTCAAAAGCTACTGTAAAGATTCCATAACAGACCTTAATTTCATGATGAGAACAAGCTTAGATGATAAGGCGTCGAAAAGGTAACTAGCTTAATTAATTATTGTTCGGTGGGGTCCAGCATGCTTGGCTTTCGGACAGCAATATCACAACGTGATTCTTCTCTTCAACTTAAAGAGGGAAGGCGGCTATAGCTTTGATCTGTTGAAGATTCTATCACCCGATGAAGTTGTGTGAAAATCCAATTAAAAAAATGGGCAGGGAAATTAAATTGGATTGAGAAATAATGATCATATTGTATAATGTTCATACTGATTTGACTTGTAAAAAAATCATTTATTGGGTTTATAAGGTTAATTAACCAATCCTAAATAAATATTATATTAGAATATAATTACTCTCTTAAATAAAATAGGAGATTAGGATCAGAGAGTGGGAATTTTTTAAAATAAAATAATGGTAGGCATCGACAAATTAATCCAGAACAAGAATTAATTGAGGCTGTGAAAACTGAAAACCCTGGTGGAGTGGTAGCACCAAGTTCAATTCCTCAAAATTAGCTAGCCATTACATGATGACTAATGTTTGTTTGTCACTCTTTTTAAAACATTTAAAAAAATTAAAATTAAAATTAAAATTAAATTTATTTTTTGTTTATTTTTAGATCATTTCAATATGTTAATGTAAAAAATAATTTTTTAATGTATTTTGAAACAAAAAACAAATGTAACTAAACTCTCAGACAAACGCTTAAACTACAATAAGTTGTATTTCAGAAAATTCTTTTTTATAAATGATTTATAAAAACATAAGCTAAAAAGACTTTAAGTAAAATGTATGCTTGATATAAATTATTAAAAATATTTTTTTTAATATATATATACATGAGATTTTATATTTTAAATTAAAATTTTAAAATTAATGCTCAAAATAATTTATTATTTTTCCTTTAAAATTAATGCTCAAAATAATTTATTATTTTTCCCTAAATACAGAACGTTAATATATAAAATATATTTTTTAAATTATTGAAAGAAAATAATATTAGTTAATTTATAAACTAACTTGAAAATATTAATTACTGATAATAGAATATAAAAAATACAGCTCAAAACAAAAAGAAAAGGAAAATGTGGCCCATTTTATTCCTTTCCTATAAAAAACTCAAACCCTTCATCTGAATAAAGAAGACAACGCTCTCTCCTTCCTTCCCACTCTCTTACTCTCTTGAAAAGCAAAAAAAAAAAAGGAACAAAACAGAGCTGCTCTCTACCCTTCTCGTTCAAATGACTCGTCCTTTCAGCTTCCTAAACGCCGTCTCGAACTCTTCGGCGACCACCACTGGGCCGCCTCCACAAGCATCAGCCACGGTGGACTCAGACTTCATGGTCATACTAGCAGCACTCCTCTGCGCTCTAATTTGCGTTCTTGGCCTAATCGCAGTAGCTCGCTGCGCTTGGCTCCGCCGCTTCTCATCCCGGAATCCCACACCACCAGCCCCCCCTCCTCCTCCTGTCTCCAACAAAGGGTTAAAAAAGAAAGTCCTCCGCTCCCTCCCTAAACAAACCTTCTCTGAAGATTTCGCTGGAAAATTCTCCGACTGTCCAATTTGCTTGACGGAATTCTCAGCTGGAGATGAAATCCGTGTGTTGCCTCAGTGCGGACATGGGTTTCATGTGAGTTGTATTGACACATGGCTTGGGTCTCACTCTTCTTGCCCTTCTTGCCGTCAAATTTTGGTGGTTGCCAGGTGTCAGAAGTGTGGTGGTTTGCCTTCAAGTTCGAGTTCTTCTAATGGTGGCGGCGAGGGAGCTGAAACTGAGGCTAGACTAAAGGAGCGTGAAGATGATGCTAATAGGTTCCTGCCCTAGCTTAATTAAAGCTTTTCTGGATCTTTCTTGTGTGTGTGTGTGTGTATATATATATATATATATATATATATATATATATATATATAGAAGAAGAAGAAGAAGAAGAAGAAATGTTTATAGCCAGTAATTCAATCCTTGATTGTAATTATGCATGGAATTAGTCAATTCAGGATTGTAAATTAATTTTAGTTGTGTTAGGAATTTAGGGTTTAGAGAGCAACGAGGAAGATTGAAGACGGGGTTAATTATAAATAAGTAGAATGTTTCTGTATTTTTTGGATTTAAGTTTGTGTAAATTTTAAACATTTCTCCCACATGGCAATTAAGAAGGGTTTAATGCAAGCTAAAAATCTTTTTAATGTTTTAATTATAATTGTCCGTGCCATCCTTTTTTTTTTTTTTTATGGGTTACGGGATTTATTAACTTGTTTTTCACAGAAAAAGAAAGTAATAATTGAGGGAATCTATTTTCTGTGGTCAACAATATCATCATCATCATTATTTATAGATGGGAATTAGGCTGAGTGTAACTTATGATATTATTCCTGAGCGAGGGTAGACTAGATTGTTGAAAATATCACTGCAATAAAACCTAACAGGCAGTTGACAAGTGACCCTTGTCGGAGTCGGAAATTGTTAAATGTGATTATGTTAAGAATAAAATCTAAAATAATATTGTTTTTAAATAATAACAAATAATTTGAGCTACGTAACAAATGTATAGATCATCCACAGCGCATCTCCATAAATAAAGACAAGGTTCAATAAAGACAAGGAAGATGGGTTGAGAGCAGAGAGTAGTAAGTACTACTATGTTGTTCACAGATAGAGAAGGAGACATCGTATTTTTCAAAACGCGCAAAATAAAAATTAAAAAAAAAAGCTAGTTATATAATGATATCATGTTAATTTTAAGATTTGTAAAATCAGATAAAATACGCACAAACTGGCTCAAATATAATATGTAAAAAAAAAAAAATAGTTTAATACATTATAAGCATCACCTGTGTTTTGATTTATTTGTAGTGTTCAAGTGTTTGATTCCTACGAGCTGAGCTAAACATAATTAATTATTAACAGAAGTGAGCGCTAATTTGAACATTAAAAATAAAATAAAATCTAATATAAATATATAATCTAATTTGAACATTAAAAATAAAATTAAATCTAATATATATATATATATATATATTTATATTAGATTTTATTTTATTTTTAATGTTCAAATTAGCTCTTTTTTCTATACACACACAAGCGCTCACGTCTGTTTAATAATTAATTATGTTTAAGCAATGCTTTTAGATATTTTTTTTTTAATTTCCAACTTGTAGGTTGTTTGACGAGATGAGAAAATCAAATCTCTATTTTTTTATATAAAAACAATAATATTTTTTTATAAAAAGTTTTTTAAAAGTCAATAGGTCGATAGTAGACTCCAATTTGTTTCTTTCTATTTTTCTTCAATGGCTACAGGACAGGTTCCAAATCAATCATGTCCTCCATTCAAAAACAACCCATACATTTTTTTAAAAACACATAGTCAAATTACATAATTAACACCAACAAGAAACAATACATTATACATATCAACTTGTCCAGGAAGAAAATTAATTATAATAAAATAAGCAACCGTGTTACTTGATTATACCTATAAGAAACAAATAAATAAAAAAGGCATTAAAATATTCACCAAGATATGGTTAGATATTTATAAATAAACCTCTAGGTAAAGAAGTTTAATTCGATGCTGTAGCTACTTATGTGTTATAAGAGTGCTTTTTAACTAAAGATATATTAAAATCATTAAAAAAATCAAGACATTAATTGAAATAGAAAATAAATTGAAAAACACATTGTAACGCAATACAGAAAAACTCACACTGGAAAATCAATGCAATCACCTTCTTTCTTGACTTGACCTAACAAAGGTGGTGCTTCGTCGGCGGCAAGTTAATGGTATGAGTATTTATTTATTTATTTATTCATTCTCATCAATTCCTTTTCCCTCGGAGCCGTTCAATAAAATAAGACCGCTCTCCATTGTCCAGAAAAAGGGCCAGAATAACTCATTGCGCCAACAAATCAGCCATGGCCTCCATGCCACAATCTCGATCTTAATTATTTTCTTCAGGACTAGTGGGGGAGGCATCATTTTCAATGGAGAGTATGAGTTTGAATTCGCTAACTATATTATATATATATCAAGGCTGGTGAAGTGGCATCGGGGTTTGACCATTTTTGCCACCCAATAAAATAAAATGAAAACCCCGATTCAGTCCCCGCCTCAAATACCTTCTCTTAATCGAGTACAAAAACAAAAGATTCTTTCAATTAAGTCCCAAGTCTAAGTTCATTTCTCAACTTGGTTCTTTTCTTACGATGTTTATACTAAACATCAATAGTTAATCTTTGCTTTCACTTTTTTTTTTTTTAAAAAATAATAGTAAAAATCATAGAATCCCCTTGAAGTTAGTGGAGGGGTTTAAAGAGAAACCTCGAATCAATCCCATTTGAGAGATTTAATGTCATGTCTGAGTATGATTGAGATTGTTCTTAAAAATATTTTTCATTTAAAAATGTATTAAAATAATATTTTTTATGTTTTAAAAAATTATTTTTGACATCAGCACATGAAAATGATGTGAAAATAAATTAAAAATATTTTTGAAATGCAGTTCAATCCTCAATAAAACAGGTTAATAGATTTTTGAAAAAAAAATTAAAATATTTTTTTTAATCAAGAGGTTACTGAGAATGGGTTAATAGCTTAGGGACCAAAATTGAGGCTAGTTCAGATACTATTATTATACCTTGATCTTTTTGATGAATAATTTCACACCATGTCCAGCTAGGCGTGAAAAGTGAGTGCCACCAAGAGCTAAATAAAAAAAAAAAATTAACAAACAATATCCAGTGTGAAAAATAAATAAATTAAATCAAATAAAATGTAGAAAAGCAAGGAGGGTGGTGGTGGTTTACGTAGGATTTTTCTTGTTAATCCACGTCAAGAACCAATAAAACAACAAATGGGGGCATTGAACCCGACGTGAATCGAACACGCAACCTTCTGATCTGGAGTCAGACGCGCTACCATTGCGCCACGGATCCACTTGTTACTCCTCTGCTTCATATAAATAATAGTAGAGTAACTATGAATGAGAATGAGAGGGAGGGACTGAAACTTGAGCCCCTAGTGTCTGGATTTTGGACCACGTGATGGCACTGGAGCATCACCAATCTAAGTTGAATTTTTTATTTGATTTGATCATGAGATGAAATTGTTTAGATTCCTAAAAAAAAAACCTTTTGAAAAAACCAACAACATCATCAGCACCCTCGGTTTGGACTCCTCAATTTCAGTGTTTCTCTGTCCAGGTAATTAATTAATCATGATTATCACCATCCTCATCCTCAGGTAGTGGGACTCAGGAGAGAGAGATTTTGTCTTGTCTTGTTCACAACTCAGATGCAATCGAGTTTTATTAATTGATCCAAGTTTTCGCTTTAAGGCAATTAATAAGAATAATGATAATGTGGAGAATCCCAAGGAGGAGGAGGAAGAGCAGCAGCAATGTGTTCATGACGTGGCAAAAGCAGTGGCCAACAAGAAAGAGAGCGGGAGTAATGCTACGCTGCTGGATTGGAAAAAAGATTACCACTCCCCCACCTGTTGTTTTTGTGGTGAGTTTTCGAGTTCTTTTGAATCATCGTTGAATATGAATAGGAAGTCAAGGCTGCTGCATTTTTCAGGGATGTGCTGCTGTGAGAGTAAATGTGGTTAGGAAAGTCAAGGCAAAGCTGTCCCGGCACTGCAGCTGATCTTGTTAGACGTGGCCAGCTGAGATCTGATAGGAGAGGCATGTATGATTCAATCCCCAATGCTTTCTCCAGTTATCTTCGCTTTGCATTGTTTCTGTGCACATTGTAGAACACTTAATTTTCTGTGATTTGAATGATTTGCTAAGACTTCTCACTCCTATTCCTGAAGAATGATTGCCATTGCATGTTCTCTATTTTAGTTTTTTTCAACTAGGTGTTCTAAGGATCGCATTGCGTGCCAAGCTTTTGCTATCTCGTGCTGGTTGAATGATAATAATGTGCTTTCGCTGTGAAATCTCTTATTCACCATTGAGATGTGTGGAAAGGTTTATCGCTTGGCCCCAGTTGTGCTAACCAAAGAACAAGAAGCCATCCATCAGAGAAGGAGGTCACGAGCATACCAGTGGAAAAGACCATCAATTTTCCTCAAAGAAGGAGATTCAATACCCCCAGATGTTGAATGGTAGTCCCCCTCCCCAATGTTGCCATGGATCTTTACGATTATTGCTGAGGTACATTGAAGCCTGGTCAGGTTATGGGGATGGTCCATGTAAATGTTGAGGTCATCAATCAGAAGATCCCATGGATATATTGTATTGCTTCACTATCCATATATTGCCCAACTGGGGACCATAATTCGAGCCCCACAAGTGAGCTTACACTGGGGTCTGTTTTGCTTATGTTGTTGGGGCTGCGTTTTGCCCCGACCACATATTCTATCCTTCTTACTTGGTTAATAAAAACAACTATGTGGTTTCATCGATTTAACTGAAAACTCTCTTGAATCTTAATTGAAAGAAAATAAATACAATTGTATCTTTTCCTAGACGTACTTTTTCAAACTGCCAAAGCAAAATGATCACAATACTCAACACACTGAATCCCCAAGTCCCATGAATAGAAGTGTCTCCCTAGTCCCTCCTTGCTAGCAACTTGCTGCGTCCAGTGTTAAGAAACTAAATTCATTCCTTCCCATTAAGCTACACACTATGGCCTTTAATCACAAAATATATCATCTGAATCAGCCTTCTCTCATCCTATAATGCAGAACCTTGGAAAAATGATAATTTGATTTGTTGTGATTGAAATATATCCACCCTCAATTTAATTACAATGTGCAAGACTCTCCAAAAAGATGTCGGGTTGCACATTCAGCAGCTAAAACTGCAAAGACAATCAGCAACTGCTTTAAGTTTTCCAGAATCATTCATTCTTGGCAGCAGCAGCTTGTCTTGCTCCCACAGAAAAGAACTCAGTAATCACTTCAAGAGGCATTCCTTTGGTCTCTGGGACCTTCAAGAAAACAAAGATCCAAGAGATGACGCACACAACGGCGTATATGCCAAAGATACCAGCTAGGCCGATGGAAGTTAGCAAATCAGGCAGCGTGTAGGTGACAATGATGTCTCCAATCCAATAAGCCATGGAACAAATGGCAATACAGAGGCCTCGGATTCTTGTGGGGAAGATCTCCGAGCAGAGGATATTAGGAATTGGTCCATAAGCCGACACAAAACAGCAGATGAAGATGATAACACAAGAAGTTAAGATTGCAGCACTGACGATTGAGCTCACAGTCACTAGTTCAAAAGTAACTAAGACGACGAGGGAAAGTACCAGCACAGGAATTGTGGTAAGTAGGAGCGTCCTGGAACAAGGAGATGAGGAGATTAGTAAAACACGCAGGACATAAATAGATGTAAAGATTGACAGAAAGAAACAGCATGTGCAAAGACCCTCCCCTATATATATAACAAGAGAGTGGGTGAGAGGGAGGGAGTTCTTCTCATGAAAACCAAACAGAATGTTCTCATTCGCAAATAATCTGAAAAGGCCCCCCTGTTCAAGAAAAAAACATTGCAGCCCCCACTTCAATTTTGAGTCGATCTCTTGATTAGTAAGGGGCACAAAGTTGCATTGGGAGGGTAATGGTGCCCATCTAAATTGATCCCTTTCGAATAAAAGGGACAACAAACAAGTTTCTTTATTAGGCATCTGAGCGGCAGACGGAAGAGTTTCCTTGTTGGTTTGTTCCAAAACAAAAAGATACAGTGCAATCAAAGAACTAAAACTAAAAGTAATACAGAAAGGAAATCACCTTCTCCCTGAGATATCCATAAGCCACATCCCTAAACCTATACATGGAAGCATAAGCAGGTTTGTAAATGCACTTATAAGGAACGATGCAGAGTTTGTGCTGAGGCCCAAGTTTGCAAGAAGAACCGAGACACCTGCGTCTTCAAGAATTTGAGGCGTGTAGTAAAGAACTCCGTTTATACCAGCAAACTGCATGTGAATTAAAAAAAAAAAAACCCAGCTATTAACAACATAAATCACAATATGATTCTGATAGAGAAATAGGAAAACCATTCATGTGGATTATAATGAATTGGGAGCTTAAATTTAGCAGCGATAGAGATAGAGTCATGGACTACCTGCTGAAGCAATTGGATTCCAATCCCAACAAACAATGCATGTTTTACTCCGGGTTCGCGTAGAGCGGACCAAATCGGAGCTTTTGTAGCTGTTTGAGACGGGTGAACCATTGCGGGTCCAACTAGATGCTGATCCATGAGCTCCTTTGAAAAAAGAGCTGGCTGGCTTACCAGAGCAGCAGCCTGGATATATTCACCTTCAACAGGAACATCACCACCAGGAAGTGAAACAATAGACCCGCGTCGGGACCCAGGAACTCCCTCTTGGTGCAAATAAATCCTTTTAAAACCCCCTTCCTTCTTTCCATCCTCACCTTCTCTCCCGGACCATCTCCATGCCAATTGCCAACCCCCACCAATGCCAGTACCCTCAACTGCCTCCCCAGCGCCTTGCATTAGACTGCTACGCCGTCTCATGCTCAGAGCACTGCCATGGGAAGTTGGGCGGGCCATCTCCTTTTCCATGCTTGTGGTCTGGCGTGAGATTAGTGGACTGTGCAAATTGTCATCAGAATCCTCACCACCAGCCTCTGATGCGTAGCCCTCACCTTCTCTTTGTACACTCTCTTCATCCCACTGCTCAGTCCTCAAGTGAGGTTCTGCTGTACTAAACATGCTGCCAAAATTAGGGAAAAGCATGCTCCGCGTGCTTCCTGTCTCAGGGAGCTTTTCATGGACGCTACCAAAAAGAGTCACAAGAGGGTCCATAAGAGGCGCGCCTTGGTTCACCATGCTTCCTTGGCGCGATACAAGAGCAAGAGAACTCTGTCCAGTTACGGGTTTAGCAACCCAGGAAAGGCCTTCTTCAGGTCCATATAACCTGATTTTGTCTTTATCAACAGTGGGTTCTTGACCATCAGCGACTTCATCAGCAGGGCCTATTATGTACTCTTCTATGGATGTCTCACCCCCGATTGCAAGACCTTCAGCCAGTAAAGCCATCTCGCCTGTGCATCATAGAAGCTTTAGCAACAGCCACATAAGTGAGTTTAATAAGCTACTTAAGCAAAAGGAGAAGCCTAAATTTCCTACCATTGGAAATTCACCAAGCGAAAAATCTGAAGACTATTAACAACATCTACATTTTATGCTCATGTTTATGGACTCTGAAGCTGAAAAGAAATGAACTCACAACAGTGAAATAGTTTTACTCCCTCCTATCATGTCAAGCTCCTCAGCAATTTAAAGTATAATCAGCAGACAAAGCTATGCACATCACCTGGATCTCCAAAATAATTGGTCAGGCTTTAAGGATACCGAACGAAGAATATGAAGTGTTTGGAACTCTACCATTAAAATAAAAAAGATTTCCAGCCACAACATGGTTTTCACAATTCCAAAGATTTCATATCTAAGAAAAACAGGACTCCCTCAAAGCCACTTCGAAGTGCACTTACTGGGGTATGATTAGCATGCATCAAAAGCTTCTAGATTTATCATGTATAACTAACAAAGAAGTCTATGAAAACATAGATGTTGAAGTTAGCTGCATGTGTAGAGTTGGGCACTTAAAAAATATGTTCCCAGTGAATTACACATACTGTCATCAGCCATGGGAATACTTCAACATGCATTCAAAAGTACCATTTGATTCAGTGAGATTCCGTATCTTGTCAAAAACAAGAAAGACCAGGCTATCGTCTCAACCCGTAATCTAAATTTCTATACCTTCTTTCAGAAGGAAAAGAGAGAGAGAAAGAATAGCAGTGAAAGATTGATGAGTGAACCTGAAACATCTTCCCTGCCACGCAATCTCTGGAGAACTCGCTTTGCCTCAACCATCTTTCCTTTACTCACAAGCCATCGAGGAGATTCAGGCAAGTAAAACACCGTGAGTACAAAATATACTAAAGAAGGAATGGAAAGAATTCCGAGCATCAACCTCCAACTAGGTGAAGCTGTCAACGACATCCCAAAAATCATACAGTACGACAGAAACATGCCAGCTGAACCGGCAAACTGAGGTAGAGTATTTAACATTCCCCTTATATCTGGTGGGGCGGTCTCAGATATATAGAGTGGAATAAGTGTAACTGCTAAACCAATGCCAAAT
This sequence comes from Salix brachista, assembly GCA_009078335.1. Taxonomy (NCBI): domain Eukaryota; kingdom Viridiplantae; phylum Streptophyta; class Magnoliopsida; order Malpighiales; family Salicaceae; genus Salix; species Salix brachista. The sequence goes on along the minus strand of CM018573.1, from coordinate 331,688 downwards.
CCATCTATCAGTCTTCCTAGGCACAGGACATAAACATTGGGTGACCAAAACATTACCAAACCACTGACAAAGTAGAAAACCGATGACATTATTAGCATTGGACGCCGACCGATGCAATCCGATACGGGTCCTGAGCATGTTGTGATAACAGCGGCTCCAATGAGTGACATTGCCACAACAAGACCTTCCACACTTGTTTGCAACTTGAGGTCTTTCTTGACGTAAATGACAGCACCTGAAAACATGGAAACAAGATTTCAGAACTGTATCCGTTCCCTAATTCAACACCAAAAGTAAGAGAAAAGAAAATCTCAGAAACAGCCAGCACGTAAGAGAAAATGTTTGAATTGGAAGCCTAGGAAAAATACCATCCACCATGGACAACAAATCTCAATATTTTCAATCTTAGAGTTTTAAGTTTTTAATTTTAAATATTAATACCAAACATTTTTTGGTCCACATCAAAGATTAGACATATTATAAAGTGATGGAGAAGTACCAGCAATGGTAGCATTATCCCATCCTTGCAAGAGGTTACCAACGCAAGCAGCAATAGCCACTAGTGCTGCTCCCTTCATGTTTTAACCAATTAATCAAGTCCTCAATATCCCACTCACCTGTAAAAAGATAAAAACCCAGATAAAGCAATCAAATAACAAGAACCACAGATCCAATACAGTATCTAATCAGTAAATCCCCTGAATTCAAAATAAGCAACGAAAAATCCACTCAGTCAAGAAAGAAATACAAGACTATCCAAAATCATCAGGAAATAAAAGAAACCAGAAAGAGGAGATCTTTATAGATTGCTCACCTCTTGGCAACCAAAAACTTTAAGCTCGACAAAAAACAAGGCACAGGGGCTGACTTAAGAGACTTCGAGAAAGCTAAAAGTAACTGTTAAAAAGTAAAAAGCCAGATAACAGTGGATGATCTTGGGTTGTAGCGGTAAGAAGGAAGATAGAATATCAAGCAAAGTGCGTGAACTGAAGTGAAAAAAAGTACAGGGTGTTTCTCTGTGTGTTTAAGAATCTTGTAAGTATAAGATACACCAAATGACAAGCCAAGAAGAAGAGGGGTTCAGAAATAGAGGAAAAGCCATGCCTGTATACACTCCTAATTTGCCACTACAAAGAACTCAGCTTTTAGGATTAGCTGATACTGAAATCATACCTTTTATCCCAATAGTCCTTTAACTGTTACACTACACTCACTCAACTTCACCGAGTTAAAAACTTACAAATTTCTTTCTCAGTAACCCAGATACCAACTTCACCAGAAAACAACTCTGATAGTTTCAAACTCGGATAGATTTGAGGAGAAAAGATAGGTGTTTAGAATCCAAGAACTTGGGTGAAGATGGCAAATTTCAGTGAGCTGAGTACCAAATAAAGAAGGGTGAGCCTGTAACCTCCCATACTGTGTTTATATATATACACACACATATTCATATGGACCAATCAAGGATCACGGCCGTACATATTGTCTTCTTCTGCCTTCCCTTTTTATTTTTTCATCTATTTTGTATTTCTAATAAACAGTAATTGTTGTGGTCAAGGTCTGAACTGAACTGTACTTCGCTGGACTTCTCTACCCTCCACAATTGACAATACCTCTCACTCTCTTCTTTTCCTATGCATAGAATATGTCTTGGAATTCCAATATCCACGTTTTGGCAGCATAAAGTGAGGACTCGTAGGTAAAAATATTGCTTTGCCCGAGGCCAATTTTCTACAGTTGATTTTTCTTTTTCCTTTTGTGAAGAATTTATCGTGCCTTTTGCTCATGTTTTACTCCCAAAAGCTGCTTAAACAATGCATGATTTTGCATTCAATGTATTTGAAGCCAGTGTAGATTCAACTTAATTGGGATTGGTTATGGAATGGCCCTGCTGTGCGATGAATTCTTCCACGAGGAACATAATTTGATTCACTTTAAATGGTATAAAAACCTGTAAAATATATGTTTTCTTTTATCAAGCAGCTAGCCGTTCACATTTGTTTCAATCCCGACCCCAAGAAAAATATTATTTATTTCCTTTTACACTGGAGCAATAAAAATAATTTATTATTTATCTTCCTCTCACACATGGAGCAATAAAAATAAACTTTTTTCACAAAGTTAATTATAGATAAAGCCTCATCTCTAATTAAATATCTATTTACTGTGATATCTAATAAAATAAATAATTGGAGATTAGAGTAAAAACGTACTTCTAGATAAAATAAAATAAAAAACATTAAATGTTTGAAAGGTTGTCTTCTTAGTTTCTTCTGGTCATGCAACTGGGAGTGGCGCGGCCTTTCAAAATATGATTATATGTTTTTTTTAATTGTGCTATTTTCTCCATATAAATTTAGGGTCGTGCTCTAAGAAATAAAGTCAAATCTTGGACTGCGAAAAATGAGATAGATAGGTGGCCTGGCCATACACATGACGTACGTGGTTTCTTAGGTAGCACAAGGAAAGGCGACGGCTGTGAAATATTGGAGACCTAATTGAAACGAGGAAAACTACCAGTCAAGATGAGGAACAGGGTCAAGGATTGGAAGAAGCAGCTACTAACACGTGACCGTTAGCTAAAATGCAGGTGGAAGCCACGTGGGGGAGATTAGACTTTGCCATTCTTGAACCTGTAAAACCATGCCAAGCAATCTTGTAACCCACGTTAGGTGCCGCTCCCTTGTCACTGCATTCTGATTGTCATCTCCATTGACCATCAACACTTTCCGATCTCAAATGGACGTGGTAGCTTTCAATGGGCTGTTGTTTTTTATCAGTCCAGGCATCAGAAAAGGCATCTGCGCTTTCCCTTTTCTTCTTCCTCCATATTATTAACGCAAAGAAAGTTGGGAAATTTGGACGAGTCAGTCACGGCAACCGTCCTCGCTCGGAGAAAGCAGCAGGTTCCTAATTTTAATGGATGTTTCCTTCTGAACAGTGTTCCGGTCAGTGTTTTCTCCGAGAATCTCATGTATGCACCAGATAAAAAGCTTATATTTTATATAATAAAAAGGGTCTCTGCTTGTATATAAAACTCCAAGTATAAAATGAAAATTGCCCAAAACTCTAATTCACTAAACTGGCCTGGAATTAAGCAGGAGGGCAAAAAGATTTGCTCCGACAGATTTAAGGCATGTTTCGAGACCAGCATGCGGATGATCTCTTGAATTTTATTTTCTCATAACTACAAATTGATCAAAGAGACATGTTGGAGAAGAGGGACATGGATACTATTGACATGTCGATCCTTCATGTATGATCCACTGGTTTATGTTTTTTGGTCTTGGTAACAAGTTTTAGTATAGATTTTGTTTCTAGGCAAGGTGGAACTGACTGTACAGTGAGTGTCTTCCAAAAAAATAAATAAATCGAGGGAGGAAAATCAACGTTACTTGACAGGCGCAAATGCTAGTGGGCACCATGCCGCCATACATGTTTTATGGTTTCTTGAAGAACATCGAATTCAGTAGCCTAAAAGCCTCAAAAATGACAAAAAAGAGCCTTAAGCCCAATTAAACGAGGGTTCTAGACTACGATCCAGTTCAACTCGGAGATTATCTAGGCATTCTAGAACATGAGCCCGGCATTTAATTATAGCCAGAACAGATTTAGCTTAGCATCACCCTTTGAAATACTTTGAAATATTAATGATTAGCATTGTTTTATTTTTCAATATGATTAAGAAGGTATGAGACTTGGCACCAAGCATGCTTGAATGCTGTAGTATATAAACTTCAATACTTTTCGAAAATGAAGAGACAGCACGAAAAGGTAGCTGATTACAACCGCAACAAATCAAATCTAATGTATGAAAATCATATTGAATCTACTGCTTGACAAAAAGTGAGCTGCTTATTTGGGATCCATTAGTGGTTGTAAAATGAACACAAGAACCAATCCATTCAAGACTCGATCGGGACTTTCTTTCTTACTCTGTGAACTTCACATCAGGATTTCTCATAGGTTTGAGCCACATATCTGCCATGATTCTTGAGGAAATGCTCCATAACAGATCTTGTCTTTTTGATAACACATGTCTTCCCTTTTTCCCTGTCTTTCCATGTCCATATTCAACCAACCAGTGCATTGCAGTTAGCCTCTGCCTCTCCGAATCCCACGTATTCCTCTTTCTTCCTGAGCTTGCCTTCATGCCTCCCATGTGCAGACTTGTTACTTTGAATTTCTTCTCCTCATCGTAATTGTCCTCTTCGATGTCAGCTTGTGTTGCATGAACCAGTGCAACCACAGGCCCGCCAACTGCCTCGTATCGCCTTGTAGGATCCCGTAGCTGGACAACCACAGCTATGGCAATTGTTGCTGGGTTTCCTGGAGAAGCTAAACTGTAGTTCTTTATCCAATCTTCTAGTGAAATGGTAGAGGCCAGAGGGTGATTTTGATCTTTCCCACTGTCTGTGCTTGCATTTCCTGCAAGCGGAGAAACATCGAAGGGGGCCTCTTCCTCTGCCATTTCTGACTGAATCTTCAAGGCTTCTATTGTCATTGCCTCAATCTTCTGCAACGAGAATGCCAAGATCTCCTCAGCTGTCAAAGGGATTTCATTTACATTCCAGATTCCTGTTGATATCCTCTCTTTCCTGCCTGTACTCGTCGCTGTCGCCATTGTTTTAACGGCAGCAATGGTACGAGCAGCACTTGAACTAGCGCCTTCTTTGTCTCTTCCTTGGATGATTGCAGAAGCTATCCCTTCAAACGCTATCTGTTCTGCAGTTTTACCCAACAGTTCATCGAGGGGCATCAGTGATAAGATTTGAGAACAAAGCTCTTCAAAACCAATGGATGCCATTCTCTGAAACAATTCAAACCCGTTTATGGATTTGTCTGTTTGAAGAACGAGTGGTTTTGACAACTGCATTGCTAGTTTTGGAGTATCTTTCCTCGAAACTACAGTATCTAGAGGATTCGTAGCTGCTAAGTAGCCTCCATCTCTTGTTTGAACCACGCAGCCTAATCCCTTCCCAAGGTCTGAGAGATATACCTTGGATTCAGCCTCTGAAGAATCATCACCTCCATCGAGACGCAGAGGGGGAATTTCAGGTTGATTGAATTTCAAAGCATTAGTCTCTGCATCTTCGAGCATCTGGAAAAATTCCTTCGTTATTGTTTTTTCATCTGAATCTAATTTTGGTGATTCAGTTTCATCTTCTGTCTTGGCAGTTTTTTCCTCTCCCATCATGGATTCAAGAGCTTTTATCTGCTGAACGATTGAATCTAGCTCGGCCAGTCTTGTCAGGTGTACCTTATCGTGAACTATTTCCTTGACAACTTCACTTGATTGTGATTTTTCCTTAACATTTTCTTCAGAATCTCCATTCTCATTCTCTTCTTTGTCTTGAATCTCCACCCCTTTATCCACAACTACAAAGTCTGGAAGATCAATATCCTCTATCTTTTGTTCTGGCTCTTCTGATTTCTGAATCGAGGGGGATGGTGAAGGATCTGGAGCTGGCTCATCAAGATTCAAGTCATCCATTCCATGAATATCTGCAACTGGTTTTTCCTGCGAAGAACTCGAAGCTTCTGATCGTCCTGTCATCCTTGGACTTGGGACACTGAAGGATGATTTAGACTGCTTACGTCCCAGTGAAGGTGAGAAGTTTTTCGATTTACTAGGCTTCGATCCTTCAGCAGCTTGACTATAAATATCAATCCCTCCTTCTCTCTCCATAATCTGGAATCCCAATTTGAGAACAATCTCTCCTCCTTTTGCCTTCCCAGATAGGTTGAAACTCATGTCCCACTGTCGCACTCGAGTACCTTCTTGGCTCTTCTCCATGGATTCCTGAATAAGTCGACTTAAATCAACTATACTTCTCCCAAAATCAAGCTCTTCAGCATCAACGGCAAATACATAAATCATAAATGGACGGGGTTCAAATCTACGCGGCTTCTCTTTGCCAGGAGTGCAGTACACGTGACTCTTGATAAACAACGTCTCTTCAAAGTCAGCACCGCCCTGTGAAACTCTTGATGGCATTGTATGAACCGCACCATCTTTTGTCTCCTTCTTCCTAACACAAACCGAAAGCCGGAGTCCATTCATTGAAGCTGGAAGGCCCTGCGCAGCAACCACTTCAACAGAGAGCAAACAGCTCAGTTTATGCTTCCCAATATGAGACAGAGCTCGGATTGGCTTCCAATTCCAAATCCCCTTTTTCTCCGCTGAAGTAGCCATGTCACCCAGCTTCTTGATTTCTGGTTGATTAGTATTGGATGTTTTGCGCTCGGTTTCTTCATCGGGCTTTGGCCTAGACCGCCAGGGCGACAACGACATGCGCATGGACCGAGCCCTACTGCTTGATTTTTCATCGATTTTTGCTGTGCCACTCTCATATGATATTGCAGAAGGAGCTGAAGTGCGAGGAAGTACGAGGGAAGCAGTTCTGCGGTTGTTGGAAGTCTGGGTTTGATAAAGAGACTCGCTTAGCTCTTCCAGTTCTTCCAGCAGTTGAGTATTTGAGTTCCTGCTACCTGTTGCCATTAGTCGAAAAAGAAAGAGAGAAAGAAAGCTGACAGAAGAAACTGGTGAAGCAAGTGGCTTTTGATGCAGAGATTACTTGCAGATAAACACAACCAGAAGAGGAAGAAGAGTATATATAACTCACATGTTTGAAAGATTTTCGAGGTGGTGGAGAAACAACATCCGTATGTGATAATTCTATGTGGCAATGGCTAGACCTTCCAAAGCCAAAATTTTGTGTGGCTGGTGGAGACAAGAGAAGAACGTTCGTGTCGTGTCCTTTTATTGCCCGAGAAGGACAGGATTTTAAATGAGGCAATGTGGTCCCAGGATATTTATTGTCTTTTGGTAGTTACAGGGTTAGATTTCCTTTTCCTTTCAAAGTTGCTCTGTTCATTCATGGCGCAGTAAATTCCAACATTGATCTATATTCAGTTTCAGTTCTGTGTGGCTAATGTTTCAGCGTTAAAAGAAGACAAATACAAGATTTTACCACGAAGACAGATACATACATATATATATATATATATTTTTTTTATTTCCGCCATTGACGATAAGCAAAAGCTGGTTCACAGATGTTGGCTCACTGCCCTGGCGGTAAAGTAAATGATGGTCGATTTTTTTGCTTGCATCGATTTTGTACCTACCAAGTGTCATTGAGCTGCCATTAAAGCTTGCGTCGAAACATTTAACCAGGATGACTCCACAACATATTTTGCTATTATTTCAAGGGGTTTTCCGCCATGAAAAAACATGATGATGTGGCTTGAATGTAGGAGAGAACCTACCGAATACTGATGGCGAGACAGACAAGTTGAAAAGGTCAAATGGTTCGATTAATACGGGGGTTTGGTTTCTGACTGAAATATTGCATTCTGTTCGACACATAAGTAATTAGGTTTCGGGCCATAGTAAGAAGTCAGAGATGGAGAACAACAGCAAGCAAATGGAAAATAGGAAAGAGGGTGTTGAAGAGAAGAAAGGAAAACTTGATGGGTTGCCGATGGAGAGCAGTCCCTACCTGAAGTATACAGATTTGGAGGATTACAAGCGCATGGCCTACGGAACTGAAGGACACCAAGAAGTTAAGCCAAATCAAGGTGGAGGCGGCACCGATGCTCCCACACTTTCAGGGAACGACCTCTCCCCGGGAAAAATGGCGATAATCGATGCAGCCGATCGTCATGGCATTCCATAAATCAACGTTCTTGCTACAATTAATATTATTATTGCTTTGAACAGCTGATCTCGCAGAGTCCCTTTCCATGTCTTCCGATTGGAAAGGTTTATAAAGGTTTGCCCTGTTCTTTGTGCATAAACCCTGAACAGATTCAGTAGCTCTCAGATTTCAGGACAAATTCTCCTTGGCATTGTAATTAATTACATGGGTTTTTTTTTCTTTCTTTCCAAGTAATTTCTGGTGTGCTCATTCGTGTTACAATGGAGAATGTCAGTTTATATTGTTCGTTTCACTCGTAGAATGGGAGATGTAATTTCTTTTTGATTTGTAAATTTATCTTTCGAAATATAAATGTGAAGGAATATTATCAGGCACCTTGAAAATCTTTAATGGCGTTGGTGGATTATTTAAGTATTGTATAGCATGACAAACAAATGTGATGTAGCCGTTCATCCGGGAAATAAATTTAATTCTGTGCATTTTTCTTTTTGCTTGCAATTTATTAATTTCACGTGATGAATGCCTCTAACGGATAAGATAAGTAAATTGTCTAGCTGTTAAATAACTTTTTTTTTTTTACTTTTATTTAAAATAATATTATTTCAACTCAGATTTAAACTTGTGCTCACTTTGAAGTAATCAAAATAGAAATAGAAAAACTGTGTTATCCATCATCAAAAAAGCCCAACCTAAGGGTGGTAGGTTGGGCCATAGGCCTACAATGACATAATAACCGTTATAATATTTTGAGTCCAAGAACAACAAAATGCAAAGCCCAAGGATCCAGTGGAGTGGGTATCTCGCGCTATGCACGCACACAAGCTGCAGAAAAGTCGTCCTCACCTTTTCCCCGAAGAGACGCAGCCAGCCAGCCATCGCAACCGCAAGCAGAGCTCTGCAGATGCAGAGAGAGCTTGAAAGGAAGACAATGGTGATGTATATATGTGATTATAGCCAGGCTCTGCGTTTTACCTGGAGCCATGGCTGCCGCCCTATACCTCTGCCAAGAACTTCCATATCCTCCAAATATGTGAAACTTCAGATCCCCCCCTTCATCCCTAAAGTGATGGAATTTTTACATCATTTTTTTTAAGGAATCTAATTTGAGATCATGACACGAGAAGGATAATCATGCACCAGCATGTCTTGACCAGCAGACATGCCAGCCTGGAAGCATATATAGCAGGGTTAATATCATCAACCTGTAGGCTGCCAAGCTTGCATTTTGAGAATTTACAGTGACTATACAGATAATTGTCTCCAGTTTGATGAATTCTGAAGAAGTAACCTTTGGTCATATGATTTTATTTCATTAAATTTCATCCTCAAATACTATAGATTATATTGGTCTAACTTTTTTTGCGTTTAATCATCTAATTTTATTTCATTTTAAATGTTATGTTGGTATAACTTGATTTTTCTTTTTTATTTTGATAATATAATTTTACTTAATTATAATTTCACTTTTATTTGGTTAACTTTGTGTTAGAATTTCTTTTTCTTTGTGTGCTATCATGTACTCGATTTTTTAAATTATAATTAAAGATTATAGTTTAAGGAACACTTGAAAATTGAAATAACAAAACTTTGTTTTCATTTTGATATGAAAACAATCATTATGATCCCCAACATTTCATTTTACACACCAAAGCGCCCCTGTTTTTTTAGGATCATAAACTTTACATTCATTGCATTTCAGTCTCTAAAAGCAAAGAGATGAGTAAAAAGAGCACCCGCAAAGAGAGATAAAGCTTTCATTCGGTAAGAATTATCATCGATAAACTTTGAATATGGGATATATTGATTTCATTTTTAGGAGAGAAGAACTCAATAAAACTACTTTTTAACTTTAATGATGCTGAAACAAATAAATCCGAGCTTGAAGATAGTTTTTATTTGATTTGACGGTGCATATCAGGCTAATTACAATAAATTATAGGGGGGATAGATGAAGTTTTCATGTTTTTGAGCTAAGAGAGGTTAGAATCTGATTATTTTTTGTAGTTTACAAAATTACACTTGGATTATATATAATGTTTTTGGCACCAGAGCTACCAATGGTAACTAAAATTTGGGTCGAGACTCGAGAAAAAAACCAGTCTTTGCTCTAAAACAAATTAGTGGGTCTGAATAGGAGAAGATCTATGCATGTTTGGGTCATCCTTCCATATCTTTAGAGTAGTGTTTGGGTTCTTCACTCAAAGTTCGTACATGGAAGAAGAAAATATTTGTTTTTTTTGTTTGAAAAGTGTTTTTAATAAAGATAGTTTTAGTTTTAGTTTTTTCTTTGCTTCCAATGAAATGTTTCTTTTGGGTGTTTTCAGGATGAGCACCTGTTAAATCTTTTTTGTTTAAATAAAAATATATTATTTTATTAACCAAAAAATATTTAAAATATCAATTGTTATACCCCGTAATAAATGCCCCCAACAATTAGTAATGTACTCTAAAAAAGAAAAAGAAAATTACTAATCAGAATGTTTACACTTATTTTGGCGTCTTCTTACATGCAGATGTTTCCAACGTAGATAAACTGATAGGCTACAAATATGATTATCGGACAGCCCCTTTCTGCCATTTCCCGTCGACTTTATGCCTTTAAACAGAATTTGTTAGGGTGTCGGGACCAAGCTAGCTTGCTGCTTCTGCGCATGGCATGGCATGGCAGGATGAGGGACCCGAACATCATCGATCATAAATTGAAATAATTAAAATATTGTATTGTAGTGGATCTGCAACCTTATTATATATATATTCATTTAAAAAGTGTATCCACAACCTCCAATCCCATCCATGAGGTCTCATCAAACAGAAACTGTTGCTGATCACTCCACCTCACTGCAATTAAAAAGTTGAGAATCTCCAAACAAACACCCATAAAGTAGCCAACAAATCTCGAAAACAAAGCAATCCTTGTACAATAATTGTAAGTACAGCTCGATCTTTGCTTAGATACGTGCATGGATGGACTTGCTATTTGCATTGGCTAGAGGAGCTACACTCCAAATCTACACCGCGTTAAGATGGCAAGTTTATATATCATAATATGATCGATTGCAGCAATGATGGTTTTTGGGGACTTGGGAAATTGTTAAGGATCGAATGGCCAAGATTCTCCAGGAAGTCTGATGGGAGTATCTAGCATCATCTGCAAGCCGGCTCTGCTGAAAGCAATCGAAGTGGACATGTCATGGGCTATGGTGTCTGCAGCAGAAGCAGATTCTGAGAACCCCAAAATGTTACCACCACAACCCATCTCAAAAAACGAGGGATTATTTTGGTGTGGATTTGGGTGAACGATCTTATCCACGCAACCCAGGTGAGCATCGTGAAACTGAAAATGGGAAAAGTTGGCCTCTGTGTTGCACTGTTTATAATTCGTACCGGATTGCTTGCAATCTTGATAGGAGAAGCTGGACTTGAATAGCATCGATGGCGACTGGCTGTTGGAGTTCGTGCCTGTGTTTTTATTTGTTGAGGTGGTAGGTGAAAAACATGGTTGGAAGCCATTTATTGACATGGCATTGGACTGGGAAACAAGTGGGTTAAGCAGGCTTTTGAGGTCATTTTCTTGGTGCTCATGAATCAGAAAAGCGTTTTGGAAGGCCTCGTGATCAACTGTGTTCTTGGATTGACACTGATCAAATATTGGTGCCGATGCTTCAAGCAGTGGAGGCAATGAACCTGAATTTGCTTGGGAAGAGGCTTCCATGAGGTGATGATAGCCTTGTTCAGCTTGGAGAAACACATTCTTCTTCTCTCCTTTTTTGTGAAATATCCTACAAATCACCCATTCCTCCTGCAAATTGAACAATCTCAATATAATTTCCATGGAACATGAGATTAAGAGCATAGCTAATTAATTATTATTACAATGCAGAAGGCGTAATTCAATAGTAACATATTTTTGAGCCAGACAAAATAATAAATTAATGTGAGGCCATTGACAGTGAGTTGTTAAATCAAAACAATCATCAAATTCTACCTTCAAAGGTGAATAAACAGTGAAAAATATTGTCTAAGTGGACAGGAACCCAGATCAGATCAAAGAACTACAAGTCAACTCAGAACCAGACATAATATGACAGCAAGCTAGCTAGCTTGGTTTCCCACGGCGCACGAGTGGGGGAGAAAGGGTCCGTCCACATTACCTTACACGAGTGACGGAAGGAAAAGTCGCCGTCTAAGCGGTACTCATGCATGACCCACTTGGTTTTTTCACCTCTAGGAGCCCTGCCTTTGTAAAAGACAAGTGTCTTCTTCAAGCCGAGCATGGCACCAGTTGAGGCACTGTATACTTCTCTATCCTTGCCCGTGGCTTTCCAGTAGCCAGCACCGGTGGCCCGATTTGTTCTCAGCCCAGTTGGGTACTTCCTGTCCCTCAAGCTAAAAAAATACCATTCTCTTTCTGCCATCTTTGCTACATCTGATTAAACAGCAAGAAAACCAGCACCACCAGTCAAATTCACTTCAATGAAATATAGATTTTGTCAGAAGTGATTGGCTTAAATGCTGTGTGTGTACACGTTAGTTTATAAATAAACATAAAAAGAAATGGGGTCCCTTTCCAAGAAAATTAGAAAGGGCATTTCTTAACAGATAGGTTGATCCAGCTTAATTAAACTCATATATAGTTAAAGCTAGCCGAGCTTCGCCTGAAAAGGGGAAGCATCTTCAGGTAGAAAAGCAAAGAAAATGGACATAATATTTTTGGAAACTACTAATACGTTCTAGCATATATACCACGCGAGCTAATTAGTTATAGCAGCGAGTTAAAGGTAAAGGGAATATTCTGATCAGTTTCTTTTGGTGGTGCCATGCGCGCATCTTGGCTTGAAGAAAAAATGAATCATGCATGTAAACGTAGCACATTCGTTTAAAACCGAGAAGAAATAATGGGCTAGCATATGTGTGTGTACCTGGAAGCTCCCAGGGTTCACATCTGTTAAGGTCAACCTCAGCAATGTCTACGCCGCAAAAACTCCCGCTAAACACTTTTGAAGCGAGATAAAAGGTTATAAGCTCTTCATCTGTTGGATGGAATCTAAACCCCGGAGGCAACCCTTGCTCGTTTATTTCTTCACATGTCAGTTCACACAGAAGTTCTTCCATGGCTAACATCTTCACACAAAGCCAGAGAGAGAGAGAGGGAGGGAGGGAGGGGATTTTAAGGTCGTAAAACGGGGCTGTGGAAGTGGATGAAGGAAAATGGTTTGTAGTGGCACGCAATTTATAGGGATTTCGTTGAAAGCACTGAAACCAAAGGAGGATGGGAAACTGCGAGGGATAGAGTGAAGGAGAAATAGATGGACTTGGGCTAAGAAACTAAGTGGGGGGACTACAGAATTGCACCTGAAAAGCTTCCCGTTCAGAAAAATTTTCGAAAGTTTTTTAATAAGGAAAAAGAAAAGATTAATTCGTTGGGTTTTTGTGCGTGCGTGTGTGGGTAAAGGGCAGTAAATTTTATGGGGCTGGAGACCCTGTTGGTCCTCACATTACTACAAAATGTTTAATCAAATCCTCTTATAAGGAAAATTGCGACTAAATCCCTTTTATGTAAATAATAATGTCATTAATATAGATAACAAAAATTATTAACATAAATATCCATATCAGCTTGTACGGAACTTTGACTAATCTTATATACCCTAAAATATTTTCTATTATTGATCCATCAGCATTATTATTTTAGCTACTCATCATTGACATCAACTCTACCACAAAAACACTCAAGCTTATCGCATCACTACTAGCTAGTTTTCGCCTTCTTCGTGAGATAAATACATTGGGAGCTGATGATTTGGAATTACAAGAAATTCCTGGAAACAGAGACGATCCACGGGCAATGAAAGTAATTAACATGCTGATTATTTCGTATCAACTAAAAGAGGGGTGGTACATAGAAAGTAAACTATTAGGATTCAATCAGTCATTTTTCCTGGTACGAGGACTTGATTGAACTTTGTGTAGCAGGAAGGAATAGTGTTGCGGACCCCGAATTTTAGAGTGGTTGCAGAGATTTTTATTATGCGTGCGTGTGTGAGCATGTTTACAAATAGCTAGGCTAGGAGGAGTCAGATAATTTATATTGAGAAACACGAGGCTACCATTCCGACACAGTGAGATCATCCTCGCATACTTAGTTATTTATTATCAAAATAAACTAATAAATATACTGGCGTGATTACACTAGCCAAGCCAGTACTAGAGAATAATTAAAGCCATGGCCATGGATATTCCTGAAGATATTTCTTGCACGCACTGAAATTAATTATCTTCATTCCTTTTCATGCCCACTCTTTCTACACGGTTAAAATAGCCTTTGTTTTTCAAAACAAGATTAAAAAAAGAAGTTATAGAACAATTGTGTCTCTATCAGGGGAATTTACTGTTTTTGTTTTTGTGCGCGCGCGTGTGAGAAGTGATTTTATTGTTTTTTAATATGTTTTACATATACCCTTTCAATTAAGTATATTTTTATATTTTTTAATGAAGATTTATGTTTTACTATATTAATAATAAAGGATAATAAATCACTTCATCATCCCCCTCGATCCAGAAGGAGGTTTATGAATACGACGTAGTTTATGCTGTTAAATAACTATCTCATTTAAAAATTTAAGCTGGTAGATAAAGTTTCAAAAATATAATTCATATAATTTTTTAACATATCTCCTCAAGTGAAAGTTATTTGCGCTTGAAACTTGTATAAGCCTACACTATCTCATACTTGATTTTTATCACATAAAATGAGAGTGATGAAATTGATCAAATTCACGACCACCGAGTGAATAAGGTTATGATACATGTCAAAGAACTATCCCTTCTAAAATTTCAAGCTATTAAATAAAATTTTAAGATATAACTACGTTATCTTGAACTACTATACATTCACACACTAACTATTGAACAATTCTAGCCTGCATTCAATGTTTTCTAAAATATTTGAATTTGAATAAACTAGTTTAATTAAAATAATCATTGATGCTAAAGTGGATCCGTCCTATCATAGGAACCTTTCAGCCAAGAATAAACAGAAGAAAAACATTGGTTATAGTTTTATATTCACGTTAATTCAAGTAATAAAACTATTAGCAAGACTAATTAATTTAGAAGCAAGTTTATATAGCCATTTCAATATCAGTTTGATCGGGAACTGGGGAGCATTTATGGGCATCATCTCCTCCCAAAATGTGTCGGCGTTGCACGTGTAGAATGATCAGGTAAAATAACAGGTTTCCTGGGCTGCTTCTGTAGCTATAATATAACTATATATATAGATCTTCGGAACACACAGCAAGTAAAAGATACTACCAGGCAGGCTCTAACTATCACCATATGATTTTCTTCCTCGCTGGTTACATGAGCCTACGTTCCTGCTATAACCTATCTGGGTCCTGTTTCTTAAATGCAGTCATTTTTACTGTTTTTTTTATCTTCTTGTTTTCACCTTCGGAGGAACTAGCTAGCCAGCTGGGCCTACGTCTGATTACCCTGGAGGGCGTTTTGGCATTATCACATGTTCTAGCTAGCAACTCCCTTACGCCACTTGGTGGGACTTGTTAATCCCGTCTGTCAGCTTTATGAAAATCTTCATGCCATTGCTCGATCTCTAAGGGGAGTACTGTAAGAAAGAAGAAGAAAGTAAAATAGTAATTAAGAGGTGGGAATTGGGTAGAAACAAGGTGTTCGTTTATTTCATGCTTAAGAAAGAGTTTACTTCATTGGTGCATGCTTTTGTGTAATTAACATGGGAGAAGTGAAGACAATTAAGAGAGAAAAGAAATGTTTTTTCTGCTGTTTTAAAATACTAACCAAATTAATATAATTGATTCTGAATTACTTATTTTTTTCCTATGAAAATGGTTAATATAAACTAGGTTTTTATACTAGAAAGAGTGTGTTTTAACTATATATTAATTAAATCAACATTTTAAAATAAAAACACATGCAGTTGAAAATATAAAAGAAAATAGGATTTTTCAACACAATCATCAGTTAAAAGTATACTTTTACAAATCATTTCCATTTTTTTGTGATAATAATAATAAAACAATCTGTCTCGAGGCTATGTGAAAAAGAGCCAGATCGATGGAAACTGTTGGTGGACGAGATATTAGTCGCATGGTAATTAATAAATAGAATGGTGAGGAAGGACCTGGCAGCATTTCCTTCTCTCCCACGCTAATGCATGATTCTGCTACAAATACTAAGGACCTATCAAAGAAGAAGGACAATCTAAAGCTAGCTAGCAAGGTCATTATTTTGTTTCAGCCACTGAAATCCTTTTTCCTACACCTACGCTAGGTTTCTGCCATTCAATTTACACACAACATAACAGATTCTCAATCATGGACCTCATTATTTTCCATTGATTGGAGCTAGATCAGCGCTCAAACTGTATGGTACAGTATCAACATTTAATAATCATGTCCGGATGATGGTTCATTCAGCTTCGTAGGATTACAAGTGGAAACGGGGGACAGACGGTCTTGATTCAGGCTAGCTAGGGATCTATCTAGGAGCATGTACACACCTTTTTGTTGGATCATTCATTTGCTTGCGGCATGCAATAATTCTTCAGCACAATTCTTTGTTGTTCTCCCGATCGGTCTTCATCTGCGTCCACCTAGCTAATTGCAGTGCTTGATTTTTTTCCTTGCTGTTTGATTTAAATTGTGATTATTTGCTATATATAGTTTATAAAATTATACTTTACAGTTGGTCATTATCAGTTCAGTTATGGGTCTCTTTGTTTGATCTGTTTCTTCCAAGGTTTCTGTTGAAGTTAATGATTCCATGGCTTCTTTTTTATGCTGGATCATCAAAGTAGGGTTTTTCTTCTAGCTAGGGTCTTACGGTCTGAAAAAGTCATGTTGGGTTCCATTCCACGCCCGCAATCCTTTCCCTTCCCTTTAATCCCTCATAACCGCCATCTCCAGCCATAATTAAGCCCACAATCCACCCGACTCCATAGCTGCCGTTGACTTTCGTGTTAATTACTTTGATACTCGCAAATTTCTAATTTACATGTAAATTTGCAATATCTGTTGATGAAGTCCCTGAAATTCTTTTTTGAACAAATCGTAGCCTAATTTGAATCAAACTACATGACACAAAAACATCTAATATTTGTTGTTATACTAGGGAATATTCCATAAATATTTCATTCAAATGGAAAATAAATAAATTAATAGATCATAGTAGTGAGTTCAATATACAGAATTGTTGATGAAGGTGACCCCTTCCTGCAGACACATACAAAATTGTTTGGCCTTTCGTGTAGCTAGCAACGGCTATATAGCTAGCTAGTGTGTGCATGGATTTGCTTATCGTCTTCTGCAGCAATAAGGCTATCTTTCTTGCCTTACCGGTTGTACGCATGTCTCAGGACTGCTTCTCTGGAGCAATATATATATATATATATATATTTAGATTTTTGGCGGGCTCATAGAAAAATTGCCCATCCTCTTTCATCTCCTCACATTTTCTTTCGCCCAAAACAGTGGAAATAATGAACTTTCTTGAGTCAAAAATTCATTCCTCCCACTCGATCTCCCCATACACGTTGTAGATCGATGTCAAGTGTGTACCTTTTTGCTGTATTTGAGTCAATCCACTGCCACTCGGCTGAAAATCAGTCCTCTCTGGGTCGTGTATATATATATATATATATTCTGTGAGCGACGGCGTTTTCAGGCTGGTACAAATTGGACCACAGAGTTAACGTATGCTCAGCTCGATCCTCAACCACCATTAATGGAAGCTTGGTGGTTAATTATACCTTGCTGCATGAACTTTTCAGTTTCCTGGCTTTATACACGTCCACTACTCACCCATCATTAAAAGTATTCGCTTGAAAAAGTAATCAGCATGCAGTAAGAACCGCTTCATCCCTTCTGAAAGAAAATTGCCATGATACAACAGCTAGCACAGTCTCCATGCCTGCAACCTAGCTCAGCCTGCAGGCGCTACGAAATAACTATTTAACCTGCTGCCATACAGGTGAAAGTCTCCGTGGATGTGATCACAATTCGCATGTGCTTGTGAATAAGAATCCAAGTTACTAAATCTGCTCAAGATTTGTTTTCTTTTTTTTAGAAAATAACTAAAACAAAGTCATCATATTAAATCTTTATTTTTTTAATTAATTAGCTCTTACTGGATCGAGCTTTAAGAACTCAATCTAGATACAATCTTGAATTGACCCATCAGGCTATATAAAATCTAACAGCACATGCAAAAAATGTTTATATATAAAAAGCCTGAAAGAGAATGGCGGAATAAGCTCTGACTTGTCCTTATTTGTGTTGTTCTCACCCGCATTTACTTGTATAATTTATTTTTGTGTTTAAAATCACGTTTAGGTACATTTTAAAAATACATTTGACTTGAAAAGATATTAAATTTTTTTATATATTTTATTTTATTAATATAAAAAAATCAATATTTTTTTAAAATATACTATTAAAAAAATGCTAATATTTTTTTCTATTCATTTTGATAGAGATCTTTTGTGGGGGTACTGACATCAAAATTTTGCTGGCCGGGAGCCCATTTTAATACCTCGTATTTGCCGCGACTGTGAGTGCACGCACTCCAGCCCAAGGTATTGGAAGCCCATTTCAATACTCCATATTTGCCGCGGCTGTGGGTGCACGCACTCCGTCCCACGTTATTGGAAGCCCACTGTAATACTTCACATTCGCCGCGACTGTGACTGCACGCGCTCCAGCCCAAGTTATTGGAAGCCCATTTTAATACTTCACATTCGCTGCGACTGTGAGTGCACGCCCGCCGGCCCAAGTTAATGGAAGCCCGAAGGTGCTGCCTAAACTCGTCTTGGAAAGCGAGGCCGTGTTATTTGGCATTGCTCCAACTCTTTTCATAATTTTTCTCATCTTATATGATAGTATTAAAAGTTCAATAAAAAATAATAAGGATCTAGATTTAAAATTACCACTTGCATGTTATAATTTAAGCCCAAATCCCAACCCTTTTGAAATCTTGACCATATTAACCCGGCTTCTTTTTATTTATTTATTTATTTATTTATTTATTTATTATAAAACAGAAATTATCAATTAATAAAAATTATCACAATAAAATACTCCAGCAATATCACATCAATTTGATGCTTTTTATATGCTGCTTCGCATTGTGTTTAAATTTTTGTTTAATATAAATGTGACTTGGTGTACAACATGAAATTTGAAATAAAACAAAAAAGAATTATTACAGGTGACCTTGAAGCAAAGCTTTCCACCTCCTAAGATTACAGAAGAAGAGAGTACCTCACAGTTTCAAGAAAGCTCGGACACAGGGATTTTATCTTTTAATTAGGAGTCAATAGAGTATATGTTAAAAGTAAATTATATGATGCAGTGCAGGAAAATGTATTATGTTATCTACTACATGATCATGATCATGATCATATGCTTAGACTGAAAGCAATATTATAACATCACGAACCAATCTTTAAGTCTCAGCATTCAGAAAAATAAACAATCCAACAACTTTACTTGAAATTAAGCCAACACCTGCTTATAAACCAGCACTGTCCCTTCCCTCTGTATCCATCCATCCATCCATCCATCCAATCTGCAGCTAGAATGGCTCTCCCCTCACTTTCTCTGATGTTTCTTCTCGCATTGTCTTTCATGTCATTCTTCGCCCATTCTTGTTTAGCTCGTGATTTCTCAATTGTGGGCTATACCCCTGAAGACTTGACGTCCGGGGATAAGATCGTCGATCTCTTTGAATCGTGGATATCAAAACACGGGAGGATTTATGAGAGCATAGAAGAAAAATGGCTCAGGTTTGAGATTTTCAAAGATAACCTGTTCCACATTGACGAGACCAACAAGAAGGTCGTTAACTACTGGCTTGGATTGAACGAGTTTGCTGATCTGAGCCATGAAGAGTTCAAGAACAAGTATCTTGGCTTGAAGGTTGACTTGTCTGGAAGAAGAGAAAGTTCTCAGGAATTCACTTACAAGGATGTCATGAGCATCCCGAAGTCGGTGGATTGGAGAAAGAAAGGAGCTGTTACTGATGTCAAGAACCAAGGTTCATGCGGTGAGTGTCCCATCTCAATCTCAGATTCTTACGTACAAAATTAGCCGCGCGGCTAGATAAATATCGAGCAATGTCACATGCATGGTCAATGCTTATTTGTGCAGGTAGCTGCTGGGCCTTTTCAACAGTAGCAGCAGTAGAAGGTATAAATCAGATTGTCACAGGAAATCTGACATCCCTGTCCGAGCAAGAGCTGGTCGATTGTGACACCACTAATAACTATGGCTGCAATGGAGGACTGATGGATTATGCATTTTCTTACATAATCTCCAATGGCGGACTCCACAAGGAGGTAGATTACCCATATATCATGGAAGAGGGCACCTGTGAGATGAGAAAGGTATTGATTGGCTAACAAGTAATAATTACTCCTTCATGGCTCACCATCATGTTAATCCTGGCCATACAGTTTTCGTTTTCGTTTAATTTTCCAGAGATGAATGAATAAAAATACGCACTAGCGTTTGATTCATGTCTTTGATCTTGCAGGAAGAATCAGAGGTAGTGACCATCAGTGGATACCATGATGTGCCACAAAACAGTGAAGAAAACCTGTTGAAGGCACTTGCCAACCAGCCGCTCAGTGTGGCCATTGAGGCTTCTGGCAGAGAATTCCAGTTTTACAGCGGGGTAGGTCAACATTCACTACACCTCTCTCTCTCTCTCTCTCTCTCTCTGAATGGTAGGCTAACTTTACCATTGATTTGTGTTGCAGGGTGTTTTTGACGGTCATTGTGGAACTCAGCTAGATCATGGAGTGGCGGCCGTTGGATATGGATCAACCAATGGCATAGATTACATTATCGTTAAGAACTCCTGGGGATCTAAATGGGGAGAAAAGGGTTACATAAGGATGAAGAGAAAAACTGGCAAGCCTGCAGGGCTTTGTGGAATCAACAAGATGGCTTCTTATCCCACCAAAAAGAAGTAAAATATGCTAAATGCCCTTGTCTTCCTCTTTCGATCAGTTCCCATATCTGACATCTGGATGTCGTCGGGTGATGTCTTGTAATAATTGATATTCAAATGTTCGATCGCTCAAGTTGTTGTTTTATCACATTTTCTGTTGGCTATCCATTAAAATTTGAAGAAATTTACAAGAAAGAAACTTCCTTTTATCACTATCTAGCTCTGCCAAATTTCCACTCTGCTTAATTACTGTGGAGGTATTTTCTATAAAATACTCATAATTTATTGGGGTAATTACAAAAAAAAAATACCTTCTAATTTATTCATGGTTTCACTTTCACACGTTGTAGTTGAAAAAAATATAATTTTCATCTTGCTAACATTTAATATCTGAAAATAAAAATTGATATTTTGTAAATTAAAGCACTTTCAACCAAAGTTATCAATCCCGTTCCGTTCCAGTGCAAAATCCGGGACAAAACGGCGACGTTTTTGTCCCGGTAAAAATCCCGCCCCGATCCGGAAAATCCGGCCGGAACGCCCCGGTTCCGTACCGGGCGTTCCGTTCCGGGTTCATCAAAACGACGTCGTTTCATGTCCCTTACAAAATACACTGAAGAAACAACCCCCGTCCATAATTCCCAAATCAATTTCATTTCTTCAACCGCAAAAAAGAAAAAATAAAACCAGAAAAATGGATCCCACTCATTTTAATCCACTCCACAAAATAGGACGAGTTCTTGTTCTGCACATTTATCATTTGTTCATCAACTTCCTTGGTGCTCATTTTGCCTCGGAACAAAGCTGAGGCTGTCAAGTACCTACCGTGCCGAGGGTCAGCTGCACACATCATGTTCTTAGCATCCCACATCTGTTGTGTCAGCTCCGGGATGGTTAGGGCACGGTAGGGTTTGGCGGTAGAGAAGAAGAAGAAAGGACGGGGCGACTAGAGAAGAAGAAGAAAGGATGGGGGAAGAAAGGATGGGGCTGGGGCTGGGGCGGCTAGAGAAGAAGAAAAGATGGGTAGGGTTGGATGGGTAGGGTTGGATGGGTAGGGTTTTATATTTTTATACTAATTATATAATAATAATAATAATTAATTATTATAATAATTAATTATTAATTATTGTATAATAATAGTTAACATAAAAAATAGGGGTATTAATTTGTAATTAATTTGATTGAATTATTTGTAATGGAATGTATTTTAATTAATCATGTTTGAACTTATTGATTATTTCTTAATGTGTTCATTTTGTTTTTTTAAGTTTTTCTAACATTAAAAACAATAAGTAACATTAATTAATTTCAAAATTCAAATTCAAATACAACAACCATAAAAAAACATAGAATTACTTGAAAAACATACAATAAGTAGCTTAAATTTCAAATATTCTGGATCTTTTAATTATAATTAAATTCATTTTTTATTTTTTATTTTTTAAAAAATAATTTTATTGTTGGAATTTTAGAGATGTTTCTAATTTTGAGATTATGTTTGTTTGATTTTGTGTTTGTATTGTATAATTTAAAGTTCATTTATCTTGAATTTAAATTATACTTGTTAAATTAATATTTTATTTTTTTCATATATATAATTAAATAAATATGAACAGTACAAAACCGGAACGGAACGCCGGAATGCACCGAAACCGGAACGTTCCGTTCCAAACAAAAAACCAGAACGGTACCCGGAACGGATTTTACAACACTGTCAACCATGTTATTAAACATATAATTGAGAAATCAAAATGATTCAGGAGCATAATTGATATAAAACAATAATCTTGGTGAAAATTGACATCGTCCTAGTTGTTTGGGGGGTATACTTGATATTTACCAAAACAATATAGTAGAAACAAAACCCTTCGTTTCTCGTCACTCTCTCTCAAAAATCAATATCAGTTCCGCGCGCACTCGAAAACTGACCTGAAAACCCCTAATTCCGGAGGAAAAAATGAGAAGTAAATACAGCGGCGCGCAGCGGCGCTTTTCAAAATCACCGCAGCAACCTCCCTCATCCTCCAGTTTACGCCCATTTCCTCAATTGAATCTGGTACTTACTCTCTTCCTCTCTGCTTATATTTTATGTTTTATTGTTTAATCAGATTATTTTTTAAAAAATAAATCACAGGAAGAAGCGAATAGTGATGAAGATGATGCTAATTTAACTGAAAAATCAGGCAGAAGTGATGACGATGTGGGTAACAGTGGTGATTGGATGGAGGTAGATGCATGTTTAAGCTGCAATAAGCGTGGGAAATCGAAATTGTTGGTTTGTTGCGTGATTGGCTGTCCAGTTTCTATTCATGAGAAGTGTTCCAATTTTAAGCTTGCTTTTGATGACTTGGGTAGGTTTTGTTGCCCTTACTGCTCTTATAAACGGGAGGTTAGCAGGGCTAAAGAACTTTTTCAGAAGGCCATGTTGGCGAAGAAGGCGTTGTTGGGCTTTATAGATTCTGAAATGGTGGGTGGCGAGGCTAGTGGTTGTGAAGAGAAGCGGGATGGTGGGGAAAGAGTGGAATTTGATGGTGCTGAAAATAGAGATACGCCGGTGGAGGATGGCGGGGATGGTCTCAGGGTAAGTGATTGTGATCGTTGTGAAGTGATGGTTGATGATGAAATGGATGGCGCTTTGCCTGGTGCTGTTGACGGTAGTGACAATGGACATAACAGTCAAGAGGAGAAAACACAGGGGATTGAGTCACTTGAGGATTCAATCAGCAATGAAATTAGGGACGGGAGAAATATATCTGAAACTCATGAGTTTGAGAACTTAGAAGGTGAGGAAGGGACGCGAGAACGGGAAGAGAATGACAATATTCTTAAGGGTGGAGAGGGAGCAGAATCTTCAAGAACTCATTATGTAGAGAAAGAACAAGAACAGATACAGCAGGATGGATGCAATGACAAAAAACAAGAACAGATACAGCAGGATGGATGTGATGACAAAGAACAAGGTCAATGTGTGGGAGAAGAACAAGTGCATCGTGATGCACGAGAAGCCAATTCTGGTGGAGGAGTTACTGCACCTAAGGTTCCTCATTTTTCTGATTCGGGCACTGGGAAATCCGTTGTGAGGCGTGTCAAGCGTCTTGGTAAGAAGAAAACTGCACGGTCTCAGGATGCCAAACTTCCAGAGGAAGAACCCCCTCAACCACACACCATTGACAAGCAAGAAGCTAAAACCCCAAAAAAAAAGGTTTCCCTCTCCAAAGAGCCCAGACGACGCCTGGAATCTCCTAAGATATCGTGAGTGTTTTTATTTTATCTGAATAAAAAAATCTCCATGCAAGTTTGATCACCTCATCAACAACATGATTGCTTAGCTAAGATGGTACAGATGGATCTTTTTAACTCAACCTTCTCTTCCCCTACTGGCAGCTCCAACCTGTATCCTCGTAATGAAAAGCGTCAAAGGTTGAATTGGACAGCCGTTGAGGAAGACACACTAAAGGTATGAATTTAAATAGCATTGCGTATAGATGTGACCATAGAAGATACCTGATTTTGGCGCTGCATCTTTTCAACATATTTTTACGGATGGATGGTCAAATGAAAAATAAAGTACCAATTGTTTTCTTGAAAATATTTATGAATAACTTTTTGAGGGAACTAAGCAATACAAAGTATAATTGTTGGAAGCTGTAACTAAAGAGAAATTAACTCACTTTCAGGGAATGGTCAAGAAAGTGTTGAAGGGATTGGGGTATTAAGTTTGTCGGACATGGAGTGCCCCAAGACCTTTGATGTCGATGTCAATGATGAAAACTTTCTTTCTCCCTTGTTTTTTTTTCTTCCTGGAATCATTGTACTTTCCAGAGGTTAAATCTGCACCATTCAACTTGTCTTTGAATTAAAATGTGCTGTCTGTAGGTTTGATTTCATAATTGAATGAATAACATACTTGATAAATCTTCGAATCATGATAAATTGATGATTAAGTGGAAGAAATAATCCCATAGATAGTAGAGACTTCAAGTCTAAAATGCTTACAGATTTGTCACTTTCATTTCATTAAGTGAGTTGATTGCTAACTCTTGAAAAGAACTCTGCAAACTTTTCTTTTTAATCAACTCTCAATATTTAATTGTTCTTAAAAAACACAAGTAAAATATTATCTTGTTATAGCTCTTAATTTGCTGTCATTGAAGGACTATTATAGCTTTGGGATGACTGAATCAGCAGAGAAATGTTAAGGATTGATTTGCCTGAGTGGTTGGCATATATTCTTTTGACTTCAGGAAGGAGTAGAGAAATTCGCAAAACCAGGAAACAACAATACTCCATGGAGAAAAATTTTGGAGTTTGGTCACTCTGTTTTTGATTCAACTCGAACTCCCACTGATCTCAAGGATAAGTGGAGGAATATGACAAAATAGTAAGTTGATACTATGAAAATGCATGTGGTCACACACGTATTAACACTTTTTGTTGAAGGCATTATTTTGGAATGATTGAGGGTTTGCAATAGCCACATTAAATAAGTTAGCCATGATTCTGCTTCTTCTATCCAAGTGGGGTACACTATTCTCAAGTGTGTTCTCAAGTCCTCTGGTAATTTATGATCCGAGCTATATTTGAGTGATGAGATCCACATCCTCCCATTCATTAGAGTTAGAGTGAACTCATTGAACTACACATGCAATAACAAAGTAATATGTGGAAATCTAAAAAACATAAATTTCTGTACTTTGGATAGTTCAGCTTTATTCAATCGGACTGCTGAGCACTACTTGAATTTTTTACTTAATCAAGAGGCTTCTTGGTATATGACAGTGTTCCATGCTTAAAGAAATGCAGCAACCGATCATATAATAGAGGAACCACAAATATTATATACCAAGTTTACTTTGGCTTTCCAAACCTACTCCCCTTTTATTCTTATGAAGTACGGAACTCTTCTTTACAATTGGGTATATGGACCTGATTTTCTTCTTTTTGCTTGTCAGACCCTCTCATTTGAAATTTTGTGCAGGTTTATGGTGCCTTTGTTTTCTCTTTCTTCCTTTTCATTAATTTCATGTTGTTTTCCTTGCTGTAGTGCTTATTATTGTAATCTAATGTCAATGATTTTCCATCTAGTCTGTTAACAATAGAAATTGACTTGTCAATGTACGTTATCCTTTGTATCTCCTTTCACTGCCAAATTTTCCCATACCCTATTTGAAATTCTCTCCCTGTTGTTTTTTGAGTTGCCGGAACTTGACTTTTCTATATCTAACATAATGAAGTCAAACTATTCTTCTTAGGGCTGGCTTTTTGGTTACACTGCTCGGTAAGGAAGTCAACCATGTAATTGTCTTGAAATCCAGTGAATTGTGGTAGCGGTCTCTAGTGGAGTGATTTGCTTCTCAGTTTTTGATACCCTTTTGGGATGTAAATTTGTGCACTCAATCACGGCCGCACACTTTGTTTTGTGGCTTGACTATGCTTACCATAGACAGAAAAGAAGAGAAGAAATTGTAGGTGATCTATCCGGTTTTTCTTGTCCAGCTCTAGCATTTACAGAATTCGTGTATATAGATAACGCTTGTTAAGTTTTTTAATCTATCAATAAAAAAACATTTGACAAGAATTGAGGGCTATTTTGAATCGAACTATCTATCTTAACATAGCATATGAAAGCACAAACCATCCACATCGTCGAAGAATTTTGGTGAACAGTACAAATTCAACAAAATGGTTTCTACATGTATTAATACACCAACCAAAATCTAGTTAGAAAAACACAAAAATAATATAAAATTGTAGGTGATCTCTCTTTATTTTTCTTTTCCAGCTATAGCATTTACAGAATTTGTGTATATTTAGTTCCTTACGGAGTAATAACCTCTCTAGGAACAGATGTATTTGGGTGGCTATCAGTATTCATATCACATCGGAACAAGCACCGCTCAGTGTTTTCGTCCTCGTTCTCCTCTAATGATCTCCCATTAGTTTCTCGTGTGAACAAGTATGTCACAGCCATTCCCAAGAGACAAATCCCACCCAAACTTATTAGAGCAAATCTCATTTCTCTGGTTCCTGGAAGATTATCTCGGTCACTATGGTTTGTAGCCCACAAGAATCCTAGAGTCCCGAAGAAAGCACCTACCTTCCCCATTGCCCCAGAAATTCCATGGCATGTTGATCTAAATCTAGCCGGAAAAAGCTCTGCCGGCACAATAAAAGTGGTGGTGTTGGGTCCAAAATTTGCGAAGAAGAATGTTAGACCATAAAGGACTAGGAAGCCTTTATTTTCGTTCTCGCCCCAATAACCGTACGGGATTCCTAATGCAAAATAAACCAAACCCATGAAGAGAAACCCCATCATCTGGATTTTTCTTCTACCAACACGATCAATGAAATAGACGGTGAACCAATACCCTGGAATTGCAGCAATAAGCGCTACCATGGCCTGGAAGAAAGCAACTTTGAAAGCTTCGTTATAGACATTGGTTTTTTCCAAGTGAAGATGCGTCTTGTAAATTTGGGACTGGAAGAGGCTGCTGCTGTAAAAAGCAATGTCAAGAAGCAGCCATGTGGTGGCGCAGGCGAAGAGATCAACCCCGTGGCGACGGAAGAACTGCTTGGAGAGCAGGGAATAAGGTGATGGGTTTCGTTGCAGATATAGGAGATCATCCTCGGCTATTCGGCTGATCGAAACATCTAAGACCTTCTCCATGTCCTTGGTTGCTTGCAGGACATTATTCTCCACCAGAGCTGTGTACCTGGTCATGATACGCCAAGTAAACACATTAAGTTAATCAACCTGCTTAAGTAACCTCAGTTTTCTTAATTAATTGTAAGGAATCAGCACTGGGTTTTGAGACGTCATGAATTCGCTCTAAGTTCTTGAGTAGAGTAAAGGATGCGAGCTTTCGACCGGCCTAACGGAGTTTAGCTGGCTACTCCATTTATTAAACAAGGTTACTCATGACATGATTGGAAACCATTTTTTAGTTTAATATCTACAAGATAATATTCTTTATTATCTGAAAGATTAAATGATTAATTCGCTGCCAAAGATCATATAGTTCAGCACAGGAATAGAAAATCAATGTAGTTTTTCCATTTGGTCAGCCAAAGAAGCCTGCCCTTTACATTCTATGCTCTCCTTCCTAGTCAGTTCTACATATGAAAGTCAACCAAAATAATAAATTAATACTCTTAGTAATTATGAATCAAAGGCTGGTTGAAATCAACAAACAAATAGTATTAGCAAGGTTGTGGTCTTAAAATGTTAAAAGGAGATTTGGCATCTTAACGTTTTGGAATGATCTTAATGGATTCATGATATTTCAATAGAATTATTGTAATTTATCAACAATATACTATTATGTACCTGGCTGTTTCAGGCATCGTCATCCGCCAATAATATGTGAGCCCAGCCGGGACGGCACCGAGCACCAGAATCAACCTCCAAACAATGTCAGCGTCTTCTGGTGTGTGATCCTCTGACAAATTCTTGGAAGCAGCAGCCTCAAAAATCTTTGACAGCACCATAGTCACGATGGAACTAGCCAAAATCCCAAGCCCTTGCATAGAAAACAAAGCTGCCACGAAAGCTCCACGTGTCTTCTTATTAGCAAATTCAGACATGATTGTGGCCGACAAAGGGTAGTCTCCACCAATCCCAAGTCCCAGAAGAAACCTGAAAATCCCCAAACTTACAAGAACACAGGTTCTGGTCCTGCAGAAGGAGAAGCCGCACCCGATGGAGCTGAAAACCATGAGCATCAATGAGATACCGTATACGTGGCGCCTTCCCATTCGGTCACCAAGTCTACCAAAGACAAGCTGACCGATCACTGTACCAAGCAGGGCTGTGCCAAGCATGGTAGCAAGAACAACTCGTGGGATTTGGTATCTGTCATGAGCAGGACTGTCCTCGTAGTATACACGGCCAAGAAGTTTCATGATTGGAGGGATACAAAAGAGATCATATGCATCGGTGAAGAGGCCCATGCCTGCTATGATTATGGCTTGGAAGTGATAATACTGTATTTTTGCCGCATCAAGAGCATGCAGTACTTTTAACGCCATTGCTGAAGAGCTTGGGGGGGGGGGGGGGGGGGAGCGAGCTAGCTCGAGGGTAGCCTCGGTTGTTAAAATTGGGTTTGGATTCGTACTTCACTGCAAAACAAGGGATTTATATATAGAATCTTTTGGATTGAATTTGGTTCTTGTCCTTCAACTCTTAATTGTTCTTACTTCGATCCTCTTCTAGTTTTTTTTACTAATATGGTCCTTCAGTCAGATATCATAAAATATTGACTGACAACATTTAAATCATACCATTAGTTGGTTAAAAAAACTACAAATCAATCATGTTGTAACAAAGCCATCTCCTACCCTATTCATGTAAAAAAAAAGTTCATGAAGGAGTTGGCCAAATGGGGGATGTTGTTAGAACAAAATATAATAGAGTGGCCAAACAGTAAGTGGACCAAATACATGAGCAACCCAAAATCCTTGCGAGTTCTTTTAATAAATCTGGCGACCATGTCATGCAATTTCCGGGAGGGAAGAGATGATGGGGATTGCATCAAAGACTTTAGACTGGATTTATTACGTAAATTTGTAGAGAAAACCTAATATTCCATGGAGATGCGAATCAGGTAATTTCCTGTCAACTTCCGTCGATGTCTATATATGGAGAGTTACCTGACTGGTCAACTGGGAGTTATCAGTATATATTTTTGAAATTCCATTTGTGGTGTGGATCTCAAGGGATCATTGGGCGAGGGAAACTGTTTTTAATTACGGAAGAATTTCTTGTCTGATAACCTCCAAGAACCTGCATCAACTATGCTACTATTTTATATACTGTTTGATCCCTTGTAATATGAAGTATGAAGATTGTTGCATGTGTGAAATTCCCGTACATTATTATCACTAAAACATTATGATTTTGTATAAATGAGTTTCAATTTAAAACTACAATTATAGAATTATAAACCCATAAAACATGTTATTAATGATAATAAACATAAAATTATATGTTAATAATGTATTAGGAAGGTGTATGTGCAAATAACAGATCTATTTTGAACTTCATGAACAAGGTTAGCATGTATGTATGCATGCATGCATATTCTCTTTTCCCCTTTTCTTGTATGTATCCATTAACAGAACTGACTAGTAATTTGCTCTTAATTAACATGAGATCAGAAAATTAAATCAATGAGAATTACTAGAGTTGAAATCAAGATTAGACCCTTGTAAATCATCTCTACTGAATTTTCAGCCTCAAACTCTCAGGTTGTTTTTCAAGCATGGAGGTTTATTGCGGGCCATTCATGACAGGACCACAATTGATCCTAAGATCATAACAAGGCAGTTGGGTTACGTACGAGGAAGGGATTCCGTGGAGAGCCAATCATATTCGCAGGCCTCTCAGACGGTGACACTTTTTTGGACTCGTGTTAATTTTAAAACTCACTATTTATTGTCTTGGATTGATATAAACTGTTTTCTATCATAGATATTTTTTTTGAAAAAAAAGACTGTTGATATTTTAGATAAAAAAAACTTTCAGAATTGATCTAGTAATACATAATAGTGATATATATAAACAAAATTGACAAGGAAAAACTTTAAAAAATGCACATGAATCCCTTGTTCCTACATTGAACTACATCAAGTTCTTCAAAGTGTACATAGCATAGGAATTACCATCAATGCTAAGCAAAACTGCGGGTTTGTTCCACTGTTTCTGGATGATAGGAGTCCATGGCTGTCCAAGTGCATGAAGATCACCCCCCTTTACTTTTGCTTCATGACAACTGCCTCAAAAATGCCATCAGTTCTGAACTTGGGTGAAACCAGCCTTGGATCGACAGGTCCTGGAAGATTAAAAGAAACTGTGAATGGTCCGGGTGGGCACATTTGCTGAAATTTCATGTGGAAAACACGTGACCGTTTCTTTATGATCTCTCCACCGCTTGTTGACCCTTGGATATGAACCTTTCCATCAGATTCAATCTCACAACTGAATTCACCTGGTGAAACAGATATTATCAATCTGTTAAAGTAAAGAGCACATTATGTTCTGAAAAGAATTGCGAGGAAAGCAACCACTCAAGCAAAATGGCTGCAGTTTCTGAGAAAATAAGGAGCAACAGAGATGGGGACATGATCTGCTTTCTGGTCCTTAACCAGCAATGTCCTAATTTTTGCATGCAGTATGTCCCAAGTGTTGGAAAATTGGAAAAAAACTCTGATACCAATTGTTGGAATGTAGAGGTGCCCACTATTTCAATTGAAAAATTCTAGCCCTTAGCTAAGAATTAATTGAAATATTTCAGCCCTTAGCTGAAGAACAAAAAACAAAGAGATAATGGGTAAAAACCCAATATCTTTTTTTTTTTGCCATCCCTCTAATTATATTTATAGAGGAGATCAAAGGCATTACAAGAACCCTAATCAAACACAAACTCTTAAACTAATCTTATCATAGATAAGATTTAAACTAGAAGTAGAAAAGAACAATCAAAGCACATCACTAAATGCTAGAATTTAAATGACTAACATTAATAAAAAACCTATCACTAATTTGTAGCAAAATTGGAACCAAATTCTTCAACACCAAGAACATTTTAGGCTCATCATTGCTTGCTCGAAAACATAAGGTGACACAAAGTAGTACAGAACTGATTAAATATTAGCATGAATGAATTAAACAGAATTAAGGGGAAACAGAAGGACGTACAAGAATCGCTACGCACACCAGGAAGAGCAACTTGGAAAAAGTATGCAGCTTTGCTAATGCCCATGTCAACAATTCCGATTGGGGGTCCAGGTAACTCCCTTCTTGCTGTGCCAGTCAAAATGACAGATTTCTCAGTGAAATAATCTTTGAATTTAGGAAAATCAACACGAGGCATAGTTGCGGGCCCATCCAATCTGCAGCTCCTCCCAAAAGTGTTGCTTTCATCACTATGCCCTTGTGAATGAGAGACACCACAGTGAAATGCTGACACTGAAAGACTGCAACTGCGACGTCTTTTGTATGTATGTTGAAACATTGCTGGTGGTCTCTCATTTCTTGCTGAAATAGTGCCAGCAATTTTCTCATCACTCTTTGGCATGCAAAATTGTTCAGTTTCTTCTCCACCTTTCTGGGATTCATGGTCATAACTTAGGCATTTCTTCATATCAATCTTCAAACTATCCATGCCAGATAAGCATTTGAACTTTTCTAGGTCCTCTTTAATGTAAGATGTATCTGGATTCTCAATAAGTACAATTCCCTTCACAACTTCCAGGCTTGCCGAGTCCTTTTTATGGCCATGAATACCTAAAGGGAAAAAACTTGTAAATTGCCTACAATCCTCTAGTGACTCTGAGCCCGACAAATGCAACTTGCCTTCAAGATACAAACACAGCGTATTTGGATTCAAAACCAGGCTAGGACGAGCATTTCTTAGGACATAGTAATACAAGCTCTCCAATTGAGAAATGTGGAGGAACGAGTCACCAAGGTTGTTTGAAGTGTATGGTGGTAACCCTTTCGCTAATCTATGAGCTGCTGAGCGTCTTGGGTTATCAGAGTACAGATCAGGACCCAAGAAAGTACTCATGATGAAGTTAAGCAAGAAATGCTGGTCACCAGATGGTGCATTGACGAATCCTGTAAAAGGAGCATTCTTCTCTTTGACATTCATGTTTCAAGCTAAGCTTCTTAATTTTACAGCTAGAAAAAACTGTGCACTTATCAACATGGGGAGTAAGGTGTTAATTAACGTGAGGTAGCAACAGTACAGAAAAGATACAGACAGTATGATTTCATTTCTTATTTACTCAAAGAAAAGCCAGAGAAAACTGCTCAACCAGCATCTACTGTCATAAATCATGATTTCCCCCCCCCCTTTATCTGTTACATCTACAAAATTTTATGTTTTTTGAAGAGATTCGTTGAAGTGAAGGGTCTAAGAATAAATGCCCTTCTTTGCATGCATTTAATCCAAAAACTCTACAAGAATGGTTCTGGTTCCTTCCTTACACTGATCCTTAGCCAAAAACTTAAACTAAATTGAGTACCTCAATGGGGAAAACTTCTTCCTCTCTAGCAAAAGAACATTCTGACAACCGCAACTATTCAACTATAAGCCATATCATATAAATGCATTCATTAACTATCAAGGAATCTGATATATCTAAGCTCTAGCTTATTGATCCCCACTGATTCCAAGTAAAACCATGATGATTGAGGTGGAAATGGTTGGAGCAGACAAAGTGAGGGAGTAAGTTAGAGTACAAAGCTACCTTTTCAACACTGCAGTTCAACAAATGGTGGTTTGCAGAGATCAATGTTCATGGATACAGCTCCCATTTAGGCTGTGTTGAAGATGAGTTTAGGGTTTGAACCAGCTCAAAACAAGCCTTTGTTTTGTGAAATTTCACGTTTCTGCCTTCTAGTACCATGAGAAAGTAAAGCAGGTTCAAGAAACTGTAGCTCATGTTCGTCGTTAATTGCACCCTTGTGCTTAGACGACTTGTTGCTTTTTCTTTCTCCATATGACAAGCTGTCGGTCGATGCTCGTGACTTGTCATTCGGGGACAAGGGCGTAGATGACGTGTCATGATATTCTAGCAAACGAAATTCTCATGTCAAATAAGGATGCTGGAGCGGCTTGACAATGTTTTTGTAAGTAAACTATTAAAATTTTTAGTTTTGATTTAAAAATCCCCTTTTCTAATAGGTACAACAAGCGAATTTGCCCGCGCGATGCGGTTGACTTTTTTATCCATATAAAAAATTGATTGATTTTATACATGTTGTATTTTGTTATTTTAATATTTAATTAGTAAAATTGTAATTGATAAAATCTGTTAAAAACGGTATTTTTTCCACCAAAAAGTGATTGAATGTTGCTATTGCTAAAATGTTATTGATAAGATTTGTTAGAAAATTTGCCAAGAAGATGAAATGATTTATTAGAAATTTGTTGTCACGGATACTCTGGTTAAAAAAAACACAAAAAAAGAAACCCGGTAAAAAAAAAAAACTGACTTGGACACCCTGGTTATAAAAAAATGTGAAAAAAGGTCCCCGTTTATTAAAAGAACAAAAAAAAGAAAGCCAGTCATAAAAAAAAAATTGCAAGGGGAAAACACCTTTTTAAACAGTAATGAGAAAAAAATTATGGTGCGCGTAAAGTAACCCGGACACTCAGGTCATGGAAAAAAAATGTGCAAGTGGGAAAACAAACAGGGAAGAAAAATGTTAAAAAAAAAAGAGTGGATCTGGAGATTAGTCGTGATGTGCATAAGCTGCCACGGATATCTTAGTTAAAAAAAAACAAATAAAAATCCCGGTTAAAAGAAAAAAACATAAAACACCTTTTCAAACAGTGAAAATTACTGTTAAAAAAAAAAAATGAAACCCGGTTATAAAAAAAAGTGCAAGGGGAAAACTTATTGATTTTATGCGTGTTATAATTGATTATTTTAATATTTAATTAGTAAAATTGTTGTATCGAACTTGTTGATGACTGTGTTTACTTTAACGACAACGAATGATTTAACCGGGTGATAGCAAAATTGCAACCGCTAAAATCTATCAAAGATGGATTATGTCTGGTTGATTGCTATTGTGTGTCGATTTATCTAATTCATAGATTGCAAAACTGCAATTGATTGATTGTTTGGTGTGTCTTAATTGTTTTGATAATTATATAATCGGTTGATGAAAAAAATATAATCGATGAAATCAATTAGAGATGAATTTTTTTTTTTGTAGTCAATTGGATATTTGTTGGTGGTTGGGTGTGTCGTAATTGTTCGGCTTATTATTCTTTTTTTTTCTTTTTATTTATTCTTCAAGTCAAATAATTTTTTAAAATCTAATAATAATTTTTTTATTTTGTCATTTATTTTATTTTTTAATTTCTTTTTTTTAAATGTTATTAGGTGTTAAAATTTCTAATTATTATAGATAAGGCATTCAAAATAATGATCATAATTATTTGTCAATTGTTTCCTTATAAATATGTTAGACTAATTATATATTTTGCTATTTATTTCATATTAGCGCTTTAAAAATAATGATAATAATAATTTTTAATTTTTTCTCTGATAAATATGTTAGACTAATTATATATTTTGTTATTTATTTCATATTAGCGCCTTAAAATATATATATTCATCACTTTTTAGAATTGCGATCTCCTTTAGGTATTCTATAAAATAATAATAGTCATGATGCGTGTAAGCTGATCCGGACACCTTGATTATACAAAAAAAATGTATAAGGGGGAAAAAAACAGGAAAAAATGTTAAAAAAAAGTGAGTCCAGGGATTATTCGTGGCGCAATAAGTTGGCCCGGAAAAAAAATATACTTGGGAAAAAAAATCGTGGTGCGCGTAAGCTGACCCGGACACCTCGGTTATAAAAAAACAGAAAAAAATGTATAAGTGGCAAAAAAATACAGGGAAAAAAATGTTAAAAAAAAGTGGATTCGGAGATTAGTCGTAGTGCGCGTAAGTTGGCCGTACACCTCAGTTATTATTATTATTATTATTATTATTTTTTTTGTAAAAAAAACCATTTATTAAAAAAAACTTGTCCGAATCGAAAGATTAATTGGACAACTCTTGAGAAATAAAAGAGCAAACTAAATTGAAATATTAAAGAAATATTAAAATAATAATTAATATTATATTAGAAGAACTGTGTTATATAACTTCATTCAAAGAAACTTTCTTTGAATCAAATCACCATGGAAAGCTACGGACTAAAAAACAAAACCCGGTTTTTAGGGGGGAAAAAAGAAGAAGCAAAATCAACTTTGTTGGCTGAGCGGTTCGAACTCCTGCGCGCTGAATTTTCCAACGCGCAGAGAACCACTCGGCCACAATCACTCCTTTGTCATTTCTACCATAACAATTAAAAAAAAGGAGTTCATTCGCGCGCGAAGCACCGGATCAAATGTCCAGTCCACAGTGCTTTGTGTGTGCGTGAACAGTGGCTAACTACAGTAAACAATCCATTTTGTTTTAGTTTTTGTTGTAATAATGTATGAGCTTTTATTTTATTTTTACAATTAGTTTTTTTTTTAAAATTAATTTAAACATATTAACAATAAATTCCTAAGAAATATCCACATAAAACAATCGAATATATTGCTATTAATAAATGAAAATCAATTGATAAAAATAAAAAAAACGAGATACACAAATGTAAAAATGAATAGAAAAAAAGATCAAACACTTGTATATCTTAATTATCTCTTCCTTGTAATATTTTTATAGTTATCCTGTGCTAAATATGAAACATGTAACAGGTGGCTTTTTTATATATGACCTTTAGCAGAATTTTTGTCTGCGGAGCTAAGAATGTGGATTGCCATACACTGATAGCTGTGATCGAAAAGCACTACACAAGTCAAAAAAGTGCAAGATCGAGGCTGGCCAGAATTCGAAAAATGTGTGGTAGTGTTTCTCGAAAAATGTTCTTGCAGTCAAAATTCGAGAGATCCCGGATTCCGATGCATGTTCTTCATCCCTGATTCCAAGCATCTCAAATTGAATCTTCCCGGGCTCCATGCACCCACCTCTCGGAAGCAAGAACAGGTGCTGCATCCATGTCGTTTTTTATTCTTTTAGTGTTTTACGTTAGATGTAGCACTTTAATTATAAAAAGCATTTCCTCCCATAATTATATACGTGATGGGAAGAAGAAGAAGGTAAAACAAAAAGGGTCTGCATCGGGTTCGAATGGAGAGCTAGATCCGCAGGCACAACAAAACACCTAACTTGCTGTGTGATTTTTTTCAATTGAGCATGAGCGATTTAATCTGAAATCTAACTCGTTGATTCAAACTTTTTTTTCTTTCTCTAACAAAACTGTTCTATTAAAATAAAAGAATAAACGTCTAAAATATTTTATATGAGATAGGCAAGACTATGCGTGCATCGTTTTACGTAAAAGAAGAAGAAGAAGAAAATAAAGATCATGTAGCATTATTAACAAGGAATGAACAAGAGTGCTGCATCAAGAAAAGAATATAGAACACATCGCTGCTAGGACCCACCAGGAATTGATGATGAGTTTAGCAAACTGTTCGAGTAGATGGATGGTCGAGATCAGGCTGTGAATCTTTTCAGGTATCCTAATCCCTAGCTTGCTGCGATGCCATCGATCCCCACATAAAAATAAAGGCAAGGTTGGACTCGTCAAACCCAATGATGCTTGAGACTCACATTGCTTTCCGCAGAGGGAACTTAACTCTCTGTCTTTGAGTCTTGAATCTTGAGCTAGCAGAACAGCATTTCATGTTTCGAGCGAACTCCCAATCTTAACGGTTTTCTTGTCATCTGGTTTACTTGTCATGTCGATGTGTTAAATTTGTCTTTGAAAAGCAGATGGTTTCTTCGTCTAGAACCTCCTTTATTGTTTATTCCATCCTTTTTCATTCCCCCCCCCCCCCCCCCCCCGCTATATAAGAGCCTGGCATTCCCCTTCTGTTGCCTTCATTCTCCAACTCATCATTCCATCTCTATCCTATCGTCCTTGTCTGTTTCTTTTCCTTCTTCTTTTTTCCCATCTCATCATCATTATTCAATCATCATTTCCATTCAGAAATCCTTCATGGAGGTAGCTATTTCTTCTTTTTTTATTTGCTTCATGTGGTTTTATATATATATATAAAAATCATGTTTTTCCAGTATCTTTTACAGGCACTAGCTATAGCTAGCATGGTATTTGAATATAATTAAGCCAGTTTCTTTCTCAAATGTCACCAATATTTCTTAAAAATGGTTGGATCGAAGTCCAAGTAAAAATGGTTCATTTTTTCACCAATATAATTAAGACTTTTGGTCAGGTCCTGATCTTGTTAGCTCCCGCTTGTGGAACTGCTCTTTATTAAGGCAGAGAATTTCCTATATTCTTTTGATTTTAGAAGTTTTTATTTATGCAAGTGAGATCCTTTTGCAGACCGTTGAGTTGAAGGTGGAGATGGTTGGCATACACGAGAAAAGACTGAGGAAATGCCTGTCAAAATTGAAAGGTCAGCTTGTCCGGTCACTTAATTTGATCTGTGTTTAATTATGGGTCCTAGGTAGCATGAATCTAGACAACATCTGATGTTTTATGTGATACATTTCAATGTTTTTGATGATCCCTCGTTCAATTTCCTTCCTGTTTTCAGGGATAGAGAAGGTGGAAGTGGATGTTAATAGTCAGAAAGTGGTGGTAACAGGATATGCGCATAGGAACAAAATACTTAAAGCCATAAGAAGAGGTGGTCTTAAAGCTGATTTCTGGTCTGCCCAGAACGAGCTTCTCAGTGTTTACGCCAGTGCAAGTTATGGAAGCTTGGGATTCAACAACGTCAACTTCTTCTAAGACTATTTTATCTTTTCCTACTTTTTGGTCCTTATTTTATTTTAATCCCTGAAGGGGGGTGATCATCATATACCAAGGTTGTGATTTGTGCCTCTATTTTTTTTCCCCGTTCCGATTCCCCTTCTACCTTTTCTTTTTCAAAGGAAGTGTTACATGTTGAATGATGACAGTATACATAGAGTGAAATACAAGAATCCTAAATTTTGCGGAGCCATCTTCTTTCCCTTTTCTTTTCTCCCTTTTTATATTTTTAAGCATTTCTGTTTTCGCTGTATCTTCTTTGTCACAGTTAACTCATTGTAATGGCCATGAAATTTTGGAACCATACTGGAGAAGAAAATGATAAAATCACGAGTTGTGCGACGGCTAGCTGGGTTAGATTTGAAGAAGGAAGGAATATGTTTTGCAGCCCTCTCTGTCTCTGTCTCTGTCTCTGGCTGGAAGGAATATTCTCTCTCTGTTTTGCATCGAGTTTGCTACGGGACGTTTACTGAGGATGAACGGAGACTTTATTGAGCGTGACAAAATCATTTCGTGCCATGCATCAATATTAAACAAATTAAGCAATATTTCTCACGACTAATCTCAGAGAATTTGCTGGCTTTTTCTAAATCTTGAGATTAGTATGCAGGTCAGTTCATTAAATTTATTTCACTCTATCAGTTAAACACAATAATTTTGATTAACGTGTAAATTAATGTAAGAAGTGATCTTAATAACAGCCCATGAAAAATAAACTGCTCATTTTAGGTCCATTTTAACTTGCATTTTAAACTATGTAAACTCAATTCCACTCCTTCACATCATTGGAGGACTGATATGTAGTTTGTCCTAAAGTAGTTGATCAAGACAGTTATGATGCTCTGTCGTGTTCCCAAGCAAGTCTTTTGAAGAAACAAGAAAAAGCGAAAGAAGAAGCAGAATGCTCTTCAGCCAGAGTGAAGGGATAGAAGACAAAACGTTCGTAGTCACTGGTGGATTAGGCTTCGTGGGCTCCTACTTATGTCTGGATCTGGTCCGTCGAGGTGCTCGCCAGGTTCGAGCCTTTGATCTCCGACCCACTTCTCCATGGTCCGTTGACCTCAAGAACCATGGAGTTCACTGCATTCAAGGTCCCATCATCCCTTTTATTTATTCCTTCCAATCACTGATCAGTACCTTTCCTTTTTTAGTAAATTTATTCCCTTGCTTTTGATTATGTGCGCATCAGATATAAACTGAGAATATCAAGCTAAGGTTAATCAATTTGGTGAATAATATAGTAAAGATTTGGTTAGTCACTGCAATAATTTTAAGAGAATTTCTACAAATTCATCTTTTATTGCTGGATTTGTACCAATATAGTTTTGAATTAGATTTTGAATCAAGCACGCGCTGATTTCGTTCTAAACTGCTAGGACAAGTTCCTGAGATTTTTGTACTTCTTGCAACCTGCTAAGCTACCAAGATTGTGATGATATAGGGGATGTTGCTCGAAAAAAAGATGTTGATAAAGCCTTACATGGCGCCGACTGTGTTTTCCACCTTGCTTCGTATGGCATGTCGGGGAAAGAAATGGTCCAGTTTGGTCGGGTTGATGAGGTGAATATTAATGGAACCTGTCTTGTTTTGGAGGCTTGTCTGGAGTTTGAGATCAGAAGGCTTGTTTATTTGAGCACATATGGGGTTGTATTCGGCGGGAAGGAGATTGTGAATGGCAATGAAAGCTTACCTTTCTTCCCTGTTGATGACCATGTTGATCCATACGGCCGTAGCAAATCAATTGCTGAATGGTTGGTTCTGAAGCACAATGCCCGTCCTTTCAAGTAAGTTAATGTTCTTCAAGAACCCTCACTCCGGTTATGCATATCTCTATCTAGTCATTTGATAGAGCCTCATAAAGATCCAATCATTTCTTGTGAAGATGATGGGATAGGATTGGGTTGACATATCAGATTTTTCTTTGATGAAGAAAAATACACGTGAAAATGGAGTGAGGTCGATTGTTTTTTCTTTGCTGGTAGTTTCTGACATACTAAACTACAAAGGAGAGATGAATTGGAACTTGAAAGCCATCAACAACTTTCAGAATTTCAAGTTTTCATAACAGGAAAAGAGTTATGTTGGTTGTTTCTTTGCTGTACAGGAAGAACAATGGAAAATGTCTTTTTACGTGTGCAATTCGTCCTGCTGCTATATACGGGCCAGGGGAAGAAAGGCATTTTCCGAGGATTGTATCCCTTGCCAAGTTAGGCCTTCTGCCTTTCAAAATTGGTGATTCAGACGTGAAGACAGACTGGGTATATGTGGATAACCTTGTGCTTGCACTTATATTGGCAAGCATGGGGCTTTTGGATGACGTTCCCCATAGTGAGGGGCATCCAGTAGCTGCTGGCCAGCCATACTTCATATCTGATGGTAATAACCATATCATTTGCTTCGAAGCAAATGATTTTAATAGAACTACTGGTGATCAACGTTTTTAATTCTTGAGACTCTTTCCAGTCCTCAATATGAGATAATTGTCTTCAGAAGATTGATTGGTATTTACAGTGGTAAAGGAGGGATTGATGAGCTAACCTGCTGCCTGCTCTTTCAGGGTCTCCGATCAACACTTTTGAATTCCTCCAGCCACTTCTAAGAAGTCTGGATTATGACCTACCAAAGGCCAGTTTGTCTGTCCCTCGTGCTCTTGTGCTGGGAAGGATTTTCTGGGCTATCTATACAGTATTACACCCGTGGTTGAATCGATGGTGGTTTCCTCAGCCACTGATCCTTCCTGCTGAAGTGTACAAGGTAGTTTCAAAATATCATATTTTCTGCTAACATTCATGCCGGTTGCATGCCTGAAAATCAACTCAGACAGGCTGCAAATCATTCATGAATATATTGCAACATGCTTAATTATTTTCATCTTACAATTTTATTTTTTAAAAATAAAATGAAGTGTCTGTTTCTAATATCGTAATCACTGTATCAATAATGAATCTGATGTATTTCAAGCAGGTTGGTGTGACCCACTACTTCTCTTTCCTGAAAGCCAAGCAGGAGCTTGGCTATGTTCCAGTGGTGAGTCCTCGAGAGGGCATGGCTGCAACCATCTCATACTGGCAGGAGCGAAAGAGGAAGACTTTGGATGGACCTACCATATATGCAAGGTTGTTTGTTGTGATCGGAATAGCTTCTCTGTTCAGCGCTGCTTACTTGCCCGTCGACATTGCACCGGTGCCACTTCTCAGAGCGACAAGCCTTTTCTTCTTTCGATCAATGAGGGTTGTGAGAACAATATTTCTCTTAGCCATGGCAGCACATATTGGTGAGGCTGTTTATGCATGGCGCCTTGCGAAAAGGGTGGATACTGAAAATGCAAGAGCCTGGTTTTGGCAGACATTGGTGTTCGGGATCCGTTCATTGCGTTTTCTGATGAAGAGATCCAAGAGTTAGGCCACCTTGTAAAACACCTTCCTGTCTCCCTGATGGGAAACAACAATCTAAAATCATGAAATTTAAATTATATTTTGACAAGCTTTTTTCCCACTCTCAACCAATAAACCATTCATAGTAGGGATTGTTTACTGTAAGAAGATGTAGCCAGTTGAAAATTAGAAGGGAAAAAGCCTCTAATCAAATTGAGGTTTATGCGGGTAAAAACTCCTCTTACTAGCAACCCTAATTAATAATAATACTATTTTAAAAAAAAAAAGTCTCTGGTTGTTAGTGTCAGGTGGCGATTTGCCATTATACACACAGCTAAATCAGATATTTTTTAATATAAAAAATAAAATATTTTAATATATTTTTAAATAAAAATTATTTTAAAAATCACTTTTGTATATCTGCATACATGTTATTTTCATTATAATAAATATATATATAAAAATAACATATCTTCTCAGCCCATAAATTAATCCTTTAAAACTATTTTATATGTATCAGAAAAAGAAGAAAAAAACATATTCTTAAGAAAGAAAAAATAAATGGAGGGTAAAAATAAAAGTATTTTTAACATTTTTGTACTGTACTAAGCATAAAAGGTTAAATTTGATTTTGGTAATAAAAATAGTAGTTAAGGTAGCAGGAAAAAGAACCACAATAAGGAAAACAAGATGCACTTGAGCGAGAATGAAGGGATAGAGGACAACACCTTTGTAGTCACTGGTGGGTTGGGTTTCGTGGGTTCCGCCTTATGTCTGGAGCTGGTCCGTCGAGGAGCTCGCCAAGTCCGAGCCTTTGATCTCCGACTCACTTCTCCTTGGTCTGATGATCTCAAGAATCATGGGGTCAGACTCATTCAAGGTTTTTCTTTTTCTTTTCTCTCTCTTTATTACTTTATCAATTTCTTTTTCTTCTTCAAAATCTCTTTCTTTTGTGTGGAAAAAATATGTGCTGACCAATTCATCAAGTAGTTGACTTACTCCGAAAAATTCTGAGACCATTTCCATGAATTCAGAAACACTTGTTGTTGGATTTCTATGCTTTTGTTTTGTTTATTAATTTTATAAGTTCTTTCATTGTTTGGTGATGATTTGGGTTTTAATTTTTTTGTTGGAAGAATTTATTGCTCACTGCTAGTTAATGTGGATTATTGGCTTAAGCTACTAAGATTGTGATGGCATAGGGGATCTTACTCGAAAAAAAGATGTTGATAAAGCCTTGCGTGGGACCGACTGTGTTTTCCACCTTGCTTCGTATGGCATGTCGGGGAAAGAAATGCTCCAGTTTGGTCGGGTCGATGAGGTGAATATTAGTGGAACTTGTCTTGTTTTGGAGGCTTGTCTCGAGTTTGAGATTAGAAGGCTTGTTTATTTTAGCACATATAATGTTGTATTCGGTGGGAAGGAGATTGTGAATGGCAATGAAAGCTTACCTTACTTCCCTATTGAAGACCATGTTGATTCGTATGGGCGGAGCAAATCAATTGCTGAACAGTTGATTTTAAGGCACAATGGCCGGCCTTTTAAGTAAGTAATCTCTTTCAAGGAAGCCTATTCTGTTGCTCTCTAAATTACTTAGCGTGTGATTCCAAGTTCATCGTGGGTAATATAATGCCTAGTGCCTTGTAAAGATTTATTCTTCTTTTTTTGTATAAATGATAGGCTTGGTGTGAATCATGAACTGACATAGCAGTCAGATTTTTCTTGAATTTTGAATGCAATTGGTCTTGAAGATGGATGAACTTAATTAGTTTTGCTTTATTGCTAGCATTTGACAATGTTGAACTAGAAAAGGGGATAGGTTGGATGGCGTGCAATCATATTTTCATAATAGAAAGAGTTATATGTGCTGTTCTTTGCTGTATAGGAAGAACAAAGGAAAACGTTTTTACACTTGTGCGATTCGTCCCGCTGCTATATATGGACCAGGTGAAGAAAGGCATTTTCCGAGGATTGTATCCTTTGCCAAACTAGGTCTTTTGCCTTTCAAAATTGGTGATTCAAATGTGAAGACAGACTGGGTATATGTGGATAACCTTGTGCTTGCAACAATATTGGCAAGTATGGGGCTTTTGGATGACATTCCCAACAAAGGAGGGCATCCAGTGGCTGCTGGCCAACCATACT
The DNA here is from genome assembly GCA_009078335.1 of Salix brachista. Lineage (NCBI taxonomy): Eukaryota > Viridiplantae > Streptophyta > Magnoliopsida > Malpighiales > Salicaceae > Salix > Salix brachista. The sequence goes on along the minus strand of CM018573.1, from coordinate 288,162 downwards.
TTATATCTGATGGTAATGACCCAAATCATTTCCTTTCATAACATTCTTTGTTTGTTTACAATTGAATACTGCAATAATAGTCTAATAATTTTTTCATGAAGACTCTTTCTATTCCCAAATATTAGTTGGCAATATGGGATGAAAGTTTAAAATATGATCATGCTTAATGTGGAAAAAGAGGAGGTATTTAACCTGCTTCTTTTACAGGGTCTCCAATCAATAGTTTTGAATTCCTCCGGCCTCTGCTTAGAAGCCTGGATTATGACCTACCAAAGGCTGCTTTATCTGTCTCTCATGCTCTTATTCTGGGAAGGATGTTTTCTGCTATCTATACAGTCTTATACCCATGGTTGAATCGGTGGTGGCTTCCTCAACCATTCATCCTTCCTGCTGAAGTATACAAGGTTGTTTCAAAATGTATTTTTTTTTCCTTGACGGTGATTGACGTATTCATCTCTAGTAGTGTGGCGGCATGCCTGGAACTCAAGTCAAATGCACTGCAAATAATACACATCTTGCCACATGTTATATTTTTCATCTGACATAGAAAATGGTTATCCTTTTCTTTCTACTTTGTACAAATGTAAACGGCATTACTCTTTTATGAAAATGATGAATTTGATTGATATGCCTACTGCTAATTTTGCAATCACTATTTTTTGGAGTAGGTTGGCGTGACCCACTACTTCTCATTCCTAAAAGCTAAGGAGGAGCTTGGCTATGTTCCAATGGTTAGTCCTCGGGAGGGCATGGCTGCAACTATATCATACTGGCAAGAAAGGAAAAGGAAAACTTTGGATGGTCCTACCATATATGCATGGCTATTTGTGGTCGCTGGAATGATTTCATTGTTCATTGTTGCTTACTTGCCAGACATAGGACCAGTGCCGCTTATAAGAGCTATATCCCTTTTCTTCTTTCGGTCTATGTGGGTGACAAGGGCAGTTTTTGTTTTATCTATGGCAGCACATCTTGGCGAGGGTCTATATGCATGGCATCTGGCAAAAAGGGTGGATCCTGCAAATGCAAGAGCGTGGTTTTGGCAGACATTTGCCCTCGGGTTCTTTTCATTGCGTTTTCTGTTGAAGAGAGCCAAGAGTTAAAATCTAGGCATTAACCAATATTCTCCTGTACTGTTTGAATCATTGTAAAACACCTCTTTTGCCATTGGTGGGAAGCAGTAGAACTCAAGCTTTGAGATGTTGAATCTAGGCCTATTAGTTCGTTTTGGAGCTTCAACCTTTTATCTAAAATCCGACTACTTTCCGTTTTGATTTGCTTAAGCTGGAAACTAAGCTCATAACAAGCCAATCTCAAACTGTTTCGCCTTTCTCTGTTGAGTCAAGCCTGAACTTTCTGCCAAAGATGTGATCTTTTGCAAAAAACAGAGGATCCAATCAAAATTCCCGTTCCATAGATTTGTGGGGCTTGGAGCCATTGTTTCTTTTTATTTATTAGATGAACTTTACTGAGCTATATGCTGTATGTGTGACTGTGCAGTCTTGTGCCTATTGACAGGAAAACGCAACCAGAAATATAGAATGAAAAATAGTACGGGGAGAAAATTCATGGACATGAAGATTGAAGAACATGAGATGAATACAATCCTGAATTAAAACGAGCACCTTTAAGGCCTTGACCAGCAGGTAAACAAGGATTAATATCCATTGCATGTGAGTTACTATAACAGCAGCAAGAAATGGCCCACTACTTGTAAGTCAATACAAGTCAAGCTCATCATCTCAATCTTAAGATTTCTCAAAGCATGAGCATTTCTCAGACTTCACAAACCTCAGGAATGGAAACACCTCGCTACCTAATTGGCACTATCCAGCAAGCAGTGCTACTATGCAAGAAAACATTTTTTAGTCTTATTTAACTAACAGATGACTAAAATTACAAATGGGACTCCAAACCTCTTAGAATCCACGCCTACTGCTACACTAACTAGTCAAACCTTAAGCTAAAAGGATTTATTTCCATGGCATGTTTGCCTTGTGGGTTATTGTTATTGCAGGCTCCAGTACTCTGGTTCAGTGGACTACCAGGCCCACCTGACGATTCACTGATAGTCTCACGTGAAAGTGGGCTGCTCACCCCAGTCGATCCACCAGTTGGGGGAACCTTTGATGTTGCAGGTGAAGGTTCCGTGTGGTTTGCTGACTTTGATTCCTTGCGACCATCTGCAATGAAACTACTCACAACTACCTGCAATGAAATAGATGGATCAATATAATTAGCTGGTATCAGCTCAAGTGTGTGGTAACGTGGTATAAAAGATATGACAGCATGTGAAATTCTGGTGCTAATATCATGAAATGCACTCTTTTGCATGCAAGTTTTATTACAAGATCAAATATTTCTGGCGGTAAAGACAGACTGCTTAAAACTACAGTGAAATTGTCTTCACAAATTTCAGCCTGTACCTGTACTGGGGCTGCAGCCATTAGAAGACCAGCCACACTACCACCTAGCACCCGACCATCTGGGCCAGATAAACACACGCTTAAACCTCCAGTTCTGCTCCTTTGACCCCCATTTTCTGATGGCAGATATGAACCAGAAAGTGCCAGAATTTCAAATCTTCCCTGCATTGAGAAGGAGCAAAATATTTGAAAAGAAACAGCGAGTGAAGAATTCGGTGAGAGGTGACCGAACCACAACCAGCAAGGACAGAATTGTCTCCAGTACACAACTGAAACACAGCTGTTCATGGAAATGTATAAAAGCTATCAACAAGTTGGGAAAAAGTGACCTACAAATCTAATGAAAGTAAGCCCTCATGAACATGAATCCTCTACTTTCATGGATATAAATCATCAAAAGCAACATTAACAAGTAAAGCAAGAATTTGACACCACAAAGCTGATTTTTAACAGCTAGCAACTCAAACATGGTTTTATATATACCTCTCAACAGAGATTTGAAATAGTTAAAATCCGTAATAACATTGGCAGATTTAGTGTCAATAAGGTACGGCTTCACCTTTCCAAGAAGATGATAAATATTTATAAGAATTTTATTAATATCCTTGGACATTTTCTGTTTCCAGAAGAACTTATGCGATGTCACTCACCTCATAAGTTACAGTTCCTCCAGATGTTGCCTGTTGGCGAAGAGTCACATTGGATATGGCACCATTTGCTGACAAGATACAAACAGCCCTTGGACCATGCTGAGAAAATGACACAATTTTCGCCGATACATCCTTGAAGGAAATAAAATAAAAGTCAACCAACAATTACAAGATAAACTACATGCCGATAGTGATAAGTTTAACAGCAAAAAAATACCAAAACAGTAAGCTGGAAAGAAAAGGCAAACTGTTTTCCATATGGCAAGAAACACTAAGAAAACTCAAGTATCAACAGCATGGGTTATGAATATCAGAAACACAATCCTTTGACATGTAAGAAATCTTAACAAGCTCAACACTTTCCAAATCCTCACCTCTCATATCAATGGCACAAGGACAGTAAACAACGTCCAGTTATTCTCAATTTCACCATATATTTCTCCCACTAAAGCAATTTGTTTCCTTAAAAGTCACTAATTACCAATACTAAACATGAGCTATCATTATGGAACTGGTTTGAATTACCTTCCCCTAAAGCTGTCCATTTTAAGCAGTTCACCAATCTCCTTCTATTGTTCCTACGTACATCCATTTAAGCTACATACCGTGCATTGATTGATCAACTACCAAAAGAACTTCAAACTGAAATACACAAATATTATTATATTCAAATTTATAAGCATGCCAGCATTTCTTCTCTCATTCTTTGGCCTTCGGAGTAGAGCAGGTCGATTTTCCTAATTTAAGATCACGATGTTGCTTAGGTCATATAAAATTTGTCACGCTCCATAGTGACTCAGGAACACAAGAAAACCGAACCCGGGACTGAGTGAATGAACCAGCTCTCGGAGGTAAAAAAACAAAGAAAGATGGGAAAACAATCCACGCTTCAATCATTCAAGTTAAAGTTAATCGCCCACTGATTTTAGTATGGGTTATAAGTGATATGGATATGCCATATAGTGTTGTGGAAAAAAGAAAAGAAAAGGATTGCAGTGATCATGGTGAGCTGCAAAGTAGGAGCAGAAAGAGTTAAAAATGGAAAAGAAAAGAAAGCTATTGAGGAAAAATGGAAACCTCTCCGGCTTTCACAGTGATCACATGTGGCGTGAATCCAATCCCAGCTGATCCTGCAAAAACGAAACATATGAATACACAGAAAATATTTATGTAAACACAGCAAAATATATACAAAAAAAAATAAAATGGGAATCTTAAACATGATCCCCCCCCCCCCCCCCCCCCCAAAAAAAAAAAAAAAAAGGAAAAAAAAACATGCAGACTCCAGGCTTTCGCCAATCAGCATCGAACAAAAATTTGTTTTTCTCTGCGATGATATAGCACGAAGCTGCATCATCTTTCTGGTTAAGTTTTTTATATACATTGCATGGGACTGAATTTTATAGGAATTTGACTGGTCTTATTCAATTAAAAATTCTACACCAATATTTATACAGGGAAATAATAAATTTATTTCCATTCAAAAAGGGGCATAATAGTAATTTCGGAAATAAGAGTCCCATAAGTAGCCACAGTTCAATATTCGTTTTTCCGTAATTGCTGCATCTCAGCAAGAGCAAAGCCATCTATTCTACGTCATGTCCCGTGTGCCTCACAGCTCCACCACACACTCCTCCGCCGACTGTAACTTGTTGCCTCTATAAAACATTCATTCCGGCCGCCCCACCTCCCTAATACATGTCCACACACCATCCATATCTCATAATTTTCAATTTTTCATAATAATAAAAGGAAAAACAATTGGTTTTTATATTGAAAAGGTCGATGAATATATTAACAAACCATGTGTGCATATAGACACGTATGCATGTGGGTCATTGGTCATTACCGAGAGCATCAAGTTTCTGTTTTTTGGTAGAACCAGGAGGTCTGCCTCTGCCTTTCTTTACCCCAGTTGGCGACACTGATCCTCCGAGAGCAACAGGAGGAGCAACACCAGCAGGACTGCCGACACCAGCATCAGACCCAGGAGGGGGAGTTGGAACAAGAGGCTGAACCGGAGGGGAAGAGAGACCAGCGCTTATTAATTGGGTTACAGCAACAGACTGAGGTGCAGACGCAATAGCCAGTGCCATAGTGCCATCTGGCCCATACTTCCTTGGTCTACCCCTCTTTCTTTTCATTGGCTCTCCTCCACTCCGTCCTGCATTAATCCCGTGAGGAGATGGCACGGCCCCACCACCCGATCCTTCCCCCCCTCCAGGCTGATAGGTAGGTGACGCCGCCATAGTGGTAGTAGCGGTGGTTATCGGTTTGTAAACAGTAGCACCGTCAGCACTGAAGGCTAAACGCATGTTTTGTATGACCGGCTGTGGCGGTCCCGCTGTTTTATGTTGTGGTCCTGTCACACTAAAAGGGTCTCTGCTTGTCATCACCCCTGTCTCCGATCCCGACATCTTCTGGTCTGCTAAATTTTCAGACAACCTCTGTCCTGAGAAAATCCATTTTCAGATCACTAAAAAAGCCTCAAAATTCACTCTCTTTAAATTTCAAAAAATGATTGCCCTCGACTGAACTGCTCAAGAGAGAAGCAAGGAAGGCTTTATTCTTTTTTATTGTGGCAAGAGATCATTAATTTCTTGAATTGTAAGGTAATAAAAATATAAAAAAAAACTAAACTGGAAACATTGAATCCGCGTAAATCTAGGGGCATAAATCCAGACAAGAATCTACTAAACCCGTATAAAAAAAAAAGAATAAAGCAGAAAATAGAAATCCTTTTTTGAGACGAAAATCTGAAAAGGAAAAATATTTTGCATAAAGGAAGGAAAGAATTTCGTCATAAATTTTAATTATTTTTTACATTAAGAATAAAAATAGAGAAACAAGAAAATTAAAATAAAATAGACTTACCGATAAATTAGGAGAAAGTAAAAGAGAAGGAAATTTCACGGAAATGAAGAGCTGCGAAAGGAATTTCTCAGAGAAATGCGAGAAATCTGAATATTAAGTTAATAATTTAATTCAACCACCTTGCTTTTTTTATTCAATAATATTTATTTTGAGTGTTTTCCCTTTTTCATGCCTTCTCCCTTACGGTATGAGAGAGAGGAGACTTTATTAAGAGAATTTAAAAATAAAAAGGTAAGAAGAAGGCCTAAATTTTCTTTGGAGCAAAAAGAAATATTTATTATTTTATTGTATTTAATGAAGTACTTAATTACCCTCCCTCTTTTTAAAAAATATCAAGTTATTTTATTGTACATTCTTAATTTAAAGAAGGCCTAAATTATTATTATTATTATTATTAATTTATTATAAAAGAATAATACTCCATTTCCTTTCTAAAATTCTAGCGCAATCGTTTGTGAACAGAGCAATCGAGTTGCTTACGCAAGCATTTATCAGGAATCAAACATTCATTTCAAAACCCAAATCAACATTTTCAGGTTAAAAGGTCTTAAAATAATAATAATAATATATTCCAAGGACAAGTATGAAAACTCTTCGTTTACATCCTGCGCGCAGCATGGAGATAAAAGAATTCAGATACCATCTAAAATGCTAGCGCTCTTTGGTTTTGCAGGCTGTTTTATCCTTCAGTTTCATTCGATGATATGAACTACCTGTAAACCAGGTTACGTTCTTTCATTTTTCTTCTTCGGCGGCTATTTGTTAAAAATTCTTGAGCAATCACGTTCGATTCGCAAGAATCTGCGACTCGCGAAGTGAGGCTCTTTAAAAAGCACCATGTTAGATTTGGATATGGACTCACAGCAAAGAAAACTTTTGTTGAGGTAAAAAAGAAGAAGATTGAAGTCGTGTCATTTCTGTAGAGATCACTGGGTTTTTCTTAACTTCAATTATCGAATAAATATAAAAGGTGTATACGTAGGTGTGTAGATGTGGAGTTGCTTTGAAAAGAACAGTGGAGTAGAAATCCCTTTGCTTTGATAAAAATGGAATTCAAAATTCAGCTTATTGCACAAATCCATGAAGCACAAAAGCCCTTTCATCAACAGAGTTATGTATAATTGAAGATAATCGTGCTAGCATTTGCTCACATGGAAGGTGTGAGAACTGGTCTCACTGGTAGAGCAAACCATGCCTTCCAATGAAGCCAGTGGAGATGACCACTTAATAGCAAGATAATTAACTGAGTTTATCGGACTCAGATTACCGATTTTAAGACACGCGATTGCAGAATCTATGTAATTGACAGAAGAAATCCGGTTGCAGGCTGTAAGGATGTCCATCCATAGCTATGGAGCTGCTGCAGCGATGGATCTTTCAATCCGCTGGAGTTCTTTTGCTACCTCTATCATTAGTGGCCTATCTTCTCGTGAAAAAGGATTGGTGCATCTCAAGGCTACTTCAAGGAATGCTTGCTGTTGTTGCTGGTCAATTCCTTCCCCCCCATTTCCCCTAATCCCAGGATCCACAACTTCATTTACCCGATCCTGTTCAACCAAGTCTATCACATGATTTATCAGATAGATTCCCTCTTCAAATGTTTTTCGTCCAGTAAGAAGAACGAGCAGAAGCATCCCAAAGCTGTAGACATCAGTCTTCTCTGTAACAAAATTAGTTTGAAAATAAACAGGGTCCAAGAAAGGTGCTGTCCCTGCAACCTGATCTTCGACCTGTGATTCCCCTTCTGGAATTGATATGGAGAGAGAGAAATTAGAGAGTTTGGGAGAATAATTCTGATTGAGGAAGATATTTTCAGGCTTTATGTCTCTGTGGATGATTGGCCTAGGAAATGCAGTGTGGAGATATGTCACTGCGTTTGCAATTTTCAATCTGATTCCCCAAGGTAATGATCCAGCGTAAATATGTGTTTGCAGACATCCATTCTCTGGATATTCAAAAACTAGAGCTGGACCTGCTGGGATCTCCAAACAGTAACCTAACACCTTGAGAACATTGTTGTGGCTGCTCATCTGCGAGGAGACCACGATGTCACGGTGGACCTCTTTAGGGCAACGAGTAAAGATCTTGATGAAAACACGGCGGCGTTCAAGAATTCCGTTGTACCATTTCATATGTATGTCTTCAAAATCTTTGAGAGTTTCAAGAGGATGGCAGTCGTCTATGGCTTTTTGGAGTTGGTTGAGAGAGAAGTTCCTGATAGGATTGGATCTTCCATTACAAAAAGCAATCAGCTCTTCCAACAGCTCACCTCCACGATCCAAACACATCTTCTGTCTCTCCCTCCTATGCATTCTTGTCAAGGAACCATCTCATCTAAAAGCTTAAGCTTTTAGGTGAGTTGGTTCCTTAACATGGTATCAGAGCCTTATTGACCCAGCGATCACGAATTCGAATCTCACCACCCTCATTCTATTTGATAAAAATTAAGCACAAGGTAGAATGGGCTTGTGTGCAAGTTTCAAGCCCAAAGGGCTTTAACTTGAAGGGGGGTGTTAGAAAATAATATAAATCATATTCTGGAATCTCACCTATAAGAAGGAATACTGCAGCCCAGGATAACCTTGGTGTCTGCGTGTGTTGTATTAGGGTTTTATAAACCTGAATGTGTACAAATTAATTCCACAATAAATGCCTAATTACATGCCTAAGACTATTCACATTCCACAATAGGAAATCCACAATAGGAAAATATTACAGTCAACTTTAGATATTCCATAATACCCCCCTCAAGTTGGAGCATGAAGATCCCGGATGCCCAACTTGCGCAATAGAAATTCATATTGTTGCTTTCCCAAGGCTTTTGTGAATATATCGGCAAGTTGTAATGATGACGTAACGAATTTGGTCATAATACTCCCAGCCACAATGACATCACGTATAAAATGACAGTCAACCTCAATATGCTTAGTGCGCTCGTGAAATACAGGATTCTGCGACATATGAAGGGCCGATTGACTATCACAATGAAGAGACATAGGAGTCAGATGAGATACGCCAAGACTCTCTAGTAAGGCTTTAAGCCAAGTCAACTCACACGTCATCATGGTCATCGATCGGTATTCTGCTTCGGCGGAAGAGCGAGAGACAATGTGTTGTTTCTTGGTTTTCCAAGACACCGGTGAATTACCAAGAAAAACTATCCAGCTAGTAAGTGATCGCCGAGTAAAGGGGCAACCAGCCCAATCGGCATCACACCACCCGTGTAGCCGCAGATCACTTTCACTACTAAGAAAAACGCCTTGACCTGGATTTCCCTTAAGATACCGAACTACCCGTAGAGCAGCTTCCCAGTGTTCCTCCCGTGGGCACTGCATGAATTGGGATAGAATATGCACACTATAAGATAGTTCGGGTCGAGTGAAGCAAAGGTAAATCAATCGTCCTACCAAGCGACGATATTTTTCCGAATCGGTCAATGTTGTACTGGTGGACAAAGCAAGGCGATGATTTTGTTCTAAAGGAACAGCTGCTGGTCGAGCCCCTAGCAACCCGGCTTCTGAAATGATGTCAAGTGCATATTTGCGTTGACAAAGTACAAAACCAGCAGGATTGCGCGCCACTTCAATTCCCAAAAAATATTTCAGGCAACCAGGATCTTTCATGTGAAAGCAAGCACTGAGATAGTCTTTGAATGTCTGGATATCACCCGGACGATTGCCAGCAATGATGAGATCATCAACATACACAAGAACACTGAGTTGTACTTCCCCTAGCAGATATGTGAATAATGAATAGTCGGAATAAGACTGCTGAAAACCATAGCTCGTCAAGGCTTGTGAGAGTTTAGCAAACCAGCACCGAGGAGCCTGTTTCAACCCATAAAGCGACTTTCGAAGTTTGCAAACTGCCCCAGTTGTCCCGACGCGAAAGCCAGGTGGAAATTTCATGTAAATTTCCTCCTGAAGATCACCATGCAAAAAATCATTATGAACATCCATCTGATGCACTGCCCAATTCTTCGCTGCGGCCACAGCAAGAAATACCCGTACAGTAATCATTTTTGCGACAGGCGCAAAGGTTTCCGTGTAATCAAGGCCTTCAGTCTGATGATTGCCCAGAATGACTAGGCGAGCCTTCAATCGCTCAATAGTACCATCAGAATTATATTTGATCTTGTACACCCACTTGCATCCCAAAGCTTTCTTCCCAGCTGGGAGACTCTGAACAACCCAGGTCTCATTATTTTTGAGTGCGGAAATTTCACGCTGCATCGCATCTCTCCAACCTTCGTGTCTTACTGCCTCCGAATATGACACGGGTTCCCGCTCAGCTGTGATAGCTGCAAGAAAATGTCTATGTCGCATAGAAAATTTGTCATAATTCACATAATGTGCTAAAGGATAGGGTGTACCTGAAGGATGCAGTGGGACGAGTGGCGAGAGAGATGGACTCTTTTGAATAGTGTTGGTGACATAATCATGTAGTCGGATGGAGGGATACCGCTGACGATGTCCTCTTCCCAATAGATTAACCTCTTCTTCTTCTGGAGGAGGCGAAGGCAAGGGGGCAATATTTGGAAGTGATTCAGAAGATGAATGATCTAACTCCAGCATATCCTTGGGTATAAGATCGTGGGCCTCGTCAGAAGTAGTGAGGACCATATCGGTAGTGGAAGGCCCATCAGTAGTTTGAGCAAAAGGAAAAACATCTTCTGAAAACACAACATCCCAGGAGACAAAAAAATCATGTCTTTCCAAATCATACAGGCGCCATCCCTTCTTCCCATAGGGATAACCAATAAAAATACACCGACGACTTCTACTTGCCATTTTATCCCCCGTCTTCTCATGTGCATAACACAAAGAACCCAAAACGCGTAAGTGATTATAGGATGGTTCCACCCCATGTAAGACGTGATATGATGTTTTTCCATCCAATATCAAGGAGGGGGTCCTATTGATCAAGTACCCAGCGGTCAATACACACTCTCCCCAAAATTTAATTGGAAGAGAACCTTGAAATCGCAGAGCGCGAGCTACATTCAAAATATGTTGATGTTTTCTCTCCACACGCCCATTTTGCTGTGGAGTGCCTGTACAAGAAGTCTGAAAAATAATTCCTTGATCAAAGAAGTATGATTTCAGACATGTAAATTCTGTCCCGTTATCGCTTCGGAAAATTTTGACTTTCCGAGCAAATTGTCTCTCAACCATGGCAAAAAATCTTTTAAGCATTCCAGATACCTCTTTCTTGTCAACAAGCAAATAAATCCATACAGCACGAGAAAAATCATCAACAATAGTTAAAAAATACGAAGCACCACATAAAGAAACTGTTCTATATGGTCCCCATAAATCACAGTGAACCAGTTCAAAAATACCCAAAGTCTTATTTTCGCTAACAGAAAATTTATCTCTCCGCTGTTTTGCTCTTTGACAAACATCACAATTTTTATTCAAATCCTGGTTGCTAGAATTAACTTCAGGAACTAACTTTGTTATTCGTAGAGAAGGATGCCCCAGTCGCTGATGCCAGAGATCAAGAGACGCTTTATTACTGATCTTCATTGCATTAATCCGCGGTATCCCTTTGAAATAATAGAGTCCATCTCGTCTCTCACCCGCACCAATCAGCATCCTCGAAGTGTGGCCCTGTATAACACATAATTTTTTAGTGAATAGTACAAAACAATCATACTGATCAATTAATTGCGTCACAGAAATTAAATTGCAAGTAAGTCCTGGCATATAAAGGACATTTTCAAGACACAAATCTCCATCAAGAACGATTTTTCCCTCTTTCACCGCCAAAGCACTACTTCCATCTGGTAATCCAACGTGGCACTGATCAATTATTTTTACATCAGTCAGTTCCGCAATTGACCCGGTCATGTGGTTGGAAGCCCCGGTGTCCAATATCCACACCGAACCCGTCACTGTCACATGCAAGTTTTTAAGCTTACCAGTCATTTTATCCACTATCTCCTTCGGCTCTCCCAAAATAACTCTTAATTTTGCCCATTGCTCGTCGCTCAAGCCTTGAAACGACGAGCCTCCTCCTTCGGATTGAATCGTGCCAGAGCTGGAGCCGATGGTGGTGAGAGCAGCGTTGGCACGATGGGTTCCTCCTCTGTGACCCCGGCCTCCACCTCTACCACCGGAGTATCCTCTTCCACGGCCAGCCTCTCTTCTCTCATCTCCCCTAGGTCTGTCACCCCACCATTCGAGGTAACCCTTTAGGGCAAAACAATTTTCTTCTCCATGCCCTGATTTGTGGCAGTGCAAGCAAATCCCTTTCTCTCTCCCGTCGGTTCGAGCCATGGCACCTTGCTGTCGACCATCGGTTCGGGTGCGAGCAACAAAAGCCACAAAATCCCCTTGTTCTTCTCTGCCCCGAGTCATCCCCTTCACCTGCTCTTCTTGAGTGAGGATGGAATATACCTTGTGCAACCCCGATAATGGGTCTTGTGCCAAGATGTTAGATCGGGTTGTCCCGAACCGCTGCTCGTCGAGACCCATAAGGAACAGGTGCACCTTCTCTTCCTCTCTTCTCTTTTCCAGTTTTGAACCCAAATTGCATGTGTATTTCCCACACTTGCACGCTGGCAATTGTTCAAAATTGCCCAGCTCATCCCACAATTTTTTCAATTTCCCATAATAATCCATGATAGTCAATCCTTTCTGTTTGCAATCGGCCAATTGAGACCTCAATTGTTGAATTCGAGGTCCATTGGTGATGCTGAATCGATCTTTGATGTCCAGCCACAAATCCCGTGCAATCTCTACATGAGATATGGTTGATCGGAGTGTGGATTCGATAGTGTTTCGAATCCAGGACACCAACAATGAGTTGATGGTCCACCAGTCTTCCCAATCCTCTGATTCTTCATCGGGTTGCTCAATAGACCCGTTGATGAACCCGAATTTCTTTTGGGCTCTTAGGGCTGTTCGGAACGAACATGCCCATTCTTCATAATTGTCCCCCTTCAGTTGGACTTGAGTAATCGTAAATCCAAGATTATCAAGAGATGTAATATCGTATGGTGGAATCATTTTTTGATTCTCACCAGATACACTCTTGCTCCCGGACATGGACTCTGTTTTGTCAACAGAGACACTCTTGTTCCCGGACATGGATTCTGCCATGTATGCTGCTTGATTGTGTGTTTTATTTCGATTGTTTTATTGCTCTGATACCATGATAAAACAATGAAACAATGAAAACAATAGAGAAGGAATACTGCAGCCCAGAAAAACCTTGGTGTCTGCGTGTGTTGTATTAGGGTTTTATAAACCTGAATGTGTACAAATTAATTTCACAATAAATGTCTAATTACATGCCTAAGACTATTCACATTCCACAATAGGAAATCCACAATAGGAAAGTATTACAGTCAACTTTAGATATTCCATAATACCATCTCACCTAAGAACTTAAGCTTGTAAGTGAGATTCCAGAATATGATTTATATTATTTTCTAACATTTCTTCATCCAAACATATCCTCTGCCTTCCCCTCTCCATCTTTTTTTCCCTTTTACTACAACTCAGCTAAGCTGAAAAATCACTTCGTTATATATATATCACAATTTCTTCTTTCATTTGCACTTTCTTCGCTGATAAGAGGAAGGTGCAGAGAAAGAAAACCTCGGCACAACTGTCTGCCCCGCTAGCCAAAGTCAAGAAAGGTAAACGTATTAGAAATTTACTCTGTATACTAGCCACTCATAATGATGATACTGATGATTGAAATTGTGGATAAAATTCAACGTTTTTATGAAACATTTTCCCTACAGCTTGTATGATTTCTTGACTGATTCTCATAATGCCCTTCAACTTTGCAGTTAAATACCCCAGAATTGCTATTCTTGAACGAATTCTTCTTTTAATTCTTCTAGCCCTAAAAGTTCTTGCCTTTACATTATTCTTAATAAGATATTTGTTACTGTGTTTTAAAAGCATTTTTAAAAAATAATTATTTTTATTTTTTATTTTAAATTAAATTTTTTGATATTTTTAATCATTTTGATGTGTTATATCAAAAATAATTTATTTTGACCTGAGAATGAAGATGTGGAAGTCTTAGAAGGAAAATAAATTAATATTTGATTAATATAAAAATTGAATACATCAATCAGTTTTTGCATTTTCATCCCCTCGTTCCTCTGCTTTCAGTGTTGAACCACGTTCGTCGATTTTTGTTGAACTTCTTTTAGATAAAACGCTGAGCTGGTCAGCAAAGAGAAGGTTCTTCATTTGGTCCACCTGCTGCCACTCTTTCTCCATCTGCAAATCCAACTCCTCAAAACGAAGAATCTTATCTTGAATCTCTTTCATCTGCAAAAACTTGAGATTGTTAATAACCATCTACACGTTCACAAGAGAAAAAGGTATGGATAAAGAATCTTGTGCACCTGAACTTCTGTAATCCTGGAAATTGCTCTCTCCACATCCGACTCTTCCTTCTCCAGAAGTGAATTCGCATCCAAACAAGCTTTTACTGAAGCGTTTAGATTGGTGTCGCCATTTGATGCAACACCAGAATCTGTACCCAGAAAACAAAAATTCATTATGTTATGAGAGAAGGATGGTCTAGATAAATTAACATCCCTGATCATAGCAAGACTGGGCGCAACAACTCTTAATTAGGGTGATGTATGGAAGATAAAACAAAATTTGATTGGCGAATGTAACAAGGATATTGAAAAATGAACCTCCTTTCATTGAATAACTTGAAAGAGTTCTATCCATCAGCCTTGCTCTTTTCCATATATTACAGCATTGGAATTGTAGTACGACTCTTTGCTACAGATGCAATTTGTAGGCTTATCACTCACAATCTCTAAGTAAATCGTGTAAAGCTTCTTAAGAACTAGATTTTTTTTTTGAATATTCCCAACTCACCAAACCCTAGCTTTTCATAATTACAAAAGCATACAGCCTAGAGAATCTATTTCACATCAGTGCACCAATGCAATATTTTGGAAAAGCTGATCATAGCTAGGTGTTTTGTAACCCTGGAGACAAATTCAAAACTACCTTTATTTCCTCCATATTCCACATCAGTCAGAGTAGTTACAGCTGCTCGAGCCGCAGCTTCTGCAACCTCTGTGCCCGCCAAAGCTGATAAAAAAGCAGCCTGAGAAAATTGCAAATAAATATATCAGAGCATATTTGACAAATAAAAAAAAATTCAATAAAAAAGGCACTGCATGGATTCACATGTCCAACCACAACAAAATTGAAACCAAGTATAATGCAAATCAAAATTGATTATTATGCATATTTTCAAGGAAGCAAAAGAAGAAAATTATACCAGGTTACTCTTAATTATTGTTTGAAGATCAAAAAATAGTCTCACAGACAATATTTTTGTTGTGTAGTATGCAGTCAAGTTTTGGTCAACCAAGTAGTTCCTAAACCAATCAAATCCAGCACACATACATCTAAATCTCCTATGAATTTTGATTTAAAAGCGCTCTTCTTCTTCTTATTATTTTTTAGCCATGATCTTTTCATTTTTTCCAAGACACATTTTTGTTAAAATTCTTCAGTACTTTAAAATTTAAAAATGAATGGAAGACTGTACCTGAGCCATTATTGGGTTGCTTGCATCCACAAGAGGTGAGAGGCGTATTTTTTTACTTGGGGAAGGAGAACCATTACTATTCGGTCCAGATTCTTCATCATCACAGTCCTTTATTTGGTTATACTTGCTGTCAACATCCCCTAAGTCTGTATAACCAGTAAAAACCTCACCAAAAGGAAGCTTGATAAAATGAGTAATGCAGTCCTTCACACTTCTACCACCAACATGTAGTGCAACCCTCTTCCAGTCATCCCTATAATGCATGACAGCTTCAAGAAGTTGCAAAGTCTCTTTCTCCGTCCAATCTGTCCTTGCCTCTTCACTTATCTCCACTCGCCTGAAATCTGATGAACTGACACCAACCCGATAGTTTCCACGCACATAGCACCGGGCGCAAAGAGTTATATCGTACTGTATAACAATAACAAACAGTAAACAATAATCCAAACCATTCATATACCATATCATCCATACATTAGCTTACACAAAAAAACTCAAACACCACTGTCTGACATTAACACCCAATTATTACATTACAGACAGGCATGTGCTCTACACATTGAATTAAACCAAGCATTGCATCAGAATTCAAAATCATGAAAACAAAGACAGCATCAATTCCTATATCGAAAAGAGCATTTGCTAAAGAACAAGAGAAAGTTACCTTATCGCAAAAGAAGCAAGCAATGCTGCAGAGAGACTTACAACCACTACACAATCTCTTACAATTGTCCTTATTATTGCTAGCATTAGCATCACCTGCAGTCCCTCCATCACCCCCACCACCACCGGCGGGCGAAGCAGCAGTCTTGGAAGAAGAATCCTTGCCATCTTCCCACTTCAATTGCTTATTCAAAGGGGAGTAATTGATCAAACCCCAAGCATCCAAGAAATCAAAAACCCTACGAATGGACCCCACATCGCCAACGAGAGTCTTCCTGATTTCAGTAAAAGTGATTTTGGCGGAAGGGTTTTTCCTGAATTGGGAGATGATTGAGTTCCTGTAGTACTTGTAAACCCTAGGGTTTTTCGAAGGCGATCGCGAATCGAAGAATTCTGGGAGGAATCGGACCTCGCATTCGTGTGTATTGTCCCATGAAAACCACCCTATAATAAAACAAAAAACAATAAATACAAATATAATGCAATCATGTAGAGATAATGAATTAGGGATTTTGGAGGACTTACGGGAGTAGCTAGGGATGTGGACGACGTCGTTTTCGGAGGAGGGAGGAGGAGCTTGTGGTGGTCGGGGAGATGGGGAGGCGGTTGTAGGAAGAGGAATCTCGGGTTTGACGGGAGAGGATAGAGGGATTTTGGGGTGGAGAGATGGTGGTGCAGGTGATACTGAGGCCATGATTGCTGTTACGGGCGCTCGAATGAGAGGGAGAGCGCTCTGCTGTTGCTGAAGGGGGGATTTTTTTAAGGAATTGTAATTTATTTCTTAACGTTTTTAACGGGCAGGCTCCTTCCTGTAGAGGTTAGGGAACGGTGTGCTGTTCTGCTCCAGTTAAAGCGACGTAGTTTAGTGTGTATCCAATGACTGAATTATAAAATGATGAAGAATTAACTATGACTTAATCCTTGTATTAGAATAAATTAATTAGTCCCACTAATATTAAAATTAATCATTTATTTTTTACCAGTATTTTAATAGTAACTGTTTTAAGAAACTTTCTTTTCTTGTCAATTACTCCATTCATTCTAAATTTTTTTTATCTCTTATATTTATAAAAAAAATAATAGAATGAAAAACAAATAAGTTATAGATAAATTTATACATATATACATACACACACACATATATATTTTTTGAAACTGCAAGGACTAATTAATTATTTTTTCTAAACTATAGAGACTAATTAGTACATTGGCTCATGCCCGAATGATTTTAAAAAAAAAAAAAGAACATTAAGAATGAGGGGTATTTTTTTCAATGCTATTGAAACTTGGTAGAAATATAAATCTTGAAATCTCTTGCTTGTATTTTAGCCAGGCGCAAGATTTCAATAAAACTATAGAATAGTTAATTCAATGTAAATTGATTTATTTAATAAATTTAAAGAAAATTGGATGGTTAGTTTTATTTTAAAAAAATTAATATTAAACAATGAAATCATGAAAAAAACAATAGGACAGAAAATTAAAAAAAAAAAAAACAATCCTAGCTAAATCTAATATCAAATGATGAATTACTATTACTATTATCACAATTACCAGTATTATTATTAATAATAATATTAGGAGTTATTAAATTTACAGAAATTATTAAGCATGAGAAGAGTGAGTTGTCACTTGAAGGAAATAAATTACATGATTTTGTTTAAATGAATCTCATGTCTTCCCTAGATGGAAAGAATACAACTCGCCATATATTTATACTAGATAATTGCCCGCGCGTTGCCGCAGGTATTTTTTTGTATATAATTTAACATAATTAAATGTACAACGATAAATTTATATGATATAAGTAAATAAAAATTATAGATTAAAAGATAAAATTTTGAGTTGAGTTTGTCACGTAAGTATAGATTATATTTTTTAGAATATAGGTATTGCGTCATAAACGATCACAAAATGACGCGCATTAACATTAAAAAAAAGAGCAACATATTTGAATAAGAAAAAAAATAAATTACTGAAATCATTATTGTGCAGATAATAAAATTCAAAAAATCAATTAATAGACAGAGTAAAAATAGGGAAATAGCAACATCGGAGTCTTAACATTTAAAATTATTATTGCCGCTAGAATAAAAACAACAAAAATTATTAAATTATACCGAGGGGAAAAAATAAAAAGCATGAACAAAACAGCAAGCAAGAAAAACCAATTAAAAAATTATTATTATTATTATTATTATTATTATTATGAAAGAATAAATAATCACTATTATTATAATAATAGAATACATAATCACTATTATTATAATATTAATAATAATCACTATTATTATTATTATTATAATTATTATTATTATGTTAATAATGAAAGAAAATAAAAATAAATGAAAGCCTAAAAACATCTTATAAACTTTAACAACAGATTAAAAAAAAAACTATTATTGCTATTACTGTCAAAAAAAAAATTATGAAATTATTCGGAGGGAAAAAGAACATTAAAGAAAGAGCAAGCACGCAAAACAATTTAATTATTATTATTATTATTATTATTAATATTAATAATATTATTATTATGTTAATAATGAAAGGAAAAAAACAATGAAAGACTAAAAACATGCAACAAATTTTAACAAAAGAAAAAAAATAAATTATTATTGCTATAACCGGAAAACAAAAATATTATCAAATTATCGGGAGAAACAAAAAAAAACACAAAAGAGTAAGAAAAAAAAAATTAAGTCATTATTATTATGATTATTATTATTATTATTACTATTACTATTATTACTGTTACTGTTACTGTTACTGTTACTGTTACTGTTACTGTTACTGTTACTGTTACTGTTACTGTTACTGTTACTGTTACTGTTACTGTTACTGTTACTATTACTATTACTATTACTATTACTATTATTATTATTATTATTATTATTATTATTATTATTATTATTATTATTATTATTATTATTATTATTATTGTGTTAAATACACTTTTATATAAACATGGACAAAAGTAGGGATTACTCTAGAAATATATAAAAATAAAAGTATAAGGACTTAAATGAAAATCACATATAAAGGGCTGAAATTAAAAAATTAAAAGTCAAAGGGCTGAAATGCAAATTACATTTATTCTCAATTGAAATCAGAGGACAAAATTGCAAAAATCGGAACTTTTGTACCGAATTGATTGACTGACATACAACCAATCCGGAAATTGAAAGTAAAAGGACCGAAGTGAAACTTTGACATTCAATCAATTCAAATCGGAGGACCCAATCGAACAAAATCAAAACTCATATAACAGAAATGAGGACAAAAAACGGAATTCAAAGTCGAGGGACCTAAGTACAAAGTCAAAATATATAGAGGACTCTCCTGCACATTGACGTGCAGGAGAGAGAGAAACGTGGCCGCCGGCTTCAACCGGCCGCCGCCGCGTCCACGGACATCTGGTGACTACACGCACCCCCGCGGGAGGAAGAACACGCGGCGGCGCATCGTTTTGTCCGCCTGGATCCAATTTTCGGCCACCGGAGTAGGCCGCACGCGCCTCCTGAACAGGGCGTGGGACGGGAAACCGCCTGGCGCGTGCGCCACACGCCTCCAGAAACGCCGAATAAAGAATTCGAAAAATAGGGTCAATTACCGTTCCACCCCTGCACACAATTCATGGTTTTTGTCTTATTAGGGGCTAAAACCGTCTTTAGACATTTCCGAAAATAATAAAAAAAGAAAAAGTTGCGGCGGACCGGACCGGACCGGGCCGGTCCGACCGCGCACAATTACGCCGGTGCCCCTCGCCCGGACGCCTGTTTTTGTCCTATTACCGGGGACTAATCCGTCAATACACTGTTTCCATCAGAAATTTAAAAAAAAAAAAAAAGAAAATCAAATGGAAAAACCGAGATTAGCCCCGCTGCCCAGCCCCCTCACGCCGCGCGCCCGAGGGACAAAAGCGCCCCTGCACTGCTCGAGTCCACAGTGGACTGTGAGGGGCGCTACAGGGTTTTTCCCACGCCGTTTATTGTGTTGGTAATTTATATAATTTCTATAAACTGTAGCCGTTGTAATTTCACTTTAAGCTCTGTAGAGTACCAAGCAGTAAATATAATTATCAAATCCCAGCAAGGGAGGTATAATCAAATTGTTTGACTAAATTTGCTTTTGGCCCAACCCTTTCAAGGGAGGTTCAACCGGTGGCTCTTTTTTTCTTCTTCATGCAGAAGACAAATAAACCCAGTAAAACATCCCACCTGCACATAAATGGATCCGACCATATTGCAGATTCTTGTGAATGGGGAGTCAGTTCCGTACAATGGAAACTTCGCTTGCCTTTTTACCTAGTTTCTTCTCTCCCTCTCGTGGCTTGAAGGGGCCAAAACGCAGGAAACCAGATTTCATAGACAAGATACATGGTCAGACCTTGCAAGGAGACGACTGTCCACACACAACTTTCTTTTTCTTTAGAAATCAAACATACGTGAAGCTTCCCCCATGTTGTGAGGTCTGCCCTCCATATGATCCGAATTACAAAGACTCGAGAGCCCAAAAATACGGAGAACCGCTAGTACTGATATGAACAAAGCACCAGTGATGGTTAAATACAACGCCGGACACCAGCACAGACACCAGAGACTACCTATGCACCCAAATGCTGGGACTACTATAAAAGAATCATATGTTGATTCTAACATGATGGTTTCTTTTTACAGCTTCTTATTATTCCTATGATATGGTTGCCAGAAACCAATTCCAGCATCCATAAAATGCATTACTGCTCGTTACTCTTCCTGAGTTTTGGCAGCATACAAGAGTTTCTACACACTAGGGTAAAGGAAGAATTTTCCACATCCCTTCTCCACCCGTTCGGGGCGGCTCAGATCCCCCTCAACTTCTTTGGGGAGCATGATTACGTATTACCTGCACAGCATAAAATCTGTAAGATTAATACTTTCCATGCAATTATCTTACAATTATCTCAAGGGCCTCATGCTACATGTAAACCACCAAGAACGAGTGGCATAGTTTCAAAAAAAGGTTGACACTGGACTCCAATAAAGTGAAGGGGATGGTTTATGTGTTCACAGTATGGTTTGGGACTCACCAAAATCGAGATTTACTTTCTCAATAACAATAGGGTAGTAATTTTAAACACCGCAGTTTCTAGTTCAGTACAGGACACGCTCTCATTTAGTGGTGAATATGCATGCTTACAGAAAACTCAAAGATTGTACCTCTAGAATGCACGGTAAATAGTTTGCAAGGCTAGATTCGAAGCCCGCCACTCAAGTAGCAGTTCCGCTGCTCTTAGTCCTGCTGCAGTCTTAAGGATACCTAAGATTGAAAAACAATCAGTCCATGTTACAACATAATGGTGGCAGCAAAGGTCTGAAAACATTGTGCCATACTTCCCATGGCCATTTGATGCCACTCACCTTCATCAGCTCCTCACCCAGTGGTTTGGTCAGAACCGCTACTATGCATATATTGAGGAGAAGGAGCGGGAACAATAAACTGTTGCTGTGCTGGAACAGCTGCAGCTATACCTGCAAACCAATGCATTTCCTCAATCAATTTTACCAGTGTGGTTATTTTTTGATGCAACATTCATCAGTTAATTGCATAACACCACCACTTCTATGGTAGGATTTTTACTCTCCCTTTATCATCAAAAGTTTAAGAGGATTCCTCATTGGGTTCTAATAGTTCTGAGCCCACATGTACCATAACAATAGTTTCTCTGTGCACGGAAAAATCCCCCCACTTTCACAACTAATTTCTTGGCACTTTTATGCATGAAGTAAATTTATGATGCCAAAAGAAGCTATGAAAAATATAGACAAGATCAGATGTCAGCTAGTTTTATCATTTCCTTAACATTTGAATGGAACAGAGAAGAGATTCTGAACTGAAATGCTAACCTGTAGGATATGGTGCTTGAATCGTTGGCATGGGTGAAGTTGTCATTGCATTGACACTTGGTCCACCAAACTGCATAATCTGATGACCTGGCACAGCATATCCTTGCATTGTTGTATAACCATGACCTCCAGGAACATTTTGACCGAACTGCCCATATGGATACATGCCCGCATTCAATGTTCCAGGAACTCCATATATCTGAAGGTATTGCTGACCAGCAGCATAAGGGTTGTAAACACCCTGCTAGTAAGAAGAGAGCAGCGATAATTAGTTTCAAGTCAACTTTGTAGTTTTAAGACAGTTTAAAAACCCAAGAAAAAGATCCTATTTGCTGTCACCATTTACCTGTTGATAAACATGTTCAGGTCCATATGCTGCATATCTGAAGAGATGAACCAACCATAGAGATGGCAAAAGATTAGTATAGGGAAAGGATTTTTACATAGAAATCATATTAGATAGAGAGAACAAAGTAAACATATCACCAAAACACTGAAAGAATCCAGGACTTTTCAAGCAAACTACATGGTTACTCCTCCTAAAAATGAGCTCTCTCTCAAATATGTCCAAAGGATAAATGTACAGTGCGATGACCACCACACCAAAAACTTATGTTTCCAGTTTATTTTCTTTTCTATATACACACTTCAAACCATGACTGTGATCTTGCCTGTTAAATAAACATTGAGCTGGGGCACATATCCTCTGCAACTACCACTTTTTGCATTCCTGCAATTACCAATCACACCATGTCACATCACTGTAACTTGGACAAAAGGAACCCCGAATTCTAGGAAACAGACTACTTCTAGAGCAGCTTGAAATTTCTAACTGACGTTCAATGATGTGATTGGTATGTATATGAATAGCCACGTATAAGGGAGCTGGGAGATGTAAAAAAGAGAAAGTAGTTGCAAAGGACATGTACCCAATCTAACTGGAAAGCTGTGGCCAATCTATCCATAGTTTCATTAGCTTGACAACACAGGTTGATGAATAAATGAAGAGCATACAAAGAGCAATAAAGACTACTTCTAGAGTTAAGGTTGGTTCTGCCTATATTCAAGTAGACACCAGCAATGCAAACGACAGAAACTACAATTAAAATTTAACCAATGACCCATCAAACAGATTTTAGTCAACTAGCCTAAAAAAACAGATATATACAGATTAACAATGAGCTGAAATAAAATCCCATATTGAACTCTACTAAATTCTAAGTGCAACTCCTGGGAAAGTTATCAGGAATTGACAGTGAACATAATATGGCATTGCCTTAGCGTCCTTAAAAAGTCTATCAGATACGGAAATGCAAAAATGATTACATGAGTTCAGATAACACAAAAATAAGGAAGTCAAAGAATAAAAACTTATCTTCTTCACATATCATGAAATTGAATTTGATACTTTGTACCAGCCAAAGTGATGAAACTTTTAGCTGCAAGTAGAATTATTGTTTATTTTGGAATGTAGCATGAAACTTACCCATATGGATGATACATCAAGCCTTGTTGGTAGCCATAAGAAACTGGTTGCTGGTAGCCAAAACTTCCAGCATAAGTCCCTCTGGGGGTTTGCACACTTGCAATGTATGGGGCAGCTGGTCTCAGACGTCCTACTAGAAACAAAGCAGAAAGCAGAGGAAATCAGCCCGAATTAAAACTAATGACTTGAATCATCTCGGCTTTCAATATTACTTATCCAGTACAAAATTGTTCTTGCATTTAGAGAAACCGATACCATAAGGCAGTGGTGGCCGAGGTCGTCCAAGTGAAGCCAAATTACAATTAGCCCGTCTCCCATCGATCATCGGAGTAGGATCAGCACAGGCTCTCCTAGCTGCCTCTGGTTCTCGGAAAGTTACCTACACCCTCCACACAAATACAATTCAAAAACCCATGTCATTCTCCATCCATAAAAAAAAAAAAAAAAAACACCCCATTTATCCACAACGGAAAAATCCAAAATTTAACAGCTATCTAGATCAGTTTTAATCATCAAACTAAGCACAAGATAACCTTGATCAAAACGACTGTTAATCAAGCATAAGTAAATGAATAAGTAAATACTAACAAAACCATAGCCTTTTGATCGGCCAGTGTTCTTATCACTGATCACAACAGCCTCAAGAATATCACCAAACTGCTCGAAATAACGACGCATAGTCTCGCTCTGAGTCTCCCAAGCAAGCCCCCCAACAAAGACCTTAGTATGAGTTGTATCTCCAAATGGAGAATTCATGTATTGAAACCCTGAGCTTGAGCTCGATCCCGAGCTAGGACCCGGAACCGCTTGATAAGCCATTTGACAAATTGAATTCAATTCAAACAGCAAAACCCGAGAAGAGAAAAACGAGAAGAAGAAGCAAACAAAAGCTAGTCCAAAATTCAAAATCTTTATTAGATTCGAAGAATAAAGAGGAAAGGAAAGTAGAAGGTGCTAAGAAGTGACATGCTGCTTCAAAAGAGAAACCCTAGAATTTGATGAAATATACTGAGAATCCATTGAATTCTAAAGGGATCAAGAAACAAGAGTTGTTTTTTTGACAAAGATCGGAAAGCAACGTGATGGGGTTGAACAGGGGGGGAAAGGGGGAGAAAGAATCACAATCACAATCACAATCACAATAAAAGGAAGAAAGTGAAATGGGGAAAGAAAAAGAAACCCTAGAATTGAAGTGGGGTGAGGTCGGTGGGATGGAAAACAGAAAGAGAGGAGAGTGTTGGACTTGTGTTGTGTGGAAAAATAAAAGTTGGATGGTACAAAACTCGATATACTGCAGAGAAAGAGAGGGTACTGTGTCAAAAGAGAAAGGAAAAGGAAGAATCTTTTTTAGGAGGGTGATACTTATAGTATTAAGAAGAGTAAATATTTATTGATTATGTTGGTGGGGATGACGAGAGAGGGAGGAGGGGGAGGCGGAGGAGTCATGATTTGTTGGCTGGCAAGGGGAGGAGGAGGAGGGGGGGGGGGAGAGAGCGAAGATGTGAAGAAAGAAAAGAAAAGGTGGACCCTCCTGACTCTAATTTCTCTGTCCTTCTCTTCCAGAGTTGTCAGACAAGAGAAAGCTAAGCTAAGCACCAGCCACCAGCCTGGTCGGAATGCGAATGCGGGTCCCACGTTCTCTACTTAATCTAATCTCTAATGGGAAATAAATACAGATTATTATTATTAAATACAATCTCTGTTCCAGCTCCCTTATTTAAGCTGCTTCGAAGGACAAGCTACTAAAAATATTTGGAAATATTGATTTTTTCTTACAGAGTAAGTAAACTTATAAAATTGAGCCATAAGATTACCCTTGGTTAAGGAAGAAAAAAAACACTTGATTTGCAGAGACAGGATTTGTAAATCTGAGATTTGGGGTGGGTAGTACAAGAAGATTTTCTATGATTTATCTTGTTAGTTTATGTTTGATCACTAATAATACATGATTAGCAGAGGTGGCAATCGGATAAAGCTCATGGAGATGCACGTAACTGAAGGGACCCTCTCGCTCACAAATGAATGATGCTGCTCGTGACATCATGCATCGTTGGCTTCCTTAATCAAGCTGGCGGGCAGGTATACCCCCATAAATTTGGTTTGAAAAATGTTTTTTCAATCATTAAACTTTTTTTTTTCTTACTATCTTCATTTCTTGCATGTTTTTCAAATACATAGATTTTGATTTCATGTTTTTTTCGTGAAGAAGAGAGCTTTAAAGAATGGAATGGTCATGATATATTATTACGGCAATGGGAGGGCGGGATGAATCCATTTCTTGAAGAAAATATGGCTGTGCTTCTATTGGAACACAAGGGTCATTTTGCTTTCTGCGGACACGAGATTGATGATTGGCAATAGGCAACTGAGTCGTGTTCAAACCAGTGGCCAGGGTTTGGGTCCAATGGGGGGCTAATACACCTGTTATGGACCACGATTGCAGCATTGTAAAAATCTCATGGGGCCACAGGTCTCGAAAAACACTTGATTTGCAGAGACAGGATTGCAATATAGAACTCCTTCCAAGGATGTTTCTCTTTCAGCAAATGATTCTCGTTGCATTTCAGGAATTACCTGCGAAACCATCATGTTCATGCTGGGCTGAATGTTTGAGACCTCGTGATAATTTCCACAGGAAGAAATTGATGGAGCCAGCTGTTACAGGCACCCGGAATGTACTGAATGCTTGCTCCCGGGTTGAACTGAAGAAAGCCATCGTAGTGCCGTCTATGTTGGCCAAAGGATCAAGCGATGAATGAGGTGTTAATGGTCTGACTTGGGAGCTTGCGAGGGACCGTCTCGCCAAGACAACAGCAGAAAAGGAAACTCTGGAATGTACGCGGTTACGTACGTTTGTATTGTTTTTCGAAATGACTTTTGATTTATAAAAGATAAAATTAAAGGTTCTTTTATGAAAATACCAGTCCACGATATCAAACACACATGAATTCTTACAACGAGGTTGAGCCCTCGAGAAATAAGCCAGGTAATCTTCAGTTTCAAAACAACTTGCAAGCTATTATTAGTTTACACAGCCAAATCGCCTCTCTCTTCGTAGTTCTTGACAGCATCGACAAGTGACTCCTCCAATGATCTGTATTTCCATCCTAAAGTCTGCAATTTCTCTGAATTCATGTCCATTGATGGCATCCCTCCAGCAAAACTGTCATGACAAGGACACGACAGAGCTGAGCTAGGCCACAAAGGGAAAAGAAGAGAACGGGGTTTCTTAATAAATAAAATCATTCACATCCAATCTGAGGATGCTCATTAGTTGTTTCCTAATTGGAGGGGATTAAGCTTGATATACCTCTTGGGGTAGTTGCAATGGGGATACATTGCCTTCAACTTTTCTGCCAAATCCTGGGTTGTAATATCATGTGATGAGCATATATACCTTCCCTCGGCTTCATCCTTCTCGTATATCAGCAAGAGTGCTTTTGCTGTATCGCGCACATCCACCAAAGAACGGGTTCCACTGTCTAGTGTTTCCAATCCATCTGTTTTCCATGGTAACAGCATCAGTTAGCTGGATCGATGCCAAGGTTACAGTTTTACACGCCCCAGTAGCTAATTGATGATACAATTCTTCAAGTAGAAATTATGAAGCGATTGTGATGTTTAGAATGAGAACCTTTCAAGTAACTTAGGAGGTATAAGCTACTGCTATTCATGGTTGGCTGCAGCAAACGCCCTATGATAATGGAGGGACAGATGGTCACAATTTTGAGTGAGCTCGTCTTTCCATATTCCAGAGCTTCTTTTTCTGCTATTGACTTGGCAAGAAAATACCATTGCTGGTTTTTATAGATGAACTCAATCAGTTAGGTTATGATAATTGAGCAGAATACGAAATCAGTGAGTGCCTGTAACTTTTACATGGTCGATACCTCATTTGCCTTGCAGAATTCGAAGTCAGACCAAGACTCCTCATTCATCGCCTGGTCCTTTGGCCAATTTGGGTTTAGCATAACAGCAGCTATAGATGACACAGAAATAACTTTCTTCACTTTGGTTATGGAGCAAGCATTCAGTACATTCCGTGTGCCGGTGACCGCCGCTTCCAGCTGATAGGCCACGACGCTCATCCAGAATGATCAAGCCAAATCCCAAGTATTGGGGATGAGATAACAAAAGTAGGAAAAAGGGAGAGTGGAGTATGATGTGGCAGAAGTGGGGAGACGTTGAAGAGGCTCCAGAATTCCAGCAGAACGTGGGAAGAGTTATGGCAGTTTTAATTGTTGTTTTTAATTGTATTTGTTAATTTCATTATTGCTATTTTAATATGCAGTTATTTTCAATTCAGCAGTTACGTTGTATCTTTGGCTTATATAAGAAGCCTGGAACCTTATTTGAAATTAAGAAATGAATTGTTAAGAAATTGGTACATTCTCACCAGAAGAGAATATCTCTATTTACTTGCTGTTTTCTCCACAAATTAGCAGGGACCTATCATTGGTATCAGAGCCAATGGGCACCCATAAGGAACGCATTGAACAATTGGAAGATGGCATGGGAGGAGTGCAGGACAGACTCGACAGCTTGGAACAAAGCATGAGCGGCAAACTTCAACAATTGGAAGAGACCATGAATCGTCTCGCGAACGTCATGCTGGTCAACCAGGAACAACCCAATCAGCCCATTCAACCACGTGATGGCCAAGAGGGAGGGAGAATGGTGGTTTCATCCAAGACAGCAAGACTGGAATTTCCACGATTTTCAGGCGATGATCCAACAGAGTGGTTCCACCGTGTGAACCAATTTTTTGAATTTCAAAACACCCCAGAAATTCAGAAAGTTTCGTTGGCTTCATATCATTTGGAGGGAGAGGCAAATCAGTGGTGGCAGTGGCTACGCCTAACTTTCCAAGGAGAAGGACGGGCAGTAACATGGACAGATTTCGAAGATGAATTATGGGCTCGTTTTGGTCCTTCTAAATGTGAGGATTGTGATGAAGAGTTGTCACGTATAAGACAACAAGGGTCTCTACGAGAATACCAGAAGGAATTCGAACGACTGGGCAATCGCGTGAGAGGGTGGACACAGAAGGCACTAGTGGGGACATTCATGGGTGGATTAAAGATGGACATCTCCGATGGAATAAGGATGTTTAAACCGAAGACTATGAAAGAAGTCATCAGCTTGGCCCGCATGAAAGATGATCAACTTATAAGGCAAAGAAGAAACACAAAGCCTGCGAATTTTCTGAGGGGTCCATTTGTGCCTAACACCGCTAATAAAATTGCAGCAGCCCCAACTGTCCCAGTTCGTCGATTGACATGGGAAGAAATGCAACGAAGGAGAGCCCAGAATTTATGCTTTAATTGCAACGATCGCTTCACTGCTGGGCATAAATGTCAGGGTGCTCGGGTCCTCATGTTAGAAGGATATGGGTACGATGAACAATTGTTGGGTGACAATGGGATTACGGAGGAACCAGTGGAGGAGAACCATCAAGATGTAATCACACCAGAAATTACATTGCACGCATTGACAGGATGTGTAGCACCCAAAACTATGAGGATTTCTGCAACAATTGGATCCCACCACGTTATTGTCTTAATAGACAGTGGTTCAACTCACAATTTCATCAGTGAGAGGTTGGCTAATCTGTTGAAGCTACCAGTCATTCCAACCAATGTCTTCTCGGTTCGAGTGGCAAATGGAGAGAGTCTCAGGTGTCAAGGCAGATTTGAGGAGGTAAAAATTGATTTGCAAGGGACTAATTTCTCCTTAACTCTCTACTCGTTACCTCTCACAGGATTGGATGTAGTGATGGGAATTCAATGGCTTGAATTACTTGGGTCTGTGGTTTGTGACTGGAAACGACTCACCATGGAATTCGTATGGGAGGGTCAAAACAAGAAATTGACAGGCGTGGATGGACAAGGCATTCAGGCAGCCTCATTCAAAGAAGTATCCAAGGAGATTCGACCAAGTAATATGATGTTCGCATTATGCCACCAAATTGCCACGTCAGAATCATCACTGGAAGTCCATCCGGATATACAAGTCATTTTGCAAAATTTCTCTGATGTTTTTGCAGAACCTTCCAGCTTACCACCTATGAGGGAGATTGATCATAACATCATTCTTAAAGAGGGCACAGAACCAGTCAATGTCAGACCTTATAGGTATGCACATTTCCAGAAGAATGAGATTGAGAAGCAAGTACAAGAAATGCTAAATGTGGGTCTTGTACGCCACAGCACCAGCCCTTTCTCTTCACCTGTACTGCTAGTGAAGAAGAAAGATGGGAATTGGCGTTTCTGTACAGATTATCGCGCACTTAATGCGGTAACTGTTAAAGATCGCTTTCCAATTCCCACCGTTGATGATATGTTGGATGAGCTTTATGGCGCAGCCTATTTTACAAAGCTAGATTTGCGAGCAGGTTACCATCAAGTGCGGGTGAACCCACGGGATGTCCACAAGACTGCCTTCCGAACACATCACGGCCATTTTGAATACTTGGTAATGCCATTTGGATTATGCAATGCTCCATCGACTTTTCAGGCGATTATGAACTCTATTTTCAGTAATCATCTACGGAAATTTATACTAGTTTTTTTCGATGATATATTGATTTATAGTCCAGATTGGAACACACATATGTTACATGTTAAGCTGACTTTTGAGATTTTGAAAGAGCATCAGTTTTATGTCAAAGACAGCAAGTGTGCATTCGGCAAGCAGGAATTGGAGTATTTGGGACACATCGTAACTCATCAAGGTGTGAAGGTAGATAACATCAAGATCGCAGCAATGGTTGCTTGGCCATCACCATCTAATGTGTCAGAATTGCGTGGATTCTTGGGTTTGACGGGTTACTACCGTAAGTTCGTCCAAGGATATGGCCTCATCGCCCGACCACTCACGGCACTACTCAAAAAAGGGAAATTTGTATGGCATGAAGAAGCTGAATCTGCCTTCCAGTCCCTTAAGACAGCCATGTCGACCACTCCCACGTTGGCAATGCCAAATTTCGATCAACCATTCACTATCGAAACTGATGCGTCTGGCGAAGGGATTGGCGCAGTACTCACTCAGCAAGGTAAACCACTAGCGTACATGAGCCGTGCACTTGGAGTTGCCAAGAAATCATGGTCCACATATGCTCGGGAGATGTTAGCAATTGTGGAAGCCATACGCATGTGGAGACCATATCTACTTGGTCACAAATTTTACATTCAAACGGATCAGCGCAGCCTCAAATTTTTCTTGGATCAAAGGGTGGCCACTCCGGAGCAGCAACGATGGGTGACTAAGCTTATGGGGTATGACTATGAGATATTGTATAAACCAGGAAGAGAAAATTCCGCAGCAGATGCTCTCTCCCGTAAGCAAGGCAGTCTCGTGCTTCAAGCAATTTTCACTCCACAAGTGACTTTATGGGACGAAATTAAAGTAGCTGCTACAACCGACACTTACATTCAGCAGATGGGACGATTGGCTTTGGAAAATCCAGCTGGCTCTTACACATGGCGCAATGGTTTGCTGTTATACAAGGGCCGAGTAATTGTTCCAGACCAAGCTAATCTGAGAAACCAATTGCTACATGAAGTCCACGACACCAAGGTGGGGGGGCATTCAGGTATCCTTCGTACACTTAAAAAATTACGCTCAAATTTCTACTGGCCTGGGATGCATCAATCAGTGCAGGATTATATACATGGGTGTGAAATTTGCCAAAAGGTGAAGGTGGAAACATTGTCTCCAGCTGGGCTACTTCAACCACTGCCGATTCCATGTCAAGTGTGGGACGACATCACCCTTGATTTTATTGAGCGCTTACCTCTATCTCAAGGCCAAGATACAATTTTAGTAGTGGTGGATCGCTTAAGTAAGTCTGCTCATTTTCTTACTTTAAGTCACCCATTTACTGCCAAAACTGTGGCTGCCAAATTTGTAGAAGGTATCATCAAACTTCACGGCATGCCGAAGTCAATTGTCAGTGATAGAGACCCGATTTTCATCAGTAATTTTTGGCAAGAATTCTTCAAGATGTCAGGAACCAAACTCAAACTCAGCTCGGCGTATCACCCTCAAACGGATGGACAAACCGAAGTTGTCAACCGCTGCGTAGAACAATATCTTCGGTGTTTTGTTCACCAATGGCCACGGAAATGGTGTTCTCATCTACCATGGGCAGAATATTGGTACAACACCACTTATCACATCTTCACGGGAATGACTCCTTTCCAAGCACTATATGGTCGTCCTCCACCATCTATTCCAACTTATTCTGCAGGAATTTCACCAGTCCATGAATTGGATCAGCAACTCCAATCCCGCGATGAATTGCTACAACAATTGAAATCCAACCTTGCTAGTTCGGTGAATAAAATGAAACAGTTGGCTGACAAGAAACGGAGGGACATCTCTTTTGATATTGGCGAATGGGTCTTGTTGAAACTGCATCCATATCGTCAACAAACTGTTTTTAAGCGGGTCTCACAGAAATTGGCTAGCAGATTTTATGGTCCTTACAAAATTTTGGAGAAGATTGGGTCCGTAGCATACAAATTGGAATTACCAATAGGTGCGCGAATTCATCCAGTGTTCCATGTTTCCTTACTTAAAAAATTTGTTGACAATGGGACGACAACAGACCAAACTACGTTGGCATTGCCACCATTCACTGATGATGGAGTCTTATTACTGGAACCACAAACCGTTTTGGATTTCCGTTGGATCAAGCAGGGGACGCAACTGATTGAAGAATGTCTCGTGCAATGGAAACACCTTCCTATGGACGAAGCTACATGGGAACCTAAACAACAGCTACAGACATTATTTCCACACTTGAACCTTGTGGACAAGGTTCCACTTGTTGGGGGAGGTATTGATAGGCCACGACGCTCATCCAGAATGATCAAGCCAAATCCCAAGTATTGGGGATGAGATAACAAAAGTAGGAAAAAGGGAGAGTGGAGTATGATGTGGCAGAAGTGGGGAGACGTTGAAGAGGCTCCAGAATTCCAGCAGAACGTGGGAAGAGTTATGGCAGTTTTAATTGTTGTTTTTAATTGTATTTGTTAATTTCATTATTGCTATTTTAATATGCAGTTATTTTCAATTCAGCAGTTACGTTGTATCTTTGGCTTATATAAGAAGCCTGGAACCTTATTTGAAATTAAGAAATGAATTGTTAAGAAATTGGTACATTCTCACCAGAAGAGAATATCTCTATTTACTTGCTGTTTTCTCCACAAATTAGCAGGGACCTATCACCAGCAACTTGTCCTTTAGGAATCTCACGTCACAACCAGCAGATCATCAGCAAAAACTCAACCCCAGAAATAATATGTGCTCTGCCCGTGAAGGAAGTGGAAAGCCTAGTCATTCAATTCTAGAAACTAGTTTTGAATTGGGCTAAAATGTCACCTTGGGATTAAGAATGCTGCCAGGATCTGTAGGAATTGGGCACGCAACGTGAAAAACCCCGGCACATCCTGTGATCGCAGCAGAAAGACCTTCATAATCTAGCAAATCTGTCTTGAAGAGTTTCAGATTCTCTCTAGCGTTTTCCAGCTTTAACAGATGGGCGTTCTTTTCATCACCTTGGAAGAGATTGAAAGGAAATGAACAAAAAAAGTGGTGAAAACTGGAGACATTCGACGGCCAACAGAAAAGTTACCTTTGATAAACAAACTCAAAGTTGTAGAAGTCAAATGATCAGTAGCAGAAGATTAAGTTAAAGGAGTTACTTGGGTCTCTCACCGTTCCATGTACCACATAGCCCTTTGAAAGAAGAAGCTTTACCACCCATGATGCCAAGAACCCTCCTGCACCTGTTACACACACAATTTTCTCTGACCTCTCTCCCTCTCTCAATTTCCCTTTACTTCCGAATTCATTTCCAATTCTCTTAAAGATGCCTGCGGACTTGGAGTACCATATTTCTTCCCCAAAGTAGAGATGATTAACTCAAACCGTCAGCATAAAAATAAAAAACAAAAATAAGTTGAGCTTGCGGTCTAATTTGGCAATTATTTATATTTGATAATTCACTTAGTTAGTCAATGGCCGTCGTCAATTGAATTTTCCACCACTCCCATAAAAATCTTTACTTACCCAACCACTCAAGGCTATTTCAAATGACTTGTTTGTTGATATAGTTTTGTATCTAAGAATATGTTGGGTTTGGGTTTCCTCATTGAGGATAGCCCAAAACTTGTGTCGATTTAGCCTACATAAAAAGACTCGCTTAAAAAAGTAGAGTTTCATGACCCCATCTCTTTAGTTGCTGAAAAGTGACAAACCGAGAGTGAGACAAGAAAACAAGTGAGCTGCCGAAATAGAGAGAAAATAGAGTTCTTGGACTTTGCTGCCCAGTTTTTATCAACCGGTCTGATCAACAAGTATTTATGGTCTGATTGAGCTGAAATTTTACAAGATATTCATGACATGTGAATCCTCATTGTGAATTGTGGAGATTAGATTCTGAGCACTTTGCATATGGTTTTCAACTTGTGAACAATAGCCTCTAATTTTGGTGAGAAATTTCTTGAATTCTTGTATTAGTTGATTTGTGCCAAGAAATTGTATTTCTTGAAGATGGTTTCGGTTTGTATACCTTTAGTAGAGACTAGAGAAGGCTCATGTATTCCTATTACTATTGATAGTGGAAGTATTTGAGTGGATTACAGTCCCGTGATTTTTCCTTCTCATATTGGAAAGGTTTTCCATGTAAAAATTATGTGTCTTGTGCTTGTGATATTTGAATATATATTTTCTGCATATATGTTGCTCTGTTTAGTAGTTTACTATATATTCACACAAAGACGGAGTGGTGAGTATCGCTCCCAACATAATAGGTCACTGTTTACTCGATTGGATCCTATGTAGAAACATGATCATCATGTCCTTGATCTCTATTCTGTATTATAATAATAATAATAATAATTAAAAAGAAAAAGGAGATGCCAAACTTTATATGTGATAAAAAAAAAAGTCCACAGTCGTCTTTGATTTTGTTTTATAAATATAAATGTTTCTGTTTGTGTATAAGAATAGGGCTTCTTGATCTCTGATTCTGTACTGTAAATATTTCTATATGTGTAGGGCTTAAATTCAAAGTCGATACATGGTTTAGACCTGAAATTCCACCTTCAGGACATGCAACATGGAAAACTCCAGTGCACCCTGAAATATCACCACAAAAACCTTCATATTCTAACAAGTCTGTCTTGAAGAATTGCAAGTTTTCTAAAGAATCTTCAAATTTATTCAGATGAGCATTCTTCTTCTGACATGAAAGTCATTTTAGAGAGTGGAAAATTTAGAAATTATAAGCTCAATACAGCAAAGTCCGCAAATTTGAATCTATTTTGCTTGATCCAAATAAATGGACACTGCAAGTCATCGACGCCACTTCCAAATCCTGAATATACAAGAATCAAAAATATACTTCACAAATGTTACAAGCCGACCATCCAACCCTAGTCAACACTAAGTCTTCTATTTATATGGAGGGCAATTCGTAATTAATTGGAAGTTCAGGGTGGTATTCAATTTAAGTCTAAGTCAGGGACTCAATTGCAATTTATCTTTATTTTGTTGTCAGTTTAATTACATGCATTTAATTAGTAGTTTAAATATGTAAGGGTTAGTGGGGAAGTGGGAAGTTATTTCTGATTTGGAATATCTGTACTGAACATCTATTTAAGATGTAAAAACAGTGAATCAATTATCGATCTTATTCATCAAATTGAGAATTCTCAATCGGAGGCCCTGGCACCTTGAATAGCCAGAATATTCACCAAATTACAAGTATTAATTCTACTAAATTTCTTGGGGTCTAACAAGTGGTATCAGAGCCGCGTTCCCGCGACATGGCTGAAGGAACACGATTCACACAATTATCTGATGCAGTTAAACAACTACAAGAAGTCACTACAATATTGCAGGAAGAACAATCCAAGCATGGATTGCTTATGGAGGGAATATTACAGCAATTAAACAACATGGCAGCAAGTTATGATAACAACAGAAGGAGTTCTGGGGAAGGCACTTCCCAGAATACAAGGGTTCATGCCAATCCCTTGTTGGAAGGAAATGGAGGAATTCAAGCTCGATCCTTGCGCTTGGAATTCCCTCGTTACGATGGGGGTGACCCTAGTGAATGGATTCTGAAGGCCCAGCAATTTTTCAATTACTTTGGGACACCGGAGGACCATAAGATGGAGATTGCATCTTTTCATATAGAGGGGAAGGCGTTAACTTGGTTCTACGGGCTGAAAGAGTCCAGCCCAACAACGTCTTGGAATGAGTTTGTGGAAGCTATTCGTACAAGATTTGGGCCATCAGCTTATGAAGACCCCATTGGAGCATTCACCAAACTGAAACAGAAGGGAAGTGTTGAAGAATATCAGAGTGAGTTCGAGTTCTTGTCTAACAAGATCAATGGACTAAATGAGGAGTTTCGTATTAGTACCTTCTTGAGTGGGTTGAAGGACGAACTACGAATTACCGTCACAATGTTCAAGCCCAGCACCTTAGCCGCTACCTTTGGGCTAGCACGTCTACAAGAAGAGGAAGTTAACAGGAAACAATATCCCTACCAAAATAGATAAAACCAAATTCAGCCTTATAACCCTACCTTCAAAACCCAAACCAAAGCACCAAACCAGAATGTTAACCCCAGATTACCACCAACCCAACCAGTCCTTAGATTACCAGCCCCACCAAGACCTGCTCCTGCATTTTAGAAAAAAAAATCCTTATCCTGTTAGAAGAATCAGTCCAGAACAGATGCAAGAAAGGAGAGCAAAAGGGTTGTGTTATTTCTGTGATGAAAAATACCAAGCTGGACATAGGTGTAACCGACCCAGGTTATATTTATTAGAAGGAATGGAGTTTAATGAAGAAGAGGAGTTGGAAGAGGAAGAAATCATGAGTCAAACAGAAGAAATACATGTTATGCAGCAAGCTGAATTGCTAGGTATTTCCTTGCATGCAGTTGCAGGTGCTCCCTCACCAAAAACAATGAGGTTAGTAGGGAAAATTGGCAAATTTTCAGTCATCATTCTCATTGATACTGGAAGTACTCATACTTTTATAGATATAAATGTGATGAGAAGGATTAAATTGGCAGTAGAAGGCAGTAACCTATCTGTTCAGGTTGCTAATGGAGATACAATTCCATGCCAAGGGTATTGCAAGGCAGTAACAATGGAGATGCAGCAGTGCAATATTATAACTAATATGTTTGTACTGGGATTAGGGGGATGTGATGTGGTGTTGGGTGTGGATTGGCTAAGGAGTTTAGGCACCATTAAATGGAACTTTGCTGACTTAAGCATGAGTTTCGTGTTAGGTGGGAAAGAGTTCACTCTTCAAGGCTTACGGAGACCTAATCAGGTTATTGAAGAAGAGAAAAGCCTAAGCAAAATGAACATGACATAATGCAGAGGAATATGGCTGCAATTAATGAAGGTTGAAGAAGGACCAGAAAAACAGACCCACCTACCAGTCATATAAGCTATGTTACAGCAGTTCAAGACAGTATTTCAGGAGCCTAAAGGGCTGCCACCACCTAGAAGCCATGACCACCAAATACAATTACAAGATGTTGCCAAACCAACAAGTGCAAGACCCTATCGATACCCTTACTACCAAAAGGAGGAGATAGAAAAGCTAGTAAAGGAGATGTTAAAGGCTGGAATCATTCAACCTAGCCAAAGTCCCTATGCATCACCTGTTTTGCTAGTGAGGAAGGCGGATGGAAGTTAGAGAATGTGCATAGATTACCGAGCCCTCAACAAAGATACAATTAAAGCTAAGTTCCCTATACCCAACATTACTGAGTTACTAGATGAACTTAATGGTGCAGAGTATTTTTCTAAGCTGGATTTGAAGTCAGGATATCATCAAATTAGGATGAGACCTGAAGATGTGCAAAAGACTGCCTTTTGCACTCATGAGGGACACTACGAATTCTTAGTGATGCCTTTTGGCCTCACAAATGCCCCAGCAACATTCCAAGGGCTAATGAATGGCATATTCAGACCCCATCTTAGGAGGTTTGTTTTAGTGTTTTTTGATGATATTCTTGTATATAGTAAGACAGTAGAAGAACATGTGAAACATTTAAATTCTGTCTTAGAAATTTTACTTAATCATCAATTATATGCCAAGGAATCCAAATGTGTGTTTGGATGCCGTGAAGTGGAGTATTTGGGTCACATAATCTCAAAGGAAAGAGTCAAGACAGACCCCACAAAGATTTCAGCCATGCTGGAATGGCCTGCACCTAAAAATCCCAAGGCATTAAGGGGTTTTTTGGGCTTGACGGGGTATTATCGAAGGTTTGTGAAGGGGTATGGAGGAATAGCAACTCCTCTTACAGCCCTCCTAAAGAAGAGCTCTTTTCAGTGGGATGAGAAGGCTACTAAGGCTTTCACTGACCTTAAAACTGCCATGGTGACCCCCCTGTTCTTGCCCTACCTAATTTCTCTAAGCCATTTGTGGTGGAGTGTGATGCTTTCAAGAATGCTATAGGTGCTGTCCTAATGCAGGAGGGAAGACCTTTGGCTTACTTAAGCCAAGCACTTAAGGGTAAAAATTTATTTTTATCAACCTATGAAAAAGAGTTTTTGGCTCTAATCTTAGCAGTACAGAAGTGGCGGCACTATTTGCTAGGGTACAGGTTCATTGTGCGAACCGACCAGCAGGCACTCAAGCACCTACTGGAACAGAAGATAGGGACCCCTTTTCAGCAGAGGTGGATTACAAAGCTACTGGGCTTTGACTTTAGTGTGGAATACAGGAGTGGAAAGAGCAATAAACCAGCTGATGCACTCTCCAGAATGTCAGAACAGCCAGCACAGGAAGGATCACTACAAGGAGAGATCCAGGCAATCAGCCTAATTAAGGGTGCTTGGTGGGAGGCTCTTCATCAAGCCTACAACCAAGACTTGCAGCTGACTCAACTACTTGAACAACACAAGGCAGGGGAACTGGACCCCCTCAAATACCACTACAAGGGAGGATTCCTATTCTATAAAGGAAGGCTCCACTTGGGCACACTTAAGGAGCAGCAGAAGCAAATCATGACTCACTTCCATAGCATCCCTATAGGGGGACATATGGGTTCACAGAAAACCTACAGCAGACTTAAGAAAGAGTTTTTCTGGGCAGGCATGAGAAGGGACATCAGACAGTTCATTAAGGAATGCGAAGTTTGCCAGCAAAACAAGACGGATAATCTCAGGCCAGCAGGGCTGTTACAGCCTTTACAAATACCAAAACATGTGTGGACAGATATTAGCATGGATTTCATAGAAGGGCTACCTATGTCTAAGGGGTACAGTGTTATATTTGTGGTGGTGGATCGATTAAGCAAGTACAGTCACTTTATACCTATGGCTCATCCATACACAGCAACAACAGTAGCACGAATTTTTATGGACAACATTTTCAAATTGCATGGCATACCCAACAGCATAGTAAGCGACAGAGATGCAGTGTTCACAAGTAAGTTTTGGCAGGAGATTTTTCAGTTAAGTGGAACAAAATTAATGATAAGTACAGCATATCACCCACAGACTAACGGACAGACAGAGATAATGAACAAATGGTTAGAAGGGTACCTTCGTTGCTTCATTGGTGATTGGCCGAAGGATTAGGCCAACTGGTTAGCCCTTGCCGAGTGGTCCTACAACACTTCAGAACACTCATCCACGGGGTTCACACCCTTTGAGTTAGTCTACGGCCACCCACCTCCTCGTATGCTACCTTATGAGCCGGGAACAACAGCAGTCCAAGTCGTGGATGAAGAACTCAGAAACCGAGAGCTCATCTTGTCCTTAGCCTGTGAAAATTTACAAGAGAGTCAGTCAAGGATGAAAATTTATGCAGATCGAAAGAGAACAGAGAGAGAATTTGAAGTGGGG
Organism: Salix brachista; assembly: GCA_009078335.1. Classification (NCBI taxonomy): domain Eukaryota; kingdom Viridiplantae; phylum Streptophyta; class Magnoliopsida; order Malpighiales; family Salicaceae; genus Salix; species Salix brachista. Next base: position 248,730 of record CM018573.1, on the reverse strand, counting down.
GACTGGGTTTACCTCCGTCTTTGTCCTTACAGGCAGGTTACTGTTGCGATGAGGAAGAACTTGAAGCTGTCGCCGAGGTACTATGGGCCGTTCCAGATTCTTCAAAAAATGGGGATCATCGCATACAAACTGGATCTACCTCAAGACTCGAAGATTTATCCTGTGTTCCACGTCTCATGCTTGAAGAAGAAGGTGGGAGACCAAATCAACATCAACCTACGGCTGCCGTCGATGATGGACAACGGAACCCTAGCTCCTGAGCCTGAGCTGATACTGGAGAGGAGGCTTAAGAGAAAGGGGAACGGAGCTGGAGTGGATCTATTGGTGCAGTGGAAGGGAGCTAGCAAAGAAGATGCTACATGGGTCGATGCCGAGGAGATGAGGCAAGGATACCCCGAGCTCGTGGGCGAGCTTTTCTGAGAAGGGGATTATGTTACAAGCCGACCAGCCAACCCTAGTCAACACTAAGTCTTCTATTTATATGGAGGGCAATTCGTAATTAATTGGAAGTTCAGGGTGGTATTCAATTTAAGTCTAAGTCAGGGACTCAATTGCAATTTATCTTTATTTTGTTGTCAGTTTAATTACATGCATTTAATTAGTAGTTTAAATATGTAAGGGTTAGTGGGGAAGTGGGAAGTTATTTCCGATTTGGAATATCTGTACTGAACATCTATTTAAGATGTAAAAACAGTGGATCAATTATCGATCTTATTCATCAAATTGAGAATTCTCAATCGGAGGCCCTGGCACCTTGAATAGCCAAAATATTCACCAAATTACAAGTATTAACTGGCACCTTGAATAGCCAGAATATTCACCAAATTACAAGTATTAATTCTACTAAATTTCTTGGGGTCTAACAACAAACCATTGTTTTCTGGTGGTAAATAGAAAAAGGAATTGATACACGAAAAAATGTAAATTTGGAGATAAAAAATGGATTCCAGGGATCTTTACCAGTTCCATGAACCATGTATCCCCTAGTAAGGAGAAACTTCACGAGCCATGTTGGAAACAAAATGCCGCGTTGGAAACAAAATGGAATATATATGAAACGCTGCGTCGAAGAAGGCTTTGAAAGCGCAACAACGGTTATCTTCTGCTTTAAATTTGAAATCAGTCCAGAAATTAATCTTCTTGCAACAATTCCCCTTCCATCAAAGCTTCCTTGTCCGCAAGGAAGAACTGGGGAAACCTAAGGGAAAGCTCGTCCAGGAACTCTCATGCTGCCTCTGCTGCCTTTCCAGGGAACCAATATCTGGGTTGTTGCTTGATTCCTTCTTTTCTTCATCCTTCTGTCAATTATGGCTTGGGGCAGGAGAGCTTGATCGTTGTCATTGTCAGAGATGGGCAAGGTAGCTTGTACGATGTTATGACCTCCTTGTTGCTTCAGTTTGGAGACGTGGTGGAAGACAGGATGGATGGAAAATCCAGTTTATAAGCTACTGCCCCAATTCTCTCCACTACCTGGCAAGGCCCATTGTATTTTGTTGCTAGTTTCTGATGCTGTCTTTGGGCAATTGATTTCTGTTTATTGGCTGAAGTTTAATGTAAACATAGTCACCAACCTTGAACTCTCTGTCACTGCGTTTCTTGTTTGCTAATTGGGACATCCTGTTGTGCCACCTGTAATTTGTCTCTGATCACCCCAAGCATATTTTCTCTTTTGGTTAAAAAATCATCTACTGCCTCTACAACACAATTTCTTGGGAGGTTGGGAATGTAAGCCAGGATTTTAGTTAATTAAACAGGCCTCACTCACTAGACTCGATTGATTCGGTCAAGTTTTTAATGATTAGGTTGGCTTGATCAAACTCGACTATGTCAGCATCGAGAACAAATATTCATACATGTCAACATGGATCATCGGCACAACATGCTGGCAAATCGCATTTATTAATTGAACAGAAAAGGGAATCAGTTGAACTGCCCATTTTGTTTAATCTAAAATCCCAGTCTTCTGATAGCTTTCCACCGAATCAACGAGAGTTTCCTCCAATGGCCGGTAGCTCCACCCTAGCCTCTGTAACTTTTCTGAACTCAGCTTTATTCCTGCCTCTTCTTCAGTGAAGCTGCCAGTGCAAGAAGATGTGCAATCATATTGCCAAGAACAGAAAAAAATAATTAGGAAATCAATCGTTGCAACTTGCAAGGGTGAGTGAGTAGCGTCTAGCAACAGAATCACAGCAGAATAGAAGTGAACTTGAGTACTACGGATGGATGAGTACGAGATCTTTCAAGTTACTTACCTTTTAGGATAGCTATAGTTAGGGTATATATTTCTCAATTTCTCCTCCAGATCTTTAGTTCTGATTGCATAAGCTGTGCATATATATCTCCCTTCTGCCTCTGGTTTCTCATATACCAAAAGCAGTGCTTCAGCAGCATCACGAACATCTACCAGATGTCGAAGCTTGTTTTCCAATGACTCGTACCCTTCTGCAATATCATCTCGTGCAGAACACCAGTGAGCAATGAGAAGATGGCATAAAATTATGCTTCAGAACAAACCATATCTAGACTAAACTAAAGTAAACTAACAAATAGTATTTGTATTTTTGACCTGGGTTTTAAGTTCCTAGCCTCGAGAGAGCCATGGGCCACTGGTACAGACTACAACAGCAATGTTTAAATATTTGAATCATCCAAGCATGAAAAACTAAAGTATGATCAAATTTGTCGCAGGCAGTTTGTGGAAGTCCAGAGTCCAAACCACAGGGTCACAATCATCGGCACAGATTCAATCAGACGCGGCTTAGATTAAAGCTAAGATAATGAATAAAGGGCCAAATTTATTACGAGTATTTAATACCCTAATTTTCGTAGAATTTCAGTGTTAAAAATCATCACAAGTACACTAAAGTAGTACTTTGGATTGCTCATATATATGTAAAGATGACATTTAACATGCAAAGATAAAACCTTGTGACCTGGGCATCGTATGAATAGCTACCTTTCAAGAGTTTAATAAGAACCTTGCTACTCGCATTAACTGCACAATGCAGAATTGGCCCAAGAATGAGGGAAGGACAAATTGTCACCACATCAAGTCCACTTGTTTTTGCACATTCCCACGCCTCACTTTCTGCTTCTGTCTTGGACAGGCAATACCAGTTCTGGTGCACAAATAGAACCAAAGATGATAGCGAACAATGGAAAAGCTTAAATCTTCTGTGGGATTAACTCTTATGATATAGAATTACACCAGCAAAATATGTTTAACTCAGAACTTCCAAATTTGCAGTAATAATTAACTTCAAGTTTATCACCTTAGTTGCTCTGCAGTATTCCTTGTCAGACCAACAATTCTCATCCATCATTTGACCCTCTGGTAAGCTTGGGTTCATGTACACAGAAACCACAGAGGACACCACCACAACTCGCTTGACCTTTGCTTCATCACATGCTCTGAGCACATTCAATGTGCCCTTCACAGCAGGTTCGATCAATTCTACCTAAAATCATTACAAGATCGCATATTTCTTAATCAATCACCCATCAAACACACTATCAGTTGAACAATCTAATTGATTAGGCACGCTTGCCTCAGGGTTTGGAACTGTAGTGGAGGGAACAGGACTGGCAACATGAAAGACTCCTTCACATCCCTTGATAGCAGAACAAAGAGAGTTGTAATCCAGCAGATCTGCCTTGAATAGTTTCAGGTTCTCAGATGCCTTGTCAATGGTTTTCAAGTGAGTATACTTCTCATCCGCTGCATAATATTGTCAATAAATTTGCGTTGAAGCACCGTAAGAAAAAAAAATCCATATTTCCACTTGATAAAGGTTGAGATTTGATTTCTGACAACAACTGTCTGCCGAATCCATATGTGAATATTTAAAATGCGGCCATCAGTGAATCAATGACATGTGGCTAAAAACAGTACAAATTTGGATACGATCGATAAAGGGCTTAAAGATCTGAATAATACATGAAAATGGGGCATAGCAATGCAAGCAACCCAAAGCGAGAACAGAGAATGAAAATAAATAGCTAAGAGTTTTGTAGATACCGACCGGGGTCTCTAACGGTTCCGTGGACAAGATAGTTCTTAGAGAGAAGAAGCTCGAGGAGCCAAGAGCCCAAGAAACCTCCAGCTCCTGTCACGCATACCCTCCCCTTCTCAGCTTCCATTTCCAAGCTTTCGTGATCAATCAATCTTTTAGTTTAGCACTGCTGTATTGCCTTCCACACGAAAAAAATTGAACTTCTTTTAGGGTTCCTTTATTTATTGGTAAGGAGTTGTCCTTTTCCTGTTTTTTGGCTTTCTAGCTACTTCTTGCACCTTGAAATAAGCAGGACCCACAACCAGCAGAACAAGAGGTTATTCTTGTATTCTTTTCTGCGAAAGAGCCAACAATTACCGCTGGATGATGATATTGTAATATCTAGATTTCATTCATTACGAATTTACAGCGACAAGCTCGAGCTGCCATTACAGCAGCAACACCATTCAAGAACATAAACCATCGCCCTCTATTTGCATCCAATTAATGGATCCAGATTGTTACAGCATTCACCAGCAGAAACAAAATAATATATGCTGTGCTTGTTGGTTTTTAAATATCATACATGTAATATGAATAATAAAACAAAATTATTCGGAATTCTAGAAATATTATTAAACAAATTTAAAATTATTTATAAATTTAACACATAAATATTCAAATGATACGTCGAGTGAAATTGCCCCTTTACTCAATCTCTCTGTATCCAACAAGTATTTAATGAAGGAAGGGCCGTGCATGGTAGGACTCGATGATGGCCCATTTCCTTGTTTATGCTCCAGCATCTAGAAGAAGGAGCAAAGCGGAGACTGCTGCTAGCAGCGGTGCACATCATTGTTCGTGAAAATAATAAAGTTAAAGCTGGAGAGAAATGATGATCAAGGTGGTGGATCATTGCGGGGTGGTAGGTTTATATCTGGCGCCATCACAGGTTGGGATCATTGCAGGGAGAGAAAAAAACAATCATTTTTCATCTGCCCAAATTAACAGGCAGTTAGGGTTTGTGTTGGTTTCACTTGATGGATTTGGAAGTTCATCTTCTTTAATTTAGCCATATGGGTTTGCCAAATTTACATTGATATTAAAATGTTATAAAAAGAACAGCTATATATATATATATATATATATATATATATATATATATATATATATATATATATATATATATATATATTAGTTCACCTCCTCAGCTAGATATATTTTTATAAACGACTGCTTAAATAAATTAACAGGATCAATAATGAAGGGCCACCCTGCTAGATGATACCACCTTCTTCATTCCACTGGCAACGTGCAAAAACCAACGACTTCCACTCACTATAGACGAAGTTTGCAGATTCTGTTTATATGTTGTTTCATTTTCGGAATATTTCAGTTTCGGCAACGACTTCCACTCACTATATACGAATTTTGTAGATTCCGTTTTGATTCTTCTTTCATTTTTTGAATTCGAACGGAATATTTCAGTTTTGGAATGTTTTGTCATGTTTTTTAAATTTAAAAATAAAATTATTTAGAATTTTGTGATTTAATCTAAAAAAGACACAATAAAATGATTTTTCTGAACAAAATTATGATCATGTATAGTATTACGTGAATGTCATCATCAATCTCGCAAGGTCATTACATTATCTTATTGCTCTGAAATTTTAACATAATATATATAAATATATCAAGAGACTCCCCGTAAAATTTCATTTCAATTTAACGGTCGGATTAAGAGATATGATTAATATTGTAAAATTATTCATTATTCAAAAAAAATACTATTTGGAAGAAACGGAACGGGCGGAACAAAACCTTAACGTTTCGGCCGATATTTAACCAAAAAATCCAGAATGAACTAAAATTTAAACCAAAGTAAAAAAAAAATATTTTATCTCGTTTTTTAACTGATACAAAATATTATGGCCAAAATAGAACAAAAGTGACAACCCTGCTCTAACCGCCATAAAGTTTATGGAATTATTTATATGATAAATTAAAGACTATTTCTGTGAGCTTGGAACCAAATTGCAATCACTTATTGAAATGCCGAAACTATAAAAATTACATCTCCCGAGATATTTATAAACAAGTTTATAAATTACTCTCGATTTATTTTATTTATCAATATATTTTCCATCCTTTGTATCTCTTTAAATATAGGTAAAAAGAAAAATGTTGATGTGATAGGTAAATATTCTCTCCAAATATCTAGTCAGGACTTCAGTAGGTTCGTTCTCATTAAGAAATTGTTAAACTTTTCATGAATGATTGATGTTATCAATAAATTTTGAATCAAGTACTAGTCAACCATTTTCCCTCATTAATTAATTAATTGGAGGAGGATGTAGTGATATATATATATATATATATATATATATATAGTCACTTACCCGCTCCTCGTTGTTGCCGGAATTATATTTTTTTATATTTTTTTCAACGTAAAAAAATATTAATTGTGTGAGATTTTTTTATTATAATGTAAATTTGAAAAACATAATAAATCTATACAGAATTCATGTGAAGTCCAAGTTTCCTGTCAAATATATGAATTTTAAATCCATATAAATTTATTTATTTATTTAGTAAGTTTCAATGAAATTACCACTATAAAATTATCATCATCATTTAAAAAAACAAAGAGATTCGAATACCTGAATTATCGAATTCACTGTATTAGGATTAGTTATTAAACACAATAAACAAAATATAAATTATAAAAACACCTGTAATAATCAAATAAAAAATAAGTGGTTAATTTTCTATCTACAAAAAAGAAAAAAAACATAATTGAAAATTCATCCTTATGTTACCATCATTATCAAGACTCTAACAGTTAAAATTATTATCAATATTATTCCATAAGCAATTCAAATCATTAAATTGCCCCCAAAAAAAAACATTTTTACAAAAAACAAAATCACTAAAATTATCATTCTTATTGCGCAAACAATGAAATCATAAAATTATTTGACCCGAAGAACAAATAAAACTAACAGAAAACACAAAAAAAGAGAAAAGAGAAAAAAAAAGAAATATTAATTTTAAAATGAACACTAATATAAATTAAAATTTTAGGATTTAACGAAATAAAAATAAAACCACAATAAAAATAAAACGACAAAAATTAAAAACAAAAAATAAAAGTATAAGTGCATAAATATGGGTAAAAATAAACATTGTCAAAGAAATACCGACAAAACAAAAGGAATAAATACCAAATAAAAATATGAAAAAATAAGGGCGGAAACAAAAAATAAAATACATAATTAATTTTAATTGAAGGACAAAATTGAAACAAATAAAACTTTTAGGACCAAAACAAATAAAGGAATTTTAAAAAAAAAAATTACAGTGTAATTTTGTTAAAAAATAAAAGAATAAGGACTTAAATTAAAAGTTGGATATTTGACCAATTTCAATTAGAGGAAAAAATTAAAACAAATTAAAACTTGCGTACTGAAAAAATTAAAGAAACCAAAAACAAATCAAAAATCAAAAATCAAAAGAATAATGACTGAAATGAAAACCAACATATATAATCAGTTTCAATTGAAGAGCACAATTGAAAAAAAACATGAAATTTTCATTGAAGATCAGGACTAAAACTGAAATTAAAAGTACAGTGACTAAACTAAAACAATCAGAAAGATGAAGGACTTACCTGTAACTCAAACAATCAGAAAGATGAAGGACTTACCTGTAATTTCTATAGGCAGGAGAGAGAAAAAACCAAAAATCATTCACCGACGATACACCGACCACAGACACGCGTCACATCGGGAGGAAAAGGACATGACGTCGCACTAGGTTACACGGCGGAAGGTCAATTTCCATCGCCAAGGGATGTCGCATGCGTCGCCTGAATGACGAGTGCACTTGAAACACTGCTGGGACGTCCGTACGACGCGCTTGAAGTGTTTCATAAAAAGAAATAATAAATAAAATTTTTTTTACCTACACACTCCTAGACCCAATGATAACAACGAAAAAACCAGGAGTGAAAGTACCACACAACTCTAGGCTTTTTTTGTCTTTTTCAGGGGTTATTTTTTTAGTTTTACTGTGCACGAATTTCTGAAAAATAAAAAGTATCCGCCACTATTTTGCGCAAAGAAATTGTAAATATCTTCCATGTCCCCTGGAAATGTCTAAAATGACCTCAGTCCCCTGAAAAATGCTACAGTGATCTGGCGATGCCTTTTATATTATAAGTAATAACTCATTAGGTATAATAATGATGATTATAAGTTGAATTATAATTTTGCAACGCTACATTGATTTGTGTCAATTTTTTCTTGCCTAGTCTTGTAGCCCTTTATTGTACACTACGAAATTTCAGAATCTACACATATTTGATGAGCTAGTATTTTTTTTCTTACTTAGTATTTTTGATGTTTTAATGAAAAATCAGTGGTTCTATCAAGTTGTTATACCATCCATTCATTACAATCCTTTGTCTTAAAGTTGTTAACTTCATCATTTGAAAATCTCTAAACCCCATCTAAAGTGACTGTTTTACAGGTGTGAAATCTTCAACCATCAATCCTAGCTATATTTCCTGAGCTATGGAGTAAAAAGAGCACAAGCATGAGCACATGATTACTTGTTTCCTATATATCTAGTTTCACTAATTGAAAGCATTCATGGATCATTAACTTGTTGGTCTCACTAAGGACGCCATCTTTTACAATCGATGTTCATGCTCGCGAGGTTTTTCAGTCTTTTTTATTGTTATTTGTTATGGCTATAAGAAGCATGCAGCTTGGAGTTCTATCCCTGCCAGGATGATCTTGATAACGGGTTGTTCTGATCCAATCATGAATCATCCATCAATCTAATTCTCCTCCATGAAACTTTTGATCGTGACGTGAGTCCCCAAAACGGCAGCCGATAGGACTCCTGAAGCTATACGAAAAATCAATACGCAGTTGCATGAAACACGTAGTTAGGTAGCAGTATGAAAACTTGCTTGACGCTGAGAGTTTGATACCCAGAAGTTGAGGGTAATTATGAACAGCTGCCTCCTCGTGAACCATAGAACGCCAAGGTAGGAAAGTGACGGAGCAAAACCTATAATAAATTTCCACATTGATCCATGCACGTCTCTCTCTCTCTCTCTCTCTCGCCGGTCCACCTTATTACTAGTTATACTATTTTAATATATTTTCAAATAAAAAATAATTACTATCATTTCCAATGCCACCGTTACATTTGGTAAACTTAACTTTGAACCAAATTTAATTGGATAAATGAAATTATTAAAATAATATTTAATTATTGTTTCATGATAAAGGAAAAAAATACAGAGACGAAAAAAGATAAAAATATGCTTAGTTGAGGAGATAGAAACATAAAAATAAAATTGTTTATGAAATGATTTTGGAGTGAATTTATGTATTTTCAAGATAGAAGAACAAAGATGACATGTTATTTTTTATTTTTAAAATATCTTTGTAAAACAATTTCAATTACAAAAAGTTCTAATTAAAACATGTATGGATAAAAACAACTATCACTATAGTTTTAAAATAAAAATCTTTTTTTGATAAATTTGGAGTGAGTTTCTATACTTTCAAAATAAAAATAAAATAAGTATTTTATTCCTGTCTTTTATGAGGTTAACAAGAAGCTGGCACCTGACAACTTACCTCCGAAACAGCAACGACAACATGACCCCACTCCCAGTTTTGCTCTTTTGCCATCAATAAAAATAAAATAAGTAAAATAAAACTTTTATGTAATTGTGGCCATCAAATACATCACAGTAGTTTTTTTTAGTGACATTATTATATAATATTTTTAATAACCATAATAAAAGCTTACATTTTCTATTAATTAACCAAAATATTTTTATATTAATTCGTGTGTTAATTAATTATTTCACCTATTTAATAACCTCTAATTTTACTCTTATTCACAAGTAATTCTAGTATTTATATCTTCTTTACTATAAAAATAAAGAGAAGCTTCTCACAACGCGCCAACGGAGGAAACTAAAAAGTAATAAACAGACCAGCGGGTGTGATCCAGTGGTTGAAGGGCAGGATTCAAGTTCGAGTTCTAGTGAGAGTGGGAGCTCGAAGTTCGAGTTCTAGTGGGAGTGGGAGTTGGAGGGGTCCTCCCCTCTTGTTCCTGGGTCCATCCCTGCGTGATATGTCTGTCACCCTCGCGGTGTTTTACATGCTCACTGAGCTTGCAGGATGTTCAGTGGGTTCGTGGAATAGTTGAGGTGCGCGTAAGCTGGCCCGGACACCCCGGTCATTAAAAAAATAAAAATAAATAATAAACAGTCAGTCACCTCACAGACTACACGTGTCGCTATACTCTTCCCTTATAAATTTCTCTCCTGATGCCCTCCATTTATGCTCTCCACAACCAGACAACAAGCCCAAGCTTCCCCGAAAAGCAAAACTCAGTTTAAATTTTTTCCGCCGGAATATGCGGATGGACTCCCGCCGTCGGCCACCTAAATCGTCACGCACCACATCCTCTAACGACGGCGGTCCTCTCCACCTACACCATAAGCAGCTTGCCCCTTCCGTCGACGACCGTTCTCTATCACCGACACCGAAAGCATCAGACGCGCTTCCCCTCCCTCTCTACCTGACAAACGCCATTTTCTTCACGCTTTTCTTCTCCGTAGCCTACTACCTCCTCCACCGGTGGCGTGATAAGATCCGTAACTCTACGCCACTCCATGTCGTTACTTTCGCCGAAATCGCCGCCATTGTTTCCCTAATGGCTTCCTTTATTTACCTTTTAGGATTTTTTGGAATCGATTTTGTTCAATCATTCATCACGCGCCCTTCTCATGACGCGTGGGATTTGGAAGATACCGCCAATCCTAACTACCTTATCAACGAAGATCACCGTCTTGTTACCTGCCCTCCTCCCGCAAACACCCCTCCCATCCCCAAATTACCCAATCCCGAGCCAATAATTACACCTTTAGCCTCCGTGGAAGATGAAGAAATCGTTAAATCCGTCACAGAAGGAACTCTGCCTTCGTATTCGCTTGAATCAAAGCTTGGTGATTGTAAACGAGCAGCTGTGATTCGACGGGAGGCGTTGCAGAGGATAACTGGGAGATCTCTAGAGGGTCTACCTATTGAAGGATTTGATTATGATTCAGTTTTAGGACAGTGCTGCGAAATGCCGGTGGGCTACGTCCAGATTCCTGTGGGTATTGCCGGCCCTTTGTTGCTGAATGGGATGGAGTATATGGTCCCAATGGCAACGACAGAGGGTTGTTTGGTTGCAAGTACCAACAGAGGGTGCAAGGCAATGTACGCTTCCGGTGGGGCTACTAGTGTGTTGTTGGCAGATGGGATGACTAGGGCTCCTGTTGTTAGATTCGAGACGGCGAAACGAGCCTCGGAATTGAAGTTGTTCTTGGAGGAACCTGATAATTTTGATACTTTGTCTATTGTTTTTAACAGGTCAGTTTTCATTTGATTCTCTATTTCAGTCTGAGTGTTTTAGATTTTTTTGATGTTGATGGATATCTACTTTACATGTATCTGTGGTGGTGAGGATTTTCCAGATATTGTATGTGGCTGCATCGTTTAGTTAAGAAGAGAAATTATGTTTGTTGATATAAAAGGGAAAGATAGGATAGCTGTGGAAGAGGCTGGATCTCCATTTCTGACATTTACCTGTTATTACTATTGCTGATGGCTGCAGGTCGAGTAGGTTTGCGAGGCTTCAAGGAATTAAATGCTCTATGGCTGGGAAGAATCTTTATATGCGATTTAAATGTAGTACTGGTGATGCAATGGGGATGAACATGGTCTCTAAAGGGGTTCAGAATGTGCTTGATTTCCTTCAGAGTGATTTCCATGACATGGAAGTTATTGGCATTTCTGGTAATGTCCTCTTCTCTTCTTAACTACACTCATAAGACCAACAGCAGCTGCTCAAGTTGCCTTTGTCTTGCAGTTTTTCTTCAAATACTCTTATGTGTTGCTGCCTTTGTTTAGCTACACTTTTTGATGCCTTTTCGTTTAAGAATATAAGATTTTCATGTGACGGTCATGCTTTTACTGTCTCAAAATTATTCTTCTTTCGTGTTTAAACATATATGTAGCTCACAATCATCTTTTGAAAAAAGTTTGGAAAAGTGGCCGTGACCAGTGTCACTTCTTTTTCGCGCATCGTTTCTTTTACCTCTTTCAGGGTCTGAGTCATCCAATTTTTTCTATAGAAGTTAATGGAGTTTATATGTTTCACAACTGGCTAGGTAATTTTTGTTCGGATAAGAAACCTGCGGCTGTAAACTGGATTGAAGGACGTGGGAAATCGGTTGTTTGTGAGGCAATTATCAAGGAAGAGATAGTCAAGAAGGTGCTGAAAACAAGTGTTGCTTCCCTTGTGGAACTCAACATGCTCAAGAATCTTGCTGGTTCTGCTGTTGCTGGTGCTCTTGGTGGATTTAATGCCCATGCCAGCAATATTGTCTCTGCAATCTTCATAGCCACTGGCCAGGATCCAGCACAGAATATTGAGAGTTCTCACTGCATTACCATGATGGAAGCTGTTAACAACGGCAAGGATCTTCACGTATCTGTGACTATGCCTAGCATTGAGGTGGTTCAACTACTCATTTCATGACACTGGATATATTAGCAGATTTATTTATTTAATGATGAAACTAGTTACTTGGTATTGGTGATTTAGAGTCCGCAGGGGAATATATGAAAAGCATTTTTGAAAAAAATGATTATTTGTTTAAAATTAATTTTTTCATCATCCTCGACCGCAAATCGCAAAGAAAAGAAACTTTTAAGCTGACAGAATCTGTGTTTCTGTGTCAGGTGGGTACAGTGGGAGGTGGAACTCAACTTGCATCGCAGTCCGCCTGCCTGAATTTACTAGGTGTAAAGGGTGCAAGCAAAGAGTCACCTGGCTCAAACTCAAGACTCCTGGCCAGCATAGTAGCTGGTTCAGTTTTAGCCGGGGAGCTCTCTCTAATGGCTGCTATTGCACAAGGGCAGCTTGTCAAGAGTCACATGAAATACAACAGATCGAGCAGAGACATATGCAAAGCTGCATCACCTTAGAGAGAGGGCAGTGCTCCAGCAATGATGCAATGGAAATAAAAGAGATACAGCCTGTACACGTGGGCAAATCCTCCCTCCCCTCCCCTCCCCTCCCCTCCCCTAGTATTTGGTATATATGTTTGTGTCTTCTTGTGTCTTTCATCTCTCCTCTTTGCTGTTAATCGACAATATATTATGTTTGGAGTTTGTGGGGGACCAAAGCATCTCATCAGTGTTTCAAGTTGACTTTCCTCGTCGCCGTTTTATTACCAAGAGGGACTGCTTTAAAAAATTAAATTAGACGAGACGTTCTGGTTTTCGTGGCTTGTAATCAGTCAGAGTCTTGCTTTCAGTTTTTTTCCTTCGCGGATAGAAATGGCTTGAATTTTAGCCGCCTTGCATTTAATTGTTATCTAGAGATATTTTTTTTAATTTTCACATCAAAATAGTATATATATAAAGCAAAATTGCTAAAACACTTTTCAAAATCTAAATATATATATATTTTTTTTGCCCAAATACTTTCAAACTGAAAAAACAAACAGTGTGCTATGCTTCAGACTTCAGGGTCCATGTCACATCTTTTCGGAGTTCTATTTTCATGCCATATTCTTTCTTGTTTTTTTTTTTAAAACTCGTGAAATTATAAACGTATATCAGCCGTTCAATTCGAGATTCTATTTCTGCCGCTTCACAACCTCCAGCCTGCACCACAGCAATGTTAAGGAAAAGCCAGTAATTCACTGTCTTGACTCTCTCCCATTCTTGCCAGATCAACAATGGTGCGTGCACTTTTGCTATAGGCAGAACACTGGTATTTTCTCCGACAATGTTTCTCAGACACGTGTGCAGATTCTGAAGCTTCGGTTTGTTTTTAAACGTTCGTGAAAAAGATTGAATTGATTTTTTAATTATTATTTCAAAAATATACTAGGTCAAAAATAATTTTTAAAAGTAAAAATAATAATACTATTTTAATATATTTTATATATATATATATATATAAAAAAAAAATCTATATTCAAATTTATCCTCCTTGACGGGACAAGTAGAAGACATATAATCATATATGGATTTGAAGCTGGGAAGAAGTTACCATCATTAGAGTCACCTCATTTTCAAGGGTTTGAAATGTTTGGACGGTAGAAGAAAAGAGGAAAAAAGACAGAAAAATCAGGTGAAGATGACAATTTACTTAAACTTGTCTGTCTGGTTTGTATTTTAGGATAAAACGATACATATATTTGGGTGAATAAATAAAAAAGTAAATTTATATTTGTGATAGTTGTAGAGTAAGCTCTTATATATTATATTTCTAAAACAAAATATAAAAAATATGTTACCTCTATCGATCCCTAGAATACCACTAGAATAAATTGGAAGCTTGATCTGTTGATGGCACATGCGTTTTTTCTCTATAAAAATTTTAAGGGAATATGTGGATTTAATTTTTGCTATATCACAGAAAATCACTAATAAAAACATTATTATTTTAATCAAATAATAAAAATAAAAAAAGATATTTGATGAAATACAAAGAATCCTAACATGTGACTGCCTAAACATATTGAACATTTAAACATGTAGCCCTTGTCCCAGATAACCAGAGTAGTCCTATTCCTTTGACTTGCCCTTGTATCTCGTTCAATCCTTTTCTTCCTTCTATATTTTATAATTTACTTCGTTTAATAAAAATCATAGATGGGTTTCTTGTGAGAAAAAAGGAAGTGTTTTATTTAAGTCTAAATGCACGTGCTAGATACAAAGATTATTCCAAGAACACGAATAAACTTTGAGTTCGTCATGCATTTCTATTTTATTTTAATGAAACAATATTGTAGTACCGAGAGAAATTTCAATCTCGATCCGTCCAAATAATACAATTCATTGATTTCCTAAAAAGAAATCAACTTTATTATTACAAGTTTTCACTAATACATAAAATTATCATCGTAGGACCTGCCATGAGCCCAGTGGGCTGTAAGCCTAGATAAACATGGACCTAACATGAACCCTTAAATCTCAGGGGCTGGATCATCCTCCTCTTAAAAAACAGAAGGTGAAACCCAGATGTTCATTTTTTTAATAATAAAATGATTCATTAAGTTAATAAATTCAAAGAGTTGACTTTATTAAATTCATGAGTATTAACCCATAATAATTTAAAAATACCCTCCCTTACATTGAAACCTGCTTTTATCGTGCTTTACTTGTGATCTTTTGTTATGTAGCACGGCAATCTATGTGATTCTAGAATAGCGAGCTATTGCTGTTTTTGTTTAATTCTTCATCAATATATGTATTTGCTCGCATGGAAGAGAGAAAATATATGTGGAAAAAAAGAGACAAAAACCAAGTTGAAACTCGATGTTTCATCTGGGCAAGCTATAATTACCAGTACTGAGCATTATTTCTTCATAACCTGGCATGGAGGCTCTTCTTGAGCTACTGAAAACACTGAATTTGAAACTACTATTTATTTATACATTTATTTTTAATTAGTTTGAGAAGAGTTAACCTCATAAATTCCAGTTCTTATCGAAGGATAGACTTGTCTGTAAGCAGGGCTTTTGCTTTTCACTGGGAATTAAGGAGTGCTTAACCTGTTCCACTACCTCTAATTAATAATTACAGACACACGAGCACTGCCTGAAGGAAGTGCTACTTTTCTATTGTGATGGAAAATGTTAATCAATCCAGTGGGTTTTGAAAGCAAAAGAGCCCGAAATGTTAATCCATCGCATCCCCGATCATTTTCAGGCAGAGGAGGTTCCGTACGACCAGGATCCACAACAGGTCATGATCACGTGACCACGGCGATCAACTTGATGGCAGCAATTATTGCTCGAAAACGCAGCCACTCAATCATCCATCCAGGCACGTGAACCCATTAATTAATGCTCGTCCACTTTCAGGAATATTTTCCAGCTCCCGTTCTCCTGTCGCCACTTGACGGCAAAGACTCGGACGTTTGCTCGCTCGCTCGACTTCTCTAATGGGGATTAAATACAGCGCAGGAAGTGGATGTCTCTCTCTAATGACATCACTGCCACAGCTACTGGGCTCTGAACAAGAAATCTGCTGCGCGCTGCATGGAAAACGTGGGGCAGGGCACTTCCTCCCTCGCTGAGCTAATGCGGCAGGGCCTTGCGAGAATGAAACGATCGACGGGGAAGGTGATTCCGGGGCCACTTCCATCAGATTTGAAGGGATTCTGTCCGGGGGAATGAGCCCTGAAAGGATTTGGTGACAAATGGGATCCACCACACGGCACAGTGCTTGCACTGATATAATTTAATTGTAATAAAGCCATCTGCAACTTGCTCGTGCTTTTTTGCTGATATTATTAGATTATTTGATAGTGCTGTTAGGCTTTTGTTAATTGTGCTCGAACCCCCTTTAATTATTTTCACTCACTGCTCCAAATCTTGAATCTATTGGCTCGTAGGGCCACTTTACTTGTTATATAACACCAATTAACAAAACTGCTATCTGTGTTTTGCACTGAATTTTAGTGGCAGTAAAACCATGGATGACAAGGAAAAGGTAATGCAGTCTAGGGTTAACTGTATTATATGATTGCAAATTGCAATCACAGATAGCCGAAGTCTACTTATTAGCTTAAGATAGAAGAAAAATAAAATAAATAAAAACAACCCACTTCAAAACTATATAAAAACAGATTTATTTTTTTATTATCTCTTTCTTAATTCTAAAACAAGATGCTTATTTAAAGCTCGTTAAAAGTGATTCCCGCCACGTCTGAGGATTCTCACACATATATATATATATATTAGCTTCCATTGTTCTCAACTCATCAAAAGTCTGGTTTCTTTATTTATTTACTGATTATATATTTAATAATCGAGAAGGAAATTAACCTAATTTACTGAACTTGATTGGTCATGCTGCGTGCATCGAAATAGTAGAAATCCAATACTTTGCCATCTGTCTGTTGGACTTACATGAGTTTGTATGACAAATTTTTGTTCCCTCTCTCTTTCCCACATGCATTTTTTGATCATGTAAGTCCTGTCTTAGTCCGACTCACTCATTTACGGTCCAAGTTTCATGTGGACACTCCACTTTCAGCTCGAGAGAGTGTGTTATAAAATGTGTTATATCTTATAGAAATTATTGTGATTACTATGTATATAGTTAGTTACTATGTGTAGTATGGTCCACATTATCATAAAGGAAGGCTTTCACATTATGTCAAGCCTCTTGTGTTTACACAAAATATTCCTCTATTATCTTTTTTCTAATTAAAATATCTTACTTTTCCTTGCAGACCATATTGTTTTTTTTTTAATTATTATATATATATATATATATATATATATATCAATTTTTTATTTATTAAGATTACCATCTTGTAGATGATGATCTAGAATAACAAGGAAAAGATAAAAAAGAAGAAGAAGAAGAAGAGGAAGCTATTGTAGAAAGTAGCATCATAAGTTAAAACATGAATTACTCCACGCCGCTAGCTATATACTCTTTATTTGTTAACATATAGCTCCATACTTGTACAAGTAAAGTTAGATTTGTAGGAACGAATCCAAGATGAAACACTGTGAAAGAAAAAACAAAAAACATATACGTACATTCTCAACCCAGAATAATATGCCAAATAATTCGCTATATTTGATAGGAGAATCATTGCCGCACTTCCTTGACATTGTTAAAACAAATCATCCAAAAAATGAGGTATTCTTATCGCTGATTGGCTGATCTTCCCTCCATCTTGATTGGTTTTGTTTAAATTAAAGACAAGAACCAGTGGACCATATATAGGCTAGCTACCCCGCTGATTACTTCTATCACACAGTACTATAGTGTAATTATATTAAGGAATCCTTCCCAACACCTAAATGTATTAATCTTGACCTTTCGTTTGATATCAAAAAGCAACGACTAAATGCCTGTCGATAATCTCCAAGTACGAATTCTAATAAACCCTAATATAATGAAATAAATTCGAGGTAGGTACCTTTAATTATAGTTAAAGGACAGAAATATAAGATTAATTAGTATCCATTTCATATCATATAAATGATTCCCTTTCCTACTTTATTTGTTTTCCCTGCACACCACAAGCTATCTAATTTCTTTTCATTTCCATCTTCATCTTCAAGAAATGCGTATTAATAATTTTGTTTTCACTGCCTATAAAACATATATTCGATATAGTATATATATATATATATATATTAATCCCTCTGATATCTCAATATTTTTTCAATTTATTCCGAAAAATCATGACTTGAAAAAAAGTTATATATTTCTTCTTCTGGTTCTTATGATCTGAAGTATATTTGCTAGCATAATTAAATTATTTAAGTAACGAAGAAATCAGAGAGATCAAGATAGAGAATTAAGAAGTAAGGGAGAAGAACAGATCAGATTAAAGCTGGCAAATAATAGCAAGTGGTGGGAGAAACTAGATGTGGCAAGGACTGCCACCATGGCTGGTTATGAATCAACTTCTACAGGTAACGACTCTCGCTACCTTCATCACAATCACAACCTTCTCAGACCTGAACTTCATCTGATTCACTTACCTCCATCCATTAATCCTTCCTCTGATTCTAAGGACAACAACACCCCTTCACCAGATCATGCCAAGCCAATTGCAACTATTGATCATCACCCGGATAGGACTACTTCTGGCACTAGCAGTGGGGGCGGCGGGACCATTCCGAGTTCCCGCCCTAGAGGCCGTCCAGCTGGTTCCAAGAACAAACCGAAGCCGCCCATTATTGTAACACGGGACAGCCCTAATGCCCTCCGATCCCATGTGCTTGAGGTGTCTAGTGGTGCTGATATAGTGGAAAGTGTGTCCAATTATGCGAGGAAGAGAGGGAGAGGAGTTTGTGTTCTTAGTGGGAGTGGGAGTGTTGCTAATGTTACTTTAAGGCAACCAGCTTCTCCTGCAGGGAGTGTGCTTACTTTGCACGGAAGGTTTGAGATCCTTTCTCTATCTGGAACCGTGCTTCCGCCACCTGCGCCACCTGGTGCGGGAGGGCTGTCCATATATTTGTCTGGTGGACAAGGACAGGTTGTTGGAGGGAATGTTGTGGGACTTTTAATGGCTGCAGGTCCTGTGGTTTTGATGGCTGCATCTTTTGCTAATGCAGTTTTTGAGCGTTTGCCTTTGGATGATCAAGAGGAAGCTGGGGCGGTGCAGGTTCAACCCACGGCTTCTCAGAGTTCGGGTGTGACTGGAGGTGGTGGACAAATGGGTGATGGTGGAGGAGGCAGCAGCACTGGAGGTGGTGGTTTTTTTCCTATGGGAGGAGCTCATCATGGGACTTATCCATTTTCAGCTGATTTGCTTGGATCATGGGGTGGAAGTGCTTCAAGGCCTCCATTTTGATTAGGGTAACAAAGTTTTTTTTTTTTTTTTTCAACGAGTGATGCTGTTAGAAAAAAAATACCTTCAGAATTTGGGTAAGAGTCTTTCTGGTGATTAGCTTTGAATAATTGACGATGAAGCAATGCTCAAGGGAATATATATATATATATATATACAAAAAAGATCGAGATCGGTCTCCTGATTTCTTCATTGACAAGAGGAAAAGGAGTAGAAGAAGAAGATCAAGAAGATGTATATTTATGGAGGCTGCCTTGTATTACTTCCTTCGTAACAGAAAGGAGCTAGAGCAATGAAATTTACAGATTTGTCAAGGTCAGTAAGTATAACTTCATGTATAAACCATTTTGGGTTTTTGGTATCGTTTCTTTTCCTTTCCTTCTCTTTTGAATTGCCTACTTAATCAGATCAATAATTTATTTATATATATATATATATATATAGTTTGATGCACAACTCTGGCCAGCTAGGGTTTAATATTTACATAGTTTTATGTCTCTCCTTATTAATTTATCAAAACATGTCTCCAATTCCTGGGCAAGAATTATTATATGGTATTTGTTGTATTAGAATAGCAAAATGTGCTGCATCGGCTTAATTATGAATTTCTTCTTCAAATTAATAATACACTCGTAGGAGCTCTCTTGATACACCACTAGTCCCTCATTTTATTTCTGCTTACCCACCTGGGGAAAAGCACCAGTGAAGAAGCCTGTTGTTCCATTTACAATAAAAGAGGGAGGAGAAAACCTAGCTAGCTAGTTCTGAACTTGTAGAACAGGAGATGGCCCTAGCTATATATAACTTGTCTCTTTCTATCTGGCTCTTGCATGCCCAATTTACACTTCTTGTTTTGACCAGGCGTTACAGTAAGTAGAAACTATAGAAATTAATCTTGCTTGCCAGTTAATTAGAAGATGTGATGACGACGACATTAGCTAGCTAGTTAGCAATATTACCACTGTGTTACCGTACGTAGCAAAACAACCTTGTCTAGCTAGGTTAGTGTTCTAGCGCGCAAGAAATATATATAAAAGAAACATAAACTTGTTTAGTGGATTTTTGTGCTTATAAAATGAATATATAGAGAGAATTATGTCTTCATTGCCTCGATCCTTCTCAGAAACGGTAACCAAATTCTAGCTACCATGTGTAGTATCTGCCCCAAACTTCAGTTTTATGAGCCTCTAGCTAGTTGCGATCAAGTGCCGACAGCAACATCTGAAAAGAAGAAAAACTCTGCTTCCCAGAGAGAGAAGTCTTATAATGATGATTTGTTGAGCGTCTATATTTATATATGATGTTTTTCGGGAACTCGAAAAGAGGGAAACTTTTGAATTAAGTATTCATCTTTCTGAAGAAAAAGATTTAATCCACCCCGACCCATCTGGCTAGATTAGCCGCGCGCGTTTCAGAAGAAAAAATTAAAAAAATGTAAGAATCATAACCCCAACTCCCAATGGCTTATATAATTTCTTCATATATATATATATATATATGTATATATATATATATATATACACACACACCTTTGCTAAGTACTATCTTCTCATGGAACACTCACATGATCACATGTGCACCAATCTTTTGTTTTTGTTTGTCTGTAATTTGGTTTTAACACTGTGGTCTATGCACAATATGAATTATACTAGATCGATGCACTTTCTTAATTTTTCTATTAACCATGGCACACATTGAATATGTATAACAACAAACTTAGGACCAACATCATACATATATGAGCTAGCCAGCTAATATCTCAACATGAAATGATGAGATTTTGATTTAAACTTGGAGGCCTGCTCGTGCTTTGACTATGCCTTCATTTGATTTATTAAGAGATTTGCTTTGGCGTGTATAATTACCAACTCTTAATTGAGAATATTAGTTATGGAATGTCTTTCATCCCGACAGCATGTATACTAATGCAACAGCTCATGAGACACTACTCGATCTTTTCCTTTTCCTTTTCTGTTTTTGATTGATATAGCGCCTCAAAACCCTAAATAGAAGAAGAAGAAGAAGAAGAAGAACTTGGTGCTGCTGAAGACTCTATTCAGTACTCCACTGAATAGTGTGTGTATATATATATATATATATATGGTTAAAGCCATATATAGAGGTTCATGCATGTTTGTTGCAGAGCCTATATTGTTTTTCCTCCTTAATAAATGAATCGAATTAAGTACTGTTGCATGATCTAGATGCGTTTGTTTTCATTATTGTTTCAATATTTATATATTCTCGATCGCAGGTATTCTATTTGCTGGCATGGATTCTAAATGTTGCTCGAAAACACAGCGAGTAGCTAGCTAGGCATTATGATGCTTCACACCTCCCTCCCTCCCTCCTGTTGCGAGGGAAGCCCACAAGCTCTGTCAATTTTATGTTCTACAGCGATTCCAACATCATTAATGCCATTGCAATGTTAGTCACTGTGAATTAATTAGGGCATGCTTTCTTGTAGTCCAGTATTTTTTACTCTTTATAGCAAGCAGCAGCAGCAGCAGCAGCAGCTCTTAGATTCCCTCCCTCCCTCCCCACCTGTTTTCCAATATCTTCTTTAAAAGTCTGGAGCCAAATTCAAGCTATATATATATATATATATATATATATATATATATATAAAAGTGGGAGGTGAGAGTGTGCTAAATATATATATAAATTAAGGCGAAAGAAGCATGCATGATCTCAGAGAGTGGCCGGTCCGTTCGTATTTTCTACTGGCGCAGCGAGATAGAGCTTGCTGATGTGAAATCTAGCTTCTTTATATACATAATGTAACCTGTGATATTCCTGATCATGAGGACAGGGAAACTCAAGATGATGCGCATGTTTTCTTTGGATGTGCTTGCCTTGCGGGGTAAAGTGGTATTTACACGACCTTTTAATTTATCATTCTTTAGGAGCGACAATGTCTTTCATGCCCCCCCCATGATAATGCAATTACGTCCCTTATTAACCTTGAAAGTTTAAAATTAGAGCCTTTCGTACAATAGCCTTATAGTAATTGCATTTTACAGTGAACATTTCACTCCATTATCCTTAACATTCAATTTATTTGGCCGGGCTTGGTTGTAATTTTATAATGATTATTTTTGTTATTATTGTTTATTTTAAAGGCTTTTTTTTTTTGTATGAATAAAAATAATAATAAAAACAACGCCACGTGCCTTGCATGCATCAATGCGCTATCCACTATGTCAATTTCAGTGGTGTGTGAGGCTAACGCCTAACAATGCATTTGATTTGTATTGGCGTTCTCTTTCTTGCTGGGTGTCGTGTAAGAGGTGGTTCAATCTAGTTTGATGCCAGTTTGTTTTTTCTCTTCCTATCCTTCTCTTTTTTCCTGGAATTGCATGTTGGCCCTGCAAAAAATTATATCACCCTTTTAATTTTCCTTTTTCTTATTCTTTTGATAGGGTCAATCTTCTCTTAATTACAATTGTTTTAATTACATTGATTATTTCTAATTGGATTTTTTTTTTATTTCATCCCTGATCATTTGATTTTCTTAGTTTGTTTGTCAAATTTGGTCCCTATTTTTTTTTTTGTCTCTATTTGTTTTGCTTTGAATCAATTTCTTTATTAATTTTATTTTCAATTCCATCCTTAAGAATTTAATTTCATTTCTTTTTATGTCAAATTTGGTCCTAATATTTTAATTGCTATGTTCTTGAATAATTGTT
Organism: Salix brachista; assembly: GCA_009078335.1. Classification (NCBI taxonomy): domain Eukaryota; kingdom Viridiplantae; phylum Streptophyta; class Magnoliopsida; order Malpighiales; family Salicaceae; genus Salix; species Salix brachista. Next base: position 225,626 of record CM018573.1, on the reverse strand, counting down.
TTTTCAGTTATATCTATAAATATTTAATTTCATTTATTTTTTCCCTAAACATTTCATTTAAGTTATTTTTTTTATATTGAATGTAGTTCTATTTTTCTAATTGCTATTTATTTTATTTTCAATTCCATCCTTAAGAATTTAATTTCATTTCTTTTTATGTCAAATTTGGTCCTAATATTTTAATTGCTATGTTCTTGAATAATTGTTTTTTCAGTTATATCTATAAATATTTCATTTCATTTATTTTTTCCCTAAACATTTCATTTAAGTTATTTTTTTTATATTGAATGTAGTTCTATTTTTCTAATTGCTATTTATTTTGTTTTACATTGCTTCCCCCCCCCCGCAATTTCATCCCTCGATATTTGTTTGAGTTTGTTTGAGTATTTGCCTTTAATGGTGTCATATATCTGAAAGATTAGCTCTACTTGAATCTCAAATTCTCTTTGAGTTCATTAGAGTGCTAGTGTCATATGAAATGTTTTGCAATCAGAATAATCTTTTACCACCCACAACATAACGATTAACCTAGTTTTTGAAGATTCACCTAATTGTTTAATCCTATATTTTTTTTGGAGATTATTATGTTATTTTTAACTAATTTTAAAAATAAATCATGTTATCTTAAGGGAATTTGATTTATGTTAGATTCATCGTTTATGTCAGATTTATGCCTTTTTTAAAGGGAGATTGATTTTAAATTAAACTAAGTTAAGTTAGAAGCTTTGTTTTTTTTTTTTAAATATATATTTATTTATTTTTTTGGTAAGAAAGGGGGCTAGAAGCCAAAAAAAAAGAAGAAGCTTACAAAGCAACATAACAGGGCCTCACAACACTCCTAGCATCCGCAACAAGAATATCTCTAAGGAAGTCAGGAGCCTCCTCATAGACATGGAGGTCAAAGTCAAGATTACAACTTCTAGTAGCCAGAGCATCAGCAACTGCATTTTTTTCACGGTAGATATGTTTAATTGTGCAACACCAATGGTCATGAATCTTCATTTTACAGCAGGAAATGATGCTCTATAGAGGATGAGTTGAGACCGTAACATAAGTTAAAAGAGTGACATCGGCACCAGAATCACACTCAATCTCCACATCCCAGAATTCATAGTCCCAAACCAAACTAAGCCCCCAGAAATACCCCATAATTCAGCCTCAAGGATGTGGCATGCACCCAAGAACTTCTTTTAGGAGCCGAATTATGAGTTGCTTTTTTAACACCAGTGAGAGAATTCTGGTTGGTATTTGTGGTCTCTTTAGAGGCAACACCTCGGTTTCCATCTGCCTCCAGGACAGTAAAGCGAGACCCAGTAGATGACTGTTTCTTTTGCTCAACATGCACCTTCCCTACTTCGGCAGAAAATTTCTTTTTTTTTTTTTTTTTCCGTTTTAGTAACATCCACTGACCATGAAGATTAGGAGGATTCTCCTCGATAGCATTGATACCTGCATTCACAGCAGCCCCAGGCATCTGATCAGTTCGGGTGGCCTCCAAATTCTCAATTTCCACAGCACTTTTGTCCAGGCCAGTAACATTCTTCATGGTCTCTGCTTCAGCAGCTTCACTTGCCTGAATTTTAGCATTTTCTTCAAGTGGGCAATTATCCCTCCCATGGTCATAATGACCACACTCAAAGCATATCATCTGAATCCCCTCGTACACCACCCCGTAGGTGCGCCCCTCCACTTCAATAAAAGGAGTTAATGGTTTGGATATATCAAGCTCGACACATATACAAGCAAACTTCCCCCCCTTGATTGACTCATCGTATGAGGATCAACTTTAACTGTGAGTCCTATTAAATTCCTAATTTTCTCCAAGACATCAAACCTGAAAAATTCAACATTCAGTCCATTAATTCTTACCCAAACTGTCATATGCGTGATTTTTTCTTCTTCTGGATCAAACCCCGGTTTCCACCTCTTTGTTGTTACATATTGACCCACAACATGCCAAGGACCTCTAGTAAGGACATACTTCATGTATTCCTCAAGCAAGAACTTCACAATAAAAAAATTATTCTCCAAATCAATTAAAGTCATCGGTCCTTAAGCTGCCATCTTCGAAGAAGCCGGTCACGAAGGAAATTAAAAGTAAGCGGCCTGCCCATGAGTTTGATGATAATAGCTGATTTCCAAGGACGATACAAACATTCTTTGATCTTATCAGAGAACTAGATTGAAGGGACCTCTCCATGCTGGATAATATAGTCTTCATCTTCGATCACCATATTATCTTCAGCCTTGCCAAAATCAACAGAGACTTTGTCTTTAAAGCTCATCGGCAGAGAAGGGGGGGAAGAGGGAGATGAAGCAGAGCCTCCAAAAGCTCTCACCTCATTGGTTCATGGTCTTTTCCCACCATTTGGGCATAAGTCACTCGCTCCAGCAACAAAAGCAAACTCATTCGTCATGGGCTAGGTTGAAGAAGGAAGAAATCACTGTCGGTTGTATCAAGATGAGGGGCGACAGTAGAAAAATGCAAAAGAGAAATGAGAAAGTGAAGACGCGTGAGGCGCGTTGCACTAGGGCATCGTGCTTTTCGACGCTCCTTTACGGATATTCTACTTCAAATCTATTTTTCAACATGCCACCATCTTCATATTTGTTCTTAACATTTTTTTAAAAAATGTTTAGAAAAAAAGCCCACTTACATGCGGGTTATGGGTTAGATCATTATTTTTTTCAACTAAAAAAAATATTGAGATGTTTTGAAGTTGCATACCGAACAAAAACACTTTTTAAATACTAAAATCAAAACATATAGGAAGACAATGACACATTTAATCGATATGATGTAGGCATAGGATTCTAACTTCGTTATATTTTGAATATGATTGGGAGATATAATTTAATCTTCCATGATTTGTTTGTGCTTTGTATAAATTAAATTTATTTTTAGATATAAAATAATTTATTTGGTGGTAAAAGATAAGATTTGCGACGAAGAAAGATATATTTACATTTGATGATTCTGGTTTTGGATATCAAGCTTATATATATTTTATTTTAACCGGCAATTTTCCTCTTCTTTTTCATAATTTTATTAGTGTGAGCTCTTGCCTATAAGGAGCTTCTTCATTTATGATGATGATTTGTTTTTCAAGTTAATTACAATCGCAAGTTAATGATTCATTTAGTTAGATCCATCCATTATCTTTTTCATTTATTATTTGTTTTTTCTCTAAAAGAATTTATTTAAAACATTCATTTTCATTTGGCTTTTATTTTTTGCTAAAAGAATTTTTTTCCCGGTGACCAGTATGAGCTAATTGTAAAGCCTTAATTAAAACATGCTCAGCAATTTATTAGCGACATGATAAACAATTGCAGCCACGAATGTAAAGGTTCATTTAGCTCCAGAGAAAGAGTCAAAGATCATAAGTGTTTCAGCTTTCTATTCTGTGATGATCAAACATGTCAAGCACTTGGAAATAAAATTGAGAAAAGTAATGTTTGACAGGAGACAAAGAAAGTTAGGAGAAGGAAGACTTTATTAAAACAATTTTTCTTTTTTTTTTCTGTTGCCGGACAACAATCAAACACCATCTAGAGAGACGTTAATCGGAGGAATTACAGGCCACTGTTGTAAATTTAACTTTTCATGGCATCATTCACTTTTTTTGTAGCTAAAAAACTTTCGTCCATAGATAAGGGCTTGTGTTATTATTTTTTTCTCGAAGAAAAAAGTCACAGGACTATTTTGCTTTTGATTAAATACAGAAGAACGCTGGCTCAGATGGCAAGTACATAAAACTCATCCAGCTCCGGAACCCTTCATTGCATCCAGGTGAAGGTCGGAGTGGAATATTGTGCCCTAATTGCACCAGCTTTCAGGCATCATCGTGAACATCTTCCCAATCATATTGTATAATTTAAAACAAAAACACAACATTGGATCAGGTAACCATCGCCGAGGCAGGAAAAGTATTTGTCACAAACTGGCTTCTGAGAATGCCGTGGGAATGGGGCACCGTTTTACCAAATGTTTAATAGACGACGATAAGCCATGAACACTTGAAACTGCTACCAGCAGCTATTTATAACCGCAGTCGTACACAGGGTTTCCAGCCAAAATCCTCAGGATCAATATGGCTTCCCAGTGACATGCATCCATTTTACATTCAACAGATCTGATGAAGCTATTCTGCACATTGCACATATAAGACAAGCTGGCATCTACAAGGTTCAGCAGTTAGAACTATTTTAACAAGGTGAGAGAAACTTAAACAATCTCAGCTATTCCCTTTCAAGCCTTTGTCTGTCTCTCCCAAAATTTATGATTTCTACCTAGAAAAGTTAATGGATATCCAACTCAAACATGAAGGAAAGTCAAGCTGATCCGTGCTCAAAAGGGACACGCACGTGGAGTCGCCCATGCAAGCTAACAACAGCAGATGTCTGAAGTGGATCAATTCTCGTAGGTAAGCTCACAACCTGACCAAAAAAGACAGTTTCAAATGTTTTTTTCCAATAAAAAGTTAAAATATTTTAAAGCAATAGACCATCACCACAGAACATTCTGCCAATCCGACCGCACAAATAACATAAACAATTCCACCCTCTAAAGAGATATTTTACATAACCAACAGTCCAACTGCTGGCAGAATCGGTGACTAATTTTTCTCACACCCCATGTCCTAGTTATAAATAAATGATTCACATGCCCTCACTGATGCCAGATTGGACATGCCCTCACAAGTCATCGTGAATCCATATTGGAACAGAAGTACCATTTACTCTTCAGTCAAAGATTATAAAGCAGAAGCACCTCTCTTCTTTTAAAGTTATTATTCTGTTTGGAATAAAAACAATACCTTCTTAAATGGTGTTATACCCCAAGGATTGTCCAGCTGCTCTGGTTGACCTGTTATAACCAGACGTCCAACAGGATCTGATTGAACTCGAACCTGATCCACCAAAAAAAGCCATTTCATGCATATTCTAGGCCGAGCGGTATAGTCAATAATACCATGATACTAATGAATATTTCAAGTTCTAAAAATGAAATAACAAACATCATTAGTTCCTGCAACTATTGTCCTGGTGCAAAAGAAAGACCAGCTTGCTTGATGTACGAGGAAGTAAAGAGATCATAAAACTAGCTCTGTAACTTTTTATTGCCAAGTATGACACAATGCATTCTATCTATAATTTCCACTGAAATATCATCAATGAGTTAAGAGTGAGAGCAGGAGAGACAAACTATGAGAAGGGGAAAAATCAAGAGAAGTTGCTTACTTCTTCACGAAGAAGTCCTGGGACTAAAGCGTATATCTCATAGCAATCTTTCTGTGTATAGGAGCAATATATTAGTCAGTAAGCTATAGTGGAATGAGCTTGACAACCAAGTCAGGCATTCAATCGATAAGGCTCAGGAGTACAGAAATTAAGAGGATGGAAAACAGCAGATGCTTACAGTTTCTCGCACATTGATCTTCACCCAATCAGCAGGGGGGCCAATATCAGCGATTTCAGCATCCACACTAAGAAGGGGAAAAACATTTAGCCTCGAAAAGAAAATACCTTATATAATGTGAGCAGTTAGATGTAAAACAGGGCACTTCTTGGACTGATGTTCACATTCTATGGATTTTTTTTCCAATTGGTAGTTTGAAACCAAGAACCTAGAACAGTTACAAATAAGCCATGGTTCAATTGTTGAAAGATATGATCTAAAGTTGCTACTGAGCTGAGAGATGACTTCATAAGTAACAGTAGGATCATCTAATGACCATTTAATAAAAAGTATGAATACAGTGGCAAACAAAACTGAGAAAAATAAGTTGAAAAGGAATGATGAACAATCTTAACTCCTTATCTGGTTCAGCACTCATAGGTCTCTCAGCAAGTTCCAAGTTAGTTGTCTTCTGTCTGTGCAAACCTGTCTCAGAAAACCAGGATCAAAATAAAATTGTATTTCTGTCAAAAACATGCCAACTACAAAGATCTTGATTTTAGGAGTTGTACCGATACTTTTGAGAGGTTTCTCACGCCTAGCAAAATTTAAGCTCTTGACCTGCCCAAGAGAAATGAAAAGCATCATTTCACTGCAATGTTCTGCGCAAATATAAATATAAAAGGAAGTGCATGTTATTGTCACAACAAACCTTAGCAATTGGCTCGCTAACCTCACCATGTCCAAGGTGACGCTGAGCATGCCAACCCTGCATAGCGCGAGCAGCAGCATCCCTTCTTGCCCTGCCAGATCCAGGCACTTGGTACCCACTTGCCTGATGGGGAGAGAGAGAGAGAGAGAGGAATAAGAGTACAAATTAGGAAACCAGGGACAAAAGGAATGAGAACCAGAAACCATAGAATTTAACTCTACTAAACTAGTTTGTTCCAAACAACTTCAGCTCACAAAATCATCGGTATACAAATTCCAATAAAAACATTGTTTTCCCCGAGCTTAAGAAAATACATAATTTGTACTTGCACTAGCCATAGGCTTCTGGTTTTCTCCTCATCTTGTGGTTTCCTCATAAGCAGAACTACGTTAAATACAGTATGGTTTATCAGCAATTTGTATGGCTGACAAGAGACAGGCACTAACAATAATAATTGATCACTTCACAGAAGCATCCATATAGTGATGCACACAGATTTCACAGTCAGCAATATGCCAGGATTTATCATCCTGTTTCATCCAGTGTAACAGACTCTACCATCTTTTGTGCCAGTGATGCAATTGATCAATTCCATTACATGCATGTACACAACCAGAAAGATGCATGGATTTTAGTGAACTGTGAAAACTTTAATAGCTTTTAATCATAGAGTGCACTTTTCTCTCATTAAATACAGCTCTGTGACCACACATTGCACATGTTGTAATTTTGAAATAGAAATCTATATATGCTATAGTAATATGAAATGATTGCCTACTCCCTATATTTGTAACAAATGAAAGTCTGCTTTAGTAGCCTCAATTTTCAAAATAACAAAAAAAAAAAAAGACTACTTGATGAATTGATTTCAAAGCAAGACCGGAAATTCAACCACTTGAGCTCAAGTTCAGTTCAATATTGCAAATGAACGAGCACGAGCCAAGCTTTAATTCAATAGCACTGAGCAGTTCTGTAAAGGTTCTAATGATTCTCTCTTTTTTCAGCAGGTAAAAGATTTTGGAGATGCTAGTCAAACAAAAAAAGTAACAACAGAAGTTTACCTCCTTTTCAACACTAGTAGCCTGATGCAAGGGTGAACTAGGAAGTTGAAGCTCACCAGTCTCCTTCTTATGCTTTTCATATTCCAAAAGTGCCTGCAGTAAATGAAGGATCAGGAGTAGAATTTACAAGAAAGTCACAGAGAACAGCAACCCATTGGTCCACCACTTAGTTTTTAAATCACCCGCATAGACAGTTAAACTCACTTCAATTCCAAAAAAGACAAGCCTGGACAGTTTTCAACACCGACAAATTCTATAATCTGAGTCCACTCTAATGCTTCTGTCATTAGATTTCCTAGCCAGCACTTCCATTAGAGGAAAACAAAGTTTTAATTTAGGCTTTTATCTAACCCATTGAGTTCCGACACTTATTACCGAGTACAAAATGGTTCTATACACAGCATTTTTACCACAAAAAAAAAAAAGGAAAGGAAAGAATAAAAGCAATTACCTTCTCATAGAAAATGCGAAATGTCCAAGACACTGTTGTGCAGGTCCTGCGAGAGAGAGAGAAATTGGATGACTTAAATGATAATTTCTTTTCCAGATTTTAACCATCCATATAATTATTGCCACCCATGCATAGCCCGCAGCAAAGATGCAACGATCAGAAACTGTCTGCTGCGTAAAAGGAAAATACTGAAAAGAATTTTAACTGAAAATGCTTAATGATCCCATGCCAAATCCATGCAGATTTGACAAATTACTTAAAAAATAATTGGCCTTGTAATCCTATGATAAACCATGCAAATTGTACAAGATTGCTTAAAAGAATTTTCCTTACTTACTTGGGAGGGTGGAAAGACTCTCCCACTTGCCGCCACAACTTGTTCACGGTAACCTACATATATGAGAGATAAAAAGCAGCTGTCATAAGTTAATGGCAATAAAACCCTGAAAATCCATGAACTCTCACATTTCATAAAATGCTGACATTTTCTCTGCTAATGATACTGCTTTTCTTTGGATGTGCCATACTTCTCCAACCATTCTCATTTATGTCCCTTATCTCTTGGTCTCATCCATTATGACTGATTCTCAATTTTGTTCAACGTGATTGTTGCTTCAATTTTTTGCCTTTCATTATCCTACATTTAACCAACATGAGAATTCCAAATTCCCCACTAAATTAAGCTAGCACTACCAAATTCCATTAGCATTAGAATTCGGTTGTGCTAGCTTAATATGGAGGAATTTGGCAATACTTAGTTGCAGTTTGTAGAAGCAGGCGTGCCTTTTCAGTTTTGAGGAGGAATAGAAATATATTTAATAAATTTTAAACCCCCAATCAAAAGAACAAACCTACATTGTTCCAGACATTATAAGAAAAAAGAGGCTGACAGCACATGCAGGTGTTTTGAAGCACAATGCCCATTATGCTCAACAACAGGAATAGAGCAACCTGATATATTTCAAGGAACTACTAATGCTACTCATAATCACCGTGCTTATTTATAATTGATCTAGCCAAAAATGTGGGATATTTAATTTCCAGCAGTAAATAGTCAGCACTACTGATTCAGCCCAACAGTTTCTGCTGCAAGGTTTTCGTATTTCTTACATCAATTCCAGAAGTCATGCTTAACATACAGCAACCAAATCCATTCATGTGCAGAGATTTTTTGCTGCCAAAGCCTAAAACCCACAGAATATGAAAAATGGTGCTGAACAGCGAAAGAAAACACACATACCACTTCATAGCCACCCAGTTTGATCACAGATCTCCACAACCTAATTCCCAGGGGAAACACGACAATATTAACTCACACCTACAAGCCAGACACTTATCATTCAATAGAAAAAAAAACTCCAATTATTTTCACATAAAACTTACTTCAGGCAGTTTAATGGCTCCCCATAAAACTTGGGGGGCTTGAAATCCATGGTATTCTGCTTATAAAAAGTTTCCAGCTCCTTCATGAATGCAGCTCGCTCTTCTGGGGTCCCAGCAACATCAGCCTCCCCCATCTACATTTCAAACGACATACAATCATTTCATCACAAACACTACATCCACTTCCAAGATTCCAAACATTTGGATGCCAGCTTCAATTACCTTAATATCCGTCCACACGTTCTTGGACTTTGCCGCATTATCATCCTTTGCTTTAGGAGTCGCATGCCTCCTCGGGGTCGATGGAGTAGAAGTTTGTGGGTGATTTGGAACACAGCCACCATCATCTCCATCAGTTTTCTCTTCCCCCACTTGCTGATTAATATTTTCATCCGTAGCATTTTTCTCATCAGGCAAAGCTTGAGTATCACTCATGGGAACATCAGTTGCCAAAGTCACAGTGTGGTCATCGTCAGCAACAGATGTCTGCCCATTCTTATTCGACTCTTGTTCCACTGAAGCACCAGCAGTTTCTTCCTGCTCTTCAACAGAGACCTCACTCGGCTTCTTAGCTTCCGGGTCTACCAGCAAATCTTTTACCGTAGCCATTTCACTATCTTCCATTTCGCTTATTAATATTTTTTTTGGTCCAGCTCACCCTGTAAACAAATATAATGAATTGTTGCTAATATTGTCTTTATAATACCTCATATTAAACTAAATTAAGCTAAATTAAATTAATATTTTTTGGAAAACGATTAAAATACAGGGATAAGTCACGTTAGCCTCTAGCAAAATATTTTGTGACGAAAAACAATAGTAATTAAAAAAAAGAATTATCACTCCCGAAAATCCGGTTCAAGTTTTTTTAGAAATAGATTTTCAATGTTTAAACCTAACAATTATACAATTCGAGATTCAAGATAAAGGGCAAAAAAAAAGTGGTAAAAGCTTGCCTTTCGGAAATTGTAGAGGCAGAGGTTGAGAGAAGGAGAGAAAACGGCAGCGTATTAAGGTTTGAATTTGAGCAGAAGCGGGCAATGCAGGTGAAGAGGAAGGCGGAGAAGGGTGAAATCGAGTCTTGTCCGGCGAACGTAACGTGGAAGATAGGGTGTGGTCCGTGCCAAACTCAAAGGAAGGACGGTTCGATTAGCGAGTTCTTTCGAATTTATCGGCGAAGACAGGGATAATTGTTGAGAGAGAAGAGACGAGGAGGAAAGTAGGGGATCAAATCCATGGCTGTGGGGTGGGAGTGTGGATTTTCTTTCCTTTCCTTCTCTGCTTTGATATAAATAAATCTCCTTTGACTCTCAAGGAAATCTAATCACCTGGATGGAAGCTTTTTTTATTACGGAGCCGATGCTGCTGATCTTCCTTACCGTGCCCTCCTATAAAGACCATATTGCCCTTGTATTTCTTCAATTGTGCCCTTTCTACACAAGTTAACAGAAATTCCTCTCTTTTTTTTAATGATAAATAAGGAGATTCATTTCTTAACCCCATTTTCAATATACATATATAGGACTGGAAAAACAAAAATATGTATTTTTATTTTTTTTGTGAGAAAGTAGCTTAAGGTAAAGGGCCCGTTTCTAAAATGTACCCAGCCCAGGCCCAGTCCATATGCAATAACGTCTACGGCGAGGGGGGGTAGTCTTGACTCTTAACAGAATAACAAGAGGCCGGTCCTTCTAATATAAACACGAACACGGGAAAAAAGGGGGAAAAAAACGGAACGGAAAGGAAAGATCGATCCACAAAAATCAAGTGGCAGTAAGCAATTAGGGTTTTCGAGAGATCTCTCTCTTCATTTTCGAAGACCTTCTAGGTAATTTTCCTTTTCCTCTCGTAATCCACTCTTTACTCTTTGCTCGTCCTCGTCCTCTTCCACTTCGATGATTGATAAAATCTAATTTTGAATCAGGTGGTTTACCAACATAGTTAGGTGCGTGGGTGCACCGCCATAAGCTTTTTGTGGCGCAATTATATTTTATTGGCATTTTCTGTTCATTGACGTGCTAGGGTTCATTTCTAAGTGTTCCATTTGATTTCATTCGTAACCGACTGGCTAGACCTGAACGGGAATAAATAATTCGGCGTAATATATTAGAAGCAGCGGGGGATTGGTTATACTTATTGATGTTTCGTTGATTGAGCATTAAAATAAGCAAGCGAGCGAGTAATTATGGAGGACGTGAAACATAAATCTAGAAAAGATGATTCGGAACGGAAGGAGGAGAAAGAGGATTCAAAGAGGAGTCATAGGGAGAGGGAGAGGGAGAGGGAGAGGAATGGAGAGAGGCATCGAGACAGAGAGAAGAGAGAAAGAGAACGCGAAAGCACCAGGCGTTCTGATAGAGACAAGAGTAGTGATTCTGATGACAAGGAAAGAGAGAAAGAGAAGCATAAAGACAGGGATAAGGATAGAGCAGCAAGGAGTAAGGATAGGAACAGAGATAGAGACAAAGAAGGGAGAGACAAGGAGAGGGACAAAGACAGAGAGGAGAAGAGGGATAGGGAAAAAGAGAGAGAAGAGAAAAGGGAGAGGGCAAAGGAGAAAGATAGGGAAAGAGAAAGGGAGAAGAGGGAGCGTGAAAAGGAGAGAGATAGAGAGAGGAGGGAGCGTGACAGAGAAGAAAGGGAGAGGGAGAAGAGGGAGAGAGAAAGGGAGAGGAGGACTAGAGAAAGGGAGAAGCATAGGGAATTGATTAGTGACAGTGATGATGATTCCAAGGACCGTGACAAGAAGCGGCGAAGAAGAGATGATGATGACTACAAGGAGAGAGTGCGTGAACAGAGCATTAGCAGGTCAAACAGGCACAAGGATAACAGTGAAGAGAGCCCGAGGAAAAAGAGTGACGAGGAGGACTCTGATAAGAATGCGATCAAAACCCGAGAAGAGGAATTAGAACAGGAGCAGAAGAAATTGGACGAGGAGATGGAGAAGAGGAGGAGGAGAGTCCAGGAATGGCAAGAGCTAAGGAGGAGGAAGGAAGAAACTGAGATAGAAAAGCATGGGGAAGAAGCTAATGTTATTGAACCCAAGACTGGTAAAACCTGGACTCTAGATGGAGAATCTGACGATGAAGAAGCACCTCCCACTGGAAAATCTGAGACAGATATGGACCTGGAGGAAAATGCAAAACCTGATGAAGACATCAAAGATGCAATGGTAGAGGACACTGAAAATGACATCCCGGCTCCCCAAAATGAAGATGATGCCGTTAATGGGGATGAGGAAATTGATCCACTTGATGCATTTATGAATTCTATGGTGTTACCTGAGGTTGAGAAGCTGAACAGTACTCTGGCTACTCATACTGCTGATGACAATAAAGCAGACTTGGAGAATAAGGATATGAAGGAAGAGCGAATCAATGGAGAACAGCGAAAGAAAAGCTTTAATAAATCTCTAGGGAGAATTGTTCCAGGAGAAGATTCTGATTCAGACTATGGGGATCTTGAAAATGGTGAAGATCCTTTAGAAGAGGAGGATGATGATGAGTTCATGAAGAGGGTGAAGAAAACAAAAGCTGAGAAACTGTCCATTGTTGACCACTCAAAGATTGATTACAATCCTTTCCGGAAGAATTTCTATATTGAAGTGAAGGAGATCTCGAGGATGACTCCTGAGGAGGTCGCTGCATATAGGAAAGAACTGGAGTTGAAATTACATGGAAAGGATGTGCCAAAACCAATTAAAACCTGGCACCAGACAGGACTCACAAGTAAAATTCTGGAGATGATAAAGAAACTTAATTACGAGAAGCCGATGACAATTCAAGCTCAGGCCCTGCCTATAATCATGAGTGGGCGGGACTGCATAGGCATTGCAAAAACTGGTTCAGGCAAAACCCTTGCGTTTGTTCTGCCAATGCTGAGGCATATAAAGGACCAGCCTCCTGTGGAAGCTGGAGAAGGACCAATTGGGCTTGTGATGGCACCCACAAGGGAGCTTGTGCAGCAGATCCACAGTGATATAAAGAAGTTTGCTAAGGTCTTGGGTATCAGATGTGTGCCTGTTTATGGAGGTTCTGGTGTTGCCCAACAAATTAGTGAATTGAAACGGGGGACAGAGATAGTTGTCTGCACTCCAGGCAGAATGATTGACATACTGTGCACCAGTGGAGGAAAAATCACTAATCTTCGCAGAGTTACATATCTGGTTATGGATGAAGCTGATCGGATGTTTGACATGGGGTTTGAACCTCAAATCACAAGAATTGTCCAGAATATTCGCCCAGATCGTCAAACTGTACTCTTCTCTGCCACATTCCCTAGACAGGTTGAAACTTTGGCTCGTAAAGTACTAAACAAACCTGTGGAAATACAGGTCGGTGGGAGGAGTGTGGTGAATAAGGACATTACTCAGCTGGTTGAGTTAAGAACAGAAGATCAAAGATGGCTTAGGCTTTTAGAACTACTTGGTGAATGGTACCAAAAGGGAAAAATTTTGATATTTGTCCAATCACAGGACAAATGTGATTCATTGTTTAGGAACTTACTGAAGTTTGGTTACCCTTGCCTCTCACTTCACGGTGGTAAGGATCAGACAGATCGTGAATCCACCATTTCGGATTTTAAGACCAATGTCTGCAATTTGTTGATTGCAACAAGTGTTGCAGCCAGAGGTTTGGATGTAAAGGACCTAGAATTGGTGATCAATTATGATGTTCCAAACCACTACGAGGATTATGTCCACCGTGTTGGTCGAACTGGCCGAGCTGGTCGTAAAGGCTGTGCCATCACATTCATCTCCGAGGATGATGCGAGATATGCACCGGATCTTGTAAAAGCATTGGAACTCTCTGAGCAAGTTGTTCCACAAGACTTGAAAGCTCTTGCTGATGGTTTTATGGCAAAAGTGAATCAGGGTCTTGAGCAAGCCCATGGAACAGGTTATGGTGGAAGTGGTTTTAAATTCAATGAAGAGGAGGATGAAAAGAGAATGGCAGCAAAGAAAGCACAGGCAAAAGAATATGGCTACGAGGATGAGAAGTCCGATTCAGAAGATGAAGATGACGTTGTTCGGAAGTCAGTTGGTGACGTCTCGCAGCAGACTGCCCTTGCTCAGCAGATAGCAGCTCTCGCTGCTGTCTCAAAAATCCCTGTACCAGCACCACCGATATCTCATTCTGTTGTCCAGTTGCTTTCTAATGGTGGATTACCTGTTCTTCCCAATCCGGTTCCAGCAGTTGTACCTGTTACTGGGCTGCCTTTTGTTCCTACTAATGAAGGGGCTGCCAGGGCAGCAGCACTTGCAGCTGCCATGAATTTGCAACACAACCTGGCAAGGATCCAAGCTGATGCAATGCCTGAACATTATGAAGCAGAGCTGGAAATCAATGATTTTCCCCAAAATGCTCGGTGGAAGGTTACCCACAAGGAAACATTGGGCCCAATTTCAGATTGGACTGGGGCTGCCATTACTACCAGAGGACAGTTTTTTCCACCAGGCAAGGTGCCAGGGCCAGGAGAACGCAAGCTCTACTTGTTCATTGAGGGTCCTACTGAACAGTCCGTCAAGAGAGCTAAAGCTGATCTAAAACGTGTCTTGGAAGACATCACGAACCAGACATACCAACTTCCTGGTGGAACTCAACCAGGCAAATACTCGGTTGTATGAGTGTAAGTTCAATTAAAACTTTCCTTATTTCAGTCTGGAACTTGACTACACAATGATGTTTGATTTATTTATTTTGTGTTTCTTTTTTGCATTTATCTTTATAATTTATCCTTTTTTTGTTAATTTTAGTTTCCTTTTCTTCTTGCTCGTGGAGTTGGGACTTGCAGGCAATGCTTGAATGGTGTTTATTGTAGTTTGAAAATTGTACAGTTACAGTTTTTCCTCCCTTGAAAATATGGATGATTTCGGTGCGTGGAAGTCAGGGAAGGATTATATACTTGGTTCACCGGGTTTCCCAAGAACACAACAATACCCTTGTAGAGGATGATGAGTCAAAAGCAATTAATCGTTTCCTTTTTTGTTTAATTTCTGTCTCTCATCTCCTGCTATATTTTTGTATCATGTAGCTTCTCAAGATATCCATAAGCTGTTAAACTTGCTGTCCATTTCCATGTCTCCTTTTTCCCTTTTAATCTGTGTTCTTTCTTCCTTTTTGTTTTTGTCCTTTTTCATTTCATTTCCCC
The DNA here is from genome assembly GCA_009078335.1 of Salix brachista. NCBI lineage: Eukaryota > Viridiplantae > Streptophyta > Magnoliopsida > Malpighiales > Salicaceae > Salix > Salix brachista. The sequence goes on along the minus strand of CM018573.1, from coordinate 210,468 downwards.
GTGGCTCGAGGGACGCTTTAAGCCTATGCTGGCATGTCCAATGTATCCTCTGCCCACATTACCCTTGTCTATGATGGCTGTTGAAGAGATGGCGATCTGGTGCGATGCTTCTGCTTTCTAGTTTCTATAGATTAACAAAGTGGATTGTTTGAAACTCATGTGCTAGCATATTTTGCTTTCTTTTTTTCTCTGTTGCATCGCTTTTGGGGTCTGATATCTTGTTTGGGTTTTGCAGGTCTGAGTAGAAGAACTGGAAAAGTCACATCTCTGAGAGGCTTGCTGCTCCAAATGAAGCATAAACCAGAATAGAAGGATGGCAACAAGTTTATCGTTGGTTTCACATTATTTCTGAATCTGAGATAGATTATTGGTGTCTGTGAATTCTTTTTTGACCCCGGGCTCTGCCCAGATTGGGTTATCGGTTACTCTGATTGTGCAACTTGAATGGATGTGAAGCAGCTTATTGTTTGGCTTGATCAGTAAGTATTAATTGAAAAAAATCCAAATTCTGATCCATTTACACAACAATTTCTATCATGAGAAAGAATATGTTCCGTGAGTTGAAAGACAATTCACATTTCAAACGCACGCCTGCCTTTTATGATGGAAAATCTGATAGGATAGAAGGAATGGTTTCAAGCAAGGTGCTGCGGGTTGAATACAAACTGGTTTTTATTATGAACTTGAATGCCATTTGATTGAATCCCATTGCAATTTCTTTTAACAGTTTGGTTGCAGGGACATGTTAACTTTTGAATCCCATTGCAACTTTTTTTTTCCAGATGGTAATTAAATGTTATTCTGACTCCTTGAATCCCAGTGAATCTGACTCCTCGCTTCAGTACAAGTCACAGAAAGAACTTTCAAGATAATTCTTCCTGTTATTATAGTAATAAAACTTCATCCAATTTCAGGTCTGGTTTACCGATCAAAATGATCATCCTAGATCAACCTAACAAACCTAAAACAAAATCAAAACAACTTTGTTTTTATAAAAAAAAAAAATCAAAAAGAATTTAATAGGTTTAACCTGGTCAATTTGGGTTTCTAATGAGGTGGACAAAAGCATATATCGGACCGGTCTAGAATTGAAGTTAGCCAGGTCTTGGGTCCGGGATGGCTCATAATTTATAACTAATATTATTATACAATTATTGATTTTAAAACTTAATATAATTGTTTTTAAATTTTGTAAGTTTAATATGCCTTTTTTTAATTAAGGATAAAGTGTAATATATATAAAAATATAATAAACTTTTTTACATATTTTATTATGTAAACAAGCATGACTGATTTGAATGGAAAGTTTCGTGGAGTCGTGATAGAAATCTCTAGTTAGAATAATATGGAGGTGCGGAGAGAAATTGACGAGATGAAAACACTACGTCCAGGCCCTTTTCCACTTCAAATGATAATTAAGGGGGAAAAGGCATGGAAAAAAAAGCGGCTGTTAAGGAAGTGGTCTGTGTTCAGCCAACCTATATGCATTGAAGCTAAAAATAAAGCTGTGAAATAATCAAACTATCGCTTGTAAGTGAAGCTATAAATAAGAATCTGGTTGTGAGTGGTTGGCTCCATAAATCAATGGTGGCTAATATGGTAAGCTGCTTTCTGACTTCCTTATTCGCCAATGGCAAAGAGAAAGCAGCCAACCTCCGCCATTGTTTACGCTACCTGTTGCTTTCCTAGTTTTATTTCCTTTTTCTCTCTTCCAAAAAAGGAAAATAAAGGAGAGACCGCAACGTTTCTTTGAGTTCTTGATGACTTCTATCCTTCATTTCTTTTTCTTTTTCTTGACAGGTTCTTATCCATTTTCATCAGTAGAACTGACTCCTTGCACGCACACGCACATATCTCTATACTATTATGTGCACATAAAGTTTGTATGACAAGGCAAATAAATCCTCCCTGGAGACAAAAGCTAGCATTCAATTTCTTCTCTGTGTTCTATCAGACATCTTTGGCAGCTTTGGCTAGTTTTTTGGAGAATTCTTCGACAGCTGTTTTCGTGGATCTTGTTTCTGCTTTCATTTGCTTTAAAATAATGGTATTTTGGGATCTCAAATAAATGCTTGCCTTGAATTTGGCAGTGCTGCTTCTTGCGTACATATTATCTCAAAACTTCCTGAGTCAGCGACAGCCTTTGTAGTTAATTTCGCCCTTCCTACGAGGTTCAAATATCCCCTTTTTTTCTTGGTTTTCTAAGTCTTGGTGATGTTTTAGTTGGAAATTAAAAGGATTTCATTCAAGTCATAGGACTTTCCTTGGTGAAAATCATCTCTATGTTTGATTAAGAAACTTCAACATGGGGCTTTTGGATCTCTTGATTGTGTTGGAATTCTTGATTTGTACAGTAACTGTTTATAACAGTTACTGTTGGAATTAAAATTTGGGATTGCAACAGCAGAGAAAATTGAAGAGAAGAGATAATCTTTATTGAATTTGAAAATACCCATTATATAGGCTTACAGAAACATGAATTGTAATAAAAAACAAACTCTCAACAACCATGAGAGATTATTGGTAAACAATAGCAGATATTCAGCAAACAACTGAATTGAATTCTGCGTGGAAAAATAAATTCAAAATTCAAAAAGAACAGAACATTAAAATTGACTAAAAGACTATCTTCAAATCAGCATCTCTATCTTCAAGCAGCATCTCGATCTTCAAGGCAGCATCTCACACATAATTCTAACACTCCTCCTTGAGATTTGCTTTGAGCAAACCAAGACTCAACCTTAGAAATTCCAGCCGTGATCTTGGCAGAGCTTTGGTCATTAAGTCTGCCAGTTGCACATCAGTTGAACAATGAACAATTTTTATGAGTTGATTCTTCTCAGCTTCTCGTAAAGAATGAAATTTCACATTGATGTGCTTAGTCCTCCCATGCTGAACTGGATTTTGAGCAATAGCAATTGCAGACTTGTTGTCACAATAAAGCTCAGTTGGTGAGCTTTGATTTTGACCCAAATCAGCTAGAACTTTATTTAACCATATAGCTTGATTAGCAGCAGCAGCCATGGAGATATATTCAGCCTCAGCAGTTGATTGTGCCACCACCTCTTGTTTCTTTGCTTTCCAACAAATTGCACTTGAACCAAGAGTGAACACATACCCAGAAGTGTTCTTCATGTCATCAATACTACCTGCCCAATCACTGTCTGCATAACCTGTCAAGCTTACTCCTCCTGTTTTTGAGTACCAAATACCCAGATCACTTGTACCCCGTATATACTTCAACACTCGCTTAGCAACTCCCTTATGAATGTTGCTAGGTGAGCTCATAAACCTTGATAATAAACCTGCTGGGAACATTAAATCAGGTCTGGTTGGTGTTAAGTATAACAGGTTGCCAACCATACTTCTATATGCAGAGGGGTCTTCAAGCTTATCACCATCATGTTTTGAAATTTTCTCATTTTATGCTAATGGAGTTGCTGCTTCCTTGCATGATTCTAGTTTAAATTTCTTCAACACATCAATGGCATATTTCCTTTGGGATACAAAAATCCCAGTGTTGTTTTGTTGTATCTCCATTCCCAGAAAATAATTCATAGCACCCAAGTCACTCATTTCGAACACTTCTTGCATCTCCAGCTTGAATTTCGCTACCAACTTTGTATTGCTTCCAGTCACTAGCATATCATCAACATAGAGGGAAATTATCAGCTGCTGATTGTCATCCTCCTGTTTCAAATACAAAGTTGCTTCACTTTCACTCCTTTTGAATCCCAATTGAATCAAATAAGAATCAATCCTGCTGTACCAAGCCCTTGGTGCTTGTTTCAGCCCATAAAGTGCTTTGTGTAACTTGTACACTTTATGTTCTTCCCCTGCAAGTTCGAAACCATCTGGTTGTTGCACATAAATGTCCTCAAGAAGTATACCATTTAAAAATGCAGATTTTACATCTAAATGATATACATTCCAGCCCAATTGTCCTGCAAGAGCTAGAAGAAGTCGAATTGTATCATGCCTTGCAACAGGTGCAAAGGTATCACCATAATCAACTCCAGCTACTTGAGCAAATCCCTTTGCAACCAATCTTGCCTTGTGTTTGAACACTATTCCATCAGGATTGAACTTGGTTCTAAACACCCACTTCACACCAATCCTCTTTTTACCATTTGGCAGCTCTGTTAAAGTCCAAGTTCAATTTCTTTCAATGGAATTTATCTCGGCCTTCATGGCCTCAACCCAGGCTGGAAAAGCTGCAGCATCAGTGTAGGTTGTTGGCTTAGCATGCACTAAGTTGCATCTCTCATATACATCAGTCAATGATCTCACCTTACAGACTTCTGAATCTGTTTTATTTTCAATAAGCAATTCTTCTGCAGCTTCATCAACTGTTCTAGCTTCTTCATTCTAAAGCTATAACTCGTGGGACAACTTCATTAGACTCCCAATCCCAGCTGCATGTTTCATCAAAGTGCTCATCTCTACTAATTTGAATTTTAGCTTTATTCAAATTGTAGATTCTGTACCCCTTTGATTCTGCTGCATAACCAACAAGCACTCCTTTTTCAGCCACTTCATCAAGCTTTCCCTTTCTTTCAGCAGGCACCTGAAAATAGTAAAGAGAGCCAAACATTTTCAAATGTTTGACAGTGGGTTTGATTCCAGACCAAGCTTCCAGTGGTGTTTGGTTTTGAATAGATTTTGTAGGTAATCTATTTAGTAAATAAATTGAAGTATTAACAGTTTCAGCCCATAAGAATTTCGGCAATTTCTTCTCAAACAGCATGCACCTGGACATCTCCATTACTGTCCTGTTCTTCCTCTCAGAAACACCATTCTGTTGAGGAGAATATGGAACAGTCAATTGATGCACAATCCCTGCATCTTGACAGTAAGCTTTGAATTCCTTTGAAGTATACTCACCACCATTATCTGTTCTGAGCATCGTAATCTTCTCACCACTTTGAGTTTCAACCAAACTCTTAAACCTTTTGAATTCAGAAAAGGCTTGTGACTTGGTTTTTAAAAACTGAACCCAAGTCATTCTGCTATAGTCATCTATGAACAAGATAAAATAAACATTATTGTTCAAAGAAGCTATTCTCATTGGTCCACAAATATCAGAATGGACCAGCTGCAATTTCTTTACTGATCTGTATGATGAATTCTGTGGAAATGGTTTTCGGTGCTGTTTTCCAATTTCACAACCTTCACATACCTGTTTATTGTCACTAATTTCAGGCATCCCTTCCACTAAATCATTGTTATACAGCATCATCAATGACTTGTAATTGCAGTGACCAAACCTTTTATGCCAAACAATACTCTCATCAGTTTTGGCACTCAAGGCATGACCTTCCACAGCACTCAAGTTTAAATAAAAGCTATTACCTTCCATTTTGATTTTTGCAATAGCTAAATCCTGTGAATCAGTGATATAACAAAACACATCCCTAAAAGCCACTTCATATCCATTTCTCAGCATTTGTGCAACACTCAACAGGTTTTGATCTAATTCTGGAATATACAAGACATTGGAAATAACTTTCGTACCTCTTGTTGTTTGAACTGTCACAGTTCCTCTTCCTTTTGCCTCCACAATGTCTCCATTTCCCAGCTTAATCTTTGGTGTTATTGACCTGTCAATTGAAGAAAAAATTGACAGGAATTTTGACATGTGGCTAGTGCAGCCACTGTCAATTATCCATGTATCTCTTCTGCAGGTGTTATCAGCATAAATAGCCATGAACAAGTGCTCCTCATCATCTTTGCCTTCTTCAGAAACATTTGCATGTTGTTGAATTTCATGCTGAGGTTGTTTCCTTTTAATTCTGCAATACTTCTCACTGTGATCATTCTTTTTGCAGAAATCACAATGAAGAAGTGATTTTCCTTTGAACCAGCAATTAGTCTCAGCATGGTTTGTTCTTTTACAATAAGAACAAGGTGAAAAAATTTGTCTGTTAACAGGTACAATAGACTTATTTTTCGAGAGAATTTTTTTACCATTGTTGAAATCTTTCTTCTGAAAATTTCCAGTCTTTCTTCCTTTCTAGTTTGCTTGAAATGCACCTTCCATAACATCATCATCCCTCATTTGTACTCGTTGTACCTGAATATATAACTTGCTAATTAACTCTGCAATAGATAGAGTTTGCAAATCGCAAGACTCTTCTATTGCAGAGATTTTAGCCTCAAATTTTTCTGGAATTGACATCATAAGCTTCTCCACTATCTTATGATCTTCAAATGTCTCCCCAAGAAGTCTCATTTGGTTAACAATGTTCATCAATCTGCCAGAATAAGACTTGACAGTTTCATTGTCTTTCATCTTCATCAATTCAAATTCTCTCTTGAATGCAAGGAGTTTGACTGTTTTAACTCTGTTGCTGCCTTCAAATTCAACTTGGAGTTTATCCCAAATTTGCTTTGGTGTTTCCAAGTTCATAATTTTTGTAAAAATGTGATCTGCAAGTCCAGAGTGGAGACTGGTGATGGCCCTGTCTTTCTTCAGCTTTTCTTCTTCAAAGGCCTTCATCTGTGCAATGGTGGGATTTCCATGTAATTGTGGTGGATCAGCATCTGCTGCCACGACATTTCACAATCCTAGAGATCTTAAGAAGAATCTCATTTTCACAGCCCAGATGTGATAATGCTCACCATCAAAAACTGGAACAGATGAATGTGAGTGTGCAGACGAGGATGAAGAAGCCATGGATTTTTAGAACAAATAAATGTCATTGTTTTTACTCTCAATCTCTCGTGTTTTTCACTCAATCTCACGTGTTTGCACTAAAAAAACTCACTCTTTTTTTCACTCGCAAAATCACCCTTAGTCCCGTAGGAACTAAAGCTCTGATACCACTGTTGGAATTCTTGATTTGTTCAGTAACTGTTTATAACAGTTACTGTTGGAATTAAAATCTGGGATTGCAACAGCAGAGAAAATTGAAGAGAAGAGATAATCTTTATTGAATTTGAAAATGCCCATTATATAGGCTTACAGAAACATGAATTGTAATAAAAAACAAACTCTCAACAACCATGAGAGATTATTAGTAAACAATAGCAGATATTCAGCAAACAACTGAATTGAATTCTGCGTGGAAAAATAAATTCAAAATTCAAAAAGAACAGAACATTAAAATTGACTAAAAGACTATCTTCAAATCAGCATCTCTATCTTCAAGCAGCATCTCGATCTTCAAGGCAGCATCTCACACATAATTCTAACAGATTGCTTCATCGATTCCTGTCTTGAAAGTGCTTTTGATAACAGCAATTGGATCATATCTTGCTCTTGATCATGTTGATGTGTTAGGAGAAGATGCTAGAAAGCATGTAAATAATGTAAGCTTCTGTTGATGCTTGTATATAATTTGTCTACCAAGACAGCTCCCGAGAATTCAAACCCAGCTGTGAACTGCTGAATCACTTCCTACAATGTTGTTTGTTTGTGTTAACTGGTTGAGTTCTATGTTTTCAACCCAGCCCTTGTGTCCTCCAACCTTGCTGAAACTATTACATATGACAGCATGAAGAGGATGGGAGTCATATTTATGTGATTAATTTGAGTTATATCCTATGCTGTTCAATGTTCGATTATAGCAGCTGATTTTAATAATATGTGGTTGAATATACAGGTGGTTCATGCCATTCAATATTCTCATCACATTTGTCAATGGTTCCATACTTGGCTGGATTGTTGTCCAATTCACCAGACCTCCCTCACACCTGCATGGCCTCATCGTGGGTTGCTGTGCAGCAGGTAAACGCAAGTTTCATGCTATCTGGCCTATCCAGGTGCAGGTCTTCAAAGTTTCAATGTTTTAATGCCATATCCTAAGCCACAGGACACTTCCATGCTGATGTGAGCAGGGAATTTGGGGAATATGTTTCTTATCATGATCCCAGCAATCTGTAAAGAAAAAGGAAGCCCCTTTGGATCTCCTGATATCTGCGAGACACTTGGATTGGGTTATGTTTCGCTTTCAATGGCGGTAGGTGCTTGATAGTTACCTATCAGCTCGCATTGCAAACTATTTATGCCTGTATAGTATTAATCCCTACTGGTACAGGAAACATAATTTATCATGTTGTCTGACTTTGATGATTTAATTCTGGTATTGATCGTACTCAGATTGGAGCTATCTATCTATGGTCCTATGTGTTTAATATTGTGCGGGCATCTTCGGTCCCGAGCGATAAACAACTCGATAGGATCCATGTTGATGAATCTTCAATAGAAACACCCAAATCTGAACTGGGGAGTTGCAAGGAACCACTACTTGCTTCGGAGAAAGATGGGGTTGTGTTCCTGTACTGTATCATTTACTTCAGCCTTCTCGCTTTTTATTTACGACTATCTTACAAGGAAACTATAGATTGATCCCTGGAATCCCGTGGCAGATGGTAGTTCGCAGCGGATTGAAGCAAAAGATCATGGTGGTCTTCGGAAATATCAATTGGAAGTCGCTGTTTGCTCCTTCTACAATCGGAGCGGTATGAGCTTATCGCTTCACATTATCGTGCACGTTTTGAAGAATATTATCTGTGAATACACTTCTGGTTGAATCTGTATGGCAATTTGTAAAGCCATTTCCTGTTTCTTGGACTTGATTTTGGCCACCTTTGTTTTTGTTCCTCTCATTTGGATGGATGATTTGGAGGGGTTTGGTTTTACTTTCCATAGAGAGACAACCTGATGCGCATTGATCATTAATGGGATCACACCTTAGTCACCGTACATTTTCTTAGTTCTGGAAAGAATATTGATCCATAAACTTGTAGCTATACAAAATTGTATGTAGGTACCTCAATGTATTTATGATTTGACTACGCAACACTTGGTTATACGTTGACCTAATTCTCCATGCTCGTTTACTGGGCAGACTGTTGGGCTTATAATTGGAGTCATCCCACTGACCCGAAAACTAATGGTTGGCAATGATGCTCCTCTTCGTGTGATTCAAGACTCTGCTTCCTTGTTGGGGTATTTCACTGGCTATAAACATATATTACATTCAACTCTAGCTGTATTTTAACTTGCAACTAGTTGCTCCATTCATCTCCCTCCTTTCTTCTTTTCACTAAGCTTCTTAGTTTCCCCCCTTTGACTGTAGTGACGGTGCCATCCCAGCCCTCAACCTGATAATGGGGGCTAGCCTTCTGAAAGGTAAAATGACCTGTTGCAGATTTTTGTGGAACTGACTGTTCTGGTTGATTTCTAGAAGCTGTGATTGATCGAGATTGATTGATGTATGTTTGTTTCAGGCTTACGAGGGTCAGGGGTTCAGAAATCTGTGATTTTTGGCATCATAGCTGCTCGTTATATTGCCTTGCCCCTAATTGGCATTTTCATCGTCAGAGGAGCACTCCGGTTCGGTTTTATTCCTCGAGATCCCCTGTATCAGTTTATTCTCCTGCTTCAATTTGCAGTTCCACCTGCAATGAACATGGGTAATATACATTGATTCAATTTTCTGCATTGCTGCACCATCTCTCACAATATTCCCCACAATTATTGCCTAGCCCCCCCTCGTTGGTAATATATGCATGAGTTTCTTGTAGCTTGAGCATGAGATGCATGCTTCATTCAAGCATACTGCATCAGACCACTGAGCCGGCCAGTTACTGAAAACTGAAAGCTTTTCTTTGTTGCTCTGCAATTTTGGCAGGTACCATCACTCAGCTGTTTGGCGCAGGAGAGACTGAATGTTCGGTTATCATACTCTAGGCTTATGCCTTGGCTTCAATTTCACTCACTCTTTGGTCAACCTTCTTTATGTGGCTGTTGGCTTGATTGCCCTAGCATAATGCGTCATTTTTTGTATGAAAGAGAACTATTTTTTGTAGGTTACACACCAATACACAGGTTCATAGGTTTACTTGTAAATGGAAATGCTACCTTGCAAGTTGATCAAGAGAACATTGTTTTTGAAGATCTGTGCCATTTTTCAACAATCTGTAAAAATATTTTGTAGAAGTTTGTGGGTGTGTATAATGGATAATGGCACAAAAATATTTTGTAGAAGTGGAAGTAATGCACATGAAAAGTAAAACTTACTATGAGTTAGTTAGAAATGGCAAGCAATAATGGCATTGAATTGATTGATGAAGGTTCAACATTGAGCAATCATCCTAAAGACAAATAGATTTGATCAGTAGTATACTAGTATATGCTTGAGAGAAGCAAATAGATTTTCAGACAGATTTTCTTTTAGCTTGTCCTATGATCATCAAAACAAGGCTGCCCGTCCTAATCACAACATGGTGTTTCTTAGAGACGGTCCTTCTCCAGATCATCAAAGTAAGGATGTTCCATGGCTTTCTTTGCTGAGATACGCTTTGAAGGGTCATACTGCATCATTTGCTGCAAATACGAGCATTTGAACATAGTTACAGCATTGATCTGTGAAAACTATCAGAAACCATTCATTGTCGATGAACATGATGACTTACTGCTAGTAGATCCAGCCCATCCTTGTCCAAATTAGTTACAGCTGATGACAAACTCTGAGGTTTCCATTGGGGATACTCATGCCAGTTCATCAGGTTGCTTACTCCTGGCCACATTTCTTCATTTGGAGTACCTAATAACCTGCACAAGAGTTTCAAAACGTATGAAGAGAAATGCAATTGATAAAGAAAGACCAAAGCCCACTATCATTGTGCAAGATTCGTCTTGCCAAACCTGAAAATATGCAGGAGCTGTTGTAGTTCAGAGTCTCCAGGGAAGAGTGGTTGCTTTGTGGCCAGTTCAGCTAGAGTTGAGGCAAAACACAAACATTGAGCAATACGAGATTTGGCAGATTGGTGGACAAAATTAAGGACAAGTGAAAAGAACAAGGAAATCCATACCAAATATACAGCCAACAGACCATACATCCACTGCAGTTGAGTAATGGGTAGCCCCCAGAAGGACTTCAGGAGCTCTATACCACAAAGTCAATATCTGAAACGGAAATCCCACTTAATTAGCTCAACAAATTGAAATTGTAAGAGCATGAGAGAAGAATGGTGGTAGAAAGCATGCATTAATTTAATTTAATTACCTCATGGGTATACTTCTTAATAGGAAGTGTAAATGCTCGAGCTAGTCCAAGATCAGCTATTTTAAGCATCATTGTCTTGCGGTCCATCAACAGGTTATGAGGCTTAAGATCCCTGAGAGGATGAGAGATAAAGGGTTAGCATATATGATGATTAAAATGGCTATCGTAAATCAGAATTGTTAAGCAAAGAAAAAGAATAAAGGAAACCTGTGTAAGACTCCATGGCCATGGCAGAAAGCCACACCCTTGCACAACTGATACATCAAGCTCTGCATAACAATAAGGACCGTACAAATTTAGGATCAGATTAAAAAAGAAAAGAAGAAAAACCTCTCACACTAATAAGAAAGGGGTAATGTTGAATTTATACACCTTAACATTTTTGACAGGAATGTTCTCTCCTGTTTGGCGGAAGCTTCGGATAAATTTCTTGAGATCGGTGTCCATGTACTCAAAAACCAGATACAGAACTGTCTTGCCTTGTTTATTCTGCCCTTGTTTCACGTCCATCAAGCTATAAATTAATGACAACATTAATGCATAATTACATTATAAATTAAACTAAAAATAGAAGAGAAGATCGGGTCGGATCAAAATTATTTGTATAATTTAGAGCAATTCACACCAAGTTAAGTGATGATTTTCTTCTAGAAATCCACAATTGGGAAATGCAGGAAAAAACCCTAAATTGGAACGACAAATTGGAGGAATTGAGGGACACATCACAAAAATCCCCGAATTCAGTTATCTAAACCCTAAATTTACCGAATGATTAAAAAAACCCACAGGCCCAACCAACATAGATTGCTAGTAAACAGAAATGAAACACTCGCGAGGAAGTATATCGAAGAAAAGCAGAGAGAGAGAGAGAGAGAGAGAGCACCGGACGATGTGAGGGTCCCTGGAGAGCATACGCAAGATGGAGACTTCACGAAGAGTGGTGGGTGGGACTCCTTCATCGTCTTCATGGAGACGTGTCTTTTTGAGAGCAACTATCTTTCCAGTGGCTCTCTCCCTTGCTCTGTACACTTTACCGTACGTTCCCTCTCCTACTTTCTCTAGCTTCTCGAATGCATCCATCGCGGACACCACCGTGTTCGCTGCTGCTGCTGCGGTTACTCCTGCTGCAGCTGCCTTTTCCATTTTCAAACTTTTTCTATCTCTGCTTGTATGTTGAGAAAAAAAGTGTAACGGCAAAGAAACGAAAGGGACGAGAGATTTGTTTGCTTTTATAACCTCTTTCCTAGCTGCCTCGCAGGATCGTTTCCCAACGGAAACTTCTTTCGAATTTCAAAAACTGGGCGGCGCCCCTCTTGCACCACAGCACCATCTCCTTCTCCTCGGCCTTTTTTCCATGCTTGGATGGTCCAAGCCCGATATAGGCCCATACACAAATCAAAATGTTAAGCTTAAGCCCGATATAGGCCCATTCACAAATCAAAATGCTAAGCTTAACCCCTCAACTGCATGGAAGAAGCCGTAAACAGATTGTCTATTACGGCCTAGACCTCTCTCGCTGCAACTATATATAGCAGCTCAAGGAGGACCAGGCCATGAACAGCTATGCCCTCAGCGAACTCACTGCTGTTTCTTGCTTTGTAGACTCGGTTCAAGATGAATAGCGCGTGTTTTTGGTTGTTTTCATCAAGGTGTTTGCAAGTGGCGGTCAAGAGGTCTACCGTGACATCGTGGTCTCGTCGCAGATGAGCAGTCACAACAATGTTCTCAAGCTATTAGGTTGTTGTTTGGAGATCCCAGAAGGCCCGGCTCTAGTTTATGAATATGCAGAGAATGGGTGTCTGAATAGCCATATTCGAGATGGATCATTACCTTGGGGAACCAGATTGAAAATTGCCAAGGAAATTGCAAATGCCGTGACGTATCTCCATACTGCATTTCCTAGGCCCATCATCCACAGAGACATAAAACCTGAAAATATCTTCCTCAACAAGAATCAAGCTGCCAAGTTGGTCGATTTCTCTTGTTCCATATCAATTCCTGAAGGTAAATCGAAGGCTGGAGATGATCATCTTGTTGGGACGTGGTTTCTTGGACCCTGAGTATTTGATGACAAATTTTGTGACAGAGAAGACTGATGTCTTCAGCTTTGGGGTGCTGCTGCTCGTCCTTCTTACTGGACGAGCACCACTTCAAGGGGAAATCCATCTGATAGAGTATGTGGATCGGGTAAATGAAGCTGTGGATCCTATGATTAGGGGAAACGGGGGAGAAGCAATTGATCAGCAACAACTGGAAGCAGCCATTGAATTAGCCTTGAGATGCACCAGTGCTTCAGGAGAAGATAGGCCACTAATGATAGAAGTAGCAAAAGAACTCCAGCGAATTGAAAGGTCCGTCACTGCAGCTACATAGCTACAAATATTATCCGTACCACTAAAGTGCACGAATACTTCCAATCCAATTAGTTTTTTCCAACAATGCAATGTAATACTCAACAACGAACTTGTCGCCATTTAGATGAATTCCAAGTTCCCAACTGTTATTTTATTATCTGTATGAAAATGATCAGTCATGTGCTACTTCGTTAGAATGTATTTTCAAACAAACAGATTTCATATTTACTACTCTAATGTGATTCTTTAGGAATTCTTTGCGTAAATGATGTTACATGCTGAACCTCATTTACAAGTACTGGTTTCCATTTATGGTTTTATTCATGTTTCTTGGTAATCTGATGATACTTCTGCTGGTTCACTACCAACTTCATTGAAGAAGAGGAAGTACCGAAGACAAGTTCGGAAAAGTTAGAGAGTCTAGGTTGGAGTTTCCGTCGATTGGAGGAAACTCTCATTGACTCCGTGGAAAATTATCCCGAGACTGGACTCTTGGATCAAACAAACCTGGATAGACAGGTCAATTTGTCCCAAATTCCTGATATAGGTGTGACGATGTTTGGCCAAATAAAAGTGACTTGTCTGGACTGGGTTGATGATCCATGTTAACATATACGAGTAACATGATCCTCACTGAATTCTGTAATTCACGTTATTGCTTTGTTTTTCACAGATGACAGCTTTGATTGCTCTGCAATTATTGTAATTCCAATTTGAACATTATGTAGTTCCGAATCCAAGATTTTCTGGTGGCCTAAGGATCAGTATTGTCATTTGCTGACTATAATCCCCACTTCTGTTTTTGCACCAGAATTGCTTTTGTCTTTCTAAGACAGTAGCAGAGAATGAGGCATGGGTATATGCCATTGAAAAACAAATTTGGAAAAGCAGGTATGGAGAAGGAGAGATTGCGCTGGGTGTGCACCGAAGACAGGGACTTCGGAATCAAAAACAATGATCCTGATAGATCTTTAAAATTGAGTTTCGAACTTGCATCAGGCAAACCAGTCCGAGGGCCATCTACGTTTAATAGAAAACCAGAAGAAAATAGAAATCACCAGTGTATTTCTCCTTCTCATGTATCAATATCCGGGACCTTTTTCAAGGATATCACCACTGAGAGGTATAGAGGAAGGAGAGCAGGCTTAATTGATCAGACATATGGTAAATTTAACTCAACTATAGTTGTATTAAAGACATGGTGGGAAGAATTGATCTGATTGATTAGCCCTATCATTATCTTTTGGCATTTGTTGTGAGGCCTAATTAGAAGGCATTTCTAGGGATTAATTTGTTTCAAACATCTTTACAAATTCATGCGTTAAACGAGCACATTCGAGACTTGGGTGAGGTTTAACCCCCCAACTGAGTCTTGTAAAATCACATATTAACCCAACACGACCCGGCTTTAACAAAATTTCATCTTCGCCTCGTTATCCTCACACGGGAAAGTTACAGGTGGTTAAAGAAGAAAAGTTGGCTTATTACCTACAGTTCCAAATAAACAATAAGAAAAAAGGCACAAAATGTTCCAACGGGAGTACGTAATTGTCAAACCACGCAACAACAGTGGTAGCTCGAGGAAAAAGGTGTCCTCTTAAAGGGTTGTTAGGCCATTGGATGAGGTTGAGGACATCACCGAGAGAACCTCTGTCACAGAAGACATGACACTCAAAGCAGCTTTCAGAACATCCTGAGAGCACCCTGGTTTCACAATGTTTCTAACCTGCGAAATTGAAGCAAAAAACCAAACACATTTTAAATATCACACGCAGAAGTCGCTAATCATCATGCCTCGCAATTCCAATTAAGGAAACTGATGAATCCACATACAAACCTAATTAATTTATGTTTCAAGTTCTTTCATTTTATTTTCCTGGAACCCAATTGTAAAAAACTAATCCGATGTCATTCATAGGCTGAGCAAAGGAAATGACCACCCCTTTGCAAAGGGAAAGAAGATAATCCAAAATATTGAGAAAATATTTAAACGTGACACATAATTGAGAGAAAAGAAACTGAGCACCTTGTCTAGGTATTCCTGCAGTTTCTTGATCCGGCCCATGTAATCCTGATCTTCAACACAGAGAGATACAGCCTTAGAATCAGCACCGGGACCTTCAAATTGAAGGGGACCTGGATTTCTGTACAGATCCTCCATCAAAAATTTTCCTGCATTTACTCTCAGCAGCCTGCAATTGAACCGTGCTGAAAATTACTATTGCATGCTTCTCTGAGTTCACGTGGACTTTATGTAAGATATCACAATATCTATGAAGTTCCTACTTGGCTAATTCTCCTAGTATTTAAATAAAATGTACATTTAATGGAACATTAAAAAGAACTTACTCATATGCTTTGCCTTTCAAATCCACGGTAGCTGGATGAATAGCAGGTTTTCCAATTGAAGATGCACCAGGGCTTTGAGCCCAATGCTTCACTGTCATCATTGCCTACGATTTTACAGAATATAATCTAGATAAGCTATTATTCTGTATCACTGCAAGCATCATAAAGTAACCAAAAGTGGGATGCAATGCATGCGTCATGATTTTGCAAGGAAAAAGAAATCAAAAGACATCTGCCATGACAGGTAGAAACAGAATTAAAACTCAACTGTAATTGGAGCAGCACCACAACGCCACTTGTTCGATGGACTCTTTAGGTTAGATATAGTGGCCATGTAACCATTCAAACCAGCGGCTAAAATATGGTAGCAGATGTGCCCAAGAACCTATGAAAAATATCACTCAATGTTAAATAAAAATCCCTGTATTGTACTTAAAAAAGGTGAGAATACATATCAAACCTAATTGATAACATACATAGGCATAGTCACAATCAAATTTCGATGGTAAAGACCCTCGGGCCTGATAACCAAAAAAGTGGCATATAGCATTGAACTTCTTCCCCTTGTATGTCCCTTCTTTCTGCTCAAAACATCAGTAGAAGCCAAGTCAATTGCATCAAACATAAAAATCATTATACAGTTGAAGGAAACCAGCAATAGGGCCGTTCGGATTGAAAAAACTTGCAGGGCTATATAGCAACGGATCATGGATAATTACAATAAGGAGACTTGTAAGATCTCATACAATCATTTCATGAAAACGAAAATGTAAAATTATTTCAGCACCTGCCAGAAAGAAGTTAAGGATATAATAAAATCATATGGGCTAGGTAACCAACAATGATAAAAAAAAAAATGTCATCATACCTGCCGCCTGTTCATTTCTGCCTCCACAAGATGTGCTAAAAGTTTCTCCGTTTCAATCTACAGTAAAAACAAACAAAGATAAATCAATTTATCACTATTTTAAAATTTACTAGTTCCTTGTAATAAAAATTGCAAGCTCATTACCTGGGATAACTGTGCTGAGTCATCTGATTCAGGATGAAGCAGCAGCTGTGCCAATTAAAATATTAATATTTTTAGTCGGGTAAAATATTCATCAACTTAAAATTGATTGACACGTACTTGAAATACAAATCAGTAAGGGAAATTCAAACCTCTCTCTTAATAAAGGGTGGCAAAAATTCAAGTAAAGCAGAAGCCCATGGTGAAAGCTGTGATGAAATGCTGTCAGGAGCAACACCTTGCTTGAGTAAACTGTGTATTTCCTGAGAGGTACACATAATTTCAGTACTCCCTTACATGGGAAAAGAGAAGCCATCCCACATACACACAGGCACAGAAATATTAGGTATGCATTTGAACATGTGTATGGTTGTATTCTACGGACATGCACAGACTGTTTGGGACTGTGGTCTTAGGAACAACACACACATTCCCAAATGCGGCTAGGGAGGGGGATACAAAAGCAATTACCTTCAAGAGAGCATAGACCTCAGGAATGCTTTCTATGAGCCCCTCTGGCAGCAGAATGACTCCATGATTCTTGTCTGGAGCAATTAATCATGTCAGTTTGACAATAGTACAATTTATCATGGCCGTGATATACAACTTAGATTATCTCAAACCTTGCTCTGCTCGAGCTTGGACAGCATCACAAATTTTTTTGGTCAAGTCAAACAGAGTAAACTTCGATGCAGCCACCTCCTCACCAAGAATAACCTGAGATCAAGCATTGTTTACGAAAGAGAAAGCCAAGTGCATAAAAGTGTCATTTGAAGCACCAAAAAAAAAGGCAAATGCAAAACTAACCATATTTGGATGAGACTGAAGTGTGCATTCCAGAGCAACATGTGATGCCTTTCTGCCCATGAGCCGGATGAAATAATAATACTGGAAAAGGAAATAATATGGTAAAGGTTACACAAAGAAAGGAATAGTCCTACGTTCCTTTACCTTTTACCATCACAATTGTAATTACAAAGAAAAATATAATTTAATTTCAAGACAACATGCTACACTAACTAATTAATTTATATTTCTTAAGGTCGATTTCTGTTGAATGAACTTCAGAAAAGGAGACAATGACAGTGAATTCTTGACTGAAGGTTTGTGAGTCAAAAGGTTAGTGAATTTATTACCTTCTCTGCAGAGAGAGCATCGGTGCACACATTGCTGATGAGCTGGGAGTTAACCTGCCAGCAAGTAGTGTGAAGTTTTATTTTATTCAATCAATTCTTAAACATTCATTCACAACATAAAATTTTAACTAAATTAAGCAACCAAACACCTCAGTTTCCCCAAGGACAGAATCCAGCAGCACTGCCAGGTTAAGAAAATAAAAAACCAATGAAGGGTGATGTTTTCATCCTTAGATCATGAACCCAATCACTTTCATTGTATTGCACTGCTGACACTAAATGCAACAGAATTTCATACATTATCATACAAAAAAAATTCAATGAGCCAATGGCAGTAATTCTATTAAGTTATCCTTTGATATAAGCTACTTGATTCAACACAAACTTATAAAAATACAAAAAAATTAACGTAGGCAGCAGTAGCTCCTGCTTTAATTGACTTTGATACCACCTAAACCATCTTTTAGTTTTTTTGGTTTTTGTGATCCATTTAACTAGGAGCAGTAACTTCTTCAAGTGTCATTTGATCATACCTTGCATATTGTATCGAAACCAACATTGGTTTCTACAAATTGATTCTTGAGATCTCCATTTAAAGTAACAGGAACACCAACCACCTGCAAAATCCAAACACTATCTAGTAAATTGCAGGGGTTGGTAGCACAAAAATACGCTCAGGAAAAGATGCAAAGACTGCTAGGCATTCATGCATAAACTATTTGCCACTGGTGCTGATCCTATGTCAGAAGCATGCAGATATACCTTTGTTTGGCATTTTGCCTCAGCAAATGTTTCAGCAAGCTGAGCAGCATCTGTATTTGATGTAACTCCTTCAAAAGCAAATAGCTTCCGTAATTAGTAATTGCTGTAAAATTGCATATGCATCTCATTGCAAACACTAAAGCATCAAACTTACCTCCAATTATAACAAGGGCATCCAATTTCAAATCCTTGCATGCATTTAGTGCGGCCTTAACCTGTTCGGTTGTTCTTATTTGATCCTTTGTCCGTCCCAACAAATCATAACCACCTTGTCAAGCATAGCAAAATGACAAATTAGCCAAGTCTCGTCACCAAATGACAACCCAAGATCCCATCATCACATTCAGATGATATTAATACATACCTTGATTTTTGTAGGTCTCAAGAATTTCATCTGTAATTTCAAGTGTTTTCTGAGCAAATAAACCTTCAGAACCTCCTGGTGACAGATAAAGCATTCTAGTAGAAGTCATTTTCTTTGAAGAAAACACAACAGGCTAACAAGTACACGATATGTGTTCGTGAAAGAAGTGAAACTGCAACGGGACTGGGTAGAGATCCAAGAAAATTAAATCCAGAGATGAAAGGCATGGATGAGATGCTTATGCTTACCAAGAAATCCAAGTAACTTGCTTTTAGGATTATGGATTTTAAGCGCGTGTTGAAGACCCCATACAACATTATGTCCTCCAGGAGACTGTCTCCCACAGAAGAGTATTCCCACCCTGTCGAGAGACAATAAATACATCAGCCAAATATGAGCTTTT
Source organism: Salix brachista (assembly GCA_009078335.1). NCBI lineage: Eukaryota > Viridiplantae > Streptophyta > Magnoliopsida > Malpighiales > Salicaceae > Salix > Salix brachista. Next base: position 191,076 of record CM018573.1, on the reverse strand, counting down.
TAATTGCACACCCATTACAAGTCTTAACTTTTCACTGCATCCAATATCAGCGCACACTCACGGAAACACAAAAAAACAATGAGAAAGATCATTTGACTGGACACGCCATACATCAGGTCGCCGATTATAACATTGAGTTCAAAAAAGAGCCATAACAGAAACAGAAAGGGAAGGGGAAATGGATGGTTTAGAGTGAAAATAGAAAAGCGGGCAGACCTGACATCAGGATGGTCAGTTATAATCTGAGCATCAGGGACTTTAGCAGTTGCCCTGAGGAAGTGAGCCAAAGGCTGACCATAAGTGTGGGGAAAGGCTCGGCTTATGGCGTGGACATCAGCCGGGTCCGCACATGTGGTTGTATCCCCAAATTCTACCCTCACGGTAGTTCCCTGCAAAATGCACAGGTCCCATGCATATAAATACAAATCCAACTCATTAACTGTTCAACTCCTACTGTAATCAAAATAAATGGATATAATTATCAACTATATATATAATTCATCCAAACTAATAGCTAAAAGAATCAAAAAAATAATAATCTCTCTTTCTGCTTAAGCAGATCTACTAGCCGGCAGCAAAAAAGAAATAGATTAAGCCAGAAGATCAATCGAACATCGATTACATCGAAACAACAAAAAAATATAATAAATGCTATAAAAACGATACGTTAAGCGTTGTTTTAAAAACATAGAAGAGAAAGACTGGTGTGCAAGGCAGGGAGAGAGAGAGGGAGTAGGAGAGACCTGGAGACAGGGAGGGACTTCTGGCTGGTATAGAGATCGGAGTTTTTGAAGATCGGAAAGCTCTCTAGGGATGCCGAAATCGGAATCCATGCCTCTTTGCCCTTTCCTTCTTGTTGTTTGGTTGGTAAGGTGCAGGTAGTAGGAGTGCTGGCTGGGCGTTTTTTTTTTTTTTTTTGTTAAAAGGCCGTTTTTATAGGGAGGGAGGGAGGGAAAGGAAAAGAAGAGGACCGGGCGATACTACCAACTAAAAATAAAATCAGCACACCAGTTTTGGCCTCTTGTATTTTATAATTCAGACATCCGCCTTGCTTCCAGGGTTTATTACAATGCGCCCTCATGTATTTGCTCTACTAATATTATTTTTAATTGCCCTTCATTATCTAGAATTTCTTTTGCTTCCCCTCGTTCTTATCCCCCCCTCCTGTCTTCAACTTCTCACTGTTTTGATTGACGCCATGGATCCTTTCGCATCCCACACTATTTTTCCATTGAAGTGGATAAGCATTTGGGATAATGGTAATTATAGTGGTTCATCCACCGATATTATTCACCGTGAATATGCCAGGAGGATATTCTGGTAATCTCATAAGGAGCCCACCGGCTTCCCCTTTTTTGTTTGGTTCTGCTCGTGGGATCGCTCACCTAACACTCCTGTATTTTAAAAAATATATTTTTTATTTTAAATTAAATTGTCTTGGAGTTTTTATATTATTTTAATATATTAACATTAAAAATAATTTAAAATATCATTTTAATATGTTTATAAATAAAAACAACCTAAATCATACCATGTACTAAGTTTCTCTCCTCTCTTTTTGACATTGCAGTTTCTTCCGAGCGAAAAAAGATAAGGTTGGATTTGAATTTGTTCCCCCCACCAAGCAATGGGCCGCGATTTGGTGCCCCTGGTTTTCCTCACAAATGAATGTCAGCAATCGGAGGCACTGACGTTATCCATTAACCCGCCCCCTCGCATGGATCTGGAAGAAAGAGACAACCTTGGCAATGCAATGAGCGACATGTGGCTGGGAGCTGGCTAGGGTGCAGTCCACTCCGAGGATAGACGCCGACTTCAACCTATTTGAATGGGTGTTTATATACATATATATAATTCGTTTAATATAATGTTATAAATACATGGCCACTATAAATATCTAATTTTTTAATCTTGAATAATAATTAAAAAACAATATAATAAAAAGATGCCCCACCCGTAAATATCTACAATCAAATTATATGCTGACAAGACCTCCTCAATTTTGACTCTCCATGTTGGTCTTGTCGATGGAAAGATAATCCATAGCTGCTGCTTGTTATTATTGTTAAGATGAGAAATAAAGAGGGAACCTTAAAACACACCACTGCCATCCATGGTAAGGTCTCGTTATGACTGATCAAAGCCAACCATTCAGCATATCAAAGGCAGAGAGACAATGTTTCTGGAAAAATCAAAGATGAACATGATTGAGATTTCTAATTGTCAGCGAGCAGTTACATGGATGCTAGCTGCAAATGTCACAACCCTTGCACGTACAGTCGGTCACGCCATTCAGAAAATACTCACAAATTAACCCCATCCTTCTCTTTAAATGGCATATTAGGAGAATAATCGTCTTCGTCATCTTTCATCAGCAAGGTCTCGATCTCTCCGGTCCAGGAAGGCACCGAGGAGTCGTCGATGGACCCAGGAGATTCAAACCATCTCGGCCTAATGCCTTGACGTGGCCGGATCGGAGACTGGTTGCATGAACTGTGTAGCAGGGTCATGGAGCAGAAGATATTCGGGGAAGGTGCTGCCATCACCCGGCCAATAGAAACATGCTTAGTGGATAATCAGAGGCCTTCAACGTGGATTTTTCAGACAAGAAATGGACCGGGACGTGTTTTTTTTTCTATATTTTGATCAGGAAATGTGTGGTACAAGGTAAAATGAGGTGAAAACTAAATTAGAAGGTCTGACGTGCACGTGTTTAATCTTTCAAGAAGAGGAGTAAAGGGATAAAATTTAAAGTAAATGGAAAAACTGATAAAAGGTGGACGAAAATACTTTTTTGAAATTAAAAAAATAATCATATAGAAAGAAAATAAATTTTATATACTGAATTGAAAAAATGTGCAAATCCGATGTACTTATAATACAACTTTCGTAATTACAATTCTTATAATTACTATAACTGATTTGGAAAAACTACATAGCAATATAACATTCTATAAATTTTTAAGGTATGGAAAGCATTTCAAAATACGTTTTAAAAACTACTTAAAAAAAATATTTTTTATTTAAATTAAATATTTTTATATTTTTAAATTATTTTGATGGGCTGATAATAAAAATATTTTTAAAAAAATAAAAAATATTATTTTGATATATTTTTTTATAAAATAATACTTCAAAATGTAACTTCAATCACACTAACAAACTCTAAGAGTTTACTTGTCCACTTCACAAGTAAAATCTTAATAATAAACAAGATATATTTGTTGATTATATTTATGAAATAAAAAATGTCTCAACTTGATAAAAAAAAATACAAAATGAAGATTATTCAATACTTCACTTGTGAACCTATCTAAAACAATAATAATTAATATTTTATAAGATTTTATTTATAGTTTCCTCCAAAATTATCTTTCACTATGAACTAGTTCTAGTTTTTGACAAACGTCTGTTGTCGATTACGGTTAGAAATACACGAGTAAATTACAGGTTTATAGTTCATTAGGTATTTCTCATTGAGGAGTGAATAGTTACCTTAGGAAATGTAAAACGATAGCATTTGGCTTTTAGAGCATGTTTGAAAATACATTTCAAAAATATTTTTGAGAGTTTAAAAAAAAAAAATTATTTTTTGTTGCTTTTATATAATTTTGATATGTTGATATCAAAAATATTTTTAAAAAATTATTATTTTAATATATTTTAAATAAATAACATCTTTAAAAGATAACATTTATCACAAGGCAAAGCTATTTAGAATCAAGATGGTTGATAAGTCAAATTATTAACAAATTCTAATTTGACTTGAAAAATTACAATAATTTTGCTCATATATAATTAATTAATTATATGAAAAAATTAAAATATTAATTTAACAAACATAATTCAAATTCAATATAAATTAACTTTAAATTACACAATACAAGCACAAAGTCAAACAAACATAATCTCAAAATTAGAAACATCTCTAAATAAGTGAGAGGACTACGTCTTTTTCCTTAGATTATATTATAGAAGCTAATGTTAGGACTGAGTTTTTTGGTATCTTTCAAGGCTTATGAAGCTTTAGTGAACATTTACTTAATTGGGAATATTCTTTATTCTTATAGGGTTACACTTGTTATAACTAAAAATACAGGAGTCAAGTAGATGGACTAGAAGAGATCCTTATGGTAATCGAGTGTCCTAGGCTTTCCTCGAATCTATTTAACCCCCAGCTATCTATACTCATATGTTCTTCCTTGAAAGCTTTATTTCTTACTCTATTCTGTCTCTAGAACCATCTGTCTGTCTTAAAACAACCTATTATAAGGCCAATTGAGAGAAAAATCTTCTGACTCTCTCTCTCTCTCTCTTATGCTCCAGGTTAGGATCGTTCCCGCTCTACTCCAAGGTTCATATAGATATTAGCCATGAAGTCGATGGAGAGTGAACTGAAGATTGAAGAAGAAAGATTAGAGGTGAATTGAGGCTATGAGGTGAGGACTGGGGAAGAAAAGTTAGGATTTCCTTGGATTTCATAATTGAATTTGAGGTAGGGCAAAACAATTAGAGAATGTCATAGGGGGGCTTTTCAGTTTTAATTTAATCCAATAATATTTTTTTTAAGGCCAAAACGGCACAGACGGAGTGGTATCGGCCTGTTTCGGCTGGAGTTTGACTGAAAAATTCAAAATAGACTAGAATTTTATCTCGTTTTTTAATTAATACAAAACATTTCAATTGTTTTTGATCGAAACGAAATAAAACTGACACCCCTGTTCAAAAGGGCTTGGGAGGCCTTTGCACCTGGAATGTGAGACACCTCCTAATATTCAAAATTGATCTCCCGATAATTGGAGTTTTTGCTTTTTTATTTGTGTGGCGGACGTCACTAAGCAATATAGTTTGACATTTTCCTTCTTTTTTCCCCTTAAAAATTATAACTTGACCCTCTTGATTATTAGTATTTTAACTGAAATCCTCATTTTTATTTCATTTTATATATATATATATATATTTTTTTTATCTTGGCTCTTCTATAGATATTTTATTTGTTTCTAATTTCATCATTCAATTTTAATTTATCAAATATTATATTCTCCAATGTGATCCTTATTTTTTTTATTTCAAAAAATAATTTCTTGATTTTTTCTGTAAAAATTTGAGTGGTTTTCAATTTAAAGTGATGATATTATATGTTTTAAATCTAATCCTCATTATTTTGATTCTTTATCTTAGCTCTTTTGGAATAACTGTTATTCTTTTTAATTTCACTCTTTATTTACATAATTATTTTCACTTTTTATATAAATTTTAATCACGTTCTTTTTTTAAAAAACTGCCGTTTTATTAAATAAAATTTTTATTTAATTTTTTAATTAAATATCTAATTACCTTTGAAGTTTAAATTTTGATATTTAATTATGATGGAAAGCGGTTTGTATAATTTTCAATTGTTATTTTTTTAATTTTAATATTCATGATAATTTTTAAGATACTTTTGTATAATTAAGTTATTTTTTAATTTTATACTTCAATATATAATCTATTATGAATTAAAATTCATAGTTTGATTTAGGTCACAAGTTTAAGCAATTAATACAAGTTTATTCTTAATTTTTTTTTAAAAAAAAAACTAGACTCAACTAGTCACAAGTTTATTTTAACCCATTAGGAATTAAAATTCATAGTTATTCCAAATTAAATATCTAATAATTCAGGTCACATTTTAAAAAACTTAATACAATTTTTTTAAAAAAATATATAATTTGACTCAACTCGTCACAAGTTTAATATAACCATTATTTTTTCTACTCTATTCAGCACCTGAACATATTTTTTGGCAGCAATGCAATGCTGCAAAAAGTAGCACGCATGTATAACCTTCGCATCTAATAAAACGTAAATTTTATATTCATTGGGAGATTTTACTGGAAAGGGACCGAGATAACTGTTCCGTGAACTATATTAGCAAAGACCTCCTACGATCCTGGATTTGCCTCTTCTGAACCGCAAGGTCTGGGACTCCGAACCACAAGCCGTTCCTGTTCCAAAATTGAAAACAATAATCTATCTAAAACTCAGTTCACCTGGTGCAGGGACTACTTCCTACTGTTACCTTGGCGATCAATCACCGAGTCAAGGATGCTGAACCACAACAAGGTCTTTTGAGAGTATTGGCCCATGCTGCTTTTCGAAGCCAAAAAAACAAAAATGATAATCAGAAACTATTCCAGAAAATATTTACCCCTTTTTAGAGGACACGATACTACTAGCATATTCAATACACTAACTCGACACGGACACCATGACCTTTTTCGGACCAATTTCGTGTTCAACCGACCCAATTCAGAGATCCAGAACTCATCCTAACCTAAAGACAGTTGGGCAAATCATTAGAAAAACAGACAGCGTTACTTTGCCTTTTAATGAACTGAGAAAGAAAAAATCATCGGAGTTCGTCCGTACTCAAATGTAGAACGCAAAACTCTTGGGCCCCAGGTTAACCTGCCGCTGTGATGTATCTGGTGGCAGGAGCAATCCCTATACCTACAAGCTGCTAAAAAAGTGGTGATTTCAAGTCCAATAAAAACATCAATGGTGCCAAATAAATTTAGTGTATAGGGTGGACCTTTATAAACATGACTGCAATGCTTTAGTCTTTTGAGCACCACTGTCGAAGTATTTGTGGATCATGAAGTTAACTAATTGCCCTGACTAAAACCCTGCGTCTAAAAACCTAACCACAACCCAAAAGGAAAATCCCTGTCCAAAAACTAGACAGTTAGAGAAAATCCATATTAGTCCATGCATCAACGAACTTCTCAGGGGAATATACATACATGCATTTGGTACAATGGACATAACACTGCTCTTAAATCAAGTGCCGAGGTAAACTAGCAGTTTCATGAAACTCTTAACACAACCTAGTGTTAACATAATATACAACAACATAATATACAACTATTTTACCAACCCAAGCTTGAATATACTGAGCACAGATTATCTAAGAGCCTAATAAGGCACCATGCATCTCAATACAAGTTTAAAGTGATATTAGTCATGAGAGCAGTCAGATGCGTAAAATGCTGCGGTTTTGGCCAGGTCCCAACTCTAGCAAGCAGTTTGGTTAGTCACAATTGCTCTTGGTACTTCAGGACTTCAACATCCTATACTACTCTGGATATTGGGCCAGCCTCAAGTTAACACCATCGATCAACATGACAGGCATCAAATCCATGCCAACAAAAACAAAATACCAAAACCCAGCACCTTCCTAAATGATCTAAATATAACCCCAGTTCCTTGAACCCATCACAATGGCCTTCTACTATATGAAAACCAAAACCTGTTTTTTTTACTTCAGATTATGGAAAAGACTTTAGCAGGACAACAAGATCCATACAAGGACATTCATTCACCAATGCTCTAAAACACAGTATTCCAAAGCTTTCTTTAATCAGCTACAAATTCCATCCAATTGACAAGTGCTTAACTCTAACTAAAATCACAACCATGGATTTTCATCAGCAGATGACAAGCCCAGCATAACAATCAAATATATTGAACTTATTTATCTGGCCAGAAACCTCCCAGGGATTTCTTATTTTAATGCTAAAACAATTGTATTCCCCACACCCAAGTTCTCAGCAGCCTAAATAGAAGGTGCAGAGAAGCCGTTACAGCATGATGTGTGTTGTAGTAAAAAGTATCTTTACTATAGAATAAGCCTATTGCATGTTTATGCACAAAAACAATTAGCATGTCAAACGGAGGAGCTGGTCGATAATAAACAACATACAGCAAGTAATTTGAGCTAATGCTAACAAACCCAAGGTAACCACTCAAGTATATCCATAATATACCAGGTTCATACACATGCTGAGAGAAATCTGAAAAAAATCACTTTTGGAATTGCCAGTAAAGTTAATATGCAAACTAAGCTCACAGTTTTACAATTCAATTCAGAGCAAACCCAATACCAAATGATAGATAACCATAAACAACACAAAATCCATCAAACAAATTTAACAGCAAGATGAATTAGCACTAAACTATTAACTTTAAACTGACATAATCACCAGCATAACCAAGGGAGCAGCTATTATAGTTCGAATCCTTGACAGGGACACCACAAAGAGTCAAATATTAAAAGTAAAAAAAAATGAAAACCAAACATCAGAGCCTAGAATCGTTACCAATAGGAGAAAAATGCTTAGTCCAACCAAAACAACACTCTCCATCTTCAAATTACTGCGTCTCCTCCCTCTCTCTATTCCATTGCTCAATCCTAGCCCTTCGTTCCTCACTGCCCTCCCTAACTGGACTCCCATGTCTTTTTCTTCCCCCGTCTCTGTCATACTTGTCATTCCTCCTCCCACTTCCACGATAATCACGGTCTCTGTCTCGATCCCTGTCTCTGTCCCTGTAATCCCTCTCACGCCTATCATAATCCTTCTCCCTCCTCCTCGGACTCACACTCCTACTCCTACTCCTACTAATCCTATATCCCCGATATCTCCCAAACAACTTTCTCCGCAAATCCCTTCCAATCAGCTTCACGTGCATAAAATTACAATAACCGCCACGGTTGCAGTTATTCTCCTCAAACTGCCTGCAGGTAGCTTCACGAAAATCAGTGACAGGAGAGAAGTCAGCAATGATTGGGCGACCAGAGTAAAACCGTCCTTGAAGAGCTTGCAAAGCGGCGGCAGCTTGGTCTTCCTCCTTGAACTGAACATAGACGTTACCGATCATGTGATCGGCGAGATTATCACAAACATTGAGGCTCTCGATCTCGCCAAATTTGTCGAGTTCTTCGAAAATATCCTCATAGAATTCTTCAAAATGCTCCTGGATCTTTTGCGGGTCAAGTGGCTGACCTTGAGCATCAATGCCTGGAGTAATCATGTCCGGACGCTGGTACATGTTGGATAATAAGAGAGTGGGAGAGATGGTGGGGCGATTGTGGAGGCGAGAGCAGCGATCGCCATGACGGCATGCGCCAATCTTGAAGTAGAAAGGACAATTAACTCGGTCTTTCTCAGTGCCGAAGATTGAAGCTAAGTGCTCTGCCATGGTTTTGTATTTGTTAGTTAGGGCTTGAAGGAAAGGAGATAGCCCTAGTTCATGAAAAACAAAAACGAAAACGAAAACCTCAATCTTGGAGATTGAGAGAATTTATCGGACTCGCTGTCGTCTCTGACTTGGGCTGTGGAAGGTTCCAGTCTCTCTGTCTCTGTGAGAGGATTGGACGTACCATTAATAAATGAGCGTGAGCGTGCAAATCACCACCGTAAAAATGTATTTACTTGTATTTTTTAATTTTAAATTAAAAAAAATTGTTTTTAATAATAAATTTTTAAAAAAAATATTCGTAAATATATCAAAATAATATTTCTTATTTTTATTAAAATTATATCTTTATAATATTTTAATCTAAAAATATTTAAAAAATTAATTTAAAATAAAAAAAATGTTTTTATATAAACAAAAACAAATAGATTGTAAATGTTTATTCACTCCTCCTATAATCTCACACACACACACACACACACACATATATATATATGCATTTATGGGATTTTTATTTACAGTAAAGTAAATTTATCAGTTAAAAGAGGTTAGCTTGATTTATATATTTTTTTATTTGATGAGTTAAAATCATGAGATTATCATATATATAAATTTTAAAAAGTAAATAAAATTCAATCCATTATAAAATGTCATCGACTTTTAGATTATACACTTGGTTAGTATTCCAAAAAAATCACTGTGCAAGAAGATGAAAAGAAAGAAAATAAGAATAAATGTGTGGCAGGAATCTTTATTATTTTATATTAGAAAACATATATTATTATACCCTTTAATGGTTACAAAAAAAACTTAGGGTGTGTTTGACATTGCTTTTGCTTTTGCGATTGAGGTTGAAAAAAATTAGTTTAAAAAAAAGCGCTTTTACTGCGGTGCAAAATAAGCTGTGAAGTGTTTGGTTAAAACTGTGGTTGAGTTGGAGGTTGAAAAAAAAGCAGTTTTAGGTGTTTGGTTACCAATCTTTTCATATTGCTTTTAACTTGTAAAATTACTTTAAAGGGCATAGATATATAAAGATATCTTTTTATATATATTTATATCATATTAATAATCATAATTTTATAATGTAAGAAATAATTCAAGTAAAATGGATACTTCTTTTTAGTCTCCCATCAAATTATTTGTAATTCCATCACAAACTAAATTCGTACGTGAAGGCCTCTGCGATCCCTAATTATTTGATCGAGGATCAACATCTGATAACATATCATCTAAAATAAAATTAAGATTGCGAGACAAAATTATATTGTGATATCTTATAATATATTTATTTATATTTTAATTAAGTTTTTAGATTTTTATATTATTATTTTAATATTTTAAAAAATATATTATTATTATTTTTATAATATAATTATTTTATTATTTTAATATTAAAAACTATTAATATTTTAATATTATTATCTTTTAATATTTGGACCCATTTGCTTCGTCTCCCATCTTCTCCACCCATTTGCTTCGTCTCCCATCTTCTTTGAAAGCTCTCCCCCCCAAACCCATTTGCTTTGTCTCCCATCTTCTCCACTCATTTGCTACGTCTCCCATATGGAAGCTCTCAACTTCACCATCTTCCTAACCCACTCACCCACCTCTGTTTTCGTGACCCTCTGGTTATAATCCTCCTCGAATCTCTTCCATATCCTCCTTCTACATCGAAAAACAAAAATCACCGTTCACTAATCAACCTTGGGAAACTGGTTCGCTCCGGTTCAAATCCATCTTTTGGGAGGAGGCGCACAGAAGGGATATTGATAGTGAGGATGTTTTTGGGTTTTTATTTTCAACGGTAATTTTTTTCTTTGAAATATTGAATCGTCGTTTGTTATTATGTGTTTGCAACATTGAATCGTCAGAAAAAAGCATGTATTAGCTGCTTCTGTTGAAACGCCGATTGCATCAAAAATTTGCGTGGGACCCGCCATGTGTACCTGTATTACAAAACCAAACAGTAAATTATGGTGCGATTTGACAATCCAGGTCGCACCAAACATGCACTTAAACCTATGATAAATCGAAAATTACAGAGAGAAAACCTCTGCCAGCCACGAAAAAAAGTACAAAGCAAACAGGGTTCCATCTCAAGGGCTGAGAATATTTCTCACATTTGGTTATCAAACCCAACACTGCTGCGATTCAAAATGTTTTTTTTTTCTTTTTCTAGCAAGTAAAAATTCTTTAATTTGCTCGTTCGATTCCAGAGCAAAGCGAGGCTTAGAAGGAGGTGATTCTAAGGTAAATATTACTTTAGTCATGCAAATATGTGAAAAGGAGGTGATTCTTAAGGGATTGCTGTCCAGTGGCCTCTCCTTGCCCTGCAAAATCACCTCGATTGCTGTCAACTCCAGCCACCCTTTTTATCGAAAAAACAGGTGGGGTGGAATGAATAGTTTCCTGGATAGTGATGCGAAGACCGACCCCTCCCGCAAAAATAAACAGTACATTTCATATGAATAGCACGGTAGTGCTGTGCTAATCAATAATTGCAGTGTCACTGTCTCACCACAAAGTCTCTAGATGTTATTTGGGATCGTACGCCACTGGAAGAAATGGATCAGGCTTCAGAGATAAAAGCTGATCCTGAGAACATGCGCAGCAACCCACTAAAAGGAGAGTAAAATGTCCATTCGATGATTACCTAGGGAGACTGCGCAGAGGAAAATTCCTTAGTGTCCATTCTATGACTACCTAGGGAGACTGCGCAGAGGAAAATTCCTTAGTGGGTCGATGACTACCTAGGGAGACTGCGCAGAGGAAAATTCCTTAGTGGGTTCTCCCTTAAGAGGTCTGTTTCCCTGCTTGTTGAAGATCAAGAAAACCAATTAGTTCTCACTCAAAAAAATATATCCTCCATAAACCCATAAATAACATCCTTGAAGCACGTACTTCTTGATGTCTAGGCTGTCCCCCTGTCTAAACTTCAATGTCGAAGACTTGCCATCGCGATCATGTGCTCTAACCATTCTGATAAGATATGATAACAGATTATTAACAGAACAAGGAGACTAACACATCAACAAGCACTGTGTAGTGTGCATGGTGGATACTCAAGAATTGATGTAATCTCCCTGATAAAATTATATCCGTCAATTAGAGATGGCCATTTTCAACTTAGAAAAATGGTATTGCTTACTTCGAACATTCCTCGTCAACAAACACTTCAATGGAGGCACTTGCAGTTACCCCTCCAGTTCTAGTCCCGGGTCTCTGCGGAATCTGAGAGAAATATTCTCAAAGTTAAATGCCTGTTGAAAGGGGATTTCGATGAAAATTCGTAGTGAAAAAGCTCTTTTAAAAGATAAACCCACCTCGTATGTTGTCCATTTGGTAGGCACTGCACTATTTTCTTTGTTTCTTTCTCCTCGAGCTCCAAGAGTGCTCCAAGGATTCAACTCTGGTTTGGCCTTGCCTGCTTGATGTCCTGGCATGGTATCAATGTTTGTTTTGTCTTTGAAAATAGAAAGGGGGATCTTCTGAGTCCTAGAAAACGGAATCAGAAAAGCGTGTTACAAATTAGAGCAGAAATTCACGTGATAATGCAGGTCGAGTTTGCTAAGTAAATCAACATATCAATAGGCATGTTCAAGTATTAACACTTGCATACATCAACTTGCGGCATTGTTTTACATGGTTAGGAGAGATAAATCATGGCACGGATTCTTTAATTGATGTAAAAAAATGTAGCATAAACTGTTTGAAATGCAAGTCAATAAATATATATTGCTCCTTCACAGTGGAAAGATTTGTAACAGACTTTCTATAGATGTTTTATATCGAATCAACCCAGAAAGCCATGCAAAAAGGGACCACAGTGGAACCTGTGCACTGTTTCTAAATGAACCATGCAAAATAACCAAGTATTAGAGCTAAATGCATGCAGACCAGGAAGATCAATTTCATTTTTTCTGCTTCTGAAGGAAAATCCTAGAATGGAAAGGGAATGGAAGATAGGAAATAGGAAATAAAAGAAAAGTAAGAACTGTAAATTCAAATGCTTGCCTGTCTGGCTTCATTTGTTTACTTGCAAGTTCGGATCTCTCCATATTTCGCCTCCCTGCAATATTAGGTGAGTTGTTGGCAACAAATTCAAAACAGCAGATTAGAGCAGTAGAAACTTACGGCTATCTGCGCTGGACAAGACAGTTCCAAAGCTTCGGACTGGTAAGTCACTTTCTCCACAGTCATCCTAAGAAGAAACAAAAAGATAGATGGAATTATAAACTACTTCCATTTGTTTGATCATGTATTGACTAGACGAGATAGTTTACAAAAGTTGCATACCTCCACAATTTTTGGCTTTCTCATTGATCTAATAAGAAACTTCCTGTAGGCATCCTTCAATTTTTCTATTGGTTGAGCATCCCTGTAAAAGTAGATGCTCATTTAAAAACAAAATTTAATTGTACAAACAAGGCTATCTTTGCATAATAAACACTAACGAATCCATATTCAAACACTAAAGAAATGCCCTTTGCAGAGCTGACATATCAGCTCTCAAAAAAGTTTGGCTGGTGATAATGAACAAAAGGTAAGATCGTGCCCTCAACATCCAGCACGCAGAACTTTTCCACGTATTAAAACAAAATAACATGATTCTCGTTCAAAAGTCTACTTGTCATTGTTTGCAAACACATGTCCAAACACCTTAAGAGCTCTCAATCTATCAAGCATCAGAACAGTGAATTGATTTAAATGCTGCTAAAGTGGAACAAATATTAACAGAGTTCCCTCCCGGTAACTTCAGCTACAGAACAGAGTTTCGTTCTGATCGTGAAGCATCAGCTCTGAGTTGTGAGGGAGTGGTATAAATCCATGTCAAAACTTTATATAAATAATAATGCCCTTGAGAAATCAAACCAACCCTGCCGTATAGAATTAAAGTATTGGAGAGAGACTTGCCTAGATATCCCAAGATTGAAAGTGTCATTTGCAATTTTCATCTTAGACTTGGATTCCATATGCAAAGCATACGCAAGGTAATAGGCAGATTGTGACTTGCCAATTTCATTCGCATCAAGAAAACTGTAAATGACTTCTGCATCGACACAGTTTTCAGCCTGACAGAAAAGAGAAGCACCCTTTTCATCACTACAAAGATCTCCCAAAAAATAATTAAAGCTCAGGTAACTAGTGAACAGAATAGAGAAAGAAAAGTAAGAACCCACGTATTCTAACCAGACTTTGAGGAAACGGGGATCATCCTTGTACAGGTCGGAATGCCAAAAGGCACGCACACATTGTTCGTATATGAGTATGAGGCCTGAGCTGTCTCCTCCTTGTGGGAATGCCTCTTGGACCCATTTTATACACCTTCAAAACTCACCCTCAGTTTTACTACTTTGATATTATTTTTCCAATCATGAGAATTATTGATAACAAATCAAGTGGAATTAAGAATAAAAAATAAAAGAGCATGATTCTCGCATGAATTTATGTTCATAAACTATTGATGATACGAGGAAGGAGAGTACTCACTCGATCCATGGCAAGAGAGGGTCATCCCCTTCGTACTCATCAATAGCTTGGATCAACTTCCTACACCCAATATATGAAAGAGTAAGAACAGCACAAAATTAGGGGAAAAAACGAATATATAGAAAAGAATGATGAAGGACCTTCGGGTATCGAGGAGAGATTTCTTGAGTTGAAGATCTGATGAGTGGGATTTGAGGGCTTGATTCAAGAGGCCAACATTGCGGCCTCTTTTCAAAGGTCTTACATTTTCTTTGAACAGTTCCCACTCGTTACCAGTCTCTTGTTTTGATGCGAGAAACTCCGTCTCTGGATCCATCTTCTCCTCGGTGGTTTCTTCTTCTTTTTGAATCTTGAGAGAGAGATTGCAACTGTGATTGTGATTGGAATAAAAAACTAGCCGTTAGTTATATAAAGTGATTTGGGGTGTGGAAATCTGTGCCTTTCCTTCCTTCAAGTGGGCCACTACCATTTTAAACAATGGCTCCGGTCCGTTTCTTGTTTGGAAACATTAGCATGGGAAGCAGAGATTATGTGGGCTTGGGCCGCTCATATAAGCGCCGGTGGATCTGCGACTGCAAAAACTGAAAGGAGCGATTGTATGGGCTGGTGGGGCACGCATCTTTTTGACAGGGGACACCAAGATAGGTTAACATCCAAGGTTTAAGCTTTAATAAACTATTAAAAAATAATATTTTCCTACAAGCACTAAAAATGATCTGAGAGTTTATCAGAGAGAATAATTTTGATAATTATTTAGATCTCATTTATGAAAAGTGTTGAAAAAATTTCGAAAGAAACTTGTAGCGGTAAAACAAAGGCTCGAGTCTATTTCTAATAAAACAACGAAAGCCATCTCGAAATGCCCAAAGAAATCTGCACCGTTCATATGCTAGCCGAAGCAAATCCACACCGCTGGTTGAAGTAAAAGGAGACACCCTTATTAATAACCACGAGAGTGGTGGTGGAGGAGGACTGTCATGCCAGGGAAGGGAGGCTGTTTTGGTAAATTCAATTATCAAAACCTATCGGTGCCCTAGCCCGACCCCATGAAATTACACTCATACCCTTAATCAAGAAATCATTCATAGGGAACATAGCATATTGAAGAAGAGGCCAAAGTGAGGTGGACAAGGACTTGCTGTGTTTGCTTCTGATTGCCAGAGAAGAGGAAAGAGGGAGAAGAAAAGGATGGCATCTTTGTCCTTGATCCTGTCTCCATCTAATTTCTCATCAAGATCTGATGTTTTTGGCAACAAACTGTTCAACGGAAGATCTCTTGCTATGAAGGGTACCGGGAGGGAGTGGTACGGCAGCAAGAGGGTTGTGAAAGAGGCGAGGGTGAAGGCAAATATGGGAGGGGGAGGAGGAGGAGGAGTGGCAAAGTACAAAGGGACCCAGATGAGAGAGAAGCAACTGACAGAGATGATAGAGACGAAAGTCGTAGAAGCAAAGGAAGTATGCGAGGGAGACGAGACATCAGACGAGTGCAAGGTGGCGTGGGACGAGGTGGAGGAGGTGAGCCAAGCGAAGGCTGATTTCAGGCGCAGGCTGGAGAAACAGGATCCTCTCGAGTACTATTGTCAAGACAATCCTGAAATCGACGAGTGTCGTGTCTATGAAGATTGACTTTGCGTCTAGAGAAGCAGGATCTTCTCTCTATCTTCAAGTGGCTTTAATAGGTGTACTGGTGTTCTGCTTCCCCTGATCCCCTCCCTGTAAATCCCCCTCCCCGCCGCTGGTAATGCCAAGGCATCCAGGAAATTTTTAATTTTATCTATTGAACTGTATGTTATCTTTTGTTGTTTATGAGGATAATTTTAATTAATAAATTCCAAGTACTTGATCATGATGATGCGACCTTTGCCTAACAGAAAAAAGCACCACTGCAATCCCGCTAATATATATTTATATAGATTCATCACATCGACAGATAGATTGTATTCCCCCACCATAACCAGGATAAGGGCACGCATGGAATTAAAAGTGCAGTGCATCCTTCAGCTTTGCCTCTGAAGGGAGACGCTTTTGATGGCAAGCAGCTGGTTGCTCGTGGTATCAACCACAAGAAATGAAATCAGCCATTGCTTGAAGCAATCTTACTGCCAGAAAGGAGCATCTTGTTACTCGAGGAGCAGATGAATCCATCCACCTTCAAGCAATTGAGACAACTTATCAATCGAGGCTGCTAAATTCCTCATGCAAGTAGCAAACTCCGTGCTACAAAGTGGCCCTCCACATTTCTTCCATAGAACTGACGAAGGGGAGCTTGGCCAAAGCCTTCTCTAAGCTCACTGGGCAAATCCTCTTCTCAACATAATATAAAAAAGAGCTCGCTCAAGTCAACCAACACTACAAAGAAAACAAAAACAAATGAACAAGAATTGTATGCAAAACTGGAATTTGACCATTTAAACAAAAGAGACATGTTAAATTTATTAAATAAACACAAATTGATTATTTATAAGTACATTGAATATTTGTTATCGCAAGTGATGTCATTTTGAAATTATATGTTTTCATTATGATCATGATCTTCAAGCTGTCCTGAGATGTTTTTCTGTGTTTTGTTTTTTTTCAAAGCGAATATTAATGCATAGCTCTGCATCGTCTCCCAGTCTCGTATCAAGCCTGGGCAGTTGGATCGAAACTACCCCCATTTGAATGCCATGTTCCCAGATTTTCAATGGCGTGGTTCTGATGGGCACTTCTATCCAACTGAAGCTGTGGAAGAGGGGGTCTGCTGTAGCTAAGGGTGGGATGTGGGTGATTCGTGTTTTGGTTGAAAAACATCCAAAAAAATGTTTTTTGGTTAATTGAGGTTAAACTTGAAGTTTTATCTGGGTTTCACATCTATAAAAACCACCGTGGTTGACCTCTAACCAAATATTTTGTTTCTGCAGTTAGTCCCAACCATAAAAATTATCACAAAACCAAACACCTACTAAATTTAAAACAAGTAATATTTTTAAAAATAACTCTTGACATGCCGTGGGATGGATGCATCTAGTTTACCATCATCGTTGTGTGGGTTTTTTTTTATATATAATTTATAGTTAATTACTTTATCAGGTTCTTTGTATGTGAAGAGTTCTATGCCAGAGTAAGTTTTGTTTGGTTCGTAACTCCCAAACACAAGTCCGGCGCAACAGCAAATGCACCGGCTTGTCCCACCGGCACACAAAAGTCCAGGACAATGTTTTCCTCGTTGCAGACAAACTGAGGTCTCGGAGCCACATTTCCATTATCCACGTGCTCAGTAGTGTACAAGGACGCTTTGGTCTTTCGACTTTCGGAGCACCGAGCAAGGGTGTGGTGTCGGTGTGCTATCTAAATTATATAATTTAAAAGTGTTTATTAATTAATATTCATCATTGTTTTGTATGGATTTCACTGCAAATCTTCTCTTTAAATTTTAGTTCAAAAAATTATAACTGTTTGAAAACCACTACAGCATCTCTCTCTCACAAAAAGCTTCAATCCATCTTTCTCAAACTTTTATAGACTATTTTAGATTTTACACTCGGGGAGTTATGCTGGCCGGGCATCATGTGATGCCTATTACAATTAAACAAATTTCTACTATTTTTTTATTGTCAAATGATAATATTAAATCGTATTTATCACAATAATTAACAACAATTACAATAAAAATAAAAATAAAAATCGGGGCAATAATTATGGCATCCCACGGTGATATCAATAACTCACTATCTATCATTAAATATGCATTTTATAATATGATGAAATGTGCTCTTGTAAAAACATTTTTTAAAATATTTTTTATTCAAAATATATTAAAATAATATTTTTTAGAAAAAATATTTTTGATATTAAGGATACTAAAATAATGATTAATGGAAACCGAAAAAAAAATAAAAATAAAAAATAAATAAGAATTTAAAAAAAAATTTAACAATCACTTTTCAAATACATTGTAAAACGGTCACCAAATCATTTCATGTCACAATGAGATTATAAGTAAAGATTACAAGAAAAGGTAAAATTACATTAACGTGTTACTGAAGAGAATTACACCATAAACTAAACTGTTGTTAAGAAAAGAAGATGAAGAAACAAACTAGTCCGTGTGATGGGAGGTGAAAATGCACCGAAAAAACACGAAAGTGGTTTATACGCAGCGGGAGTCATAGAATCCGACCCTATGCATCGTACCTTAAATACAGCTGGTTTGCACTTGTTACTATGTCCGGACGATAGAATCACCACTCACTGTCTCTTTTATTGTACTACCTTGACTACAGTAACAGTACGCACGCACGTATTATTATGTTAATCAATTTAGGTCCATCAAAACAAATTATTTCAGTATTTTCTAGAGTTAAAACAAGTTAATCTGTTTTTTTTAACCTAGCTTAGGGAAGTCACGGGTCAACTCCCCATGCCAACCCGGGCTCAGCAACCTTTTTCCCTGCAAATGACCATCACATTGCTCACAAGTTGATCAGAATTTTCCACCCATCCCTACCCCACCAGCACAGCACGCCACAGTATTAGATGCGAGCTGCTCACAGGCGACGGGATTGTACAAGTCAAGGGCACCCAATCTAAGGTTGTTTGGGTCATTTCAACCTGAAGACCTGAAATAAATCACCATTATTGAAATTTATAAGGAGTGTGAGGGCAAATTCAGATGAAGAAGCAGCCGCAGGATCTGGGAGCTTTTCTTTCGTCTGCCTGTGGATGCGGTGTTTGAAAAATAAAGAATAAGGGCGGCATTAACGTGACTCCAAAGACACCAAGGACCACGCGGTGTCGCCTGTGTAATTTGCTGCCGATCTCTTGACCCCATTCTGGCACGGTCAACTGCTGATCCATCCTCTAACGTAAGAAAATAATAATTTTATTTTCCCTTTTCCCACTATTTGAATTTGATTTTAGCACCGCAGTTGGGCGCTATTGCAGTCAAAACTCTCTGGTTGGAAGTTCCGTGGAAGACACTATTTTAGGAATGGACTCTAGGGTTTTAAAATGAAATAATAGTATGAGAGCGAAGGCAATTAATGTGTGTGACTGATCACTAACAATCCAGGGCTGCGTTGGAGATAACTCAATTCCTGCAAGTAGTCGTCCATAATTTATAATCTCCCACGATTAATTAACTAAAAAAATAGGAAATCAAATAGCTAAACTTTGTCGACCACTGCAGTAAAAAATAAATAAAAACACCACATACTTGTTCCTCGAGTCTCACGCGTACAAAGTCAAAACAATAGATACCGAACCCACGAAAAAAAGGCCCAGCCACCGTTGATTCTTTTTATTTCAAAATCAGACAAAATTGAAACACGCACCAGGTAAACCTCTATGAATTAATATTATAACAATTAATTAACTAATCAATATATTATTTAAACACTGAGCTTAAGTTGAGATCAAATAAAAATATTATCTAATTAAAATCATTAATTTATCGAGTATAACTTCGATGTTATACTGTGTTTTTATCATGGATTGAGAATATTTATCCATATTTTTTCTTTATTTATGTAAATACTCAAGTAATTTAGACACGGGAAAATAGAGATGCGCTTTTTTTTTTCTCTGAGGAGAAAATAAGAATGTAAATGGAAATCAAGTGACAGCTACTAATAAATTAGAAACCATATCGCGGTCGCTTATTTTTTGCCCCGCCACATCAGTTAAAATAATATATTTTATTTATTCATGGAGGCTGCTTTTCATTTGAGAGTTTATCTAGCAGTGATTTTAATCAAATATATATATTTTTAATTTTTTTTTCTTTGAATCATAATATTTTTTGAACTCTTTTTATACCACGATTATAAAAGCTGTCACAACCCTAGAAAACTACCTAGAAATTGTCTGCTCTTACGATAGAAATCACATTTCATGATTATTATTATTTTAAAATTAAGTTTTTGATGTTTTTAAATTGTTTTTATGTTAAAAATAATATTTTTAAATAAAAAACATTTTAAAAATAAACAGTAACACATTCCAGCAAGCTGGAACCTGACAGGCGAAGAGGGTCACCATTTTGCCAAAAAGAGGGGTGCGTAAAGGGCACTGGTAAGTGGAGGTAAGCTTTCAGCAGCAAATCGAAGAAGAGAGAGGAGAATGAGCGTTTAAGAAGGCGGTTTCTGGGGAAGAAAGCAGACAGTGGTAAAGCAGAGGAGCCGTGCTACCAGGAAATCTTGCATCTGCCACGTCGATCCACGCCACGCATCATCTGCCACGTCGATCCACACATGCACTTGAAAGACTAGCAACTAATAACAGTCCCATAATAATGCACACACGTTACCCCTTCTCAGCACACGCTAATTGGTGCCTTCATCAGTCAATAGCACAAACCCATCCAGCCAATCGTGGGCGAACTCCATGATTCGTTAATATGCTGAGTTTTTATAACTATATTTTAAATAATTAAATATTAGGATCTATGTATTAAATACTGAAATTCATAAATTTCTTAAGTGTCTATTTATTTCTCGTAATCATAGATAATTCACACTTTCACAGTACCATCACGTTATAATTATCCAGGTGGAAAGAAAGGTAGCCTGACAGAACAGAAGGAGTTGGAGGGAAGGAAGGAAGAGTCGTAGATGCTTCGTAAGTAAGTGGGCGGCCCATAGCATAACCCAGAAAAAAGCTCGAATTTACAGTTTGTGCCATAAACACCGAAAAAATAAAAATAAAGAAATAAGTTTGTTATACAGCTATTGTCAAAAGGTAAAGGAAAGGAAAAAGTCAAGAGAAGAGAAAACAGAAGCAATGCAAAGGGACACCCATCCGTTCTTCATCTTCGTCGTATTTGCGGATTGATCATTGTTATTATTATTAATCTGCTGATTTGTCGCCGAACGACGTTGGACTTTGTTTTTTGAGGATTTAACTCTCAGATCTGAGGTTTTGGTCGGAAATATCAGAGCTCGATTATTTCAGGCAGAAGGAGATGCCGTTCTCCTCCTCCTCCTCCTAAGGTATGTGTGTGTGAGAGGGAAGTAGATTAGATTCCGATTCTCTCATTCCACTAGATTTTCTTCCTTAAAATTATCAATCTACTATTTTATTCTGTCTCAGCCCAAAATTAACAATTTTCGCGAAGTTTTTTTATCTCTAAATTTATCTGGTATAGAACATACTTCTTCATGAACCGGACAACCGCCTGCCCTTGCGTACTTTATTATCTGATTGAGAACATACTTCTACATACACCAGACAACCACTCGCCGCCCTTGCTTACTTCAGACATGGATTGGAGGATTTCTTTTTCTTCTTTTTGCCCTGCAAAAAAAAAAAGAAGGAAATTTCTTTATCCAGACTGATATATTTCATGTGTAATTCTAGTTCTGATTGAAAACTCTTTTGGATTTTTTTCTTTATTTGTTTATTTATGCGTGTAGGCTTTATTATTTGTGAGGGTGAGGCCTTTTCAAAGACATGGAAGAGGTGGTGCGCAAGTAGCTGCTCCCATATTCATTCATCAAGCACTTTCTAGTAGATACTGTGATATGACTTCAATGGCAAAAAAACATGATCTTTCTTATCAGACTCCCAATTCTCAGCTCCTACCCCAGTTTCTTCAGACTTCCAGGGAAAAAAACTGGAATCCTAAGGCATGGGATTGGGATAGTGTCGGCTTTGTTGCTAAACCTTCTGTAGCTGCTGAAACTTTGCGGCTGGGAACCGTTTCCAGAGAACCTAAGAAAAAAGATGAGAATGATTCCAAAAACAAATCCAATTCTGCTAATGAAGATGATGATGGTCTTGGCTTGAATCTAGGTGGGAGTTTGACTTCTGTCGAGGAGCCTGTGTCAAGACCTAACAAGAGGGTCAGGTCTGGATCACCTGGCAATGGTAGCTATCCAATGTGTCAGGTTGATAACTGCAAGGAAGATCTAACTAAAGCTAAGGACTATCACCGCCGACATAAAGTGTGCGAGGTTCATAGTAAAGCCACAAAAGCCCTGGTGGGAAAACAGATGCAGAGGTTTTGTCAGCAATGCAGCAGGTTGTCTTTCATTTGCTGTGCAGATTTCATATTTGTTCTTGTATCAGCCTTGTACCACTAATTAAACTTGAGAGACTCAACTCAAGCACTACTTAGTTTTTTTTCCTTTTATTTGTAAGTGCTCTCTTTTTGTTTGATAGGGTATGTAGTAATGTTTTAATCTATAATGCTTTTGCTTTGATAAATAAGTTTTTCCACTGTGAGCTTATATGAGACCTATGCAATACGTAGGTTTCATCCTCTCTCTGAATTTGACGAGGGAAAGAGAAGTTGTCGGCGTAGGCTTGCAGGGCACAACCGACGAAGGAGGAAAACCCAGCCTGAGGATGTTACCTCACGGCTGCTACTCCCTGGAAACCGGGATATGAACAATAATGGAAACTTGGATATTGTAAACTTGTTAACTGCTTTGGCTCACTCTCAAGGTAAACATATCTTCCAATGATTGGCTTTTATGTTCTGTCCTTTGTGCCATGCTGAAATCTTTACCTTGAAAATCATAGGGAGGAATGACGATAAAAGTACAAACTGCCCAACAGTACCAGATAAAGACCAACTTATACAGATTCTTAACAAAATAAATTCACTGCCTTTGCCAATGGATCTTGCTGCAAAGTTGTCAAATATTGCAAGTTTAAATGGGAAAAACCCCAACCAACCTTCTTTAGGACATCAAAACAGATTGAATGGAACTGTATCCTCTCCATCAACCACAGACTTACTTGCTGTTCTTTCAACCACTTTGGCAGCATCTGCTCCGGATGCTCAAGCAATTTTATCTCAAAGAAGCAGTCATAGCAGTGACAGTGAGAAGTCTAAGTTGACTGGCCCCAATCAAGTGACTGGTCCCCATTTGCAGAAAAGATCTAATGTTGAGTTTCCTTCTGTGGGCAGTGAGAGACTTAGTCGCTGTTATGAGTCTCCTGTTGAAGATTCTGATTGCCAGATTCAAGAGTCTCATCCTAACCTACCATTACAGCTGTTTAGCTCATCACCTGAGAATGAGAGCCGTCAAAAACCCGCATCTTCTATGAAGTATTTTTCTTCTGACAGCAGTAATCCCATTGAAGATAGGTCTCCATCGTCATCCCCTCCTGTTGTGCAGAAGTTGTTCCCATTGCAGAGCACCGCAGAAACTATGAAGTCAGCAAAGATGCCAGTCAGAAGAGAGGTTAATGCAAACGTTGAAGGTGGCAGAAGTCATGGCGGTGCTTTGCCACTTGAGCTCTTTAGAGGGCTAAACAGAGAACCTGACCATGGTTCATTTCAAGGTTTCCCATACCAGGGAGGATACACATCTTCCTCTGGGTCTGATCACTCACCTTCTAGTCAGAATTCTGATTCTCAGGTAGCCTGGCAATAGACTAAGTTCTGTATTTATTTTTAGCGTCAAAATGCTCTCTATTGATTCTCACATGTGTTAATCTTGTTGAATTGTATCAAATGATTGTGTTTTTCATCTGCAGGATCGCACTGGGCGAATAATTTTTAAACTATTTGACAAGGATCCCAGTCATTTCCCTGGGACATTGCGCACAAAGGTGAGTTTATTGTATATTTTGGTTGTGTGTTTGTGCGTGTTTAAATAAATTTGCATGGAGATGCTGTAATGGATGCTTTTTGAGGATTTCTATCATGATTGATCATTTCTCTTCCAGACCTACAATTACTTACTGAGTTTTATTGGGAGGGGATCTATCTAATTCATGATTGTATCATTTCTCTTTCAGATATACAATTGGCTATCTAACAGTCCATCAGAAATGGAGAGCTATATAAGGCCTGGCTGTGTGGTTCTATCAGTTTATTTGTCAATGCCATCTCCTTCTTGGGAGCAAGTGAGTGAACTGGTGCAATGAACCTTAGGAATTATAAATCTAACCTTATGCTGACCATTTGCAGGGTATATTTGTTGTTTTTGCAGCTTGAAAGAAACCTGCTTCAGCTAGTGGATTCTTTGGTTCAAGATTCAGATTCTGATTTATGGAGAAGTGGAAGGTTTTTATTAAATACAGGCAGGCAGCTAGCATCACAAGAAGATGGTGCGTTAATGAGTACTGGGTTCCCCATGCCCCCTCTTTTTGGGCGTTTTGGCATTTACATTTCTTTAGTTCTAACCCTGCACTTCTCAGCTATGATACTCCATGTGCCCAAAAAATTGAGATGGCCATGATATTTTTTAATATGAATTTTGTGAATTTTTTGGCTAGAATGTTTGTGTCATTTATTAAACAATTTGATGATAATTTAATTGTTGTTTGCAATGATATTCAGGAAAAGTTCGCTTGTGCAAATCTTGGAGAACATGGAGTTCCCCAGAGTTAATATTAGTATCCCCAGTGGCAGTTATTGGTGGGCAAGAAACCTCTCTTCAGTTGAAGGGAAGAAATCTGACTGGTCCTGGCACCAAGTAAGAATTTAGTTACTCACATAAGTGCTTTTTAATTGACCCTGTCTTGCTGCATTAAGTAAATTTTGTACACCATTGCTGCAGGATTCATTGCACATATATGGGAGGATACACATCAAAGGAAGTTACAGATTCTTCTTCTCCAGGATCTATGTATGATGAGATAAATGTGGGTGGCTTCAAAATTCATGGTCCATCTCCTAGTATTTTAGGTCGTTGTTTTATTGAGGTATGACCCTGCACTTGCTTGTATGTCTTTGAAGTTTAGAAATATTCAAATAGATCGCTTGATAATGATAACATGTGACATTTGACGATGCTACAAACAGGTAGAAAATGGTTTCAAGGGCAATAGTTTTCCTGTGATAATAGCCGACGCATCCATCTGTAAAGAATTGAGGCTCCTTGAATCGGAGTTGGATGAAAAGGCTGAAGCCAGCAATATTGTTTCAGAAGAACAGGCTCATGATTTGGGGCGACCGAGATCAAGGGAGGAAGCTCTGCATTTCTTAAATGAGCTTGGATGGCTGTTCCAAAGGAAGCGTGTGCCTTCTACGCTTGAGGCTCCAGATTATTCACTTAACCGCTTCAAATTTCTGCTCATTTTCTCAGTTGAAAGAGATTATTGTGTGTTGGTCAAAACAATTCTGGACATGCTGGTTGAAAGAAATATGTGTAGGGATGAACTATCTAAGGAGTCGTTGGAGATGCTTCATGAGATTCAGCTCTTGAATCGGTCAGTGAAAAGGAGGTGCAGGAAAATGGCTGACTTGCTTATTCATTATTCTATTATTGGCCTTGATAATTCCTCTAGAACATATATTTTCCCACCAAATGTTGGTGGACCTGGTGGGATTACACCTTTACATTTGGCTGCTTGTGCATCGGGTTCAGATGGTTTGGTTGATGCCCTGACAAATGACCCACGAGAGGTAATGTTTCTTTCCCTTTCTTTTTTTTCTCTTCTTTGCATCAGCACATTCCTATATCTGGGATTCAGGGATCTACAATTGCTCTCTCTCATCTGCAACTCTTTATTTTTTCCACGCAATTATCAAAATTGGATTGGATGCTGTAGCTTTCAGTCTACTTACTACCATCAAAATAGCAATTATGTGATTTTAAATTTTTATTTGATGGGCTTGTTGGGGGTGCAGGGAAGGTTGTGATCATGGTTAGCAGTTGGGAAAGGAATTGTTATTATGCTGCATTTTTTGTTTGTGTGTGCGCGTTTGTTTTCTTTCCAATATATTTTCTGCTTTCATGAATTTCTGGTGTCACCCTCTCCCCCTCGCAGATTGGGCTATCCTGTTGGAATTCTGTCTTGGATGCAAATGGCCAGTCTCCATATGCTTATGCTTTCATGACAAAAAACCACTCTTGTAACTTATTAGTGGCTCGTAAACTTTCTGACAAAAGAAATGGCCAAATCTCTGTGGCAATTGGAAATGAGATAGAACAGGTAGCTATGGAGCAAGAACAAAGGACAATGTCCCAGTTTCAGCGAGAGAGTAAATCCTGTGCTAAGTGTGCAAGTGTGGCCGCCAAGTTCCATGGGAGGTTTCCGGGTTCACAAGGTTTGCTTCAGCGCCCATACATCCATTCAATGCTTGCTATCGCTGCTGTCTGTGTTTGTGTCTGCCTGTTCTTCCGAGGTGCACCAGACATTGGTTTAGTTGCTCCCTTCAAATGGGAGAATTTGGATTATGGAACCATTTAGACAACAGTAGACAATGTAGGCTTGTGAGGAGTAACGGAAATAGATGAAATAACAAAGGGGCTGTGAAATGCACAAAAATCCAGATAATTGTTTGTGATTATACAGCTGAGAGAATTCAGGTAGATGGGTAGACTCCTTAGTCCTCGGTAAGGCCATATAAGCAGTTGTACGAGAAGAAGATGCATTGTTCATTAGAAAGAAGAGGAAACAAAGCTGCTAGTAGGATTACATGCTTCAGATGCAGCATCCTATTCTTGTCGGCGTTTGCAAACAGGAGTGCAGTGAGGTTGTTACAGGCTTGTGCCCTTTTCTTGGCCTATTTGTTGGCAAATAACACTGAAGTTTTATGATTGTGAGATCTTGAATATTACATTTGCTGAGCAGAGATGGAAGAGAGAGACATGAAAGCGCGCATAGCGCAGAAGGCCAAGACTTGAATTCAGGGGGGGAGATAAAGATGCAAGCAATTATATACCACCAATGAATATTTAATTCAGTTAATTTATGTAATGGTTTATTCTTCTATATATATAGATATATTTTTTCTTTTGACCCTTATATATATAATATCAAAAGAGATAATAAGTTTTGAGGTATTTTGCTATGTATCTAAACTATTTACTGTGAAGTTGATCACTAGGACCAGTCACGGAAGTAGAATATTGCAAGATTGCATAGCAAAATATTCGGTGGATCATATTTAAAATAACATGCATTTTTTCTCTCCTGCTCTGCCCCTTGCATTGGCTGGCGTGGGTGGAGGAAATGGTGTTTTCTGATTGTTGGCTGTTGCTAATGATTTTAATTTCAATTTTTTTTCTTTTCTATTGGAACAAGCAAACTAATGGGCAAACATACATGCACGTGCAAATGCAAGATGCCCGAGAATTTCGCTGGAACAGCTCTACTTCCAGCAAGCTGAGATATATCTTGGCTATTGGCATTGTGCAGCACTCGGCCTGATCTTTTCCCTTCGCACTCACCACAGTCAAAACTCAAAACCAGAAGAAGGGTTTCCGTTTGCTGGTAAGATTTTAAGGGGGGGGGGACCGGAAATTTCATAAGGTCGGAGAGAAAAACATAGCAAGTATGCATCTGATAGTTGCAAGCATTGCATATGTAGGTGTATCCTTTCATGGACTTCCAGCAAACATTTCTGTATATAATAAATTAAAATGTTTTTTGATTGAAATAGAAAAAAACTTCTCATTAATTTCACTTTTATTACCGAGTGATCGAGAGAGGTTATTCTGAGGGAAAGCAGATTACCTGCAAATGTTACTCCCAATCCTGTAATGACAGAGAGTAGCTCACCTTTGCTTGCTAACTATACATGTGTGGTTCTTCCTCTGGCGCCCCACCTTCCATGCTTCCCGGGCCTTTCATCTTAGCATTGCTGTGTTCTGGAAGCGCCTGTTGAACCATTGTCGTGTGCCACCGTCAACAAAATCAACTCCAGCTCTCTTTCTTGATACTATCTGCATGTCCCTGCTAATTATCAAGCTCAAAACAATCAATTTCAAAAGTAAATTATACAATATACTAAAAAAATCAGTTTTTTAGTGTGCATACAGTGGATTGGAGCAGGGTTAATCAAACTTTAAAAATACAAAAAAAATACTTTATAAATAAAACTATCAAAGAAACTCCTACAATTTTAAAATTTTAGAAGTCAAGATACAATTAGAAGTAAAAAGGTTAATCAAACTATAAGACGAACACCTTTAGTGTTGCTGCAGAGCGATGCGTTAATTAAGCATCATCAGTTGCGACCAGACCGTGTGACTGTCCTGTTTTTTTCCCTTGATGTTGGATCATGCTGCTGCCTCTTTATTCTCCCAATGATAATTTGTAGTTCAACTTTGCTCCCTGTTTTCCATTTCTGTGCTGTCACGTGTCACCTGCTGTCATTAAAGACAAGACAGGATACAGGAAACATTAAACTCTGCGTTTCAGAGACGCCGTTCTGGGGTCTGCCCCCTCATTTCCAAGATAATCTAAAGCGAAACAGCTGATTGAGGATAGTAAACGTGTGGCAGGATCGAGAGAGGGGAGGAGAGACGAGCATCGAAACTTATAAGGGATTTATTATTATTATTATTATTATTTTTGAAAAAGATCCTGAGATAATTTGATAGCACCACTTTAAAGTGCATAACGGCAAGACGCGCCACCACTGGCTTGGACTGCTGCTTCTTTTTCCTTCTAAATCTCTTCTCGTCTTGAATATAAAACAGGTCCTTCATCACTGGAACTGCAACTGTGCCATCCACTCATTTGTCTTGCGGAGTCCTAGCGAGGGAGCTAAACTATTGCGGCGTTTGATAGTGCTATACAAAGCGCATCGATTGCTTTGATCACGACCGTTGGACCAAGGCACAAGAGAGCTGCTAGGGTATGGGCCCAATGGATCGAGTTTAAAGCCCACGAGTCCACTTATGGCTGGGTCAAAGAAGAGAGTTAGCAATCCACGAAGAAGATCAATAATGATATGGGCATCTAAAGCTTGAACACCAAGCTTTGATCATACGGCCATGATCGTGATCTCTGATAACTCCTACGCACACCAGTCCCTCAACAGTGTGGCCTCAGAATTAGTTTTGTATATTCCATAAGCAGCTGGTTATCATACCGAGAGCATGCCACCGAGAGAGTTCATTGGCATATCTCACGGCTCTGTATCCTGAAATATCTCCCCATCTCTCACTTGCATCGCCATAGATAAAGAGTTAATCAAAGAAACATTCCTCGTACCGCCTGACTTTGGTCCCTTTTCTTCCTCCGTGTTCTTAGTTTTACGAGAGTAGGGGTAGAGGGCGGGGATGGATTTGCGTGCTCATAAGTTTGATTCGGCCTTAATTATTCTCAGCACTTTGGTCCCAGTTCTTGTTTTCCAATTCCATCAACTCCTCCTAAAATTTAATACCCAACTTTCGATGATGACTACAGGAAGAGCCACCGATGAATACGATCTATTTACTCCGTACATCGAAATGTACTCTTCTTACTGAAAAACAAGAGAAGAAGAAGAAGAAAAACTATCATTGCTTCCATTGTCGATCTCAGATCGGTTTCATCCTACAAAACTATATGGAGGAAGTTTTCCTCTTTCTGTGTCCGAGGACATCATTAAAAATAACAAGATTGTGGAGGAAGATCTTGCTGAGATAACATATCATTCAACACGATATCGCAGCTGGTTTTTATTACTTATTAAATGTATTTTCTATATTCTGCTAACCACTATTTTGCAGAGTTTTATTTATATATGTATGTATCTGTATATATTTCTTTCTTGAACAGAAAAATCGAAAACTCCTGTGAAAGGGCATTTGGGTGTAGTGGGCGTGCAAGCATGGACTACCGCTGTTTGACCGCCTCATAACTCCGTCTCCGTGTGTGGTTTGGATTCAATTTGTTTTATATATATGGAAGAAGAAAAATTCAATTATTGTGAGTACTGTTTCTAGTAAAAATAATTTAAACTATGTATGGACTTGTTTTATATAATCTGGTTGACTTATTAAGTTTGAAGATAATTTGATAATTAATAAAAATATAATTTAACTAAAAAAACTCACCATATATATTTTCTTAAAATATTACTGTAACGATGATATATTGGATCAACCTTGATTAATTAGGCTAATTTATTAAATTCACAACTTGGATGGCAATACCTGAGTTAACCTACCAAGCTCATGATCCAGATCATGATATCGAGATAATATCATAAAATATAAATTAAAAACAATATGGGTCAACCAGTACTACCCTGTTAAACTTATGATTTTGGTCATGAAACTGAGATAACCTCGTATAAAAAAAATTAAAACAAGTCATGAATCTCAATCAACTCATTGTTGAAAAATAAAATTTAAAGAAATCAATCTAAAAAAAAAGAACACAATAAAACAACTCAAATCAACCTAAGTTACACTTATAAAACTTGCAATCCAAGTCATGAGACCAGAATAACCAAATAAAAAATAAAATGAAACAAATCATGAAATATAAATCTTGATAAATATAATATTAAAAATAAAAATAAAAATAAACCCTCAAGCCAACAAGATTAAATCACAAAATCCTCAACATAAGTTATAAGAATGAGACAACCACATAAAAAACAAGTCAAGATTAGTCATGAAACTCAATCTTTAATGAACCAAATATTGAAGGATAAAATAAATAAATAAAATTAAAATATAAAAATTAATATTTGTTGTTGTTATAAATAGTATTTTTGGAGGAGGTGCAAAATAAAAGTACCATCTCTTGTAATTTTTTGTTAATTATAAAACTCTATAGGTAAATCAAATCAAGTTAATATTTTTTTCTTAAATTAAAAAAAAAATCAAATTTAATATCAATTTAGTTTTGAACAAGTTGATTGAATGGTAGCTTAGTCATCAAGTATGAAACTAATTTTATTCAAGTTGTCACTAAGTTAATTGGATGATAAACTAAGTTAATTGGATGAGAAACTAAGTGTTTATTTGTTTTAACATTTTATTTTTAAATAAAATATAATAAAAAATTATTTTTATTTTGGATTCATAATATTTCTTGTTTTTATTCAGATTATGTTGATGTATTAATTTTTTTAAATCATTTATAAATAAAAATACTTTAAAAAATAATACAATACCAAAACTGTAAATCATCAAGAATCAAGTGATAGAGTTTCATCAAGTCAGCATTCAGGTTTAGTGGGTGTTTGGCTCTGCGGTGGCTTCTGCGGTTGAGGCTCATAGCAGAGCCAAACTATTTGGTTAAATTTTCGGACCACAGTTTTGTATTGTGGGTCCTAGCAAAATTATGGTTGAACCGCAGTTTACGAAAAACATTATTTAGATGTTTTTCACCCGAACACATACCAGAATATAGCATAAAAACGCAGACCAAAACAATCACAGGTGAAGAATGATTTTGCAAAAAAATAATAACATAACAAATAGGAAGAAAACGATGGCACAATGTAAAGAAATTGTAGTACAACCACCGACCAACAGTCACCCTTAGCGTCGACCGACCACTGGTGGCTCCCTCTCTCTCGAGGTTGCAGCTTTCTCTCTAAAAAAAACAGTCATGAATGCAACCCTCTCTCTCCTCATCGGTCATCGGCGAGCACCAACAGTTGCTCATTTGGCATCAACAACCTCTCATCTTCACTGGCAACACCTGCACCGTCCAGTCTTCTTTCACAACTCCGACGTCAAGCAACAACAACAACAACCTTTCAACGCTGCTCCCGACCACCACAAGCCACCATTTCTGACGTCATCACCATAGAAAGAACAACCTCGACCTCCTCTACTCGACGACATCGGCAGGTGAGCCTTTCGTCATCAACGGCCGACCACCATTCTACTGTTCATGTCTTGTGTGAACATGGCATGAGTGAATTAGGGTGAATTAATTCGGATCATAAAATCACGATTTTGACACGAATCAGAAGTTGTTTCTGAACTCGGATCGTAAAATCGGAATCGTACTTTAAATTTACCGTACAAAAATCGTAAAATCACAACTAAAATCGTGTGGATAGAAAACTCGTAAAATCGTAAGTAAAATATTTTTGAATATAATATAATATAATTATGTCCATAAAATTTTATTAATTAAGATTTATACATGATTTAAAAGAAATTAAAAATACATAACAATTATATCATTATATTAGCATTTAAAAAATACTTATTTTTTTTGTTTTTTTATTTTAAAATAGGAGAGAGGGGGGGGCAGGCTAGCCTGGGGAGAAAGAGAGGGGCCAGGCTAGCCTGCGGAGAGAGAAGGGGAGGGGAGAGGGGGGCCCTAGCTTGGGGGGTGGGGTGGGCGTGACAGGGGCTAGCCAGGGGGCGGCAGGATAGGGGATAGGCTGTAGAGTCTATAGGCAGAGTGGGATGGATTTTGGGATCGTAAAATCGGACCGATCCGGTCTGATTTTATGATTTTGAACGATTTTGACCCGAGTTTGACCCAAAACGATTTTCCCCCCGACTTGACACGATTTGATGAGTTGACTCGCAAAATCGTACGATTTTGCGAGTCAACTCACGATTTTGACAACAGAGATTCACCCCTACATTTTTCAAGCAAGGCGTGAATAGTGTAGTGCACCGATTTTTTTGTTAACTTTTGGGCTGAACCTACTTTTTGGCTCAGCCCAAGTCCAGTATAGTTAGGCCTTTTGACCCCACTTGGTTGGGTCGGTCCATGAAGTTGGGTCAAGCCCAACTTGATTTTTTAACAAAATACATAAAAATCATATTTTATATATAAAAAAAATATGTAGATAGAGATCAACCATAATGATAGGGAAAGGCGTATGACTTCATTTCACTCCACGACCCTATTGCTTTTCGATTGATTATGGATTAGAAACTTGCAGCTAGATTTGACATTTGAATTATATCTCCGCATGTAGATAGAGATCCCGAAACTCAGTATGAATCGCAAATGTTGTTCCTGATAATATTTTACCAGATGTTGTTTCTCAATCAAATAACAAGGGATCGTAAAAGTCTTCACGTATGAATTTAGTTCCTGATGAAATTGCAAGTAGTTTGATGGGAGAATAAAAACAAGTATCTATTTTACTTGAATTATTAATTACATTTTAGTATTATGATTATTAAATCTACAATATTTAAAATACAATATGTGTGTGTCTTTTAAAATAATTTCACAAGTTGACAGCAATATGAAAAACATGGTAACCAAACACACGTATCTACTTTTCATTAAACATCAAACCCAGCCATATTTTAACTAAACACTTTAATTTCAATTATGAGCCACAAATAAAAATATTTTTTATAAAAGCGTTTTTTTTTAAATATCAAACACAACAAGGATGACAATACCTAATAGGCCCTAGGACTTCAATGCTGGCTCTACGTGCCCATGGTTTGACTCGTAAATACATATGCTTATCACACGTGAGATGCGGTAAGAGTGCTTATAAAAAGCTGCCGTTAACTCGTGTGCTTGTAATCATAATCATGGAAAACAAAACTGGCCTTATTTACGTCAGCAGGGTGGGCTTGGAGATCACAGGCTGATTTAGGGATGCCTTCAATTTAATTAATTAGAAAGTGATCGGACGGGTAGGAATAAAGCAAATGGGAAAGTTGCAGTCTCTGTTCAGTATATACCACTGATAGAAAATGTGGGCACGTTTCCCATTTTCACTTCTCTTTCCCACACCGTTTTTTTTCTCTCAAAAAAAATAAAATACATACTTAGTAAAATAAATATATGAATAAATAAAAAGTATGCGCTGTTTTTGTGACGGCCTTATAATATTAATATCATATATGTATTCATTTCCATCTCCGAGTATCTTTCTCCTCCCAGTGTTCCCCTCGAAAGCACATTCACCCTCTTATATATATGAATAAAAAATAACACTCAGCATTCCTTCTCTCAATCCTTGCTTTCTTCGATCGGTGTGGCGGTTTCTTTCTACCCCAACTTGTCGAGGTTTGTTTCTCAGTCAGATGAATCAGTGTCTCTCTTACAAAATCTTTTCCATGTAGGATGTGTTGCTAATAAATATTCTTGTGTTTTTTTTTGGCAGCTGTTTATCATCTGTAGTCATCAGGAGCAGAGGTTGTAGAAGATTGAATCTTTATCAATACGAGTAGTGATTACAAAGTCATGGTATTTTCGTTTTGGCATCTCTCTGTTTCCACTACTCTGTTTCTTCTTCTTTCTTGTTACCGTGTTTTTGGGTTTACTCATTTGAGTCTGTGATAATTGATGGCAGGTGAGTCCATATGGGAAAATGGGGAACCACGAAATGGGTCCACCATGGTTAATACCCATGCTTAGTGCAAGCTATTTCATTCCCTGTGCAGTTCATGGTGAATCCAATAAGAGTGAATGCAATATGTTCTGCTTAGATTGTATGGGAAGTGCTTTCTGTTCTTCTTGTCTTATTTATCACAGGGATCACCGAGTTGTTCAGGTTTGTCGGCTGTCTCCATCTTACCTTCAATTTATTCGATTGATTGATTGATTGAATGAATGACAACCTGGTCGAATGCTTGGGTTGCTGCAGATAAGGCGATCTTCATACCATAATGTGGTGAGAGTAAATGAGATACAGAAGTACATAGACATATCATGCGTGCAGACTTACATCATCAATAGCGCCAAGATTGTGTTCCTCAACGAGCGCCCCCAGCCGAGGCCTGGAAAGGGGGTCACCAACACCTGCGAAATTTGCTGTCGAAGTCTCCTTGATTCATTCAGATTCTGCTCGCTTGGATGCAAGGTAGGTTAATTATGATGGTTTCCTTTCTCGATTATCAATCGGTGCTCTGCTCTGCCATGTTCTGTTCTCTTCTACTGCTCTGTTTTGATAGTTTAGTACAAAATTCATGTTTTGTTCGAGTAAAGTGCTATTTACGTTTTGTTAGCTGGGAGGTATGAAGAGGGGTGACCCAGACCTTACATTTGCGCTAAAATTGAAGCAGAATAGGGATCCGTTCTTTGGAGGGTCGGAATCAGATGACTCCTCAACCCCAAAGAAGATTCGCAGGACATATGCTTTCAATCGTTTGATGGACGGACTCTCAATCTATTCCTCTAACAATGATGGAGCGGAGAGCTCTGGTGATGATGCAGCAACCAACATTTCTCCGGCTACCCTTCCCAATTTCAATCATCGTAATGCAAGGAGAAGAAAGGGTATACCTCATCGGGCCCCATTTTAAGACTCGAAAAAAGAAGAAGAAGTAAAAGGCAATGCAATTAGCATTTACAGGAAGTAAGAAAAATAATCTAAAAATGATGGCAAGGAGCAAGTGGGACGTGGAGGAATTCAGGGACACGGTTACTTCTCAAGTTTCTTGTGTAAATACGAATAGGGTGGAAGATGGTGTGTTTATAGTAGGTAGCTAGCTAGCTTTGGAGTGGGGAAGTGATCCCTTCCTATACACTTTGCAATTACTGCTGAAATTTAGTTCCCAGGTGACCCAAATCCATGCATGGACATATCATAACATATAAGTATAAGTATATAGATGTGGGGTTATGGATCTGTTGGAAAGGAAGCAAAAAAGCAGGGGGGCATTATTATGATAGCATGGAATGTACACAGAACAATGTGGTTTGTCCTTGTGAATAGTGATATTTAAAGTTATAGCTTGTGTTCTGGCATTTCTATGATCTCTTATTTCATATTCTATGTGCATTCTGAGACACCTTTCGTCTATGCATACAGGGAGTGGGGTTATTTTCATGGGAAAATGAGCTGGGCAGCTTCTTCGTTTGGTCATCCATGAGTGCACTGTGACTTGTAGAGCTGTGAATGTTATGCATTATTTTGTGATGAATATGATGGGGAATTTTGGTGGGTAGGAAAGTACACCCATCCTGGTCAAGTTTTAATACATAGTACCATTCCTGAAGGTGAAAGAGATGGTTCTTGATTGATTTTTAATGCTCATTTTTCTCCCGTTTTCCTCTCCCAAAATAGGAGGTGACATGATCAAGTATACATCTATTTTAACATTTTGAGTGGCAGCAGATTTATGTGTGCTAAATGTTAGCTTTGCTTTCACGTCGGAATGGGGTTTGATGCGAAGGTGGGTTCTGTTTTATGGCTGGCAGTGGCACAAACCTCAGCTATCTCTTTCTATCACCCCCCTACCAAAGTGGGCAGGCACATCATCGATTGTTTTTTCATTAGTTTCCAGTTAATACAGTTAGATGTAGATTGATAGTTTATTTCTTCTCAGCTTGGAGTTTTTTATTTCATTTTGTTGTTAATGGATGTTTTTATCTACATGGCTAATAGCTTTTTAAACTGCGGTTGAGCCAAAACAACAACAACATAATCTTCTGCTCTTTTTTTTGGTGCCCAGTCGCTTGAAACTTTGTTACTGTCTGGATGAACGAACCTTTAAATCTTTTGGTTGCTCATATTACCCCTTGAGATGACTATATTGTCAAGCGAATTTGTTTTTCATGTTATTTTTTCAAAACTTTTATTCGACTGTGGTAGAATGACAAAGGACCTGGCCAATTCGCCAAGTGATGGTGTGCTGTGAGCAGTGATGGAGACGAGATGGGCGTTCTGAGCCTGGAAAATCAAGCAGGGTATAAAGGGAATTAAAGATATTGCAAGTTGCGTGGAGCGATAAAAATGGTGGAGGAGTGGGGCCGGGGTTTCATGAATATTTAATTTTGGTATTTGATATTTATAAGTTGTCTTAATACATGGATATTAAAAAATAACAATCACCACCACTCTCCGAAAGCACCTTTATAATGGTCTGGATTTCGAGATGGGATGGTGTTCAAATCAAGAGAAAAGCTTGGGAGACACGAAATCCCGATAAGGACAAGGACATCCATCATCTCCAGATGCTCCTAAATTCCAC
Organism: Salix brachista; assembly: GCA_009078335.1. Classification (NCBI taxonomy): domain Eukaryota; kingdom Viridiplantae; phylum Streptophyta; class Magnoliopsida; order Malpighiales; family Salicaceae; genus Salix; species Salix brachista. The sequence continues at coordinate 154,042 of CM018573.1, read as the reverse complement.
TACCATCTCCCACTGTTGTCTACTGATTAATTAATTAATTAATTAATTAAAAATAAGTGGACGAGAGGCGTGAGGAATCTGAAAGGCTGCGTCGACCGCACTCTCCTTCCCCACTCACTCATCCATTCGAAGACTCTCCCCTTCTTATCCCTTCCCTTGATATTTTTAGCCTAACAGGAGTCGTACAAGCAGCATCTTCTTTGAAATAAATAACCTCCATGAGAAATTGAAATATAGATTATAGCCCCCCTAAATTGATTGTTTAGTGACTTAATGGGGCCAAAAAGACGGTTGCAGCTCGTCTTCTTGAGTTTGGGATGGAGCTAGCTAGTGGTGACGTTTCCAAAGTTGGACTTTCTCCAATGAAATCACCTCTCAGCCCAGAGTTTACTTTGCCTGCTTACGCGGTGCCTAGTCATTTGACGTCTAAAGGAGCGCCACGTACGTATTTTCAGTACACGGTTAGGGTGGACACTGGACACACACCCCATCCTTTTGGGTCATGGGGCCCTCTCAGCCACTTGGGCTACCAGAAAGAGGAGACGGTGGAGGTAGAAAGGATCGGCTGCTGTCATCACTTGAGACGGTGGAGGTAGAAAGGATCGGCTGCTGTCATCACCTGACCAGTTTCGCAAGTTGGCGTTCTAATGGGTGCCACTGTGGATAATGCAAACTGGCTTTATCCCTCCTAATTCTTGCTTTTACGGGGGGTTCGGTATTGTTTTGATTTTGCTTTTCATATTATTTTTAACTTGTAAAATTATTTAAAGTGTGTGTAATATATATATTATTTTTTAAATATTTAATAATTATAATAATAAAATGTAATTAATAATTCAAGTAAATTTTTAATTTCATCACGAACTATAAATTCATACATGAAAGCCTCTGTGATACCAGAACAACTTATAGTAAAATATCATCTGAAATAAAATTAGGATTGCAAAGTAAAAATTATATTATAATCTCATTCTAATATATTTATTTATATTTTAATTAATTTTTAGATTATATTAATATTAAAAATATATTTTATATGAAAATATAATTGATATTATATACTAAAAAATACCCCACGGCTGCCCCCATTCTCTCCTCGTAATTTTGAGGTGGGGTCCACAAGCTTTTCTCAACTGCTCTATATTAACCAAACACTTAAAACAACAACTTTTTTTACACCTCAGACACCCTCTTAATCTTTGGATTTTATATCGATACATCGAGTGAATGACCCTGTATCATCACCATGATCATCAAATTAAAACAGAAGAGGATAAACTAATGGTCCTCATGAGATCGCATTGTTGATAAGGCTCTTCGCTAGGTTGTGGTGCTGCATGCCTTCGGCATCACACACGTCGTCCTTTCTCATTAATTTTACCATAAAGCACTCCTTGTGAATTAACAATCGACCCCACCCTACTTCCCTTCTTCTCTATCCAACCTTACAGTAAGTGCTGCTTTCGGTGTTTCTAGTTCATTAGCAGTGTCGTCTCCCACCTCTTGTCTCTGTGGTACCCATCTCCGACCTGACATATATTTGTGCGCGCTTTTGTTATCATGCGGGTTCAAATGAGATTGTTCCATCGACAATTGTCAAATTAATTACATTTGTTCACATTAAATAAATAAACAACCACAGAGAATTTATATGTTTAGGTACTATAACTTGCACGATTCATTAATGACTTTGATTTGGATTAGTATAAAAAGCTAATATTCTATTCTTTGGAAATAGGATTATGGTCATTCTTGTATATAGATTTGGACACATAAATAAGGCTTGGCTGGTGTTTTTAGCGGAAAAGGTGGTAGGTTTCAATAAATTGATGTTTCTGCATCTCTTGTTCTGGGGAGGAACTAGCTAGTTGAATCATAAGGATGCTCTTGTTTAGGAAAAATATTCTTAATTTGCACACCTCGATCGTGTTTACTATTTGTTGTTCATGTTTTAGATTATTTTCTTCTATACTATTTCATACTGGCACTCCCGTTCCTATCAGTGTAATTGTGGCTTTCTTATTTTAGTTTTATCCTGTATGATCCTTGTTTTGCTGCGCTTTGTGTCTGCATCTTGGCCTGTTTATAAATCATATTATGGGGCCTCACTTACAAGCTTAAGCTATTAGGTGAGATGGTTCTTTAACATGGTATCAGAGCTTTGTTGACCCAGTGGTCACGAGTTCGAATCTCACCACCTCCATTCTATTTGATAAAAACCAAGCATAAGGTGATGTAGGCCTGTACAAGTTTCAAGCCCAAATGGCTTTCACTTGAAAGAGAATAATATAAATCATAATATGGGGTCTCACTTACAAGCTTAAGCTTTTAGGTGAGATGGTTCCTTAACAATACCAAAAAACCTAGCATCCAGTATTCTGAAGAACATTTTTTTCAATTACGAGGCTCATACAAAATTTTAAATTTGGAACAGCAAACAGATCTGTAATCGGGGGGAAACATATGGGCCTCCCAGCTCGGAGCTATATTCAAAATGGACTTTGCACGATATTGCATAATGGGCTCACATTATTGGTCGAGTCTTTGATGATAAAATATATATAAGAAAAAATAAAAAAACTCACCACGCAGAGAGCGCGGTCTGACATGGTTTGATTGGCAATCCAAAATCCAACCAATACTCGTCAATGACTAGCTTTTCTTCTCCTCGGGCACTCTTGTAGCCAAGCTTTTAAAAAACATTACCCCTCAATTGTATACCGAAGCAGTCTTAATATTGCCCGAACAACTTTTTTTAATAAATCCCAACCTTTAAATTTCAGAAATTCTTGAATATACACTTCAGAACATTTCGAACTGTATTATGGTACATGATGTTGCTTTATAGAAAACTTACTATTTCTCACTAATTTATTCTAGTTATAGTAATCACTAATTAAAATGGAGACGAGTGTCGTCCAATCTTACTTCTAGATTGAGTAGATGATTAAACGAAATTTGTTACCCCCTTTATGCATCTCTATATATGTTTAAGACTCGTGAGAAATGAACAGCTTTCATGCAGTCTATAACTGAACAAGTTTAAATACGAAATTGATATAAAAAAGATTTTAAAATCGAAATGAATAGTATCTACATAGTTCAATCGTATATCCGAGACTTGCTCTCACAATAAAATCCTAGCTAAACAAGGAGAGAGTAATTTTGCTGTTCTATGGCATTTATACTAAAAAATCAGATGTTTTATCCATACATACCATACTTTTGCTATCTAAAGATTGAGAAATTGAAGACCCGGAACATGATTTTTTTCTGAAAGAGTAGATAATGTCAGATTTTTTCATGAAAATGAAGAAGGAAGAGAGAAGGAAGTCCTGGACGGCGGTTCTGTTTGAAACCACGGTGCTGTGCGTGGTGGTTTTGACCCTGCAGAGAGCGGCTCATTGGGATGGACTTGGCCCGACACGTTACAAAGAAAGGCTTCTTTTTTCAGTATCCGGGAAGCCTTGTGCTCCCTTGTTTCTATGCATTTTTCAATGCCAAACACAAAACAAGAGGCAGGCAGGCAAGGTAATCAGGGTTGTCGTGGAATAATATATTTGAAGTCGATCAGTGGTATTGCTGCATGGCATGACAGTTGTGTAGCGTGAACTCGGTCAGGTAATTGTTTGGGAATCAGGATGCAAGGCAAGGCGCCAACTGACTCGCACAATTCTTTTATGTATTTAGCTGTCGCATATTCCTTGAAAATTACGTTTTGAGGATACTAACTGTTTCCTCTGTTACATATGCCCATTGAAATGAATGGCACTTCTCCTAACTGGGCATGCCTGCTTGTTATCATTGGAATTTGATGCGGGCGTGTGCTGTGCACTCTATGCGAGCGTGTTCGGTGACGACTAAAAAAGATTGTTTTTTTTTTTGTCGGATCGAAAAAAGAGCAGTGTTGATGGTACAGAAAATACGAGGTGCTGATGTTTTCTTCCGGAGGGACCTACTAACTGCACGTTCTCTATACATTTTATATATATATATAAGCCACTTTCAATTGGATTGGCGAGAAAGAAATTAGAAAGAATGGAGGTGATATCTTGAAACAAGAGGTAAGCCTGTGGTGGGCTGTTATTACTTTTCGACCAGACCCGTTGTTGACTTGAGAATTCTGTGGTAAAAAAAAAAAAAAAAAACCTGTAGTCGTAGCCCTATTACAGTACGGGCTAGCATCGCCATACGCGTTGGCGTTGGCTGGTCCACTCAATCTTCCTCTTCATGCCCTGTTTGTGGGCTGTGACTCGGAGTTGTTGACTTGCTGGTGGTTGCTTGCTTCCAGCCGAAGACCACGTCATTGCTGAGTAGAGGGCTGCAGGTGGTGGCTGTGTGTTTGACAAGAAAGGTAAGGAATTCGTTTAGTTTATGACGGACTTCCTTACGTCTGATCTCTATTGCCTATTCATCAATCATAGATAGCTCTCACTTCTCTATTTATTTATTTATTTATTTATCTATTTATAGCATTATAGGTACCAATTGTTCCACATTTTCCCTTCATTTTCTCTCTTCTTCACGGACAACCTGTTTCGCTTCTCCTCTCCTTCTCAAATCTTCTACCAGATCGGATTAATAACCATTTCCAGCGCTTCACATCTTTTCTACAACAGACACCGCCCGCCCTCAAAATTATTTTGGAAAGAAGAACCACAGATGGGTGCTTGTGTTTCCTCTTCGTACTTGGGCCACCATGAATCTCATAAGCAACTACGTCCCCAAACCGCCAAAGTTATTTCAATTCATGGTGATCTTCGCGAATACTATCTTCCTGCCTTCGTTTCTCAAGTTCTTCGGTCTGAAATTGCGTCCTCGTCTTCCTCTTCTTCATCGTCCTCATCCTGGTTCCTCTGCAACTCCGACCATCTTTCATACGATGAATACATTCCTGTCTTGGCTTCCGACGTCCCTCTCCATGCCGGTGAGATATATTTTGTGCTTCCTAATTCAAAGCTTCAGCACAGGCTAACCTCTTCTGGTATGGCAGCTTTGGCTGTCAAGGCTAGCTTGGCCCTTCAAAACTCCTCTAAGAAAGGCGGTTCCCGTCGCGGCAAGAACGCCCGGATCTCTCCTGTATTGCTGGTCAATCCTGATCATGACCAGCAGCAATATAATGTTATCTATCAGAAACCAAGACCGAAGACACAGGTGAAGCGGGCAGCTGACTCCGTTGCCATCGGGTTTTCCAGATCCGGCTCTGATAGAAGTTTCAAAAAATATACTTCCAGACGAGCCAAATTGGCTGTTCGTTCCTTTAAGCTCAGACTGACCACCATTCATGAAGGGACCGCTCTTAATTAATTAAACTTTCATTTCTTAATATCTTTCCTTCTCACCTTGATTACGAAGAAGAACTCAGTCCAATTTTTCAAGAAGAACAAAGGGTGGGGAATCAGTATTTTTTGTTGATATTGTACATCTCTTATTACACATTTCAATTTGCAACACATTCCATCTAAAGCATATGAACGTACCATTGCATACATGGCTTTGATTTTTTGATAACTATGAAGTTTGCTGAGATTTAACTTAATCATCTTTGAGCATATAAACTTAATTCTCCATGCTTCTCGATGATTTTTCCTTCAAAAAACATGAAGATCTAACTCCATTATATACTGAGTTTTTCAATTATAATTAGAATACCATCTACCGGGAGAAGGAAAAAAATGGAAAGGGGACAGCTTTGGCCAGACCAAATGACAAGTGATCTGCTGGGAAAGAGATGGGGGGAAATGTGAAAGCGAGATAGCCAGATACTGTTATAGCTGGGAAGTGGGATGGTGAGTCATTGATTTTTATAAATTGAAAAGTCCTATAACCTCATATGGATTCATATATTTGAGTTTGAGATAAATACGACGTCATATGAATCCGGTAAGCGCGCTGCTTTCAAAACAATTATGCCTGGCAATAAGCTAACGTGGTCAGTTGAACTTGTCAAATTTAAGTTAATATGGGTCTAATAATAAACATATTATATACAAAGTATGCAGGCTCTACTGCCATGTATAAGGTCTTAATTCCCTAAATTAAAAGCATTTTAACCGTCAAGTTATTTTTTATTAAAAACAATGACATCGATCTCCCATGTCCGGTATTTAACTATTATTATTATCATTCAAATCAAGAAATATATGATTTGTTTTTGTGTAACGATGATAAAATTCAAAAATTATAAATACTTATTGAACCATCCAAGTAAAATATTCTTTAGTGATAAGATTTTTTTTATTTGATTTCTTGAATCTATTGATTGAAACTTCTTACAAGTATTAAAGATTTCATCATTAATTTGTTTTATTTAATTACAAAAACGAATCATCTGAAATCATCGTGGGAACTCCGGGATTGCTCCCGTCTGCCATTTGAAACGCGGTCAGACGCACGTTTCAAAAAGAGACGGCCACAAATCAAGCTTCAATGCTTGTATAGCAAGTACCCTGTCTAGCCTAACAAATCGTGTCTTGAATCTTCCAAGATAAAGACAGCCAACTTTTCAACCATATTGCCTCGCTTGCAAGAAACCGGCTTTTCCTTCGTCAAAACTTTCACACGGGAACTGGATTGACTGCATCCATCTGGTAAAGTTGTGGTTTTATAGTTGCAATTTTATTTTATTTGAAAACAAAACAGTCAACTTATAAGCTGTGTTGCCTGGTTTGCAAAATACTGCCATGTTCCTCTGTCAAAACTTTCACACGGGAATTGGATTGCGTGTATTTGTCAATATGGTTCCCAACGGAGTGTAATTTCATCATATATAATTTGCAATTTGCACCGTAAATCTCTACTCCAGGTCAGCACGTGTATTTCTTTTAGACTCTATAATTGAAGTTTACTCACTCATCTAGAAATATAAAATATATTTTTCGAAAAGTCTGGTTCTTCGCATCAAAATATTATTTTTTTTGTAAATATGTAGTTTTTGTAGTTGCATTTCTTTTTAAAAAATGGTTTTGTTTTTTAAATTAAATATATGTTTAATTAAAGTTATTATGAGATTAAATTTTATACGTAAATTAGATAAAAAAACAAATTACTTTAATTTTTACAAAATCAAAAATTAAAATGCAAGAAATACAATGTGCACATGTTATTAAAAGCTACATTACTGTGCATAGTCTTGCTGGTTCCAGTTTTGAAAATCAGAGTCAGACGTACGAGCAGGCAAGACAACAATATTTTTCAATGAACGAAGCTTTTGTTAAAGTTTTCTATCTAGGTAGCTGCCCTTTCGAACCTCTTATCATCCTCCATGTCGCGTTGCCTTTCGAGTGATTTTTTTGGATGACGTGGGAACCACATGACCTGAAAAACGTATTTTGTGGGCCCAGAGCATGTGTAAACCTCCGGCTGTCCCAGACTCTTACAGAGGACTTGCGTCTGTGAGGTGGCCGCATCTCGAACTCTGCTCTTGCAATTGTAATTGCAGGGCCGAAGCCGCTAGTCCACCACCCCTGGGGACCCTTTCGAGTGATTTGATTCATTTTTAATAGCAAAACTCATTTCTTTCAGTTAATTTGATTGCACGACGTTCGTCATTCTTGACCACGACTTGTCTTTTGCATGCACAACGCTCCTATATTATATGATCTCGAATCATATAAACATTTTTTTATTTTGTTGACTTTTGAACTGCGATTATTTTCTTATAGGAGGCACGAGCGGTATACCCGCGCGATGCGGCGGGTTTTTTTTATCTATGTAGAAAATTGATTGCTTTTATATGTATTGTATTTTATTATTTTGATATTTAGTTAGTATAATTATATTTAAGAATACTGATATGAATTTTTTTCCTTCAAAAAATCCAAAGTCATTTTTCCTCACTTGAAACTTGATATTCTCTGTAAACTTCAACACAACTTGTATTTTCTTGTATTTCTTTTCTTGATTACATATCATGTTCGTGAGTGTATTTATAGAGTTGTAGTTGCTGCACTGGCAGCAACTTTGTACAATGGGAATATTAGTTGTTATGTGCAGGCCATGGGATTGTTGTGGGAGGTTACGGAGGGCCTGCCATAGCCACCAATTCTGTTTTGCAGTTTTGCATTCTAACTGTTTGAGAAAATGACAGGTGATGACTGGGCTGGTGATTCATCAACAGGTGATGACTGGGCTGGTGATTCATCAATGCTCTTCATTCTAACATCCCCCCTCAAGCTGTGGTGTGGTGAATGCACAACAGCAAGCTTGTCCTTGAGTTTCTGGAACTGAGAGATGGTGAGAGGTTTGGTGAGGATGTCGGCAGTTTGTTCTTCAGAAGGTATGTATCTGACTTCAATTTCCTTACTTTGAACTTTGTCCCTGATGTAGTGAATGTCAATTTCTATGTGTTTAGTTCTAGAATGAAATACTGGATTTGCTGCAAGTTGTTTTGCTCCCACGTTGTCGCACCAGATTACAGCAGGTTCATGATTATGTATACCGATCTCTGATAGGAGAGAATTTAACCACACAATTTCAGTGCTTGCTTGAGCAAGTGCTCGGTACTCAGCTTCAGTGCTGGACCGAGCCACTGATTTTTGTTTTCTTGAGCTCCAACTGATCAAGTTGCCACCAAAGTAAACACAGTAGCCAGATGTTGACTTTCGATCATCTAGTGAGCTTGCCCAATCCGAATCACAAAAACATTCAATAGACAGTGTGTGAGCACGAGTGAATTTAATACCTTCACCGATTGAGCCAGCTAGGTATCTCAGGATTCGTTTGCAAGCTTGCCAATGATTATGGGTTGGAGATTGAAGAAATTGACTGAGTTTGTTAACTGCGAAGGCTATGTCGGGACGACTGAGAGTGAGGTATTGTAGGGCACCTATGGTGCTTCTGTAGAGAGTAATTTGTTCAAATGGGTCACTGTCTTGTAGGTGAAGCTTGTTGCTTTGATTCATAGGGGTTGGGCATGGGTTGGCTGTGAGCATGTTGGTTTTCTTGAGTAGGTCAATTGTGTATTTAGTTTGGGACAAATGAATGCCATCAGCCCCCCTTGTGGTTTCAAATCCAAGGAAATAAGTGACTGAACCGAGAGTCTTGAGAGCAAACTGAGATTGTAGATGTGAGATGATATGGAGCACTTGATGAGACTGATTTCCAGTGAGAAGAATGTCATCTACATAGACCAATGCAAACATAAGGGCTGCACCATTTTTGTAGATGAAGAGTGAGGTGTCTGAATTAGAAGTCTTGAAACCAAGCTGTAGCAGTGAGCTGCGAAGTCTGTCAAACCAGGCACGGGGGGCCTGTTTGAGCCCATAAAGTGCTCGATAGAGTTTACAAACAGCTGATGGGTGATTGATGTCAAGGTAGCCTGCAGGCTGCTCCATGAAGACTTCTTCATCAAGAGTGCCATTCAAGAAGGCATTATTGATGTCAATTTGTTGAACATCCCAGCCATGTGTGACGGCAAGTGTTAAAATGACTCTGATTGTAGTTGGCTTGACAACCGGGCTGAAGGTTTCGAAGAAATCAATACCTGGCTGCTGTTGGAAGCCTTTAGCTACAAGCCTGGCTTTGTGTCTTTGAACTGATCCATCAGCATTGTATTTAATTCTGAAAATCCATTTATTGTCAACAACATGCATGTGTGGTTGACGTGGAACTAAGTCCCATGTTTTGTTTGTTTGCAGGGCATTGTATTCTGCATCCATGGCCTTTTTCCATTCTGGAAGAGATAGGGCTTGCTGAACTGTGTCAGGGATTGAGGTAAGGTAGGCAGCTGTGGTAGGGTTGCGAAGGATGGAGGCAGTGTAGGTTTTTGGTTTGAAAATCCCTAATTTTGATCTTGTAAGCATTGGATGAGAGGGAGGGATTTGAGGTATGGGTTCTTGAGGAATAGAGTTGGATTGAGGGTGAGTAGCAGGTGAGGGATTTGAAGGAGTGGGAGTTGAGGTTGTATCAAGACTGTTGGATGATGAAGAACCTGAACTGGAAGAGTGAGGAGTGGCTGCTGGGAGTGGAGATGAAGCCCCTGTATCAGCTGCAGATTGAGGAGAAACACAGTCCTGCATGTTAGGAGATAAAATAGGAAACCAATGGTGAGATTGCAATGGTGTAGTGGGAGTATGAGAAGCTGAATGTGGGAGAGCTGAGTTTGTAAAACCATTAGCAAAGGGAAACTCAAACTCATAGAAGGTGATGCTTTGAGCTATGTAAATTCTGCCAGAGGGGTGTAAACATTTGTAGCCTTTGTGATTTGGGCTATAGCCTAAGAACACACATTTATGGGATCTGAAATCGAGTTTGTGCTGATTGTAGGCTCTTAGGTGAGGAAAACATGTGCACCCGAAAACTTTCAGAAAGTTGAGATTTGGTTTTGTGTTGAGTAGAACTTCTATGGGAGATTTTTGTGCTAAGGTTGGGGTGGCAAGATGATTTATGAGAAATGCAGAGGTGCTGAAGGCTTCCCACCAGTAATTTAAAGGCATAGAGGCTTGAGTGAGCAAGGTGAGTCCCATCTCTACTATATGTCTATGTTTCCTTTCAGATTTTCCATTTTGAGGATGGGTGTGGGGACATGGGTGTCTGAACTGAATTCCTAAGGAGGTTAATGTAGGTTGAAGGCTGCGGTATTCACCCCCCCAATCTGATTGCAGTGTCTTTATTTGAGTCTCAAATTTTCTTTCAACAAGTTTCTGAAATTTAAGAAATGTATCATGGACTTCTGATTTTAGTTTTAGTGGGAAAATCCAAGTGAAGTTGCTATAATCATCTATGAAATGAACATAGTATCGAAAGCCATCTTTGGATAGAGTTGGAGAGGGACCCCATACATCGGAGTGTATTAATTCAAGGGGTTTTTGGGTGACTTTAAGTGATGAACTGTAGTTTTTGTGTTTAGATTTCCCTATATGACATGCATCACAAAATGTAATATCAGCTGGAAAGGAAAGATGTTCATTTCTGAGCATTTGTTTCAATACATTAATATTCGGGTGACCAAGTCTCATGTGCCATAGATTAAGCTTGGATGCTTGAGAAAATTTGGTAAACAAGGACTGAATGGGAAATTACAAGTAGACTGACTCTGCTGGACTGGAAGAAACAGAACTGAAATTTGACTGAAAGAATTTAAAAGCAGTGGAATTTCGATGTATCTTGAGCTGATACAGGCCTTCACTGAGCACTCCTCGAAGTAGTTCCCTCTTCGTAGTTCGATCCTTCACAATGCAACAATTATGATGAAACTCAACAAACACTGGATTATCAGTTGTTAGCCTAGCAATTGATAGCAAATTTTTGGCAATTTGAGGAACACAAAGCATATTGTTTAAAGCAAGTGTCAGTTGTGTGCTAGAGTTATGAATGTAGTTGGAACCTGTATGAGTGATAGGAATGTGTTCTCCATTTCCTACTAGCAGTTGACTGTTACCTTTGTATTCTGTTTTGTATTGCAGGTTTGTTGGATCAGCAGTTATATGATTTGTTGCGCCAGTGTCCAGGTACCATGCATCGTCTGGAGAGGTAACATTGGATGAGGAATAATAGGCTTGTTGATTGTCATTGCTGGGGAGTTGCTGACTTGTTGGAGAAGTTCTGGAGTTGTTCTGCCCTTGGAAAGAAATGTCGAAACGATGATAGCATTTCAGGGCCATATGGCCTGGCCTGTTGCATAGCTGGCACAAGGGACGACTGCCACTGCCTCTGATCCATCTTCCTCTGCCACGACTTCGATTGGATGTGTAGCCACGACCAAAGGAGTGAGAGGGGTTACCATTGAATCCTTGAAGATTGAGATTTCTTCGAAGCTGTGAAGCAAGGTGGGCACTGGGTGTGGAATTGTCAGGAGCGAAGGGAACATTGAGTTGTTCCAGTCTCATTTCTTGACTTTGAAGCATGTATTGAACTTCTTGAAGAGTGATTTGATCGTGGCGTGAGGTCAGATTGACCACAACTGAGTCATAGTCATGACCAAGGCCCCCAAGAATGTATAAAATGAGCTCATCATCTGAGATTTGTTGCCCTGCAGAGGCCAAGGTTTCAGCAACCGATCTCATTTTTAACATGTAGTCATTGACTGATAGACTGCCCTTTTTTAGGGATTGAAGTTGGAAACGCAGCTGGAGTGTGCGTGCTTTGGAGTGTGTTGTAAACAGATTTTCAAGGATAGACCACACCTCTCTGGAGGTGTTGCATCTAACTATGTGGCCAAACATTGCTTCAGAGATGGAGTTTAGTAACCAGCTCATGATAGTTTGATCCATTCGGACCCAGATACTGAAAGCAGGGTTGATTTGTGTGGCTGTGTTATCTGTGAACTGAGGAGGGCAAGGTTTGTTGCCCATAACATAATCTTCGAGATCATGTGCACGCAAGGCTGGAATGACTTGAGAACGCCAGAAAGAGTAATTGGTTCTATCTAATTTGAGGGTGATTGGGGCTAGACTTTGAAAAACACTGGTGTTTCCAGGATTGGTGGCAGCTAACTGATTTGTGTGTGTAGTGGTGACTGACTGTTCATTTTGTGGGGATTTTTCAGGTGAGGATGCCATTGTTATGGACGTTTAGTCACTGGCTCTGATACCAACTTGAAACTTGATATTCTCTGTAAACTTCAACACAACTTGTATTTTCTTGTATTTCTTTTCTTGATTACATATCATGTTCGTGAGTGTATTTATAGAGTTGTAGTTGCTGCACTGGCAGCAACTTTGTACAATGGGAATATTAGTTGTTATGTGCAGGCCATGGGATTGTTGTGGGAGGTTACGGAGGGCCTGCCATAGCCACCAATTCTGTTTTGCAGTTTTGCATTCTAACTGTTTGAGAAAATGACAGGTGATGACTGGGCTGGTGATTCATCAACAGGTGATGACTGGGCTGGTGATTCATCAATGCCCTTCATTCTAACATCCTCTATCTCAATATATTTTTATGCGATAATATTCAATAAATATAAGACATATTAGAAATAAAAATATTGTGATTTGTTTTTAAAACATAAACTTAATTTTTTTTTGTCCTATAATTATTTATTTGCTGTCTAAAAAGAACAGTCTAATGGAAACGGGAAGTGACTTGTATATTTTTTAATTTGACTTGTAGATAATGTAGGTAAATTTGTCAACATTTTTTTTTTTTGAGATGTTTTTGATTCGCAGTAATATTAGATCTAAAATATTAAAAATGAAAACATTGGAAATTCTTGTAAAGAAATCAACTTAAATAAAAGAGCACAAAATTAAATTTTGAAGCCAATATTTTTTTTATATAAGATTTATTAATCATATTATTATATTAAATATATTTAAGAAAACATGATATGAATTTCTGTCCTTAAAAAAATCCTAAGTCATTTTTCCTCTCTCTCAATATATTTTTAGGCGATAATATTCAATAAATATTCAAACATATAATTAGTTTTATATATTTTAATTTGACATAAATATACAAATATATAATTAATTTGACATAATTTCCATAATATATTTAATTTAAAGGATAATCTTAGGCTATTTTGTTCTCTCTCTATATATTCTTAGGCGATAATATTCAATAAATATGAGAACATATAATTGGTTTAATATATTTTAATTTGATATAAATACACAAATATATAATTAAAAAGTCAAAACACTGCAAATTTATTTCAAGAAATAAACTTAAAAAAAAGAGCACAAAATTTAATTTTGAAGCCAATTTTTTTTTTATAAGATTTATTCATCTTATTATTATATTAAATGTATTTAAGAATACTGATATGAATTTTTGTCCTTAAAAAAATCCTAGGTCATTTTTCCTCTCCCTCTAAATATTTTTCTTGAGTTCCATTTTCTTGAGCTGATTTGCCCGCTTCGCTGAGTTTTTTTATCTATGCAGAAAATTGATTGATTTTATAAATGTTGTATTTTGTGATTTTAATATTTAATTAGTATAATTGTAATTGATAAAAGCTGTTAAAAATGATTTTTTTAAACCAAAATGTGATTGAATATTGCAATTTCTAAAAAACTTTTGATAAAATTTGTTAGAAAATTTGCTAAGAAGGTGAAATGATTTATTAGAAATTTGTTGTCACGGATACTCTGGTAAAAAAAAAAACAAAAAAAGAAACCCGGTAAAAAAAGAACAACTGACTTGGACACTAAAAAATAAAAAATACATGTGAAAAAAAGGTCACAGTTTCTTAAAAGGAAAAAAAAAGAGTCTAAAATATAAATTTAACTTCAAAGCCAAAGTTTTTTTTTATAAGATTTATTCATCATATTATTATATTAAATATATTTAAGAATACCGATATTAATTTTTTTTTGCAAGAAATTGTAGGTCATGTTTTTTCTCTCTCTATATATTTTTAGGCGATAATATTAAATAAATATTAAACACATATACTTAGTCTCACATACTATATAGTGTGATCGAAATGGGAAGTTATTTTTATATTTTTTTTAATTGTAGATAACCTAGGTAAATTTGTAAAAAAAAAATATGAGTTGCCTTTTTTCCCCAATAATATTAGATCTGACACATTATAAATAAAAATATTGCAATTTTTTTTTAAAAATAAATATAAATTTTTTGCGTGCTATAATTACTTATTTGCCGTCTAAAAAGAGCAGTGTAGTTGAAACGGAAAGTGCCTCATATATTTTTTAATTGTAGATAATCTAGGCAAATTTGTTTACCTTTCGTTTTTTTGAGTTGTATTTTTTCCTGTGTAATATTATATCTTAAATATTAAAAATCAAATTTTTTAATTTTTTCTAAGAAATAAACTTGAACAAAAGAGCACAAAATTAAAATTCAAAGCCAATTTGTTTTTTATTTTATAAGATTAATTCATCATATTATTATATTAAATGTATTTAAGAATGCTGATATTAATTTTTTTTCTGCAAAAAATCTGAGGTCATTTTTTTTTTATCTCTTTATATATTTTTAAGCGATAATATGCAATAAATATTAAAACATATAATAATGGCTTTTTTATTTATGTTGGAAACTGTTTGATTTTATACGTGTTGTATTTTTTTATTTTAATATTTAATTAGTAAAATGATAATTGATAAAAAATATTTTATGTTTATTATTAATGTTTGAAATTGTAATCTCCTTTAGTCATTCTATAAAATAATAGTCGTGGTGCCCGTAAGATGACTCGTACACCATAGTTATAAAAAAAATATAAGGGGGAAAAAAAGAAAAAACATGTTAAAAAAAAGTGGTTCCGGGGATTATTCATGCTATGCGTAAGCTGTCCTAGACACTTCAGTTATAAAAAAAAATTCTTGTTTTTTGTAAAAAAGAAAAAAAAAACAATTATTTAAAAAAAAAACCCTTTTTAAAAAAAAAAAACAGTTTCAAAAAAAAACCAAATCATATTTGTTAAAAAAACAACAACAACCATTTTTTTTGGTTAAAAAAACGGGTTTTTTTTTTAAAAAAAAAACAAATCGGATTTGAAAAAAACAAAAAATCCCTTTTTTTTAACAAAAAAAACCCGTTTTTTTAATTAAAAAAACAACTTTTTTTTTTACAAAAAAACAGTTTAAAAAAATAAAATCAGATTTGGTGCCTAGGCGGTTCGAACTCGCGCGTGCTTATGTTGGCAGCGCGCGGACAACCGCTCAGCCAAAGGTACTCATTGTCAATTTCACCATGAAAAATACATAAAGAAGACCTGTGTATAGAAAAAAAAAAGGGTGAATAATTAGTTGTCATTTTTTCTATGATAAATATGTTAGACTAATTATATATTTTGCTATTTATTTCATATCAACGTCTTAAAATATATATATTCATAACTTTTTGGAATTGCGATCTCCTTTAGGTATTCTATAAAATAATAATAGTCATAGTGCGTGTAAGCTAATCCGGACATCCTGATTATATAAAAAAAATATATAAGTAGGAAAAACAAATAGGAAAAAATATTATGAAAAAATGAGCCCAGGGATTATTTGTCGCGCGCTCAGTTGGCAAGGAAAAAAAATATATACTTGGGAAGAAACAATCGTGGTGCGTGTAAGCTGACCCAGACACCTCGATTAAGAAAAACAAATATATAAGTGGCAAAACAAAATAGAGAAAAAAATATCAAAAAAAAAGTGGATCCAGAGATTAGTCGTGGTGCGCGTAAGTTGGTTTGGACACTTCAGTTATAAAAACAAATTCTTGTTTTTTGTAAAAAAGAAAAAAACAACCAATTATTTAAAGAAAAACCGTTTAAAAAAAAAAACAGTTCCAAAAAAAAACCAAATCAGATTTGTTAAAAAAAAAAACAACCATTTTTTTGGTTAAAAAAACGGGTTTTTTTTTTTTAAAAAAAGAAGTTATTTTTAAAAAAATAAACAAATCGGATTTGAAAAAAAAAAATCTTAAGTTGGTTTGTACACTTCAGTTATAAAAACAAATTCTTGTTTTTTTGTAAAAAAGAAAAAAACAACCAATTATTTAAAAAAAAATCGTTTTAAAAATAAACAGTTCCTGAAAAAAACCAAATCAGATTTGTTAAAAAAAAAAAAAAAACCATTTTTTTGGTTTAAAAACGGGTTTTTTTTTTTAAAAAAAGAAGTTATTTTTAAAAAAATAAACAAATCGGATTTGAAAAAAAAAAACTCTTTTTTTAACAAAAAATTTCCGTTTTTTAATTAAAAAAAAAACCTTTAAAAAAAAAAAAAAAAAAAAAACACAAAAATTTATTGCGCAGGAGGTTCGAACTCGCACGCGCCTATGTTGGCAGCGCGCGAGTTACCGCTCGGCCAAAGGTTATCATTTGTCAATTTCACCATAAAAAATACATAAAGAAGACTTGTGTAAAAAAAAAAAAAAGAGGGTGGACGAACTCGCGCGACGCACGGAGGAGAAAGCTCGCGTCCACAGTGATTTTAGAGTGCGTGAACAGTGTTTTTCGTTTTGTTTTAGTTATTTGTTAATAGGCATCATTCTGGTGTCATTAATCATATTCAAATTAATTAGGATCAATTGTCCACGAGACCATGATATACACGCGCGCACTAAAGAAGGTACTGCTGATGTCGGACCCGGTGAGTTTGACTCGGTCCATGTCTCTTGGAAGTTGGAACACTAGCTACAACACAGCTTGAAGGGCCATGGCACCTCGAAAGTTTTGATTTTAGCTCTCAAAAGGTGGCTATTTTTTAAGCATATCCTTGGATTGAAGGCTTGTTTCATAGAAAACAGTTGCTAAGGGTGGCGGCCCGGATAAGCTAAATGGAAAGCTCCGGCCTCGAAAGTACAAGCTGACTGTTAAATCTTTGCCTCGGCCTGTTAATAATTCGAGGCCGAAAGTACTCTTATAGAGACGTAATGAGCTCATCGTGGGCTCTTATGTGGCTAAGCCCATTTCCCTCTGGACTCGGCGAACAAGAAAAGGAAAGGGGCTGGCTGCTAATCAAAAGGCAAAAGAAGAAGAGGAAGCTGCAGGCTACAAATGCAACTTTCACTTTTAAAACAAGCAGGAAATTACTATTTGCCCCCACAAATCCTCACTTCTTACGTGGCATGTTGGCATCGAAACCTCTACTTTAACAGCAAAAACTGTACCTGTCCCCCGCTGCCACCATGTAAGAGCTTGTAGCCAACCACCTGCGTCAACATTTGTCACTCTCGTAACAACCGTTTTGGAAGTTTATCATGCTTCTCCGGTCCTGTATATAATTTTACAGCCTGGCCGTGACCCTTGTCAGTCATATCTGCTACATTGGTGGTGGCATGGGCGGCCCCGTAGGCCGGCCAGGTTTCTTTAACCCCGAATAAATAATTTAAGAGACTATTACGTTCTTAAGGAAATATAAAAACTTAATAATCATGTACATTAATTTCGCCCGTGCCATTTTTGAATACATTTATCATATTTTATAGAATTATAGATATTTTTCAATCTCACCCCTTCTGCTTTTTTTATTTCAAATTTTTATCTTCATTTGTTTTGCTGTATTGTTTTTATTTATTTTGCAAGCTTTTTTATTAATATTGCTAATAGATTCCATTATTTGAAACTAGATTGGTTTAAATTAAATTAATCAAATTCCGTGGTGAAGATGGAAGGCGAAGGTGCTCATTTGAACAATATATATATATATACTAGCTATATTGCCCGCGCGTTGCCGCGGGCATTTTTGTGTATATAATTTAATATAATTAAATCAAAAACAATAAATTTATATGATATAATTAAGAAAAATTATAGATTATGAGATAAAATGTAGTTATTTTTAAGTAGAGTTTGTTGCGCAAGCATAAATAACATTTTTTAGAATAAAAAAACTGCGTTATAAAAGATCACAAAAGAAAATGGGCTAATTGATCAGGCGTGTTTTTTTTTTTTTTTTCTGGGGGTGTTTTCGGTTCTTGTTTTTTTTTTAATTAACCGCAATGTGCACAGTGTAATCATGAATCAACCCCTTGAAAACGACAAAATAATTATTAAATTATCCCGGAAAAAAAATTCAAAAACATTAACAAAAGAATAAGTAAGAGAAACAATTAAATTATTATTATTATTATTATTATTATTATTATTATTATTATATTAATAATGAAAGAAACAAAAATAAATGAAAGACTAAAAATATCCTAGAAACTTTAACAAAAGATTAAAAAAAAACTATTATTGCTATTACTGTCAAAAAAAAATTATCAAATTATTCGGAGGGAAAAAAAACATTAAAGAAAGAGCAAGCAAGAAAAAAAAAATAATAATAATAATAATAATAATTATTATTATTATTATTATTATTATTATTATTATTATTATTATTATTATTATTATGTTAATAATGAAAAGAAACAAAAATAAATGAAAAACTAAAAATATGCAAGAAACTTTAACAAAAGATAAAAAAAAAAAACAATTATTATTGCTATTACCGGCAAAACAAAAAATATGATCAAATTATCGGGAGAAAGAAAAAAAACACAAAAGAGTAAGAACAAAAAATAATTAAATTATTATTATTATTATTATTATTATTATTATTATTATTATTATTATTATTATTATTGTGTAAAATACACTTATATATACATGGGCAAAAGTATGGATTATTCTAGAAATATAAAAAAATAAAATTATAAGGACTGAAATGAAAATCAAATATAAAGGGCTTAAATTAAAAAATTCAAAGTCAAAGGGCTGAAATGCAAATTAAATTTATTCTCAATTGAAATCAGAGGACAAAATTGAAAACATCGGAACTTGTGTACCGAATTAATTGAGTTACATACAGCCAATCCAGAAATTGAAAGTAGCAGGACCGAAGTGAAACTTTGACATTCAATTAATTAAAATCAGAGGACCCAATCGAACCAAATCAAAACTTATATAACAGAAATCAGGACCAAAAACAAAATTAAAAGCTGAGGGACCTAAGTGAAAAGCAACAAAAATTGGGGGACTCTCCTGCACATTTACGTGCAGGAGAGAGAGAAACGTGGTCGGAGGCTTGAACCGGCCTCCTCCGCGTCCACAGACATTTTTAGGTTGCACGCGCCACCGCGGGAGGAAGACCACAAGGCGGCGCATCGGGTTGGACGCCGGTATCCAATTTCCAGCCACCTTATCACGCCGCACGCGCCACCTAAACAGGGCGTGAGGCGAAAAACCGTCTGGCGCGTGCGCCTCACGCCCTGACAGACACCGAATATTAAATTGAAAAATAGGGTCAATTACCGTCCTGTCCCTGGACCCAAGTCAGTGTCTTTGTCCTATTAGAGGCTAAAACCGTATTTAGTCATTTAAGAAAATAATAAAAAAATAAAAAGTTACAGCGGACCGGACCGGTCCGGCCGCACGCAATTACGCCGGTGCCCCTCAGCCGGAACCCTTATTTTGTCTTATTATCGGGGACAAAATCGTCCATGCACTGTTCACAACTGAATATTTTTTAAAAAAAAAGACGGGAAAAGGAAAAACCGAAAATAGCCCCGTTTGCCCAGCCCCTTCTGCCGTGCGGCCGAGGGCCAAAATCGCCCCTACACTGCTCGAATCCACAGTGATTTGTGAGGCAGTCCACAGTAAAAACACCACGCGGTTTATGTGTTTTGTAATATATATATATATATTGTATTAACAAACTACTCGATGATGACCGAAGTTTTTTTTTTAATTTATCCAGGGAAAGATGATTGATGAAACCAATGAGCAGTGGATCATGAACACGTAGGGAGGAAAACGGAGATGAGGTGGGGCCAGCTAATGGCGCCATCGATGTGAATATTGCCATGCGCTCGATCGGAGAAGGCACACTTGAATGATTGCAATTCATTATTAGAAAAAACAAAAGGCTGGCTTTGCTTTGCATAAAGAAAAGATTGGAATATTAGATTATCATCTCGTGTGGGGAGAACCTAACATTTTGTTTTCTCCTTGCTGATTTACAAGAAGCTGTTCTCATAGACTACTAGATTTCCCCTGTGCTCCATATTTATCCAAAAAAAAAAATTACTTGTTTTAATATATATAGTTTTTTAGTTTTTATTTTTTTATTTTATGGTTTATTTTTGATTTTTTGATTTTATGGTTTATTTTTGATTTTTTTATTTTTTTTCAATCCTTCTAGGATAGTTATTATTTTTTGTTTGTATTCATGTATCTATACTCTTAATTTTGGTTTTATTTTTCATTGTTATTTATCTCTATATTAAATACAGATTGTGTTAATGAGAGTAAAACTCTCTCTTATGCATGTATAGTGAATGTCTTGTTGTTAGTGATAAGTCATACATGTGTTTTATTTACGTGTGGCTTGATATTCTTTTAGTTTAAAGTGATTTTAATTTAAAATATTTTTTTATTTTTTAATATAATTAGCCTAACATATTTTTAAGAAAAAATACCTTAAAAATAATCATTGTCATTTTTTTCAACACCTTATCCATAGTCAAATGAATATATAAGAAAACTAAATAATCGAAAGGCAAATAAGAAAGAAAATAACATATTAATTTAAATTGTGTTTGATAGTCTAGTAATGTCTCGTAATGATAATAATATTTATTTTGATTTTGTCCTTTAATTTTTTTTTCAAATATTTCTATTTGCTCTTTATATCATTTTTTTTTCAACGCTGCTAATATTATTTTTAGTTTTACTTAAATTATAATAATAATAACAATAAGAATAATAATAATTCAAGTAATTTATCATTTAGTGTTGTATTTATTAAGAATTAAATTTTGCAACTTCTCTACATAAAATGATCAAATCTAATATTCAAAATTAATTATTTGAAAAAAATTTGTGGCTTGATATTGTTTTCAATTTTTTATCTTATTTTTAGAAACAATATATGACTTGACATTAGTATCAAACAAAAATATTAAATAACAAATTTTTATTGTGATCCAAGTGATTATAATAATTATATTCAAAATGGTAATAATATAAATTTTGCTTTTGTCCTTTAATTTTATTCTTTAACTATTTTCTTTTGTTCTTCAAAATAAATAATATTTTTTTATACTGATAATTTTTTTTTTGCCTTCAATCATAACAATAACAATTGAAACAATTTACCATTCAATTTATATTATTTAATACTTAATTTTTACAACTTCTCTATGTGTAATGGTTCAAATCTAATAATTTATCATTTGATGTTGTTTTCGTTAAAAATCCTGTAATAATATCAAGAAATTATTTTTTTTGGTTACATTACCTTATAAAAATTCTGCCTATGTTGATTATTTTCGCTCGGATGTATAGCATTGTAAACAAAATTGAGCACCATTAATATTTTTTTTACATGTAAATTTTTTTTGTTCTGGCTACGACAAAGTACGAGACAACTGACTTGTACATTTTTTTTATTAAAGATCATTTGACCCAATTTTTCCATCCATTTTGTCTACGTGTGACTGCGTATATTTTTTATTTACGTGATATCAGATCTAAAATATCATATATTAAAAAGCCACAAAAGTCAATTTTTTTTTTAAAAAACAACATCGACTAATGAATTATTTCAATTATTATTCTCATTTTTATTATCATGATTGTCTTTTCTGACGACACATTTATATTATGTATTGTTTATAAAAGGTTGAGATACCAAAAACACATTCACCGAAAACTCTTAATTTTTGTCTTATTTGAGGGTGATATGGTTATTTTAATATTAATATTAGTTTAAAATATTTAAAATATTCTTGAGTAGTCAACTATTTGCTAGTAGGGGTAAAAATATAGTTTTATTGTGTAAAAATACTTAGAAAAGACTGAAATACCCCAGACAATCAAAGAAAATCAACTAGTCCTGTGATAAAATCTAAAATGCTACTGAGTTAAAGAGTTAAAAATTTATGCCGAGAGGCAAAACAATACTCACTCGATTACAATCCATAGTAGTTTGTGTCTATTACTACGATTAAAAAGTTTTTCTGGTGTAGAAATATCTTTTTTTTAAAAATTCCTTGGAGTATTCTTGAATTATTTTGATATGTTAATATTAAAAATAAAAAATATTATTTTGACAAGCTTCAAAACAAAAAACATGCTGAAAACATAATCTAATAACAATGTTAAACATGCTCTTAACAACAAACGTGACTTAAGAGTATAATTGGGAATAGAAGAAAAAAATGCCTTTTCAAATATTTTTTATATATATACAAATATAGTTTGATCACATTCATAAACACACCTTTAATTTGTAACTGGTAAAATCCGAGTAAAACATAATCTAGTTAACTTTAGTATCATATTTTATTTATATATATATATATATATATATAGTAATATCATTTCATTTAAAAAAAAATAAAAGTAACTTTTATGATTGAAATGGCATGGCTTTCTGTTCCGAGAGAGAGAAGGACATGTTTAATTTCTATTGTGCAATGTGCTATTGCATTTTATGTAGGCTAGCTACACAACTAATAATAATAACAACAATTCCGGGGAAAATGAAAAACAATTATGTTGGTTGTTGGGGTTTGACTTGGTTCGTCCATGAGAAATAACTCGGTCTATTTATTTAGAGGTGGGGTTTGTCTTGGTTCGTTCATGAGGGGTGAACGTAGTCTATTTATCTAGGGGTGCTACTTATTGGTAACCACAAGATATCCGCTAAGTAACCTCTCTTCTCTAGTATAAATACGGACACACCTTTCCATGTTGAAATAAGTTATTCATATAAGTGAAGATAGTTATTTCTCTCAATACTCTACATTAAACTTGTCATGATCTATAAAGATATTCGTGCTGTGAAACATCGTTTTGGTTCTAGTAATCAAAACAGTCCCAAAACAATTGATCCAAGAATAAAAAAACAGAATATCACAAGTATATTTTCTTTATCGAATCTACAGGAAGCCATGTTTTATCGAAGAGTGAAGCTTACGAAGGTACCGAAGCGAGGCGTGCAAAAACTTAATTCTATTTTAATGGCTCGTGCGGGCCAAAATTCAGTGGACATGATTGCAATCACTTTGTTTTTTCTGGTCCCTGCTCGACCAGCTTTACCCTCTTGTTTAAAAATAAAAGCTACCCTGACCAACTTCATTCAAGTATAATAATTACCACACTTATTATAATTACTCTCCCTTTGCTATCCTCATCCTCTTGCATTTTACTGAAAACAAGAACGCTCATCACTATAAATATGATTGGAGAGGAAACATGGAATGACTCTACATCAATAATGAAAGCATGGCGTACTAGCTATGATCACAGAGGGTGGATGGCTGTATAAATTATATATTTTATGACATTTTTTTTCTTCTAAAAACAACACCAATTTCATAGGACTCAGGCTTTCCAAGACGGGGTGGCCGGCAGCTTGATTTCTGGAATTGTGGATTTCTCCTTGCTTGATATATGCACAGCACCGCTTCTCGTCATCGCCATCATGAAAATTCAATTCCATAAAACTTGTGGATAAAGTTTGAAGAAATCAATCATGCAGTGTCCCACTGCGAGACAATTATTTCAAAAGCTAAAATTAACAAACCCCGATAGAATGATTATTATTATTGCCGCTCCGAGTTCTTCAAGAAGATCTGGGCCTGGGGTATGAAACCTCTTAATCATAATTAAAAAAAATAACCAAGAAATAAAAACGAGACTGGGCCGGGGAGGGGAACATCAGGTCGGGTCGGTCTGCGTGAACAGAAAAGGTTGGGAGCTGGGACAGGGAAAGACTGATTGGGTCTAATCATTTCCTCGTGCATGCCATCCCAGCACGATTACATTGCAGTTCGAGACTGTAACCCTTTTTTTTGCCCTTCATTGTATTAATTTGCATGAAAAGGATGCAGTGAACGGATGCAAGACTGTAACCCTATCAATCTCTTTTATTGATAAATGAGACGTTGACATATTCTTTATATTAGCTGTTTAGTAAGGATATTTTAAAAATAGAGTTAACTAGGTGATGCAAGAGTAAAATCTAATTACTGTCTACTGAGGAGTAGAATTACTGTCTACAGGGGAGAAATGCGTATTGATTTTTTCTTTGTTTCGCAATCCAAGAAGTCATATTTACGCGCGCCACCCTCACAAGTGCTTCCAAGAACTGACCCCACCTCCCCTCGTGGGCAGAATTATTGCCCCCGATTCCCAGGCCCATACAGCCTGCCCTTTTCGCCTCTCTCTCTCTCTCTCTCTCTCTCCCCTCATTGCTCCTGCTTATTTACGAATCACCCCCCCTCTTCATAATTATTCCATTTTTACTTTATATACCTCTTTCATCGCCTACCTTCCTTGCTTTATACCTCTCTCGTTAGCTAGTTCTATCATTTCTTGCATTGATTCCTTCTCGCGCTACCTCTCTAATATAAATACTATATTCTCCATTTCTAGATTTGCCACTACTTGTTTACCTTGTTGCAGCATTGCTGTACCAAGAAAGAGATATATACCCCCCCCCCCCCGGCACATATACATATACATATAAAAGATGAGGATGATGATGGATCTAGGTACCCAGAGAGGTATGGTCCCTATAATGGACACCCCGACCTCCGTAGACTGTGGGAGGGAAGTGAGTCTCCGCAGGTCCTTTAGGTCTCTAGTTGAATGCATGGTCCCTGCCTGCTGTGGCTTTCAAGCACCTGCAGATTCCCTTGCCGGTGATTCCGATGACTGTCACGCATCATCACCAGCCTCGACAACCACCACCGTGACAGGCACCTTTTTCGGTTACCGGAAAGGTCGGGTGAGTTTCTGCCTCCAAGACGACACTCGTAGCTCTCCTCTCATACTGCTTGAATTTGCAGTCCCCACAGCCTACCTTGCAAAGGAGATGCAGCACGGGTTGCTCCGCATAGCACTCGAGTGCTGCCACCAGAGGCGAATTGATAGCCCAAAGGAGCGCTGCTCTCTCTTCAACGTGCCGGTGTGGTCCATGTACTGCAATGGAAGGAAGGTTGGTTTCGCCATGAGGAGGCAGATGAGTGTGAGTGACGTGGCTGTACTGAAGCACATGCAGTCCGTCTCAGTTGGCGCTGGTGTTTTGCCAGTGGCTGGCGCCAGGGATGCAGGTGACCTGCTCATGTACTTACGAGCCAGTTTCGAGCGAGTTGTTGGGTCTGTGGATTCCGAATCCTTCCACATGATTAATCCTGTTGGCAGTTCTGGACAGGAACTTTCTATATTTCTCGTGCGATCCTGACAATCTCCTCTGATCTCAATACCATGCATATACATACACTACTCTCCGGTCTCCAGTATATATAAATTAATCAATAATTAGAGTTTGTACTACTATCAATTACTGATCCTTAATTGCTAGTTATGTAAGTCTGTGCTGTGCTATCAGTTATCCTTTCCTGCCATAGATCGATGTGTAAACATCTCTTAAATTAATCAAATCAGATCTAGCTAGAGAGTACTGCTAGAACCAAATTACTTAGCATGTGAATCATTTCCACCAGGTAAATTTTTCTTAACCTGAAAAAAGATGTTAAGGAGATGACAATGGGAGCAAGCTTGAGCTATCTTTACTAGCACGTGACTGTGAATATAATATCAAAATAATTAATTTGTAGAGAAATTATTAATTTTAATGCCTAATAATCTGATGTCAAAGGTAACTTGACCAGTACAATGACATGTGATGTGACAATGAAATTGTTATTTACTCTCGACATATCCTAATTATGATAAGTTGCATTGTTATTTAATTTTTTTTTGAAGTCGTGTTTCTGTTTATTAGTCCCGTCTAAAGCTTAAAGTGTTTGTGAGGGATTTTCAATTTTATCGAGTCAAATCCTAACCACTCTATAACTTGAATTTTGACATTGCATTCATTTTATTCTTTGTATATTTAAAACTTGAGTGTATACTCTACAGTATAATTATATATATCCCTAGATATTAAAGTTTACAGTTATATTCAAACACTTCAAATATTAAACAAAATAAATCTTAAAGGATTTTTTATTTTTCTGTCAAAACCTAATAAAAAATCATTAACTAGATAGAACATTCAATTTGTGTTTTAAGACATGATAAAGAATTTTGTATTTTTGTATAAAAAACATTTTAGTGTTTTTAAAATAAGATTTTTTATTTATTTTTGGAAATCTAAAAGAAAACAAGGTATTTTGTGTTGATTTTGTATCTTACAGTATAAATTTATGACTCAATATTGAACAAAATAAGTAAAACAAACATGAGAGGAAACCATAAAAAAATTTAAATGATCATTTGAATTTTCTTGGAATTTTTTGTTTATATATATGTATATATTATTTTAATAGGTTTGACTATATTGTTTGAGTTTGTGACCCAAGCCCAATACGATAGAGTTGTGCTTACTAGAAGCCCAACCCTCTTTTCTTTTAAATAATTGGCATGAACCAACTTGACCATGTGGGTCACTTGGGCTTGGGGTCTAGTCCCTATGATCTCTCTCTCTCTCTCTCTCTCTCTCTCTCTCTCTATATATATATATATATATATATATATATATATATATATACACACTAGTAAATTGCCCGCGTGTTGCCGCAAATATTTTTTTATATATAATTTAACATAATTAAATCTACAACGATAAATTTATATGATATAAGTAAATAAAAGTTATAGATTAGGAGATAAAATATTTAAAATTTTGAGTTGAGTTTGTCACGTAAGCATAAATTACATATTTTAGAATATAGGTATTGCGTCATAAACGATCACAAAAGAGCGCGCACTAACATTAGAAAAAAGAGCAAAATATTTGAATAAGAAATTTTTTTTACTGAAATCATTATTGTGCAGATAATAAAATTATAAAAATCAATTAATAGAAAGAGCAAATAAAAAAAAAGGGAAAAGGAAGCA
This sequence comes from Salix brachista, assembly GCA_009078335.1. Classification (NCBI taxonomy): domain Eukaryota; kingdom Viridiplantae; phylum Streptophyta; class Magnoliopsida; order Malpighiales; family Salicaceae; genus Salix; species Salix brachista. The sequence goes on along the minus strand of CM018573.1, from coordinate 126,798 downwards.
ATATTAATTTAAAATATTATAACAATAGCAACATCGGAGTCTTAACATCTAAAATTATTATTGCCGCTAGAATAAAAACAACAAAAATTATTAAATTATACCGAGGGGAAAAAATAAAAAGCATGAACAAAACAACAAGCAAGAAAAACCAATTAAAAAATTATTATTATTATTATTATTATTATTATTATGAAAGAATAAATAATCACTATTATTATAATAATAGAATACATAATCACTATTATTATAATATTAATAATAATCACTATTATTATTATTATTATTATAATTATAATTATTATTATGTTAATAATGAAAGAAACAAAAATAAATGAAAGACTAAAAATATCCTAGAAACTTTAACAAAAGATAAAAATAAATAAATAAAATATTATCATTGTTATTACTAGAAAAAACAAAATCATCAAATTATCGGGAGGAAAAAAAAACAAAAGAGTAAGAATGAAAAATAATGAAATCATGATTATTATTATTATTATTATTGTTGTTGTTGTTGTTGTTGTTGTTAAATACACTTATATATACATGGACAAAAGTAGGGATTAAAAAAATAAAAGTGTAAGGGCTGAAATGAAAATCAAATATAAAGGGATTAAATTAAAAAATTAAAAGTCAAAGGGCTGAAATGCAAATTACATTTACTGTTAATTGCAATCAGAGGACAAATTTGCAAAAATCGGAACTTGTGTACCGAATTCATTGAGTTATATATAACCAACCCGGAAATTGAAAGTAGAAGGACCGAAGTGAAACTTTCACATTCAATCAATTAAAATCGGAGGAACCAATCGAACTAAATCAAAACTTATATAAAAGAAATGAGGACCAAAAACCAAATTAAAAGTAGAGGGACCGAAGTGAAACGTAACGAAATAAGGGGGACTCTCCTGCACATTGACGTGCAGGAGAGAGAGAAACGTGGCCGGCGGCTTTAACCGGCCTCCGCCGCGTCCACGGACATTTGGTGGTTACACGCACCACCGCGGGAGGAAGACCACGCGGCGTCGCATCGATATAGCCTCCGGATGACAATTTCCGGCCACCGTATGACACCGCACGCGCCACCTACACAGGGCGTGAGGCGAAAAACCGTCTGGTGCGTGCGCCTCACGCCTTGACAGACACCGATTAAAAAATTAAAAAAATAGGGTCAATTACCATTCTAACCCTGCACCCAATTTAGTGTTTTTGTCTTATTAGGGGCTATAACCGTATTTAGCCATTTCAGAAAATATTAAAAAAAAAAGTCGCGGCGGACCGGGCCGGTCTGGCCGCGCGCAATTACGCCGGTGCCCCTTAGCCGCATGCCTTTTTTTGTCTTATTACCGGGGGTTAAAGCGTGAATACACTGTTCATAGCTGATTATTTTTTTTTAAAAAAAGGAAAAACCGAAATTAGCCCCGTTTTACACTCACCTTTTGTCGCGCGGCCGAGGGCCATTTTCGCCTCCACACTGCTCGAATCCATAGTGATCTGTGAGAGGGTCCACAGTAAAATCACCACGTCGATTATGTGTTTTGTAATATTGAGCTAAACCTAATCTAATCATGTGGGTTAGGTAGAGACAGGTTCAACCTGACAATACCCTGAGATCTATGAGATGCTAATCCCACATCAAACAATGTATTGTAATAAATAAAAAAGGGTTTCCTAAACAATTTATACTCAGTAAAATTTGCCATTTCCCTTGATTGCAAGCTTTTTCAGTTTTTTTGCTAAGGTTACAAGCATCGTTTTAGCGAGCGATGAAATGTGTTTATAAATACAGTGCTTTACTAATAATTTTTTTATTTTATTTAATAGGAATCAAAGGTAAATTTACATGCAATGACTAATTGATCCGTTGAAAAAGATCATTAATTCACCTCCAATTGTGCAAGTTTTTTGGTGAAGGATAAAAGCATTGTTTCAGCGAACAATGAAATGTTTCGCCAGTGACTTTTAGTTATAGGAATCGAAGGCACATGTATTGGAATTAACATACTCGAGGTTCGACAGCCTTATCCATGTATATAGAGTGATCGAAGTATCAAGTATTGGATTGATTGTTTAGTGCCTGTTTGGCTAAGTATTGGATTGATAATATTGTATTTTATTTTTTATTCCATCTTATCTGAGTTTAATTCAATCTATATTCATTTATGATTTATTATAATTTAGAATGTTTTGTTACCACCACCACCACCACTATTCATAAAAATAATATAAACTTGATTTGAAAGATAAAATTAAAGACTATAAAAACTCCAACAAAAGAACAAGAGAAAAAAAGAGAGATCAAATTGATATTAGAATTATTCTTAGTGAAAACACAAAAATAAAAAAAATCTAACATGAGGGATAAAATTAAAAATCATAAGGACTTGGATAGAAGAACAAAGAAAAAAAGGACAAAAATATTAATTGAACAAATTACATACACAGATTATAATTGAAAGATTAAATTGAAAATAAATAGAATTTTAATTACAAGGAAAAGGAAAAGGATAAAAAAACCAAAACTAAATGATAGAATATAAAACACCACCACCACCAAGAATCAAAACTGATTTTACAGGGTCTAAAAGAGAAAATAAAAGAAAGGGTTACCAATGACAACCCGATCACCTTTAGATGCTCCGAACCACCAGTAACACAAAAGAAAACAATACGAGATGGTGGCCGCTTATTTTTTACCATCAGGATATCACAAGTGTTACTCGAAATACATAATTTTTTAAAATCTTTAAATTAAATGATAAATCATATTATCACTGTGAAGTGTGAACCAAACTAACAATAAAAGAGGGGCTAGAATGACTTTGCCTTGTTTTCAGTTGTTTTCTTATTGAATTGATCGGCTGCCTCGCAAGATCTCAGCGAGAGGGTACAAATATGACGAAGTCTTTTCTTGATTCTTCATTGTGTCCTTGGCGAGGTGGTCGGGGAATACAATACATCACCTACCTTCTTTTTTAAAAAATACTGTTTGTAATTTTTATATTCAAGTATTTAAAATAAAATTTTTAAAATAAATAATATTTTAAAGAATATATCTAGAATTATGTCGTACTTTTTAAGTAAAATCGTAATTTTGCGTGTTAATATTACAAATTATTTTATTTTATTATATAAATCTAATTTACACAATATTTTAAAAAAGGGCCCATGAATATTAAATGAGAATAAAATATCTATCTTAACATTTTTTATCTATATAATTTTTTAAATTAAGTCTTCTTTATTTTTATCACCATCAGCGTGCAAAAAAACTTAGCTTAAAGTTTTACGAGGAGAGCGTGGCAGCGATGAACTAGAGTAAATAAAATATATGACGGTCAACTCTCCAAGCCATTTAAGTAACCTTTCTTCTTCTATCACAAAAAAAGAAGAAGCTATCCTTCTTCGAATGAGCCCTGACTGCCTCGAGAAAATAAAACTAGAAACATTACGGGACTGTTTTACATTATATTTTAAAAATGTTTTTTATTTTATTTAATATTTTTTGGTGTTTTTTAATAATTTTGACGAGTTTAAATAAAAAATAATTTTAAAAAAAGTATTATTATACTCTTACAAACAAAAATAATAATTTAAAAAGCAATCTTAAACCCATTGCATACGCCATAATAAAAATGATATCGATGGCGAAACGAGAAGTATTCAGTGCCCACTGCCCCCCCCCAAAGCACTGTTGCTCTATATTAAAATATCAGCCATGTGCTACAGGTAATCATTCACTCGGACTCATAATCTCCCAAGACTTTAGAGTATTAGCTATTTCCCCTCGCGCCAGGTGAGTCAGATGAGCATTGACCGATCTCTGGATGTTTGCTAACTACTCCACATTTATGGCTGTACTGCATGTATACATGTTTTCCATTCTTCTGAAAGTTTGGTTAAGTGTCATTCTTCTGATCTGGGCTTGGTGAGTGGCTGGGGAATACAATCCAGCACTCACCTTCGTTAAGGTGGGTTGGGTGACCAGAACATAAATGGGAGAACAGGGAAGGCCACCTGCTCCAGCAGCTCCTCGTCCCGGCCTGCAAAGCTGCAATCATCCCGCTCTACTTTCCAACTAATCTAATGATATCATCTCCTGTGATGGATATCCTTGTTTAATTAATTAACTAGTTTAGTAGCAGTTGCAGAGCTAATAATTCACGAGCTTTATGTAAAGAGGCAGCATGATTAACCTGCTGCCGCTTGCTCCCACTGTCAACTGTCATCATTCACCAGCTGTTAATGAGTCATGATAATAATTGCTGTTTTTAATGCTCCATTCTACCCCTTTCTTGGTGGTTCCTGTCCCCACTCCATCTACAGGATAACTCAGTACGTTCTGCTGTTCCTTTCATTTCCCTCTCCTAACAAATATTATTCACCTACTCCATGACTCCCTGTGGGCCGTCCATTTCTTTCTCCCCTCTCCTTTTCTTGAAGGAATCGATGGTTGATTCTCAGGATCGTTTTTAGGCTACCACATGCGAGTTTGTTGTCTTGTCTTGCCGTTGGGCTAGCTAGAGGGTTTTCTTTTCTTTTTTGTGTAGGACTAGAGGGAGATCTTTTGCTTGATAGTCTGTGCACTGCCTCCTCCTACCAAAACTTATGATGACGGTGATGTATTCTTATATGCGCCACTTAACTCCCGCTATGCTTTAACTAAAGTTGGAGGCTTCAAATTTATACATCCAAAAAGTTTTTACTAAAAAGGTAATCCTAAGACGACTGCTGCTACAGTATTGCTTTCTTTCACAAAATTCTTCTAGTTTTGTTCAACGTGTGATCTCATCTTGCACTTTTGAATGTATGTCTCTGTACTTCGCTCTGCTTGCTTCTTTGCTTGCCATTTTCTATAGGCCGGCTAAACTGTTTTCTGGCTACACAGAGAAGCAGTAGATGACCGGTCCTGATGGGCGCTCCTTCTCCTCTTCCTGTCCCTCTATTTCACATCTGAGCTCCTCAAGGTTAGTGACCTGTTTGGTTCCTGCTATGCCATGCCACCACATTTCAGCCCAAACTCAAAATGATTTGCTCTTTTGCAGTGACCCAGATACTGATATGCTTAGCGGAGTGCTAAACATGTCACCTAATCTGTCCTCTCTCTCAAATTCTGTAAGTATCCATCACATGGTGTTTTGATGTTCATTAATCTCACTACTTTGCAATCAATATAGAACTCGTGAGTCAATCCTCCTTGCTTTTATATCCATGCAAATGTCATCTCGCTCTGCGAAGAAGGCTTACAGATTGTTTTCGATTCAACTTTCACTTCACTTTCCAACACCATCAGCGTGCAATCTTACGCTGTCTTTATCTCTATGGAATTATCTATGTCAGAAAATTAGCTAGAGATCTCATTTTACTCTCAGGACAGAAGTTCTCTCGACACAATTACCTTCTAGGGTGATTGATGGGATCGACCACCCTGTTTGCCGATGTCTCCAAGATCAAAAGCAGTTCACTCATTTCGAAAGTATTACTCATTCACGCATCTTCTTTATATTTTGACAGATTGCAAAGTTGGAGAGCACAGTGTCTCTCGAGGCTTCACGGAATTGGGATTCTGAGAACACAGTGGGTTGTAGCTCCATTATATCTGTTCCTAGCGATCCCACTCCAACGCCAAAGGTTCAGTATTATACAATCATGTAATGCCAAATTTTAACTGGAATTATGAATATGTGATGATATCAGTTATCCAAACTCTATGGTGGAGCCTTATATGCAGGATCGGATATCATAAAAACTAGCCAGCGGTTTTTAATTAAAGCGTACAAAAACGAAAAAAATGAATAAGTGCTGGAAATTGTTTGATTCTGTATAGAAATATCTGGTTAGAATCCAGCTACTGGAGTACTATCTCACCATGGATGCTGTCTTTTCTTTTTTGCTAATTTTCTTGGATATAATTTTGACCCCGTTTTTTCCTCAGTCTTCTGCTGTACTGAGGAAGGAGATTGCTACCCTTGAGGCTGAAATATTGCATCTGGAGCGTTATCTTCTTTCACTGTATCGTACAGCTTTCAATGAGCAGCCACCTGGTTTCTCAAACATGACTAAAAATCATTTGCAATACAAGACAGGATCACCATTGCAAGCTCAATCGCCTCACAACTTAAAAGTGCATCAACAGACGGGTGATTTTATCCACCACGATCAAAGTTCCCCTGCACATGGTTGGTCAGGATCATCTAGTCAGAGTTGCATTGCTAGCTTACAATCAACATCTACCATGGTAACTAGCCTGATCACCAAAATCTCTTAAATACAGCTACGCTGTTCACATCTGTTTGCACAACTCCATGTGATTTTGCCATAAGCTGCAATTTGTGACAATCAAATCGAAATTTCTATTGACCATTTTCAGGAGCAGAAGAAGGTTGATTCTGGTCGTTGCAGCCTTGCGGATCACCTCAGTGCTTCTTGCTTAGTTAACGATCATGACACTCCAGATAGACTCTCTGAGGACATTGTGAGATGCATATCTTCCATTTACTGCCGACTTTGTAATCCCCTTCATAGCCAATTAGGCTCGGCAGCTTCTCCTACTTCATCCCTGTCATCCTCTAGTATATTTTCTTCTCGAAACCCTTATGATAACTGGAGTCCACGTTGCAATGGGGATGCTATGTTTCAGCATCAACTTCAAGGGCTGAAAGGAGAGAGCGGACCATATGATACAATGCTGGAAGTTCTGAAGATTTGTCTAGATGATGGTAGTTTCAATTATGCTGCCACCATGCTTAAAAAATTCAGGTGGTCAGAGTGTGCCTTTTCTATCACATTGGGTATCTAAATTGATTGATCATATTAATTGCGTTCTTGGTAGCTTTAAGCTTTTATCCGTTCTAGAGGAATTGGCCCGTGGCAACTTGCATTCAAGGGTAGTGGGGTGTTTGGTTAAGTCCTTACTGTTGGCCTACAAGGTGGCAGAATGGATTGAGTCATTTGATATTTCACTTTGTAAATCTCAACATCACAGGAGTTATTTTCTGAAATTTCTCGCTCACTTTGTATTGCTGTACAGGTCACTGGTTCAAAGGCTCGAGAAGTTGGATCCAAGGAAGTTGAAGCGTGAAGAGAAGCTTGTGTTTTGGATTAACATTCACAATGCCTTGGTCATGCATGTGTGTAGACTAGCAGTTTGAATATCTTTAACTTTCACTTACAAATAAGTAACCTGTAGTTTGAGTAGAATAATTTTGTAGATACAGAGAAAGAACAGAAGTGAGTTGCTCATGTGATAGCCACCCATTATTCTTTATGATTTCTTGTAAATAATCCACATCAAAGGCCAAAGCTTCCACATGATATGAGCTTGTCTTGTAAACAATCTGAAAGCACAGAAACCACCAGTGGATGATCCTTACCTTGCTTTTCGACCCAGATGACAGTGATTCTCATGTCTCATTTAATGGGCTCAAGGAACAGCCCGTGATAACATGCATGTTGAATCATCTATACATTTTCCATGACATATCTACCTTTATTCACCCAGCTAGTGTGTTGCACATTCATATCGCTGTTTCTGTTGTTGTCAATGCATAATAAATGTCTGCTTATGAGGTTTTCTTGGCAGGCATATTTAGCATATGGGACACATAATCGGGTGAAAAGCGCATCCATTTTGAAGGTGAAGAATGTTTACACCAATATACCTGTCCTATCAGTTTTTTTTCATCAAATTTTATTGTGTGTCATTTTATTCTCTTCTTTCAGGCAGCATACAATGTGGGTGGACAAGGCATCAATGCGTGCATTATACAAAGCTCCATCTTGGGAATTCGGTCGCACTACTCAGAGCCGGTATGTCTTTCTCTTTGAAAACCTATATACTAATCACATCCATGGATGCTCTTGCATGTATACTGAGAAGGCATTTATGATTGTGCTGTGAATGAATAAACAGAGAAATTGTTGGGAAAAAGGCATCACATAATGGAAAACATCTGGTTCCATGGTGTATGTTCGTTCCTCTGTGTTCTTACAGTTTTCTGGTTTTGTAAGTTGGAATAGTATCGAAGGCCAGAGGAATGGTCAAAATGCCTTGGTTTAAGGGTGTTACAGATACACTGATGTGATGCAGAGTTTCGAAAAAGGGATTAAGTTAATAGCATTGTCTATGGTATGCTTCAGCTAGTATCTATGATAGTGTTAGAATTAATGAGATTTGTATTAAGGATAAGACAATTACTCTGTTTTTTGAATTTTAAGTTTGAATTTCAGCTTTACTGTTCATAACAGGTTTTTACGCAAAATCTGTTTTTCTTCCAATAATCTCTCAGCATGTTGAGAGTTTTACGTTATTTGGACTTTATCATGTAAGCCTATATTAAGGCACTTTTAATTTGAATAAGATTGTGTGAATTCAGATTCCATTTTTGAATCTGTCATTTTTCCGCAAGTTTGTGTGCCCAGATTTTAATTGCTACAGTAACTGTTTGAAGAACAGTTACTGTGCAGATTTTCAATTCTCAACAGATAGGTTGATAGTGTTTTCTTGATATTTAAATTCAAGATTATAAAGGAGGTACCTTGAGCGTTTGATCAGTCTGCCCCGTGAATTCAAAACAAACAATCCCGAGTAAGCATTGGTTTTAGCTGCCTAATGAATGAGCCTATTCATTTTATTTATGAGAAGTAAACAGAAAATCAATTCACAGTATTCTACTTTAAATAAGCAGACATGTTCTTTGAAATTTTCGATTTGTCTTATTTGCGCTTCCTTAACCCTCATGAGTGCAGTGGCTACAAGCATTGTTTTCTCCAGGAAGGAAATCCAAGACAGGGAATATCAGACATGTCTATGCCTTGGAATACCCAGAGCCACTCGTTCATTTTGCGCTTTGTTCGGGGGCATATTCTGATCCAGCAGTATGGATCTTTCTCCTCAAACTCGTCACAATCTCTTAACTCCATTGACTAGAACTGCTGTATACGTGCAGTCATGGCTGAAGTGAACTCATCAATACTTGCTTTGTTTGATGAATTCAGGTTCGAGTGTACACATCGAAGAATATCTTTCAGGAACTCAAGGTTGCTAAAGAAGAGTTCATTCAATCCAAAGTTTACGTGCACAAGGAGTCAAAGATTTTCCTGCCAAAAATACTCTGGTACTTCGGGAAGGATATGTCGGTGGACACGGAGGGGGTGATGGAGGTGATAAGCGAGTGTCTGACTCAAGGGCAGGTGAAGGCTATGAGGAAATGCATGAGGGGGAAGGCTAACAAGTGCATCCATTGGCTGTCACAGAGCTCATCCTTCCGGTATGTGATCCATGGAGAGTTGGCAAAAGCGAGAACAATGGTGTGGTCTGACCTGCTGATCAAAGAACACATTGTCCCTGTATAATACATATATATACCTGCAAATTCTCATTTTTTTTCTCCTGAACAAAATAACGAGCGAATGTTGTATAGAAACTAGTGGCCGGAACCACCCGGTAAATTAACTTGAGTATAGTCATTAAGCAAAATTCTATCTATATTTTTTTTAAAAAAAGAATCATGGTCTGTGTGTGTTTGATTGCAATTAATTAATCAAGAGCAATCACTAGCAGTATTGATTATTAAATATACTGGGAGGCAGGGAAATTGGCTGGCAGAAGGCTGTGTTGGGAATGGAAGAATTAATGTCTTGACTGGGCTCTCCTTCTATATTGGTCCATAGACTAGATGAGTGGAGTGGGTGCCACCTGTTTGGTTGGACCGCCTCTATCCTTTTCTTGAGGAAATAAAGGGGAAAGACCCGATAAAAATGGGCTACGTTTTTGCACACCATGGCCATTATTATCACTGCTAATCTCAACTGCTCTGCCTAGAACTAATCAACAGGGATTGAAATTTGACAGATTTTCTTTCTAAAAGGGAATTAACATGCAAAAGTCAGCTCCTATCTTTCTCTCTGGGTGTTCTATTCTCTATTAGCTTCACAATGGTAAGGAATCCTTTAGAAGAATAACGCAATCTGTTTCTGTTTCTTGTTCAATTCTGAATATGCAATCGACCCGTTGGATCGTGTCTATCTTGCCTGAAATGCCAACGGAACAAAAAGGAGAAAAATGAAAGGGACTAAGAGTTTATGCAGAGTGTATCTACTAGTGTAGGCGTTCATTTATTAGCCTGTTGGTTTCCAGATTCACTTCGTGCTTCTTGTCAGTCGCCAGGGTAAGGTGAGGTTGGCCAAATGGTATTCCCCTTATACTCTGAGGGAAAGATCCAAGGTAACAATATGTAATATCTCCTTCGATTGCTAGCTGTAAGAGCTAGGCAGATTGTTTTTGACTCACACGTTCACGCACTCACGTTTGAACTGGGTCATCATGGATGCAAAACTCAATTTGTTAAGGACTGGACAGGTAATCCGCGAGCTGAGTGGCATCATTCCAAATCGGGGTCCCAAGCTTTGCAACTTTGTGGAGTGGAGAGGATTTAGGGTCGTGTATAGAAGGTTCACAGAACAATTAAGACAGCATGCGTTATGATCTTAAAACTGTGCTAGTAAATGTGATTAAGCCGATGCGTGCAGGTATGCTGGCCTCTATTTCTGCATGTGTGTTGATGAGGGAGACAACGAACTGGAGGTTCTTGAAATCATTCACCATTTTGTTGAGATTCTGGATCGTTATTTTGGCAGTGTAAGCCTGCTAGCTACCTGCTCCCTCAACCCATCGATACAGCATTTATACACGTAACATTCACTCCATTTTCCTTGATTTCTTGCCAGGTTTGTGAATTGGACTTGATCTTCAATTTCCACAAGGTAACATTTTCTTCGTCTTTTTTTTATTTCCTTTCCTTTTCTAACTAAAGACATGGTTCATTTATAAGGTGGGTCCGCTATTTTTTTTTTAAAAAAAAACAAAAGAAATGACACGGTAGAGCGTGCATGCATGCAGGCGTACTATATTCTGGACGAAATCCTGATAGCTGGTGAGGTTCAAGAGTCAAGCAAAAGATCAGTGATACGGCTCGTGCGCGCGCATGTATGCTCTCCTTAATTGCTTGCTTTTCTGATCAATAGCAACACGCGCGTTCTGTCTGAATGTATAGATGATGAATCTTGATTGAATGCATGCAGGATTCATTGGTGGAGACGGCTAAAGAGCAGGCCAACCCGTTAAGCAATATGCTCCCCCAGGCTACCATCTAGCGCTTCATTTCATTATTTATGCTGCTTGTCGACGCTCCTTCTCTTTTTATTTCTTAAAATGTTTTTAACTTCTGTCCAGCAAGTAAGAATTTCGTCGTCGATACAAGCAAAAAACTCTTGCTTGCTCATTGTATCTCTTCATTGATATATATCTGATTAAGTGTAATTAATTGGTACCATGGACTTATAAGTATTTGTTTTGGAAGAGTAAATGTGAAGTGCCCGTGACAGCAATTACATTATACACCGACCGCACCTTTACCTGAAACTCTCTCGAGATATAATTTTATATTATCTATACTTAATTTAGATGAGACTATAATATATAATCTATATTATTTTTCTAATATACAATTCAAATATAAAATTAAGATTAATATCTTAAGATATAAATTATGAAAATAATTATAATATCTTTGTGTGTTTTTTCTATTTTAAAATGATAAAATTCCAAAAAAAAATATTTTTATTTTGTCAACTAATTTTACATCTACCTATTCTATCCTCTAGCATTAATCAAATAAAACCTTGAACCCAAACACAAATGATATTATTATAAACCTCGGCCTCAGGAGAATTTATTTTCAGTGAATTGATAGAAAACAGATTCAATTCCAAGCAGATTCTTCATTTAAATAACTTGGAAAATATTTGAACTTTGTGATGGCTTCTTTTTCTTAAAAGTACTGATCTGAATTCTAAATAAAATAAAATAAAATATATAAAAATAAAATCTCTCCTCAAATTTAAATTTGAAAAATTTACACATCTTAATATAAACTTTATTTTTGCTTTGTTTATTTCATATGTCCTTTTCTTTCCTTTCAAAAACTCTTGTCAACACAATGCCCTTTCTTTATCTACTTGACATCAATCCTTGTCACACTGCTTTTATTTCCTATTAGATATGTTATTACCCTCTCATTTCATCTTTTCTTCTTCTTCTTCTTCTGCCTTTTGTTTTTGTTTTTTGCCAAGCCAGTCCTTCTATTTTCTTTAAAGTACATATATCTTAGTTATTTTAGATAAATATAACAAAAAGTAATAATTTATTTTTAAATTAAAGATAAAATAGTTAGCATTGCCAATCAAATTTATTTTAAACAATAAACACCATGATAAATTATAATTAAATTCAAAACTGTTTACAAATTTAATTTAATTCGGCATATATCCAAAGGTTATAATGGTGATCTTGCATGAATTAAGAATAGTTTGTTAGTAACAGGCTCAAAAAATCGCTTTTACTATTTTCTTTTCATCATACAAAATGAAAAAAAAAAATCAATTTTCATTAAAAATCGGGTGGGTCTGGAAGTCGACGTGGCGTAATTATAAAGCTCCTTCCTTTTGTTTTCTGTGGAATATTTTTTTTTCCGTATAGGGTAAGAGGTAGAGGCGCAGCGAGTGAAATGCGAAGAGAGTGAAGAGAGAAGACGAACGTAGCGTGAAGAGGGGTTTAGGGTTTTCCTTCCAAAATGCTGAAATCGGTCTGTATTTAATTAATCTCTCTCGTGCTCTAAGCAGAACACGAGAATTAATAGCAATTGCAATTAGAACCTGACGGTTGCTTTAATTCGTTTCAGGGAGAGGAACATGAAGAAGATTTAGAAAAACAAAGAGCTGCAGTTGTGGAGTTGAGAGAATTAGAGAAGTCAGTAGAAGCTAATCCTGATGACCCCTTTCTTCGATTCAACCTCGTAATTATCAGTTTTTTCATTGAAGTTGTCTTTATTCCTTTTCCACTTGGCCAGAAGCTTTTCAAGAAAGTAATGATGCATCGATTGATTGCAGGCAGTGTATTTGTGGGAAAAATGCGAATGCAAGGAGAAGGCAACAGAACATTTTGTTGTAGCAGTGAAATTGAACCCTCAGAATGCAACTGCTTTCAAATATTTGGGTCATTATTACTACGAGAAGGAGAAGGCGAGGGCTCTCAAATGCTACCAGAGGGCTGTCTCCCTCAACCCAGACGATTTTCAAAGCGGAGATGCACTTTGTGATATGTTGGACCAGTCTGGAAAAGAGACCCTGGAGCTCTCTCTCTGCACTGAAGCCTCTCAAAAATCACCTAGAGCCTTTTGGGCTTTCAGGAGATTGGGTTACATTCACCTCCACTATAATAGATGCTCTGAAGCTGTTAATACTCTTCAGCATGCCATTCGAGGTTTTCCCACCTCTCCTGATTTATGGGAAGTATGTTCCTCTTCCACACCCACTCTTTTACCTGCTTTTCCTTGCCATTATATTTAATCTCGTTTTTCTGTCTGTAAAGGCTTTGGGTCTTGCCTACCAGAAACTTGGCATGTTTACTGCTGCTACTAAGGTACGCTTCCTCTTTGTACCCTTCTCCCACTGTTTGACTCTACACACTCGTGATTTCATTTTTCAAATTAATAATGCCCGTAATCACTGACTGTCCTACTCGCCTCAACAATTTAACCAGTCTTATGGACGAGCCATTGAGTTGGAGGATAGGAGAGTTTTTGCTCTCATTCAAAGTGGAAATATCTTCTTGACGCTCGGGAATTTCCAAAAGGTATCCATCCTTTGTTTAATTTTTAATAGTTGAACAACTGAGGTTTTCTATATTCACAGTGCTTGGTTTCTTATGTTTATACAAGTACGTTTCCATAACTGGTGAATGAGCACACATAGACCTTTCAACTTGATGGCTTATTACATCTTTTATTAAAATAGAATGCGCCGAGGCATTTTTTTAACATGCATTCATTTCTTAATAAAACTTATCATTAATCATATCCAATCATACTTGTGAGAAAAGACATGTCTCATTTATGTGTCTCCTTCTATACAAATTCCTTTATTTATTTGGAGGTGATTGATGATATGTGATAATGCGGTCTTCTGAAAAAAGGGAGTCGAACAGTTTCAGCGAGCTTTGGAGATCTCACCTCAAAATGTGTCTGCAAACTATGGGCTAGCTTCTGGACTCCTTGCATGGTCAAAGGAATGTATGAATATGGGTGCATTTAGGTGGGGAGCTTCATTATTAGAGGTTGGCCAGCATGACTTCAAATAATCACATCTTGGATGTTTTTGTGACGTCAATATGATATTATCTAACTTTTGGTTCCTAAAATTACTGCAGGATGCATGCAAGATTGCTGATAAAATTGCTCTGCTGGCTGGAAATTTTTCATCTATCTGGAAAATGCACGGTGACATTCAGGTGAGTCTCTCTACACTTCACCAGTCTCCACCTCTTTAATGCCCCAACTGCAAGGTTGTCAAAAACACTTTTTTGACATGGCACGAAAATACAATGTAAATTCAAACCGGAAAATCATAAAATTAAAAGTAAAATATTTTAGCTAATTATATTTTGACAATTTCAGACAAGAAATTAAATTATATTAAAATTTTATAAAGAGAGTCAACAATATTATAATCAATGAGTGATCTAAATACAATGAGAAAGATTAATAGTATGACTCAAGAAATTAATGATATAGAGAAATAATGTATCATAACAAAACTTCCCAATACAGGGGGAATCACTGAATAATATGAAGTACACAAGAACCTCGCGACAACTTAGTTGTTTTCATCATAACAAGCTCTAATAGATCCCTTTTGAGGCGCAAGCTAATGAACCTAAACTATTAATTAACCAACAAAAGTCCAATAATGAAATAAACCCCTATAAAATTTTAATGCATCAAAACAAATCCAAATTAAAAATAATTATTCAAAAATAAATAATAAATAAAATAAGATAATAAAAACAAAGTATTCATGCTAAAATTCCTCCGTGTAGCCTGAATCTCCAATTTTCACACATTCTTGGTAGATTTCAATCCTAATTTCAAACATGTCGTTCTCTCTTGTCTGGATGAATTATTGGACCTACCATATATTGTTGAAAAAATTGATATGTCTAGTTTCCAACCCAACTTGAATCACAACAGAATTTCACCTATAGCTCCAGATATGTCCCAAACAATACACAATTTTAGCTTGACTGATTTGACAAGATTCGTCTAGTAACTTTGACTCTAAGAAATAATATATTTTTGAACTCCATTTAACCTGAAAATTTACCACAACATAGTTTCATCATTCATGTGTCTAGTATTTTCTTGTAAAATTTCAGTTAGATATGATGCATGATTTGAGAGATATGTCTAATCTTAAAAAAATGTTTAACAAATATTTTAAGATGACACTACTTGATTCATGCCACAAATTTAGTAAACTAGGAGAATCAGATCGAGTTTACTGATTTTGCACGAATCAAGTCTAATTTTACTGGTTTTAGAGTTTTTAGTCCGATTTTGCATGTTAGATGCATGTTGACTCGTAAAATCATATGAATTCATGTGTCACTCGTGATTTTGACAACAATGCTCAATTGTTCAATAATAGTTGCTTCTTTCATATTTACTGATTTGAAATATAAATATCACTAATTTCTGGCCTTTGACCAAGTAAAAATGAAAGATGGACTTTTTTCATAGAGTAATTTAAAGTTTGAATTTACTAGTTTGAGATGTGTGCAAACTGTTTGGCTTTACATTCCGAATTCACCAACATCTTTCATTGTTTTATATTTTTGTTTGGTAGTGGTATCGTTGTTGTGAATGCAGTTCTGCCCACCTCTGCTACTGCATTGCTTGTTGTTGAGCAAGAGAATGACAATACCTTTTATGGAATCTCTCGGGCTATTTGAATTAATATCTTGCCAATTGTTTTGTTAAAGAACTTTTGCACAAACTGTTTTTTGGGAAATTACGTTTGCAATGTGTTTTGCACCCTGATTGAATATCCAGGTTTGTATACCAACTGTAATAATTCAGGCATGTCTCTTTCCTTCCTAGCTTAACTACGCAAAGTGTTTTCCATGGATAGAAGATGATGAGAATGTAGAATTTGATGTTGAGACTTTCCATGCTTCCATCCTTACCTGGAAGCAAACATGCTATTTGGCCGCCACATCTGCCAAAAAATCATACCAACGTGCTCTGCACTTGGCTCCATGGCAAGCTAACCTTTATATTGACATTGGAATTGCTTCTGATCTCATTTCTTCTATGAATGAGAATTATGGGCAGGACCAGCATCCCTGGTATGATCTGGGTTTATATTGTTTTGTTTATCTTCTTTTCTTACCATAAATTTGCTCTCTGAACTTACTATTGTTTTCACCAGGCAGCTATCGGAAAAGATGGTTCTGGGGGCCCTTTTACTTGAGGGTGACAATTATGAGTTCTGGGTGGCATTGGGGTGTTTATCTGGTTATAATGCCTTGAGACAACATGCCTTGATCAGGGGATTGCAATTGGATGTCTCCTTAGCTGTTGCTTGGGCATATCTTGGGAAGGTACTTGCATAAATCTCATAATTAGATCCCCCCCTCTCTGCTCTCATTCTCTTGTGGTTCCATTTTATCATGTTTGGACTTTACTTTTTTTCAAATAAAACATACTATTATGCTCCTGAAACCATTTTGTTGCCTGTACGTGCTACATTAGCCTGACTCTGGAGTTACAAACATTCCCATAGTTTTGCACTATGCCTGAATGCCACATGAATTCCCCAGCTTGATTGGCATCATAAATAAAAAAATTCAGCAATATGTCAAAAAGGTTCCTAAATTCCTGGTTACAGCTTTACAGGGAAGAGGGAGAGAAGAGCTTGGCAAGGTTGGCATTTGATTGCAGCAGAAGTATAGATCCTTCACTTTCATTGCCATGGGCAGGCATGTCAGCTGATAGTCAAATTAGGTAGGTTCCTAAATTGTATAATATTGTACAATATTAAATGCATGATTTTATGGTGATACAACTCCCCAAGTAATGCAAATGGTGCATTGTAATTCAGGGACATGACACCAGAGGAGGCTTTTGAGAGCTGTTCACGAGCTGCGCAGATACTTCCTGTAAACATCTAATATAGTTTTTTGCTCTTTTAATATGCTTTAAGAGAAAGGAATTTTGCATCATTTAATGTATCAGTTGCACATCCTTTAATGCTACCTGGTTATGGTGATTATCTCATTGCAGTGGTGTGATCTGTTCAAATCATTGCTTTGATTGACAGGTCGCAGAGTTCCAAGTTGGTCTTGCTAAACTTGCTCTGATTTCAGGGAGCCTTATGTCTTCACAGGTACTATAATTTCCAATTACACATGAGGAACTTGCTTCTTTTGAAGAAGTTTTCATTTGTATTTCAAATCAACTGGGCAACTTGCTTAGGAAGCTGTCACTTCTACAGGTTTTTGGAGCCATCCGGCAGGCAGTCCAGAAAGCCCCTCACTATCCTGAAACTCATAACTTGCACGGTCTGGTTTGTGAGGCACGTTCTGAGTATCAGGCTGCTATTACTTCGTTTCGTCTAGCACGCTGTGCTATCATTTCTTCAGGCAACACATCAAAATCTTGTCTCCAAGATATAGCAGTTAATTTGGCACGTTCTCTGAGTAAGGTAAATTGATATTTCTGCTTGTTTTTTTGGACTTTTTGTAGACCTGTAAAAGTATTTACATCTTATTCAAAGTTTTTTTGCTTTGTGCATGGTGCGAGTAAATTTTGTGGATTTATTTTTTTCCTTTTCTTTAGCAAAAGCCTTTATTTGGTGCAGGCTGGGTATGCTGCTGATGCTGTACAAGAATGTGAAAGTTTGAGAAAAGAAGGTTCGGTTCTGGTTAACATTTATGTTCCAGTATTTATTCTCTTTTATTTTGCTTAATTTAGTGTCTTATGCAGGAAAGGAGTGGAGTGATATATGACTTCTTCAATATAGTTAATGCTTTTAATAACATATATGAATTCTCATAATTTTTATAATTTGTGGCTAGTTAAAAGTGTGAAACAATAGCAGTATCAGCAAACAATAAGCATAATGAGAAGCCTCTTTTCACTACATATTTTTCTCTGTTAGAAATCTTTGATTTTCTTTATTTAATGTGATCATACTGTTGAATTAAACCCTGAACCTTTTTATGTGATTGGTTTTTATTTTTTAAGGTATGCTTGATTCAGAAGGTTTGCAGATATATGCTTTCTGTTTATGGCAACTTGGTGAGAATGATCATGCGCTCTCTGTGGTAAGAAATCTGGCTTCCAGTGTTTCAGCAATGGAACGGGCATTTGCAGCAGCTTCTGTTAGTTTTATCTGCAGAATGCTTTATTACATTTCTGGACTGGATTTGGCTGTTTCCAGCATTCTGAAAATGCCAAAAGAATTTCTTCAGAGTACAAAAGTCTGGATTGTAGCATCTGCCATTCATGCTCTTGATCACAGTAATCGGCTTGCGTTGGCTGTTTCAAGCAGTCAGTACTCTCTTTTATCCCATGATGAGATCATTGAAAAACACTATTTAACAGCTCTTGCTAATCTGGTATTTGTTTTTATTTTCTTTGCTGCTACTTTAACATCTGATGTTATATTTGAATGGGAGTTGCTTGTTTTGGGCTATGCCATTTACCAGTGCATACTCTTATGTCGGTGGGCTATGCAGGTTAAACATGGATCAGATTATTGCCTTGGATTTCAGAGTGGAATTAGTCACGTTAAAAATGCTCTTCACAGTTACCCCAATAGTAATTTGCTTAGGTAGATATTTAAACTACTACTGTGCATTATCTTTTATGATATTTCAAGAACTCTAGTTTCTGCTGTTGTTCTCCTGTGGAACCTTCATTCAGATTTAAGCTATTTGGCTGGAACTTAATGATCAAATATCCATCTTTGATACATTTATTGAGTTTATTACTTATTTTCATGAATGGAATAGTTTGTTATCTGAAGAAAATTTTGAATTTATAATATTTTCTAGTATTATTGAGTTTATTAAAGTCTATAATTTTGTTAGTATCCACATTCTAGTATGTACAATGGTCCATGGCATGATGCATGGATTTGGTAACAAATGCAACAATTTCTTTTATTCAGATTATGTGCCATAGATTCTACATTATGATTTCTTCGTTGTTTCATATGTGAACTAACAGTCTAACAAGTCTGAGAGTGTATTCCACACGAATTGCTTTCCCCACCATTCAGTTTGTGTAAAATATTTTTGATATTCTTGGAAAATTTGGAAACTTACAAAATCTTGCAATTTTCCTTGATTGCATAGAATTCTTGGAAATTTATTATATTGTGTTTGGTTTGATTTCACATTATCAAATTAGCTATATATTTTTATGCATCATGGACATCTTTCCTAATTTTATCCACCTAAACATTTTGAAGGTTGATGAATGTTGTGATTGCTAATCCAACCTTCAGCAAGCAGTCTCATTAGTTATAATTCTTTGTATCCTTTATCCTTGTTGTACCTCTCTCAACAGGAATCTACTTGGTCATCTTTTGCTATCATGTGAAGAATGGAAAGAAACTCATGTAGCTAGTAGGTGCTGCATTACAGAAGCTCCTAACTGTGCAAGCAAGCAGGGTTTAAAGTCAGGATGTGAAATTCTTGGTGCTGGGGCAGTTGCTTGCTATGCGATTGGCAATGTAGATCCAAAGTTTTCTTACCCGGCATGTGGTTATCAATGCCTTAATGGACCTGGAGCTGTCCAAGAACTTCAGAAGTATAGTAACTGTTCTGTCATTCTTATTACACGATTCTCTGTTTACAATAATGGATCTTTGTGTTTGATGAAGGTTCAAAACAAAATCATTAAGTTTTTCAACTTTTCATATTGCTGTGGCTTTTTGGAAAATATACAGTGATGTTTCCTACATGCACAGACTGGAGGAGTTTGTTCCCCTCCTAAAAGAAATACACATGTAGTTTTCATTCATCAAATAAGCACTCTTCTGTGTTCACAAAATGAATTTAGATCAGTGAATTTATAGCACACGTCTAAAGAAAAATATAAATAGAAAGAAATAGGGACGAATAATATATTAACCAAGTTAGGTTTCAAGAAGTGGATGAAATACAAAGTCACCGCCTTCAAAATTTAGTGTCCAGTTCCACCACCATGCATGCATGTGTATTTTTTTGTGCTTGTGCTGGTGGTGACTTGCATAAATTGTGGGATTTGATAGATTCCTTTATAAAAATCTATTCTAACCCATTTATTTTGTATTGTAATGAGTAAACACTCTTGTTTTTGTTTTCAATGTGCAGATACATGCACCAAGAACCTTGGAACCATAGGGCTCAATACTTGCTTATACTTAATCTTCTACAGAAGGCGCGGGAAGAGAGATTCCCTAGCAATATCTGTGTCATACTTGAGCGTTTAATTTTGGTGGCGCTTTCCAATGAGTTCTATTCAAGAGAAAGTATGTCTTATCAATATCAAAAGTTTCAGCTTTTGCTTTGTGCTTCTGAGATCAGTTTGCAAGGTGGAAATATAGCAGGCTGTATCAAACATGCTAAAAATGCATCATCACTTTTGATTCCTAATAACTACCTGTTTTTTGGACACTTGCTGCTATGTCGTGCCTATGCTGCAGTGGATGATTATACAAACCTCCAGCAACAGTATATAAGATGTCTAGAACTGGAGACAGATTATCATATTGGCTGGGTGTGTATTAAAATTATTGAATCTCTGTATAATGTGGAAAGTGATTCAAAAATCTCAGTGCTGAGCTTCAAGAAATGCTCGAAAGAGTGGAAGAAATCATTGAATATGTGGATAGCTGTATTTAATTTGGTTCTGGGATTAATATATTTATGGAAGGAGGAGTACTTTTCAGCTGAAGAATCCATTGCGCAAGCTTGTTCACTGGCCAGTTCTGAGAGCTGCCTTTTTCTCTGCCATGGTATTCATCAATTAGATTGAGTTTTTGGTCTATTACATCAATGCATCATGTTGAAAATTCCCTTAAGACAGATAATGTTGTGAACTTTTATTTAGTAAACTTGTCTTTTGCTTAGTAGATATTTGGGCGAGTTGGTTATTTATTGACTTGTATGATCACACTTTGCTAGCAAAATTAATCTGACAACTTATGCATTTTTGTTGGCTTGTTATGAAATAACCTCACAATGTTAAAAGTTCTTGGGTGTCTTGATAGGGATGGCTAGTGTATTGATAACAAATTTTCAAATTTGTCGAAGAAATTAACCTTAATGATTAAATATTTTTAGTTCATTTCCTTTAATTTTTCCTTGTAATTGAATCATTAATGCTTTCAGGTGTCGCATGTGTAAAGCTTGCCAGACAGTTTTGTAGCTCCGATTACTTATCTCTTGCTGTAAATAGCCTCACCAGTGCTCATGCAAATTCTGTCATCCCCTTGCCTATTGTATCATTACTGTTAGCGCAAGCAGAAGGGAGCCTTGGTTTAAAGCAAAATTGGGAGAAGAACCTCCGCCTTGAATGGTATTCTTGGCCACCAGGTATGAACTGTTTAAGATACCGGATATCATTTTATTATTTACAGAATTCTGAAATGCCAATTTTCTTGCTAGCTCATTTTGCATCGAATTGCACTGTTTTTAGTAGTGCTCTACTGATGCTAGAATTCCACCGTGTCCAAACTTTTTGAAATGCATCATTGAAGGCTATAAAGTGCAATAGTTTAGTTTGCATTTCTCATTTAAATATGCATACCAATGCACCATGTGACAACTTCTAATGGTTTCCTTTTGATATAAATTTGAACGCATTTTAGCGTTGTTTGTACAGTTATACAAAGTCATGGTCAGCATTTGTGTATCTTTGGAAACTTTACCCGACATTTCAATCTGGTTCAACCTTTCCAGATAAGAAGATTATTTAGTTGTTTATCAACATGCATATACCTATTCAAGATTTTGAACTGCCAAAAACTATATTCGTTCCCATCAAAAGATTATGGATCTGAAGGCCCAGGTAGATTGATATGGTCACTTGCTGTGTATCTGGTGGTAGTTGCATATTATTTCCGAGTGCTGATTAATCAACCGTTAGGGGTGTTTTACACACACACCTGCATATGCATGATTATTCTGATATGCTTCATGTTTTTACAGAAATGAGACCCGCAGAACTCTTCTTTCAAATGCATTTGCTTTCAATACAATCAGAATCTGGGTTTAAAACTCCATCCAGGGTGGAATTTTGTCAAAGCTCACTTAAATGGGTTCTTCGGGCAATCCATACAAATCCATCTTCTTTGAGATATTGGAACATCCTGCACAAGCTTATGGAATGATGCATGCTCCTCCAAGATGCACGTTCGGAAAAGATGGCACTGTGGCAAAATCCTTGTCTCATATCATATGGCGTCACCAACTTTTGACAATTATATGAATTATCATCACTGATTTAATTGTCTGTAAATTTTGGTATCATGTTCTTTCCTTCCGGTTTTAGAACCGAATGATTGTAATGTGCAATAGCACGTCAGAAGCTCAAGAGGGGCCATTGTAAATCATACTGCTGTGTTATTACACTCTGCCATTAACACCTGGAATCCCCAACTCTGTGGCCTGAGGCTTAACTGGCAGGAGTAGCTGATGATAACGGGAATCCTTTTCATTGGAACAGTGTCAATGACGTTCATGGTGTGTTAACAAAACAATAACAATATTTCACTTTTGCAGTTGCATGTGTGATTAAACAGAGAGCAACTATCACCTGAACTCGTCAATATTTCGAGCTCCCACTATCCATTTAGTTAAACACCAGGATAACAAATAAATACACCGAGCTAAATCATAAACCAAGAGGTGTTCATTTTGCAAACGAAAGCGCATAAAATCTAAAAAGGTGCACGAACAAGCAAATCCATGTTAGCTTGAAAAGCCTTGAGGAAAACAAAGCTCTTATTTCGACGTAGCATAACAACAGTATTAACATAAGAAAATAAATAAATAAAACCTATGCAAACCAGCAAAATCGAAGCATGACGAGCCTGAATATAGGCATGAGCAAACATAATAACAGTGACCATGGCGACCTCCAAATAATGAAAAAAATAAATAAATCATGAGGTTAATACCTGTGACTCATTATAGAGTTCAAAACGCAAATAATGAAAACAGTATTAAGGAAACAGAGCATTTGTACAAACATAACATGACACAACCTAAGAGATTCAGCAAGCAATGAACTCATAAATAAGAAACACTAAAAAATCATGTAATCGAATAGAATTAGATGGCACTTCTTCATAGCAACTGTCACTTGCCAAAACAATGGTTGCCATAGTCACTTCCAACACTGTTTTATTTGGCAATCCAATAGAGAACAAACATGCAGTGGCTACCAAATTTGCAGCAGCCAGCTGCCAAAAGCAGAACAAGGAAACAACAACAAAAAATGGCCAGGCCATTGAAAGGCCAAGCAAGTCCACAAAGCTGAGATCACAGGCCAAGCAAAGAAAAGAGGCAATAGATTGCAGAGGCAAACAAAAATCTGAGGGCAATCGTAGTTGATGAAACGAAAATCAGCCCCTCCTGCACAGAGCCATCAGTCAGCGGACCCAGCCTCAAAGCCATTTCTGAACCCATAGATGCACCCCTAGCCGAGAGCCAACAGACCACAAACCCCCATCTCACGCACGAAAACCAACATGCAACCAGACCCCTAGCAAACCCAACTTCACGTGAGAAGGACCGCTCCAGCCCACAGTATTTACTCTTAGCATCTAAGATAAATAAATGAGTGCTTTTAGTGTTATTTCTTTTGTATTCCTCATTTATTGTATTTAATTATTTTCAACACTTCGCTACCTAATATTATTTTTGATTGATGATAGCCTTAAAAAAGGCTTCGAATGTATCCAGCCAAAAATATGTGAAAAATGAAATGAAATATTTATATTGTATTAAACCATTTTTAAATAAAAGCAATAAGGGACACGCACGTGAGGTTGAAACGGCGACAGTGTGGAGGACAACAGCCACAGAAACAGGCCCCCAATTTTATGCGTTTGGGCTTCTTCTTCTGGCACCGGAAACAAACTGTGGCTTTCCAGTCCTGTCTTGAGAGGGACTGAAGTGGGCTTCTTCAACCAAACATGTCCTCCATCTCTCCTCCAATGCTTTTCTCCTCATCGCCTCGTCCTCCTCCGCCTCAGGTGCTTCGTGTCAGCTCACTCTACGCAGCAAAGCCTTCCTTCTCCGATTCCATGGCTGCCTCTGCTCCCAAGTGGGCTCAGAAGACTATTACTCTACCCCCACACCACCGTGGTTGTCATCTTATTACTCCAAAGGTTTCTTCTTCTTTTCGCATCGAAGTTTTTTAGTTGAATTTAAAAGAGATTTTTTTTTATGAAAAGATTAGGTAGTTATTTAGCTGGGTAGAATATATTCAATAGATGAAAAAATTAAAAAAGTTGTTTAGTGTTGTTTCCTTACCTCCTACTACTACGAACAACAACAACAATATAGGCATGCCTGTACTTTCCAATTAACTAATTGAATTTCTTTTATTATTATAAAACATAGATTCTGAATGAAATTGGGAGTGACATGTCAGGATTCAAGTGCGGCCTTGCTCATCTCTTCTGTAAGTGCAAAAAAAACCTCTTTTTTTTTATATATTATTATTCATCGATTCGATGATACATGCATATATGTATGTATGCGGGTGTAATGGGTATTTTTATCTCAGTGCATCACACAAGCGCCTCTCTTACTATCAATGAGAATTACGACTCTGATGTCCGAGATGACACCGAGACTTTCCTCAACAAAATTGTCCCTGAGGTAAAAACACCAGCCCCTCTTTTTTCTTTCCTTTTCATTTACCAAAAAGATTCAGTCTTTGGACTTTCCTATGTTTTCAGGGAAGATCTGCTCCTTGGAAGCATACCCTCGAAGGTTAGAGTGCCTGTCTTTGTCCTCAATTTTAAATGCAATGTTTTTTCTTTTTATTTGTTTCCTCGTACAGTAACTAAATAAATATAGAGGAGGTATTGTGAAAGTAATACTAATTCTGATTCTGGTTTCGTCTAATGTGCTCCACCTATGCTAATCAATCTCTGCATTTAACACTTTTGCAGGTCCAGATGACATGCCAGCACACATTAAATCATCAATGTTTGGATGTTCCCTAACGTGCGAATACCTGCTACTCATACTTTATTTACTCTTTTTTTTTCTTTTTTTTTGTATTCTATCATTTACGTAGTTTCTATTCCTGTGCAGGATTCCAATTACTGATGGAAAGCTTAATATGGGCACTTGGCAGGTTTGTGAACGTCCTTTCTTTTGGATTCCTTGGAATTGTGTCATGATCATGAGCTGATGCTCTGTCATGTAAATGCATTATCAACAGATATGTTCTCCATTTTAATTATAAATAACAGGTGGTCTGAATGCTTCGATTGCACAATTAGCTGTTGATGCTCAGCTTCCTCGTCTTGTTTTGTTTGATAGGAAATGCTTAGCTTTTTATTGCCACACTGGTATTCGATGGTTTATACTTCATATGGTTATAGAACGACCAATATCAAGAATATGTTGTGCTGAACCAGGACATCAAATTAATGTCTTGGAATATTTTGAAAGCATGTAGAATGAAACATCTTTTTATTTTGGAATTGAGATATTCCTTTTCCTTTTCTTTCAATTAGGAAAGAAATTTGTTTGGAATTGAGATATGTTATTCTTAACTAAGCTTTCCAATGTTTACGAATAAGAGGTAATTTGAGACCGTAATAGTGTGCATTGACCCTCCACATTTTATCTCTAACATTGCAGTGCAATATTGATAACAATTTCCTTATATTTACTGTTCTGGTTCAGGGAATATGGCTGTGTGAGCACCGGGACTACCCTACTGCACGTAAAGTTGTGGTTACCCTTAATGGAATATGAGGAGTTAATAGTTGGAGATTTTCTTGTTTCCTTTTCGGGGTTTGTATGTTTGTAACTTAAGATGATGCCGTGACAGATTATCGTGCCTGTTTCACATTTTAATGGGACATACTGTCCTTATTTCATTCCTGGACTTGGAGTTCTGATGATCTTGAGCATATTAAAAACTAGATCCATAGAATAAATTATATTGTTACAGCTACACGATAAAATCCCAGTAGTTTGTGCGTCCATGTATTTGTATTTTTAGAACGCAACTGCTGATGAATATAATGCACAACAAAAAAAGGTTTACTTCCTATCAACCGCTTGCCCTTCACAGTGACAGTGGAGCTAGTGAGAAGCAGGTGGGAAAGACGATAGAATCAGAATGTCATCATTCTATGTTGAGTATCATTTTTAGGGTGGCACGGGCCATCTTTTCTAAGCCAACAGCTACAATCGAGCAAAATTGAACACAGCCATAATAGAAAACACTAAGGATCTTCGTTGGAAAATCCCAGCGACGCTGCTCCAGAGGAGTTAACAAACCCAAAGGAGACCCAATCTGACTGAAACCCAGCTCGCTCAGACCCCATAAGAAAATGGAGAGAGATGTGAATGACTCCTCCCAATCAGCAGGAACATAGGAAGCATCACCAACCGAAGTCCAAAGAAAAGAAAGAGAATTCCAGCCAGAATCAAGCCACGTTGCGCTTGAAGAGAGATTCGGCTCAAATCATGGGGAAAGAGGAGGCGTGAACAGTCACTGGTATCCACGCAGTAAATTTCCCACGGGGTTCTAGAGTTTCTGTTAATATCTATAAGTTTAGCTTTGCAGGCAATTGATTAATATTGGGAAAAAATAAATTCA
Organism: Salix brachista; assembly: GCA_009078335.1. Classification (NCBI taxonomy): domain Eukaryota; kingdom Viridiplantae; phylum Streptophyta; class Magnoliopsida; order Malpighiales; family Salicaceae; genus Salix; species Salix brachista. The sequence continues at coordinate 100,051 of CM018573.1, read as the reverse complement.
CGTAAGTTAACTGTTATTGATATCCCAACGATCTTACAGATGATCCAATATGTACAGACCAGTTCAAGGAGAACAAATGAATGAAGGAGAGATGGGTTCGAACACTCAAATAGTACACAAAGAATGGTATCGGTTTTGAAGAGCGGGGCTATTAACCACTCGGCCAATTTCTACTCTACTATTTTATTTTTATTTCTCCTGACAGAACACGGATACACAGATATGAAGTGGGAGAATGGCAGGGCATGGATGGGAATGAACTAGCGCATCATGACAGAAAACTCGTTGAAGCTAAGAACACCGTCTCCATTGAGGTCGAAGGTACGGATTATAGCCTTGCAGTCGTTGATGGACCTGGACTCACCCAATCGACTCAACACCCGCTTCAAGCTGGTATGAGTGATGAAGCCAGAGCCAGGCTCATTCTCGTACAATCCAAAAGCCTGTCTGAGATCCTCGGTCTTCTCTTCCTCTGAAACACTACCTGTCATCAAGCATAGGAAGTCCTGGAATCCCAACAGCCCGTCTCCATCCATATCACAGAACCTGATGGCGGCATCAGCTTCCTCGATGGAAAGCTTACCTCCAGCAGAGGTAATGCAGGACTGCAACTCGGCAGGAGATATCTTTCCATCTCCATTTCGTCAAAGTAATTGAAAACCCAACGGAGGTCGTTGTTGTCATCAACCACATCAGGAGCGCTAGTTGAGTTGTTGACGGTTGTGGGAGGTGGTTTATCGTGGGATTTCCTTGGAGATAGCTTACGACGTAATCTTGCAAGAGGAGATGAATTGGCGGAAGTTGGAGGTGAAGATGAAACTGAGTGTGATTTCATGATATATAGCTAGCGAGGTTGAGGTTTGAAATAGCCTACTGCTGCTGCTGCTTTATGAGTTTTGATTGTAGAAGAAGATAAGATAGCTGAACTGAAGAAGGAAGTAGAGAGAGAGAGAGAGAAACAGAGATGAGTTGTTTGTGGAGAGGAGATGGCAATATATAAAGGTTTGGTTCTGGGGGGATGATATATGATAAGTGATGTCGTCATGGTGAGTGGGTGTCATCTGAAGGAATGGATAAGTGAGTGGAAGAACACGGTTTTGCGGAGCAGTGATATGGCATGACCGGCCAGTTGTTTCTTTTTAAAAAGATCTAGAATGTAGACGCGGCAAGGCAGCGCGTGGAGGAAGCTTCCCTCCTTGTTGACTGATATTTCCTCCTCCTTCTGGACATTTCCGGAATTTTCTTTCTACTACCTAGAAAAGGAACAAAATGTAAGTTTGGTCAAAGCATGCTCATTTAGATATCGGCATATTAAAACAATACAAAAATACATCAGAACACGCCCTGCACACATGCGGTCATGGTGGAAAACTAAATTATAGCTGGTCATTATTGTAATTTACTCTTGTAATAAAATGGGTAATCTAGTTCACAGTTCAGTGCAGCAATTCTCGAAACAAATTCCGAATGAAACTCCAAGCAGTCTAACAACCATATATACTGTCTCTTCACCTCTTGACAAACAAAACAAAATTAAAAGAGAAATCCCTAATCATCTCCTTCCTTGAACTCATGTTACAGGCTTACAGCGGTGGTGAAGAAAATGACATCGCTTCAACCGGTAAATCTCTCACTTTGTACATGGATAATAAGTGTGCTGAACGCCTTATCAGTTTCATACACGTGCTGTTCATTTAACGTTTACAAAGAACGTACGAAGTATGGCTGTAGAGAGAAAGTTCGTACAACCTGCAAATGCTAAGGATATAAGCCAGTGTTTCTATGTTAATAATTCCAATTAAGTGGGTTTCTTGTAATCAAGTTTCAATAGGGCTAGCTTGGTTTAGCAAGAACTTGTGTCGAGTTTGCAAAAGATATTTTACGATGTTAATAATAATAAAAAAAAGCAATACTTTCTAACATTTGGTATCACCATGACTGGGAGTGTATCAGCGAGTGTAATTAATTAATTTGGTTCAGATTGTGAGTTGAAGAAGATCACAGAGAGCGTCGGAGGAGCAGCCATAAATTGGGAATTGCTATTATTGTGGGCTGGGTGACCCTACGATGCCCCACAGCCCACAGGATTCGACAAGACCCGTACTGTACCCGTACTGTCCCTTCCCTTCACCCCGGCAAAACACAAGCATGTTCTGATTAGTTTGCCGCGTGTTTTATACGTGGAATGGACATCGAGATAGATAATCCGCCACTGTACATGATCGGATTTCCTCTCTTCAATTCCGATTCACACTTCAAGGACTAAAATATTTAATATTTAAATACTTTATTCACATATTACATTACATTACATGCAACCTCAAACCCGGGGCAAAATACCGTGGACTTTCTTGTGTACTTGCTGTAGCCAGATTTTAGTCATTACTCTCTTTCGTTTTCTATTTTCTTCTTCAAGCCTTCAACTCCAATTAAGTCAGCCTTCAACAACACCCAGAACAAAACCCCACCTGATTTTATGTGAGAACCAGGAGCAGAAGGAACTTGGAAAAAAGAGAGGAGTTTCTTAGGAGAGAAACGAAGAGAGAAGACAACACAACAAATGACAGCTTACAATGATGAGGAGTCGATGGTGGATCCTTTCTTGGTTGAGGCCTTACAGAACCACATTATCCCTGCACCAATTAGTGCTTGGTTCCTTTTATTTTCGATTTTTTGATGTTGTTTTTAAGTTTTTTTGTTGGTTTAGTTCAAGATTTTCGGTTATTAGTTTTTTTAGACGTGTATGGCTATTTGGGTTTCTAGGATTTTGTTGCTTTATGGATTTTTTAGATGTGTTTGGTTAATTTTGTATTTTATGGATTTTTTAGGATTTGTGATTTAATTTGGGAATTGGGGTTTGGTTGATTTGGAGATTGGTTTATCTAGGAGCTTTGATTAAACTGGTATGTTTATGGGACTTATAACTGGGTTTATTTATGGAAGACTTGGAGTAGGTTTCTTTAAAGGGACAGACCAAGTGTGCGAATTTGAGTAGAGATCTTTCTTTCTTTATTTTATTTTATTTTATTTTGTTTTGTTTTGTTGATTCAGGGTTTCACTGAAAGACTGGGCTTCTGATTTTTGGGTTTTAATTATAATTCATTTATTTTCTTTTTAACTTATATATGCTAGGAGCAGCTTTCACTATTCCGAATCTTCATCGATTAAATTATCCCAATCTCAGCTTCCAACTCGTGTAGATAAGCCCACGTTCAGCCAGATAAGTTGCTTTTAAAACCTGGTTTGCTTTCTGCTGGTTTGGTATGCAGATTATGATTTTATCTGGATTTGCATGTTAGTTGCTGTTTCCATTTGTATAATGTCTCTCTTTTTTTTATTCTTTTTACCGGTTGATGGTTTGTTCTGCTTTTTTTTTTGGATTAGTTGCGGTTCTGATTCTAACGATTCTGTTTCTTAGTCTCTTCCTTGACAAATAGAAGAGTCTGTCTTGCTACCAGGGTTCTTAGTTGCTTCCGAGGTCTATTTTGCGACTTTGTTCCTGTTCATGTTGGTAAGTGTCCTCTGTCCTGTGGATATCAAAAAAAATTATTTGTTTTCCAGCTCTTTTTTTTTTGGTTGTTTCATGTTTCGCTCCCTATTGGCTGGTTGGACAGGTGGTTTGTTGTTCTGATTCTCGTCATGTTTTTTCCTTCTTTCCCATCCTAAGCCTTATCGGTGAGGAGGCTGTGTTGTTATAAGGATCACTGGTGCCTTTTTAAGGTCTGTTTTCCCCTTATTTTTAAGCTATGCTTCCTTTCTTATGCTGGTAGCTCTGTCCGTGCTTTGGTTATGGTTTTTGAGTTACATGCTGCTTAGATGTTGTTTTTCTGTCCCATAACCCTGCATGATTGGTTTACTTTGGGTTTATTTTGGTTGTGTTGATGGCTGGGTCAGATTTGAGCTGCTGTGCATTTTTGTTCTCCTTTTTTTTTCTTTCCTGTTTTGTTTTGTTTTATATTGCATCTTGGTTATAGCATTTATGTAGTCACTACATTGTGTTGGATGGTTCCTTAGTCTTGGGTTAGTAACTTGATTCATGGTTTTTTTCCTGGTTTTTCTTTGCTTGCTTAGCTTGACCTTTCAACTGTTGCTGATTTTTTACCAGGTTTCAGGTTGTTTACTTCATAAGTTTCTTTCACCAGTTAGTTGATGTTTCGTTTTTTAATGTTTGGTTGTTATTTCTTCTTTGCATTTCCTCTCACTTGCAACACTTCTATTCTGCACTTTTTCATTACGTTTCACATTTTTTTGATTGCCCGGTGCTTTAGTTCAGATGAGCTTTCTGTAGTTCTTTTTCTTATGTTTTTTTACCCTTTTCGAGGTCCTAACCTCCCACTAGGAGAGGCTGCCTTGCTACCGCTAGCATTTTAAAGGGTTTTGATTGTTGTTGGCTGGCTTTGGAGTCTCTTATTTCAATTCTTTTTTCCTTAGGTCCTGGGGTTGACTGTCCAGGTCAAAAAACATTTTCTAGTTTGTTTCCTGCTTTGTTTTAATCTTTCTTCCTTCCTCAACCAGCCTCATTTTTTTCTTTGCTTGGTCTGGTTTTTTGGTTCATGATTTGAATCCCTTCTTTAGTGCATTTACCTCCTGTCTTCTGTCAACTTGGGATGGTTGCTTTCTCCTCACAGTCGTTGTTTGATTCTCAGGCTTTTCTTGCTCAGATAAAAAAGAATAGCTTTCACGAAGGAAACAACACAAGCTGAGCTGATCGTTTGGTGGATAGTGTATTGATTTGCCTGGAGCACTTCTGCCAGACAAGTTTTTTTTTCAGCTATAGAGGGATAAATACAAAGTGGGGCAGGCAGGTCAAACGTTAGATATAGCCTTCGGTACACACACATGGTGCCCTTCTGCTAAAGGGGAAGGGAAAAAATGTCGTAAAGCATTAGCATGGAACCGTTTTATAATGATTAATTTAAAGCAATTCTTTGTTTTCTTCAGGCCAAAGGTGACGCTATTGCAGGTACTTGTTTTGTTTGTCATAATTTCAAGATTATGTGAAATGCAGCCCAGTAAAGCGTGACCTCTTTTATTTTCTAGCTTTGTGCTCCATTTTTTGTGGTTGGATTTGCCATTCCAGGTTGGCCATGTTGTTCCCTGCCTGCCTTTTCTTCCTTCAATCACGTTCTTTCCCTTATCATCAGAACTCGGTTTTACGTTTGGTTGAAGGAACAGATTAGCGTTAAGCCACGGCTTTGCAGTCTAGAGAATTTCATGAAGGGCCGTGTGTTTTTTTATCCGGTCCTTTGAGAACCCTTTCTCACGACCTCTGCTGCTGCTTTAGTTCCTGTTTAACATTTTCGTTTTAAGAGTTTTTTGTGAAAGAATATATTTTTTTTTTTTTAGATTAAATGTTTTTTAGATTAATTTTAAATAATTTTTAAAAATTAAAAAATATCATTTTGATGTGTTTCTAAATAAAAAATATTTTCAAAAACAGCCTCGATTAAACTCTCAAATTAGTTATTTATGCGACCTAAAAACATGCCATGTTATTTAGCAGCCGTTGTTGCTGTCGTTTGAAGTTAGATCTTCCTGGAACCTTGCTAAGTCCTTGCATTTGTTGCTGATTTTGGGTTTCTTCAAATTAATTCATGCCTTTTCGGCATCTTAACTTCCGTTCCTAGACATTGTTGATTAGGCTTCTTTAAGAAACTTTTTGTTCGACCGATCAACGTTTATTCATAATTCATTCCAGAGGTATGGCGCGACCCAGGCACGAATTAGTGTATAAAACTAAATGAAATAGGATAATCTAATAAATCTTAATTCAATAAAAAAAACAAATTCTAATTTTACAATTAAATAATATTTCTAAATAATAAAAACTAACGGTAATCATTCCTCGTCGTACACTTTCCGTGTTCCTACACTGATGCAAGTTTTCAGCACGAGCATTAGTTTTACAACGCAGATCCAAAGGCCGGCAATTCATGCCAAGTTTTTCAACCTTTCCGCCGCTACTACTGGGCGGAGCCGACATTCTGCCCGTTGTCTTTTTGAGATCTTCACATCTTATTAGCCAAGGTCATTCTATGCAAGCACAAACGGACATTACTGCACTGGATCTGCATAGTAATTATAGTCATAAAAACAGTCTTGATATTGACATGCTATTATACATCATGATCCTTCTGATATTCTATTTTCTTCTCCTTCCAATTTGCGAGACGAACCTCCTCAAATTTAAATATTCGATCATCGGGTTGTTGACTTGAGACTGAAGCTCAACCTCAACCACCGCCGCTTCGGCCACCACCTTGGCATTATCGATTAATCCGTCATTTAGCCAAATTATCGAAATAAAAAGTTCATCATAATATGCATAAATCTCTTTGTACACAAATGATGAACATCCACAGCATGGCTGCTACTGCTGAGCTGATTTCCAAAAGAAACACATCACAACTTACTGGGGACAAAAGTTGCTTTTTACCACATAATTAGACATCAAATATTATGACTTAAAGAGAAGTGGAAAATTAGGAACAAAGGAAATACACTCATCAATCAGAGATATCAGTCAACACCTGAAAGAGCAGCAGGGAAGACAGATTAGATTAGATCACAGGTTAGACCATGCCACCTATCACATAAACACAAAGAAGAGCGTGACAAAGAAACCTTTAAATTAATACACAGAGAAAACAACTGGCTGCTTGCTTATTCTCTACTTTCTAAACATGCCATGCAAAATCTCCTTTGCCTTCTCTTAAGCTTCTTCCCCTCCTGTAGTCAATTTCTGCATCAGAGCTCGATAGTCCCAAATGATATTTCCTGCTGATTTTAGATGATGACATCTTTGAGAATATGTCATCATCGGCCACAACATGGTTACCGGGTGTACTTGATCCATAGACATTCCCAGGTTGCCATCTTGATTTAGGGTCTGAGTTTACTAAAAAAAAATAGATCTCTGTGAGAACATATCTAAATTGGATGCCTTGTACATGGTGAGGAAATTCAAGCATGCACAACATCAACAATGTAAATAAAAGTTTAAAGACGCGAGGAGATGGAGGGTGCTCTATTTGTCAAACCATTTTTTTTTTTTTGAAAAGTGAACACAACTGCACGCAGAGGTTGTTGAGAAAAGCAATATGTACAAGGATTGCAATATTTTAGGTTAACTGCCAAGAAAAAACTGTCTCAAGTTGAGCGAGCCAAAAACCTTCACTGATAACGTTCCGATATTACCATGCTCTCTTTCTTATCCACCAAATATCATAAACTTCCTAATCTTTCTAAGCATCAAGAGCTTTTTCCACCACGTTTATAAGTTTAGAACATTAAATTGAATTTGAATTGTGAGAAAACATAGATTAAAAGTTACTTTGGGAACTTAGGTCGTGTCACCGTTCAATGTCACTCTTTTGAGATTCCATTTTTTTCTTTTCTTGGGCCATAATTTCAAAACAAGAAACAAAGAAATGCAGATAAAGTTAAATAATTCACCTTCATATCTATCAGACGTGACAGGCACTTCACAGCATACTGCCCCCAGAGCAAGATCTGATTTCAATTTAAGGCTATTCTGTTTTGGCAAGTTTGCATTTGCTTTATGAACCTCATTCAGTAATGAAGCTTCCATACTTTCTTCCATGGTAGGTTTAGCTGAAGTAAAAGGAGTCATGCTAAATGTGTCTTCCATTACATCAGAAATCTCTACATATTGAGTAGTAGTGATTATCTCATCAGCACTGAACCCAAACGATGCTCTGTAAGCTTCTAGTTCTTCTGCATCTTGCTTGGGACTTTTATTATGCCTGTTCTGGTGTCCATTTCCACTAGCAGGATAAACATCCGAATCCTTGGAAACACTTAACCTCCCACCAGTATTTGGATTATGGTCCAGATAGAATTGTGCAAATGTAGCAGGACAGAAGAAATTTGAATCATGTGACACCATGGAGGCACCAGTAGTCTCGTGCCCAAAAAGCCTGCCAGATCCGCTCCTTGAATATTTTCCATTTTGGGGAGAAACTGAAGGATCCCACTGCCGGGGAAAACCACGTTCAGGAAAAGATGTTGATAAACAGTCACCTGAAGCCCTAGAAACTGGTGATAGGAGACTGCTGGCAGGACTTCCAGGATAGAATGAATATGTTGATTGAAGATCAGTTGCAACAATGTAATTGTTCTTTTCAGCGCCTTTGAGATCCCTAGATGACGTGAGGAATTGAGCAAAAGGAACATCAGGGGAAGAGGGCGTGGTTAAGTGAGCCAACTCTGGTGGGGGTGTGAGAGGAGCAGTAGATGGCTCTGTTGTGAAGGTTGAAAAAACAGGAGGAGAAACCAGTTGTGTTTCGTGAGCATAAGGTCCAGTGGCAAACATTGTGGATGAAGGACCCCCAGGTGAGTTGGCAGACAATGAAAGGAAGCAGCTAGGAGACTGAGCAGTAGATGGGAGAGCAGAATTTGTAAATGATGCTGGTGACGACGGGGGAGCTAGAAGTGATGGAGCTAGTGCTGTAGCTTGATTGGTTAGCCCAACAGGTTGAGGTCCATTTGCTTGGGCTGCTGACGCATTGCCCTCAGGAGTTCGAGATGCAGGCACAATACGCTTTCCACGTTTTTGCACACTGAAACAAGACAATGCTCCCCAGCATCCTCCCCATCTCTTGCGCTGCTCAACATAGCGAAACAATTATTAGTAGCTGACAAATTGCTCACGAAAAAGGAAAACCCAATCCAAATGTTAGAAAACTAGTGACAAGAAATCAAGAGCTAGCGCTGCGTAATTTAGATTTTACAAGGAAAATTCAAACGATTAGTTATAGAAACACCATATGCATGCATTCATAGTATTTGATACTAAATGGACAAAAAAAATCTAGCACGATCCAATTGTGTTAATGCATTATTATCCAGAAAATAACAGTTGATCTGGAACACAATAAAAGCAATTAGTAGATATAAGGATTCTTATAATCAGATCTGTGCCTCTTTTCTTTTCTTTTTCTTCATTTGATTTATATTAATTTCAATTTCCTATTTAATTCCTCACTTAAGAAGTAATAATAAATGAATGAATAAGATAATATTACAGATCCATCTATCATTCAATCTGAGGAAGGAAGGAAAGAAGGAAGAGATTGAAACAAAAAGGAAGGCCGCAGAGGGCAAATAAGATAGGTAAGAGGCATCAGATCCAGATCTGGAGGACATGAATGTACGTATTAAGTATCTAATAGAAATAGAAATTGAAAGATAAACCTACCTGTTCCTGCTGCTGCTGCTGCTGAGGGAATCTATTCTGCTCCGACCCCATAGCTTAGTCCGATAGATTGATAACCCACACTCACTCCCTCACTACCACTGCTTGCAGCTTTGTCTTAAACTCTACACACAGTACCACTACTTCTTCTTCAAGCTGCTATAGATTTAAAAAAGAGAGATCGCTGACTTCACTTCAACCTATCAAATAAATACAGTACAGCTCTCTCTCGCACACATTTTCATCTTTCTACTCTCACGGCACTACCCCCATGATACGCTAATCTATGTACTCTCCGTGTGTGTATCAGGTTTAGATCAATTCTCAATCAATTACAACTATTAAACAACATCACAGTATTGATAATATCAATCCTATTAGTCCTACTATCCACCACCACCACCACAATCTCCTTTCCTTCCTCTAAAACCCAGATGCTGACAGTGACACCTTTTAGATTTCATCCTCAGCCCAGATTTCTATCTTATTATTGATTAGTAAGAGCTCTCACTTCATAAATACAATAAAGAGTACACAGAATGACCAAAGTGATGGAGAGGAGAGAGAAAAAGGAGATAAAATATTAATTAATTTAATCTGATTAACCCTTTCCTTTTATTTATTTGACAAAAAGATTTTATTTTTTTCTTTTTCTCTTTAGTAAGTTATAATAATAACAAATACAAAAGGAAGGACAAGGCTAGACAAAAGAAAGCGAAAAGGATTGAGGTGATAGGGAGAGAGATGCTGCTCTGCTGATTTTAACGAGAGAGAGAGAGAGAGAGACTCACTTGTCCTTCCTAAGCTCATCTCGCCGTATACTTGTATGCTTTTCGTCTTTCCTTTTTCTTTTTCTATGACAAGGAAAACAAATTAAAAGAAAAACAAAAGATGCGCGCCCCGTTTTCATTATCATTATTTTTAACTCCGGAACCGTTGGGGCTTGGCTTGTGTAAAAACAAAAAATATGAGTGAATAAGCTAATAATAATAATAATAATAATAATAATAATAATAATAATAATAATAATAATAATAATAATAATAATATCCTTTTATAAAAACAAATATGAATTATTATTTGAAGGAATAGAGGTTTAAAAGAAAAAAAAGGAAGCAGAAAATAGCAAGGAGGAAGAAGGGGTGAATCCAGGTAAAATAAAATAATGAAAGAGCAAAAAGGGCATTGAAGTTAGAGCTAGTAATGCTTACTGTCGTGGGTGTGGGGTTTGTGGACCTTGGCCCACCTCATCTGGGGCCATTCATGTTCATGGATCCAGTGCTTGATTTGCTTTTTTATAGCCCTGCCGTGCCCAGTTCAGCTCTCTTTAGCTTTCCATTATGGCCCAAACACCCCCACTTTCTCTCTCTGCATTGCATCGGCTTATGTTCTCATCTAAACAAAACAGGCGCCATCTTGAATTTGGATAAGTTTCCATTTTCACGCGCCTCAGATATCTACTAGTCATTTTTCACTCCACTCCCTCGCAACGTCAGAAACTTTGAGAATATGGGTCATAAAACTGGAAACATGCAAATTTTATCAATCCAGCTCACAACGGTCCTTTGTTGTCAGTAAATCTGTGAGCCTTGTAGCGTGGTTTCTGCTTTGCTTGATCTTTAGTTTTCCTTTCTTTTATACTAGATTTCGGCCTCTACAATAACCAGAAGCTTCTCAAATTTCCCACTACAAGGATGAACGAGTTGCAATAAACAATACGACATCACAGCTTAAAACTATACTCCCTTCTTTTTCTTTTTTTGTTTTTTTACAATTCAAACAAACTGAATGCCACAGTTAATTCACCCATCTCTCTTTTCATGATATGAGAGGACTACCTAGAAGAATAAAACATTTTTACTTGTTTCGCTCCTTCAAAACCATGTTATTTCAGTGGTACAAAAGCCATCACTGTCGAGCACTTGGTACTAAACAGGTGTTATCCAATGTCGAAGGAAACGTTCAATTCACATATCAAATCCTAAATGACCTAACTTCCGATAGTTATCTTAATATTTGTTTTGCCCGTTATTCAGCTCATTTGCCAACACGGATCTTTCAAATATCCAATAGAAACATGATTCGAGTTTGGAAGCCAGCGAGAAAGCACGCCTCTTTTATTGTTGCGAGGCTCATAATTTATTAACCACACCCTCCTCCTTTTTCCGGGCTTGGGACCGGCTGTGGAGTGCATTACAAACCATGAAACAACACAGGCGGAGTTACTCTTAAGCAACAGAACTAGGCAACATACTCTAGAATCTAGATGATCAAACAGATTGAAGTGTTTTAAAATCTCTTTTTATCAATAAATGGCATGCATGCCAAATGGAGGTTCGAACCAAATCACTCCATTGGGGGTAAGTTCTATCCACCAGCCTTCTTTTGCTTTGTTAGAGCGCTTATTTCCTAGTGCAGCGAGACAAAGAAAACGGTCAAATCATTCTGTGGTAACACGACTTTTCTTTGCAATTAACTGGCTGTACGGTCTTATGAGCCCCCCCGCCCCATAATAATAATAATAATAATAATAGAAAAGAAAAATATTTAAAAGAAATGAGGAAACACTTTTAGCCAATCCTAACACGTTTGGATTTGGATTTGGATTTGGATTTGAGAGAGTTGAGTTCGGTTTTAAAAATAATAAAAGACAAATTAAGCAACCCCCGCTCTTTTAACACTTCTCATTGATTTATTATAAAATGTATATGTATATATAGCAAGTTTCACCGTGAATTAGCAATTGCTATATGGCCGGTACCTTCAATAACTGCACAGAACCAATACAGTGGACAGTGGCGTTAGCATTATACAGAGAGGGAAGCAGACATGACATACCAGGGGGCAAAGGAAACCTCCGCCCCACCTCAGCGGCGATAATGAATCTTTACCTGAAGCGCTCCTGCAGCCAAAAAGAAATCAAAGGAAAAGGATGAACAATCTTTACCTGAAGATAAGCTGTTGTGTGAAACTATCAGCTCAAATAGAAAATTATACAACCGAACTAACGTTGCATGCTGGACATCAACATTCCTGTGGGATTGGTTTTTGGCACACTTCCCCAAACTTTAACCGCATGCTTTCTCTTCAAATTCTGACCAACAAATCCTAAACATTTTTTCCCCTTTGTTTCACCACTTTCAACCCGATGAGGTGTGTCATTACCTGGTCAATATTATGGACCTCTCATCAAGGCGTGACTTTAAATATTTAGCTGTTATAATCTAAAAGCTAGACTGCTAGAGTGGCGTCAGTTTTTATTTCACAACTTCGCTAATCAAAGCATATAGGATGATAGGCTTTAGTTAGTGCCAAAGAAATGGCTATCACAGAAAATTTAAATATTGGCGAATCCAAAATGCAAAATAGAATAAATATCCAGACAGCCACCAAAAACACTGGCAGGGGATTTAATTTCACGGGCTTCACAACCGCGACATTCATGAATGTCATGATTGGGAAACACAAGAGGCTAAAACTGTGCTATTTTTCCAATTCTTTTTAAACTATGTTATTCTACCAATACTTCTGTTTTAATTTGCTAATTTAAAAAAAAAAAAAAGGAAAAAAAAACCCCAAAGAAATCACAATGAAAGCAAAACTAAACCGGTTCCATCATGCAGCAGAATTCATGTCAGCCCTAAAAATGGCTGGTTCATAAGTATTGAAATGACAGCAAAAAAGTTGAGATCCATGGCCTCGAAATTTTTTTACCAACTGCTTGACAGCTAGTACATAATTACCGAGTCCCTCCTGTAGTCAATATTTGGTTTAATAGGTGTAAGCACCACACGCTCCAAAATTCTTCAGTACTCTAGTTTAATTTTGAGACACAAAACATGTTGAGTTGCAAGGGTGAAGCAGCCATCACCAACTATCACTATCAACAGAATCAAAAACTAAATTTATTAATAAGTTTCATCACATATATTAGTTTTTCCATGTACTGAATAAATAAGGAAATAATGCATGTCTGTACAACAAATCAGTACTCCAAAAATGTTGTGCAAAAACAATAAATTGATTTGGAGTTTCTAAGAGGAGAAACTCATCTGCAGCAGAGAGAGATCTACAAGAATGCACAGGTCATTAATTCATCTTCGAAGAATAGGGGGAATTCAACATAGAAATATCACCACAATCACATCGTCCAGCTTTTATCGATGCCTAGACTCACAGCCTGAAACAACATAATAATTGCATTAATGATTTGAACACAAAAAAATGGTCCTCCAGTCAATTGCTAAGCCAAACGCAAAATTAACCGATTGTCAGTGTTAACTAATGATGTAGAGATGATAGAACTCAAGATGCTTTGATAATTCATAGCCACAGGGAAAAAAATGCTTAAAGTGATATTAGTGGAAAAAGAACTTCATTTGTGAAAAGGTTATTACAGGTAACACTTCTTCCAACAGATCCCACCACTGGGAAAATAGTAAACAAGTAGGGAGTTTCTACAGGAGACACAATATGAAAAAATCCCATTAAAGATTATATATGCCCATCTAGAGGCCCACTTTTTAAGTCATCCGCAGACTGGATGCATCATTTTGGGTAGTGAAGAAAAATCATGCTTCTCTTCAAGTTTACCTCTTCAACTAGGGGCCCACTTTTTAAGTCATTGGCAAACTGGATACATTATTTTGGATAGTGAAGAAAATTCACGCTTCTCTTCACGTTTACCCCCATCTCCCTTGTCGCAAAAACACATCCACCCACCCCTTCCTCCATGGTGATATATTATTGGTAGTCCATTTAATTTAGCGAACCACACTCTCTACTTATATTCCCAAGTTCACCACCAGAGCTGCTCAGGTCGAGACACGGTGAGTGGACTCACTAATCACAGATATGACGTGTTATAATTATACCAGTTATTACAAAATGGCAGAGGCTTTTTCAACATGAGATTGTCTGAGACACTCTAGCACAAAGTTGACAGCTTCACACAGGTGAATTTCAGATTTCCGTTCCTTTTATTAATAAGGGAAACATTGTATGGATACAAAATGATGGTAGCATGAAGCAAATGCATTAGCATTAATGAGCAAACAAGTCACATGTTTAATCCATTAACAAAGCTATAATCATATTCCAGGTTTCGATTCAAAGCAGATACAAGATTAAAAGAATGTGGGTATAAATGTAAGCTACATTGTAAAAACACTTCTGAATTATAGGTTGTTATTGTTGTTGTTGTTGTTGTTGTTAGTTTAAGAGCCCCCAAGCTATGAGATGTTTTTGCCTTCTATAGATTCCATCCAATTTAGCCATTAAAAGTCACATGCAACATGGTTTTCTAAACAATCACCAAGATGTCATAAAAACAATGAGGGTTGATTCTTGATGATGGTTTATCATATTGTAAGAGTTTTATCACAGTATTGGTCGAGGTCACCAAGATGTCATAAAAACAATGAGGGTTGATTCTTGATGATGGTTTATCATATTGTAAGAGGTTTATCACAGTATTGGTCGAGGTTGATTCATTAAGGATTTTTTTAAGATATTTTGAGATTTTAAAAGGAAACATAAGGAAAAAATGGGCAGGAGTATCAGTCAAAACAGCCAATAATTCAGAGGACAAAATCAGCAAAAACAAAAACAAAAACAAAATGATAATTCAAGAGTGTCAATAAAAAAGAGCTGTGCAAAAGACAATTAACTGATAAATGTATGTATATATGTGTTTGCACCATCCCATGCTCATGTTAATAGTGTTCATGTGTATATCTCCAAACCTTTTACTTTTTCCTTTGGCCATTGGGAAATGTACACATACAACCCTTCCCAGTTGCTTGTCCTGAAATCTAGACTTCATCCTCTAATAGCACTTGGAACCAAGGGAACATGCCATTGTGCCGTAATGAAATGCATAAAACATTGTCTAGTTTTCACGCTAGCTTTAAGAAATTTCACACAGCACGAACTCCATGTATTACATGTAACATTCTTAGCTCTTATAGATCCCAATATTGGTTCATTAAACAGACAAAGATGCCAGGGAAAAATGGTAAAGTGGTTTATAAGTGATGGCAGCACTATAAAATACTCAAAACACTAAGTGATCAGTGATTAGAAACATACAATTGAAGACAAACTGCGCCGATGTTCTCTGCTACTGGCCTGCACCAATCTCATCATAACACCAAACAAATCTTTCAAGCAGCAGTTTATGAAGCATTTAAAATCTCAAGAGAACAAACCCAGCTCTTCCAAACACATCAAACTACAAGAATAAAAACGAATTGCTAAATTCTATGTTGCTAGAAGATAAAGCAAAATATCTAAATAGAATTCCAAAATTCCAGTTTTGAAAGAAAAAGTAGTAAATTAAGAAATCATTCCAGGAAACGGGGGGGAAAGGAAGAGGAGAAGCTAAATCAAACCAATTTTGAATAAAATATATATGCATTGAAAATAAATAGCATACCAATATGCTGATCCTGTTAACCATAGAAGGTGAGAGACAACTCTAGAATACAGCCTACAAAATATTGAACAGAAACTATAAGAGATGGGAAGGTACTGAACAAAATTCATGTCTTATCACATTAAATAATAAAAATGACCCTTACCATTATTGGCATCTCAGAATACTTCCTAATTCAATGACCCACGACACCTGAACAAAAAGATTTGTTGAATTAGATGCAAGACCAAACTTGAAGAGCAGAGCAAATAAGATAACAAAGATAAAAGTCATCCACGGCCACTTACTTCCTAGAACCACAGTTGCAAGGTATCTTTTTATCCTCCAGAGGGAATTTGTAATTGTAAGTAATTTCTTCACCAGCAGCTATATGGCGTTTTGCATAAATGAAAATTTTTTTCTGACCTTCAACGCTTATAACCTTGGTGTAGCAGTTGGGCTAGAAAAGAAAGTCGATTTTTCATTTATAAGAAACAAGAAATAACACCAATTTCAGTAAATGGAATCATTTGCATAATAATATATGCACCTACCTCACAAGAATGGTTTATAAATCTTGCAATCCCACCACGTTTTGTGGCATCAACCTACACAATTTAGGAAGGACATACAAACGATACTTGCGTTCACAGCTTATAACAAACATCATATAATAAAATGCAATGGTGATAAAAGCAGACTGCTGCCCTCCAATGCCAATATCAACTTTGTGGTTTGCATGCAAGTATATAATTCAATAGAAGGATCACATACCAAAAATAAATCAAAGAACAGTTTTGCTAAAGTAAAATAACACCAAAACATGCCTTGCAAAGATACCATCCAGCTCTGATCAGGATTTCAAAATTGCAATCAACAGTAGAGATTAAAAAATAAGGAAAGCAAACAGTGAAAAAGGTTCTCTGCATCCATATGTACAGAATTGAGACACCAGAAAAACAAACAAACCCTAAACACAAGCCCAGACAGCAGTCCATGTATAAGAGCACTGCTGGGGAAAAAACAAAGCTAGAGGAAAATTCCGGGTTGAGTGGATTAGGGATAAGGGGAAAGAGGGAAAGTCTTGTTAAAAGGCAGTCTTAAACAAAATAATGAATTTGAAATTTGGTAGCAAAAAATGCAGAGATGATATAATATTGTTCTACTGACCACATAACCATCATCAAGTCTAAAAAGATAACTGCTGCCAATTCCCATCTTCTCATAAAGTCTTTCACGTATATCAGATATCTGTGTAAAGTATAAACACAATAAAAGGGCATCAATGAAATGAGAAGAAAATAGCAAAAGAGAATAATAATTAAAAGCTTGTAGCAATGGGAGAAAGCTTTAGGAATTACAACTATATTATGAAACACACTGAAACCAGCATATAAGCTTACTTGTGGACGAATCAGTTCGCCAACATATTCAATTACAAAGTCCTCGGCCTCAATTGACTCTATAGCAACAAGACCCCAGTCATGTATCTTGCTTCGCTGGAAACATAAACGCTTTTTTCTTGCCTAAAAAAACATGCAATAATTATTATTTGACAAAACATAAAATTAGCAGTTCCTAGTGAAACTTCATTTTTCAATCACCTTCAACTGTGTTGCTTTCAAAAGGTCAACACCTTCCGCAGCAGCAAGAAGAGTGCGAAGCTTCACCCTGTTAGTCCTTGCAGAAAGGACCTTGCCATTTGACAGCTGAGATGCATATGCCTCTGAACCTGAATACTTGGCATGAATACACTGCGCTCCCCTAACACGAGCTCTTTCAGCAGGACTAGCTTTAACTGACCATGCATGCCATGCCCAACCATTAATTGAAGACCGAGCACAACCATCAGATCTAGGGCAAGGATTTAACATTCTGGATTTACTGCACTTTGTCTTCCGTGCTGTGACCTGTCCAGTTGCTGCTTGCTTGTTAGCACCATTTTCTACTTTAAGAATCTTCATAGGATGCGACACAGATCCACAATCTACTGTGCTTTTCCTTTTCAACTCCGACACCTTGGTTGTTGTACACAAGAAAACATGATCAGACTTTGTCTTCCGTACTGTAACCTGTCCTGTTACTGCTTCTACATTAAGAATCTTCATAGGGCGTGACACAGATCCACCATCTACAGTGCTTTTCCTTTTCGATTTCGACAACTTGGTTGCTGTACAAAAGAAAACACAATCAACAAGAAAGAAAAATATAAAAGGTTTTATGCTCACCAAAACATCATTTCTTACACTTTAGAGTTTTCTTAGAGCATTCAATAGTCCCTGATTTCTCAGTTCCAACATCACGGCCATTGCAATCAATAAGCCCAACCCTCTCCGTAGAAATCTTTACAGAATCTTTGGCATCTTTATCATCTGAATATTAAAGAGTAAATAGGTAACAGTAAAAACTACATGACTTCATGGTTATAACATTTACGAAGAAATGAAAAATTATAAGAATCCAATACCATTAACTACTGTGCTTTTCCTTTTCAAATTCGACACCTTGGTTGCTGTACACAAGAAAACACAATCAACAAGAAAGAAAATATAAAAGGTTTATGCTCAAAACATCATCACATCATTTCTTACACTTTAGAGTTTTCTTAGAGCATTCAATAGTCCCTGATTTCCCAATTCTAGCATCAAAGCCATTGCAATCACTAAGCTCAACCATCTCCCTAGAAGTCTTTACAGAATCTCTGGTATCTTTATCATCTGAATATTAGAGAGTAAATAGGCAACGGTAAAAATTACCTGACTTCATGATTATAACATTTACAAAGAAATAGAAAATTATAAGAAAAAAGCAATACCATTTACTGTGCTTTTCCTTTTCAAATTCGACACCTTGGTTGCTGTACAAGAAAACACAATCAACAAGAAAGAAAAATATAAAAGGTTTATGCTCAAAACACCATCACATCATTTCTTACACTTAAGAGTTTTCTTAGAGCATTCAATAGTCCCTGATTTCCCAATTCTAGCATCAAAGCCATTGCAATCACTAAGCTCAACCATCTCCCTAGAAGTCTTTACAGAATCTCTGGCATCTTTATCATCTGAATATTAGAGAGTAAATAGGTAACGGTAAAAATTACATGACTTCATGACTATAACATTTACAAAGAAATAGAAAATTATAAGAAAAAAGCAATACCATTTACTGTGCTTTTCCTTTTCAAATTCGACACCTTGGTTGCTGTACACAAGAAAACACAATCAACAAGAAAGAAAAATATAAAAGGTTTATGCTCAAAACATCATCACATCATTTCTTACACTTTAGAATTTTCTTAAAGCATTCAATAGTCCCTGATTTCTCAATTCCAGCATCACCGCCATTGCAATCACTAAGCCCAACCATCCCCCTAGAAGTCTTTATGGAATCTTTGGCATCTTTATCATCTGAATATTAAAGAGTAAATAGGTAATGGCAAAAATTACATGACTTCATGGTTATAATATTTACAAAGAAATAGAAAATTATAAGAAAAAAGTAATACCATTAACAGTTCGTGCAATCTTCATTGCTTTCCGACGACTAGTATTTTTGGGCAATGATTGATCCCTTTTTAGCGTGGTTTTGACAGTGGCTTTCAAAGGCCTAACATTAACAGATGATTCAGTAATAGTTGCCTTCAAAGGCGTAGCATTAACAGATGATTCAGCAATAGTTGCTTTCAAAGGCGTAGCATTAACAGATGATTCAGCAATAGTGGCTTTCAAAGGCCTATCATTAACAGATGATTCAGCATTAGTGGCTTTCAAAGGCCTAGCATCAACAGATGAAGCCTGGCCCTTGGTTAATTCCTTCTTCTTAGGAGTCTTTACAGGTTGAATCACTACATTCTCAGAAACATTGCTAAGAACATCCTGCTTTCTTGACTTCTCCACAGGCTGTTTCATTAACCCAGCATCAACTGTACTAGTAGAATGAGAAGATGAGCCCAACTTCTTTCCCACCAACTTTCTCTTCCGATGATACGTATATTTACCTGAAACCAATGACACCACTGAAGAGTCCGGGCTGTGAAATTTGTTCGCCTCTTCTGTAAATTTGAATGCTCCTTCCTAAAAAGTTTTCAGCAGAATTAAGCATTTATTTGAACATTAATGCAACCAACAACTATGTAAAAAGTGAATTATTCACCTAATGAAAGAAAAGTTAAAATTAATAAATCCATACCTCATTGCTACCAGGCTCAGTATGCTTTTCTGAAGAACAGGACAATCTGAGAGATCGATGAAGAATTTCATTGACAAAGATCGATGCCCAAACACTAAGTACATCATCATGCAGCTTCTGCATGCACATTGCAATGGCAGCATAGGCTCCAACCTTGGGAGTCAATTCAAGTGATTTTGAAGGTTGGAATTTACTTATAGTGGAAGGAAAAGGAGCAGTATCTTTGAATCCAGGTGGTGGTGGCTCGTCAATGTTTTCATCATCAGTTACATTGATAACAGATGGACATAATCTTTTAAAAGCAATTGCCAGAAAACTGGATATTTCATTCTCAGATTGCAATGGGAAAAAAGATTTTTGCATTTGTAGTGATGTCTGAGGGTTGCTGGAAAATTTTATCTCGGCAGGAATTTGGTTTGAATCAATCATCTGCTCATCTTTCATTTCTATAGAACCATAGTCACTTGCCTGGCTGAATGGAATAGAAAAGTCAACAATTTCCTGCAGCAGAAGAAAAGTGCATGAGATAAAGCTGCAAAGCAACAGCCGCAATCAACTTCCTTTTATTCTCTTTAGCAGCAATGGGAAAAAAAATAAAGAAAGCACTATGATCTTACAGTTACCTCATTTAATCTTTTATCCTCCGAGACATTAACTAATTTCTTCACTTCCTCTTTCACAAGAGTTTCAACATACTCTAACAATGACACCTTTGTGGACTTTTGCAGCTCATAAGCTACACTTTCTAAGATGCATTTCATGTCATCATCTGAACAATCTTTAAACAATAGGCTATTATGTTCGCAAGACTCTTGTCCCACACGTGCACATGAAGATATAATAGATGATGTCACAATATGGCCTGATTTAATTTTGAGAAGCTCAAAACCAGGAGGGCAGTCGACACTGCTAGCAGGAGATTCTTGCCCAGGAAAATACTGTAAAACCATTTAAAACTCTAATTCAGCAATTTTCTGTACATGGAATGAGGAAAAAAGAACTCTGAATAAACTCCCTACATACAGTTTTACTGGGTAGATCTTCAATCTTCTTGCACATATATGGATGATGAAACCAAAGTTTGGTTTTTCTCCAGTAAATTGTATACTCTTCTATGGTATCATAAAAGACAGCATTCCACATGACTTCCATGCAATAATCAGAAAGACATCTACAAAAAACTTCGTAAGACCCCCTGAAATCATCAGCATTTCCAACAGATTTTGTAGTTCTGGGTAATTGCATGGACAGCTCATCAGCACATGCCTGATCAGGGTTGTAATTGCAGGCAGTGGCCTCCCTCTCGGGAGTAGAGAAAATCATCCTATCACTGGCAGATTGAGGCTAAAAAAAATGAAGATGTTAGTGAGAGTTAGGTATGAAGAGGCATGAAGAAATTAAAGCATGTGTAAAATCCAAAGAAATTCTAAGCAGTACCATTCTACCATCCACAGAGCAAGTTTTGGCAGCCTGATTATCAAGCATAAGATATCTCTCTGCTCTCTTTGTGTGAACAAACTCTGAAATGACATTGCAGATTATCTCATCTAATGCAAATCTACGAGCAGCTTTCAATATTCCGGAGTGCAGTTGACTGGAAACTTCTTCAGAAATTACAGATATGAAACTCTGAGATGAGCCAGTTTCAGCATTGGCATTGGTCATGGAGAAATATTCAGGTTTATCCAATCTCCAAGCATTTATAACAGAAAGCAGAGGAAGGGGTGTAAACTTATTCTGAGCATGATATATCTGCCAAATGAGATGCATGGTGAAGGTTAAAATACTAAAACTGTGTTATGTGGTGAGAAGCACAGTTAAACAAGTCTGAGGCATCTGCTTACCATTAATGAATCTTTAAGATATCCGTACTGATACCAAGAATAAAGCTCCAGAAGCGAATGTGGCCCATGCTTCCTCCCATCATCATCCTTGAATAGCCAACAGGAATCTTCACCTGACTGGAAAGAAAAAAAAGAATCAGAGGCATTTTCAGAGGTGGAAGTGAGCTAAAAAGGAACAGGGATGGAAAGATATAGGAGAGAGGTATGACCCCACATCCATTTGAAAAAAAAAATGCAGTACCACAAGTGAAACTGGTGTGACATAGTCGGCTGCCTCAGAGTTGGATATCGGTTGGTTGGAGCTGTAAGTATGGTTATGAACACGAGAACCAGATACGGATTCCATATCTGGATGAGCAGCTTCTGGAGCAGCATACTGAACGCCTTCTTGTCTATGTGCTGCCAAATCTGTAAAGTGATTTGTAGGCATAGTTGTGCCTGACGTACCCAAACAATGATATGTAAAACCAGTGGAAACATGATCAGGAAACTGCTTGAAGTAGTTGAGAGGAACAGGATTGATCAATATCCCATTTGCAATGGGATACACAGGAAGATCCTCAGGAAGGAAACCAGTAGATAATCCCTCGTACAGCTGTTGCTGTATATAAGGACCACACATTTGTCCATTTTCATTAAGGTACATCCATCCACTAACAAAAGAAGGTGGTGAGTGGCCGGAACAATTCTCTCCCCGGTATGAAGTCCCGCCAGTACTAGGCATACCATCACTATTCCCATTGGACTTGCAACTCATCTCTGGTATGAAACTAGAACTAAATATTTTCATCACATATGAAGCAGCAACAGGGCAGAGAAGTTGGAGCGGCATTAAGCAGCGTAGACAGGGTTAGATAAAGATAAATCAAGAAACAGAAAAAAGAAAGAGACTGGGAGAGGGGAGACTAATGTAATACCCATCGAATGAGCATTCTTCTGCGCTACTCATCACCATGAATGTGTCTTCATCACAGTTACCAGTGGAGATATATGGATCTTGTTGTTCTTGGCGCTGAAAATCTGAAATCTTCAACCTCTTTCTAGAGGAGAAAGAAAAATAATCATCGTCTTCCTGAAAGCGGAGTGTTGAAGAGACCATAGTTCTCCGTTGACCTCGCCTCGCCTGTATTAAGAAAAAAACTAAAAAGTTTAGACAGTACAAATCGATTAAAAAAAAAATCGAATGGATGATCAGCGATTCAGCGTGCAATTAAAAATTAATAAGGGTTAAAAACTGAAATTGTACACGGAGAACGATCGGAAGAACACGAAAAATATCGTGTGCTCTGACGATCGTAATTCTTGATCTTCATGAAAAACAAAATTATCTCCTAACCTAAACTAATAATGACGAAAGAATCGTCTACATACGAATGATAAATAACCTAATTAAGCTTAAGTCGGGGGGAGGTTTGCCTGGTGGTGCTGCCGTGGCTCCAAGGCGTTTAGGGTTAGGCGACCGGGTGATAAGAGGAACTTCTCAATCACACGCCGGCTTGGGCTTTAGCAGCAACCGGCCTTTTATCTACTTATTTTTTCTTTATTACGATTATTATCGCAGACTTTGCAACAGTCCATCTCCAACTTCCGTGTTTATTTTTCTTTATTGGCGTCGTCGGTCCATGTTTTTTTCTTTTTTGTTTAAGAATTCCTAGTTTGATAGCCCTCGGTGTCATTGTAGTCCCACTAAAATTATATTTTAATTGTTTTATTTGAAAAAACAATATTAAAATATTAAAACATTAAATAAATTAATAAAACAGAATTGAAAATAAGTTTGTCATTTTTATTTTGATTGGTGCTTTGTTTTTTCAATTAAAATAAAATGTTTATGTTTTGAAGTGTTTTAACATTTCATTTCGGGGTTGTATTGTTTATGTTTATGTGTGTGTATTAATTCAAAAAAAAATAGTTCAAATCCACAAAAAAAAAATTATTGTGCAATTTAAATTTTAAATATAAGTAAAAAAATAAGAGTTTAACTGATATAACTTGATAAAAATATAGCTTAATTAAAAAAATCAAGTTGACATCTTAAAAAAATATTTAACAACGATATATTTTAATTGTTTCCCATTAAGATTAAATTTTAATTGTTTTATTTGAAAAAATATTAAAACATTAAATAAATTAATAAAAAAGAATTGAGAATAAGTTTGTCGATTTTATTTTGGTTGGTGCTTCGTTTTTTCAATTGAAACAAAATGTTTATGTTTCGAAGATTTTCAACATTCCGTTTCGGGGTTGTACTGTTTATGTTTATATATATATATATTAAAAAAATAGTTCAAATCCAAAAAAAAAATATTGTGCAATTTAAATTTTAAACATATATAAAAAAAATGAGAGTTGAACTAATATAACTCGATCGACTTGATGAGTTCAAAGATAACATGAAAAAATAATAAAAATATAGCTTAACTAAAAAAAATCAAGTTGATATCTTAAAAAAATATTGATCAACGATATATTAAATGAACTTAGGATAATCTTTCAAATGTGTAATCTATGTTATTACACAAAGATAACTTTAAATAAAACAAATCAAATTAAATTATAAAGTTCAATTATTAATAAAGTCGTTGTTGAATAATGGAATTAAGAAAAAATTAATTTAAAAAAAACACAATAAAATGATATTTCTGAATAAAATTATGAATATATATAGCATTACGAGAATGTCATCATCAATCTCGCAATATCGTTACATTCTCCGATTGCTCTGAAATTTTAACATATATATATATATATATATATATATATATATAATGTGTCAAGATAATTCTCTTAAAATTTTATCTCAATCTAACGGTCGGATTAATAGATATGATTGATATTGTAAAACTATTTATTATTTAAAAAACACTATTTAGTCGGAATAGAACGAGCAAAACAAAATCGAAACGTTCCAACAAAAATTTGAGCGAAATTTCCAAAACAGACCAAAATTTTGAGCAAGATAAAACTTGCTCCGGTTTATTATATCTTTTGAATTGGAACAAAATGTACCAAGCATCTCAGGTGGAATGAAACAGAATTGACAATCATTATTGAGAAGGCTTGGTGAAGCCAGTATAGACACGCATGTAACAAAGAAATAATATTATAAAAAATTTACTTAAAAAATATTTATACTTTGGCTTCGTTAAAAAAATTATTTGTTTTTACAATAAAATTGTATTTTAAAAAAAATATTCTTTTATTTTTGTTATCATTATGTGATATTTTGATGTTAAAAAATGATTTTTGAAAATAAAAATAAATTTTATTTTAATATATTTTCGAATAAAAAGCATATGGATAAAAACTTATTTCAATATTATTTTATAATAAATTTATTTAGATTCTTATTTTTGTAACGAGATATGTTTTTATTTTTCATGTATCTATTTTATCTTTTCTCAGACATGGTGCATTGGTTTACTTGTAAGAAAATATATTGTAATGAGTTTTATAGTCTAAATCTTTTACTTGTATATTATTTTTAATTTGAGGCATGTTTTACTGTTTAATTTATAATGTTTTTACTTATATTTTTAAACTTGAATAATGTACGGGACATTATTTTAACATTTTATTTAAAAAGCTAAAACTCATTTTATCAAATTATTTGCAAAATTATTATTTGATCATCTTTTAAAAAAATAGATTGAAAAATACTATTTAAATCTATTGATTCAATATTGAAACTTTAAAAGGAAATCTAAAATAGAAATACTTCTTTGCACGACCCAAGTTATAACCTATCTTAACAACTACGGTTCCAAGCAATAAGGCATTTATTGGGTTATGTAATCACAACGAGGTTCTTAGCAAACATGGCCCAACTACAATATATTGTTTTGTATTTTACATAAAATACCCTTCTCCAACAATAAACAAAGGTTCTTTAAGTCCCCCAACTAAACAAATGATGTAATTCTACCAATGAACTATTATGAACATGTAGATGAGTGTGGGCTATGTTCATCGTCTATACTTGCAATAAAACCAACATTTAAGCGAGTTCATACTACACAACCTTTTCTCTCCTTCTCTTTCCTATCACATCTCAAGAAACAACACCGCAAATTATGTCAGTGTCTCTCTCTCTCTCAACAATTGTTTTATGGAAGAAGGTGCACACCCCACCAGATAAAAGGTAGTTAAGAGTGAAACAAGTCATAGAAAGTCATATTCAGGTAGAGAAGACAAGTATATTGTGTCATGGTCCTCCTTATTTTTTAAATAGTTACTCACCCAAATATGATCGCTCTTCAAGAAGAGAACAATCTTAAGAGGGGTTAGAAAAAATCAATAGGGGAAAACTTAGAAAAGTTCGTGTAGTCATCCAAGGTAAAGAGTTTGTTTGATATCCTTCGTTCATGACATCTCCTATTAGCACAGACACATAAAAAGTATTATTTTTTTATAGTGACAAATGGCATGACGGGGATGACTAATATCTCAAAGAAGGAAATTGAAGGGCTAATAGCTAAGGATTATTTTCATCAATTTTTAAAGAAGGATTTTCATCTCAAGTAGAATAAATAAGAGTATGGTTAATCTATTACAATTTTACTAGAGATAAACATAATAGAAAAAATAATTTTTACTATGAAAATAAAAAATGATAAGAAACATGTCGTTACAGCTTTTAGACCATTGGATCACGCCAATAATTTTTACTCCTCCAAAAGATGGAGAATGAGTAACTTTTCCCATATAAAGACATTCTCGTCATTACCATCAATATCTCTAATCCTATAATGCATCATGTGTTAGTAGATGATGACAATACAACTAATATTCTCTCTACATAAGTCACACTCAAAATGGGGATTCCCTCTTTAAACACCTTAAAATTACCTATTATGATAAGCATCCCCCTAAGACGTGTCTTTTTTCAACAAAACTTCATGATGATTAATGTGATATTAGCTTAAAGTGCCATTTACCCCCCCTTCCCAACTCATTAGGTAACCTCAAGACAATATGCCACCACTTGCTTAAAAGGCAACAATTAAATGATATCAAACCAACAATGGTCCTCAAAAGAAATAATATAAATTAGAATCAAGGTTGTTGAACAATTGAAGGATTTTTGTTGAGGGTGATATGAACAAACTATCAAAAAATAGGATCCATATTGACACCAACATAATAACAATCATTAATAAAGTTGTTATAGATCCAAAGGTTAAATTTCACACCAGATACACCAAATATGTTAGGCATCAATCCTAAGATAACCACCCACGAGTTAAAGGTAGATTCAACTACTCATCAGATTTGTCAAAAAGAAATTAAAAGAAGAATGATAAAGAAACCATGACTCAATAAGTAAATACACTTTTGGCCACTTGTTTCAACAAGAAAAATGTTATACCCAACCTAATTGGTGAGTTATGATCAAGAAGAGTAGTGACAAGTGACATATGTGTGTGAATTTCACTGACTTAAACAAAACCTGCTCAAAAGATAGTTATCATCTCTCAAGAATCAATCATTTGGTAATTTTTACCGTGAGTTTTGAATTCTTAACCTAATTAGAAGTGAACTCGGGATACTATCAAAAACCTATACATCCTGAAGATAAGGAGAACAAAGATTTTATAATTCAAGCAAAGATTTATTATTACAGAGCAATACCATTAGGGTTAAAGAATATACGGACAATATATTAGCAAATATTTAACCAAATTTTCAAAAATAAGTTGTGAAGGATCATAAATGGATATATGTATGACATGTTAGTTAAAAGTTTGACTTTTAAGCAACATCTTATGGACTTTAAAGAAATCTTTATTGTCTTGGGTCAATACTAAATGAAACTTAACCCTTTCAAATGCATTTTTTCCATTAAAATAAGAAATTTCTATGTTTTCTTGTAAGCTCAAGGGAATCAAGTAAAATCCATACAAAAAATTAGACCACACTAAATATGATGCCTTACAGATTATGAAATAAGTACAATGTCTTACAAGGTGATTGGTTTCTCTCAAGAAATTCATTGTTAACTTGTGGAAGCCTATTCTATCCTTTTTTTCAAGATATTGAGAAAAATAATCAACTTTTAACGAACAAGGATTGTCAAAAAACTTATGACAAGCTTAAGTTTCATTTGTTCTCCTTTAAAATTCTATTTCAACCAAAAAAGGATGAAAATCTATTTCTCTACCTAGGGGTGGAACTTTTAATGGTAAGTTCAATTCTAGTAAGAAAAGAGAAGGCATACAATAACTTATGTATTACCCCAACTAAACTCTTCATGATGCAAAAACAAGATAATTAAAGTGGAGAAAGTAACTTTATCGTTGGTGAGGCGTCTCTAAGAAGTTGAAACCATACTTTCAAGTTCATCAAGTAATTTTTTTTGGAAAACCACCTATAGAGACAAATTCTTCACTAGCTAGGATTATTCGAGCGCCTAATTAAATGAGCTATAAAGCCAGGAGAGTTTAGGCTTTAATAGAAACCTTATCCAATAATATAGGGTCAGGCTTTAACAGATGTCACTGATAATTATTGTTTTATAGAGTGCATAAACACCTTTAATCATCCATTTTAACCTAGATATGCTAGAAAACAGGTCATACAAAGGAGGCATGCTGGAAACTGCATGGAAAACAATCTAGGATGGGCTGTAATGGAGGATTCAGATGAAATTAGTCAAGAGGACATGCACACTTAGAAAATACGGAAGAATCAACCTCTGAGTCCAACACCCCAGAGGTAAAAGGATTCAACAAATAGGAGATTGAATGCCTAAGATCCTTTCTCAACACAGCACATTGGAGAAACAATCTGGGTCATGCTCTTTTACTCAAAATGATAAAATTCTAATTTCTCATGTATTTAGTGCCTCAAATCAGAGCCATTCCAGCACCTAGGTCATTAACTCAAGTGCAACAGGTCATATGACCTACTTTGCAGATATACTCTCAAATCCTATCAAACCTGTCATAGCAGTAAGAAAATCACAATGGTTGATGGATATGTAACCATAGTTGCAGGCCAAGGAACGATCTCTTTTAATCCCTAATTTACGTTTAAAAGAGTATTTACATGTTCCTAATCTCACCACAAACTTATTGTTTATTCAAAAACCCATTCAAGACATAAACTATAGTGTAACTTTCTTCCTTGACCACTGCATATTTTAGGACCTAGATATGAGGATGATGATTAGGCAGACTAGAGTCAAGGATGGGTTGTACATGCTTGAAATGCAAGGCAGCAGTAGTAACTCTCCTTTTCTATCATTTATTTCAATAAATTCAAATAAAACTCTTAAGACATCTATCTTTTAAAACTCTTAGGAGCATATTTCCATCTTTATTTGAAAATCTTGATATTGAAAACTTTCATTGTAAAATCTGTGAGTTTGCAAAGCACCTAGAGTGCCTTTTCTTTCAAGTGAATCAAGGTCTATGTCTCTATTTCCATAATCCATTCTAATATATGGGGGCCATATAACATCCCTAATATTTCAGGAGCAAAAAGTTAAGTATCATTTATTGATGATTACACTAGAATGACTTGGGTTTACCTAATTAAAAGAAAATCTAATGTAAGTCACATTATGCCAAACTTTACAGCTATGATAAGGAAACAATGTGGGGTTAACATTAAAGGTTTTAGAACTAATAATGCTAGAGACTACTTTAATCAAAATCTATCACGATACTTTGACAAAGAAGGAATTATTCATCAATCATCTTAAGTGTGCAGATCACACAATACAAATCAATGATTCCATGGGCCTTATAAATCAGGTAAATTTGCTACTCATACTGCATTAGGTGTAGGGTCAATCGACCCATTGGAACTTTCAAGGCAATGCTCAAATCGAAGGCACTTAATTTCAAGGCAGTATCAACCCCCAGCAAGACAAATCCAATCCAAATCAAAGAATCTACCTCAATTTTAACATGTATCTGATATGTACGCTTTGGTTAAACCACCCCAAATTAACAAAATGTCTAGCCTATAGCTTTCGTTGAAAATAAATTTCTAACAGTACATATATAAATTCTAACATTTTGCACGGTGAAGTTTGTTTCCTCCCTTGGTTGATTCACAACCTTCTTTAGAAACATGAAACTTATTGGTTTTCGTAATCAGATGAAGTGATTATAGTATGTAGTTGGCATAAAAAAATAGGATGGAAGTATGATCTTAAATAAGATGAATATCCAACCTTGTAAAATATTCTCAGCAACATGGAATCTGACCACAAAGGAAATGGTTCAGTTTGGAAAACATATATCAAAGGACAAGACAAAAAGATAATTACAAAGAGCTATAAAATATATTTCAACTTTAGGCTCTGTATATATGGCTTACCAAAGTTGACGGTCCTCGCACGGCAAGATGTCAAAGAATAGGATGGATCTTGTTGCCAAACTTTCGATCACTAAAACTGTAATTGATGTTTGTCATCCATGGCTCAGGAAAATTCTTTAGAAAATATCAATATTATGATCAAAATCACAATAGTCCCTTGTAATGCAATATCTTAAACTGTTTCGAAATCACATGATTTGGATGCTTATTGGTTCTCCAATAATTCTTGGTTTGGTCATCTTCAAATCAACGTCATTCTGGTTCTAGTCATTGTGATGCTGGGAAATGGGCGGAAGCTGCCAATTCTGCTAACTGCTTGCTCCCAAGATTGGATACAAGCTCAACAGGGATGAAAAGTTTAGGTATTAAAAATTCTTCCTCTTTAAAATTGTATAATGGTTGAAGTTTTTTTGCTTCATCATTTGCTGCCTCAGCCTCTGCAAGCAGGAGATTAGCTTCTTTAGTGTCACCCAGCTCTAAGGCAGCAAATCTTTCTGCTGTGGCAGCACCAGAAATTAAAAGCAACCTCTGGAATCTAGCCATTGCAACGTCCTTTTCCTTGGATAATATTAGTCCCTCAATAGTTTGCAATCTGTCAACAGTATCTTTAATATCTTCCTCAAGCCTCTTCAGCTCTGAAGTGGCCTTTTGCAAGTCACTCTGCAAACTGTCCTTTTCAACACCCAATGACTTCGCCTCAGCAGCTATTCGTGCAGCTTCCTTGAAGTTTCTCGCAGCAGCAGCAACTTTCTTTTCTGCCTCCAGCTCTGGGACTCTTTTATCTATGAATAAACTTCTCTGCTTTAAGGATGATATATTTTGCTGGATGCTGGACTTAGTTGACAATAGCTCCTAGAAATAGCACAGAGAGAAAGGGAGAGTTATAATAAATGATATGGTTTCAATGAAAATTTTAAAACATGTTGTAAACTGAATTGGAAAATGATCGGCTTGGACATGTCAATATCTGATCATGGAAAAATACTTCCTCTGGCTGAAATTTTCAAGACTATAATTGAAAAGACTAACAATAAAGTGAAATGAAGTGCCAGCCAGTTGGATTCTATACATGTGGACAACCTCTTCTACTTAGAAAAACTAGTGTTAGCCACATCAGTATAATTTTTAGACAGCTCTAAGCCCAAGTAAAATTCCAAATTTTCCCATCAGCTAAAATGATTCTGAAGATTATTTTTTGTTTGGCTCCCCAGGATAGATTCATGAACTCAACAATCTTGGTATAATTTTTTCAGTAAAGAAGTCATTTAGAAAGAGAATCTTTATTCTAACCAACTATAGTATACTTGATAAGCCATGCAAGACTAGTAGAGGGACCTTCTGTAATAGTTCAACAACTTGGTCATATTCAATTTACAAAAAATAATGCATGAATCTGGAAAGACTAGATTGTCACAGATTACTCAAGTAGAAAAGCCCAAGATTTATCTTTTCTAAGTAGACATGCTTGCACAGAAATCTAACACGCTTAGAAAATAAATAAATAAAGAGATCTACTTGTTTGCATGTATTTTTGGAAGAAAGAAACAAAAAACAAGAAATATTTCGAAAGTAAAACCCACCTGCAGGGAACCTCTTGCAGCAGAAACTTCCTGTTGGAGCATCTGTACTTCCAAGGTAAGCTCCTCCTCGGTCTTTGCCAGCCTCAATTTTTCTTCCCTGGATTTCAAAATGGACGACTTGAGGCTTTTTCTCAGCACAACAACTTCTTGGTAGACTTTTGCTTCATCTTCTGAAACCTTGACTAATTCCCTTAGCTTAGCCCCACGTTCTTCCTCTTCGATAAGTAACCTATCAATTTCTTTTCTTTTTGTCGATAATGCTTCACTCTGCAAATGCATCTGAGAAAAGCGTGATTGCAAGTCATCAAACTTTGCATTAATGCTTGATTGAATCTCCTTGAAATCAGAGACCACAGCAACAATCCTCTCGTCAACTGCTTTGATTTTAGTATCATTCTCAGCTATCTCCATTTCCTTCTGTTTGACTAAATCGAGAAGATGGTCGAGTTCCTTAGTGAGCACGTCCTTTTTCTTACAGAGAATTTCTTTCTCATTGCTATCGTCCTCAACAGAGTGCTGGATGGAATCACTGACCCGCAAGCGTGCTTCATTTATGAAATGTGACTCAATATCTAATTCGATTTTCTTGGCCTCCAGGACTTGGGAGGATGAAAACCAATCATCGATTTCTTTTGAAGAAAGTATATGTGCATTCTTCAAGACTAGATCTGCATTATTTTCTGCATCCTAGGAGAAAAGGAAGGAATGATTTAGGCATTAAATGCAGGGGCAGAGACGATTATTCCCTTAAGGCAGTTCTGTTAGTTGTTTTACATTTACATGGAATGGGATGGATAAAATGAAATAGAATTTTGTTTTAAAGTAACAGTAATGTGGTAGTGACCTTAGCGAAATGTCGAAGAAGTGAAGCGCATTCTTGCTCAGCAGAAATCAGGGAGTCAAGAGCATGGTACATCTGAGAGTCGATGGTATCACAGTGAGCTTCAGCGTCTTTGAGAGCAAGGAGTAGAGTTTGCTTCTCCTTCTCAGCAGCAGCAAGGCTGTCGCTAATCCTTTCAGCGGTCTCGAAATCTTCGGCCTCACAAGCAACCTCCAACTGGTGTTCTAAGTGAGTGTGATTGGCAGATGCTGAATTGAGATCCTCAGCGGCTTTTCTTCTCCTTGAGATGGAATCCTTGCGGGCGGAAGAAACAGAGGCAATCAAGAGCCGAGCAGCGTCTAGCTTTTCAGAAATCTGGGACTTAAGGTGGTCAAATTGCCACAAGGTTTCATCTTTTTTATTTTTGAATTGTGAATCTGAGAGGGAAGTATCAATAGGGTTGGAAAAAATTGATGATGGGGATTGAGAGGCATCGTCTTCATTCTTATCAGCATCGTGGTCATCATCACCATTGTGGTTGTTGAGATCGGGAGTCACAGGAGGATAAGTGCGATCTCTGGCATAGCCGATCCTGAAGGAAGCTCTCCTTTTCTTTCTAGAAGAAGAAAAAAACTGAGTAGTTGGGTCAGTAATAGGAGAAGGGGAGATTGTTGGGTCAGTAATAGGAGAAGGGGAGATTGGATCGGTTTCGGGCTGGGACTGGGACTGGGACTGGGACTGGGTTAGGGTTTGGAGGGAAGAGAAAAGGTTCTCATCGAGGGGCTCTGACAACTGTTGATGATGAGATGCTTCCTCTGCTTCTGCTTCTACTATAGTATTGTTGTTGTTGTTGTTAACTGTATCGTCAGATTGAGATTCTTCAGTGTGCTTAAGAGGATCTTCAACAAGTTGCTGATGAAGTTGTTCGTCGGTTAATTGATGAGAAGGTGTAAACAAGACCATTCCCTCAAACAGAGAATCCATGCCATCTTCCTCCTCCTCCATCATCATCGCCATTACTTCCCCAAAACTATTCAGAATTCCTTTCCTCTTTCCTCTTTCCTAACCCAGTCTTCTCTTCACAGTTCACACTACTCGCCAATGCTTGGACTCCCTCTCCTCCTCTACCGATCCGTGTGTTTCCTTCTTGTCTCTTTTCTTATTACCCGCTCTAATTTGTGGGCTCAGCCCTCTCGCGTGCAGTGTTCTAATGGCTCACTTCCTACTAAAACGTAACGCTATGAATGGGCCCTTATGGACCTTGCCCTTGATTGATTAAAAGGCTTCTCGGTGCTGTTGTAGAGGCAATGGCCTGATCTGGATGGAAAAAACAAATAATTATCAACAAAGCATTCAAATTAAAGAAGAAAGTAAACCTTCATGGTTTTTCATTGTAAAAGTAACACAGCTTACTGTGAATTATAATACTATAATTACTTTTTTCTCTCAGCATATAAAACTTTAACTCTTGTACTCGGTGGCATTTTAGCCTTTTCCATTGGAACGATAGGCATTCTCTAATTGTTTGGAGGTACTTGAGTCTTTTCCTAATTTTTTGTACAATAAAACTATATATTTACCCCTACTAGCAGACAAAAAATAGTTGATTGACTAGGGGTATTTTCAAGTTGGCTGTAGAGTTGTTTAGGTAATTTTATGTTTTTTATTATTTTTTTCTACAAAATGTTGTTAGCGCTTTGGCCGGACGCGCCAACAGTTTTCTTCCTTACGCTCCCTTCAGGTGGAATGTGCGACATCATGCGACAATGAAAAATGCTCATTCGGCATCTCACTGGATACACTGTAATATCCTCTTTCACATGGTGGTGCGCATGTCTTCTCACGGTGGCCGAAAACATTACTGTAGTCGGTTGTTCTTTTTTTCTCCATTTTCTCTCTCCAGCAATCTAAATTACATGGAAGTCCTCTTGGTTTATGGTTTTTTTAGTTAAGTCCCTCCTCTTTTAATTGTTTTGTTTGATCTTGATTTATGTTATATAAGTTTTGATTTGTTTCAATTTTGTCCTTCAATTGAAGTTGAGTATATATTTTGATTTCATTTTTGTCCTTATTCTTTTGATTTTGGGTTTGGTTTTAAATCCTTTATTTTTATTGGTATAGAAGTTTGGATTTTTTTTCCAGTTTTGTACTTCTATTGAAATTGATCATATATTGTTTTTTTATTTCGGTCCTTATTCTTTTAATTTTTTATTTGATTTTAATTCCTTTAATTTTTTTATCCTTCTAAAATAGTCTCTATATTTGTCCATGTTTATATGTATATGCTCTTAGTTTTGGTTTTTAATTTTTATTATTTTGTCTTTTGTTGATGTTGTGTTTTTATTCAATTTAGTCCTTAAATTTTAATTTGTGTTGGTGATCATTTGAAAACTGATATTTTTTTTCTTTTGCTCTTATTTTCTTTTTCTTTTTATTTATTCTTCAAGTCAAATGATATTTTAAGAAAATAATATTTATTTATTTTGTCATTTATTTTTTTGTTTGCTCTTTTGTTACAGTTATTAAGTTTTTTTATTCTTCGAGGTGATTTTGTTATTTTTATTCTTTACACAATAAAAATAATAATTTTAGTTTTTTTATTGCTTAATCTTTTGTTATTTTTTAGGGTAATTTAATATTTTTTATTGTTTTAACAGTAATAATAATAATAATACATATTATAATCATGGTAATAATAGTGACATTACTAATCATAATATAATAACAATTGTAATTTATTGTAATAGTTATAGTGCTTATAATGTTAATAATTCATAAGAGAATATAAAGAATATTAATAATGAGAAAAACAATTATAATAATGATAATAATATTAATTATAATTTAAATGATATTAATAAAAATATTAAAGAAGAAGGTAAACGTAGCCAGAATAGTGCTATAATTTTTAACATGTAAAAAAAAATATTAATGATGCTAGATTATTTTTATGATGCTATATATCTAAGTGAAATAATCAACCTAGATATAATTTTCATTAGGAAATGTCAAAAAAATAAATAATTATAGGATAATTTTTTGCGTTTAGTACTAATGTTAAATAATATTTTTTTTTTAAAAGGTGAAAAATAAAAAACAACATGGAGTTACAAGGAGTTGCAAAACATAATTCTTAATAAATACAACATCGAATGATAAATTAATTCAATTATCATTATTATTGTTATTCTCATGATTGAAGGCAAAACAAATATTATCATCATAAAAAAATATTATTTGATTTGAAGAACAAATGAAAAAAGTTAAATGACAAAAGCAAAATTTGTATTATTACCATTATCAATATAATTATTATAATCGCTTGTATTACAATAAAACTTGTTGTTTAATACTTTTTTGTTTAAAAATTATAAAAAAATAAGATAAAAAAATAAAAACAATATTGATCCAAAAATATTTTCAAATAATTAATCCGGGATATTAAATTTAAAAATTGTATATAAAGAAGTTGTAAAACTTAATTCTTAATAAATTCAACACCGAATGATAAATTACTTGAATTATTATTCTCATTATTATTATTATTATTGAAAGTAAAATCAAAAACAATATTAGCAACATTGAAAAAAAAATATTGATATAAAGAACAAATGGAAATATTTGAAGAACAAAATTGAGTTTATAATCATTATGAGACATTACTAAACTATTGAACACAATCTAAGTTAATGTGTTTTTTGTTCTTGTTTGCCTAAAAAAACCTTTTGATTATTTAGTTTTTTTATATTAATTTTATTATGGATAAGGTGTTGTAAATAATGATAACAATTATTTTTAAGTATTTTTCTTTAAAATATATTAGGCTAATTATATATTTCAATATTTGTTTAATATCAACACATTAAAATATATATAAAAAATGAACTAAGATTTTTTTTTATCTCAAAAATAATTTCATCTTAGTGTTTTGAAATAATTTTCATATACTAATATAAAAAATAAATCTTCAAAAATAAAAAAAATATTTTAATTTATTCTTAAATAAAAATCACTTTAAACTAAAATATATCAAGTCACATATTGACAAAAAAAAATGAAAAACAAACACAAAGAGATAACAAATCACTAACAACGGAACATTCATTATATGTGAATAAAAGAGAGTTTCACTCTCATTTAACAATACCAAAGCTAAACTTACTTTATTTTTTAACGCAAGCTACATTTAATACAAAGATAAATAACAATAAAAATTAAAAATCAAAACTAAAAGTATAGATATATAAATATGAACAAAAAATAAAAACTATCACAAAAGGATAAAAAAAATTAAAGGCATAAAACTAAACTAAAAAATAAAAGAATAAGGACCAAAATGCAAGACAAAAAAATACATATGTTGAAACGAGACAAAAATGATTTCTCCCTACAACAGAGTGCATGGCAAATGGCTAGTAATAACATACAACATGGCAAGCCTTTTGAGGAAGAAAAAAAGGATGATGATAAGTTTTTTGGTGGATGTATATACTATTTACTAGCCACTAACTTGTGCTTCACTGCGCCTAGAACCATATTTTATCAACGCAAAAAACATATATGAATTTAAATCAATGTAAATTTATTTTTAGTAGGCTTCCACAAAATCACTAGTATAAAATTATTATCGTCATTAAAAAAACAAGAAAAATTGGATACCTAAATTATCAAATTCACTGTATTAAGATTAATTCATTTTATATTTTAATTTAAATTAAACACAACCATAAAATATAAATTGTGAAAACAACTTCAATAACCAAATAACAAAAATAAGTAATTGATTTTCTATCTGCAAAAAACAGAAAACATTATTGAAAAATCATCGCTACGTCATCATCATTATCATGACTATAATAGTGAAAATTATTATCAATATTACTGCCCCCAACAATTAAAATTATTAAATTACCCTAAAGAATAAAAAAAGTAAAATATTTTTACAAAAAAACAAGCAGGAAAACAATAAAAAAACAATCACTAAAATTATCATTATTATTGTGCAGACAATAAAACCATAAAATTATCTCAAATAATAAAAAACAAACTTCAATAAAAGAGCAAACAGGAACAACATGAAAAAAAGACAAAACTAAAATAAAAATAATGAGCATAAAAAAATCATTTGATCTGAAAAACATATAAAAATAACAGAAAATACAAAAACAATAACAAAGGGAAAAAAGAAGAAATTTTAATTTTAAAAATGATCACCAACATCAATTAAAATTTCATGCTTGAACCGAATAAAAATAAAACCCCAACAAAAAATAAAAACATCAAAGAATAAAAATAAAAACTAAAAGCATAAATGCATAAATATAGATAAAAAATAAATATTGTCCAAGAAGACCGAAAAAACTAAAAGAATTAATACTAAATAAAAAATTTAAAGAATAAGGGCTGAAAATGAATATCAAAATATATAATTAATTCCAATTGAAGGATAAAACTGAAACAAATCAAAACCTTGCGACAAAAAAAAAAGGGATTAAAAGATATAACAGTGTTTTTTTTTTCAAAAATAAAAGAATGAAGACTGAGATAAAAAATAACATATATGACCAATTTCAGTTGGAGGACAAAATAATTAAAACCAGCAGACCAAAAAAATTAAAGGAACCAAAAACAAACAAAAAATCAAAAGAATAAGAACAGAAATGAAACACAACATATATGATCATTTCAACTGAAGGGCATAATTGAAAATAATCAAAATTTCCATTGAAGAAATGAAGAAGAAAATTGAAATCAAAAGACCAGGGATTGAAATAAAACATTCCAAAACATAAAAGGACTGACATGCATTTTGCCGTAGCAAGAGAGAAAAGGGAAAAAAAGAAAAATCATCTACCAGTGACTCCCCTACCATCATCAAACAACCTGCGCCCCACTAGGAGGAAGAGGACATGGTGGAGCACCCAATGAGACGACGCCTACACATTTTTCACTACCAATAGACATCGAACACGCCGCTTGAAAGGGGCGTACATGTGAAAACTGACGGCGCATCCGGATGTAGCGCCTGTAATAATCTCAAGAAAAAAAAAATAAACAATTACCTAACCATCTCTGAACCCAACAAGATTCATGCCCCTAGTGCCATGCCTTAACTTTTGTCGTTTCTGAGGGTATTAAAATAGTCTCATTGTGTAAAAAACATGAAAGCCTAAAATACCCTTGATTCCAGCCCCCTGTCTATATCCCACCAGAGGACAAAGTCATAATTTTTACTCTTCAAGATCACGCAAAAACTTGAAAATACCCCTTACCAACCTTCATCTTCTTTTCAGCACTCAAGGATAAATCAGTAGTTTCACTATGCAAATAAAAATAGAAAAGACCATATCACCCCCCAAAAAATCAGCAAATGTCACACATGTCTCCTTGAAATGTCCAAAACAAACTTGACACCGAGGGTGAACTTTTGCAATCCGAGTTGCAAAACATCAATGTGTTTTATATTATTAACTAAAATAATAAATCTCGTTGGTGTTTTACAGTACAAATTCGCACTGTTCACCTAGAGACAATTCACTGTGGATTGATATAGTGAGATGACCATTTTGCCTTTAAGTCTGAAAAATTTTAACTCCCGGGACCGGGGGTATTTTAGAAATTCTTAAGGGCCAGATTTGTTGCACAGTAAAACGATGAAATTAGCCCCCCTAAACGACAAAAATTGCCGCTTGGAACAGGGAGTAGTGAAGTACTTTCACCTTGGTTTTTCCGTAAATATCATCGGGTCCAGGGGTGTATGGGTAATTGACCAATTTTTTATTATTTCTTTTTCCGAAACACTGCAAGCGCATTGTTCAAATACGCCATCACTGTTTCGACCGCGCATGTCTTTCAGGTGGCGCGTGCGATGTCCTCTGTCGATTAAAACTAGGCATTCGCCATGTCAAATGGTTTGCTACTTATAACATGACACGTGTGCTTAAAATATGACCGTGTAATTTCCGATGGACGGTTTTTTTTCCCCATTTCTCTCTCTTGCTGCCGTAAAGTATGGTACAGTCCCTCATATTTGTATCAATTTAATTTTAGTCCCTGATCTTTTGATTTCATTTTTATTACTGATTTTTCCATGGAAATTTCAATAATGCCTTTCAATTTAAATTGATCATATACGACAAGTTTCATTTTTGTCTTTCAACTTTTGATTTTTGGTTTGTTTTTGGTTTCTTTAAATATTTTGGTTTGCAAGTTTGAATTAGTTCTAATTTTGTTCCCAAATTGAAATTGGTCATATATATTATTTTTCATTTCAGTCCTTAGTCTTTTAATTGTTCAACAATTGCACTTTATTGATTTTT
Organism: Salix brachista; assembly: GCA_009078335.1. NCBI lineage: Eukaryota > Viridiplantae > Streptophyta > Magnoliopsida > Malpighiales > Salicaceae > Salix > Salix brachista. Next base: position 60,340 of record CM018573.1, on the reverse strand, counting down.
TAAATCCCTTTATTGTTTTTTGGTCCCGAAGTTTTGATCTATTTTATTTTTATCCTTCAATTGAAATTAATTATATATTTTGTTTTTCATTTTGACACTTGTTCTTTTAATTTTTTTTTGTATTAATTCCTTTAGTTTTTTTGTTATTCTTGAACCGTGTTTATTTTTTGTTCTTTTATTTTTTATTTTTATTTTTTGTCATTTTATTTTTGTCAGGGTTTTATTTTTATTACGTTCCATTTTGAGATTTTAATTCATGTTGATTACACTACATTTTATTTTAAAAAATTCCTTTATTGTTTTGGTCTCAAGGTTTTGATTTGTTGCAGTTTTGTCATTCAATTGGAATTAATTATATATATATATATTGTTTTTCATTTTGGCACTTATTCTTTTAATTTTTTATTTAGTATTGATTCGTTTATTTTTTTCAATCTTTCTTGGACAATGTTTAATTTTATCCGTATTTATCCATTATTCTTTTGGTTTTTGTTTTGAATTTTTGTCATTTTTTTATTGGGGTTTTATTTTTATTCGGTTCAATTCTAAGATTTTAATTTATGTTGGTGATCATTTTAAAATTAATATTGCTCCATTTTTCTTTTTTTTTTTGGTTATGTTATTTTTATTTGATTTTCGGATCAGATGATTTTATGATTTTATTGTTTACACAATAATAATGATAGTTTTAATGATTATTTTTTTTATTGTTTTTTGACAAGATATTTTACTTTTTTTTAATTCTTCGGGGCAATTTCATGATTTTCACTATTTTAGAAGTACTATTGATAATAATTTTAACTGTTATAGTAATAATAATGACAATATTGTGGGGATGGATTTTCAATTTATGTTTTCTTTTTTTTTTGGAGATAGAAAATTAACTATTTATTTTTGTTACTTGATTAATGCAAGTTTTTTCACAGTTTATATTTTGTTTGTTGTGTTTAATTTAAATTGAATTATAAAATGATTTAATCTTAATACAATGTATTCAATAATTCAGATATCCGAATCTTTTTTTTTAATGATAATGATAATTTTATACTGATTATTTCATTGAAACCTACTAAACAAAGAAATTTATATGCATTTAAAATTCATATATTTTATAAAAAACTTGCACTTCACAAGATTTCTGCACATATTTATTATTTTATCCAAATTTATATTATAATAAAAAAATCACAAATAATTAATATTTTTTTACATTAAAAAAAATATAATTATGACCACAACAAGACTAGGGTGTCTAGTTTGTAATATGGCTTGTACACATGGATGACATGGCGTTCATAAAAGAGAAGGTATTAGTATACATATGACTGATATGTGTGTACGGTGGAGCAGTGGAGGTGGTCTTATAATTTTTTCTTCGAATTTTCCGGGGTGACGACCCAGGAGAGATTCAATGTATTCATGAACTGATACTTATGGAATATGGAAGAAATACTTTTTTTAAGATGAAAGAACATAAATAAATAATCATAATTATATTATAGCAGTTTCAAATTCTCTTCACGCGGTTACGAGGTGGACTTCACTTCCTTTGTGTTCACGTACTCAGCAAATTAATTAACAGGTCCACTTTTCCAGTTTCACACTGAAGCTAATTAATTGCCGCTGGCTGAATACCACGTGTACATATTATATATTAATCTGTTTATTAAATTATATTATTACGATATTGACCATTCACGCGGACGCAGATAACTGCCCTTCAATTTGCCAGGTCGTCTATAAACTCTCCTCGGGTTTCTTTCAACTGTCATCGATTTCTTCTTCATCAATCAAAGGATTGAGCAAGAAGTTAAGGGCAAGCAATCGATTTTTAGTCACCGAATCAAGCAAAGATGATTAAAATTAATGAGTGGAGTCGTTAGAGTGTGCGAGTTTGAGATGGAAGCCCATTTTTAAACCATCCTCTATTCGAAGACCTGCTTCGTCTATCTTAACAGGAGCATGGTTACGCTTACGATGGGGCGTTGAGGATTGCCTGCGAGATATCTTACTATAATCTAAAAGAGCTCCCGGTTTTGCACAATTAAATTTATTATGGTTTTAGACACATTGTAATAGTTAAATTATTATTTTACTCTTATGCACAAATTTTTTTTATATATTTAACCTCGGGATATTAGAGTCGTGTCGCCAGACTCGTAGAAAGTTTTCTATTGCACACTCCCTTATGACGGCGCATGTGGTGAATTTAAGTGGTAAAAAATGTCCATCCGAAGTCTCACCGGATAGGTTGCCCTGTCTCCTTTCGCATGATGATGCACATATCATACCACAGTGGATGGAGACGTGACAGTGGCCTGTTGAACTTTGTTTATGATGGTTTTACATTCGTCCCTGATCTTTTAATTTTGTGGTCTGGTCCTTATTGTTATGATATAAGTTTTGATTTGTTTCAATTGTGTCTTTTCATTGAAATTGATTATATAATTTGTTTATAGTTCGGTCCTTATTCTTTTAATTTTCGGATTGGTTTTAAATCCCTTAATATTTTCAGTACAGAGGTTTTGATTTGTTCAATTTTATCAGTGGTTATATATTTTGTTTTCATTTCGGCCCCTATACTTTTAATTTTTTTATTTAATTTCTTTATTATTTTTTATATTTTTGAAATAGTTCTTATTTTTGTCCATGTTATATATATATGCTCTTAGTTTTGGTTTTTAGTTTTTTTTTTTATTTTCCTTTTTATTGAGGCAATATTTTTTTTTTAAAATGTAGTTCTTAAATTTAGATCGTGTTTTTGATAATTGGAAAATTATTATTTCTTATTATTTCCCCTTTTTTCTTTCTTTTAGTTTTTTTAATTATTCTTATTTAATCTTCAAGTCAAATGATTTTTTTAGCTAATAATATTTTAGTTTTTTTCTATATTTATGCAATAATAATAATTTTAGTTTTTTTTTCCTTGCTTCATCTTCTTTTAAAGTTTTGGGTTTTTTATTTATTTCTCGGGGTGATTTAATATTTTTTATTGTTTTAGCAGTAATAATAATTTTATGTGTTATAATCATGATAATAATAGTGACATTATTAATCATAGTGATAATAGCAATTGTAATTTATTGTGATAATTATAGTGCTTATGGTGGTAATAATTATGATTTTGATGGTAATAATAACAATAATTCATAAAATAATATAAAAAGTATCAATAATGAGAAGAAATATAATAATAATAATAATAATTATTATTATTCTTATTATAATCTCCATTATATTAATAAAATAACGGTGCTGATTATCGTAACGATTATAGCAATAATATTAAAGTATAAATTTGGGAAAATAAATGTTAATTTAGAAGGATTAAGACAAGCAAAAAAATGATTGAAATGAATATTTTTTTGTGGGATGGTGCAAAATAAAATCATCACCTCTTTTAGTTTACAATATAATAATAAAACAACCTCAGTCTACACAAAATAACTTGAAAAAAATGTGACTAGAATTATAAGACCAAGATAACCTCATATATAAAAAACCAAAATAAATCATGAAAGCCTAATTCATAATCAATTCAATATTGAAGGATAAAATTAAAAAAAAACACAAAAAAAAAATCGAGTCAACTAGGTTAACTGATCAAACTCGCGACTCAAGTCATGAGACCGAAGTAACCTCATAAAAATCAAACTAAAATAAATCATTGAGACTAATTCCCAATTAACTCAATGTTGAAGGATGAAATTGAAAAAAATATCAATTAAAAAAGACAAAAGATTAACTCGCTAAACTTGTGACATAAGCTACGAGACCAAACTAACAACATATAAAGTAAACTGTTGCGACGACGATTTTTTTCGCGCTTCACGCCCAGCCATCTCCCGGGATTGGGGGAGACAACGGTGCATGATGAAAATGAGAGGTTGTTTTATAGTCGCAAAATTACGACTATAATTATTAGGAGTCGCCACCTAGTATTAAGGTTACTAGGAACCTAGTGGTCTGCGAGAGTCTTGGGTAAGGGGTCTTGTTGTACAAGGGGAAGATGCATCACCCCCAGTGCACCCTACCTAAGGCAAGCTGCATTGTTGTTTGATTGTTTTTCCTAAGTTTGATTTTTTTGTCTTTTCTAAAGTTCGACGTAGATCTCTCTTCGTGAGAGAATCTCTACCTCGTTAGGAGTTTGAAAGACTAACCAAAAAATTTTACACTGCATTAAAAAACATTTTTTTATCTGCGGGTGTACTTTACGATGTAATTTTACATCGTAATAAAAGAAAATCTTTTTTAGTATCTCCAAGTGTACTTTACAATGTAATTTTACACCGAGATAGCTAAAACAAATTATTTTTTTTTGATATCTTGGCCAAATTCCAACGGATAATCATAAACTGGTTACGATATCCAATTTTCGTTTTAAAATATGAGAAAGATGCAACATATTTTTTTTAACGAAAAATAAACATAAAAAAATCTTGGAATTCGGCCGTATGCACGAAAACAAATATATTTTTTGTTTTTTTTTTTAAATGCACTTTTTTGTATTTTTTTAAAAAACATATAAAAAAACCGGACTGGGTCTGGCCCAATCAAATGGGCCGACCCAGCCAAGTTGGGCCAAAGACCCAACTATGAAAAACTTGGGATGGGCTGGACCCGGCCCAACCAACTAGGCTGGGCCGAGAGTAGCCCAGCTCACCTACGCAGCAAATATATATATTACACGCTGCATGCAGCGTGTACAATAGAAATGGTGGTCGGCCGACCACCACGAGGGGAGATCGAGGTGGTTCTCCCTGTCGTGGTGGCGTAAAAAATGGCGGCCTGTGGTGGCCGGGAGGAGCTCCTGAAGCTGTCGGTCTGTGCTGTGTTTGTTGCTGCTGGCTGCTGTTCTTCGTCGCCGAAGCTGGAGCTCACAGCTGGGCTTGCTGGTGGGAGCTGCTGGTGTGGTGTTCACGGGAACTGGCTTGAGGAGGAAGAGGAGCTGCTTCACGTCCATTTTTCAGAGAGAGAGAGGACGCTGCACACTGCAACACGGGGAGAGAGATGGCCGTTGCGTGGCTGCTGCTGCGTCTGCGATGGAGGGATGGTCGCCGGAGCTGATGAAGATGATGGTGGAAGCAGTTGTGATCGTCTTCCTCTCCTTCCTTTTTTTCTGCTAATTCCCGTCTCTGTGTATTTCTGTGTTTCTTCCTTTGGTTTAAATGGCTTCTCCTCCGTTCCCTCCCTGTTGTTTCATCCTTCTATTTTTTCAGTTTTCACCCGACCTTGTCCCTTTATTCTCTGCAATTTTTCCCAGTTTTCCAATGATCCCCCCTTTTCCCTTTGCTTTGTTTTCTCCTGCCTATTTATAGGCGAATGAGGTAAGGTGCAGGCAAGGGGGTGTTGTCCACGGGATGGTGTTGCAGAGGGAGTGGGTTGAAGGCATGGCTGCATGAGCATGGCTGCCGGCATGTTGCAGCATGGCTGCTGGTGTGGCCAAGCATGGCTTCGGCAATATTCTGTTCTTTTTTTTTCTTTTTCTTTTTTAATTTTAAATCAATAAGTTGTGATAAAAAAGAGTTTTTCGATGGGAAAAACTAGGAAGAACGATGTTTTTATCTTTAATTTTGACTTCCGATTTCACCCGAAAAGTTTCGTCACCGACAATTCCGATCGTCTCAATTTAACCCACATTAAGCTTCCAAACTTAATTTCTTACCAATTAAGCCCTCAATAAAATTAATTTGACCCATTTAAAGTATAATTAAGCCCTTGCGCTTAATTAAATCCTTCAATTGGACTCTCAATTAATTCTGAAGCATACTTACACTTTAAATTGGCCAACGATTAAATCAAATTGGCCCATAAAAATATAATTATGTCTTTTGACTTAACTTTTACGCAGATTTATCTAGTAATAAATTACTTTAGCCTTGAATCTGCATTTTCTTTCATTTCTGAGCAAAAAAAGAGGTACGACCGGGCTTTCAAAAACGTCCAAAATTTCCACCTTGATTTTTCTGCCGACACCAGCCCCTTTTATTTTATTTTTGTTAGTTTTTGGTATATTTTGGGGAATCACCTAGAAATTGGGTGATGACATAAACCATAATAAATTATGAAGCCTAATATCCAATAAACTAAATATTAAAATATAAAATTCGGGAAAGAAATATATTGTTTTTAAGAATTTTTTTTTATTGAAGTTAATGGATCAATATGGTTTATTTTTAATTCATATTCTTATTTGAAGAAACCATATGCATGGTAATAGTTCAACATCCTTATAGGCTTAACAAAACATTGAACGCAAACATATATAAATGTAACGATCTGTTAGATTCAGTATCACCTAGTTCAACTAAACATTGAGTCAAAACACATATGAGGTATGGTGAACCTTCATATTCAGTGTCTCTCAGCTTAGTTTAATGTTCTTCACAAGCATGTATGGATTTGATGAAATGTTAGATTCAATATCTTTAGGCTTAGCCATACACAAATGGATATGGTAAGCTGTCAGACCCATCATTATTGAGCTCAATTAAGTCTTGCGCCAAAATACTTATGATTACACTCATTTTTAGTTTTTTTTATGAAAATATGTTTGGAAATTTTTTAGGTTGAACTCCACTCAAGCCCTTGTATGGTTGTTGGTTTGACTCAATAACAATGTTATTTATTTGGTGGTCATTGCATATAATGACCAACTTCAAGAATTGGTTTTAAGGAGTAAAATGAGAGGTTTGATTGCCTTTTTTGGATGAGTGGTAAAGGTCTTTTCTTTATGCAAGGAAGATATTGCACAGTTGCTAGAGGTGGAGGAAAAAAAGGAGAAAAGTGGTGGTTGAGAGGGGAGAAAGGAAATTCTTGATTGAAAGATGTTTTTCTTCTTCTCAATTTCAACTTCAAATTTCTTGATGATATGAGCATGAATTCCACCCTCATATATTGGTGGTGGAAAATAATAATCTTTTATTTTTATGATAAAAATTCATTTTTTTATTCAACCCGAAAACATCTCAAGTGTTGGCTTGAAGTTACAATCATGAGCTATAAAACTTGACAGATAAAGATTGTGAGTTGATAATTTTAGAGCAACATCGTTGCGTGTGTGGTTTCAATTAGCTGGAATGGACGATACTAGGGCGTAATCAAATGCTAGACCATTATTTTGGCACATGTTTTATCTCATATGGTGAAGAAATAAAACATTAAAAACCTTTGAAAAGTAGTTGCCCGGGTAGTTTTTTCAAACAAAAAGGGAGGGACCTTTTCATCTTCAAAACGACGTCGGTCTGAGCTAGAGTTTTGATCAAAGTTCAATTTGTTCCTTCAACTTATAATTGCTCTAATTACACACTTAATTGACTTTAAATTTTATTTAATTTTGCAATTTCACCCCTAATAAACTTTGAAATTAGCCTCAAAATTGCTTGTCCTATTCATTTTGGTCATTGATCTTGAATTTATGTAATTTAACCTTTAATTGACCATTAAACTTTTATTTGATTTTTAATTTCACCCGTATTTTCAACCAATTAAGGCTCTAAAGTTTGTCACCTTTTACAAAATGGTAATTACTTGCAAATTTATTCAATTTAGCACTTAATTGATCATGAGCTTTCAATTTCCTTGCAACTTTGTTCTTGATTTCAATAAGTGACTTTATCTAAATTAAATCTGATTTCTCAAAACTCTAATTTTTCTCATTTAAGCCCAAACTAAGTTACCAAACTTATTTTTTTTCCACTAATAAAGTTTCTAATAAAATTATTTTGACTAATTTAAAGTTTAAATTAGTCCTTGCACCTAATTAAATTCTTTAATTGGACCCAACTAAATTTTTAAACATAATTAAATTTTAATTTATCTCATGATTAAGTTAAATTGGCTTATTAAAAGTCTAATTTTGCCATTAGACTTAGTTTTTATGCATCTTTGTCCAGCAATCATTTATTTTAACCTTGGATATGCATTGTTTTTTTTATTCTTGGCACAAGTACAATTGGACTTTTAAATTTTTTCAAAATTTCCAGTTTGATTTTTCCACTACATCAATTCCTTTTATTTTATGTTTGTTTTAATTAGATTTGGAGAATAACCTATAAATAGGTTATTACAAGCTCGATAAAGAAGCTTAGTACTTAATAAATTTAATTTTAAATGATAAATTACCTATAAATAGGTTTTTTTTTTCTTTTCAAGTTTTAACAGCAACAATATCATTCATTCATCGCAACCAAGTTTTCATAGGTTTTTTAAGAGGTTAAATAAAACAAGCTAGCATGATGTATCGTGTTCCTTAAGCAAGTGAAAGGAGAGTAACGAAGCTGTCGTGCTACTCTTAAAATAGAAGAGATTATAGAGACTGAAGATGTATTTGCCTTTTTTAAAAAGAGACGCATTCTAATACTATTTTTGTACACATCCCTTTAACGAATAATTTTTTACCCTTTAATTTATATCTTTATTTTTATCCTTTGAATAAATACATTAATATCTCTTTTATTTTTATATGCTAAAATACTAATCATATACAATTTTATTGCACAACACTACATTGTACAAGCAGCGAAAGCAACCAAGGAAACCTTTTTCACCTGATTTCCCATGAAAGCAGGAACCATGCCACGAGGCCCGGGACTTCCTTCCAGCTATGATCATACAATATCAGTTTATCACCACATGCTTATCCGTCGTCGTGCACATGGGTAAGATGGGTACATGTGTTTGAGAAGCATGCCGCACGAAATATCTGGAATGAGCCCCAAATAGGTAAATACATACACGCAAGTTTGACACGATATTTTACTTTCTACGTCGCAATCATTCGTTCAAGCCCTGGCGAAGAGCAGCTAGACACCACGTACGGCAAAAACATAAATGGTTATATCGGAAGAACTAATTCTATGGCTTACCAAGAGCTCTTTTACTAAGATATATATATATATGTGAAGTTTACAGTTCATCGCATCTTAGTCCCACTGCTAATCTCTTTCCACATACAAAGAAATAATTTAAATGAAAAGCAATAATTAATAAAAGAACATATGGTTTACAGAAATAGAACACAATTTCTAAGATTATATGTGAGGTGGTCAGCCGACGGAGACCGGTCCTGCGATGCCATAAATGAGGCAAAGTTGCCAACCAAGCTTATGTGAAACAAATAAAAGTACCAATATTCCCAGCCAATTGCAAGCAGGCCTACACCTTGGACTCTGCAAGTTCCACATCCTTCAGAGGCATGCTTTCCACACCCTCTTTCAGAAGTCTGATTTCCTCTTCTGTCAAACTGTTCTTTATATGAGATGTGGTCTTGGAATTCAACCTCTTTTCAGCCTCCACTGCCCAACTATAAACAATCATTCCAAGAACTGCAATAAACATCCCCATGATGTTCTTGAAAGTCAACTCGGAGTCAAAAAGGAGCCACCCCAGTGTGAGAACACAGACTGTTTTCATGTGACCTAAAACCTGGAAGGATGTAGCTGAGAATCTTCCAATGCAGAGGTACTGGCTCACATTGCAGAACACAGCTAGGGAGCATGAAAGAATTATAAACAACTGCACAAATCCAAACTGCTTATTAGCTAAAAAAAAGTTGGTCAGGAAGTTCCAGAGTACAAATGATGCTGTGAAGCACAAATAAATCCTTTGACTAGAATAGGGATGGGATTAAAGAATGAGCTTACAATGGCACCAGAAGATAGCTTATAGTTTGTGACGAATTTTCCATTAAGGAAGTAATCAATGAATGGACCAAGAATAAGGAGGGAGACAGCTTGAATTGGTGCAGTCCTGCTCAGCAACTCGAAAGATCCAATTGAGTACTTCTTCTGCAAGGAACCGATAGTCTGTTCCGCAAAGAAAAATGAAATGAATGAAAATTTGTTCCACAAACATTATCAAGATGTAACGCTGTATTTTGGGACAAAGTGCTTTGATACCGTGCTCATCAGACTACATTCCATACCTTCATTCAGTATCAATACTCTCAGTATCATGGCTTGAAAACAGTTAATAGAGAAGGCTATGACTCTTGCACATTGTGCAGGTTTTCTTTCAAAACCTTAAACAAAAAAGAATTTTCCACCTTTGTTGAAGTTCTTCAAGTTAGCCCACAGTGTTAGAAACAACCCAGCATATTAGTTCATGAGAACGTGCCTGCTCCTCTCTCCCCCATTTTATCACAGCCGAAGTCAATTTGTTAAGCATATCTACAAATGTTGTATTGGCATGTGTATGGGAAGAAATCCGTATCAAAAGGTTTTGATTCTGTATTTACTAATCATTAGAATCCTTGACCTCTATCTCACAGTTAGTGCATTCCAGGAATTCATTTCCCACAAGAAGCATCTAGATGTAGTCTAAATCAAATCATTTACATGATCTAAAAAACATCGAGGTTCAAATGTCATGAATTTGTGCTTTTAAAGGAGAGTGCATGAAGAATAGGATGGGAGTTGCAGGGAAAAGGGAATACAGGTATTTAGTAATAAAGAGAAAGGAATGCTAAAAAATACTCACAATCTGTTGCAATGAGGTAGACAAAACAGCTAAACAGGCGCATATAAAACCTTTGGCATTAACCTTGACATCAGTGACAGTGCAAACACCAACACCTATGACCACAACAAGAACAGATAACTTGACTTCCTTGGAGTATTGCTTACTGTGAAGGATCCACTCCATTATGCAAACCACTGGGATCATGCTAAGCTTAGAAATCTGAACCATGCACCAATTAATTGATTAGTTTAGCAATGGTGAAAAGAGAAAAATATACTAGTAATGGTAGATGTGTGAATATGCGAGGCTCTAGAGTGCTAATTAAAAAGATTAAAAAAAATCAAGTAGATCTGGTTAGTTGTTGGGTTTAGAATAATAATAATAAAACTCAGTTAATTGAGTGACATACTTGGTAGAATCCGACAGAGTTAAGCATGAGACTCAAGTTCATGCCAGTGATGGAGACATTGGCAACAACGGAGAACCAGAGGAGCTCCCACATAGGGACGTGCTTTGATACAGAGAGACCAGTTGCATTTGAAACGAGGCCGACAAGAGCCGTTACAGTAAAGTGGAAGCCCGTTAGGGTTGTGGCTGCAATGCAAAGAAAGAAAGAAAACGATCACTTATTGATTCTACAGATGAATCCAATCAATTGTTAATTATCACTGTGAGATTGAATTGTGAGATCTAGAGAGAGAGATAATTATAATAATACCAAAGCCGAAAGCATAACCGGTGGCAGACATGAGCTGCTTATTGGCCATGATAATACCGACTGAGCTGATGATGTTCATTGCCCAGGCTCCCACATCCGACACCGCCGACTTCTTGTTCTCGCTCTCCATTATTATTATTTTTCTCAGCTAATTTCGAGATTTTGATACTCTAATAAACAGATCTCCCAATTCTCAAAACGAGAATAAGAGGAGAGGAGAGGAGAGGAGAGGAGAGGATGGGAAGACCAGAAAAAGGAAACAGCAGAGAAAGACGAGGCGATTTCCGCTTTTAAATAGTCAAGGAGAGGAAATTAACAACCGCCAATATAGAATGGACTGCAATTAGTAGGAGGGGGGAGATCTAGCATTGACTCGGTTCAACAATAATAATTGAGGGAGGGAGGTAGGGAGGAAAGAGCAGTGGAAGAGGCAGGCAGTGTTATGTGTCCGTTTTAGATGCGGTGGTGGAGAAAGGAAACAAGTAAAGGTTTTCTTCCGTTTTTTCGTTTTCACGCACTCAGAAAGTCACCATCCCCAATCGACGCTTCCTCTCTCGCTCGTATTTAATTAAATCTTCAACTCTTTTTAATTAAATCATCAACTATTATTTATTATCTGACTCGGCTAGAATATCGTTATTTCTATTTAATTATCTATGTCCTTAGCTAGAATATCGTTATTTCTAAGCTGGATCGGTCCATCGCTTCGGTTAGCTTGCCGTTTGTCAAATTTCCCTCTCCCTTTTCTTTCATTAATCTCCACGCACATTTTGTTTTCTCTTACATCCATTTAATTTATATAATACCACTTTTTTCCCTCTCGTTTGTTCTCTTCTTTTCGACCGTTTGCTTCTTTTATGTGTATCTCTACCACACACACACATTTTTTAATCTCGCTTTCTTTAGGTTTTTTTTTTAAAAAAAAAGAAAAATAAAAGGAGAAACATCACATACGCCCTCGGCTACAGTGGCAGTTCACTTTTACCCACAAGTATTTTTTTCCTATTAGTTGTCTCCTAACAGTTGAGATTTTTCAATTTTCTTTTGCTAGAAATCCTTAACAAAAAAATATTAAATTTCTACAAATATATTTTTTATTAAACATTTTGAATGCAGTTCATGATTATATATTGATGAGAATTTTAAAAGTTGACGGCAAAAATTAATATAAAAATTTGTTTGGTTGTAAAATTTAAAGTTGACACAAGATTTTTTGTTAATGCTACAGAGAAAAAAATTCAAACGTCCTGCCTGTTTTTTCATCTTATTCTTCCTTTTCAAAAAAATATCCCGAGTGATGGTGTATGTGTTCAATCTCCACCATGCGTCCCCTTTGTGATGCCATACCTAACTTCGTCTTTGATCTGCCTCTTCCTCTTCCTTTCTTCTATTATCTTAAATAACTCGATACTTTCAAATTTCGCTCTTTAATTGACTATATATAAAAGAAAATATGTGAGGCTGCCTAAAATACTCCATTGCCACCAACGCAGCAAGCCTTTTTTCCGTTGTCATTTATTTTGTAATTTCTGCATATGAAATGAAGGGATTCTATCATTTTTTCAGGAGACAATTTACGAATCAAGAACAATTTATTAAGCATCTTGTGCATATCGTGACAAACCAAGCCCAGGCCGTGCACCTGCTGTACATCCACAACTACAGCAGTTATTGTTCAGCTGTCGTTGTGAAGAGAGCTACAAGGCTAAACAATAACATAGCAACATTTGGTTGGCACCGTCAGTCCCTTTCATATAATTTAGTTTATAAATATTTGTTTCTACAATTAAATAAATTATCATCAACTATCCTAGCACGAGGACAGGCACAGAGAGGAGGATAAAACATGAATTAAGATTAGAGAACAATTTACGATATTTTTATTTTCTTTTCCCTTCATGCTTACCAATTAATATTAATTCTTTGAAATGTGTTCTCACATTTGTAGGAACATCATGTACACCTATCCAAACCTCTCATTTGGGGCTATGATGATACCATAAATTCCACATCGGCTAGAAGACGAGAGCTTTAGCGGCTTAAACACAAGATTCCCTATGTGGTTCCGGTAGAACAATACCTCTTGGGAGACCTATTATATACAGGTGTGAGCACATATCATCAACTGAGAAATAATATCAATCATGTTTGCTTTATCAATACATTAATTACCAAGAAGCAAATACACCAAGTGAAAACCTGAACATGAATGTACATGTTTGAAACCATATAGCATACGAAGAAGTAAAAACTACAGATTAATAAAGCACTGGCCAGCCATCTAGACAAAACATAAAGAAACACCATTTTCTACAGCCACCTCTCATTTCCTCGTAATGTATTATTATTTTTCTTCCATACGCACATAAATACATAAATCACACAATGCCCACCAAAGCGGAGGAGAATTAGGTTTTTCCATGAATACTAAACAAATGAAAATTCAAACCTTTCCCAGTTAGATACACAACATCTTCTCACACATGAGATCATCATTTTCCGCCCTCAGCCACTGCCTGCAGAGGAATGTCTCTGTGCACCCGGAGGTGCCGTCGGCCTTGGGAAGTTGTAGTTGAACTGAGCACCATCAGAATGTGGAGTTTCCACATAGGGGCTCTAAGATGTCCAATAAATCCATGAGCACCACAGAAAAGGAAAGGAGAGAGAAATCAGTAACATGAACAGGAAACAGTGAAAACTATATTAGATGAACAAGGGTGCTTTTCACAATTCCCTGCCCTTCTCTTCCATGTTGTACGACGTAAATATGCTAGGGACTGTTCTGGCATTCGTTGGAGATACATTGAACATAAAAGTCCATCACATTAATTACTCCCAGTTTTCACACTTCGGTTAGGCAATAGTAACCTTAAATATACCGCATTAACACCTGGTCACTGTCAGATGACCGTGTAGGTGGACAGGTTTGTTGTGTGCATGTGTCTCTGTAAAGTGAAAATTATCATGCCTGTTTGATATTTTTCTATTTAGTTCTTTTTTCAAGTCAAAGGTCATCACATTGCTCACTGAAAGTCATGCCAAATAAGCTCTGCAAATAGTCACGAGCACAATCTAACACAGAGCTTAGCCACTCCTAGTCCCACCACCCCATCTCTGAGATGGGAATCAGGCTAAAATAAAAGTCAGAATGGTCTGTCAGCTTAACTTCCTTGCACCACCTTCATATAAATTAGCTCCTCGCAACATACACTTTCACATATGTAGCAGCATTGTTTATGCTCATAGAATTTTCCCACGACTTGTTTAATGCTATCTACCCAGTTTCCAACAGGCAGACATCTGCCAACCTAGTCTTTTCTTAGTAGCACCATTAATTATATATATATAAAACAATTCTCCCCTTGGTTTTTCTTCCTCTGCATACAAGCGGAAACACACAACATAAAAAAAGCCAACTGTATCTTCACTTTATTTCTGCACCAACCAAAAGGGGCAGAAATATGAAAATGTTTACACATGAAAGCACCCTGCCTACTCAATCATGCCCTACACCAGATTCTGTAACCTTGCCTAAGTTTTCCTGATCTGTCTCACAAATTGATAGCGGAAATGTGATGAAACCACATCAGTTTGGCCATGAATCACACCTATCAAATACTGAAATGTTGAAATGCCTTGAAGCCCGAAAAAGAAGGATATACAGAAGTTGAAAAGAATCAGGCCTTTATGTGTGCGAACAGCTGGAGATGAGAAGTACCTGTGATGCCAATGTGCTATAAGATGCCTCTTCAGGACTTCTAGATTTTGGTGATGTATTAGGAGAAAAAGCGTCAGAACTTGGTTCCCTTCCATTCAGTTGATGCAGAGAACCACCTAACACAGTTTCACCCTCACCTCCATTGGCTGATTTCACCCTCTATATTCACAAAATTCTTTCAAGTTTCAGACTCTTGAGGAATTAACTATTTTTATAAGTGTAAAAACCATGGGTGGAAAAGTAATACCTGGAAGATTTTACCAAGAGTTTTCAAACCCTTGGCTCGTGCACAAAGCTCTTCTTTCTTAACACTGTTGTCTTGAAGAACCTAGATTAAACCATTAATAGATTACCACCAAATAAATTGAACCCATAATCTAACTCAGCTTTAGCCAACAACCATTAATATCTATGGACTAGCAAAACAACCATCTGACAAACACGGGAAAGAGTGGTCTCAATATCAGCTACGTTAAGCTTCCACAAGGAATCAGTCATCAACTTCTTGTGGGATAGGATGTATGCTTCAAGCTCTTCTTCTGTATAATTCCCTTCTGCACTGAGTTGCTTTTTCATTTCCTCTTGTAACTGGATCAGAGCAATGGCACCTGGCAACAACAACCACAAAAAGGGGAAAAGGCCAAACTTAGATAGCCTATAGAAGTATTTCCCATGCAGAAAACTGTTGTGCACAAAGGGTTGAACTTTTGTTACTGACTTGAAATACATTGAGCTATTTAACGCTAAATATAGAAAACATGCATGCACACACAAGTGTGTATGAAAAGAGATCAGACGCATGCCCCATACACTGGAGATATATCAGAATTTGATACAGGTTTTGACACCTATAAACTACCCTTGAATAATGGTCCAAAAGCCTGTATGGTTTGACCAAAATGCAGATCAAGCAAGTAACCACCATACATGGTTACAAGTGTCCACCAACCTGTTGCTGCAGTTACTTGGGATTTAATGAAATGGCCTTTGTTTCTAAACCACTCTGCAATGAATGGCGCACCCAGATATATCGCTTTTTTCCCAAGCTCTTTTGCTGCTTGTCTTGCATAAATGTAACCAATTGTGTTCAGCATATCAACACCATATGCTGTAAAACACAGAACAAAAACTTTTTAAAAAAAGTGTTACGCATTATGTCGAAACACAGAAGGATTGTAAAGGGTCATGGTTAAAGTTCAGTTTCACCAGTCATTGACCAAACTCTTGTCTATGGTAGTATGAAAAAGAAAAGGAAAAAAAAAAAGGAGGGATATTTTTTAGTTTCCAAGGATGAATTAAACCGACAGCATTAATTTTATAAGAATTAAGTGCTGTTTACAGAAATTTTGTGTCCTAAAATGTTGTCTTATTATCTTCACTAGATGCCTGTGGTGATTCTATTTGTGCTTCATTGTTCTTCAATCCAGGGTCATGCATCATGCTCCTGACAATTTCTCTTCTCCTTTTAGTAAATTCCTTTAGTCCATAAGCAGACTCGCAAAATAACTATTCAAACATGCCACTTCTTTCCCTCAAAAGCTTGATGCCTGGTAAACTAAATTCACTCGCTTCTCTCTGCCACACGGTAACCCAACTTTAGTCAAGTAGTTAGATTTTAAGTAATGAATGAGTTTCTTTCTTTATTTTATTTTTCCAGTTGGATAAAGTTCCATACTGATGTAGATAAAAAAAAACCAACCTTAAACAACAATTTTACTGTCACTGAAAAATATCAGCATCGAAACTTTCAAGCAGGCCTAATTTTTAGCCTATAATCTTCTACTGCAATTAAATCATCAGTGATGTCCAAAATCTTGAATCTTTTCTCTTGGAAAACACCAAAACCCTCACCTCTTCAACTGTACCTACCGCATAAGCATCAGGAAACATATGTCCCAAGCATAGACAGCAGATTCAATTTTCATCCCTTTTGGAACAACCACACATTCCTCATACAACCAGCATCTTAATTAATTAAACGTCATTTTTTACAATTATGTCAGCCAGTAATTCATACAATGGACATCATTGAGTTCAAAAGCCATAAACCATCACTTGAAAAAAATGAAACCCATCATGAGAGTGAAAATCTCTCCCAGTTAAAATGGAAATAGTGCATTGGCTGTTTCTTGTATAGATCCTATATTTAGAAAAGCAATTTAGAGTTTAGTTCTCCCTAAAGCTCAATTTAAAGCAAAAGAGCTGGCCAGTTGAGCTTTAAATAAAACCAGACAGACATAGAGAACCAATTGTATTGCACTCCTTTCTTCATTTTTTTGTAATTCCTTATCCTTTAAAAAATCATTTCCAGAAAATGAAAATTAACCTGCATTTGAGAGCCTAGCTACTTCAGCCTCGGCATGATTAATGAACTCCTCTTTGTTGCCTTGTAGATATTGATTGAGTCGATCTTTTAGTATTTCTGCAAGTTTTTCTTCCCTCTCCCTCTGAACAACCTGTTGAAAAATAAGATTGAAAAGTGCAACCCTTCATTACATAAATTCATCAGCAAATATTCAAGTAATAAAACAGAGCACATCTTCAATGCTCAGTCCAACTTAACCCCGCCTGGGCATAAATGCATGAAAACAAGCTTCTTACAAATAAAGTTTCGAGAAAGTGCTACATCTGAGGTTTTATGTTCCGTATGAAAATTAATGACATATATTATACATAGATTGTGTTTGGTATGGGATTAAAGTTTGATGGAGGAACATTAAGGGAGTAAGATTAAAGAGTGTTAAAGATGTAAGAATATGTTAAGAGGTGAAGTGTTATGGACATTTGGTAGTAGTTGAAAAAAATAAGGGTAAATGTGAGTCCCAATGTAAATCAAATCAAAATTAAAATTAAGTGAAATTATAAAAAAATATATATATATTAAAATGAGAAGTGTAAATGGAAAATGAATAAATTAATATTAGCACCCCACCCCCTAAAATTCCTTTGTTCCTTCCCTTGGAAGGTTAACCTCTAACCTGTTTTCAGAGTTAAATGTTACCCTCCTTGAAAATTTTCCCTCCCCCATATGTTGTGTCAAACAATTGTATAGAGAGTTAACAATTACCCTGGCAATCCCCCCTACCCCCATACCAAACATATCCTCAAGTATAAATTGCTGCTGTGTGTTAAATTGAAGTTAATGTACCTCATGGCATGCAACTGCAAAGTGCAAGCATCCATCCCAATCCCATTAACATGTCTACCACAAAAATGCCTCCCCCCCCCCTCATTTCTCATTTTTTAATGTTTCTTTAATCACAAGTCGAAGGTAACTTTATTCAGCCTCTGTGACGGACATCAACTTCTTTATTGTATAATTGCCAAACAGAGGGGGCATCTGTACTTTGACTTGGTTTGAGCCATGATAGTTGCATCAGAGGTTCTAAATGTCAAACTATAACACTCTATTGTCTGTAAAATTGTATCCCCCTAAGGTATTACAGAACTCAATATATATATATGCATCCTATAGACTTTCTGTACCTATTATACTACTTTGCCGTCCTAGACTGCCGCAATATTACATAACGGTAACCTGCACACGGACAACAAGTTGTCCGTTGACAGCCCCCCTCAAATTGATGCAGGATGGTCAATCAACATCAATTTGCTATTTAGGAAACAATGCCGTTGACGTGTGAGGGCTTTGGTGAAGATATCGGCAATTTGCAAGTCGGTAGATATATGAGGAAGAGTAATAACACGAGCGTCGTAGGCTTCACGAATAGAGTGGCAGTCCACCTCAATATGCTTCGTTCGCTCATGAAAGACAGGATTAGCCGTGATCTGAATAGCACTCGTATTATCAGCATGGAGAGGTGTAGGGTCAGTGGCAGAAAAATTGAGCTCATCAAGCAACCCTCGAAGCCAAATGATTTCAGAACAAGCAAGAGACATTGCCCGATACTCAGATTCTGTAGAGGACTTAGATACTCGATCTTGTTTCTTACTCTTCCAAGAGATCAATGCATCTCCTAAGAACATACACCAACCAGTGACGGATCGACGAGTATCTGCACAACCTGCCCAATCCGCATCGCTATAAGCTGTAAGGCGAAGAGGGTTGTTTGTAGGAAAAACTAACCCACGAGCCACCGTGCCGTGAACATAGCGTAAGATCCGATGAACAGCAGCCAAATGAAGATGGCGAGGAGCCTGAAGAAACTGGCTGACTTGTTGTACGGCAAATGAGATGTCCGGTCTAGTAATGGTGAGATAAACAAGGCTGCCTACCAATTTTCGATATAAACTAGGATCAGCAATTAAGTCACCCTCTTCTTTACGAAGCTTGATATTTACTTCCATAGGAGTATCAACCGAAGAAGCATCCTGTAGACCAGCTGTAGCCACCACATCACTAGCATACTTATGCTGATTTAGAGAAATGCCCGAGGAGCTACGATGAACTTCAAGACCAAGAAAATAAGTGAGGGACCCAAGATCTTTCATATGAAATGCTTCTGAAAGATGAGTTTTGAGTTGATCAAGTAGAGCTGAATCAGAACCCGTAATCACAATGTCGTCAACATACACCAAAAGAACAACAATACCCACGACTGATTTTCGAAGGAACAAGGAAGTATCATGCTTACTCTGTTGGAATGAGAACTGTAGTAAAGTGGTGCGGAATTTATCAAACCAGGCCCTCGGAGCCTGTTTGAGACCGTAAAGAGAGCGACGAAGCTTACACACATGTGAAGTCGGAGAAGAAAATAATCCCGGAGGCGGCTTCATATAAATGCATTCTTTAAGATCCCCATGAAGAAATGCATTTTTGACATCCATCTGATGTAGCGGCCAATGACTAGAAGCAGCAAGAGCCAGAATCATACGCACAATAGTCATTTTAGCCACTGGAGCAAACGTCTCTTCATAATTGACCCCATATTCCTGATGATTCCCAAGCGCAACAAGCCGGGCCTTGTAACGGTCTAAACTGCCATCAGATCGGACTTTGACTGAGTAAACCCACTTGCAACCCAGGGGAATAATAGATGACGGACATGGCTCAATGTCCCAAGTGTGATTAGCCTTTAGAGCAGCTATTTCTTCCTGCATAGCCTGTCGCCAACAATCATGCTTGGCAGCGTGTGAGTAGCATGTAGGTATATCAAAATTAGACAGTGCAACAGTAAGAGCTGAAATAGAGTTACCAGAAGTGGGAAACCCATACCTATCCGGGGGTACGGACACTCGAGATGAGTGACGTACCCGGGGTTCTGGTGGTTCATCATTTGTCTGAATTTGGAGTGTGGGAGGATCAGATATCAAGTTAGCCGCTGGAGGAGACTGTGGGCGGGAGCGTCTTGTATACACAATACCTGGTTTAAAGCGAGAGTTGACTGGATGACGATCAAATACTTGTGACTCAAATGAAGGGAGGACCACAGTAGAAGGAGAGGACACAGAGGACACCGGAAAGAATTGTTGATTCTCAAAAAAAATAACATTCCTAGAAATACGTGTACGTCGTAAAGTAGGATCGTAACAGACAAAACCTTTTTGACATAAATTATATCCCAAGAATGCACATCTTACAGATTGAGCAGATAATTTATGTCGCTCATGAGGTGGTAAGTGAGCAAAACAGACACAGCCGAAAATACGAAGATTATCATAACTAGGTTGTTTGGCGAACAAGCGAAAAAATGGAGACTCCATTTGTAATGCTTGAGAGGGTAAGCGATTAATCAAGTAAGTAGCAGTTTTTAGAGCTTCAACCCAAAACATGGAAGGAACAGAGGATTCTAACAAGAGAGTACGAACAACATCAAGAAGGTGACGATTTTTCCGTTCAGCTACTCCATTCTGTTGAGGAGTAGCAGGACATGAACGTTGATGAATAATACCATTAGATGCCAAGAAAGCCTGAAACTCAGTAGACAAGTATTCACCACCAGAATCTGTCCGTAGTGTTTTAATAGTAGTAGAAAAATGATTAGCTACATACGCTAAAAACTCAGTGAAGATACGATAAACTTCAGATTTAGAGCGAAGACAATAGACCCAAGTAAATCTGCTATAATCGTCAATGAATGTCACATAGTATTTGAATTTTTCATGAGAATCGACCGGGGAAGGTCCCCAAACATCACTATGGATAAGATCAAAGCAGTGGGAAGCACGACTAGCATGCAAAGGAAATGGAAGAATTTTGCTTTTACCAATTTTGCAAGGATCACACTCAAGAGATAAAGAAGGATATGCTTTATTACCAATAAAACCAGAGTTCAATACATGAGATAAGATCTGATTATTGGGATGACCTAAACGACGATGCCACACCATACTAAGAGCAGGAATTTTAGTACAAGCAAAAGACTTAATGGAAGAAAATGTTGGAAGAGGTAAAAATAGTGGAAACAAGCGCCCCACTTTAGGTCCCCTCGCGATCAGCTTTCCCGATACCTGGTCCTGCACAACACAACCAGCACCAGAAAAATGAACATTACAATTATCATCAACTAATTGTCCAACCGAGATAAGATTCGAGGAAAGATTAGGAGCAAGAAACACATTAGTGAATGTAGAAGAGGCATCACCAACAGCAGTAATGGGCAAGAAACTACCATTGGCCGTCTGAATAGCCGATTGACCATCATAGGGCCGAACACGACTCAAGACAGTAGTAGTATTTGTCATATGATTTTCTGCCCCCGAGTCTATGTACCAGAGTTTAGTAGAATTTTTACCTTGCAACCCCATGGCAGATAATGCAGTAATTAGCATTTGTTGCACCATTTCTGGTGTACAATAATTTCCTGTTGGAGGTGGAAGAGTGGAGATACCACCTGAAGAAGAGGCATGTGGAACATAATTTTCTGCTGAAGGCACATTAAGAGAGGCGTGAAATGCTCTGGCCTGACGATTCTGAGGACGGATACGACATTCTTTAATAATATGACCCTTTTTCTTACAATAAGAGCAGAATTTCTTAGGACAATTGGCAGCAATATGTCCATATCCCTTGCAACAGAAACATTGCAAGTTTTTAGAAGGCATGGATGATCCTTGCCCGTGAGCAACATACGCCATTGTTGCTGGCCCAGAACTACCATGAGAGTGCTCCAAAATAGCTTGAGTACTAAGCCGTTGTTCTTCGCGAAGCAACTCACCGAAACAGATGTCAAGAGAAGGAACAGGAGATCTATTCAGTAAAGAAGACCGGACTGATTCAAATTCTGGTCGCAATTTCATAAGAAACTGATCTCGTCGGCTATCTTCATGAAGACTCTGAATAGTTGGAAGAGTGGCAATAGGGACATTCGCTGTAACCAAATCAGAATATTCATGCCAAAGGGTCAAAAATGCAGAGTAGTAGTCCTGAATAGAAAGATTTCCATGTTGAAACATGGCAATAGCATGTTCTAGCTGAAATCGACGAGCACCATCAACTTGATGATACACTTGCTTCAAGTGCTTCCACATAGATTGAGCAGTACGATGTGCTCGCAAATTTGGAACAATGTGTGGTTCCATCGAACTAAGAAGCCAAGACATAATTCGGGCATCAAGCACAGCCCAAGAGGGAGAGTCCTTAGGTTCTTTGGTGGTATCATCTTTTGGGGCAGCATCAGTGCCATCAATATGGCCCCAAAGATCTTTTCCTAGGAGAAAAAGTTCAAATTGAAACGCCCAGGTAGAGTAATTTGTCCCCGAAAATTTGACACATATAGGTGCTGAATCCATCTCAAGTAAATATATAACCCAAGACAAATAAACACACAAAGATTTTGACAGACCGAGAGCAAGGAATAAAACTGAGAGCAATAAAATATTTTTTTTTTTTTTTTTCGTTTTTTTTTTTTTAAAAAAAAAAAATAATAATAATAATAATAATAAAAAAACAGAAACAGAGAGGTGGCCGAGACTGCAGCAATAAAAACAAGAAATAAAAGTGAGGTGGACGAGAGCAATAAAAAACAAGTTGATGGATAAAAACAATAGGTGGACGATTGAAACCGAGAGCAAGAAACAAGAAACTGAAGATTGAAACCGAGAGCAAGAACCTGGAAATTTGACAGACCCAGGTGCCGAGAGAAGAATTTTCTCAAATTGAAACCGAGAGCAAGAAGAATCTGAAGATTTTGACAGACCCAGGTGCCGAGAGTAAGAATTTCTTCAAATTGAAACCGAGAGCAAGAAGAACACAAAGATTTTGACAGAAACCGAGAGTTTGAACAGAAGATGCCGAGAACCAAGAAAATCAATAGATCCCGATCTGTTTTGACAGACCCAGAAGGTGCCGAGAGTTTGGACAGAAGATGTCACTCGAAAACCAGAGATTCACCGAGAAACCCAAAGAAACTTCAAGCAGAGCCAAAATCCAAGAAACCGAGAGTTGCAGTGTTGACACCACACCAACATCCAAACCGAGAGGTGCTCAACACAGATTACTTTACAAACCGAGAGAGCTCTGATACCATGTCAAACTATAACACTCTATTGTCTGTAAAATTGTATCCCCCTAAGGTATTACAGAACTCAATATATATATATGCATCCTATAGACTTTCTGTACCTATTATACTACTTTGCCGTCCTAGACTGCCGCAATATTACATAACGGTAACCTGCACACGGACAACAAGTTGTCCGTTGACACTAAACTCTACCTAGAAGAAGTCCTCAGTTTTGACAGTAATATCAGCAAAGAGGAGTAGAAAAAATTCCCAGCAGATCACAGGGTTGCAAACTCACTTTCCCATACACTTTTTGTTGTATCATTTCTCTAAGACACAAAAGAATCAACACACACACCAAAAAAAAATATTGAAAAGAAGAGAGGTTTTAATGAAATGCCAAGGGTTCAGTTGGTAATAAATAATGGTATACTATTGGATCTTACCCTCATTTTCTCTTGCAACTTTTTAGTATCCAATTGCTCCCCCTCTTTGAAAATGTTTAGTGAAGCCATTGATGCCATAGCAAATTGTCCTATGTAGACTTCAAAAAGCTCACTACCGAAAAGCATTGCAAATATTGCTGCAGGTTCAATGATTGCTTCTCTGCAGAGAATGAAGATGTAAAAAGAAAAAAGATGAGAAATTTTTTTTCAAGCTCTATCTTATTTGA
Organism: Salix brachista; assembly: GCA_009078335.1. NCBI lineage: Eukaryota > Viridiplantae > Streptophyta > Magnoliopsida > Malpighiales > Salicaceae > Salix > Salix brachista. The sequence continues at coordinate 36,365 of CM018573.1, read as the reverse complement.
ATCGCCCTGTGATCTTCCACTAATATTGCGCTTCAATATTAATTGGAAATCCATGTGGAGCCAGACAATCCATCAGCTTTGAAATTCATTTATCTGCATATTGAGAATAAGAAACTAACTTTGAGATTCCAGATTTTCCATTAGCATCGTAAGCTTGTCGCTGGGCAGGATCACTTAATACTTGGTATGCCTCTCCCAACACCTGAATCCGAAAGAAAGTAATCTCAATAAGAGATGCCAATGTTTTCAATACCCAAATACCCATTGCTGTTCCTGCCAATCCTTCAATGCATGTTAACCATTAGTCTAACCCAAGAAAGAAAACATAGAGTTTAAGATAACAAGTAAATTCAGATTTGATACCTGGAAACTTGTTCAAGTTTTAAAAGTCAGGAAATTAGATTTTTTTTTAACCAACAATCATTTTCCATGTGGCAAGTAACCATAGCTTGATCCTAAAATATGAAAATTTAGGCTACGTGGCGCAGTTCCAGAAAATTTTAAGAAACTTAAAGATTAAATCTCTTCAATGTTAAGGGAAAATTTGGTAGCTTGGGATCCACAAAAATGCTTAGTGGTTAACATTGAGAGTTGTTTTGGGGGTTTATTTAATTTTGGATTACTAGTCTATAACCAGAACAGATGGGGATGGCAGAGAGTAATAGTACTTTTACAATTAAGTCTTCACTCCTAACCAGCAAGGTAGGTGCATCCTCTCCTTTTCCCTCCTATGCATCTGAAAAAAGGAGGCTGTAATTATACCCCTTTACTCGTTGTTCCTCTCAGTCTTTACTTGCTCTCTTCCCTTCCTTCCCTGCTCATTTAGATCTAATGTTCACACTTAATACTACCACTTTCTAATAGATTCACCTTGTACTATCATTTGGTGCCAACAATAATCCTAGGAGGCAAGTAACAAAGGGTGATACTAAATAAATAAGCTTGAAAAAGTGTAATGGGAAAGGGAAAAAAAATGAATATTTCCATCCCTTAAATATCTCGTGTGGATTTCATGGGAAAAGTGTAAAAGTCAATCCTAAATGACTCTCCTGTATATAGATAAACATCCCAAAGAGACTTAATGGATAGCTCATGAACCACTTCAAGACATGTCCATCTTATTTGAGAGTATAAATCTTTTCCAAACATTACTACTAGCAAGGAAGCATCAAATACGACTGTGATTGTCAATGATGACTTACTGTTGAAACAAAGAGGTTAGAAACACACACAAAAAAAAAAAAGGTATCAGTATTTCTATTTCAGAAGGGAAATGCTTGCCTGAAAATTCTTCGCAGCAAGGGGATCGTTAGGGTTTTTATCAGGATGGACCTGCCGTGCCTGCGGAGGAAAATTAAAAAAAGAAAAAATGAAGAGGAAGGAAATGACTCTTGCTGAAGATTATAGTAGCTCTAGTCTACAATAGAATAATAGAATGAAATAGAGAAGTAACCAATCAAAAAATTCTATTGGTTTATTTAAAAAGAAGAAGAAGCATCATTATCATCGTAACGGATCCAACCAGTTGAAATGAATGTGTAAATGATGATAGATGGCGAGAAAACGAGATCTAATAAGCTTGAGTAGTAAAGTATTTTCTTGAAATTGAAATTTGGCAATTACCTTGATGTAATAAGCTTTCTTGATCTCAGTCTCGGTGGCCGTGGGACTGACTCCAAGCACGTCGTAGTATTCCGTTTCCTTTACCATCTTATGATTTCTTCTCTTTCAATCCAGATCCCTTCTCTTCTCTTCCCTTCCCTGCCAATCGAAGATTACTGACTAACTAATTGTACTTTTTGCTTATACAATCTTAACTCTTGATAAATAAAAATTTTCTGTAAAGACTATGCAGCTTGTTGAGCAGAGATGATTACACTGAAGAGAAGATGGATAGGTTCTCTCCGCTCCGCTCGTTCGTTGTAATGACAGCAGGCAGTAGAAAAAGAGAGTCACGTAGGACGATGCTGCTGGTGGTGATGTGGCGTTGCTTTCGCGCCGTCCTCCGTTGATTTTTTGGCGTTCACTGCTTGCCTGCCACCGGCGTTGTACCTTCTCCTTTTTTGCCAACCTCCCTGCAGCTTCCGCTAGTACTTTCTACTATTCCAAGTTTAAACTTTCAAATTTAGATGAATTAATTTATTATTTAAACAATTTCCCATGCAATTTCGCTTACTTAAAATTAGATGAGGACAGTGATAGAAAGAAAATATATAAAAAAACGAATGGATGCAGATCGTTTACCCAACCATCCCAGATGAACATTGTTTTTATTTACTTTAAATAATTTCGATGACTATAAATAATATATTTATCAAAAAGAGAGAGGGAGAGGTAGATTGTATTAGTGAATTAATGATTTTGCATTTCATATAATAAGAAGACAAGGATAAGAGGTAAAATAGTATTTTTCATATGTGATTTATTTTTATTTTTTTATTTTGATTAGAGTAAAAAGGTATTTTCATCTTTTTTTTTATAACAAAACAACAACTTGTTTCTATAAAAATGATCCTCTTTCATTACAAAAGACAGAACGAAGAAGAAGAAAATTTCTCCACAAACAAAAATACTCTTGTAACCAAATTCCTTTAACTCTTAAATTTCTTATAAACTTCTTAACACATTAAATCATCTCTTTAATTACTCAAAACTCTTTCTATCATCATGTTTGAAGATAAATCCTATCAAACTTCAAAAACTTTGAAACTTTAACTTGAATCCAAAAAATATTTTTAACTAAATTTGATGGTTGGATTGAAAGTCACGCGATTCAACGTAAGACTATTTGATTTGTAATTTTTCATCAAAAATCCAAATTTCTTATTACATTCTTGCTTAGATTTTATAAATTATTTCACTCCATTCTCAAGACCATTTTCTTGTCTTAGATATATTTATCTTGTATTTTGTTTATCATTTATGTCCTCCACAAACTTATTATTGTTCCTCAATAATATTACCCCGTCTTTTAACTTATGTTTACAGTGTAATATTTTTCTTAATATTTTATCATTACAATTTCTCATAACTATTTTTTCATCCTCATTTATTCCAATTTTTTCATGACATTAATTTAATTTATCATCAAATATTTTTTTTAACCAAGCTTTACAATACCCACCTTAAAATCAAAAGAAAAGGTAGCAAGAAAAGAGCTGTAAAAGGAGGAAAAAAAATAATAGAAAAGAGTAATAGAAATAACAAATATAAGGTTATGTCCAAGAAAAAAAAGGTTTCTTGAGATTTTGCAAGTTTTTGAGAGGTAAGACCTTAAAAAAAAGTCATGGGAGAGTAGTCATTCTAGGTAAATACAAGCGAACTTGCTCGCGCGCTGCGCTGAGTTTTTTTTATATAGAAAATTAATTGATTCTATGCGTGTTGTAATTTGTTATTTTAATATTTAATTAGTAAAATGTAATTGATAAAATATGTTAGAAACATATTTTTTCCGCCTAAAAGTGATTGAATGTTGTTACTTCCAAAACTCTTTTGATAATTATTTAATCGGTAGATTGTACAATTGAAATAAAAAAAACTCTGTTAAAATGAGCCACTTGCCCCGTGTAACATATTGATTGATTGTTGTGTATGTTTTATTTATTTCATTAATTATTTTATTAGCAAATAGTTGAATTACAATCGTTGAATTTTAGCAGAGATGAGTGGTTTGTTTCGCGCAACAAACAGTTTGATTGGTGGTTTTGTCTAATTACCTTGTTAATAATTTAATTGGTAGATAACATACCACAATTGATTAAATTGACTAAAGATATATTATTTGTTGTCTGCAACATTTTAATAGTTTGTTGACCATGTTTTAACTACTTGACGAATAATTTCTTTGACAGATAGCAAAAATACAACTGCTAAAATTTATCAAAGATAATTTTTTCATATTTTTTCTTCATATTATTATATTAAAAGTATTTTAGAAAACTGAGATTAAATTAATGTGAGATTTCTAAAGAAAAGTCAGTTTATTTTTTTATATACATTTAAGATGTTTATATCAAAAAAATATCATAATATATAATTAGCCTTACCTATTTTTTACGGAAAAGGTCCTAAAAATAATTATTATCATTATTCTAAATGTCCTATCTATAGTTAAATAAATACATATAAAAACTACATAATCATCAATTTTTTAAGTAGATTATTTAACTCAGATGTATAACATTTTTTTTAAAAAATAGGAACATGAACAATTTTGTTACATATTCAAAAATTTGGTGTTGGTTGTGGCGAAACGCAGGGCAATTTTTATTTTATTACTGTAGATAGTTTGACATATTTTTTTCCACTTGTCTTGTCAACATGTGGTTTCATATATTTTTTTACGTAATATGTGAGCTGAAATAATATAAAAAATGACGCAGAAATTATTTTTCAAAAAACTAATATTGACCAATGAATTTTTGTTACAATTCTTATAGTTGTCATTATAAATATTATATACATAATTATTATTCTAATTATTATTGGTCATACTATCGATGACACCATAATTATTGTTAATCATAGAAAACCTGTCATGGTAGATCAATATAGGTAAAAAAACATCATCAAACCAAAGAAAATAGGAAAAAAAAACAATGCAACTTGCTTTAAATAAGACATACTTGAAATTTTTTTATGTATGCAATTTCATCCTTGGATTACAATCTTTCATGGATTGTTGTTTCAAATTTTGTCATTGTTATTTTGATTTCTCTCCCTAATTGTTTTTTTTTTTAAATTTTGTTGTTTTCAATTTTATCATTCAATAAAAGTTTGTCTTTTTTAATCTAGCCCTAATTGTTTTGATTTCTTTTTCCTCTTGTTATAGTTTTTTATTTTATTTTCAATTTAACATTCCAATGTTAATTTTCTTGATGTCCTATAATGTATTATTTATTTATTTTTATTCTTAGACTCTTGATGCCTTTTTTTTAATTGTAATTTCTTTTTGATTTCATCATTCAATGTCTGATTTATTAGGAATTGAACTTCGTAGTTTTTTTTTATTATTATTGGTTGCGCTTCTAATACAATAACAAGAGTCATAAGTTTTAAAAGTTGGTACAAATAGAGATTTTTTTCTCTCTCTGTCTTCTTTCATGGTTTTATCACTATGCATTATTTTTTTCCAAGAAAGGTTGGTGTTGTGCTTATCTTCAAAAAAAATTCTATCGGTTTAACTTAGTTTCTGGTCCAGGTTATGAGATTTCTAGAGATTTTTTAATATATTTGTTTTTGAAAAAAAAAAATTTGTATTTAATTTTTGAATGCTTTTTATTTAATTTTATATTGATGATCTTTATTTTATAAAAAATAATTATTTTAAATAATATTTATGATAAGTTCGACCTTATACTAATTCAGTTTCATATATGTTTATATTTCTATTATATCTTATTAATTTTAATAAAATATTTCATTTTATGATATTAAATATTTTGATATACATCAATCTCTCACTTTTCTAGTGTTTTTTTAATTGTTTTTAATATTTTCTTATTTACATTGATAATTATCAAATTATTAGATTTTTTTTTAATTTACATTCTATTTTTTATATATAAAAACATATCAAAATATTCTATTTAACGAGTTTTCCTCTCTATTTTTATATACAACTAGCCACCTACCCTTGTCTCATCACGATCGCATTCATATTTTTTTCAACGCAAAAAAATATGAATTGTGTGAGATTTTTTTATTATAATATATATTTGGGCAAAATAATAAATATGTGTAGAATTCATGTGAAGTGCAAGTTTCTTATAAAATACATGAATTTTAAATTGATATAAATTTATCTGTTTAGCACCATTATAAAATTATCACCATCGTTAAAAAACAAGAAGATTCGAATATCTGAATTATCAAATTCACTGTATTAGAATTACTTTATTTTATAATCAAATTTAAATTAAACACAACAAATCAAATATAAATTGTGAAAACATATGCAATAATCAAATAACAAAAATGAATAGTTAATTTTTTATCTACAAAAAGAAGAAATCATAATTGAAAATCCATCATTACGTTACCGTCATTATCATGATTATTATCCAAGAAGAAAAAATAAAATAAAAAATTAAAAGAAAAAACTAAAAGTATAGATGCATAAATACGAGTAAAAAATAAACATTATCCAAGAAGGATTGAAAAAACCAAAGAAATTAATACCAAATAAAAAGTTCAAAGAATAAGGGCTGAAATGAGAAATAAAATATATAATCAATTTCAATCAAAAGACAAATTGAAACAAATAAAACCTTGGGACCGGATCAAATAAAGACAGTTAAAAAAATACAATGTAATTTTGTTAGAAAATTAAAAGAACAAGTACCAAAATAAAAGGTAACATATATGACAAATTCAATTGGAGGACAAAATTAAAACCTGCATTCCAAAAATATTAAAAGAACAAAAAATAAACCAAAAATCAAAAGAATAAGGACCAAATGAAAACCAATATATAATTAGTTTCAATTGAAGGGCACAATTGAAAAAAAATTAAAATTTCCATTGAAGAAATTAAGAATATAATCGAAATGAGAAAACCAGGGACTAAACTAAAACAATCACAAACATCAAGGACTTACATGTATTTTTTGGCGGGAGAGAGAGAAAAGGGAGAAAAAACTAAAAATCTCCATGACAATTCAATTCCCATAACCAAACGACGCTGCACGCGCTGCCTGAAAGGCACACACTTTTGGCGTATCTGTATGACGTGCCTGCAGTGTTTTCAAAAAGAAAAAATAAAAAATAGAAAATTACCTATGCATCTCTACACCCATCGATAACCATGAAAAAACGATAAATGAAAGTACCACAATGTCCCCAACTCCATGCCTTTTTTTGTGTCTTTTCTAGGGGTATTTACGTAGTTTCACCATGCATGAATATGTGAAAAATCAAAAACACACCCACTGCTCTGCGTCTTTTTGTCAGCTCAGGGGTAAAATGATAGTTTCATTCTGCAATTTAAAACGAAAAATACCAGAAAATCCTAAACAATTTGAAAATACCATAAATGTTTAAAATGCCCCTAGTTCTGAGGATTAAATTTTTTAGTCCGAGATATAAAATGATAATTGCACTATTGAAATTCACTATAATATATATAATATATGTCTAGATACACAGTGAAATTACCACGTTTTTTAATGTAAAGTTACAGTAGACAGAGTATGAGGGTGGTTTGGGAGTGTGGTGTGAGTCGTGTGACTGGTGGTGTAGAAAAAATAGATGTTTTGGATATTTGGTTAATGTAGAGATTTGAAAAAAACTGGTGGGCTCCACCCTAAAATTTTGTCAAGCCGCAGGTTCACGGAAAACAGTAAATTGGTGCTTTCCGTGCAGTGAGGAGAGAGGGAAAGGGTGGGACGAAAGGTATGGATTTTGAGGTTGTTCAATCAGCAAAAATCTCCTATACAAAATATGGTCGTCTTTGAATTATTACTGGCTGAAGGTTTTTGAGGTTGTACTTCGTTCACTTTTAATTGTTTGGGGTACTTTTTGATATTTAAGTTAGTTAAGGTAGGGCTTGAGATTTATTATTATTATTATAAAAATGTGCATGGTATGTTTAGTTACAAAAAAAATATTCAGCTTTAAGGAAAAAAGACAGTCTTTTTTTTGTTTCTAGAAAAAAGAAAACCACTGACGTAGACTTAATTATGTATTAAATGTCAGTAGAGATTAATTATTTTTTATTTTATTCATTTTATTTTAAAATGTATTAAATAATTTATTTTTATTTTTTATATTAAAATAATAATAAATCAAAAGTATTAATAAATAAAAAAAATCCTAACTATTTTTTTAGTTTAGAGATTTTATTATTTTTATTTTTCATATTATATTTTTAATTTCTTATTTAAAGGGAATTATTATTATTTTTATTTTATTTTATATTAAACTTCAAACTCAATCACAATTTTAACCAAACAATTCAAAACTTATTTTAAACTACAATTAAAATACTTTTTATAAAATTATTTTTTTAAAATCTCATAAAATTGTTTTTTTTAAATCTCAATCATAAAATTAAAAATATTACCAAACTTCGCGTGTATATTGATAGACTAGAGATAGAGAAGAAGGAAGAAGAAGAGATAGGGAGAGAGAGCGATGTCTTCCAATTCTAACGCAGTAGCGAACGGGTTAGCAGGAGCAGGAGGCGGTATTGTTGCTCAAATCATCACTTATCCCCTCCAAACAGTACTGTACTTCACTTTACTCCACTGCCTCTCACACTCACACACACCCTCCTCCCTGCTCTTACTAGTCTTATCATCGGCAGCTCATCTTCTCTCTTTCTCTCTTCCTCACCTTCTCCTTCTTTGTTTTTTATTTTTCAAGCAAATGAATTAAATCTCAAATAAAGAAAAAAGCTAAATTAAACCAAATAAATTATTGTCGTGACGTTAGGTGAATACGCGCCAGCAAACAGAGAGAATAGACAAGAAGAAGAAGCAACCTCAAATCCCTTCCAAACGCTCTGGCACAACCACAGGCACTCTTCTTCAAATCCTCCAGGTTAGATGTTATGTTAGATTTCTTCTTCTTGTTCCTTGATTTATCACCGTGACTTTTTTTTTTCCTAAACAAAATTAATTAAATCCCTCAATTATCCAGGTCGTCAGAAGCGAAGGTTGGGGTGGACTATACAGCGGCCTCAAGCCTTCTTTGTTTGGAACTGCCGCTTCTCAGGTCCACATTTCTTTCATTTCAATGCTTTACCCAAATTGACTAATGCTAGTTTTTTTTTTTTTCATGGTTACTGCTAGTATATTCTTCACTCGTGCCATTCGTTCCATTTTTTTTCTTTACTCGTTCCACACACACATAGTTCGATAGTTTAGGGATTTCATATAACAGCGATTGAATCCAATAACAGCCTCCTTCTTTCTTCTGCATCTATGAGCAAACTGAATGCTAGAACAGCTTCCTTATCACGGACAAGGAGGAACAAGTCAATTTGAAAAAAAGCAATGCAAACCAGCTGCAATAGAAATAGTAAATCCTGTTTGGTGGCCATCGATTTTTTTATTTATTTGTGCCAGCACCATCAACTCTTCCTAATAAATGCCCAATAAGCACAAGCAAAGAGTATTGATCAATCATTTTTTTCCCCATCACTTTGCCGGTTCTGATCTAATATCCATCTTTCCATGCTGACAGGGCATTTACTACTACTTTTATCAAGTCTTCAAAAACAAGGCCGAGTCCATTGCAGCTGCACGCAAAGCCAGGGGACTGGGAGATGGTACTGTTGGCATGTTTTCTTGGCTTGTTGTGGCTGCCATTGCTGGGTGAATACTATACAATACTAATCCATTTAATTAAAATTTTCATAATAACACGTTTCCTGAGGAGTTAGGAAGATCATGCCCAGAGCTGGAACAATTGAGAATAAATATAGACATTTGTTTTCTATGAACTGGCTTCTTTAGCAACAGAGAGAGATCATTCATGATTAATGTCATCACCACACATTTATTATTATCTTGCAGGTCCTTGAATGTATTGCTGACGATCCCGATATGGGTTCTTGTAACACGTATGCAGGTGCCTTTATATATATGTACACACATGCCATTTTTTTATGCCCACACTTTGGATTGCCACACATTTAATTGTTTCGTATACGGATCCCTTGTGTTATTTCCCTCTGCCACTAGTTGTTAGAGAGTTCAAATAAAAATCATTTCTATGACCTCATCTAATGGCTTAAACTCTTGGGTTAAGACGATTCTTTCACACTAGTCATCAAAATAAGACTCTCCACTTTCTCAAGCACAAAAACACTCGCGCATGCACAGAGTAAGGAAATAGGTGATAAGCAAGATATGTAGGAGGAAAGGGTGACTGAGCCCTGTCAGTTTTTGAAACATACATATAGCTTGCTTAGCTCAAGCTGTATGTTTTCAGGCATTGTATACATGGGATGGTATATCTTTTGCACACCTTTTTTAAATAACAACTGTTGCAATCATAACATACGAGACAAAGATGAACAACAATTGAGTTCATAACTTTTAAATGTTCTGTAAACTATCCTGGGAAGTTCCTGATGTAACCTTTAACTATATATTCATTAACTATGTCCATCAAAGATTTTGCTGACAAAAGTATTTGGTTCTAGACACAAACTCAAGCAGAAAGAAAAATTATTGAGGGAAAGAAACAAGCTTTATTGAGGGAAGCTTCTGAAAGAAGCTCAATAGATTCAACTTTGCAAGAGAAGTTGTCTGAACTTGATTCCATAAAACCTCGTCCATATGGAACTTTACAAGCGGTAAGTTTCCACCCACCTTTCATTTCTTAATCTATCTTTATGTTTAATATTTATCACAACATATGCTTGATGCTTGCAAGTGCTTCTTCACATCCTTTGTTTTACGAAGCATGGCATACTCGTAAATCACCTACTCATTTACTTTCTGTCTTTTTAACTTTTGTTTGGTCACAATCATCAACTACTTAAAACTTGATCTTATTCTAGGATTATGGTTGGCTTGAAGAAAAATAGGAAGAGGTATAATTGATATTATATTAAATGAGTGCAGAGTACTAATGTGCCAATATAAGACATGTAATTAAATACTTAAATCATTTGCCACTTTTGAATTTGTTGGCTAACCTGCAAAATGTTGGCATCAGTTTGTCTCAAAATTGTGTTTACATAATTATGACATGAATGGTTATGGTGTAGAACCAAGTCCATTCATGCTGGGTTTGTAATTTTCCCTATTCTGCCACCCTTGACCATTGTGATTGTTTGCAGGCAACAAATGCATCATAGTTATCTTAATAAGGGAAAAAAAATATTTATTTTAATTGGCTACAGGTTGTCAGTCGTTATCTTTCTTGATAAAGGTAATATTCAATTGATTCAAAAAGATAACACTATAGTCATGGTTATCAAAGATAATATGATAAGATCATTACCACTGGGATTATCACTTGAGCATTAACTGGAGTCTTTTTTTTTTTTTGGCACCAATTCTGGTTTCTGTTACCTGTGTTCAAGGCACGTGAAGTTTATATTGAAGCAGGAATCACTGGATTTTGGAAAGGCATCATCCCTACCCTCATTATGGTTAGCCTCAATTGATTGTGCATTTTTAGGTGCACTTTTAAAGTTAATCTCCACTCCTCATTTCATCCTATTTATGAATTCCAGGTGTGCAATCCATCAATTCAGTTCATGATTTATGAGAGTTCATTGAAGCATTTAAGGGCTAAACGTTCTGCTAACAAGCAGGGGTACAAAAATGTGACTGCTCTGGAGGTATAGAACTACTTTAGACAATATAGTTTGGTTATGTCAGTCATTTGCGAAATATTTAACATCTGCACATATATAGTGAGCATCTGCTTGTCATTTGGAAAGGTCTTTTTACTAGGAGCTTTGGCAAAATTGGGAGCAACTGTCTCAACATATCCCCTATTGGTTGTAAAGGTAAATTCTCCACTGGCTTTTGTAATATTGGTGATTATCCCTATGGAAGTAACTGTTCTCTTATGAATTGACTTGTTTGTAATATTGGATGGTTGCTTGCCGTGTTGGTCTTTTCAAATAAAATGGATTCAAGATCTCATCCTTACATCTTTTTCGGCATTAGATTTCACAAGAAACTACAGATTGTTTTCTCACTCGGGGTTATGTAACCAACTGATTCAGCACACTGAGTTATTTTCTCATGATGTTAGAACAGCATGGACACAGAAGCTTACATGCATGTGCTTATGCACAAAGTGCTGTATAATTTTACTTGGAAGTCTTTCCCTCTTTCTGTTCTCTTTGCAGTCGAGGCTTCAAGCAAAACAGGAGATTGGTGGAAATAACCTGTTAAGATACTCAGGTTTGCTTTCAGACACACAAAGGCACAATGAGAATAAACTATTTTACATCTAGAGTTCATCACTATCATCTCTATCCTGTGGACTGTTGCATTTGTTTCTTTTACAACAACATTGTATTTTTTGAAAATCAGTTGTTTGACGTGCATCTGTTCTATGAATTAATCATTACAACACATCGATTGACCTATAAACACTAGGTTGAAACCTTGAAGGTTAAAACAAGTTGCGTGGACTTTTTCCTCACTGTCTTTGGCTGTGCCAAACTTTTGCTTTTTTTCTTTTTTCCAGTAAGTTTGTGTAAACAAACACTTTTTATCATGCTAGCATGCATACTGATGAAGTGGCAAGACCTGGAGAAGAGACAGCATTTCAAATTTTTTCTACCTTGATAAGGTATGCCTTGGAGTTGAATGAGAAGGATATGCGATACTCAGTGAGCTCAAATTTTGTGAAGTGAAATAAAGATGGTATTTATAGTAGAGTGGAAGTGGCTTTCACCAAGAAGAAAGTTGTGCTGGACTAACAGGAAGATGACCAGTGGGATTGGTAGAGGAGGGGCTTCTTGACTTTCTAGAAAAAATCTGATCTGAGTTTAAATTCCCATTAAATTCTCATAAAACTAGACAATTTAGGACTGCTAGAAATAACTCAAATTAATCCTTTTTGGAGAAAAATAACTAGTAACTATGATAATAATAAATGTTTGAGGCAAATGATAACTTTTACATGTATTTAACTACTTAGTTTTGGATTGTCCAATCACTTCTGGTACAACGAAAACTAGACTTGCTTCTCTCTAGTGACATGGTTAAGTCACAGTTTGTGCTATAGGGGAATAGAAGATTTATTAGTGTTGCACGACAAAGTTTGTATTGGGGCAATCAAGTGTATGGATTCCAGGGATTGAGATTTGTTGATGTGCAAGATGATTCTAGCTGTGGATCCGATTTGCAGGGGAATTAAAGGGGAAGGGGCAAAATCTCACTAGCTCCACACTGGTTAAAGTTAAGGAATTACTGTTAATCAGAAGCTTTTCACACATCTAGATCATGTCCCTGAAATCTTATAACCCCAAACATGATAAAAATCCTGTAAGAATTTCCTCGAAATACAATAGTTAAAAAAACAAATTATGTGATTTTGGAATTGAATTCTAGGAGATGTACAGTTTTGTTTGTCATCTCACTGCTATAATACTGGTTTTTGTCTTTTTTACTGGTATACATGCAGGCACTCTTGATGCGATAGTCAAAATGATCCGTTATGAAGGATTGACTGGTTTTTACAAGGGGATGGGCACAAAGATAGTTCAGAGTGTGTTTGCAGCTTCTGTGCTTTTCATGATCAAAGAGGAGCTTGTTAAGGCTTACATGGTACTGGTTGATAAGAGCAAGAAACTTCTGATAATTTCGAATAGTTGATGTTTGTTTATAGCTCATGAAGAGGCAATCACATAACCTTATCATGAATATATGATGGTTAAAGACAGCACCACATGCCTGGACCTATCACTCCCTGGGACATCATGAGTTGAACACTCAAAAATTAACACTTTGCTTTTGATAGTAATGGAATTCTGTAAATTACTGTTGGAGAAATACCAGCTCGGTGATATTCAAGGTTCGAGGACCTATATAATTTGTCATTTATGAAAATTCACTTGCTACAAAAATATAGTATCGATTCTTTTAAGAAGGTTCCGTGACTCCCAATGCTAATATATTTTGAACGATTTCCCTTTGCATTTTACAAAACATTGTTACTGTGCTAAGAAGAAAGACTGAAGTCATGATGCTGCCTTCCGACATTCGATTGGTCAAGTATAATAACAAGTTTGTCTGTCCTCCTATCTTCTTTGTCCCTTGTACCACTGCGCGTAATGGAATGTGGCACGTAATGGAATGTGCAACTTGTGCAATTATATTTACCCAATTTTTGCAGTTTTTGTTGACGTAGCAGAAGACTGGTTTTTGATTTTCTTATTTTCTTCCTTTAGCTTAGTATTTGTGATGATCTTCCATTCATGTATACTCTGTACAAGCAAGCTCAGACTTGTCATAGATTCACCCGCAAATATTCATAATAACATTCCCAGGGACCAATTTATCATATTATTATTGTTATTATTATTACTTTACTGCTAATTTCCCCCCCGTTTTATTTAATCAACTTTCTAGCAAACTATTTTGTTTCACACGCTTTGGCAGGTGTGGCTGCATGAGGGAACGGGATTGGGCTCGACCCTTGGGGTATGTTATAATATTAGCCACGATACCACTGCTTTGCTGATCGTTTCCTGGACTGGGTCTGCCATCTATGATGCGAGCTCACGTCAGTGTCTATTTTCTAGGATATTCGAAGAACAGCCATCTCTTACTGTGACTGTAGCCCTTCCACATCTCTTGTTAAACGGTACAAGGTCTACCAACAGGCAACAGGTCCAATGGTTCTTAGCCAGTATTAAGCTAGAGACCACTGCAGAGTCCAATGCATTCTAATGGTGTTGAGTGTAGTTCTGGTTACCCGAATAATTATTGAGCTTTGAAGAGGATCTTTTTCACAAAGTTGATGTGTTGATGTCTTTCAATTCCGTTGCTAAAGTTAGTACGGGGTCATGCTCATTGCAGATTACCACAGGGAACTTGAAAAATTCAGTGAGAATGGATAGTCGCCTGTTATATTGAAGTAGTTAGGGATGAAAAACGAAAGTTGGATTTACGCTTTTTGAAGGACTTTCCGCCAAGAAACCTCAACAGCTCGATGAGAATGAAATTTGTTTGCATATAATACAGTTTTTGCAGTTCGATAGAATCGGCAAGAGCTGGTGGATTCATATTTTTTTTTCATCTTTAATACATAAAAGTATATTCAACAACAATGTAGTTCATCTTTAAATATTAAGTTCTATAGCTAAATTCTAATAAATAAAATGAATAAAATAACTGGTGAATATATTTTTACCGTTTTGACCGAATTTTATTAGATAATCGTAAATATGCTCATTTGGGTTTAAAGGCCGAGCTGTAACTCGTGTCTCACACAAGACACAACACAATTTTTTAAAACCAGACATGACACTAATATTTATTTCTTAACCACTTGATACATTTAAAAATAAAATCAATCTCCTATATTTATAGTAGCTCTAACACCAATAAAAAGTACAACATTAACTAGGAAATCAACTTTAAAAATAATAAGTCCTACTAGGAGATTAAATCCCTGGAACATTTGAGTGAAGATGCATTGCATTTTTTATTTGCAATTACCCAGTGATTTAGTTAAATCATTTAACAAAATATTTGTATACAGGTCGTCACATGAATTAACAAAGAGCAGTAAAGGTATCTCAAAACACATGAATTAACGAAGAGGTAAAAGATATATCAAAACACCGCTGGACTTGTAGGTTAATGGTGCTCCTCCATCCATGTACCCAAAAACTTGTTTGTAGAATGCAAATGGTCCATTTCTGCTGCGGTATTAAGGTACTATTAATTGCATGAATATCCAAGTGTCCTCTTTGAGGAGTTTACAAGTGGTGAAGAATACAGGCTTTTCTCCTTTTACATACTCATTTCAAATGATCCTATAATATTTTTTCATCAAAGAATGGTCGAAATGTATCAAATACTATTTTCCATTCCAAGCATATAATTACATGCATATAGCTTACCCCAACTGTTGGGAACAATTTATGAAATGGAAGTAGAAACTGTAGTTGGAGCTCGAAGAACTTGCTGTAATAATCGTGCTGCAAGCCGTTGTGTGATGCCACCTATAACACGCTCCCCAAGGCTGCGTGCCTCAGGCTGTTGAAGCACCTGCGCAAGCACATTTCCCTATTTAGTTTTCATCTCAAGAATGAATGGCTCTTACTCCACAACGATCCACAAAGCTTTCATTTTAATTAATCAACAGAACAGTCAACTAAGCTGAACAGTCCTTAATCTAGCACCAGTTTGTATTGGTCAGATAAATCAATCACCCCGTTCATGCGTTGTCTACAATCATATTCTCAACACAAATGTATAGCACCAAAAAGGTTGGGTTTATCCTCGGGCGAGAGTCCAGGAGGTGAAAGGGGTTAAGAAGTAGCCTTCCCAAATTTGTCTGAAAAAGGGGGTGGGTTAAGAAGTAGCCTTCCCAAATTTGTCTGAAAAAGGGGGTGGGTTATGAGGGATTAACAAATAAAACAACTAGAATGACTAATTGAAAATTTACAGTTACATATGATGTGATATAAGATGTGCTGGAGAAAAAATGCTTTTGCAAAAAATGGTGCAGATGACCTCCAGTTATTTCGATACCATCCTTAACAAATATCTAGATCAGGTTCTTATACTTCCTAAGCTAGGTTATTGACAGGATGACACCCTTCTGAAAAGGTTGCACCGCCATACAAATGTAAGACAATCTTAAGTATGACAAAACAACTGAATTTACCTGTAATATGGGTTGCAAAAGGGCCGGATCAAAACCTTCAGAGGATCGCAGAAGCCCCCATATCCTGAAAACCTGGTCCCGAAGTGCCATCAAGCTTTCAATTTCAGAATCATTCACTGTGAGAGGTCCGGTTAAATTGCCACTAAAGATTAAAGCCCTAACAACATTTGGGATAGAATTGTACGTATCAACTACTGTGCCGATCACTACAGCTTCAGTGATACGGACAGCCTCCTTAATAACTAAAATTCGGAGCTCTTCGCCATCTGGGCCCAATAATAGCTTCAAAACAGGTTGTAAGGCATCATTTGCAGAGAAGTCCCTATCTTTTCTTCCCTGGACAAGCAGGTTTTCAAGTCTATTCCACCTAAATTGAGCCTATCTTCTTTGTCCCTTGTACCACTGCGCGTAATGGAATGTGGCACGTAATGGAATGTGCAACTTGTGCAATTATATTTACCCAATTTTTGCAGTTTTTGTTGACGTAGCAGAAGACTGGTTTTTGATTTTCTTATTTTCTTCCTTTAGCTTAGTATTTGTGATGATCTTCCATTCATGTATACTCTGTACAAGCAAGCTCAGACTTGTCATAGATTCACCCGCAAATATTCATAATAACATTCCCAGGGACCAATTTATCATATTATTATTGTTATTATTATTACTTTACTGCTAATTTCCCCCCCGTTTTATTTAATCAACTTTCTAGCAAACGATTTTGTTTCACACGCTTTGGCAGGTGTGGCTGCATGAGGGAACGGGATTGGGCTCGACCCTTGGGGTATGTTATAATATTAGCCACGATACCACTGCTTTGCTGATCGTTTCCTGGACTGGGTCTGCCATCTATGATGCGAGCTCACGTCAGTGTCTATTTTCTAGGATATTCGAAGAACAGCCATCTCTTACTGTGACTGTAGCCCTTCCACATCTCTTGTTAAACGGTACAAGGTCTACCAACAGGCAACAGGTCCAATGGTTCTTAGCCAGTATTAAGCTAGAGACCACTGCAGAGTCCAATGCATTCTAATGGTGTTGAGTGTAGTTCTGGTTACCCGAATAATTATTGAGCTTTGAAGAGGATCTTTTTCACAAAGTTGATGTGTTGATGTCTTTCAATTCCGTTGCTAAAGTTAGTACGGGGTCATGCTCATTGCAGATTACCACAGGGAACTTGAAAAATTCAGTGAGAATGGATAGTCGCCTGTTATATTGAAGTAGTTAGGGATGAAAAACGAAAGTTGGATTTACGCTTTTTGAAGGACTTTCCGCCAAGAAACCTCAACAGCTCGATGAGAATGAAATTTGTTTGCATATAATACAGTTTTTGCAGTTCGATAGAATCGGCAAGAGCTGGTGGATTCATATTTTTTTTTCATCTTTAATACATAAAAGTATATTCAACAACAATGTAGTCTTACATCTTTAAATATTAAATTCTATAGCTAAATTCTAATAAATAAAATGAATAAAATAACTGGTGAATATATTTTTACGTTTTGACCGAATTTTAATAGATAATCGTAAATATGCTCATTTGGGTTTAAAGGCCGAGCTGTAACTCGTGTCTCACACAAGACACAACACAATTTTTTAAAACCAGACATGACACTAATATTTATTTCTTAACCACTTGATACATTTAAAAATAAAATCAATCTCCTATATTTATAGTAGCTCTAACACCAATAAAAAGTACAACATTAACTAGGAAATCAACTTTAAAAATAATAAGTCCTACTAGGAGATTAAATCCCTGGAACATTTGAGTGAAGATGCATTGCATTTTTTATTTGCAATTACCCAGTGATTTAGTTAAATCATTTAACAAAATATTTGTATACAGGTCGTCACATGAATTAACAAAGAGCAGTAAAGGTATCTCAAAACACATGAATTAACGAAGAGGTAAAAGATATATCAAAACACCGCTGGACTTGTAGGTTAATGGTGCTCCTCCATCCATGTACCCAAAAACTTGTTTGTAGAATGCAAATGGTCCATTTCTGCTGCGGTATTAAGGTACTATTAATTGCATGAATATCCAAGTGTCCTCTTTGAGGAGTTTACAAGTGGTGAAGAATACAGGCTTTTCTCCTTTTACATACTCATTTCAAATGATCCTATAATATTTTTTCATCAAAGAATGGTCGAAATGTATCAAATACTATTTTCCATTCCAAGCATATAATTACATGCATATAGCTTACCCCAACTGTTGGGAACAATTTATGAAATGGAAGTAGAAACTGTAGTTGGAGCTCGAAGAACTTGCTGTAATAATCGTGCTGCAAGCCGTTGTGTGATGCCACCTATAACACGCTCCCCAAGGCTGCGTGCCTCAGGCTGTTGAAGCACCTGCGCAAGCACATTTCCCTATTTAGTTTTCATCTCAAGAATGAATGGCTCTTACTCCACAACGATCCACAAAGCTTTCATTTTAATTAATCAACAGAACAGTCAACTAAGCTGAACAGTCCTTAATCTAGCACCAGTTTGTATTGGTCAGATAAATCAATCACCCCGTTCATGCGTTGTCTACAATCATATTCTCAACACAAATGTATAGCACCAAAAAGGTTGGGTTTATCCTCGGGCGAGAGTCCAGGAGGTGAAAGGGGTTAAGAAGTAGCCTTCCCAAATTTGTCTGAAAAAGGGGGTGGGTTAAGAAGTAGCCTTCCCAAATTTGTCTGAAAAAGGGGGTGGGTTATGAGGGATTAACAAATAAAACAACTAGAATGACTAATTGAAAATTTACAGTTACATATGATGTGATATAAGATGTGCTGGAGAAAAAATGCTTTTGCAAAAAATGGTGCAGATGACCTCCAGTTATTTCGATACCATCCTTAACAAATATCTAGATCAGGTTCTTATACTTCCTAAGCTAGGTTATTGACAGGATGACACCCTTCTGAAAAGGTTGCACCGCCATACAAATGTAAGACAATCTTAAGTATGACAAAACAACTGAATTTACCTGTAATATGGGTTGCAAAAGGGCCGGATCAAAATCTTCAGAGGATCGCAGAAGCCCCCATATCCTGAAAACCTGGTCCCGAAGTGCCATCAAGCTTTCAATTTCAGAATCATTCACTGTGAGAGGTCCGGTTAAATTGCCACTAAAGATTAAAGCCCTAACAACATTTGGGATAGAATTGTACGTATCAACTACTGTGCCGATCACTACAGCTTCAGTGATACGGACAGCCTCCTTAATAACTAAAATTCGGAGCTCTTCGCCATCTGGGCCCAATAATAGCTTCAAAACAGGTTGTAAGGCATCATTTGCAGAGAAGTCCCTATCTTTTCTTCCCTGGACAAGCAGGTTTTCAAGTCTATTCCACCTAAATTGAGCAAAAACTTAGGTTCTTGAGGGGGCTACGAGCAGATTAAAATGGAAGCATAGAATTTAATATTAGCAGAGCACATACCTAAACCTACCATCCTTAAAGAGCAACTCAATAAGAGCATCTCTAAGGTATGGATTTGGATCAGTGAGAAGCCTTTTAGCAAAATATGGATACGAAGCTGCCAGAACCTTGAAATTAGGATCAGCATAAAGGGCTAGGCCTTCAAGTACAGTGAGTGACCTCAATATCAAAGCATAATATGCTGGAACTGCAGGTTAATTGACAAGCTAGACAATCAGATTCCACAAGCA
The DNA here is from genome assembly GCA_009078335.1 of Salix brachista. Taxonomy (NCBI): domain Eukaryota; kingdom Viridiplantae; phylum Streptophyta; class Magnoliopsida; order Malpighiales; family Salicaceae; genus Salix; species Salix brachista. The sequence continues at coordinate 16,381 of CM018573.1, read as the reverse complement.
CTGCATTCACTGGCTATTTTGTGATCAATTAAATGACTAGTTGTATTTATCTACAGAAATGTGAAAAAATAAACATAACTTACCATTAAACGGATACTGATAAAAAACAGCACCCAGACCATTCACTAGAGTTTTGAAGTTTAGTTCGCTCACAGTGTAATTGAGTGCATCATCAAAGAAGTTACGCAGTGCTGGAACAATTGGAGACACGTCTACATCCCGTGACAAGAAATCTAGATCATAGTAATCACGGGCCATGGCTTCGTAATCCCTATTAACCATGTGAACCACGTGACCAATTATCGCAAATCTTGCTTCTTCTGGGGTCTCACTCATCATTCCAAAATCAAGAAAAGCAAGCTTTCCCTCAGGTGTTGCCAGGAGATTGCCAGGGTGAGGATCTGCATGAAAGTATCCATACTCAAGTAGCTGTCTGAGGCTGCATTGTATACCCGTGTTGACTAGATCTAGAACCTTTAAACCTTGTCTCTCAATAGCATCTTGTTCATTCAATTTAACTCCATCAACCCATTCCATTGTCAGCACCTTGCTACTTGTATAATCCCAGAAGATATCTGGAACAAGGATGTCTTCCCTGTCAGCATACAATTTCTTAAACCTCCTAGCATTCTGCCCCTCCTGCAGGATCCTGTTGAAATTAAAATTCAAACCCAAAAGAAAGTCTAGGAAAGATATAGGGTTTTGGATTAAGAAAGGTCATGGAAAATATAAGTGGTGGTCCCAAGTAGTGTGCCAGAAAGAAAGAAACCAGAGGGACTGGGATTCTTGTATTTCCAACAAGTAAAAGGGCATTATAACCTACAGAGGCATGCATTCCTAAAGTTGTGATGCAATGCAGGGCTAGTACTGGTAAGGATGATGAAAGAAACAACCTGCACATAATTAAGCTCTTGATAAACTCTGCGTGCAAATTCATCAATGAGAGCAACAACATCACTGGTAATAATGTCTACATATTTGTTGATGAAAAAGCCGAGTCCTCTTATGAGGTAAAAGTCAAGACCAATAGCTTCTTCGATACCAGGGCGTTGCACCTTGACAGCAACAGTCTGTCCAGAATACGTAAGTTGAGCTTTATAAACTTGGCCTAAACTGGCAGCTGCAATTGGAGAAGGAGAAATGGATGAAAAAATCGAGTCGAGTGAGAGACCCAATTCTCTCTCAATGCACGAAAATGCTTCAGCGTCTGGGAATGTAGGCAAAGCATCCTGTTCATCCAGTTCAAAATTAATATTAATGATTGATTGATTGTAAATGTTTTTTTGATTGGTATAGTAACTAGCGAGATGCAAAGCAGTACCCCCATTTATTATGAATGTTATGAGAAATAATAGGATACCTGAAGCTCAGCGAGCTCCTCCAAATACTCAGGGGGGCAGATGTCGGGCCTGGTGGACAACCCTTGCCCTAATTTAACAAAAGTAGGGCCCAATCGGGTGAAAATTCTCCGGAGTTCGGCTGCTCGTTTACGCTTCTTCTGATCGAACACGCCATTCCTTTTGTCCAGAAATAGTTTCAACCCAAATGAACCCGCTGCTGTCAATATCTCAAGCGTTCTTCGCAACACCTATTTTTTTGTTTCCAATCAATTTTCAGATCAATATTCTTCTTAAATACACATGTTTGATTGTTTATCAATTTATAATAAAACAAAACCAGAAACTAACTGAATAATTTTGCTTGCCTTGATTGGCCTAGAGCCGTATTGAACGGCCAGATCCTCGGGGCTATAGACGGACGCATTGACAGCACGGGCCATGGCCCTTACCTCCGCCTGCAGGTCTTCCGTCCGATCACCTCCCACTATTAAATTTGCATCTCGCACTGCAGGACGCATCACTCGAGCTGGAGCTGGTGGTGGTCTCGCTTCCACCACAGCAGCTCGAGCTTCCCTCGCTCTTCTTGTCTTTGGCCTTGAGGCTGAAGTTGGACGGGGACCCAAGACAAGGGACGAGGAGCAGAAGCGCTGGCTGCCGGCTGCAACAAAGCTTATCATCGCTTTGGCGCTTTATGCCTATCCTTCACAGTTCTACTTTTCTCAACTGCTTATGCACTTCAATTTCTCAGTTTCCGTTTTTATTAATTTGACCAAACATTACCAAATCTCTGGTTTTGGTTTTGGTTTTGGTTTTTTCTCTTCTAATTCTAGGTGTATATTAGTTTGTTTTTTCTGGTCGCAAATTGTTGCGTCCTCGTGTCACCCTCATAAATCACAACAGCTTTCCTAATCTTCTCTATCTATCGAACTATATATTTTATAGAATAAAATTTAGTATTTTATTCAAAAATGTGAAAAAAAAACCTCATCCATTTTATGCCACGTTGGAATTTGTTTTTTTGCCCTTTTAAGTTTAAAAATTAAATAGAAAGCACGTTTAATGTCCTATTTAAATATAAAAACCAAAATGATATGTTAAAAGATCAGTTTTTGCAAATTACAAAAAACATCAATAACAACTCTATGTAACAAGCTAGTTTCATACAATCCACATGTTAAAATCTTCCAATTTTACCTATCCAGTTTTCAGAAATCACAACATTACCCCTAATGAATAGATCATTTATAAAATATAGGAGAAATTCTAAACTATGAGGCTTAACTGTAATATTTGTTAATCTATAGGAAAATAAAACAGATTCGGTAAAGAATAATATATATATATATATATATATATATATATATATTTAAAATTAAATTATATAATTAAACAAACACAACACTGTTTGTTATTAGGATTATGTTGTATTTATTTAAAAAATAAAATTTCAATATTTTTAATAATTGTAAATATGCTAATGTTAAAATTAAATTTGTAAAAATAAGAAATATATTATTTTAATGTATTTCAAGAAGAAAAATATTTTTAAAAACAACCACCTCAACCATACTAAACATCTAAATATTGATGGATAGATTAACTTCTGATGTATAATTTTATCTTTTTAAAAAATATTAAAAAAATGTGATTTTAAATAGATATTTCCATCATTATCTATATTAAAAATTGCATTCTTTAATCCTTTTAGTTGCAACCAGGAGGAGCAAATCCGACCATTCCTCTCTCAACCTCACAAGTCTTTTGTTGTTCACCTATAAAAATTGCATCCACTATCATTACTATTTTTCATAAATGCTAGACAAGTCTTGACCAAATGTCTTGATTGTACAACCACAATCCTTGATTTGTCAATTTCCACCTCTACCATGTCTTCAAAGAATAGACTAACCAATGAAATATGAACAATACAATATTAGTTAAGATCATAACATGATTTTATATTTTTAGTCTCTCTCTTCCTAGGATAGCCATGCATTTGTTCTCGAAACGCTGTCCAGACTCCATAGTGCCCTGTATGCTATGTCAGGTAGCCTTGTGCAACCCATACCCGAGTCAATGATAGCTCCACTCGTAATAAAAACCGATGGATCTATCAGTAGTTCATAAGATCCGACACTTATTCCAATAACACGAACTCCATATTGAAATGAGAAAAAAATATGGGAGTGAATTCTGCAACCTGTGAGACTCCATCACCAAAACTTAAAAAACCAACTAAATTAGGGGCAAATGGGAAAGAATAGGAGAATTGATTGTTGTGTCTTTCAACAATTTGTTCTGGAAAGATAATTGGGAATGACCTAGTCCTAATAGAGATGCATAGGTGGAAACTCTAATGTTATTTTGGCCACACCCAACACAAGAAGTTAGGGAATATGTTGTTGCAATTGTTAGTGTTTCTTTGACAAAAAATCCCTTAGAGTAGGAGCCATCATCATATTCGATTCCATAAAAGAAATTTGAGGAATTGCTTCTCTTTTCACCTGCACATAATGTAGTATTAATTTATGATGTATTATAATTGACCATAAAATTTATAATTCTACTACATGTCAATAAAATTACATAGTAAGTTGCAAGATGCAAGGAAAATGAAATGTTTCAGTATGATGTTCAACTGAAAGGATCAAACTTTGATTTTAATTCATGATAAACATTGAATTGGATTAGCCCCTACAGGAATTAAACCTACAAACAAGGCTTTTTCCTTGTGTTACCTAATTAAAGAGCTCCCAAGGCCACCTGATTTGGAGTAGAACACTCCTATTTACACTTCGATTCCACATCGCCCGAAACCAAAGAGAAGAGACTTGCACCAATAATGCTACCACACAAGTTTTGAGGCGAGGAGACGACTTAAATATCGATCGACCTCCATTCTTGTTGTGAAGGAAAGCCATTCCAAAAGTAGCCATAATTTTCACGCAAGACCTCAAAAAAACACAACAATGAAAAGAATAAGGCAAGTCTTTATTTAAGCCGCCCAAAGCAATGGAAACAATTGATGAATTGCAACAATACACATTCAATAAAGGCGTTAGCTTGCAAGATAATTCCTTTGAATAATGGCCATGCAAACGACTAATAGAAGAGACCATGCTTGCTAGTCATGTTTTATTATCTTTGTTGTATCCTTTGGCCCATGTTTAAGGGCATGTGTCTAGATTGTATTTCAGCCCATGCCGATATAGCCTTTTCTCTTTTTAAACGAAGCCTGCTTGCCTGATTTAAGCCCGAACCCATTCTAACTTGACTGACAGACCTAATATACAACTCTCCTCTTTTAGGGTTTAGGGTATAACATTTAGGGGTTAGGGTTTCAGGTTCGGGGTTTTGGGTTTAGGCAAAGTGGGTTAGAAAAGTTCTACTGAAAGGGAAATCTTTGTGGCAAACCCGAATGCCTTCCGACCCGACCTGGGTTTGGAGGAAAATCCTTCAGATTCGAGAGCAATATAGGAACATATTCACGACAAGAATAAGCAATGGCACCTCAACTTCTCCCTGGTTTAACTATTGGATGGCAGAGGGGAAGAGGCCAGGAGATTTACTCTCTTTTCGTCATCTAGCCTCGACAGGGATCCCTTGGCAAGCGAAGGTGTCAGCCATAATTGAAGGAGACTAATGGAAAATCATAATAGGAAATCAAATCTTTCAAACCATCTGGAGCTGGATCCCTTCCTATAGTCTGAACCCCCACAAAGAAGACCAAGTGGTTTGGGAGCCCAAGGCGAACAACAACTTCTCTATAGCCACAACACGTGAGCATATAAGAGGTCACTCTCCAACATATGACTTCCACTCTATCATTTGACAGAAAGAGCACATCCCCAGCCATGCCTTCATCCTGTGGCTAGCCTCCCAAAAGAGACTCAAAACAATGGACAGACTCCCAGCAGCAATGTGAAACCCGAGAATAAAGTATACATAGAGGTAGGAGATTTAATAATAATAAAAAAAATGGGGTCAAAATAGAATTAAGAAGAGATGGGACTATAAATACCCATCTCTTCTCAGCCATGTCCAGCTGCAACAAAAGAAAGAGGGGAGGGAGAATTTCGAAATTCATCTCATAAAAACCAAGAGTAAACACCCAAAAAATTGTAAACCCATACAAGCCTTGGATTTCTAAAGTGGAAGAGCGCAATTGGGTGGAGAAGTAACAAGAAGAAAGTGAAGAAATTGGGGAAGAAAGGAAGAAGAGTGGCTGGGTATTTTCAAGGAGAATAAGACTAGGATTCTTCCAAAATTGTTAGATTTCATCCAAGTAAGGAGTTCTAATTCCAATTTCTATGAAATTAACTTCAATTTGATTAGAAGTTCATGATTGTTCTTGAATTGGGAATTAGGGTTTTTAACACAAAATGTTAGGAAAATGCATAAATGAGTAGGATTTCATGAATAAAGGGAAGACATGGCTGTTATTGATGATAAATCAAGGATTGAAGATGAATTGGAGACACTTTTCTTTTTTTTTCAAAACTGGGTAGTTTCGTTGCCCTTTTTGTGAGGGACTTTTGGACCTGAAAAATACATAATTAAGGGAGGGTCCCTTCATAGAAGTTGTAGGTGGGAGTGTTAGCTTTCCAAAGAGTCTAACCTCGTCTAATTTGGAGTTATGGAACTCCAGATATGGGTAAAACTCTGAGGAGAGGTCAAGTTGTCACATGTGTTGACAATTTCGGCCAAGTTGAGAAAATATCAAAAATTTAATCATGTTAAGGGTAGAAATTGTCCCTTTCCCTTCATAAAATGTGTCTTGATCTTCAGAAAATAAAAGAAGAGAATAAATGGTGATAAGAAATTGAATTCATGATGTCCATTTGGACTATAAATGAGCTAAAAAATTAAAGGATGATAATAAGGAATATAAGTGAGAAAGAAAAGAATTGGTAAAAGGGAAATGAATATTATTACCATTTTTATTGTTGTTGTGTGGGATATGTGGATTAATATAAAAAAAAATGATGGGTATTTGTGGTTCCAGGAAGAACCGCGGGTGAAGGGCAACAACAACAACAACAACAACAGGGTAACGCAAGTCGAACATTCACAGCAGGTAGGTACTTGGTACCTATATTCGCTTTATCTAATAATTATTTTCTTTACTAGTTATTGAACTATAAGTTATAATTTGGTGCTTATTGATGAGGAAAAGAAAACGGGTAAAGGAAAGGTTAGGGGATGGAAAAATAGATATATATGTGTGTGTAGAAAGAAACAAGCTGGTCGATATCGGCGGGTGACGTCGATATTGGCATAATGTATAAACTTGATTAACTATTCAATTTTGGAATAGTTAATGATATCGGCAGGTGACGTCAATATCGACATGATTTATAAACTTGATTAGCTATTCGGTTTCAGAATAGTAATGATATCGGCGGGTGACGTCGATATCGACATGATTTATAAACTTGATTAGCTATTCGGTTTCAGAATAGTTAATGATATCGGCGGGTGACGTCGATATCAGCATAATTTATAAACTTGATTAACTATTCGATTTCAGAATAGTTAATGATATCGGCGGGTGACGTCGATATCAGCATGATTTATAAACTTGATTAGCTATTCAGTTTCAGAATAGTTAATTATATCGGCGGGTGAAGTCGATATCGGCAAAATTAATAGACTTGATAAGCTTTCTGAGATGAAAGCGAAGTAGTTAAAAGAAATAAATTTTCTTTTATATAATCTAAAAAAAAAAATGGTGTATATGGTTGTATTTAAAATCTCATATGATCTAAGTAGATTGATGGATATATTGTATAAATTTTTCTGTAAATTGCTAGTATTTACTAAATTGTTTTACTTATGTGGAAAATCTATATTTTGCATGTTCTTCCCATTCTCGTCAGGAATAAATTTTAAACCTTAATTCCTTTTTGTATAAGTTAGGAACTTAGGGAGTTATGGTGAAATTTTGATATGTAGAAGAACATGTAAATTGTATAGAATAGTATTTTTGTAAATTTTGTTTCTGGAATATTAAATGTATCCACATATGCTCAGGATATTAGAAAGTACTAGATAATCTTAGAATATTAAACTATGTTATGTTCTATGTATATGTATATATGTGAAATCTTCATGTGCGAACTGGCTTTTTAATTTTTATCTTATGCGTGTGATGTAAGATGAAGTTTGAGAATGAATATGGTCCTGAGCATATTCTGAAATGAATTATGCAGTTAATTGTATTAAACATGAATGTGATTATGGGTGAGTTGTGATCCAAATTGTGTGCAGGTTGTGTTATTGATAACTTGGGATCTCCCGATATAGGGGAGACTAACGAAATTTCAGCGAGAGAAAAAAAAATTTCATGCTTCATCTACCCTTTTATAGGGGTAAAGATTAACAAATAAACAAATAGGAGAAAAAAAAATTTAGGGTTGTTACAAGCAATGACTCCTTCAAACCCTAACTGTGTCTTGTGCAACAGAGATCTTGAATCACACGAACACCTTTTCTTCATGTGCCGCTATACCCGAAGTGTGTGGGAGGAAGTAAATGGAAGAGTAGGGATTCAATGACCTTCATTTCAATGGGACCAGGTTATAGGTTGGGCAACATCCTCCTTCAACCACAAGAGGAACTCCAACAACAAGATAGCTTGTTTGCTCCTAGCAGTCTCGTTCTACCTCGTCTGGCAGGAGAGAAACATGAGAGTGTTCAACAACTAAGCTTAGGGAACTTCTTATTTAGCCAATGAAAATTTTCAAGTGATTATGACCCACCTTGCATGCATGCCGAGCAGCAGCATCTTAGATGCAACCAAAGCAAAGTGGAACATTAGCTAAGGCTTGGGGATTTGATGCGAGACATGCCCAGTTTCTTTTTTTTGTTTTGTCTGAAGGGCCCATGAAGGAGATGGTTAGGCTTGAAGGTAGAGAAAAGCCTGTCTCAGCCCAGAGTTCTCCAGCTAGAGAGGTTGTAGCACCTTTGTATTGCCTAAGGGCAAAGCCTTGTTCAGCCCACTTAGGGTAGCCCTACAAGGCCAAGTCTTAGCCCTAAATCCTAAACCCTAAACCCTAAACTTTTTTTTTTGAACATTCAAGATGTATATTTAAATATAAAAGGAAATTTATATTATGGATCTTGCTGACAAGCCAACTTTATCTAAGAGGATTTTAGGGTTTAGGGTTTGGGGTTTGGGGTTTGGGGTTTCGGGTTCCCCTCTTTATTCTTGCTATGGAAGGGTTGACGAGTGTATTGTGCCAGGCCAGTCATTCCAGCAGGTTTAAACACCACTGGAGATGTGAAAAAACTGCCATAACTCACCTTTGCTTTGCGGATGACTTAATGATTTTCAGTCATGGAGATGTTACATCAGTGGGAATTATCAAGGATGCCTTGGATACTTTCATGCAGGCTTCGGGCCTCTCAATCAATTTTGGAAAAAGTAGCGTGTTCATGGCTGGCATAAGGGAAGACAAGCAAGAGGGGATAATCTCAAGGTTGGGGATTCAATTGAAGACGCTGCCTGTTTCTTACCTTGGGGTTCCTCTTATCACCTCAAGGCTCACAAAAGTCAACTGCATTCCATTGATTGATTGCATTACGGCGTGTATTCATCTTTGGACTTCGGCTTCTCTATCCTATGCGGGCCGTTTGCAATTGATCAAAGCAGTGCTGTTCTCGATCCAGGTTTATTGGGCTTCTCATTTTATTCTGCCAACTATGGTTGTGAAACAGATTGAGCAAATTATGAGAAACTTTTTGTGGAGGGGACCATCTCTATCCCGTGGAGATGCTAAGGTGGCCTGGCGTGATGTGTGTTGCCCAGTCACGGAAGGGGGCTTAGGGATAAAGGGGCTTTCGGATTGGAATGTGGCAGCAACTATTAAGACCATTTGGAACATCCTTAGCAATCATGATTCCATATGGGTCACGTGGGTGCATGCTCATTTGTTGAAAGGCAAGCCATTCTGGGAAGTTTCTATCCCTAATAATCCATTTTGGATTTGGAGAAAAACGCTGCAAGCGAGGGAGGTAGTCAGAGGGAGTTTCTCAGTTACGATTGGGAATGAAAGGAACACTTTTTTGTGGTACGACTATTGGCTCCCAGGGGGCAAGCGTTTATGTGATCTATTCCCCATTCGTATGCTCACTACAACGGGGCTAGCTTGGAACTCAAGAGTGGCAGAGATTATTGAAGAGGATCGTTGGGTTTTTCCAAGTGGGCTCCCCCAGCTTCAACAGGTTTGGAGATCAATTGATTTCTTGCCTAATACCTCTCGGGAAGATTGCCATGTTTGGAAGCACAGTGCTACGGGTCAGTGCACCATTAAAACGGCTTGGAATCTTATCAGGATAAATCGTCTTATTTTGAGTGGTGGTTTCATGTGGCATAGTTGGCACATCCCAAGGCACTCTTTCATCTTGTGGTTAGCCTCAAAGGGGAGATTGAGAACGATGGACAGGCTTCATAATCCTTCTCAACCCTCCACAAATTGTTGCGTGCTATGCTCTGACCATGAAGAAGACCATAATCATCTCTTTTTTGATTGTGTTTATTCGGCTGAGGTTTGGCAGGCAATCTCTCAAAGAGCTCAGATAAGATGGCCGAATTTGCAATGGTCTCAGGCGTGGGATTGGGTCTCTGCTGAGTTCAACAGCAAAAAAAACCCTAGGCATAACATGGGGATGTTGGTGCTTGCGGCTACTGTTTATCATTTATGGTGTGAAAGGAACAGGCGATTGTTCAAGCAAGTTTTCTGCAGCTCTCAGAGGACCACGAATGATGTGATCCAAGCTATAAGGATCCGGCTTGCGAACACCGGAGGGAGGGAAAGCTTTCCGGTGAGTATTCTCCGGCAATGGAGCGTGCATTGATTTCCATGGGGAAGACGATTTGTCGTCGGGATCGGGGCTGTAAGGGCTCCGTGCTTGTTGGCTTTTTGGGTCCTTGCTAGATTGTAGGGCCTTGGGTCTCCTGTGCTGGGTTTCAGGCTCTCTTGCTTAAGGTTTTTCCTTGGCATGGGCTCCTACTAAATGGCCAAGGGCCTGGAGAGTTTTTTTGTTGGCCTCCCGGTTTTTCTGGTTGCTGGGCTTCTGGGTTGTGCGGATGGCTGGGCTTTTGGAGTGTTGGGCCGAGTCTGGTGCAGCTTAAGGCTTTTCGTGATCCAGGGCCGAAGGTTGTGCAGTGGGCTGGTCTTCCTCTGGATTGCAGCGGGCTGAGAAGGATTGTTGCCTGAGCTCTAGGCTTTGTTTGCTGGGCTGATGGGTTGTGCTGTCGGCTGGGCTTGAAAAGCGCTGGGCCAGGTTTGTTTTTGCTTGAGGCCTTCCGTGGGCGCGGGCTAAGGATTCGCAGTGGGCTGGGTTTCTGCGGGGTTGGAGCGGGCTGAGATGGTATGTGAGCTGGGCTCTCGGTTTGCTGTTGATTAGGCTCTCGGCTTATGGGCTGGGCTTTTTGGTTGTGGGTTGGGCTTTTAGTTTCCAAGGCTGGTTTGTTCCAGCGGTTTTTTTCTTTTGGGATTAGGCTTCGGCCTTTGTTGTTTTCAGCGGCAGGTTCCTCTTGTATGGCCCAGCGCCTCTTTTGGGTTCCCTTTTTGGGTTTATCCCTCTCGGTTCAGCCTCATGGGCTGCTGTTTGGGTTGTAAGCCCGATTAGGGCCTTTTTTCTTTGGCCTGGCCAAGAGCATGTTCTCGCCAGGCTCCCGGAGGCGTAGTAAGTCGCCGGGGCCTCCTCCTGTATATTTTCATCTCTCTTAATCCATTTTGATACGGTTCAAAAAAAAGTTTAGGGTTTAGGGTTTAGGGTTTAGGGTTTAGGGTTAGGGGTTAGGGTTTATGGTTTAGGGTTTAGGGTTTAGGGTTTAGGGTTTTAGGGTTTAGGGTTTAGGGTTTAGGGTTTAGGCCCGACCGGCAAAACCCCCCCACGGAACAGCTCCCGGTCCAGCCTCAAAAAACCCAGCCTAAAAAAACCCAGCCCAAAGATCAGCCCCCGATCCTACCTCAAAAAACCCAACCTCAAAAAACCCAGCCCAAAGATCAGCCCCCTATCCTGCCTCAAAAAACCCAACCTAAGAAAACCCAGCCCCACAAACTCAACATAACCCAGCCCACCCTAAAAAAACCTCACAGCCCAGCTAGTTTGGACCCAGGTTCTGACCCAAATTCAGACCCTGAGCCTCTAGCAAACCCACCCACCAATCTTCCTGAAGCCCAAGCCACCACTCATCCCGAAGCCCAAACCACCACTCTTCCCGAAGCCCAAGCCACAAATATAAGCCCCTCCATCTTCTCAACAAACTGCACGGTAAGCATGATGGATTCTTTGGGTAGCCACTCCTCTACCTCTGAAGACCCAAAAGACAATCACGAAGCCTCATCCTCAAGTGGAACGCAGCCTACAGCCCACGAAAGCCCCCCAGATAAGTCAACCCATCCCTCTAAGAAGCCGAAAGGGGGAAAGAAGAAGAAGCGAGTAGCCCAGGCTACTAAACTCACCCACTTTTTTTAATGCCTCACATAGGCAGCTGGAACACTTGGGGTTTAAATAGCCCCAACAAAATCTGGTCAGTCCAGAACTGGATAAAATCTCACCACCTTGATATTATTGGTCTTATTGAGACCAAAGTCTCTATTTCTAATTTGCCTCGAGTGGAAAGCCATCTCAACCTAATTGGTTGGGATTTCTTCTCAAATGCCACCTTGGACAGCCCCTGCAGGATCCTAGTTGGCTGGAACACTCTGGCCTACACCCTCACAAACTTCCACAGCTCCCCTCAATGGATCACCTGTGACGCTCTCTCCCTCAAAACCCAAATTTCAGCTAAGCTCACTTTCGTCTATGGCCACAATAATGCTTCCGACCGCAAGCCTCTTTGGGATTACATTGTCAGAACCAGCCCCCTATATTGCAATTGCCCGTGGATCCTCATGGGGGATTTCAATGCCGTTTTGCAGGCTCACAACCGATCTGGAGGGGACTCTCGCTGGCTAGGGCACCACAATGATTTCCACAATGCTACTCACCAAGCCCAGCTCTTTACCCTTCCATTCACGGGCATGAACTTCACTTGGACCAATGGGCAGCGTGGGGATGCTAACATCCAGAAGAAGCTTGATTGGGTCATGGGGAATAGCTGTGCCCTGGAAACTTGGCCTTCCGTGCACTCTTCTTTCCTCCCTAGAAGCATCTCAGACCACTGCGCAGCAGTCCTTCACCTCATGCCTCTCGGCAGATCAAAGCCTCCTCCATTCAAATTCTTGAACTTCTGGACCGAAAGGGATGACTACAAGCAGCATATCGATACCATTTGGAAAGAGCCAGTACAAGGTAATCCTATGTATCGTTTCCTCACCAAGTTGCACAAAGTCAAACAATTCTTGAAGTCTTTCCATAAGCACAACACTTCCAATATATCTTCCCGTGTTTCCTTTGCCAAGCAAGCCTGGGCCCATGCTCAGGTCAATCTAGACCAGGACCCAACGAATGAGTCATTGTTAGAGATTGAAAGGAATGCCGCCAAGTTATACTCTGACCTCTGCCTTGATGAAGAGGCGTTTTTCAAGCAAAAATCTCGGGTTCAATGGTTACAATTGGGTGACCGCAATACATCTTTTTTCCACAAGTCAGTATTGCACAGGCAAGCAAGGAACATAATTATTTGCATCACTGATGATGAGGGTAATACTATCACTGATCACCATTCAATTGGGTCCAAGGCTGCTCAATTTTTTGAGAAAACTCTCAACCATGCTCAGCAGACTAACACCCCAGATATTAGTCCATTTTTCCCTAACCAAATCAGTACTGAAACTAGTCAAATGGCAGCCAGAGATGTCTTGAGAGAGGAAATTAAAGACGCTCTTTTCTCCATTCCAGACGACAAAGCCCCTAGCCCAGATGGTTTCACTGTCAAATTTTTCAAGCATGCCTGGGAGATAGTGGGCCAGGACCTCACGGATGCTTCCTTGCATTTCTTTCGCTCCAACAAAATGCCGAGAGCCCTTAATGCCACAAGAATTGCGCTGGTTCCAAAAATTGAAAATCCAACCAGTTTCAACGACTACCGCCCCATTTCCTGTTGTAACATTGTTTATAAGTGCATTTCTAAGGTCATTGCTGGAAGACTGAAGATTGCTCTTGCTGAGGTTGTTGCCCCTTGCCAGTCAGCTTTCCTTCCTGGTCGCCAAATTTCGGACGCAGTGCTGCTTGCTCAGGAGCTTCTTCACAACTATCATCTCCCAAAAGGGCCCCCTCGTTGTGCAATCAAGGTGGATCTTCGGAAGGCCTTTGACTCCGTGCATTGGGATTACATCCTTGCTGGCCTTCATTCCATTGGCATCCCTAGCCGAATGACTCAATGGATCAAAGCTTGCCTTGCCACTCACTACTCGGTTAATGTTAATGGGGAGCTCTTTGGTTTTTTTGGCAGCAACCAAGGAATCAGACAGGGAGATCCTATCTCTCCCTATCTTTTTGTCCTTGCCATGGAAGGTTTAAATGGCATCCTCAAAAAAACCACTGCCAGCCGTTCCTTCAAATTCCACTGGCGCTGCAAGCGCAATTCTCTAACCAATATTTGTTTTGCAGATGACTTGATGCTTTTCTGCCATGCAGACACGGCCTCATGCGACATCCTTCGCTCCTCCTTAGACACCTTCTCAAGCATAACTGGCCTTCAAATCAACCATGCAAAAAGTGCTCTATTTGTCACTGGAGTTGATGATTGTAAGAAGGAGGAAATTGCAAGCATTTTTGGTATCCCTATCCAATCCCCTCCGGTGAGGTACCTAGGTTTGCCTCTCATATCTACAAGACTAACCCATGCAGACTGCCTCCCATTAATTAACAGGATCACCTCAAGAATCAATCTTTGGACTTCGGCTACCCTCTCCTATGCGGGTCGTCTCCAACTTATCAAGGCCGTGCTTTTTTCCATCCAGGTCTACTGGACCACCAATTTGATTCTTCCGATATCTGTGATTAACAAGATAAATAGCATCATGGGAGCCTTCTTGTGGAAAAGAGTTTCTTTATCTACCTTTGGTGCCAAGGTAGCTTGGGCTGACCTTTGTTTTCCTCTCAACGAAGGAGGCCTAGGGCTGAAAAATCTAAGGGTCTGGAATGAGGCTGCCATCTCTAAGCTCATTTGGAGACTTCTCACGCATAAAGCCTCCATTTGGGCTGATTGGGTTCATGCTAACCTCCTTCGGGGAAGGTCCTTCTGGCAGATCAGCATCCCTTCTAACCCTTCCTGGTCGTGGAGGAAAATTCTTCTTACAAGAGAATGGTGTCGAGGGAAGTTTATCCCTTGTGTAGGGAAGGGGGACAAAATATCTCTTTTGCATGACTACTGGCTCCCTCAAGGTCAACGCCTCTCTGATGTCCTATCTCCCAGACAGATTGCTTCCTTGGGTTTCCATTGGCATGACAACTTAAATGTGATAATATCCCATGGGTCTTGGAATTTTCCTGATTCTCCTCCGCACATCCAAAGAATTTGGGACAGCATCAATTTCCAGCCTCACTCTCTCAGGGAAGACACGTTATCCTGGCTAGGCTCTCCTTCAGGGGTTTTCACCACAGACAGTGCTTGGGAGCTTTTAAGGATCAGACGGCCAATTGTGACCACGCACTGCCTTCTTTGGTTTCCTGGGAATATTCCCCGTCAATCTTTCATTCTCTGGCTAGCCATTCAAGTTCGTCTGCGCACAAGGGACAGACTAGGCTTTTTGGAAGACACTCTTCTCTGCTGCCTCTGTGATTCCCACATGGAATCCCATGACCACCTTTTTTTCCAATGCCCTTACTCCAGCATCGTTTGGAATGCCATATCTCAAACTGCAGGTATCCTGTGGCCGGTCCTCAATTGGAAGGATTTCATAGATTGGGCAAGTATCCATTTCAACAAAAAGCATGATGATGGTCACTTGATCGCTCGGCTTCTCCTCTCAAATGTGGTTTACCATATCTGGTACGAAAGGAACAATAGAATTTTTAACAGACTCTTCAAGCCAGCCTCCTCCTTAGTGGCCGAAATCACCAAGCTTATTCGGCTCCATTTATCCACTTTGAAGCTCAAGGCCCCCTTATCGCAGGGCATCAGACTTAGATGGGGATTAGATCAGCCCAATATCCCTCCCCTTCCTGATCCCGTGGTGGCTGCTAGCCCAAGCCTCCTCCAGCCCCATGCAGCAGCTGATCAAATCTCCTCCCCTCCTTAGGTCCAGCCCAGGAGATGCGGCTTTCATGGGCCTCCCTTTTCCTCTGGGCCGCTTTCAGCTTTTCTCCCTGGCGCCCGCTTGGTTTCCCCTGGGCCTCCTTGCCGTCTGCCTGGGCTTCTTTTGGGCCTCCTTGCCTTCCGCTTGGGCTTCTGTTTGGGCTCCCTTGCCGTCCGCTTGGGCTCTTTTATGGGCTTGCTTGCCGTCAGCTTGGGTCCTCCTAGGAGTGCGCTAGGCCTTGCCGTCAGCTTGGATTCCCCTGGAATCGCGCGTGGGCTTGGCTCTCCCTTCGAGCCCGTCTTCCTTCTGAGGCCTGCTGGGTTGGCTCTTTTAGTTCAGGGCCCTGGGTCCCCTCCCCTGCTGCCAAGGGCTTCGCCTTAGCTTCTCAGCTCTTGCGCTGTGGGTTTTTTTCTTAGACTTTAGGCCGTGAGCCTGTTTTTTGGTTTTTCTTAGTTTTAGGCCGTGAGCCTTTTTTGTTTTTTTCCTCCTCTCGTTAGCAGAGGTTTTTTTTTTCTTCTTCTTCTTTCTTTGGCTTGGCCAGCCTTGTGGCCCCCCTTTTTGGTTTCTTCTCCGTGGTTCTCCTCGGTTTGTGTTAATATATAATTTTTCCAAAAAAAGTTTAGGGTTTAGGGTTTAGGGTTTAGGGTTTAGGATTTAGGGTTTAGGCAGTGGCCCAGGGCTCAGGCCTGGGCCCAGGCTTCAGGCCTGTGGCCCAGGGTTTCAAGTGCTTTTCAGTGCCTGTGGCCCAGGCCTTAGGCCTAGGCCTAGGGCTCAGGCCCAGGGCCCAGGGCTCAGGGCCAGGGCCCAGGGCCCAGTGGCCTGTGGCCCTGTGCTCAGGCCCAG